>JAEOAD010000015.1:10387500-11637500 GCA_036365145.1 Orientallactaga sibirica
GTTGCATTAAGAACATTATTGTCAGGCTGGAGAGATGACTTAGCAGTTAATGTGATTGCCTGTGAAACCTAAGGACCCAGGTTAGATTCCCCAGTACCCACTTAAGCCAGATGCACATGGTGGCACATGCGTCTGGAGTTCATTTGTAGTGGCTACAGGCCCTGACCAGTCTATTCTTTTTCTCTCTCCTCCTCCCTCTCAAATAAATAAAAATTGAATTAAAAAGATCATTATTGTCACCCTGTCTATAGAGAAATGCTAAACTAAGTTGACGAGGCACATGAACAAAAGCATTTATTTATTCGAGATACATGTCGGAAAGTCAGTTTTAAATCGTTTTTACTGTGGGATGTCTTCACTGAGTTCAAAGCATAAAGGTGTTGCTGATGAGGGAAGCCTAGGGAATGCGGCCAGGACTGCCCTATCATGAGTGCCTGGGACCCAGTTTCTGCAGCAGTTTGTCACAGAGCTGTGCATGGAGACAGCAACGGGACAGGGTAGCAGTTTGCACCGTTCTCTCCTTGGCCTCTGGCAAGTGACAGCCAATGGCAGGGGACACTATCTTTCTGATTCTCATCCCATACAAAGCTGAGTCTACTCCCAGTATGTCTGCTTCACTAGGCAGGCCACGTGCCCGAGAACACTAGTATCACATTGCCATCAGAGGTAGGTCAGGTCACAGGCCTCCACCAAGGTTGACACCTACCAAGAAGTGTCTATCAGAAGCTCCTGAGAAAACGGTGTCAGCCAGAGGCCCCTGGAGGTCACCCAGGCCCGCAGCCCACTGCCCACACTGAGCTCTGGAGCTTGGACGGCGGGGTTGTCTATGCAACCCCCAAGCCTGCACAGCCTGGAGGGACAGAGGCCCGGCCTGGAAGGTATTGTGTGAGAGGGGAGAACTGTCACAGGTAGCGAAGTAGAGAGAAGTGTGGGGACTAACGGCAAGAACAGCAAAGTCCTGTTCCTTGAGAGTCTAAGTATTTACAGCCACACAAACAATTTGATTAAATGGCACAGTGTGTCAGGCTCTGGGCCGAGCATTTTCTAGTCGGTGCCAGGAACCTGGGGAGGGCTGAGCTGCTCCAGACCCTCACCGCCTCCCAGGCCATGAGAGCCGCGACGTGCATGGCACCGCCACCACCACCACCAGGGGCGCCGGAGCCTGGGGCGGGGTCTTGGGTCGAGGGCGGGGCCTGGGGCGGGGCGGGGCGCGGCCATTGGCGGACTAGGGCCCGGGCTGCGGGCTGCTGGCGCGAGCGCGGCGGGGCGGGGACGTAGCGACGCCCGCAGCTACGCCGGGTCGCGTGATCTCCCGCCCGCCCGTCGCCTGCTCTGCTGCTGCTGCCGCCGCCGCCGACATGCAGTCACCGGCGGTGCTCGTCACCTCCAGGTGAGCCAGTCCCCCGGGCTGCTCGTCCCTGGCACCGCGGGGTGCTCGGTGGTTCTGGCGGCCGCACCCCTCCGCGCTGCGGGAGACGTGGCTCCCATCCAACTTCCCGGTGTTGGGGTGAGGAGGTGGAGGCCCCCTAGAGGATACAGAACTCACGCTAGACTCCGCGGAAGGCCGGCACTGGCCCATTCACTCGGGCAGGCAGAGGAGGACCCTGCTCCACTTCCCTGCCCACTTGGGGTCATTTCTTTCGGTCCACCAACTTCCAGCGCCTGTCCTGTGGGTACCGGGCCGTGCTAAGCACCGGGGCGGGGTGAACCCAACAAGGCCGACCCTGCAGGGGCGACCTCTGAGCCCAGGGGTGCTGGAAGGGGCAGCGCGTTCCTGCAGTGTGCAGGCTAACCTGTCTTAGGACAAGGGAAGTTACTGCAGAGGCCTCACCAGGGCCAGGGGTGGAGGAGGCAGTGTTCCCCCACCCTGGGTCATGCTTGGAGGGGCCAGCCTGGATGAAACCTGCCAAGGCTGGGAGGGGTGTGGTCTTGCTCTTTGCCCGCTTCTAAGTAGCCCTACAGTAATATATTTAAAGACATTTTTATGTGCTCCACCTTTTTTGCCCCTACCCAAAATTTGGCTAACATACCAACCAGTTCATCATGTAAATGAATGTGTTTGTTACCCAACACAAATGTTAAACTTCCATTTGTCATTCCAACTTCCTGAGGCTTCAAATTCTGAAAATTGTCATTCTTTACATGAAGCTGATGTTGGAAGCTGCTCATATTTGGTGAGTGAGGCCGCAGGCCATATCTGTATTAGCAGAGGAGATGTCCCGACTGCCATGAGTCTGGTCCCTCTCTGCAAATGGAGGTTCCATATTGGCAGAGAGAGAGAGAGAGAGAGAGAAAGAGGGAGGGGGGGGGAGGAATGGGCACACCAGGGCCTGTAGCCACTGCAAATGAACTCCAGATGCATGTGCCACCTTGTGTATCTGGCTTACCTGGGTACTGGGGAATCCATCCGTAAGTCCTTAGGCTTCACAGACAAGTGCCTTAACTGCTAAGCCATCTCTCCAGCCCCACTTTGTACATTTTCAAAACAATATATTTTCACAAAATTGTGGTATCAATCCCTTTTTTAGAATCTAGGATTGAAGGCAAGGATTACTAGTAGTCATGCTTAATAGTTTTAAAATAGTGTGTGCGAGCTTTCTGAATAGGAATTTTCTTTTTGTTGTTGTTGTTTTTTGTTTTTCAAGGTAGGGTCTCACTCTAGCTCAGGCTGGCCTGGAATTCACTACGTAGACTCAGGGTGGCCTCGAACTAATAGCGTTCCTCCTACCTCTGCCTCCCGAGTGCTGGGATTAAAGGCATGTGCCACCACGCCTGGCTTTGAATAGGAATTTTCATATATTATTGTAAAAGTAGAGAAGGTAGAAAGAGTCAATGCCCTGAGGCTTGTGTGGTGGGAGTGGAGGATGCCTGGGAGAGTGTTAAGTGGCCCTAAGAAGGGGATAATCAAGAAAGGCCATGGAGGCTGGGCGTGGTGGCGCACGCCTTTAATCCCAGTACTTGGGACGCAGAGGTAGGAAGATCGTCATGAGTTCAAAGCCACCCTGAGACTACATAGTTAATTCCAGGTCAGCCTGGACTAGAGTGAGACCCTACCTCAAAAAAAAAAAAAAGGCCATCAAGTTATGGTTGGGCCACAGGCTTTCATTCTGTGTATGACAGGAAGCATGGGCAGGGTGGCTGCATGAGTGGGTTTATGGAGACTGGCCACATTCGACAGGCACTGGCAAGAATCTGTATAGAGTGGTGGTGGATTGGCCCCGTGTGATGGGAGGAGGGGCTGAGGCATGTTTAGGTTCTGGACACTCAGCTCTTGGGTGTGCTGATGGTGAGGTGGGTATGTGACAATGAGAAGGAGGCATGGAGACCAGCTGCATGGCTTCTGCCTTAGCTTGTTGCTTTCTGGGATGAGGCGACTGGTGCAGGGAGATGGGACAGAGGAATTTGTCCAGACAGGCTCATTTTATCTTACCATGCTGCTGGCAGTCATGTGGAAATGTCAGGTAGGCAGCTGGAGGGTGTTTGGCCTGGAGGAAAGTGTCTGGATTACTAGGCAGGAATTTGGGTAAAAAGTTTAAATCTGAGGCTGGGAGGACACCAGAAAAGGAAAAAAGTGTAAGGCAGGCTCTGAAATCCAGATCAGGGGAGCCATGCTACAAAATGGGATTTCACCTTCGCATTTAATTTCACAAGATCCCAAGTGACCTGGCCAGGGGCAGTGTGGTTGCGTCATGAGGACAAGTCCAGCTGGAATGGGTTTAAGGTCTAACAGGGAGACATGTGCATGTGAGCCACTCTTAAGTCCTGCTGGAGAAATGGAGCAGGGAAGAAGTCAGGGCACAAGACAGCTTTTGTTGGACAGTAGAAGTGTGGTTGCCTGCAAGTGAGCATGATCCAGAAAGCAAGGAGCACTGATAGGACAGAAAAGAGAGGGAAGATATGCACAAGGATGTCGCTCAACAGGTGACGGGAGCTGGGATCCACTGCCCCAGTTTGTCTGCAGCCCAGAGTCAAAGAGTGGACAAGGCAGGGGCAGGAACCATGGTGGATGTGCCAGGCAAGCACAGGCTGCTCTGATTGCTTCAGAGTAGAACAGGAAGCAGGGCCTCTGAGGAGAGCAGTGTTGGAGGTTTGCAGGCTCCTTCCGTGTCTTGGTTCTCAATGGTATTAGCATCAGCTGGAACTTTTCCCAGAGCCACAGAAGCAGAATGTGCACGTTAACAGGATCCCCACTGTACTCTAAGCAGCTTGTTCTAGGACATAGGTGGACACACTAGGTCTGTAGGCCAAAACCTGCCCACCACTTGCTTTCGTGAGCCTGGTTCTGTGGGAACACACCCCGTCTGTGTAGGTGTTGCCTGTAGCTGCTGCTTTTCATGCTCAGAAGAAAGTCAAACAACAGCTGAGGGCAGAGAGCATGCAAAGCCTAGAACATTTACTGTCTGTCCATTTACCGAACAGGTTTTCCTAGTGGCATAGGTCAGGAAGAATACTGGGTTCAAATGCATCATTGCTAAGCTAGTCTAGACTTGTGATTCAGTGGCCTGCATCTGCCTTCCTCACAAGCTCCCTAGTGATGTGAATACGTCCTCAGAGACCACACTTTTAGAACCCCATGTCTAGGGTACAGTACTGTTGTCAGGCACACTGCTGGAGCCTGCAATTCATGGTCAGGAGTTTCAGGTGGGACCATGCTGGCATGTTTGTGACAGGCAGAGCTTCCTGGGCACAGGAGAAAAGGAGGCAAAGAATGGGAAAGGAGGCTTTTTCAGGCCAGGTCAGCCCTGGACATGAGGACACCGAGACTCCTGCCACGCTGTGGACTCCACTGGTGACAAAGACTCCACAGGGGAAAGGGGAGGGATTTGGAGTATAGCTGCTGGTATGGTCAGTCATTGGACACTTCAGGGCTCTAAGTGGTCCCCTCCTGGCTTCCCACTACTCAAGATAGACCGCCCTCCATGCTGTCTTCCATCCACCCTGTTCTTTGGTTTCAAAACAAAATGGTTCCTTGTCACCCCTGCAACAGGCTGCCTGAGATTGCACCCTGGAACTACTGAGACCATAAATAAGCCACTCCCCTCTGGGCCACTGTCCTCTTAGGCCGGTCTGAGCAGTTAAGTTCCTTTTGCTTAGGGACTATGGGAGATGGGAGTAATTTCACACAGTCCACTTGCTTGGTGTCCCAACTGCTTTCTGCTCACCTTTAGCCTCCAATCTTACTTTCCCCTCCTGTCTTCATGACAGTGACTCTTATGACACCAGGATACAGGGTCATTATTCATCAGACAGAACGCTCTCATTTGTTTAGCCAGTGGTAAAGAAGTGGCTGGTGGGCTGTAGAGATGGCTCAGCAGTTAAAGCACTTGCCTGTGAAACCTAAGAACCCAGGTTCGATTCCCCAGTACCTATGTAAGCCAGATGCACAGGGTGGTGCATGCATGCGTCTGGAGTTCATCTGCAGTGGCTAAAGGCCCTGGCATGCCTATTCTCTTCCTCTCCCGCCTCTCTCTAATAAATAAATAAATTTGGGGGTGGTTTTTTTTTTTTTTCTTTTTTAAGGTAGAGTTTCACTCTGTAGTCCAGGCTGACCTGGAATTCACTATGTAGTCTCAGGGTGGCCTCAAACTCATGGCAATCCTTCTACCTCTGCCTCCCAAGTGCTGGGATTAAAGGCATGTGCCACCACGCCTGGTAAATAAAAATATTTTTTTAAAAATGAAGTGGCTGGTGAGTTGATTGATGTGTCTCACCTGGCGGCATGTGCCTGTGGCGCCTGCGAGGCAGGTCAGCCTCAGTCTTCAGGAGGAATGTGTGCTCGCTCATCAGTGCACCATGAGTGGGGAGATACTATTCCTTGTGGGTAAAGACCCGTGTAGTCACTGGACACACACACCCCATGTGACACTCATTGTGGTAGGCTGCCCCAGCAGTTGACAGTGCCATTGTGTTGATGGCAGGGTTGGCTTGCTAGTATGAAGATGTGAGTGACCCACATGGAAGAAGTCTTGAGAGCAGTCATTTGATGGGCCAGGTTAATGCCAGAAAGGGAAGGGCAAGGCCAGGCAGGTGTAAACTCCAGAAGTCCTTTGCATCCTTGGCCCTGCATTCTTAAGGGCCTGCCCTGGCACAACAGTCTCGCTGTGGAGAGGAGCCAGCCTGTCCTTCCAGAGGCACTTGCATGAAGCATGTTTGTCTGTACCGCCCACAGCACACCTTATACCAGATGAGAAATGTCCTTGTTGTCTCTCTGCACTCAGTTTTTGTTTCCTGAGCAGTATTTAAAGCTCTCCACAGGCTCTGATGAGCACGCACAGCTCTCTGAGAGCAGTAGATTAGCTGAGACCTGGAAAGGATGCTCAGAATATACTCAGGCCAGTGTGTCTGTCCTCAGCAATGCCCAGAAGGGGAAGCTGACTGATTTCCTGCCACCTTGGATGTCTCTCTAGTGCCCCAGATGTTGGACAGCTCTGTAGCCATTCTCTTACCCTCTCACTAGCTAAAGAGTTGTCGGTTCATTCATATTCCCAGGAGGGCTTCAGTCCTGCATTTCTTTGTAGAACCAGGTATTTCTGTGGTCTGCATGGAGCCCCAAAGATATAAGGACAAATTTGGCAAGGATAAGCAATATAATGGGCAGCTACCAGGCCCCACTGACCAGCCTGTGTTTCAGGGAAGAAGCCTGCTGACTTGAACCTGAACTTCACCTGCTTTGTTTCCCTTTGCAGACAAGTTCAGAATGTCCACACAGGTCTTGACCTGACCGTGCCACAGCACCAAGAAGTGCGGGGCAAGATGATGTCCGGCCATGTGGAGTACCAGATCCTGGTGGTGACCCGGCTGGCGGCTTTCAAGTTGGCCAAGCACAGACCCGAGGACGTTGTCCAGTTCCTGGTGAGCGGGAACTCTAGTGAGGATGTTCCTAGGGTGCCTGGGCCCTCCCCACAGTGCAGGTAGCATTGAGGTAGGGGCAGTTCTCTAGCCCATGCTCACTCAGCGTCTGGTGTGCTGGACAGTGTCCAATGATAAGGAACACCAGAGTACATCCATGCTTGCTGTCCATGGGGAGACAGGCTTGTAAAGAGACAGGTACAAATGGTGACAGGAGCACATGGGGAATGTGGAAAAGGGACAATGTAACCTGCCGTAGGGAAAGGGGTCTAGAAACTTCTCAGAAGTAGTAAGGGCAGAGCAGTGTTTAGCAGGTAGTGCTAAGCAGCAGAGAGCAGGGGTACCCCAGGCGAGCACACACACAGGATCCAGGTTGCACAACCAAGTAGTTTGGGGCAGGACAATGACAGTCTCATTTGCCTCTAACCAGAGGATCTGGTGACAGTATGACATTGTACCAGAAGGAACAAGTTGACAGGGAGTCTAGTTCTGAGGCTGACAGAGTAAACCCCAAGGCGAGGGCTAGTAGCAGCAGTAGTAAAAAAAGGAAGCAAAGAGCCAGAGACACTTACAATGTGTGGCTTCAACAGCACCAGTGGAGGTTGCACATTGGGGGATTGTGTTGAGTGTACAGTGTCTGCCCAGGCAGGACTCAGAAAACTTGAGCAAAGGACTGGGGCAGCTGAGATGCAGCTTTGGAGACATCGGCTTAGAAGTAATGTTATGAGCCAGGCGTGTTGGCGCACGCCCTTAATCCAGCACTTGGGAGGCAGAGGTAGGAGGATCACCATGAGTTCAAGGCCACCCTGAGACCACATAGTTAATTCCAGGTCAGCCTGGGCCAAAGTAAGACCCTACCTCGAAAAACCAAAAAAAAAAAAAAAAAAAAAAAAAAGAAGAAGTAATGTTATGAGTCTGGGAGTGGATAAAGCTGTCTGCAGAGCAGAGGTGAACGGTGGGAAGGGCAGAGGAGGAAATCCTGGGGATACCAGCAGGTCAAAGACATTTGAGCAGAAATCTGTAGTCAAGGCAGAAGGGTGGGGACTAGGCATCTGTTAATTCACAAAAGCTAGGGAAGCAGTTTCAAGAAGTGGTAAGATCAACAGGCGTCTATTTGCCCTTTGACATCTTATGAAAAGGAAAGGTAGGCCACTGGATCATAAAATGAATTAAAGTGGAGCCAGGCATTGTGGTACACATCTTTAATCCCAGCACTTGAGAGTTCAAAGGTAAGAGGATCACCATGAGTTTGAGGCCACCCTGAGACAACATAGTGAATTCCAGGTCAGCCTGGGCAAGAACAAGACTCAACCTTGAAAATAATAATAAGTTAAAGTGAGCTAGAGCTTGTTTCAGAATTTCTTGTCATTCAAGGCCAAAAGGAAAATGAGAAATCACATAGCTCGAGTGACACTGAAAGAGACCAAATTCTGAGGGAAGTATATGGCTCACATCTGTCTTTAAGGGACCTTGAGCAACAGTGCTGGTCTTTATCTGAGTGCTCCTTAGACCAGCCCTTGAGAGGACCTAGGTAGAATGTGAGCCTCTGTTTCTGAGTCTGAGGTGTTCTGAGAGTGGATCTGCCCTGCAGGCTGTTTGCAGCTCCTGGTGATCTGACTTGACCCAGCTGGCGCTCCGTGCACCCATATCTGGGTGCTGCGGTAGCATGAGAATCAGGAAGCACTCTGGGAGCCTTTGGGTAGCTCCAGGCCAGTCTGCTCCATCCTGTGCAAAGTGCCAGATGTACATACACAGCATATGAACACTCCAGACATCACCCCAGTTCCTCTCTGCCCTATCCAGTGATGCCCACGCCCTGTGGAGTGTGTGCACACACATGTACAGGAGTGTGTACACATGTACTTGCTGGTACCTCTCAGATCTTTTAAGTACCTCTGAGAGCAAAGCCAAGGATCTAGAAGTGTAGCCCAGAGTTGGGCACTACAGCCTGAAATACTTCTCAAGTTTTACAATTTAGGTTAAAAAATTAATGATTATTTTTATCTGTTCCTTGAAAGAGTACATACTTTTAATTTTACTTTGTGTGTCTACATGTGTGTTGTGTGCACATGCATATGGATGTTCCTATGTGTGTTGGCACACAATGTGCAAGTGCATGGGTGTGTATATATACATGTTTGTAGAAGCCAGAGTGTGATTCCTCAGGAGCGCTGATTGCCTCCTTTGAGTCAGGGTCTCTTATTGGCCCAGAAGCTCACCAATTAGACTAGCTGGCCAGTCAGCCCCAGGGATCTTCCTGTCTCCACCTCCCCAGTGCTAGGATTTTAGGTGCATGCCACCATGTCTGGCATTTTTCATGGGTAGAGGAGAGCAAACTCAGGTCCTCATGCCTGCAAATACTTTCTTAACAGCTATCTCCCAGCCCCCATAGTTAGAATATAACCATGCATTTAATTGCAAATCATGAGGTAAAGACAGCGCTCTGGGAAGGAGCACTGTTAGGTAAGGTTTGGCAGACACCCTATGGATGCCCGTGGCACAGGCGTGGACACACATCCCAGGGCATTGGAGTAGCATGACCACTGTCTGCCCAGCCCTCCACAGTGCTTGCTACACAGTGGCGACCAGGTGATTGTGAATTTCCACTTCAGCTCCCTGTCACTCTTGTCACTGGTGCCAGTGGGAACACAAATGGATGTAGGCCCCCTGGGCATTGCAAAGAGAGCCTAGGCTTGAAGCTGTCTGACCCTCCCACTGCCTGATTTGGTGGGTCTATGGACTGAGCCTGCATGGAGCAGTTGGACCAGCAGGGGGCGCTGGGTCCCCACTGTGGCCTGTTCTGGCAACCTAGCTAGAGGTGATAGATCCTCAGGACATTCAGGTAGAGCCTGGGTGACCAGTGCTGTGGGGAAGGACCCCATGCCTTCCCTTGAGAGTTCTCAGGAAAGCTCTGGAGCCAGGCTTTTGTGCTCCAGTGCATATGGCAGCCCCCTGGACCAGATGGCTCCCCATCTAGGCACTTGTGAAGCCCTCCTCAACCACCTACTTGTATCTAGAACTTTTGAGGTTGGCAATACTAGGTTATGATGCTGGTTAGCAAGATGTGGGCAGTACAAACATACCCCGGTGGTCAGTGGACCAGCAGGTCTCCCCAAGGCCCAGGGCGTGGGAACACTAGCAGCCTGGCTGTATACCAGCATGTCCAAGGAGGTGCATGGAAGCATAGGGTGCAAGCCGTCTGTGCCTTCATCCTTGCCACTGCCACAGACTCTATGGAAGTAGGCCTGGCTTCCAGGTAGGACTGTTGGCGGAGGCTGTGTAATAGAGCAGGTGGCTTTCTTCGAGTCCCCATGGGTTGCGTAGATTCCAGCAATGGCACCAAACCCACAGGGTGTGTGCATGCTCACCACACATGAATGGCTGTGATGTCCTGTGCAGAGCAAACGCTCAGCAAGAACAAGATAGTCAACCAGCAAACACTGGCTGCCCAGGAGGTGCAGGGCTTGGCTGAAGAGGAGGAGGTGGCCAGCCAGTGACCCTGCAGGAAGTTGAATGCTACCCTCAGAGACTTGGGAAACTTGAGACTTTGTGGCAACAGCAGGATCTGTGGCCTGCTTTACCCAGGTTCCTGTGCACGGAGGGCTCCTGCTGGCAGGAGAGAGCCAGCTTTGGCAATGCCTGGCTCCACCACATGTCAGGACAGGCCTCACCAGAAAACTGTCACTGGGTTCACTGCAGAGAATGATCAAGATGTCTGTGCTAAGAAAAGGTGACTCACAGTGCTGCCAGAAGATGACCCAGTGTCGGCCAGGTGCTGAGCTCACCCTGCTAAGATACAGAGTACAAATGGCCGCCATGGTCATCGGCAGGCTAGGCATGAGGTTCCCATGTCAAGTGTCTTCACCTGACCTGCAATCACACCTGACATCACATTATCACTGCATCTTCCTATGGGCCTCTGGCACTTTGCTAGGGACTGGAAACTGAAGCTGGGAGGTGGCTGGAGGGGAGGCGGGAGAGTCCGCCTTAGCACACATCAGGGTGAGGAGACATTGCACCCTTGACTCTTCACTCAAGAAACCACATGCTCCTCTCATTCCAGGTCTCCAAAAAATACAGCGAGATTGAGGAATTTTACCAGAAACTAAGCAGTCGTTACCCAGCAGCCAGCCTGCCCCCGCTGCCCAGGAAGGTCCTGTTTGTTGGGGACTCTGACATCCGAGAAAGGAGGACCATGTTCAATGAGATCCTGCGCTGTATCTCCAAGGATACCCAGTTGGCAAGCAGCCAAGAGCTGCTAGAATTCTTAGGTACCCAAGGCTCGTCCCACATCCCTAAGACCTACCCAGCCCAGAACTCGCCTCGCTGCCCTTACTTGGCAGGAGGAGGTCTACTGCTACCCTCCACAGCCTGGAAGCTTCCTCTGGGCTGTAGAGACAGGTAGGCCTCAGAGACCTTTGGGCCAGATGGTGGGCAAGAAACCCAAACATTGAGAAACTGACCATCTGGGTACCAAGTGGGCATTTGTCACAGTATGATCCCCACCATAGCCTTCCCAGCCAGCCCCATCCCACAGTTCCCTCACTCACACTCATGTCCTTCTGCTTCCTGCCAGCCAGACCTGGGAGCTTGTGACATCCAGCCAGCCTGCTGACCTGGTTCCTTAGGGTACCTCACTTAGCCCATGCCTCACGCAGAGTCATGGGTGTGATCCAGCACCCTCACACTCAGTAATGGGGACCTCAAGCCCTTTATGAAGTATTTGGTGTCTCTCTCTCTCTCGCCTCTCTCCCCCTCTCTCCCTCTCTCTAGTTTGCTCATCTGTAAGAGAAGTAGTTTACTGACAGAAGCTCATGGGAGTTGTGACATGTATGAGCTAATACATGTGAAGTACTTGGAACAGAGCCTACCACAAGGGAGTGGGGTGGAAGAAGCCCCTCTTGCATTCTATCTACTCACGTCTCCCCAGGGCAGCATCTGCCCTGTGTGGTGGGGCCAGGCAGTGCCTTTCTCTCCCCTGACTTTCTCCTTCTTCAGTTCAATCATTTAACTTGAGCTCTTTTCTGACTTCTATGGCCTCCTCAGTCCCACAGGACAGAGAGCATTTCCCAGAAGGAAATTGGCAGCAAAAAAATCCAATATTGAAGAAGTGAGGGCTGGTAAATGAAGCAATGCCATCCAGTGAAGGCTGGGGCAGGACAGGGTTAAAAAGTCCAGGTCAGCTGGATCATTTCTGCACCCTGCATGTGCATCCAGAGTCTTTCCTGCTCCATTTGTTTCAAGGTTGAAGCCCTTCCTGCCTGGGCCTTTTCAGGGGCTGTGCATAGTGACATCCAGAGCCAAAGGAAAGGTTCTGGATGCCCTACCCTTCTGTTACAGAAAGGTGGGGCAGGATGATACACATTCCCTAGCTACTCTGTGCTTCAGTTCCTTTGCATGCAAAGCATAGGTGCAGTTATAATCTCCTTAATCTCCTTCAAAGAGTCTTGTGATGTTTAAAAGTTAGACACTCACTACATGGAACTCAAAGGTCATAATTTTTTTTTTTTTTTTTTTTTTTTTTTTTTTTTTTGGTTTTTCAAGGTAGGGTCACTACACCATGACAGGCAGCTTCTGGCTTTCTTTTTAAATTTTTATTTATTTATTTGCAAGCAGAGAGAGAAGAGAGACAGATAGAGAATGGACACACCAGGGCCTCTAGCCATTGCAAATGAACTCCAGATACATGTACCCCCTTGTGCATCTGGCTTACGTGGGTTCTGGGGATTGAACCTGGGTTCTTTGGCTTTGCAGGCAAATGCCTTAACCACTAAGCCATCTCTTCAGCCCAAAGGTCATAAAATTTTGAATGGTGTCTTCATCTTTGAATAAAATAATAGCATAACATTTATATGTTGTAGTCAGGACCACACAGTACCTGCTATATAGAGCTAAAGAATGCGTTCTAAGGGCTGCCTCGTGTATATGAAGCCTTGGGTTTGATCCCCAGCACCTCATAAACTAAGTGTGGGGGCACATGTCTTAATCCCAGCACTCAAGGTGAGGGCAGGAGGATCAGAATTTCGAGGTCATTCTGAGCTATATACTGAGTTTGAGGCTGTCCTGGGCAATATGAGAGCCTCTCTCACAAAAGCAGGACTGCTTTCTAAGCTTTTTACCTACAGGGTATTTTTTTAATAGCCTCATTGAAGGATAAACTACCCAGTCACTACTTGCACAGAGATGAACCAGCAGTCCAAGCCCGTGCTTCTGCACTGTAAGAGAGGACTAGTTTTTTGTCCCAGCCTGTCATGGATGGATACGTGCACAAATACTGCATGCTCTGGTAGCTGTGGCAAGACGCAGCCTCTGTGCACATTTCCGGGGTCTTCCTTTCCCTTTCTGCACTTACCTTACCATCGACACCTGTCAGTGCACCACACTGTATGCCCAGTTGTCATGTTGTGATACCAGTTTGTTTTAGAATCTTCCATATGCTAACTGCGTTCATCCAGGTGGGAGCAAGTCTCCATCCATGGTTGGGTCATACTCCTTGCTGTGCCTTATTAAACAGTCTGGAAGACATAATCCTGTTCAAGCTGTATTATATGCTGGCTCATGCCCTTCACTACTAGTCCCGTGGGCATGGGCTTGGCCATTCCTGTGGTATGGTGGAACACCGGCTTCCAGGCATGGCATGGCCATGGCTCTCCTGAATTCTCAGCAGCTGTGATTATGATTACATGAGTGAGAATTGTACAAGATGTGTACAAGATGTACAAGATGTTAACTGTCCTTCATGGAGTAGAGGAGAGCTCACAAGGTCTCAACCTCTAGGAAGATATATAAGCAGTTAACAGTTGCTGGGAGAGAAAGACTGTACTTGGGTGACATGGCCGCTTACAAGTTGTCCTTCACATACTCCTGTACATAACCTCTCATCCATGCTTCTTTAAGTAACCCAGTGAAAGTCATTGTTTGCCAAGCTAGACTTGTGTAGAGTCGTTCCTTTGGTCTGTCATTGGCAGTCTACCTGGCATGAGTACACACTTGTTCATGTCTCACCAGGAAGAGAAACTCAGGAGCCATTGTCTGGGTCTTACTCTGACACTCTTCCTGTAACCGGGCCACACTGGGCTCCTCTGGTGCCACCAGCCCTCAGGGGCTGAAGCAGGTACTGGGCATCCACCCAGGCTCATCATTCTGGCTGGGGCAGAGTTTTGTCCTAGGAGATGGCACAAAATCTTTGACCTCAGATCCTTACATGGGAGGCACAGGTATAGTGACATCTCTTTAAGAGTGGACATCAAACCCCTTCTTTTCTGTCTCCTGAACAGGCACCAGGTCCCCAGGGGTGGTGAGCCTGGCCAGCAGAGATCCCTCTGTCCTGGATGACATGGCCAGCCAGACAGGGGACAAAGAGGAAGCTTTTGACTTCTTTGAGCAGCAGGACCAAGTGACAACTGAGGGGCCGCTTATCCTGGGGCTAAGCGACAAGCAAGAAGAGAAGACCTTGGAGGAAGAGGAGGAAGTGCTGGATCCCCTGGGCATCATGCGGTAGGTCTCTGCTGTCCAAAGGACCCCTCTGGCCTGTTCCAGGCTGTCCGGAAACCACTCCTTCCTCCTGAGAGTCAAGGAGACCCCTATTCTTCCCAGGTCACCTGCTGAAATTGTTCTGGGCCATGGGATGTTGGCCTGGAATGCTCAGGGGGGCTGGCTCCACTCACCCTCAGCATTACCCATCTTTGGGGGTTGGGCTCAGTATTATCCACCCCTCCCAGGTCATAGGATGGTCCCTGTCCCTGGCTCTGCCCTGGGCCTGGCAGAGTTGCTTTCATGACAATCAGTAACACAAACCACTGGACCCAGCCTGTTGGCACCAGGGCCTAGGGTCTTTTGCTAGTCCTGTGCCTGGGCTTCTGACTCCCTCTTAGCCCTGAGCCTGCCTCACCATCTATAAAGCAGGATTTCCCTTGTTTCTGCCCCTCTAGGACAGTTGGAAGCCCCCATGAGGGCATATCATTTGTGAGAAGGTGGGATGAATGGGGTGTCTTGGCCACTGGACAGTGTCCCCTTCACATGTATATACCCCAACTGGACATGAAGAGGCACACCATCTGGGTGCCCCTTCTTCTCTCCTCTGACTGCCTTCAGCCAGTCAGTGGGATGTTCCTGAGCCCCTGCTGTATAGACCATCCTGTAGCAGGGGGTAGGGACAGGGCACCACTTTGTGCATCTAGCTTTACATGGGCACTGGGGATTTGAACCCAGACCATAAGGCCTGCACGCAGGCACTTTAACTAAGCCATCTCTCCAGCCCCATACAACAGGTTCTTGATGTATCTACCACCTACCATTCTGGGGAAGATAAACCGAGATGCATACATGTTAGCATTAACTGTCATCACCGAGTCCACTTTCTGCAGATGGGCCACAGTTCCCTTCTCCCTGCTGTGGGATGAGTGCAGTCTTTAAGGGCTCACAGCCAGCCTCGGTCTGCAGAGAAGAAAGGCCTTATACATCTGCTCGCCAGAGGAACTAGACCACTGAGGAATCAGACAGGGGCAAGTTCAACATAGATGACCTGCACAGTGAAGTCCTGTGCCACCTACTCCGTACAGGCCTTCCTCCCCAGGCAGGTTCTATCAGACCATCACAGAGGGGATGAGGACATACTGAGCAAGATTCCCCAGGCTTAGAGGCCTGCAATAGACCAAGGGAGAGTCAATGTTCCCCCTGCAGCCACCAGCCAGCTTGTCCTAGAGGGACGGACACACAGAGAGATGCTGGGGTGATGGGAAAAACCTATAATAGCTACTGCTTATCAGCCTTTCAACCCTGAGGCCTTGCTGGGCTTTGTTTTGGTAAGGGCACAGCATTGTTTGAACCACGCTCTCTCATTCTGAGGAACCACATGTGCTGCCAAGCTGAAATGGACTTAGAGGCTGGCTGCACCAGCCTTGGGCTGAACACACTTTGCAGAGTGACTCCTTTTTTGGGTAGGAAAATGTTCTTTGGGTTGGCAAAGGCTGCCTTGAATTTCCTACTTACTCCAGTAGCAGAGTGTCAGGGGCACACTTCAGCAGGCTCTGTGCTCTTTGGGGGGCCTGGATCCTAGGAAAACTCAGAATCCCCTTTTCTTCCAGTTTTTCTTTTAAGGACCCATGTGACACCAGTTGTTATTATCAGCACTGTCAGGATTAAGTAATGTTTTTCAGGAGCTTTTGAAATGCCAGGAACTGAGCTAATTTGCATTTGCTTGCCTGAGCTCATGTTACCTCTGAGACAGCACTTTGGAAACTGTTTGGCTGTGACCCACAGAAAACAAATTATGTGTCAGGACACACATGTATATCCTATTCTCTGCATAAAACTGAGCAGGGTTCAAGAACACAGGAAACCCCAGTATGCACCATTGTTATCTAGCCTGTTTCATTGTGTGAAATGTCATGACATGACAGACTGCTTTGCCCACCCATTCTGGACCCTGGACATGGAGCCTGGGGAGGCTGGCACTGCTTTTGTTCTGTGTATTAGGAGAGTGAATCAGGGTGTCTCATCCTCATTCACATGGCCTCAAATGGCAGTCAGGGCTTGAGGCCCCCTACAGCTCAGTCTTTAGGCGTTCAGGAGCTAGGGAGGCTCTTCATGCATGGAAAACTCACAGAGCTGAGAAGAGACCTGGCTAGAGCCTGGTGGGCCACCCAGCAGGGACTTGAGATCAGGTTTCCCTCTCAGCCTCTTATGGACACAAGGGCTGCCCACCATGTCCTTTGGTGAGGAATATCTTATGAGACACAAGAGGTTTATGTTCTGTGTGCTTTTGTTGCTCTGCACATGTCACTTAGGCCCTGGCTCCTAAGCTCCCATCCCCTGCTTTGCGATATCTTCCTGGAGCAGCTTTTCTTTTTTTGGGCCACACACATGCCCTTCCGGCTGTGCCCACTATGAGGTGCTCTGGCTCCACTGCAGAACTGACTGCAAGGGTGGGAGCTGCTGGCACAAAGCTATAGCTGACTGGCCTGGCTTCTCTTTGTCTTTTCAACCTGCCTCTGATTCGGGAAAAGACAGCCTCATTACACTGTTAGTCCAGAAAAAAAAGGCCTCACCCAGCCCATCCCAGCACATCTGCTCCCTTTATCTGCTGGGGCTGTTCCCTGACCCTGTCCCAGCGTGGACATAGTGCACGTTCCGTTTCACACCCTCCTTTCGACTTAATGTTCTGTCTTGGTCACCTCTCTGTGTCATACATAGCTTCCGTATTTAGCTAAATTTCTCTATTTTAGCATCTTCATGGCCCTGAAAATTGAAGTTCAACCACCACAGTTCTGCCTTCTGCTAGAAACATTTTTATTGTGACTCAATAAAAATATAGTATAGAAAGATGGAAAACCCAGGAGAAAGTCCCTTCCCCAGGAATGCAGACATGCTAATATTCATGTCTTACTACCAGTGGTATTATATTGTAGCTGCTGTTCCATATTTGGTTCTTTCTGTTGAGATGCTAGGCCTTTCCAGATCAATGAGTACACATCTTCAGGCTCTGTGCCAGCTCCTCCAGTTTGGCAACTATAAGTGGTACTACCAGGACTCTATAGAGATTTTACCTCCAGATCCAAGACACCACAGCAAGGTCCCCGAAGCTTCTGCTGAAGGCTTTGGTTGGGCTGGTAAAGGCCCCTCTGTTTTTCTACTGTGCCCACCAAAAAGCTACTCATCTCTGCCACCTCTTCCCCCCTGTGGCAGGGAGCCCAGTGCAAGCCCAGGTCCCTGAGGACTCAGCTTCCCAAAAACCAGGCTGGCTCCTGTACTTGCCTGCCTATGAGGCTGGCTTCTCAGACTCTCCCAAGGGGAGTCACCCTGGCCTCAAGTGGACCTTTCCTTGCATACTGTGCCATCATAGTTTTTACAGTTGATTTTACTTCATTGTCCATGAAATAACTACCTACGTTTTAGTGTGAAGACAATATTCTACTTCCTGTATTTTGATGACATATTTATTCTGGGATGATCCTGTGGTGTTTAATGTCCCTAGCACACTGCTGATATCCCTAGATTTGCTAATACTTAGAATCTATGGGCAGGAGGTCTAAGAGTGGGTATCCTTAGCCCTACCCCCTGAGTAACCCTGAACTGCCTCCATTGGATGCCTCTGGCTAAATAGCATCATCACCACTCCTGGCCTGAGGCTTGGTTGGTGCCAGCAGCACAACAGATCAGCTGGGGCTTTGCATACACCTGGAGCTGGTGGAGATGGAGACTCTCAGGCCCCCTCGGTCCTGAGTAGAGATCCTGGACTCTTTGTCAACAAGCCCTCATGCTGAGTCATGTGCAGGCTCACACTGTAGCAGCCCAGACACCAAAGTTCATGGAAATCTGGGAGATGTCTGGATGCCCCCAACCCACAGTGCCCAGGGCTGAGGGGTGAGCAGGGCACCTCCTTCTTTGACTCTGTTCCACGACATCCTCCCTCTCCTTTTGGCCTTCCCCTTGTTGCCTCCCTCCTACCAGCACTTTATTGGAGAAGTTCCCCTAGATAACCATCAACTGCAATGGAGACCTCCACTGATCCTCTGTGACTGCCTGACCCTGGCTGGCCCCAGAGCAGTGAGGCAAACAGGGAACCAGGCATGGGGCCTTCACATGAGCCCAGCATCCATCCACTGCTGCTATCTTTCCCACCCAGTACTTACTGCTCCTGGCCCTATAACAACAAAGGTACTCAGGGAGACCCTAGCTGCAGCATTGGTTTCTGCCTCTTCTTCTGTAGCAAAGTCTTTGGTGCAGAAGAAATCTCATGTAGAACCCTAATGTCAAAACTAGTGAGGTAGAATTGCCTACATTGAGACAGGAGTAGGAGCTGAATCTTTGTCACCCCCCCCCACACACACACACCACTCAAAGACTTAGCACACACCCCATGAGGTGGCCTTGGGTAACTTTGAAGAAGTCTGAAACCCCTTATTAACATGTTTGGAAAGCCACTGGGAGAGCTGGGATCCCATGATGTGTGGTCACCCCAAAGTAGAATTTGAGATTCATATCACAGCTAGGGAGAGGCACAGGACAGGCTGCTGAACTAGAGCTACAACTACTTCCTTTTTGAAACAGAGCAGGGTTTGGAAAAGCAGAGGGCCACCACCAGGATGGTTTAGTACTCAAGAAATCTTGACTAGCCCCACCAAATTTGGCCCCTTAAAATATAATCCAGGCCCAAGAGTCAAAAGCCAGAAAGCTCTTTGTAAAATATTTTAACCGGTTCATTTTCCCCAAGGGTCTTTGTGTGTTTTTAACATGAGATGAAGACAAAGGCAATGTTCCCACCTTGTGATTGCTCTTATGCAAATCCTAGCACCATGATGTGCACACGTGATGTCCCTCCTGCCACGTGCACCTGTACACCTGCCCCTGGGAAGAAGGAGCTTTCCAACTGAACTCTTGAGGGCATTAGTACTTGCCTGACCCCCCAGGAGTAGAATCCTGGGGGTGATGAGTACTTTCCTGTGCTTGAGGCGGTCCCTGTCCAAACACCCATAATGTGACAGAACCATTAAACATGAGTGCCAGCAAACACAGTGTTGAGGATTTTACAATTGAGGAACATTCACAAGGAGACAGGAGCTGGAGTCATATGACAGCTGTCCCAGGACTTTTCTTCCCCAGCTGAGACTCCTCCCTTTGTCAGGTTTGACTTCTCAGCCTTCACCTGCTCGTGCTCCACTTTGGTGATGGGCACCTTGCTCAGTAAGGGCAGCCAGCTTCCCTGTCATGTCAGCGTCAGGAATGCCATGGCGTATGGATAGGGATGGAAATGACAATCATTCAAATGAGAGCCAGTGAGGGCTTTGTTCAAAGTCTCCTGTACCCAGGGAGGAGTCGTCCACCATCATTTGCCAGAGACTTTACTTAGAGGCAGGCAACTGGGTGGGAGGCCTCTCAGTGGGCAAAACGGAAGGCAGAGTTGTGTGATCATTGGGGGCTGTTGGCATGGGGAATGAGAAGCAGGGTATCTTGGATCTTAGGGGATCTGTTGGGAGCATGTGTTTGGCTTTCTTTTTCCAGTTGGTCTTAGTAAATTGGAAGTTAAGGTGACAGTTAGGGAAGCTGGCAGTTATTGATCATGTCTTGGCCATCTGGGGCTGACTGCTACAGAACTGGGGCTTGGCTTCCCAGATTGCTTGCTGCAGACTTTGTCAGGGTTTACATGTGACCTGGCCCTTGTCATTTCTTTGTCTTGTGGTGATCAGGGTGTTAGCAGGTCCTGATAATCACCTTAGGGCTGGGAGGTCCAGCCCCTATAGCTGAGACCACCTGCTTTGCTTTCCTGGTGGTTCTGGATGAGAGGCAGGACCTGCCTCCTTTAGAAAAGAGTGAAATAGTATCAAGCATAACCCAAGAGTGAAGTCACAGCTGAAGTCCTGGTCCTTGAGCTAGAGCTCAAGCCTGCGGGGGGGGGCGGCTCTGAAGAGTTAGGCTGTGGCCATATGACCCTGGTGACCACAGCAGTGATTGGCATTCAGGGCGGCTCCCCACACTGGGTCTGTTTTCTTGCTAAGCCCAGAAGGAAGTTTTCTGAGGATCATGGGTAAGCCTGGACATCATGAAGTAGCATCAAGCCCCTGGCTGTAGCCTGCACCTCCTGTTGCTCTCTGCAGAGCATTTCCATGGGTGTTGCCCTCTTTATTCGCATTTGACCAGATTAAGAAAACCTGGGGGCTGGAGAGATGACTTAGCAGTTAAGGCACTTGCCTACAAAGCCTAAGGATCCAGGTTCACTTCTCCAGGTCCCACGTAAGCCAGATGCACATGGTAATACATGCATCTGGAGTTCACTTGCAGTGGCCAGAGGCCCTGGCACACCCATTCTCTCTTTCTCTCTCCATGTCTGTAATACATAAATAAATCCAAAAAAGAAAAAAAGAAAACCCAGATCACACGCAGGTTCTCCTGCATTCCTGTAGCTGCTTTTTCAGCAAAGGCCTCAGGTCCTTCGGACCTGCCTCAGATCCACCACCTCCACCCTGCATGTCCACTGCCCAGCTGTTGGGCACTTCCAATGCACCCACTATGACATTTCCACAGGGCTAGCCTGGGAATAGCTTTCACACCTCTGTTCATCTCTTCAGTACTTTCCTGAAGCCCCAGGGCCACCCATGAAGCCACCAGCCCCTTGGAATGGGCACTCTCTTGATAGGAGACGCTCTAGGGAAGCCCCATCCCAGTGCTGTGCAGATAACATTGTCCACAGAAGTTCAGACCATTATTTATTGAGATCCTAAGAGTTTTCTCTAATTGAAAAAAATAAAAACCAAGAAGCTAAATTCAAGATGAAAACATAAAATGTGCTTTATTTAAAAGCAGGCCAGTTGCACCCTTGGAGAGGAGGTGAGGCCTCACCATGGCTTTGGAGGCAGTCTGTGTCATGGCTGGGTCTGGAGACCCCAGTACACTGCCCTGCATCCAGATCCAGGGCAGCCAGTAATCCTCACTGGTCTGCCATGGGAGGCAGATAAACCTGGAATGGTGCCACTTGAGCCCTGGGAGGCCAGAGGGGAGGCTGCTCTCATGTGTCAATCACTGTCACCAGAAGTGCCTGAGCCACAGGGAGTGAGACACTTCTTGGCCAGGCAGAGCTTCGAAGCTGTCAGCTGCAGCAGCTGCCACCTCTCCCCACGTGGTGCTTCACGCCTGCCTGAAACCAGAGCTGTCTGTACATCTGTCTCCTGTCAGGCAGGCAGCAGGAGGACTGGAGCCGGTACACCAGCAGGAACAGCCTTACATGTATGCACCCATCCAGGAGCCCCCACCTACCTCCTGCAACCTATGCTGGGTCAAATGCTTCTGTTAGCCTTCAAGACCTGTGCGAATTCACCCCAAGGCCAGGGGCTGCAGTTCCCTTTGCTGCAGACCCACACTTACCGCTGGTTATAAATCTGATCGCTGCCAGCCTTCCTCCCAGTGGTGGAAGAAAAAATACTCCATCCTCATTAGGACTTTGTCTGTCGCCCGTGCTCAGGGTGTGCTATGTGTCTAGGGACAGCTGAGTGGATGCTGGTATAGAGAAGTAGAGTAGGGCCAGACGTGGTGGTTCACGTTTTTAATCCCAGCACTTGGGAGGCAGAAGTAGGAGGATCACTGTGAGTTCAAGACCAGCCTGAAACTACATAGTGAATTCTAGGTCAGCTTGGGCTAGAGTGAGAACCAACCTCTAAAAAAAAGAAAGAGAGAGAAGTAGAGGAGGAATGGTCAGAGTCTAAGTGACTCACCATCCAGATGAAATGACTGACCCCATCCAGCCATCAGTGGGGTTACAAGTGGCATCATACGGTTCCTCCCCCAGGGATCACTTGCCTTGGCCCCGTTGGTTAAAAGATTTTATTGTCTGGCCCTTATCCTGGCCTTGCCTGCCTGTGTGCTGCAGTGCTCTACAGGCCAGACCTGAGTGTTGCTGTGGTCCATGAGCAGAGCACCACAAGGGAGCAGCCTCACCCCTCTCACCTCTCTGTGCTGCAAGCCACAGGGGGTATCCTGCTCACCTGGAGGCATACACATTCTAGACCCTTGAAGAGTGACTCCCAGTTGCTCTGCCTGAGACCTTCTACCCTCAGCCCATCAGGTCTACTGCCCAGCTCAGCGTGACCTCCTCCCGGAAGTCCTCCCTGAGCCCTTGGGCTGGGTTGCCCCTCCTCTGTGCTCTGGCCTGTGACAGCCCCTCCTGTGTGGAATGATTGGGGTAGGGTTCTGACTTTGCTCACCCCTGAGCTTCTGCGAGGTGTGGCATGTCTGGCTTATGCCTGTCCGCGTCCTGAATGGGGGAAGTACTTGGTGAGTGCTGGTCCTAGAAACGCTCCGAGGGAATGGATGAGCTGTTCACAGGATGGAGGAGGGGCTGATAGGGAAAGACCATTGGAGGAGCGATGGAGTGGGTGGGCTTTACAGACATGGGCACCAAGACTGATGCTGCATTCCTCCTCAGTCCCTGGCCCTCGCCCCTAATCTAAATTAGAGATAAGCCATCACCCCATCTGTCTGTTTGCCTAATCTTCCCTCCTTCCTTCTATCCAGCCAACAACTAACCTATCTTCCCTCCAGCCAATGAGCAAACCAGAGGACAAATGCCTGCCTTCTCCCCTCCCTCCCTCCCTCCCTCCCTCCCTCCCTTCCTTCCTTCCTTCCTTCTTGCCTTTCTTCCTTCTTCTCTCCTTCCCCACTCCCTCCCTCCTTCCCTTTCTTCCTTCCTACCTTCCTTCAACATAGCTTTATTTCCAGCACCTTGGAGGCCAAGGTAGGAGAATTGCCATGCTCAACCTGGACTACAGGGAGATTCTGCTTCAAAAACAAAAGAAAACAAAAATCACAGACATCAAGAAGGACACAGATGTGAGTCTAGTTGAGAGGACCTCACCCAAGACAGTCCAGCCTCATTTGTCCTGCAAAGCCAGGAGTAGGCAGAAGAGAAGTGGTTGAAATCCCTCCTGGCTCCATGCTTGCTCTTCCACGCCTCCCATTTTCTCCCGACACACTTCCTGCTATTCCTGACACATGGGAAGCCTTACTTCCCTGCCCAGTGGGGTGCATTGGCTGGGTAGGATGCAGTTTGAGTTCCTAGGACTTGGGGAAGGGTCTGCTGGTTTCTGAGTGGGGTGAAAGGGTTGTGGAGGGAGAAGCTGCCAACATGGCTATGGAGCAGCCTCAAGCCTGCCCTTCACTGCTGCATCCAGAGCCAGAAACCAAGCAAAGCATGGCTGTGGTGGGCAGCCACGGGCAGGGAAGGGGTGGAACAGAGCCCACCAACTCCCAGGCAGGTCCAGGGCTCTTGAACCCCACTAACCATCACATTCCACAGGAGATGTGAACACACCCTTCTGGCCAGGACATCTGGGCTGGGGCTATGGTCTCTCTTGGTAGCAACTTCCCAAGGATCACAGGCTGTTTGTGCTCTGCCTAATGGGTGAGAACCAAGGGAACCATGCCAGGAAGAGCAGCGTAGCCCACACTTGGAGGTGTGGCAGAGCTGGCCCTGAGGCTTCTGGACAGTTTGTTGTTAAGCTGGAGATCATGGATCCCTCCATTCACCCCAGCACCAACAGCAGAGCCTGAGACAATGCAGAGCAGGCCGGTGGTCCTGGTGTCCTGTGTCTAATGGAGAAAGTTCAGGAGCTGGAACGAATCTATGTTCCCTGTCACTGCCTTTGAAATGCGTCACCTTCTCCCCAGAGGACAGCAGGGTCCTGCCTGTAGGATCCAGTGATCCTCCCCTGTTCCAGATAGGACATTGGAAGGGGCAGAACCGTAGGACCGTGAGAGGTGAGCACTTGCATCCAGCCCCGGCCTGCTCGGGCCTCCAGCACACATTCTGCTCCTCCACACTCAGCTTCCTCATCCGGTGATGTCTCCTGCCAGGACTCTGGCCTGAGCTGCTTCCAGCTTCCAAGGCTTCTCCTCTCTTAGCTGCAGCTGCAGGCTGGGCTAAGATTCTCCCAAAAGTCAACCCTCATCCTAGTCATAAGAATGGTCACCTAGGTGAGACTGACCCTCAGTACTCAGGGTCTGCTGTTTTTATCTTCCAGAAGCTGATCTGTGTCAGTTTCAGGCAGGACCAGCCTCTACAGTTTGCCACAGTCTTGCTAGCATGAGCTCAGGTGTGACCTCAGTCTATGAATGAAACTGCCTGCCAAGCAGACGGGCTCATGCAAGCCCATTTTCCAGTAAGAAGCCTAGTGTTGGTACGTGCAGGAACTGTGAGCAGACCCCAGGCATGGGGTCAGCTTGTCAAAATGAACCCAAGTTTATTATTAATGGATGGTTATTGAGGTACAGATTGTGTGCATCTAGCCACATGACCATTCGCATGTCCACCTAGATCAAGAGGCAAACCTCTGACACACCCCAAAAGCCTCCATCTGGTACCGCTCTCGGTTTCCTGCTGCAGATGACCTAGAGTGGGGTCTTCTCAGCCAGTCATAGAATGGATATAACAGGGCCCATGGGTGGCAGTCAAACAGCTGAGACCCAGACGGACTTCCTAAAGGAATAGGTTGCTTAGGGGACCCACAGTGTTCACTAGAAGGTGGCAGTTTTAACACTGAGAGAGGGTGACATGGGTCCCCAGAGCTGCTTCTTGCCCCCCAGTTCCTTCCCTGATGTTTGGGCCTCAGACTCTATCCACCCCATGTCCAAGTGGCTGTGGAGTGCAGCCCTCTGAGCCTGGCTTCCCAGGTGCTAAGACCCACCTTCAAGAGCTTGTGTGGTAATTCCCTTCTGGTTTCTGGGACAAAGCAGCTGATAGGAGGAAAGGTTTTATTCTGGCCAGTAGTCTGAAGGGGAAGCTCCATGAGAGCAGGGGAAAGCATGGCATGAGCACAAGCCAGACATCACTTCTGCCACAGCAGGTGGAAAACAACAGCAGGGGAGTGAGCTGAGCTTTAGCAAGAGAAAGCTGACTATAGCACCCCAGAAGCCTGCTCCTAGCAACACACCCCCAGGAAGGCTTCACTTCCCAAATTGCCATCCACTGGGGACCAAGCATTCAAACCATGATTTTATGGGGACATCTGATTCAAACCAGCACAGCATGTTGTTAGGCCTGTGAGCACACTGTGATGCAAGGTCTGAGTAAGGCTTCTAGGTTAAGTGAACCTGGCCGGTGTTCAGTTCAGGTAGCCATTTGCTTCTTCTCCCTGTCCTTCCCAACACCACCCAGGCCCTGAGCACAGTGCTTGGCGACTTCAGTAGCAAGTCTCCCTCCTCTGTTGTCGGATCATGACAGAGCTGTTCCTCACTCAGACCTTCCTCTTCTCACCTCTTCCATTGATCTGCTTATCTCCTCTGGGGCTGAGAAAGCTCAGCAGTTAAGGCACTTGCCTATAAAGCTTAAGGACCCAGGTTCAGTTCCCCAGTATCCACATAAAGCCAGATGCACAAAGTGACACATGCATCTGGAGTTCATTTGCAGCAGCTAGAGGCTCTGACATACCCATATTCATTCTTTCTCTCAGTTTGAAAATAAACAAAAATTAAAGAAAAAAATAAGACTTTACCTTGTGTTTTGTCTCCAGCTCCAAGAAGCCCAAGAAACGCCTGGAAGTGGCTATGAAGCCCAAGCCCTCACCCCGACTCACCATCTTTGATGAGGAGGTGGACCCTGATGAAGCGCTTTTTGGCCCAGACAGGAAGCTGTCCCTCCAGAAGACCTCAAAAAACACACCGGAGGACTGTAAGTACAAGCCCCAGTTTGAGTTCCCTTGGTTCTCAGTGCCTGTTCAGTGACTGCCTCTGTCACTGAGCTGGCCCATGTGAATAGAATGTAGGTCTCATGGTTGTCCCATTTTGACTGGACATAGATTTGGCATATGGAGTTTTTCTACTGAAGAAATCAAGCCTCGTGCCTGGTGTCTCCACATCTGGGAACATTCTGGGGCTGTGCATTGATTCTAACTGTCCTACAGAGGAGGACGATGATGGTTTTCTTTGTTGCTTGGAGACCTGGTGCTTTGGTTACATCTGCAACCACATGGTCACCAGGCTTCCAGACACCATTTAGTGGAAGCGGATGCAGGGCCGCCATGGGCATATGGGCCTGTGGTTTTAATGAGTTGGCATTGCCTCCCTAGACTCTACTGTGGGGCTTTGTGCAGAGCTGGCAGAGGAAATGCTCAGCAGCTTTGGGGCTTCTCCACCTGTCCATGGTCTGACTTTCCTCATGCCTGCCTGGATTCCCCTCCCCAGTGAAGATTCATACGACCCATTGATTCAGCCAGCACCTAGTGAGCACACGCCAAGGGAGGGCCAGGCTCGAGTGTCCATCCTCAGGACCATGGAGCCCCATAGACTAGACACAAGACATTGCCTGGAAATTGCAGCACAGGGCTGGAGAGATGGCTTAATGGTTAAGGCACTTGCCTGTGAAACCTAAGTACAACTCCCCAGAACCCATGTACACCAGATGCACAAGGTGATGTAGAGGCCTTGGGGTGCCAATTCATTCTCTCCCTCTCTCACACCCACACATAAAAAAATATAAAATAAATTGTAGCACAGCATGCATTTGTGCCAGGGCTTTGCAGAAGCGTGGGTTTCCACAGGACAGCAGGAGAGATGTCCTTGGTAGGATTACAGTAACAGGGCTGTGCCTGAACTGGATTTCAAAAGATCAGCAGAGAAAGCAGGTCCACTGGGGAAAGGTGCTCCAGGTAGAAGCCATGATGGGTGCTCCCGGAGGGTAGCTGGAAGCCAACTCAGGTAAGAAAGGGCCAGAGAGACCCAGGCTCCCTGAAGGTGGGGACTATAGGCAGGGTAGTGTCTGCTAACTCCTTCTCTTCACCCTACACTCAGCAGAGAGGGAGCCCTGGCCAGTTAATGACATTCAGTAGTACTGCTTAATGGAAGACTAGGCTGCAGTGGAGGAGCTCTGGGATGTAGTCACACTGGAGCATTGTGCTAAGAGGCCACTTCCCTGAAGCAATGGGAAACCCTCGAGGACTAGAACGGAGCCAGGTTGAGGTGAACGGGCAGTGCAACCCCTCAGAAGTGCTGTGTCTCTGTCCTCCTGCCTCCACCGTGGCTCTGTTTTTGGAAGCTCACTCTCCTAGGTGTTGCAAGAGGCTTGCTGAGCACTGCTCCTGTCAGCTGAGGACAGACCAAGACTTCTCCGACCACTCTGCTGCTCCTTCCCACAGCCCTGAAGCTGTTTGATGACCCTGACCTTGGTGGAGCTGTCCCTGTGGGTGACCCCTTACTGCTGCCAGCTGTCTATGAGAATGAGGGACCCACATCCCGCCCAGGACACAGGGGTGCCTCCAAGGAGCTGTTCAGGTACCGCTATTCACAGAGGAGCTTCTCAGCTCTAAGTTAGGGACTCATACTGGTGTGGGAGCCGTTAACCAGCCTCCAAGGGAGGGATCCAGGCCTGCCCAAGGCCTGCAGCTGTGAATGGTAGGAGGCAGTGAATGGATTTGGGAGGATCAGCAACCAGAGCATGTAGTTGGTTCCACAAAGGAAATGTGTGCAGCCACTTTTTGCAGTTACATTTCAATACCTTGTATAAAGTAAAAACTAATTACACCATTTCAAGAGCACGCACAAATGGCATACGTAGGTCTCGGAACGTACAAAAGTCACCCTTAATTGGGCATGGTGGCACACACCTTTAATCCCAGCACTTGGGAAGCAGAGGTAGGAGGATTATCGTGGGAACTACAGGGTGAATTCCAGGTCAGCCTGAACCCAATCTAGAAAAACCAAAAAAAAAAAAAAAAACTGACCGTTAAGAGCATATGACTTATTTGAGGGAGCAAAGCACAAGTGGACCTGTCCACAAGGCTCCTGAGAGAGGGAAGGGAGAGCCTGGACTGAACCATTTCATGACAGTCAGTGTTGGAAATCGACTACAGTTTCCTGAGAACTTGTCGGTCCTACAGTGAAGAAGGCTTTTTGTAACTTACTTACTACTCAAGTACCCTCTGAAGTGGGTTCTTCTCTTCACACCTAAAACAGAATGGGAGAGCCAGCTGCTCACGGCTACCACTCCTGCTTCTGTTTGGGTCTCTCCACTCCTTTGAGATCGCTGAGCACTGGGGAGGGGACTAGGTGACCCACCATCTTCCGCCTCAGGCTGTGGGTTCTCCATGGCCTCTGCCTATGTTGGCCTGCCTCCGCATGCCTGTGTCTTCCCATCTCCCCATTCCTGCCCCCAGGTTGCAGAGTGTGTGTTGGCGATTCACAGGAAGCACAGCCGCCTCTTTCCAGGAATCATTTTATATGGCACCAAGACATGTGGTCCCTGAAGGCTGTCATGGACACCCCTCGTTAGCAGCCTCGGGCTATTAGACAGCCCTCTAAGTGCCCGCCAAGCCTGAGTCACCATGATAGCT
This sequence comes from Orientallactaga sibirica, assembly GCA_036365145.1. NCBI lineage: Eukaryota > Metazoa > Chordata > Mammalia > Rodentia > Dipodidae > Orientallactaga > Orientallactaga sibirica. Next base: position 10,416,162 of record JAEOAD010000015.1, read on the forward strand.
GCTTGTAGTTACATGTCCCCAAGGTCCCTGGCATCTGTTCATTCTCTCATAATGTGTCCTTGCTCCTGACATCCCAGCCAGCTGGGAGGAACCAGGATCACTGTTATTCCATTGGGGAGGAAATTAAGGCACAGAGAAGCCAGTCCTAGCCAACTTGGCCAGGCTGGGCATAATCCCAGGGGGCCAGTCCTCGAGGGACCTTTCCAGCAGAGCGTATTCTAATGCTGCTGCTTTCCACATTCTACAAGCATGGTTCTGTGAGGTGTGACAAGGCTCTCTTCCCAGGGTTCTGAAGCCAGGTGATACCAGCTTTAAGCAGGACTCCTGCAGGCCTGTAACACACAAGCAAGCAGCATGCAGCACATCATGCCCTTACCGATCCCTGGGACCCTTCCTGTGTAATGCCTCCGCAACTTGCACAGCCCTTGGGAATCTGCCTAAAAGAATGTGAACCTTGTATCCTGTCTTCATCTAACAGACATCTGGTAGTGAAAACTTAGCTTTTGAGAGCAAGAGCAAGATTTTCTTCTTTGTGTCTGTTCCATTCCTGTTCGGGCAATAATTGGGCTTCTTTTCTTTTTTTCTTTAAGAAACATTTTATTTATTTGTTTATTTATTAGAGAGAGAGAAAAAAATGGGCACACCAGGGCCTGTACCCACTGCAAACTCCAGATGCCTGCACCATCTTGTGCATCTGGCTTTATATGGGTACCAAGGAATTGAACCCAGGTCCTTAGATTTTGCAGACAAGCACCTTAACCACTGAGCAATCTCCCCAGCCCAATAATTGGACTTTGTTTTAATGTTAATATTTATTCATTGATGCTTTCATCCCTCTATCAGGGAGTCACTTGCCTCAGGCATCAATGTAGGGCTGTACTCCAAGCAGGGTTTGGCATATGAGAAACCTCCTTCCTGGACCTTCAGTTTGATCTGTAGCCGAGCCTGTCCTTGTGGACGCTTGGGACAAGGAGTAGGATAGAAGCTCCAGGATGTTCTTGTCTCCTCACTGGCTGACTTCACACTAGCTGGCTCTGGGAGAGAGCAGAGCTGGGCTTCGTGTTAGTGAGATGTGTTCCAGCATGACTCAGGAAACCCAAATGGAAAGAGGACATTTGGAAAGAGGAAGCCCAGGTCACCACCAGAATCCCATGCTGTGGCTGACCACCATGATATCCCTCCCACCTCCAGAAATCCCAACTTGACTAGCTCGTTTCTTTTCAAGGCAATCTCACTGTAGTCCAGGCTGACGTCAAGCTCACAATGATCCTCCTACCTCAGTTTGGACTAAATATGTGCACCACCACATCTGGCTTGAAGTTCCTGGGTTTTTGGTTTTTTTGTTTGTTTTTTTTTTGTTTTTTTTTTTTTAAGTATGTGTGGTATTTATAAGTGTGGACACACATGTGTGCAGGTGCTTCCATATGCTCATGCACATGGAGGGGCAATTGCTCTCCACCTTTTATATGAGACCAGATTTCTCATTGAAACCAGCACTTACTGATTCAGCTAGACTATCTAGTCAGTGAGCTCTGAGGGTTCCCTGTTTCTGCCTCCCCAGTGCTAGGATTACATGCACACACCATGCCTGACATTTTACATGGACAGTGGGGATCCAAGCTCAGGTATTTTGCTTGTATGGCAAGCACTTTACCCGCTGAGCCATTTCCCCAGCCCTGCAACTTGATCTAAAGAATCGTGGCTTTGGCTTTTAGCTGCTGCTTATTTTTCTAAGGGCCTCTATCGGAGAATAATTCTAAGCTTTTCCTGGTGCCCTTGTACTCCACTTTATGATGCAAATGGAGTCAGGACCCAGTGAGCCCAGTGAGAACAAGGCTGGCAGGAGCAGCCTGTCCAATAGTGAGCCTGAGGTGGTTGCCTCTCTTTCTGGAGGCTGGCTGGGGCCATTCCCTCTGCCTGTGGACCAGGGCACCTTTTGTTCACTTTTCTGCTACGCAGGCAGACTGTCTCCTGAGAATCTGTGTTCCATTGCAGGTAGCTACCCCAGAAAGCAGGTAGGACAATTCAGAGCTCCCAGCAACTGGTTCCTTGCAGGCAGCCCTGTGGGACCCTGTGCTGGGCACCTCTGTGCTCAGCCAGGCCTCTGCCAGACCTAGCAGGGCCAGAGCATTATTCTAACCAAACACAGTTCCCGTCTGCTCCTGCCCCTCTCCAGTCCTGCTGACTTCTGAGCTGGACTACTCATGCTGCCCAGGGCAGAGAGCCCCTGTGTGGGCCTGCGTGGCTCCTTCTTGTCCTACTCATTCCCACTGCCCAACCTTTGCTCTCTGCCACTCCCTTCTCCAGGATCCGCCTAGATCATCCCAGGCTCACCCTCCTTCCTTCCCTTAGGCAGCCTTTCTGGCCTGCGTTAGCATGCCTTTCTCCAGTGCTCAGCAACTGCTTCTTGGACCCTGTCATTATCAGATCCTACCTGACCAGCTAGGCTGGGCCACCTATTTGGAAGCTCCTTCATAGCTGATGTGTGCTCTGTTCAGCCCCTATGGCTGTTAGTGGAAGTCAGTATGAGAGGCATTCTCTTAGATTTGTGAAGCCCTTCCCATGTGTTATCTTATGTGGTCCTTACAGGGATCCTTGTGAGGTTGGGAACATAAGTATGGTCCTTACTGGTGGGAAGACTAAGGACCAGGGAGGGAGAATACCCTGAGGCCACTTGCTGAGCACTTGCAGGCTGAGGGGTAGAAGTCAGTCTTGCCCAAAGCCTTCACATAGTGCTAGGAAAACCCTCCAGGTGAGGGGCCACAGGTCCTCTGCCTTCTGCACCTGTGTCTCTCACCTGACCCTGCATGGTTCAGGAATGCGTTTAGTGATAAACATGAGTTGCAAGGGGCAAGCACTTTACTAACTGAGCCATTTCCCCAGCCTAGCCAGTTATTTCTAAAGGGTCAGGAAGGAAAGTTCCCTAAGAGACCAGTAGGCTTAACATGGGGTCACTTCTTGGGGGACTGGCCCTATCCTTGTTGCCATGAGGGTGGAATGGTACAGGGGGTGAGACTTTGGCTTGAGGCAGAAGAGCTCCAGGTAGCTGCTTGGCTCCCGGGGGGAGGGGGCAGGGGATGGCATTGCCTGGGCCCTTGCTCCTCTTAGGGATGGTCATGCTCAAGGCTGCTCCCTTTGGTTCCCTAGAGTTGAAGAGGACCTGGACCAGATTCTGAATCTGGGGGCTGAATCCAAACCCAAACCCAAACCCCAGATCCAGCCTAAACCTAAGCCCCCAGTAGCAGCTAAACCTGCGTTGCCCAGAAAACCAGTCATGTCCTACTCCGAGGACCCATCTGAAGCTGCAGTAGGAACACAGAAGCAGCAACAGATCCAAGCCATGGACGAAATGGACATCTTGCAGTATATCCGGGATCATGACGTACCTGCTCAGGCTGCGCCCAGTCTTTTCTGACCTTCAGCCCTGATGGACCTGGGACTGCCACACCCTTCTGGGTAGGCCTGTGTTTGAGTAAGTGGGCTCTGCCTGCAGAGCCAGGACCTGTAACCCCAGATGGAGGTGGAAGCCTGGGCCCTAAGGCCCACTTCTATATCATTACCTTTTCTCCTGGGCTACAAGCTCAGTGAGGGGAGGGTACCATAGGAATCAAAGGCCACATTGTCCCAGTCCAACCTGCTGTGGAAAGTAAGTGTGGGCGTGCCTTGCTGCATAGGAATTAGTCCCCTAGATGGAATGAGACCTGAGAGGGCCCCACGGCAATGTCCACTGGGCCACGGACACCTCCTACCCACTGGCTCTGGCAGCCCAGCACAGGAAGGAGGGCCTGGCTCGACAGAGCCTGGGCTAGAATGAGGGAGTGCCAATGGCTGCTGAGTCCCCACGGGGGTCTCTGAGCAAAAGAGCCCAACCATCGAGACTGACCTAACAGGCTAGTTCAGAGCCTTCTCTGCTTTCCAGTGCTAAGGGGGAAAGCCAGGCCCAGCCCTAACTTCCACTTCCTTCTCAGGAGGGACCTGGCCAGCCCAAGGCCCCCTAAAGGTAGCATCTACCATTACAGCTCTCAGCAAAATAGACCATAGCATTGTTCAGAGCTTGCCTGGGCCTGGAGTTGGGATGCTGCCTTCTGTTCCCAATGTGGTGTACCATTGTCAGGCTTCTGCTTAGGGCCCTGCCTAGCCTCAGGGTCTGAACTTGTTCAGTGGCCTTTCTCTAGTAGAGCTGCCAACCCAGAGCAATGGAGCTGTGCACCAGGATGGGCCCCATACCACAGACTTCCTACTGAGTGGATGAAGCTACATGGAGCAGAGAATGTTAGATGGTCTTTCATGGATATAGTCTTCACATTTAAAACCAATGTTTCAGGAAAAATGATAGTTTTTCACAATGCAATCACTTTATTCCTTGGCTCTATCCTACCTGACAAGATTGAAAGGGCCAGTTGGGTCCAGGAGCTTCAAGGCCATGCAGGCCAGTTGTTAGCTGCTGTGAGGCTCTGGGATCCCCAGCTCCTCCTGGAGCAGAACCTACAATGCCAGGCTGGGAACACCAAATCTGACCTGTTCTGCATCTTGCCATGCCCCTTGTCAGCTACCGAGTCCTAGGCAAGCCACCTGCCTGGGCCAAGTAAATGGGCATAGGTGGTGCTAGGCAGAAGGCCAAAGTTCTCTGAGAGGAGGGTCTCTCCGCCCAGAGCCCACATGCACTATGGCTCCCACTTCCCTTTCACCAGCAGGTATTCACATCCTCCACCCCTTGGTACCCAGCACCCAGAGCAGTGCCCTACACCCGCGCTGACTGCAGGGGAGGATGTCAGTAGACGGGGTGAGACCATGTGGTCCCGCCTTCCTCTGTGAAGCTGCTTAGCTGTGGCCCAGGCCTCTGCAGACCCTTTCCACTCTCTACCTCTCACCTGTGACTTGGCCACCAGCTCCCTTCCCCACCTGCTTGGGTGGCAGTTGACATAGGAACACAGGGTACAGCAAGCAGGATGACCATGGGACCAGCGGCCTGGCTGCAGTCCCTCACAGGACCTAGCTACCACTCTGTTGTGGGTTTGTCTGCTGTGGGGCTAGCCTCCTGCATAGCCTGGAGCTCTTAGACACCCTGGCATAGGTTTTCCCTCCTCAGATGCCAATACTCAACTCCAAGTTGTGGCTTATTTCACCACAGGTCTGTGACCTACAGGCCTCTTACCACCCAGTCATCCAGTCAAATTTGTGTGCATAACTAAGTCACCATTTGTTGCTGTCCTTTTCCATGCCTGGGCTGATGGGAGACTGTGGGCGTATTAGTTACCTTCTCATTGTTGGGACAAAACCCTGACAAAAAAGTGGGGCGTGGGCTGGAAGAGATGGCTTAGCAGTTAAGCACTTGCTTGTGAAGCCTGAGGATCCCTGTTCAAGGCTTCATTCCCCAGGACCCACGTAAGCCAGATACACAAGGTACTGCATGCATCTGGAGTTCATTTACAGTGGCTGGAGGCACTGGTGCGCCCATTCTCTCTCTCTCTTCTAGCTCTCAAATAAATAAATAAAAATAATTTTTTTTTAAATATGGGGCATGATGGCGTACATCTTTAATCTCAGCACTTGTGCAGTAGAGGTAGGGGGATCCCTGTGAGTTCCAGGTCAGCCTGGACTAGAGTGAGACTCTACCTTGAAAAAGCGTAAAAACCTGATGAACATCAGTTTAGGGGAAGAAGGGTTTATTTCAGCTTACATTTCTAGGATACAGTCCATCCTGGTGGGGAGTACAGCAGCTAGAGCGTGCGGCAGCTGCTCACGTTCAGCCCACTGGGAGGAAGCAGAGCGACGAATGCTGCTGCTCAGCCGCTCTCACCTCAGACAGTGCAGTCATGCACAGAGGCTACCCCAGCCTAATTTACATAATCCCTCACAGGTTATTCTAGGTCCTGTCAAGTTGACAATGTAAACCACCACAATGTGTGTGTGTGTGTGTGTGTGTGTGTACATTTGTATGTGTACACATAGAGGATCGTCCTTTGTAATGAGTAAAAGTGCCTCAGGTGTGCTCTGCCCCAGCCTTCCAGGACCAGGAAAGGCCGGGTTCTAGTCTTTCTTACCCACTATGTAAACCAAGGCAGAGGGCCCAGAGGTCCAGGTGCTGTTGGCCATTGGGCCAATAACTACTCAGCCAAGCCCCGTGCGGAAGAAGGACCCCTGCTCCCCACTCTCACCATGAGGACGGCGCTAAGCTGGAACTATTGTTCTCAAGCAGCCCTGCCTGATGTGTGCAGACAGGCTTGGCCTTGCATCCTGCCATAGCTCAGACCCTGAGACACTGCTCCTCCATTTCAGCCCGAGGCTCTGCGGTAAGCAGCTCTTCAACCTTCCATCCACTGTAGAACAAGCCGGCTCCCAGGGAGCCACGAAGGGGCTTGCAGGTCAGTCTGTGAGTCACATCTTGATGTGATGCTTGGATTTGGATTCTTAGCCAGGACTGAATTGGAGTCTTGGTTCCCGGGGATGAACCATTTGGTTATTCTGAGGATTGCTCAGCCCAAAAGCCTACAACTGAGATGGAAGAGAAACTAAAGGTTGAACTTGGACCACAATGTCTATTTGTTTTGAAGACTTTTTTGGGCCCAGTGGGCAGGATGTACTGCCAATGGCTGTGTCCGCTGCTCCCTTCCTCCCTGCATTGTTCCTCTCAGGACATTGTGAACTTGAGCCAGTTCCCTTGGAAAGTCCCAGTTCTAGGGCTCATCTGGCCAGGCTGGCATCCTGGGCTCCGCTGGAGAGTGCCGACCCACTGAGCCTTGGCCCCATGTGGATGGCCTGTGTCTACACCTCCACTCACCCTGTGTGCCCAGGAGCTGCTAACGCTCAAGCCCTCTCACTAGATGCTAACCAGACAGTAAAGTCCCGCTGTTCTTCAGGGCTTGTGGCCTTCATGCCCAACTATCACCAAAGCATTATGTTCTCAAAATGTGCCTTAGATTGAACTCCCAGTGTTGAGCTGATGTGGGAGGTCATGCTCAGGTCTCTAGCTCACTTACTGCCCAGCTGAACACATCATGGGAAAGAACCATAGAGCTACCAGTGTGACCCCTAACTGGGTGGCAGGCGTCTTCTGATGCTGGTATGTCTCTGTATGGCCAGGACACAACCAGAGCACCTTTGAATGGCCAGGCTCTCAGTTCCAGCTTTCTATGGTCCCACTCATTATAGACTGGTTGTTCTAAGCCATCCCTTGCTGTGCACCCTAAGGTTGAGGGAAGGTGACCAGGGTCTGGTGGAGGAGTGTCAGGAATGGCTAGTGATTCTCACTGTGGTCCATAACACCGTGGTGGTTCAGGGATCGGGCTGAGTCCATGGAAGCATCTGTTGCAGTTTAGCTGAGCTATGGGTTGTTTTTCACCCCTCAGTGCTATGTAAAGAGATTCACCTTCGGCTCATATGACCAAGAAATTCTTGCCTGTATTTCTGAAGGAGTTTCAGGGTCTGGTCACAGAGGGTCCCCTGTCCAGGACTACCTGGTTACTAACCAGTTGGGTGGTCAGAGGCCTGTCAGCTTCAGCTTGTTGTCTGGGCACTGGCCATTGATGTCCTTTGCTGAGCATTGTGCAGTGAGTAAACACAATGTGCAAACATCCCCCACCCCCGCTCCCCACGTGCTGACACTCTTATTTTCATGGCTGACCACTCAGGAGAGCTGAGGGATTGCATTTTTGGGGTCATGGTGAGGATAAAGTGATAGCCTCTGGATGGAGATTATAGGCTCACCAGAGGCCCAGTGCTTCTCTGCTAATTCAGCAAATAGCACAGCCTTAGATTGCTTTTAGTGCCTCCATTCAAGCTAGACAGCCAAGTTCATTTCCCATCTCCAAACACAGTGTTAGGTGGGCACCTACTGTGTGCACTACTGCAGTCACCAAACATAGAATCAGGTGGGGAGAGCCCTAGGAAAGCAGAGTGAAAACACATCAGGAGCCTGGGCTGATGGCTCAGTGAGTGACGTGCTTGCTATGCAAGCATCAAGACCTGAGTTTGGATCCTTGGGGCTTGCTAGCTATCTTGTTTAGCTCTAGGTTCATTAAGAGTCCCTGTCTCAAAAAATAAGGTAGAGGGCTAGAGAGATGGCTTAGCACTGAAGGTGCTTGCCTGCAAAGCCTAAGGACCCAGGTTCAATTCCCCAATACCCACATAAGCCAGATGCACAAGGTGGCACATGCATCTGGAGTTTGTTTGCAGTGGCTGGAGGCCCTGGTGCACTCATTCATTCTCTCTCATAAATAAATAGGTAAAAAATTAAATTTTAAAAAGATTAGAAAATATATTCTAAAAAAGCAAAGTAAAGGATTGAGGAAATGGATCAGCCAATAAAGGCACTTGCTTGCAAGCCAGCTGACCAGAGTTGAGTTTTCCCAACACTCACATAAAGCTGAATATAAAGTGGTGCCATCTATAGCAGAGGGAGGTGGAGTCTGGAGAGTCTGGAAGGGCCAAGGCCAGTGTTGCCCACACAATGACAAAACAAGAAAGACTATCTCAAAGAAGGTGGAAAGGGGGTTGGAAAGATGGCTTAGTGGTTAAGATGCTTCCCTGCAAAGCCTAAGGAGCCAGGTTCCATTCCTTAGTACCCATATAAAGCCAGATGCACAAAGTGGCACATGCATCTGAAGTTCGTTTGCAGCAGCTAGAAGTCCTGGCATGCCCCTCCCTCTATATGCCCATCTTCCCCCACCACGAAGAAAAAAATAAAAAGGTGGAAAGGGAGGACGAACAACCTTGAGGTTGTCCTCAGACCTCTACACATGTGCTATGGTACATGGATGTCTATATATACACACACACACAAGCACAAATAAACATTTAAAAAATAAGGTAGAGGGCAATTAAGAAAGATATCTAACATAGATTTATGACCTCCACATGCATGCACATACACATATAAACATGCATGTATGCACACACACTTGCAGAAATAAGACAGGTCACCTGGTCAGGACGTGCCACATTATGCTGATGGAAACAGCAGTTAAGGTGAACACAGCCACTGAGTAGAAGACAAGGACACAAATCATGCCCTGAGGTAGGTACTGCTCAGAGGACACAAGACAGAGCAGGTGTGCACAGACTTCCTTTTTACAAAGTGTAGGTACAACACAAGCTCAGAAAACAGGGGGAGGAGGGGAGTGAGAGACTGAGGCTGAACAGACCTGTTTGCAGGGCCTATTCCAGGCAGAGTTTTCAGACTTGGAAAATTAGTTAAAGTAGGTCTTCTCAAGAGCCATGCTGAGCTCCTAGCTTCAGTTCATTAGGCTCCTGCCCAAGCACCACTAAAAGGTGTCCTGAGCACCCTCTCTGACCCATTCACCACCTGCACACCCTGCAGTTGTGTCTGACAGCTGCCATAGCAAAGTGACTCTAAACAGCGCACGCCTCTCCCATCCCAGTTCTGGAGGTGTCTGTGGGCCCATGAGCTCTAAAGATCTGAGAAGATACTCCTTGCCTCTCTATCTTCGGAAGGCACTGGTAACCCTGGGCATTCCTTGGCTTGTAGCTACATCACTCTTGTTTTGCCTCCAGCTTCTTTTCTTCCTTCTTTCCTTTCCTTCCTAACCTTTTTTTTTTGGGGGGGGGAGGGGGTGGAGCAGAGATTGAAACAGGATCTCACATAGCCCAGGCCTGAGACTGACTTTATACTCATGGTACTCCTGCCTCCAACCCCCCAAGTGCTGGAATCATAGGTGTAAACCACCATGGCATGCTTCCAGCTTAATGAGACAACTCCCTGTTTGTCTTCACCCAGGGGTTTCCTATGTGTGTCCAAATTTTCCTTTTATAAGAAGCCCAGTAATGCTTTTTGTCTACCCAAATCTAATAGCCTCTGTTTCCCAATAAGCCTATCTTTAAAGCTTCCAAATGGACATGAACTTGAGGGGACCCATTAGAGCCACTACCTGCACTGAGTGTTTGGCATTCACCAGTAGGCCCAGGCAGGCAACTCCAGCCCTCCTATTCCACATGCAGTGGCCTCAGCTGGACTCAAAACTGAGCCCCTAATTTTCGTCCTATTCTATGGGTCTTATACCCTACTGGAGCTGCCGTGATAAGCTGTCCTATAGGGCAACACAGCACGAAGAAAATCTACCCTGATAGGGCCTCACCTGTCACTCAAAGTGATGGCTCATTGACCTTCCCAGGCAGCTGGCTCATGAACTTCTCTCCCAATCCTCTCCTCACTCAACTTCTGAGGAAATCAGGAAAAAGACCCTACAGAGGCTGAGGTGTCTAGACCCTAAGAAAAAGCCCTGAGGAGGCTGCGGAGTCTAGACCCTAAGAAAAAGCCCTGAGGAGGCTGTGGTGTCTAGACCCTAAGGAAAAGCCCTGAGGAGGCTGCGGAGTCTAGACCCTAAGAAAAAGCCCTGAGGAGGCTGTGGTGTCTAGACCCTAAGGAAAAGCTCTGAAGAGGCTGAGGTGTCCAGATCATAAGGAAAAGCTCTGAGGAGACTGCAGTGTCCAGATCATAAGGAAAAGCTCTGAGGAGACTGCAGTGTCCAGATCATAAGGAAAAGCTCTGAGGAGACTGCAGTGTCCAGATCATAAGGAAAAGCTCTGAGGAGACTGCAGTGTCCAGATCATAAGGAAAAGCTCTGAGGAGACTGCAGTGTCCAGATCATAAGGAAAAGCTCTGAGGAGACTGCAGTGTCCAGATCATAAGGAAAAGCTCTGAGGAGACTGCGGTGTCCAGATCATAAGGAAAAGCCTTGAGGAGACTGCGGTGTCTAGATCATAAGGCTTCCAGATCACAAGGGCTACAGGAAAAACTCTAGGACGTTCAAGCTCACTCTGATTTCCCGCCTCTGGAGAGAAGGCTATTGACGCCTCCATAATGGTGCTTAAGGACCACTTTGCTGACTTCCTCCTGACAAGTGCTCTAGGTCCCAGAGGGTAATATTTGCAGATTAGAAAGTGCGCAGATTTCTGGACCACCTGCCTCCCAGACATCCAACTCTACAGAGAGGCTGAGCAACCATCCGTAATGGCCTCACTTCCCACCCCACACTGGTACTGGGACTTTAGTGGGCTTCCCTCTGGTTGTGTAGGAGGTCCTGAGATTTGAAGGTATGCCTCCTGGGCTGTGAAATCCCCATGTGTGGAAATGGAAAGTGATTCAGCACCTTGGAAAGAAATTTGGCAGTTATTTTTAAGAAAATGGACACAAATTTACCATATATCCCAGCAGTTTCACTTGTAAATAGAAGCCCAAAAAGAAAATGAAACAAATATATTTCTACACAATGCTTATGCACAGTGTCCATAACATCTTATCTAGCATGAGTGAAAAGTGGAAATGGCAAAAAGGTCCATTGGCTGCTCAATGGATAAACAAAATGTGGCATGTCCATATAATGGAATATTATTTGCCTAAAGGAGTAAAGGGCTGATACATGCTATAATATGGATCCACTTCAAAAGCATCATATTTATCTAAACACACACCCACACCCCAATTAAAAATGAGCAAATGGTTTGAATAAACACATCTCAAAAGAAGAATTACAAATTGTCAAGTATATGACAATATTCAGTATCATTAGCTACCAAGGAAATTTAAATCAAAACCACAATGAGATATTGTCTTACCCCAGTTAGAATGGCTACCTCCAAAAAGATGAAAAATTACAATGCCTGATGATGGTTTGGAGACAACGAACTCTCAGAAAGCTGGTATGAATCTAAATTAGTCCATCCACTATGTAAATCAGTATGCAAATTCCTCAAAACGCTAAATATAGATCTTCCATATGATGCAACTATCCCACCTTCTAATCAATATATATCCCAAGGAAATAAAATCAGCATATCAAAGATATATTTGCAAGCCTATGTTTATTGCATGTTTCACAATGGCTAAGATATGAAAACAATGTATGGATACAGAATGGAGGCAGGGGAGATGGTTCAGCAGGTAAGAATGCATGCCAGCATAAGAGCCTGAGAGGGCATAACTTGCCCTGAGTTTGACTCCCCAGTACCCACATAAAAAGCTGGGCACACACACCTATAACTCCAGTCCTATAGGGAGTTGAGGCTAGAGAATTGCTGGGGCTCACTGGTCAGCCATTCTGACCCAAAATGGCAGCTCCAGGTTCAGCAAGAGACTCCATCTCTAGGAAACAGGAGAATGACCAGTAGAGGAGACACCCTAAGTTATTGTCTGGCCTCCACATGTATACATGGGTACACATATACCTGCACACAGACTTGCTCATATACCACACACGCCACAAACATTACTCACACATGTATGCCAAAAAGAAAATGTGATAAATGTAGACAATAAATATTATTCAGCTACACCTGAGGAGCAGTTTAAGGTTGCTTGGGGTGGCATTTTCTTCAGTGGTCTAGTTGCCCATGCTCCAGTAAATAACTCCCAACCCATGCTTTATAAGCAACTATAATGAGACAGTGGGTCTCTTCTCTCAGTCTCTTTCTCTCTCTCTCACACACACACACACAACATCAAAGAAGAAGTGGAACTAGTTGGAAGAAGAAGGGGTTCACTGGGTGGAAGGGGACAAGAAACGGTAATGGTAATAAATATGATCAAAATACATTATATGCATGTATAACACTGTCAAAAATAAAATTATAAGAAATATGCAGAAAAATCATGGTAGACTTGAAAAACTAACATTTCTGTTTCTATCAATTCTTCATGACAGTACTACAAAGGACTGGTTATTGTATGCTTTAGTGACTGCATATAGGTCCAGAGGACCTTTCTTAGGGTTTTGGAAATATTCTTAAATTGGATTACTGTGGGCAATAACACAGTTTTGTAAATTTAGTAAAATCATATAATTGTCCTCTTGAATTAGTGAATTTTATGGTATTATAGCTCAATAAAGCATGTAGAAAACCTTAATAACTATAAAAAGAAACCAAATCCATGGACAGCAGGAGGCAGTGGCTGAGTGTGGAGCCTTTTAACATCTCTGTGTGCCTCAGCTTCCTTGCCCACACAATGGGGATAACAATTGTACTTGCCTACTGGGGTAGTTATAAAATTGAAATGAGTTCATATTTGGAAAGCTCTTTCATTGGGACCTGTCATACTGTTATATGATATGTGAACAATTAAAATTTCATTATCACTCAACTGTGGCCTAAGAAATTCAGGAGTTCAAATGCTCTCTTCTTCCCCTAAGAGGGAGCACCATGGAGAGAGAAGCCATGCTGTGGGGGTGGATATAAGTAGTTGCATCCCCTGCCTCACTGTGGATGAGGACTTTGGAAGACAACACAGAACCCTTTGAGCATTAAGGGGCCTGAGGTCATGCAGCTCAGATATGACCAAGGGGCTAGACCTGGGTGGGCTGTGGGAGGAGGGTGGATAGAACATGCTGGAAATCAGCCATTCTAATCAGGATTACTAATAATATGAGCAGGGCTGTATCAGGGGCAAGCTCATCCCAGTTCACTCCACAATGCAGATCACCGACAGTTTTCCCAGCACCATGGAGATGAGGAAATAAACATATCTTCCTCTCTCTCCTGGCCTCTGACCTTTTGTTCAGAGCCAAGGGCTGTGTAAGGCTGGGAGGGAGGCTGTGGGGAGAGGTGGCTGGCAGCTCTTAGTCAGACATGGAAGCTGCCCATTCCCTTTATCCTACACCTCCCCAACATTCACTTCCACACCCTACCCATGCTGGGTAGCAGCTTACCCCTCTCTTTTCCAGAGGCCACACACAGCTCTTATGCACGGATGTTCCGAGCAGTGCTTTATTCCCAGTAGTTTCCTGTCTACAGGAAGCAGCCCAAATACCCATGGGTCAATGGGTAAAGAAGTGGTGGTATAGCCATATATGGCATAATACCAGTCCAAATGAAAAGGAACAACTTCCGGTGACTATGACATGGATGAATCTCAAAGATATGCTAAGTGAAAGAAGCCAGACCCCAAAATATACTACACAATTGCATTTATATGGAATACCAGAAAAGGCAAAACTATAGTGTCTACAGAAAGCAGATGGTAATGTTTGAGGAGCCTTGGTGGTGGGGGGTATCTACTGCAAGGGCCATGAGGAAGCATTTTGGAATGACAGAAATTATCTAAAACAAATATGACTGTAAACATTTAACCACAGTGTAATAGTGATCATTTCCCAGAGAATCTAGCCATTATGCTCCTTGGTGTTAACACAGACAAGGCAAAAACTTCCGTCTACACACAAACTTGCACAGACAGGATGTTGACAGCACAGTTTTACTCCTAATGCCCAAACATTGAAACAAACAAACTACCTTTGGCAAGTGGGTGGATATATAAACTACTATTCAAACAATGAAATAGTATTTACTGCTGGAAAGACAAGAACTATGAAGTGATGAAAGGTTGGACCTTACATGCATATTACTAAATGAAAAACACAAATCTGAAAGTCTATGGACTGTATGACCCAAACTACGCCATCTGGAGAAGGCAATGCTATGGGGGAGGAATTAATGGCTGCCAGAGTTAGAGGGGAAGATCTTGCAGAACAGGGAAGCTGTTCTGTATGATCATATAGTGGTGGTACATGCCATTATTTATATTTATAAATTTAATAATTTATAATAATAAAGGCCATTGTTTATATATATTTATTTAGATATTTATTTATTTATTTTGAGAAAGAGGAGGGGATAGAGAAAGAATGGGTGCACCAGGACCTCCTGCCAGTGCAAACTCCAGATGCATATACCTCTTTGTGCATTTGGCTGTATGTGGGTACTGAGGTATGGAACCTGGGCCATCAGACTTTGCAGGTAAGTGTCTTTAACTGCTGAGACATGTCCCCAGCCCTATATATGTGTCTCGTGCACAGACTACATTCTGAGATGAGTACTAAGGAAAACTGCAGGCTGTGGATCACAGTGATATGTCCTTGTAGGTTCACCTGCCTCCTGGAACAGGATATTCACTGTGGGTACACCATTGTGGGCAGGAGGATTCAGTACCTTCTGTTCAGTTTTGCTGTGGACCTAAAACTGCTCTAAAATAATAAAATCTATCTAAAAACAAAAATAAAAAAAGCACTAAGAGATGTCAGGCCTTATTCCCTACACTCTGTCCCTCCTTCCATCATGTCCCCACTTGGGCTCTGGGTAAGACTCAGCTAACATTTACTGATAGTAGTCAGGTTTCTGGTACCACAGATGGGCAGAATGGAGGAAAGGAGCTAGGGTGACCCCATGAAGGAACAAGGGTCCCCAGAGTCCTCTGGAAAATGAGGGATAAAATCCATGACCTGAAAGCCTTGGACTTAGTTCCTTGAAAGCCTCTCTGTGATTTCCATCTTTCTTTTTCTTCTGGAAGTTTCCCTGTGTTGGACAGGCAAGAGATAAAGACATGTCCAAGGTTCTCCCTGCAGCCCTTGGAAAGTTCTAGAAGCTTTAATCACATGGGCATCAAGAGGACAGGCCTTCCTGGAGCAAAATCCTGGTCCCTGGGTCCCCTGGAGCAGGCTTTGAAGTCTCCACAATTCCCCTTCACTTCAGAAAATGCAAGTGCTTTCCTTACTGGGATCCAGAAAGTACTGCCGGACGGCTCTCAGGGACCAGAGAGTGAAGATTACAGCCCTCAGGACCTCAGTGCAGGGCTGTTGGAGCAGCACATTGGGGTGCCTGCTGGGGGCCTGGCCTCTTGCCTTCCAAAGACAGTGCTCACCCCGCTGCTGATAGTAGACCCAGAAGGGGAGGGAGTTTTGCTTTGTTTTGTTTTGTTCTATGGTTACATAGGGACGGCCTGGCAATAAGCTAGGAACTCTACACATCATCTCCTGGCCCCCGACTTTAAACCTGACATTATTTTTGCTAAAAATAAAAGGCAGGTTCCTGCTACTGCTCATCCCTGCTCCTGAAATCCTCCCCGCCTTGGCATTGATGCACATGGCCTCAACTTGAAGAGATGGACCTAAAGCCTAAACGTCCTAAGTTTACCAAGGGAACTTGGGAGTCCAAACTCCAAAATGGGGTTCTCAGGTTCATATGGAGATCAGGGTAGCAGAGTGAGCTTTGCAAAAAGGCAAAGCTATGGACAAGGCCCCCACCCAAAGCTCCCTAGGCCCAGCCCTTCCTTACCTCTGCTCTCTCCAAACCTCGTCATCACTGTGTGTCACTCAGCTACACATCATCCCCAGCCTGGCTCTAAGGGGCTCCATTCATGGACAATTAATTATCTCTCTCTTTTATGGATATCAACCTCATGTTTTCCCAATTTTTTTCAGTCAATTAATTTTGATCCTTTCTTTTCTAGAACAGTGTTCACTTTAAATAGATTTTATTCTAGTAATTTCAATATTCTCTTTGTTTTGTCAATCCACTTTTCATGTTCTTATTTTTTAATCTCTCACTACTTATTTTTGTGAGAATATACGTGTATTTTGTAAAAATATATATGTTGGGCTAGAGAGATGGCTTAGTGGTTAAGGCGCCTGCCTCCTAAGCCTAAGAACACTGGTTCCAATCTCCAGGTCCCATGTTTAGCCAGATGCAGTGACGCAAGGGCGCAATGCTGCACTTGACCACAAGGGGGCGCAGGCATCTGGATTTCATTCGCAGCAGCTGAGAGGCTGCTGGCGTGCCCATCTCTATCTGTCTTCCTCTCCCTCTCTCTCTCTGTGTCTTTCTCCAAAAAATAAACATAAATAAATAAATAAACATATATGTTATATATATATATATATGGTCTTTTGTAAAAGCAAGTTTTAAAGCTGGGGTGGGGGTGAGGGGCACACACTTGTCATCTTTGCACTTAAGAGGCTGAGGCATAAGGATCTCAATTTCAAGAACAGCCTGGCTACATAGCAAGACCCTATCAAAAATAATGTATGCTTTTATTTTTATTTTTTTATTTTTTGGTTTTGCAAGGTAGGGTCTCACTCTGGTCCAGGCTGACCTGGAATTCACTATGTGGTCTCAGGGTGGCCTCGAACTCTCAGCGATCCTCCTACCTCTGCCTCCCGAGTGCTGGGATTAAAGGCGTGCGCCACCACGCCCGGCTTTAATGTATGCTTTTAAAGAGATGTTTTAATATTTATATTTGCATGAATGTGTGTGTGTATGTAAGCCAAGGTCTCTTGCTACTGCAAACATACTCAAGAAATATGCACCACTTTTATTTATTTATTTATTTATTTATTTATTTATTTATTTATTTATTTGAGAGATAAAGAGGAGGAGAGAAAGAGAGGGTGAGAATGGGCATGCCAGGGCCTCCAGCCACTGCAAATGAACTCCAGATGCAAGCACCCCCTTGTATATCTGGCTTATGTGGGTCCTGGATGCACCACTTTTTTATGTCTGGCTTTATTGTGGATGCTGAGGAATTGAACCCAGGCCAGCAGGCTTTGAAAGCAAGCACTTTTAAACACTGAGCCCATTAATATGTGGGGTTTTTTTGTTGTTTTTTAAGTTTTTATTTACTACTTCCATACATACAGGCAATATACCATGATTCCAATAACCTCCCATCATCCTCCCTTTCCTCCCTCTCAAATTCCCCTCCACTGAATCCCTTCATCTTTTTTTTTTTTTTTTTTTTTTTTTACAGTATAAGAAAATGTATTTTCCCAAGATATTCACTATGGGCCAGTAATGCATTTAAATACAATGCTTTAAAACATTATGCACAAAGAGCTTACAGATCACATTTAATAACAAAACATATAGCTGCTTAATATATGTTTCTATGATTACAATTTAATTTTCAAAACCAAACATGTAAGTATTAAATATATCACTTTATAGCAAAGGACATTTAAGTGAACTGTACAGACAGCAGGCGGATTTGTGTGACAAAAGGAGAAAGAAGAAAATTATAATTAAGCCCAGTGAATCCCTTCATCTTTCAACTAGTCTCTCTTCTATTTTGATGTCAGTTTTTTTCCTCCTACAATGCAGATCTTGTGTACATAGCATTAGCCACTTCATGAATACCATGGCCATTTAGTGTCTGGAAGACAGTATTTGTAAGCACTCCGCCCCTAATATGTGTTTTCAAAATGTGTCATCAAAGCATAGCTTCAGCCATCTTATACATTTTATTATTTTTACTAAGTTTCAAGAAGAAAAAAATGGAAAATTTTATTTTTATTTAGCAATGGAAGACCATTTAAGGCTGGGTGAGGGCACATGCCTTTAATCCCAGCACTCAGGAGGCAGAGATAAGAGGATTGCTATGAGTTCGAGGCCAACCTGAGACTACAGAGTGAGCTCCAGGTAAGTCTGGCCCAGAGTGAGACCCTGTGTCCAGAAACAAAAGCAAAACAAAGACCCATTCAATAGACTAGTAGTTAACATGTGAGTAGTTAGCGTGCGAGTAGTTAGCATTTGTGAATTCTGGTTTCTGTCTCCATGATTTTCTCAGAAGCACTACTGTCCTTTTGTAATATATATGTAATTTGGTTTTCTGAGGTAGGGTCTCACTCTAGCTCAGGCTGACCTGGAATTCACTATGCAGTCTCAGGGTGGCCTCAAACTCATGGCGATCCTCTTATCTCTGCCTCCTGAGTGCTGGGATTAAAGGCCTGCACCACCACGCCCAGCTCTCTTTTGTAATATTTTTAATTTTCCTGAATCATACTTTGTTTGGGGAACATACATAGTTCCAAACTTAGCGGTTACATTTTCTAAGGATTCTAGATTTTTATTTATCCCAGGTCCACCATTTATGAGAGGATGATAGTATGTCTGAGTGTTGTTTGGAGTCTAAGGGTCCCCCCAGGACAGAATCTGACCTTGTGTCAGAACAGTAATAAAGGCCCCCGTGAGGATCTGCCTACATTGTGTCCCAAGTGAGCCTCTGAAGGGAAGCAGGAAGGTGCTGCACACTGTCCTATGCCTATTCTGGTTTCTGGTTTGTGTTTCAAATCCAGTGCATGTGTGTGTGCGTATGTGCGCGTGCCCATGGGTCCAGCCACTGCTTTCACAGAGATGCCTGGCCTCAGGGGTAGGGGGAACTTTTGGGCTCTGTCCACAAACGGGTTTCCATGGCTTCTCAGCAGGTGCCCCTGCTATGAATCAGGTGTCATTGATCATCTCTGCTTTGTGGATGACCATCAGTTCTCTCTAGGATCCTGACAATCAGGCCAGAAGGTTTGGAAATTTATTTGTCCTATGCCAGGTAGGCCAGACATCACTATTCTCTGCAAATCTCATCTCTTGGGCCTCCAAAGACCATGCTTCTCAGCATTTATAAGGCACTCCTGCCCCTGCATGAATAGTGCTGTAGGAAAGGACCAAGGAGGACACATGATGACTGACTAGATGAAGCCAAATGAGTGAAGCCCAGAAACTTCTCAAAAACACTCTTTAGTTTGAAAGATAGAGCACTTAAGTGAGGAATGGGACAGAAGTGGGGACTTGAGGATGTGGTGTGGAAAGGCCTAGGAGTAGTTTCCCCCAGGACAATAGAAAGAGCAAGGGTGGAGGCCCACCTGGAGACCTTAGGAAGATAACCAACAACAGGCTGGAGAGCATTTGTGAAATGCTGAGAGCAACACCCCTCACCGGGTCAGCAAGAGGGCCCAATGCTCACTTTCCCCCTTCTAGTCAACACTGACAACATTGAGATGTCCTAGTCAGAGCAATTAGGCGAGAAAAGTAAAACCAAAGGCATCCAGGTGGTAAAAGAAGCAATAAAACTATTCTATTTGTGGATGATATCATTTTCCATATACATAATCATAAAGAATACACACAGAGAGAAAACTGTGATCACTAATAAATGAGTTCAGCAAAGCTGAAGGACACAGCATCAGCACAAAATCAGGTGTATATCTATACACAATCTCAAAAGGAAACCAAAAAGTCAATTCCATTCACAAAGCATTCAAAATTAAATACTTGAGCTGGGCCTGGTGGGGCACTCCTTTAATCCCAGCCCTCAAGAGGCAGAAGCTGTGAATTCAAAGCCACCCTGAGACTACATAGTGAATTTCAGATCAGTCCAAGCTAGAGCAAGATTCTACCTCAAAAAACAACCAAACAAACAAAATTAAATACTTGGAGGTAAATTTAACCAAGAAAGTGAATGACTTGTTCATGGAACACTACAAAACACTATTGACAGAAATTAAAAAAGAATCAAGAAATCAACAGACACTTTGCATCCATGGATTAAAGGGCCTAATTTGGTTATGATGGCAATAATCCTCATTGATCCACAGATCAAATGTCATTCCTATCAAAATCCAAAGCCCTGTCCCCAGAGAAAAAGGCAAGTTCGTTTTAAAATTTATACAGAACCAAGCATGGTGGCTCATGTCTGTAATCTCAACAGCTGGGAGGCTGAGGTAGGAGGATTGCGGTGAATGCAAGGTCAGCCTAGAGTACCTATACTACTAGGCTAGCATGAGTTTTCAGATATGACCTCAGTGGTGGTTTGATTCAGGTATACCCCATAAACTTACATGTTCTGAATGCCAGGTTCCCAGCTGATGGAGATTTGGGAAATTAAAGCCCCTAGAGGCAATGTATTGTTGGGGGCAGGCTTATGGGTATTATAGCCAGTGTCCCCTTGCCAGTGTTGGGCACACTCTCCTGTTGCTATTGTCCACCTTACGTTGGCCAGGGGATGATGTCCACCCTCTGCTCATGCCATCGTTTCCCCCTGCCATCATGGAGCTTCCACTCGAGTCTATAAGCCAAAACAAACCATTTTTCCCCCCAAAAGCAGCTCTTGGTCAGGTGATTTC
This sequence comes from Orientallactaga sibirica, assembly GCA_036365145.1. Lineage (NCBI taxonomy): Eukaryota > Metazoa > Chordata > Mammalia > Rodentia > Dipodidae > Orientallactaga > Orientallactaga sibirica. The sequence goes on from JAEOAD010000015.1 coordinate 10,436,840, forward strand.
TGCCAGCAATGCGAACCTGACTGCAACAACCTCAAAGGCACAGCAGCTCAAAGGAGAAAAAGATATGTTGAACTTGATCAAAATGAGAAATTTTCATGCCTCAAAGGATGCCATCATGAACATGAAAAACACTGGGCATGGTGGTGCATGCCTTTAATCCCAGCACTCAGGAGGCAGAGGTAGGAGGCTCACTCTGAATTCAGGCCAGCCTGAGCTATAGAGTGAGTTCCAGGTCAGCCTGGACTAGAGTGAGATCCTACCATTAAAAAAGAGAGAGAGAGAGGGAGGGAGGAAATATTTTCAAATTATATGTCTCATAAGGTTCTGGAATCCAGACTATTATAAAGAACTTGAACAATTCAATAATAAAACAAACCAATTTAAATGGGCAAAGGACTTAAATAGTTTTCCAAAGAAGACATACAAAGAGTAACACTGAAAATATGGTCAATGAATGTCATTAGTGTCCAGGAAAAACAACATGAGATACCATTCATATCTACTGAGATGGCTGACATCTTAGAAAAATATTTTTATTCATTTGTTTGCAAGGAGAGAAAGGGAGTGAGCATGTGGGAATGCCAGGACCTCTTGCCAGTGCAAACAAATTCTAGATATATGTGCCACTTTGTACATCTGGTTTTATGTGGGTATTGAGGACTGACACCCAGGTTGTCAGGCTTTGCAAGGAAGCAAAATCTCATATAATGCTGGTATGCATTTAAATAGCACAGTAACTATAGAAACCAATTTGATAGTTCTTAAAATGTTCTCCAGAACTTTTCAAGAGAAATTATATGACCCAACAATCCCGTGTGTGTGTGTGTGTGTGTGTGTGTGTGTGTGTAAAATAATTGAAGACAAGTGTTTGACTAAAATGTGTATAAGACTGTTCATGAGTGACACTGTTCACATACAATAGCTAAAGTGGAAACAACCACCAACGGATGGGTGAGTAAACAAAATGTGGTATATCCATACAATGGAAAGTTATTCAGCCAAACGGTAAATGAAGACCAGATACATATAGCAATGATGAACTTTGGAAAAAATTAAGCCGATGAAAGAAGCTGATCACAAAAAGCCACATACCATATATTGTCATTTATATGAATTACTCAGAATATGGAGAAATCAGGGCTGAGAATAGACAAGGAGTTGCTGAAGTCTGGAGGAGGGAGAGGCAAATGACTTCTTGATAGGTGTAAGCTTTCTTTTTAAGGTGCTGAAATGTTCTGAAAAATGGATAGTGGTGACAGTGACCATTGCATGGCAGTGGGAATGCACTAAATACCACTAAATTGTAAATTTTTAAATGGCTACAATGGTCAATTTTATTATGTTCATTATTTATTACCCTCCCAGCAAGAAAGTGTGTACCTAGGGAATGACGAAGGCAAGGCCAGAGAGGAAGGTGGCCTTGCCTGCCAGGCCAGGAGGAGGTCCTGGAGTGATTCATGATGTGCACAGGATCACCTGGGGCATGGAGGGTATAGACAAGATGAAGCGTCACAAGTCACAGGCTATGCCAGGCAGCACGTTTCTGTAGTCAGTGGTGAAGTCCTACTGAAGAGAGGCTGCTGGAAGCCATAGGCCTGCTGGGTGTAAGCGCTTCTGCACATGTGTATTTCCGTTGGCTAATGTGGGCTGGGTCTTGTCTCTCTTGGCTGCATTCAGACTGAAGACAAGCTCTCCCCTGGCTTGACGGGAAATGTTTTGAAGCTACTGCCAAGACATCTGTTTCATCTTTCTTGGCAACAGGCATTCTGAGAGACATACTGGAGGCTTGGAACCGGGAACATCCATACTTCTTTCTCCGGTTCTCCCCTAGGACTTTAAACGGAAGCTCTCAGCCTCGAGTTTGGAGTGGGGGTTGTCCACACACAGGAAGCCAGCACTGAGGGGAGAGAAACAAGAGGGCTTGGGGTGGAAGGTCAGATAGCACAACTATGGGGAGACGCAAGAACACCCTGAAAGTACAGATGCTAGAGCGAGTCCTTTCTGGGAATGAAAATGGAAGCATCCCCCCTCCTCTGCGACCTGCATGGCTTCTGGCTTGAAAAATCAGGGAAAATGGCCCAGGAGAAAGCTTTATCCCAGACAGGCTGGGCTTGATTCCCAGCATATCACTCTGAAGGACTGTGAGCAAGTGTCTGTGTGAAAAGGGAAAACAGCATCCATCTCCTGGTTTTCATGTTGGAATTCTGTGAGAAAACTCACTGGAAACAGCAGCAAAGCAGAGTATTCTGGGGCGCCTGATAAAAACCTTCCTGAGGCCTGTGGAGGACTGACCCGGACAGGCCACTGTAGCAAGCAAGTCCTTCCTTCTCCTCTTACCTCAGCCTTGTTTCCAACACTGGGGGCCTGGCACTGACTCACTGTCATTTTATGACTAAAATCTTCAGACTAAGAGGTATGTCCCTGGCCGGTCTTTAAAAGTCATTGCTGCCAGGTGTGGTGGCACACATCTTTAATCCTAACCCTTGGGAAGCAGAGGTAGGAGGATCACTGTAAGTTCGAGGCCATCCTAACACTACTTGGTAAACTCCAGGTCAGCCTGGGCTAGAGCAAAACACTACCTTGAACAACCAAAAAAATTGAAAAATTAAAATAAAAGGTGAGAACATGAGTGCTGATCCAGGACTCTAGGAAAGCATGGTCCAGGGCATAGACTGTGAAGCTATTATTTCTATAGATAAGGCACAAGCAGGTAAATGACCAGTGACAGCAACAGGCAATTTTAAGACCATCTAGGACTTCATGCAAAACAGTGCAGTCTCAGCCTCAGTGTAGCCTGCCTCCTCTTAAAACCTTCTCTGGCAGGGCATGGTGGTACATGACTTTAATCCCAGCGCTTGGAAGGCTGCTGTGAGTTCAAGAGCAGTGTGAGACTACATAGTGAATTCCAGGTCAGCTTGGGCTACAGTGAGATCCTACCTTAAAACAAGCAAACAAACAAACTTTCTCTGAACTTCTCAGATCCGTAAAGTCTGCGGACTGTTATTTAAACGATAAGGAGACCAACGGTAGTTCATTCCCATAAAGGGAATCTGCAGGCTGAGAGCAGGCATCCTGGAGAGCCTGTCTTAGTCTGTTTTCTGTTGCTATAACAAGGTACTCAAGACAGAGTAATTTATACAGAGAAGTTTACTTGGCCCGTAGTTCTGAAGCTTTGAAGTATAAAAGCATTTTAAATCACCTGCTAGGCATCTGATCTTCTCGCTGCCCCATAAAATGGGGGAGGGCATTGCATGATGAAATACAGCAAGTGTGCCAATTCGGGTTTCTTTCCTCCTCACAAAGCCACTATGGCCTCATCTAGTCTTAACTCACTCCCGAAAGGCTCCACCTCCAAATATCATTGATATATAAATTTTGAAAATTAGTTTTCTATCATGTAAACTTTGAGAGTAACACATTCAAACCACAGCAGACCCTTCAGGAAGCAGCATGCTCAGCTCCTCCTGAGAGCTGGTGTGACCAAACCCACACAAGCCACTGTGCCTTAAGTATCATTGTGTCCCTTGTAGGGAGAGGCAGTGACTGTATGGGGGCGTTACACAGCGGCCAGTGGCTGAGCTAGAGCTGAAATTATTCAGGATCAAATACAGCTCCAATGCCATGGCTTTAACATGACTTACACAGTAGTCCACGATTTGGACCCATCCTACCTTGAATCTCAGCTAGCTGGTGGGTGCCTTCACTTCAGCACCCTCACTCTTAAAACACACTTGTAGCCAGGTATGGTGGCGCATGCCTTCAAACCCAGCGCTCAGGAGGCAGAGGTAGGAGAATTGCTGTGAGTTTGAGGCCAGCCTGGAACTACAGAGTGAGTTCCAGATTAGCCTGGGCTAGAGTGAGACCCTACCTCAAAAAACAACAACAACAACAAAAATACACTGGTAACAAGTAAATACATATTTTCCAAAGTAATGGCAAACTAGAAGAAGTGGAAGAGAATAGCTACAGGTGGAATGCTGAGAGCCTATTTTAAGGAGACTGCAAATTTATAAAAAGAAAACCCAAGCCACAAATTCTTCTGCTCATTCAATAGCCTCTGAGAGCCACATAGTCTAAGGATTGGCTCCTTCATCATGCTAAAGCTTATGATAAACTATTTTTAGTGTGCTCTATTATAAGAAGGCATGAGAGTATGCAATGCTATTTAATATAATTTTATTACACAGTTGTCCTTCAGTAACAGTGTAGGTGGAGTTAGTGCCAGGACCCATTTTTTATTCCAAATGCTCAAGTCTCTTAAAATGGCACTGTAGGCTGGAGAGATGGCTTAGCGGTTAAATGTTTGCCTATGGAGCCTAAGGACCCTGGTTCAAGGCTTGATTCTCCAGGACCCACGTAAGCCAGATGCACAAGGGGGTGCATGCATCTGGAGTTCGTTTGCAGTGGCTGGAGGCCCTGGCGCACCTATTCTCTCTCTCTCTACCTGCCTATTTCTGTATCTCTCTCTCTCTCAAATAAATAAATAAATAATAAATAAATAAATAAATAAATAAATAAATAAATAAAATGGCACTGTATTTGCATGTAACATATACACATCTTCCTATATACCTTTTAAAAAATATGTATTTATTTGCAAGGAGAGAGAGAGAGCACATGCACCAGGGCCTCTAGCTATTATAAACAAACTCCAGATGCATGTGCCACTCTATGCATCTGGCTTTACATGGGTACTGGGGAATTGAACCCAGGTCCGTTAGGCTTTGCAGGCAAGTGCTTTAACCACTGAGTCATCTCTCCCATCCTTTCCTATATCCTTAAAACCATGCTAAATCACTTATAGTACCTAGTATAATGCAAATACGAGATAACTAGTAATTATTCAGTATTGCTTAGGAAATAATGACAAGAAAAAGTCTATATATACTCATTATAGATACATGCCTCCCAAGTATATTTGATTCCTGGTAGGATGCAAAGACTCAACTGTATACTGGTTAATGTAAAACAATTTTTAAAATATTAGTGCTTCAATTAAATATTAGTTATGATAAAATATTAACTTCAAAACTGTACCTTCTGGGATAGAGCAAAATCCTACCTTGAAAAAAAAAAACCTGTTCTTTCTCATGGGTTTATTAACAGAAGATTCACATCAGAGGAAAAGAATGACAGCACTGTCTCTGCACCAATATTTTAAATTTAATCTCCTCCCATTACCTTCTCCTGTCCTCACTCTCCACCCCTTCCACGAACCGCTTCTTCCAACGAGTCCCTTTTTCTACTTTGATGCCTTGGGGGAGGCACTGAGTTGACTTATGGTTGCCTGCATGAACATGGTAGGGATTGTTTACCAGAGCACCAATTTTATTTTATATGTGTGTGTCTCTCTGTGTGTGTAGGGGGGGTGCACATATGTGCATGCCACAGCACACATGCGAATGTCAGAGGACAACTTTCAGGTCTGTCCTCATCTGTCTGTCCACTTAATTTGAGGCAGATTTTCTCAGTCTGGCTTCTTACTCTGCTGTTCTTGGCTGCACCACCACAAACTTCCCTGTCTTGCCATCAGCACTACAGAAGTCCACCATGGCTGCTACTTTTCAAAGCAACACTTTTTAAGAAATAAAAGTTTTCAGAAATACATGCTCATTGTAGTAAATATAGAGAAACCAAAGGAAAAGTATTACATATCGTCTCATTTTTCAGAGCTAACAGCGGCTAATATTTTGGAATATTTTATATTTTAATACATGTATTGATATATAAATTTTGAAAATTAGTTTTCTATCATGTAAACTTTGAGAGTAACACATTCAAACCACAGCAGACCCTCCAGGAAGCAGCATGCTCAGCTCCTCCTGAGAGCTGGTGTGACCAAACCCACACAAGCCACTGTGCCTTAAGTATCATTGTGTCCCTTGTAGGGAGAGGCAGTGACTGTCTGGGGGCGTTACACAGCGGCCAGTGGCTGAGCTAGAGCTGAAATTATTCAGGATCAAATACAGCTCCGATGCCATGGCTTTAGCATGACTTACACAGTAGTCCATGATTTGGACCCATCCTACCTTGAATCTCAGCTAGCTGGTGGGTGCCTTCACTTCAGCACCCTCACTCTTAAAACACACTTGTAGCCAGGTGTGGTGGCGCACGCCTTCAAATCCAGCGCTCAGGAGGCAGAGGTAGGAGGATTGCTGTGAGTTTGAGGCCAGCCTGGAACTACAGAGTGAGTTCCAGATTAGCCTGGGCTAGAGTGAGACCCTACCTCAAAAAACAACAACAACAACAAAAATACACTGGTAACAAGTAAATACATATTTTCCAAAGTAATGGCAAACTAGAAGAAGTGGAAGAGAATAGCTACAGGTGGAATGCTGAGAGCCTATTTTAAGGAGACTGCAAATTTATAAAAAGAAAACCCAAGCCACAAATTCTTCTGCTCATTCAATAGCCTCTGAGAGCCACATAGTCTAAGGATTGGCTCCTTCATCATGCTAAAGCTTATGATAAACTATTTTTAGTGTGCTCTATTATAAGAAGGCATGAGACTATGCAATGCTATTTAATATAATTTTATTACACAGTTGTCCTTCAGTAACAGTGTAGGTGGAGTTAGTGCCAGGACCCATTTTTTATTCCAAATGCTCAAGTCTCTTAAAATGGCACTGTAGGCTGGAGAGATGGCTTAGCGGTTAAACGCTTGCCTATGGAGCCTAAGGACCCCGGTTCGAGGCTTGATTTCCAGGACCCACGTAAGCCAGATGCACAAGGGGGTGCATGCATCTGGAGTTCGTTTGCAGTGGCTGGAGGCCCTGGCGCACCTATTCTCTCTCTCTCTCTCTCTCTCTACCTGCCTATTTCTATATCTCTCTCTCAAATAAATAAATTTAAAAAAATAAAAAAATAAAAAAATAAAAAAAATAAAATGGCACTGTATTTGCATGTAACATATACACATCTTCCTATATACCTTTTAAAAAAATATGTATTTATTTGCAAGGAGAGAGAGAGAGAGCACATGCACCAGGGCCTCTAGCTATTATAAACAAACTCCAGATGCATGTGCCACTCTATGCATCTGGCTTTACATGGGTACTGGGGAATTGAACCCAGGTCCGTTAGGCTTTGCAGGCAAGTGCTTTAACCACTGAGTCATCTCTCCCATCCTTTCCTATATCCTTAAAACCATGCTAAATCACTTATAGTACCTAGTATAATGCAAATACGAGATAACTAGTAATTATTCAGTATTGCTTAGGAAATAATGACAAGAAAAAGTCTATATATACTCATTATAGATACATGCCTCCCAAGTATATTTGATTCCTGGTAGGATGCAAAGACTCAACTGTATACTGGTTAATGTAAAACAATTTTTAAAATATTAGTGCTTCAATTAAATATTAGTTATGATAAAATATTAACTTCAAAACTGTACCTTCTGGGATAGAGCAAAATCCTACCTTGAAAAAAAAAACCTGTTCTTTCTCATGGGTTTATTAACAGAAGATTCACATCAGAGGAAAAGAATGACAGCACTGTCTCTGCACCAATATTTTAAATTTAATCTCCTCCCATTACCTTCTCCTGTCCTCACTCTCCACCCCTTCCACCGAACCGCTTCTTCCAACGAGTCCCTTTTTCTACTTTGATGCCTTGGGGGAGGCACTGAGTTGACTTATGGTTGCCTGCATGAACATGGTAGGGATTGTTTACCAGAGCACCAATTTTATTTTATATGTGTGTGTCTCTCTGTGTGTGTAGGGGGGGTGCACATATGTGCATGCCACAGCACACATGCGAATGTCAGAGGACAACTTTCAGGTCTGTCCTCATCTGTCTGTCCACTTAATTTGAGGCAGATTTTCTCAGTCTGGCTTCTTACTCTGCTGTTCTTGGCTGCACCACCACAAACTTCCCTGTCTTGCCATCAGCACTACAGAAGTCCACCATGGCTGCTACTTTTCAAAGCAACACTTTTTAAGAAATAAAAGTTTTCAGAAATACATGCTCATTGTAGTAAATATAGAGAAACCAAAGGAAAAGTATTACATATCGTCTCATTTTTCAGAGCTAACAGCGGCTAATATTTTGGAATATTTTATATTTTAATAAATGTGTGTGTGTGTTTTAAATATTTTTTTATAAGCCAGGTGTGGTGGCGTATGCCTTTAATCCCAGCACTTGGGAGGCAGAGATAGGAGGATCGCTGTGAGTCCAAGGACACCCTGAGACTACATAGTGAATTCCAGGTCAGCCTGAGCTAGAGTGGGACCATACCTCAAAAAAAAAATCATTTTTTTTATTACAGAGAGAGTATGCAAGAGAGAATTGATGTGCCAGGGTCTTCAGCCACTACAATCAAACTCCAAATGGGTGCACTATCATGGGTGCACTATTTTGTGCGCATGTGAGACCTTGCACACTTGCGTCACTTTGTGTGTCTGGCTTATGTGGGACCTGGAGAGTGGAATATGGGTCCTTAGGCTTTGCAGGCAATCACCTTAACCGCTAAGCCATCTCTCCAGCCCTAGATGTGATTTTTTTAAACAAAGCGGTCAGGGCTGGAGAGATGGCTTAACGGGTAAGGTGTTTGCCTACAAAGCCAAAGGATCCCGATTCCATTCTTCAGGACCTGCATATGCCAGATGCACAAGTGGGCACATGCATCTGGAGTTTGTTTGCAGTGGCTGGAGGCCCTGGCGCACCCATTCTCTCTCTCTCTCTCTCAAATAAATAAAATATATTTTAAACAAAGATGTCATCGTATTCTGAATTTGTTTTTCCATGGACCATGAGGAATGTATGTTGTTGATAGCTGTACCAGGCAAATACCCATTTGTTTAACATTTGGATTATTTCTACTTGTTTTCAACCTTCTCTGATTCTGAGCTCCAGGGTGATCTTTGGGACGATGCTAGAAGCATTCTCTTTAGTTTGCTGGGTTCTCTGTGACTTGAAAGCATGATGTTTCTCCTGGTAGGGTCCTTGTGATTTGTAATAATGGTGCTTTGTGGCTTAATGAAAACAGGGCTCTATTAATCCCTCTTTGTCTGACCTCAGCCTACCTCACCCTCAGTGGAAGCAGGATTTTTAGGCCCCTGGGGCCCATTTGAGCTGTTGTCATAGTGATTGGTGTAGGGTGGGAGGTAGGGTCACTAGGTCACTGTCCCTAACCAGACCATTTCTGTCTTCATGACAGTCTTAGACCCGGGCTATTCAACTACAAGCACAGTAAACAAGGCAGATGGGCAGCCTGTGCTCTGACAGCCCTGAGGCTGGGGTACCCTGAAGCTCTAATGCCTGGCATAACTCATCCTACAATGGAAGCCTGGCTGACCTTCCCAGAGAGTCCCCACAGGTTCAGCTCTTCTGCCACCCCCATCATTGGCCCCTGTAAGCGTCAGAAGATGCTGCATCTGAAATGCTGTCTCACGGCTGCCCACAAGCACCAGAGGCAGATGCACTGCTCTTGTTACTATCTCTGGTGAGGAGGTACGGATGAAGAAAATGAGGTTCACAGAGCTGGATCTGATTCCAAGCTGCAAGCAATTGAGGAACACAGTCACTCTGAAACCAGCATTCCCTCCCTCCCTCCCTCCCTCCCTCCTTCCCTCCTATTTCTGGAAAGGAATTTGTTTGGAGTCTGTTTAAAAGTAGTTGGTACTTTTACAGGAAGTTCTTTATGCTGATCTTTAAAAAAACAAAAATGTATGTGTGTTCATTATACAAGTTGTCCATGAGTACATTTTCCTTGAATAAAATAAAATATTGTACCTGAAGCTAAAAACCCTTGGCCTCTGTCCACAGTACCAGCACTTTCAGGCCTAGTCCTGGCTTGGAATGTATCCAGATCTGATTTTCAGTCATCTAAATCTCATTTGCTTGACTCCAGTGGCCTGGACAATTGGAGTGATGCAGATCTGTGTCCCTAGCTGGGCCAGAGCCCAGGCAGCTCACTGGGGCTGTGGGCGCCCCTTTGGCTGCCTGTGGCTGGCAGCATAGCCCACAGGGACAGCCTGCCCTAACCCCAGGGGTGGCCACAAGGGTGAGACATGTCAGGCTTCTGTGCCATGTCCTCACTCAGCCCAGGGCCCTGACAGCCCTTCCATCTTCTTGCCCCAGTTGTGGTTCCAGAAACCCAACAGTCTCTGCCACTGGCCTGGACAGAATAGAAACTCCTTCACTAGGGCTTCACAGTCTTTTCAGCAAGCCATAGGACAATGCTGAGGCTGAGGCTGAGGCCTCCAGGCCTTGCCCTTGGTTCCATCTACCCCAAACCCCTCCCTGCCACTCTCCCCAACACACCCTACATTCCTAGTATCTCTCTCTTTCCTCCCTATCCCCTCTGTTAGGGAGCTTAGCCAGTCATTCCAGTACCCCTGGAGAAGAAGAAAGAAGGAAGTTTAAAAGATGAGTATAGGGCTGGAGAGATTGCTTAGTGGTTAAGGCGCTTGCCTGCAAAGCCAAAGGACCTCGTTCAATTCCCCAGGACCCATGTAAGCCAGATGCACAAGGTGGCATGGGCATCTGGAGTTTGTTTGCAGTAGCTGGAAGCCCTAGCACACCTATTCTCTCTCTCTCTTTCTCAAATAAATAAATAAAAATAAAATGTTTTTTAAAAAGATGAGTATAAAGATCTAGGCAAAGGGGGGTGATCTCAAATGGTGTTAATCTGACCTTAAAGACAAATCATAGAGGGATGTTTCCCAGTTCCTGACTGCCTCGCCTCCTAGCTGGGTCACCTCTCCACTCAACTGGAGCTAGACAGAATATAGACCCTAAGCCTGTTCCCAACACTGCCTCTGATCACAGCAGTGCCATAGAGAGAGAATCCTGGAGACAGCAGCAAGGGTTTACATTCTGGGAAGCAGAAAGCAATCTTCTGCTGTGGAATCCCTCCAGTCCTAATCTCCGAGAAGTGACCGTGATTTCAGTACATGCTCTAGATACCTAAATGCAGGTGAATCATACCCAGGAGCTTTTCTATTTGTTTGTTGAATCAGTGATTTTGTTTTCCCCCTTCAAACCAAAAACTCTTAGCTTTAACGTGAGACCTGTAAAATCAATAAGATGGTTTCCCAAGGTGAGGCATCTTCTTGGCAGAGGTATGCTCATGTCCTGTAGAATCCCTAAGGTTCTCACAGCTCAGTGTTCATCCTCTCTTTCCTAGAAATTAACTTCCTTCTTTTGCAGCTGGGAAAAGCCAGGCCAGAGATTAAAGACTTGATGTCCCTTCCACCCAGACTCCAGCAAGTCAGTAGAACTGACTGGCCTAGAAATCCATCCAGGACTCTAAACCAATATGAGACCTTCCTGAGCCCAAAATAATCAGCTGAAACAAAAACCAGAGCCATGGAGGATGTGGTGCTAGTCTGGGGCTGCTGTGGGGATTGGGTTGTGGTGATCCAGGAAGTGACCTTCGGCAACAGAATCCGGGGACAGATGCCTGTGTACTTTTGGTCTGTGGCTTAGGGCCTCACCCTGTTTCTGCCTGTAAACTCTTGTTTTAATATCATATCATAAACATGAGGAAGCCCGTAGTGGGGTCCTGGGGTGGAAATGGGTGCCTTCGGGTCCTGGTTTTCTAGCCCAGCTTTATTCTGGGCCTCCCTCTCTAATGGGGATTACAAAGGACTCCAGCTCAAGCAGCTTCATGTGGCCTTTAGGAAAGCCTTGAACTAGATACACTCACATGGCCCAAATCCCACCAGCTGTCATCAAGGGGGGAGCTGTAGGGGGTCAGCCAAGGGAACAAGGAAGTGACAAGACGCCGGCCTGTAAAGGAGCCCAGACTTGTGTGATATCAAAGACGGAAGTGTGGGAGGGAGGCTGGAAGATCGGAATATAGGAAGGTTAGAAGGGGTCACACAGTGGGAGAGGCTGCAGTGGGGAGAGCAGGGATGGGAAGAAAGGGTAAGGTAAGTGTCTTGGTCCTTTCAGGCTGCTATTTTTTAAAATATTAGCGCTAGAAAGATACCTTAGTGGTTAAGGGGCTTGCATGTGAAATCGAAGGACAAGGTTTGATTCCCCAGTACTCATGTAAGCCAGATACACAAGGTGGCACATGCATCTGGAGTTTGTCTGCAGTGGCTGGAGGCCCTGGCACACCCATATTCATTCTCTCTCGCTCTCTCCGTTTCTCTCAAATAAGTAGATAAGTATTTTTTAAACTTACGTTAGACAAGATGGCTTATACACAACATAATTTGTTTCTCCTAGTTCTGGAAGCTGGAAATAAGATCAAGACACCGCTGTCTGATGTCTGAACTCTACCCTCTGGTTTATAGATGGAGTCTTCTTACTGGATCCTTATATGGTGATCCTCACACAGGGCCTTTCTCTTTTGTATCTTTAGAAAGTATGTTATTATGTCATTATTAAAAGGAAATTTCAAAACATTTTATGTAGCACCCTACTATAAAACAAATAAAAAAACATTTAAAGTCATGTGTTTGGCCTTTGATTGGCTTAAATTTACTACAAATTTACTTTCATAGATTATCAAAGAATGAAGCTGACTTCTGTGTATACATGAGAAAAATATTCTAAAAACTATTTTATTTTTTGTTTTTTCCAGGTAGGGTCTCTCTCTAGTCCAGGCTGACCTGGAACTCACTCTGTAGTCCCAGGTTGGCCTCAAACTCACAGCAATCTTCTGACTTCTGCCTCCCAAGTGCAAGTGCTGGCACACCCAGATAAAACTGTTTTTTTTTTTTTTTGGTTTTTCAAGGTAGGGTCTCACTCTAGTCCAGACTGACCTGGAATTCACTATGTAGTCTCAAGTGGCCTCGAACTCACAGTGATCCTCCTACCTCTGCCTCCCAAGTGCTAGGATTAAAAGCATGCGCCACCACACCTGGCTATTTTTATTTATTTATTTATTTATTTATTTATTTATTTATTTATTTAAAGAGAGAGAGAGAGAGGAAGGGCATACAGAAGGAGAGTGAATATGGACACACCAGGGCCTCCTGCTACTGCAAATGAACTCCAGATGCATGAGCCACTTTGTGCATCTGGCTTTAGTGAATACTGGAGAATTGAACCCTAGGCCATCAGTCTTTGCAAGAAAGTGCCTTTACCCATTGAGCCATATCCCCAGCCCCTAAAAACTTTTATTTTCAAGATAAAGTGTCACTCTAGTCTATGCTGTCCTGGCACTCATTCTGTAATCCCAGGCTGGCCTCAAACTCATGGCAATCCTCTTATCTCTGCCTCTCAAGTGCTGGGATTAAAGTCATGCTCCCTAAAAACTATTTTACAAAGAAATTAAGGGCTGGAGAGATTGCTCAGTGGTTAAAGGTGCTTTCTTGCAAAGCTTAACAGCCCCAGTTCAATTCCCCAGTGCCCATATAAACCCAGATATGCAAAGTGGCACGTGCTTCTGGAAATTGTTTGCAGTGGCAGGAAGCCCTGGCATACCCATACTCTTTTCCTCTGTCTGCCTCTTTTTTTTCTCTCTCTCTCTCTCACACACACACTTTCTCTCTCTCTCCTTCAAGTAAATAAATAAAAATATTTTTAGGGCTGGAGAGATGGCTTAGTGGTTAAGGCGCCTGCCTTCTAAGCCTAAGAATGCTTGTTCCAATCTTCAGGTCCCACGTTTAGCCAGATGCAAAGTGACACAAGGGCACAATGCCTCACTTGACCACAAGGGGGCGCATGCATCTGGATTTCTTTTGCAGCGGCTGAGAGGCTGCTGGCACGTCCATCTCTATCTGTCTTCCTCTCTCTCTCTCTGTCTCTCTCTGTGTCTCTCTCCAAAAAAAAAAATTTTTTTTTTTTTTTTTTTTTTGGTTTTTCGAGGTAGGGTTTCACTCTGGTCCAGGCTGACCTGGAACTAACTATGTAGTCTCAGGGTGACCTCGAACTCATGGCAATCCTCCTACCTTTGCCTCCCAAGTGCTGGGATTAAAGGTGTGCGCCACCACGCCCGACTAAAAAAAATTTTTTTTAAAGGGAATCAAGCCAGAATTAAATTATGATTAACCAGCAATATCAACAGTCATCATGTGTTAAAGTTTCAAACAATAGATTATGTTTCAAATTCTTCACATAGAAGTTCTAACATTGCTACTTGCAAATCATGAGGTACAACATTCAGTGGTAAATAAAATAAATTCAACCATTTTTCTAAACATCATTACATAAGAACTTTGAAGAAATTGTAAATAGTTCTTAATATCTCATTTTGATTCTCTGATTTCTCAAAATGATAGTGTATTCCTTTTAAACACATTTGGTCATGTTGTACATTCTTTTGGCTTCTTCTTCCAGTGCATTACCAGTTGCTGGCCAATGCTGAGTGCTCTGAAGACCTCTTTAAGCTTCAGGTTGCTCTGCTTTAGGTACTCCTCCTGGTCGGCCAGCTGCCTTTCAGGCTCTTTGTTTTCTTTATCCATCCGTTCTAATTTTTAAGGTTTCCACACTTTAACTGATTTAAATGAGTTTTCTCCTCAAGAGAAATTGGTCAAGGCTTTTGGTTGCCCACCAGAAGTAGATGGTAAGACCCTATTGCTAAAGATTCCACATGCTTAGGCTTCAGGTTACTGAGAAATCGAACTGGAGCTGTCATGATGCTGGAAAGAGATAAACAGCCTGTTGGGGGAGAAAAGTCATCAAGAGTCTTAACCCTGAAATCGTTATGGCTGGCCAGCCAGACCAAATGTACCAGTTGGTACAATGGTTATAGGGGAAACCAACTACTCTCTGATTAGATGTGATGACAGGGAATTCCTGCCTGGTACTGAAAACCTAATGAAAAGCCCATGATGGGCCGTTTCCCTAATGGGGAAACTACTACTATTATCTGGCTAAATGCATATATTACCACCAAAGTGTCCTCTAAGCGCTAATGTTTATGCACATATATTTATGCTACTCTCACTTTTGGCTAAAGAAGTTTCTCTTTTCAGATGATAGTGATTAATTGCTACAGTGATTCAAAACTCACCAAAGAGCTGGAGAGATGGCTTAGTGGTTAAGACACTTATCTGCAAAGCCATAGGACCCAGGTTCAGTTCACCAATGCCCACATAAAGCCAGATGAACAATGTGGCCCATGTATCTGGAGTTCCTTTGCAGTGGCTAGAGGACCTGCTGTGCCCGTTCTCTTTCTCTCTCTCTCTCTCTCATAAATAAATAAATAAAATATTTTTTTACAGCCTGGCGTGGTGGCGCACGCCTTTAATCCCAGCACTCGTGAGGTAGAGGTGGGAGGATCGCCGTGAGTTCAAGGCCACCCTGAGATGACATAGTGAATTCCAGGTCAGCCTGGGCTGAAGTGAGACCCTACCTTGAAAAAAAAACAAAAACTATATATATATTTTTTTAACTCACAAAAGTGCTGAGAAGTAACACTAAGTGAGACATCTCTATCACACCCTCCAAGGCTCAGGAACCATAGCAGAAGAGGTGGCAGAAAGAATGTAAGAGCCAAAGGAAGGGGAGGAGGGCTTACACTACTGTCTTCCAGTAGCCTTGATATTCATGACCTCACAGTGGTGACACTACAAGGCCTGCATAAATGGAGGGAAAAATGATAGCAACAAAGTAGAAGAGAGACTAGTTGGAAAGAAGAAGGGATTCAGTGGAGGGAGGGACTTGGGAGGGAAGAAAGGAAGATCGTGGGAGGGGATTGTGATCTGGTAGATTGTTTTGTATTTACACAAGTTATCAAAAAAGTTTTTAAAAAATTTAAAGAGATAGCTTGGTCAGAAGTACATGATATCCATAAACTTTCTTTCCTTCTTTTTAAAAAAAATATTTAATTTATTTATTAGAGAAAGAAGCAGATAAAGAATGAATGGGCATGCCAGGGCTTCTAGCCACTGCAAACTGCAGACACATGTACCACTTTGTGCATCTGGCTTTACATTGATACTGAGGAATCAAATCTTGGTCCTTTGGCTTTGCTGACAAGCATCTTAACCACTAAGCCATCTCTCCAGTCCTGCTTTATTTTTATTTTTGTTTTTGATGTTTAGATTGTTTTCAGGAAGCAAGTCCTCACATCTACTTTTTACCATTTCAGCTGCTTCTTGTAACTTTTGCACCTGAGTTTCATATACTTCAATAAGGATTTTCTATCATTTTTCTACTTCTTGCAATTCTAAGAACTCATTTTGAACACAGATAACTTCATCCATCAAAGCATGAAGTGTAGTCTTTAATTTTATATCCTCAAGATCTAGAATTACATTTTCATATTCAAGTGAGTGAAGCTTTCTAAGAATTTCTTCACTTGAATTTTTTTGCCATGGGTTTCCATTTTCTTCTGCTCTTCTGAAATATTTGTGATTTGCTTTTTCATTGTTTTGATCTTGCAACTCTGTTGTTCCCATTACAATTTTCTCAGAATGACTTTTCCAGGTACTGGAAACTGAACCTGTTTCAGACAACTTAGCCTCCTGCTCTCTCATTTGGACAGGAGATGGTCAGTATTTCCCAGGACGTGCTCAAGCCTTGTTCGTAAACTTCAGGGCTGCAGCTTTCCACAGCTTGCTTCCATCACAGCCCAGACCTCCTGCGTACACGTCTTTAAGTGAAGGCTCCATTTGGCTGCTTTGATTTCTAAACTCTTTAGGTATTCTTTTAGCTGATGGTTCTTGGCTTCCCTTTTCTAAATTTGGAGCTGTAGTTGATCATGCGCTACTTTTACTGATTGAGAAAAGTGATTTGCTTTCAAAGCATTTTCTTTTCCATTCTGAAATAAACTTGAAAGTTTTTGGATATGGGTCTTCTTACAACTGGTGTTTTCAACTTTATTGTTTTTTTCTTTTTGACGCACATTGGATCATGTTTCCTTCTCTGTCAAGGTCTCCTTTATATTTACATACAAATATAAATACATTTGACATTTGTTGTTGCTAAGTCCTGTGAAATGATGACAACTCTTTTCTACCACTGACCAGCATTTGACCTGAACATCTATAAATTTGCTTAGTTTTCCAAAACAACGCAAGGTTTCACCAAGATAACATAGTTCATTTACATAACCCAGAATAATCTGGCTGGCAGACTCAAGGATATATAGCGAGTGGATCAAGTTTAACACATTCATTTAGATTGGCTGACTCCCATGTGTTCCTTGTGCTTGCAGAGGGTCCCATCTGCTCGGGTCTTGGCCAGAGACCATTGTACTTCTGAGCATTGAAATTTCTTATTGCAAACACGTAGGGCTTCGTAATTGGTTTACAGTAAGTACCCTGGACACTCACTGGTAACATTGTTAATTAGGACCCATGTAAGTGGGATTACTCTGCCACTATGATCCCTGCCTACTCTTCATAGCTAAGGTCACTGACATGCTTCTTTTTCCCATTTTGCATCACTTCAACTTTTTTTTTTCTTTATTAGTTATGTAGATAATGTGTATACAGTCATGCTGGTACCATTGTTAGCCTCGTCCCTGTCCTCCCCCCTCTGAAAGGACCCTCCTCATTGGGGAATGTGGGTCATGCATTTGGGGTAGCCATCGGTTACGGGGAAGAGGCAGTGTTTCTGTGCATAATGTCTCAACTTGTGGCTCTAACAGTCTTTCCACTGAGCATATCTATTAGCCAATCCAAAAGCAGTTGGTTATCCATCATGGCTGTGTACCACTATTGTGCTTGTGCGAACATCACATCAAGTTGTTTGCTACTGAGAAGCTTAGATCACATGTTGCTTGGACAGATGTTGGTCACTTTCCCCCAGTTGCTCATGTAGCATCTTCTGGCACTAGACAAGCTAACTGTCTGGGGACTGACTCTCTTCCCGATTCCAGCCAGGCCATTCCATGTTCTGTACCAACAGCATATGGTGTCTTCAGCAGTAGGGTCTTACCATTAATCTTTGGTGGGTCATCAAGTACTCTGACAGAAATCTGCCTTCTTTTGGGAAACCTTGTAGGTCTCTGATCAACAGCTCATTGTGGATGTTAAGCTCATGGTTGTACTGGGAGTTACAGGCCAGTGCCAAGGGAAAAGAAGGAAGGAAAAGATAGGTAATATAAAAAAGAAAGAGAGAAGAGGGACAGAGAGAGACAGAAATGGGAGAAGATTAAGGTTAATCTTCATCATATCCTCTCCAGGGCCTTCTGAATCAGGTGTTCCCTCTAAGGACCTGATGAAGGTTCAACCTTTTATTCTGTCTTTCAGAATATAGAATTTTATGGTACCATTTCCATTTGGGTCCAGTTTTGTGTCCCCCTCCTTACCCTCCCATTCCACCTCACCCTCCCTATTGTCCAGTCGTCGAGATGTTTATTAGGTATGTCAGCACCTCGGGCAGATTCAGAACCACAGATGAGTGAGACCATGCGATGATTATCTTTCTGTGGTTGGGTGAGTTTCCTGAGAATGAACTGTTCCAAGTTCGACCATTTCTCTTCAGATTTCATTGTGTCAGTTTTCCTTACTGCTGTGTAGAATTCCATCATGTAGATATACCATATCTTGGTTATCCATTCATCTAATGATGGACATCTGGGTTGATTCCAGATGTTAGCTATTATGAATTGAGCAGCTATAAACATGGTTGAACAAATCTGTCTGAGTGGAGGCTTGGAGCTTTTAGGGTAAATGCCCAGTAAGAGAATAACTGGATGTGTTGGTAACTCTATAGTCAACCTTTTTAGGAGTCTCCATATTGCTTTCCATAGTGGTTGTACCAGTTTACATTCCCACCAACAGTGAATGAGGGTTCCTATTTCTCCACATCCTCGCCAGCATTTGTTTTCATTTGATTTTTTTGTTTGGTTGGTTAGTTTTTCAAGGTAGGGTCTCACTCTAGCCCAGGCTGCCCTGGAATTCACTATGTAGTCTTAGGGTGGCCTTGAATTCATGGCAATCCTCCTACCTCTGTCTCCCAAATGCTGGGATTAAAGGAGTGCATCACCATGCACTGCTTCATTAGATTTTTTTAATGTTAGCTATCCTTACTAGGATAAGGTGGACTCTCATAGTTGTTTTAATTTGCATTTCCCTGATGATTAGGGATGTTGAACATTTTCTTAAGTGTGTGTTTGCCATTTTTATTTCTTCCTCTGAGAACTCCCTGTGCAGTTCTCTGCCCCATTTTGTGAGTGGGTTGTTTGACTTTTTATTGTTTAGGTTTTTGAGTTCTTTGTAAATTCTAGAACTCTGTCAGCTGTATAGCTGGCAAGACTTTTCTCCCATTCTGTGGGTAATCTACTTGCTCTGTTTGTTGTATGTTTGTCTGTGAAAAAACTTTTCAGCTTCATGAGATCCCAATGATTGAGTGATTGTTTAATTTCCTAAGCTACTAGGGTTTTGTTCAGGAAGTCTTTCCCCACTCCTATATCCTGGAAAGTTCCTCCTATTTTTTCTTCCAGTAGTAGCAGAGTTTCCGGTCTTATATTGAAGTCTTTGATCCATTTGGACTTGATTTTTGTGCATGGCGAGATATGTGGATCGAGTTTTGTTTTCCTGCATATGGTTATCCAGTTTGTCTGGCACCAATTGTTGAAGATGCTGTCTTTTTTTCCAGTCTACATTGTTAGGGTCTTTGTCAAATATCAAGTAGCTGTAGTCACTTGACCCAAAGTCCAGGTCCTCGATTCTGTTCCATTGGTCTATATTCCTGTTTTTATGCCATGTTGTTTTTATTTTTTATTACTATGGTTTTATTGCTATGGTTTTATTGCTATGGCTATACTACGTATAGCTTTACATCAGAATGGTGATGCCTCGAGAGGTGTTTCTTTTGCTGAGGGTATGCTTGGATATCTGAGGCCTTCTGCCATTCCATATGAATTTTGAGATCATTTTTCTATATTTGTGAAGAAAAATCTTGGGATTTTTATTGGCATTGCCTTAAATCTGTATAATGCTTTTGGTAAGCTTGCCATTTTCACAATGTTAATTCTGCCTATCCAGGAGCATGGGAGGTCTTTCCATTTTCTCAAGTCCTCCTCAATTTCTTCAAGTGTTTTTATGTTTTCACTGTAAAGGTCTTTCACATCCTTGATTAATGTTATTCCAAAGTATTTTTTGTTGTTGTTGCTATTGAAAATGGGAAAAAATCACTTATTTCTTTCTCTGTATGTTTGTTTTTTGCATATAGAAAGGCTACTGATTTTTGTGCATTGATTTTGTATCCTGCTACTTTGCTGAAGGAGTTAATCACCTTCAAGAGTTGTGAGATGAAGGTTCTTGGGTCACTTATGTATAGAATCATGTCATCTGATAATAGGGCTAACTTAACTTCTTCCTTTCCAATTTGTATCCGTTTTATTTCTTTCTCCTGTCTTATTGCTTAGCTAGGACTTCCACTACTGTGTTGAAGAGCAGAGGTGAGAGTGGACACTCCTGTCTTGTTCCTGATCTCAATGGAAATTCCTTAAGTCTCTCCCCATTAAGTATTATTTGGGCTTTAGGAGCTTTATATATAGCCTTTATTATGTTGAGATATAAACCATCCATGCCTATTCTCTCCAATGTTTTGATCATGAAGTGATGTTGTATTTTGTCAAAGGCCTTTTCTGCATCTATCTAAGTGATCATGTGGTTTTTGTGTTTAAGCTTATTTATGTGGTGTATTACACTGACAGGTTTCCATATGTTGAACCACCCCTGTGTTCCTGGGATGAATGGATAATGCTTTTGATGTGTTGTTGAATTCAGTTTGTGAGGATTTTGTTCAGGATCTTTGCATCTATGTTCATCTATAGTTTTCTTGTGGCATCTCTATCTGGTTTCAGTATTAGGGTGATACTAGCTTCATAGAAGGAGTTGGGAGCTTTCCCTGTTCTCCAATTGTGTGGTACAGTTTGAGAAAAACTGGTTTCAGTTCTTCCATGAAGGTTTGCTAGAATTCAGCTGAGATGCCATCTGGTCCTGGACTCTTCTTTTGGGGGAGGTTTTTTATTATCTTTTCAAATCTCAATGGGTGTGATAGGTTTGTTTAGGAGATTAATGTAATCTGAGTTTAGGTTTGGTAGGTGGTATGTGTTCAGGAATTTGTCCATTTCCTCCAAATTATCCAGTTTTGTGGAGTACATGTTTTTGAAATAAGTCCTGATGAGTCTCCCAATTTCACTTATGTCTGTTGTGATCTCTCCTTTTTCATTACTAATTTTGTTAATTTGAAGCATCTCTTTTTTTGCTTGATCAAATTGGCCAGGGTTTATCAATCTTGTTTATTTTTTAAAAGAACCTGCTCTTTGTTTCATCAATTTTCTTAATTGTTTCTTAGCAAAGGGGAACGCTAGCCTGCTGGCCTGGGTTTGTGCACTGGGGAGGGGGCAGTGAGTGGGACAGATGGCATTCACGTGTGGAGCTCTGTGGGGGCAGGAAAGCCTAGGTCAGGGTGGGGTGGGGCAAACGCTAGCCTGTTGGCCTGGGTCCAGGCAGAGGGAGGTAAGGGCGAGTGTGATAGCATTAGCATGTGGAGCTCTGCAGGGGCAGAAAAGCCTAGGTCTGGGTGGGGAGGGGCGAATGCTAACCTGCTAGCCTGGGTCCACTTAGTGGTTAGTGCAGGAGGAACCTGGGGCTGGGGCTGGGGCTGGGGCTGCAGCTAGGACTGCTGCTTGAGAGGACTGGGGGACTGGTGGGCTACCTGAGAGCGTGAGAATCAGTGGATTCCCTACTTTGTTCATCCATGCTCTATCACTGGGTCTACTAGAATCTGCAAACCCTTCAAAACCCCACTTAACCCTAGATGTCTTGCCTTTCCTTCCCCTGGATGTGAGGCATGGTTAGGCAGATGCCATCTTGACTGGAAGTCCCTCACCTTTATTGTTTTCATTTACATTCTTTAACAGCATGCTGGGTAAACTGTCTCCTTCCTGTCCTCCCAAGTCTGCTTTCCTAAAATTGCTCCAAGGCTACTTTTACTCCATTAAAATAGCTAATTCTGGGCTGGAGAGATGGCTTAGCAGTTAAGGCATTTGCCTGCAAAGCCAAAGGACCCAGGTTTGAGTCCTCAGGACACATGTAAGCCAGATGCACAAGGCAGCACATGCATCTGGAGTTCATTTGCATTGGGCTCTCTCCTCCCTCTTTCTCTATCAAATAAATAAATAAAAATAAAATATTTTAAAGTAATTAATTCTTTTTTTTTTTTTTTTGCTTGTTTCTTTTGTTTTTTTGTTTTTCAATGTAGGGTCTCACTGTAGCTCAGGCTGACCCAGAATTCACTATGTAGTCTCAGGGTGGCTTGAAGTCACCATGATCCTCTTACCTCTGCCTCCCGTGTGCTGGGATTAAAGGCGTGTGTTGGGGCTGGAGAGATGGCTTAGCGGTTAAGGCGCCTGCCTACTAAGCCTAAGAATGCTGGTTCTAATCTCCAGCGGTTCCAATCTCCAGGTCTCACGTTTAGCCAGATGCAGTGATGCAAGGGCACAATGGCGCACTTGACCACAAGGGGGCGCACATATCTGGATTTTGTTCACAGCAGCTGAGAGTCTGCTGGTGTGCCCATCTCTACCTGTCTTCCTCTCCCTCTCCCCTCTCTCTGTCTCTCTCTGTGTCTCTCTCCAGATAAAAAAAAAAGGCATGTGTCACCACACCCTGTAAGCATCTAATTCTTTTATTACTATTTCCTTCGGTTCAGAAATATTCTCCAAATTAGATACAGAAAGATTAACACTTTCTCAACTTCAATAGCACTTTTAAATAATGACAAAAATAACTCCACAGAACAGCGTGCCAACTCAGCCTCCTTCAGTGTTGCCTTCAGTTTAGCGTTTTCACTTAACATGACTGTTTAAGGCTGCTGAGGTGATGTTCTCTGGCACACTGTGGCAAATATCCCTTCTCTGGAGTACTTTTAAGATGCCAAAAGAGTCCCTCTGAATAATTTCCATCTCTTGTAGGTTTCTTTGTAAATACAATAAGTTGCTGTAGAAGTCACTTCAGCAATAGTTTCCCCACAGAAGCTGAAAACAAGGAGCTACCATTCAGGTCAGATGAGGACAAAGGGTTTCACTTCAGGGTCACCCCTCCTCAGATCTACAAGAGGTCACCACAGTCAACACCCAGGGGTGGCCACACTTCTCTAGGGCCTCTTTATAAAGACACTAATCCCATCCCACCTCCCAGTAGCAGCACAGTTAGGGATTTTCAACATCTGAATTTGAGGGAGCATAAGCACTGGAGCTGGCTTCCTGGGGAAGGTAGTCTTCTAGCGGAAGTCTTGGAGGACTAGGAATTTTCCAGAAGAATGTGGGGGGGGAGTACATTTCAGAATGACAAAGCAAATAATAGCCTTTAATCCCAGCACTCAGGAGGCTGAGGTAAAAGGATTACCATGAGTTCGAGGCCAGCATGGGCTACAGAGTGAGTTCCAGGTCAGCCTAGAGCAAGACCCTGAAGAAGGTACAAGACGGTCAGGGCAGGAACAGTATTCGTACCATTGGAGATAGAACTGGAAAGGTGACTTGGAGGAGGTTGTGAAGAGCTTTAGAAGTTTGGGT
Organism: Orientallactaga sibirica; assembly: GCA_036365145.1. NCBI lineage: Eukaryota > Metazoa > Chordata > Mammalia > Rodentia > Dipodidae > Orientallactaga > Orientallactaga sibirica. The sequence goes on from JAEOAD010000015.1 coordinate 10,460,223, forward strand.
CATTCCTTGCATCACAAGTTTCCAAGGTACATGCACCCAAAGAGCCATAAGGTTGAAATGCTTTAAGGCCCAAAAGAATAGGCAGGGGAGAAACTCTGAGTCACTGCTTTAATATTCTGAGCTCCCCACTGAAAAACCCCTTAAGTAAAGTTCCAGTGATTAAGCTGTCCCCTCACCCCACTCCCAACCAAGAAAAAGCAGCCGTGCTGGGTGTGGTGGCACATGCCTTTAATCCCAGAGTTTAGGGAAGAAGGGGTAGGAGGATTCAAGGTCATCCTGAGACTACATAATGAATTTCAGGTCCGCCTGGGCTAGAGTGAAACCCTACCTTGAAAAACCAAAAAGAGACAGAGAGAAAGAGGGAAGGAAGGAAGGAAAGAAGGAAAGGAGGGAGGGAAGGAAGGAGGGAGGGAGGGAGGGAGGGAGGGAGGGAGGGTGGAGGGGGAGGAAGGAAGGAAAAAGGCAGCTGTGAGCATATTGGAGCTTGTGTTGATCAGCCTGAGACCCAGACCAGCAATGCTCTCTTTCCGCCACTCCAAGGTGCCTGAGCCATAGGCTTCCTCTTCCTCACCTGGCCCGCCTGGACAGGGAGCTATGATGGCTGGAAGAACAGTTATTCCTATCCCCAACTCCCCTGCCTCGCAGGGACCCATGAGGACAGCCCAGCTGGCAGATTCCTTGGCTTTGAAGCTGGAGTGTCTACCTCTGCACATATGTCACAGAGTAGTCAGCAGAGCTGAAACACACATGTAGGAAGGAGCACAGCCATTCTGGGAAGAGCCTCAATCCCTGGGGAAGACAGGCAGACAAGCAACATCACTGATTGCCACAGGCCCAGCGAGGACCAGCTCAAACTCACCTTCTTGCTTTCCTGTTTCCTCCTTCTATGCTTAGCTGCTTCTGGGGGGTGTGGGGAAAATGTTGTAGGGATGAAACTGTCTCCTTGAAATTAATGCCACATGCCCATATGCATTCCTTTAACACCTGACCTAGAGATTCATTCCAGGATTGAGTGTGTTCAAAGGATGCCTTTCTTCATCCAACCGCAGCCCATGGCAGCTCAGAGTCCCACCGGGTCAGTAAAGACAGACCAAGCTACTTAGATGGTTTCTGAGTATGGCTATGTCAGGGAAGGGTCAATCCTGAGGGCTGACCCATGTTATTGGTTCAGGGAGTACTTTCTGGGCCAACATGTCCCCCTCTTTGAACTCGCTTGAAAAAGAGGACACTCCAAGATTGAGTCTGGAGTTCTCATAGGAGTCGTGTGTACAGGAGTTCAGAGGTGGGGCCAGGCTGGTCTGTGTGTTCTCTGAAGGATTTTGAAAGCTCAGAGCTCAGTTTTAGCAAAGACTTGCTTATTCATTATTCATTTAGCTGAAGCCAAGTCATATTATGCATTGTCCTAGCCACTAGGACCCAGCAGTGAGCAAAACTAGCACAGCCTCTCTACCTGTGGTAAAAGGGGAGATGAGAAACAAGATGAGCAAGGGGAAGAGATGAGAAACAAGATGAGCAAGAAGGGATGCATGTTCATTAGTGATGGGACAGGTGCCAAGGGAAAGACAGAGCAGGGAAGAAGAGTCGGAACCATTTGAGAGTGGTCCTAGTTCAGACAAGTGACCAGGGAAGGCCTTGTTGGTACCAGGTGACCCACAGACCTAATCTGAAGACAGCACCAGAAAGCCATGTTGCCCTCAGGGAAAGATCAGTACCTGCAAAGGCCCTAGGTCTGCAGGGCTGAGGGAGAGGCATGCAGACAGGACAGGCTAGATCCTCCCAAGGGTCTTGAGGCCCAGTGCAGTAGTGGGATTTTCCTTAGGCAGATGGTGCCAGAGTCTTGGTGTCCCTGAAAGACCCAGGCCAGAGTAGCACCATGACAGGCCTCAGTCACTCTGTAGGCCACAGGGGTGAGTTGTGGGAATCAAGGGAAGAACAAGTGGTACCAGGAAAAACCATAAACTTGCTGTGTGAGCATGACTCAACATTCTTGCGGTCCTGGGCTGGATAGCCCAATAAGATCCACCATCTCAGAGTTTTGTAAATGTCAACCAATCAAATGAATGTAACCGCGCACGCCAACCTGTTCAAATGTAACCACCGTTTGCTAAGCCAATTAAGTATGAAATTCCCCTAGACCTAGCCCGCCAAAATCCTAAGACCAGTCAAGAACCCCCAAGTACAGTTAATGTTCTAATTAGCCAATAATGTGGTTGCATGGGTGATAGTCCTCTCCCCCTTGCTCAAACCTCAATAAAAAGCCCGCCATTCTGATTTTCTGGGCTCTTGCTAGAATCCACTGCGTTGGTGAAGGCAAGAGACCGAGCTTAAGCCCGAGTTAAAAGCTCTTTGCGTTTGCATACGTGTTTGGTCTTCCTTGGTGGTCACTGGAGGCGCCGTGAACTGGGCATAACAGTCCCCCATCCCCAAAGCTCTATTTACACCCTAACCCTTAGAGCTGCTAAGTATGGCCTTATTTGGGATAAGGATATCTTATAGACATAAGTTAAGTATGGCCTTATTTGGAAAAGGGATGTCTCATAGACATAAACTAAGGTTTCCAGAGGAGCTCATTCTGAGTTCTCCAGGTGTACCTTAAACCCAAATGACAAATGTTCTTATTAATGAACCACAGAAGAGAGACACAGGAGAAAAGGAGAGACCTGCCAGAGTCGGGGACACCAGAATATGACTGGGAATACAGGAAGGGGCCTCCCTGACAAGGTAGTCTGATAGTGAGGGCTGTGAAAGCAGCCACAGGCCCCCTGAAAACCTGCCCATCATCCAGTAAATGGGAAGCAGGAAGGCGAAGCCAGGTTTCTCCATGGCCAGGTTCTGGCTTCTGTGCCAGAGCAGTGCTGTCCTCCGACTACGCAGGGGACTTGATGTGAAAACGCACTGCTAGCAAACCACTAGCCAAGCTCAGATTTTATAGCTTCCCCTACTCAGCTGCCTGTGGCTGTGTTTGGTCACTCAACAATGATCACATGGGCTCTGAAGAGACAGAAGTAATAGCAGCACGTGCCATGGGTACAGAGCCTTCACAGTGGACATGGACGCTTCTGACTCCTGAGATTCCAGGATTCTGAGAAGCTGTGACTTGGGGGATTGAGGCACAGACTCATGCTTGAGGGTTTTTGTTTTGTTTCTGTATGTATGCACATGAGCACATGTGTGCGTGTGCACGTGTGGAGGCCAGAGATTGACATTAGACGTCCTCCTTTAACTCTCTGTTTCACTGAGGCAGGGTCTCTTCCGGTTCAGCTGGTCTCACTAGCCAGCTTGCCCCAGGATTCCCTGTGTCTGCCTCCACTGCTCTGTGATAAGTGCCCATTGGGCACTTATGTGGGTGCTGAGGATCCCAAACTCCAGTCCTCACATTTGCATGGCAAGCACTTTACCAACTGAGCCATCTTCCTAGCACCTCCTGCTTGAGGACTTTTGTGGCCTGGTGGCGTTGTGAAAGACTTCATCCTTCCTGTTTCTGTAACTCAGGAAAGGGTTTGGAGTGATTGCCATGGTGTACTTCTCTTCCCCAAGGAGATGACAGATGGCTCTCTGCACTTGACAGCTCATAGGAAGGAAGGGGCTGGTGGCCCCACAGAGACAGATGGAGACAGTGGCCAGCACAAGCTTTGGTTCTGCCTTCTCCATTGTATGAGCAGCTACAAACTCTCCCATGCCAGATGCTGGCTTGGGCCCTCCCAGGTGTTGTAGCCAATCTATCTGTTCTGGCTTTGAGACTGGCATCTCTCCCACAGGCTCACCCATTCTCAGGGTTGGGAATCCTGTCATAGGGAAAGCGTGGAATAATGGCAGAGGTAGTAGGGGGAGCAGGGGCAGTTTAAGGGCCTGAGTAGCCATGTGGGGAAACAGTGGGCATGACTCTGCACCTGAACAAGTCCCTGTGGAGTCCAGGTTGTGTCCCTGCCTTTCCCAGTTTCTGTGTTTCTGCCCTGTTTTTGTTGTTTTGGTTTTGTTTTTGAGGCAAGGTCTCAGGTATACCAAGCTGGACTTTAATTAGTACATAGCTCCAGAAGAGCTAGACTTCTGATTCTCTTGATTCCACCAGTTGAGTCTCAGTGTTTTCCAATGCAAAGTAGAGTCACTCAACAGCCTTCCAACAAGAACTTCCAAAGTTTCTGAAGCATCTAGCCCAAACCCAGTCAGTGAGTGCTTAGGAGCCACTCAGTAAGCTCTCACTGCATCTGAGCCAGGACACAGGTCAGCCCTATTACCCTACCAGCCATTTATGAGAAACGCAGTTCCATTTATGAGAGAACCTGGGCTGCAATGGGCACCAGTGACAGCGGCTATTGAGGCTGAGGGTCCTGCAACTGGGGAGATGGAGATGGTGACAAGGGGATGCTGGGAGCTGTTGGAGAGAGGAGCTGAGGCAGGGTCCCATAGACTCTCCATCATAGCCCAAGTCCACTGGGAAGATAGAGATGGTGACAAGAGGAGGCAGGAGCTCTTGGGACTGGGAGCTGAAGCAGGGCCCCCTAACCTCTCCAGCACAGCCCAAGTTTACATCCTGCCGCAGAGCACTAAGAAGCAATAGGAGGCCGCAGTCTCTGCAAAGAGCAAGTGGAATGTACCGCTCACCCACTGCCAGTCCCTCCTGAGCAGGAATTCAGAGAAGTCCGCAAGTGAAGAAGACACAGGGGGAGGCAGGTAGCCTGAAGTCCAGGCCCCTCATATAAGAGCTAGGGCCAAGTGGACTACCAGCCTCTGCCTCCGCTTCCTCATTGGTCTTCCTGGAGGGTGGGAATGACTGCAGTAGAGGCAGTCTAAGGACTGCTGAACCCCAGATGGGAACTTATATAGCAGTGTCATTCATTCATTCATTCATTCATCAAAAAGCTACCTCTCCATCAGGGATGTGGTCCATAGCAGTGAACTGAGAGCTACTGAGAACCAACAACTGGTCTAGTCAGAGTTCCTGGGAGATCCAGCATGCAGGAGCCTGTTATCTCTTTCCACAGCTTAAGTGTGAAGTCCTTAACAGCTCCTGCCTACATCTTCTCTTCTTCATCTGGGTGCAGTGTGGATGCTGGAGCTGGGAGAGATCCGGCACCCAGATCAGAGTGTCTGGCTAGAGCGGGTGAGGGATCTGATGGCAGACTCAAGTAAGGGCAGGAGCTAGCCTTCCTGCAGTGCTCACAGGGCTTCCAGGAGTCTTAGATTCAGGCATGGCCATGCTATCCCCTTGGGACAGTCATCCTGCCACAGCTCTTGGCTGTCAGCTCTGGTTCCTTGATGCCAAAGCACTAGACCAACATCACTCCCAGGGGTCATCTCCTGTGGCTCTTGTCGTCCATAGCTGAGGGGTTAAAGACTAGATATATCCATAGTTATTCATATATACACATCTCTGTGTGTATGTAGTCAGTCCTCTATATCCAGGGCTTCCACATGCATATATTCAACCAATTGCAGATGAAAATGTGCACAATGAGCTGTTGATCAGTGAGACCTACGAGGTTTCCCAAAAGAAGACAGATTTCTGTCAGGGTACTTGATGACCCACCAAAGGTTATTGGTAAGACCCTACTGCTGAAGACATCATATGCTGTTGGGACGGAACATGGAGAGACCTGGCTGGAATCTGGAAGAGAGTCAGTCCCCAGACAGTTAGCTTGTCTAGTGCCAGAAGGTGCTACATAAGTGACTTGGGGAAAACGACCAACATCTGTCTAAGCAATCTAGTCAACAGCAAACAACTTGACGTGATGCTCACACAAGTGCAGTAGTGGCACACAGCCATGGTGGGTTACCAACTGCTCCAGATTTGGCTAATAGATCTGCTCAGTGGAATGGAACCCATACCTGGAAATGGGAAACAAGTCAGAACCATATCCAAAAACAAGCCCACTCTCCAACATCAAGCTCCCACCAATGGTGGGATATAAGAGGGCCTACACCTATTAAATTCTCTCTAAAATAATAATGGTTATCCATGTGTCTTGTACTGACCTCACTCTCCATTGGAGAATATGCTTCTCTCTTTCAGATGGACACAGAACTTGAGAAAATCAGCCCATCACACATCACCAGGGCACCAGCTGAAGCCATAGAGTTATAGGGGAAATGAGCAAGAGTGTTGCTTTATCGGTGAACCTGGCACCAGCACAAGGGTGAAGGAGATAGACACAAAGAACACTCAACTCCTACCAAATCAGATATCCAGAGACACAGAGACTCACAAAACCTTGTCACTGAAATAGACCTAAAATGAACCCAACATGGCTCAGGGAAATTCGCGGAAGAGGGGGCAGAAAGATTGTTAGAACCATGAGTGGGGTCATTATACACAGTCATTGCCTCTCCTGCGTAACTGATGGCTACCCCATAAGGCAAGACCCACATTACCCATGGGGGGGGGGACAGGGAGAAGTCTAATGATGGTACCATCATGGCTGTATATATACTATATACAAAACTAATTAAAAAATATATTATAAAAATGTGCACAGGTATATATGCAAATTTTATAGAAGGAAGTTGTGCATCTACAGGTTTTGGGTTCCATGGGGACTGTGTGGGTCCTTAGTATCCCATAGATACTAAGGAATGAAAGTATGGGTACTTGCAGTTAGTATACAATCATGCACACACCCATTTTGGTGACAAAGTCCACAAAGGGCCAGAGCCTGGCTATATGTGAAAGGATCCAGCCTCACCACACTGGTGCCTGGTCAGAGGAAGGCAGCTACCCCTGGCCTTCAGCTGTCCTCCACCTGTAGAGATTCCAGGGTCCTGCCTGGCAGCTGACACGTGGCCTAGAATGGGAGAAGATCTGCCAATGTCCTGGCTCAGTGCTGAGCAGAACTGAGGGGGTAAACAGGAAACATCTGGGCTTGGGTGGGGCTCAGTGAAGATGTAGGCAGTTGGGTGAAGTGAGGAATTTTGAATGCCAAGCTCTGGAAGGTTCATGCCCATACTTCACCACATGACTAAGGCAACCCCACCCCACCCCCATTCTGCTTCCTTCCCCTCCATGACTAGCCACTCTATTGGGCAAAGGTGTGTGGAAGACTGGCCTGAGGGCTCTGTGGCATGGATGAGTGTAGCAGACAGCTTCAGGTTTGCTGAGATGAACTTCCAGACCAGGCACAGTTATGGAGGAAGGGATTTATTGAAGTTTACAGATCCAGGGGAAGTTCCATAATGGCAGAAGAGGCTGGGCTGCTCTTAAAGGACCACCAGGCAATGAGGAGGCTTCCCAGGGGACTGTATCGAGTATGCCCTATTGTCCCCTTCCTACAGCCCTCCTTGCAGAAGCTGTTGTGGTTGTGACCAACTCTGTTTTAGAGTTCCAAGGACATACATGTGTCTCCTTGCCTTCCTCATCATGAGGGTAGGACAAATCCCTTTTCTTTTATTTTCCTGTGTGTGTGTGTGTGTGTGTGTGTGTGTGTGTGTGTGGGGTGACATGTGTGCATGTGGGTATGAGTATTTGTATCTGTGTAGGTGCAAACGCACTTGCGCGTAGCTGTCAGAGGTTGACATCAGGGGTCTCCCTCAGTTACTCTCCCTTTTCTCTTTTGAGACAGAGTTGGGGGTCACTCACTGAACCTGGAGCTCATATACTCCTCTAGACCAGCTAGCCCCCAAGCCCCAAGGATTCTTCTATGTCCACCTTCCCAGCACTGGGAAACTGCCAGACTTGGCTTTCATATGGGTGCTGGTGATCTGAACTCAGATCCTCATGCTTGCCCAGCAGGCACTTCACCAGTTGAGCCTCTCTCCAGCCCTCTGGAACCAGCTCTTAGAGACAGCTCTGGGGTCAGGTCTTCAGTTTCCAGCTGGCGCAGTAGCAGAAATGTCCAAGCAGTGTTTCTGGTAGAGCACAGTCCAAACAGAACATGATGAGGTGACTGACTCGCACATTCACCAGTTTGGGAGAGCTAATAAGTTCCTGCCCTTCAGACAACTCAAGCCCAATCTCTGGTTGACATGTTGCTGGTGTACTGAGTCTCAGAGGCAAGGCTGGCTGCTGCATGTCAAGAGGGACAGGGTCTAACCGAATGGACATGGACTGGGCATTTTCTGGAGAGGAGAGCAGTCAAGCATTTGTGTTCCTGAGAATGGAGATCTCAGAACCTTAGCATCTGAGCTGCTTAGAATTTTCCATCGCCTTAATCTCAGGGTTAGCAGGCCAAAAGAATTGGAACTTGTGTTTAGATCTGCAAGAGACCTGGAAAATAACCAGACCATCCTGCTGCTTGGAAGTCATCCAGTCTCAGCTGCTAATAAGGAAACTCATCCCTCTGTTCATTTCCAGGGCTAATGGGTGCCAGGTCTGGTCTCAGCAGTCCATGGCAATGCCCACCTCCACCTCCAAGGGGAGCCAGACTGGACCAACCACAGGATCTTACATGATGTAGACGGGGAGCAGATCTCATGTCCCCGCAAAACTTTCTGAAATATTTCCTGACACCCAGGTTATTGCTTATCACATGACTTATACCTGTGAAAAACAAGGAGGAAAGATTTGTTTTACCTCGCAGTTTCAGAAAGGTTCAGTCCATGGTCATGTAGCCCCATATGCGTGGTCAAAATACTGTGATAGTGGACTGTATGACGGGAGGAAGCTAATCACTTCTTGACAGATAGGACACAGGTAGGGCAGTGAATGCACTTGGCTGGCTTTCTTCTTTTTCCCTTTTGCTTCCATCTGAGCCCTCAAGCCCACAGGATGGAACTGCGCATATTCAGAGTGGGTCTTCCTCACTCAGATAATCATCTCTGGAAACGCCCTCACAGACACACTCAGGGATGTGCCTCAGCAATGCCTTAAAGTGCTTCCAAATCAAATTAAGTTGGCAATCAAAACCTACCATCACACCCAGTAAGGGACATTGTTTTCCAAACCGACCTCTGGTGGGATGGAGACAGGAGTGTCCTGATTGATGATGGCATTGGGAAAAGGAGTGTTTCACATTTTAAGCAGCTTTAAGACCAAACAGAAGGCTGAGAAACTGGGTGATCAGGTACTTCTTCTGGCAGGGCTGGAAAGGTGAACCCCAAGTGGGGCTTTGGGAAAGGGATGGTTGGAGGCAGAAACTGGCTTAAGTTTAAAGGGGCCACCTCCCTTCCTCAGAAAACCCCTCCAATTCTATAGGTCCCTACCTGTGTCAACATGCTTTTATGAGCTCTCCCACTGGACAAGGGCAGAATGAACTAATGTCTGTCCTTGTGTTTAAGATGAGCAAGTAGAGGTCAGAGAACCTGAGTCTCACCCAAGCCCACATGGGCACTTGGGTGCAAAAAAAAGAAGCAAAGCTTTGTTATTCTGACTCCTGTGCTATAGTGACTTCCCTGACAGCACGTTCTTCTCCAAGACCCTCAAGCCCATGAGGAATGGGCCCAGGACCTGACCTCTGGGGCTGGGAGTTTGGAATCTGTGAGCTCAGCAGGACAGAAAGCCTCACACACCTCCAAGACAGCTTACCCTGCTGGGTCCTTAGATCACCTTCCGCACGGGTTTAGTATCCAGAGAGAACTGTAACTCGCAGTTTTAGGGGAGCACCGGCACCACGCAGGATGCTCAAACAAGGGAGTGCAGGCCCCACAGGTCCTTCATCCATGAGGGGCAAGAAGAGCAGCTCATTCCATGGCTCTCAGCCAGAGTCAAGGCTGAAGACAGGACAGCAGGGAGCGTGCATGGAACTGGGCGAAGGAAGATGGAGCGGCCATGTTGGGACCACACTAGTGGTGCCCACGGGCGGTTATGAGACAAATGTGGACATCCTGTTCTCTCTCCCTGGAGAGGTCAGAGTCTTCAACTACAGAGCCTGCCTGAGCTTGGACTGCAGCAATGGGCCTCAGTGAGTCCCTTTAGGAGGGGTGTCTTCATCTGGAGTCCTGTGGGCAGCTGGCTGTCTGAGACTGTGCTGACTAGACAGAGAGGAAAGTGGGACGTGAACTCCATCACTGGGCTGTAGAAGGGAGCTGGAACCCTCGGCCCTGTGAACTACCAGAAGGAAAGCTGGTTTGGAATAACTCAGATGACATTTTACTTGGTAAGAAATAAGAGTATATCATTTATAAAGAAGCCTTTCTTTGTAACAGTAATATATACTTGATATAGAAAAAATTGAAAATACTGAAAAGCATAGAGAAAACCAACATCCCTTCTAACCCAACCATATATTATCAACTATATTTTAGTCGTCTTGACACTCATACTAGCGCCTCACCACACACACCCTGCTGTGCCCATGGCCTGGGCATTTTGATGAGGGAGAGCATGCAGATGGTTGGCCCGTGAGCTCTGCATACTCCATGAGGAAGGAAGAATGCTCTGTTCTCAGTGACCACTGGCATTGTGCCCCTCACAGTGGTACTGTTGTCAACCCACTGCCCCGATGCTACTTGGACCACTGGCTTGTCATGGGACCAGGATGACTAGCCTTGGTAGGACCCAAACCTTCAGCTCTCTAGGCCTCTTGCCTCAGCCTGCCTCAGACAAGTCCCTGCCTCCCAGCCTCTCTTCTAACCTTAGGAACACGAGAAGATCTGCACATTCCCCTCCTCTCTTCAGACACAGAGAATGGTGGATGCTTCCATGCCACAGAGATGGTACCAGAGAAGAAAATTCTAGTTTTACTGTCATAGGTGAACATGGTTGATGAGGGTCACATTTCTATATGGCCAAATCTTTCAAACAGTCACCTCAGCCCTGCATCATTCATGTGTGTATGCAGATACATATGTGTATAGATATGTGGAAATATTTATAGTTTTCCAAGAATGCTTTGTAGTCTACATTGTTTTTTTTGGGGGGGTGTTTTTGTTTTACAAGACAGGGTCTCACTCTAGCCTAGGCTGATTTGGAATTCCTTATGTATCTCAGGGTGGCCTTGAACTCATGGTAATCTCCCTCCCAAGTGCTGGGATCAAAGGAGTGTACGTACCACCACACCCAACTAATCTACTTTTTTCCACTAATACTTTATGGTTCTTTTTCCCTTGCATGAATATATTCCAAAAATTTTATTTCAGATGTATTATAATATATTTAATTAACTATTTCAGAATATCTAGATTTTCCTTTTTTGATATTCAAAATTCCCTTTATTAAACATTTCTGTACATACTTTTTGCCTGAATTTCTAAATTATTTGCTCAGGAAAAAAAAAATCCCAAAACTTTTTTTTTTTTTTTTTTTTTTTTTTTGGTTTTTGGTTTTTGAAGGCAGCATCTCACATTAGCCCAGGCTGACCTGGAATTCACTATGTAGTCTCAGGTTGGCCTTGAACTCATGGTGATCCTCCTACCTCTGCCACCCGAGTGCTGGGATTCAAGGCATGCGCCACCACACCAGCTTTCCAAAACATTTTTGTATATGTATATGTGTGGTATGTATGTATATGTGTGTGTTGGCACATGTGTGTACAGGTGCGTGTGTATGGAGGAAGTCAACATTGTGTGTCTTCCTCATCATTCTCCACCTTATTCATGTGTGTGACTGTGTGTAATATGTGAGGAAGATGTGTTCAGTGTGTGCACGTGTGTTGCAGATGTGTGAGCCACCCCCCCCCAAGCATACATATGAGGAAGACAAAGGAGGGTATCAAGTGACCTCCTCTCTCACTTTTCCACCTTATTACCCTGAGATGAGTCTCTCACTGAACGTGGAACTTGCCATTTTTTCGGTTAGACTTGCTGACCAGGGATCCTCCTATCTCTTCCCCCCATCAGTGCTAGAGTTACAAGCATGATCAGATGATCAGACATACCTGGCTTTTTACATGGAGCCGAAGATGGAACGTAGGTCTTTAGGCTTGCAAAGACATCTCCCCAGCTCTTACGTCTTGTGGTTGTTTTTTGTTTGTTTGTTTAAGGCAGGGTCTTGCACTGAACCTAGAGCTCACCAGTTTGGAAAACTAGCTAGCCAATAAGTCCTAGGGCTCTTCCTGTGTTCGCCTTTCCATTCCTGGGATATTTTTACATGGCTGCTGGGATCTAAACTCAGGCCCCCTTGCGTCTTGTGGGGTTGAATCAGGTATCCTCCATTAACTTGTGTGTTCTGAATACCTGGTCCCCAGCTGGCAGCAATTTAGGAGGCGGGACCTTGCTGGAGGAAGTATGTTTCTGGGGCAGGCCTTGGGTGTTACAGCCAGCTCCATCTTGCCAGAACCTGGCTCAGTCTCTGGCTGCTGTTTTTCACCCAGCCTCTGCTCATTGCCATGTTTCCCTTGCCATTATGAAACCTTCCCTTGAGACTGTAAGCCAACATAAAAACCTTCCTCCCAGAAGCTGTTTTGGTCAGGTGCTTTATCCCAGCAATGAGAAGGTGACTACAACACTTGTGCAACAGCACTTACTCACTACTAAGCCCCTACCCCAAGACGTTTTTTTAAGATTTTTTTATTTTATTTTATTTGTTTATTAGAGACAGAAAAGAGAGAGAGAGAGAGAGAGACTGGGTGCACCAGGCCTCTAGTCACTGCAAGCGAACTCCAGACACATGTGCCACCATGGGCATCTAGCTTATGTGGGACCTGGAGAATCAAACGGGGGTCCTTAGGCTTCACAGGCATATGCCTTAACCACTAAGCCATCTGTCCAGCCCCCGCAAGACATTTTTGAATGAAATACCCTGATACAGTTGTGGATTGGTTTCCAGAATGGCTGCCCCGGGCTTCAAAGTGCCAACCTTTTATGAGGCTGGTGTCACAGGTCTGTACCAGCTTGAGGAATGCCAGTGGAGCAATTCTTATTATCTGAAAAGCAAATAATGGCATTCCTAAATTATATTATATGGCTATCAATAAAACAATTTCTAAGCCACTTACTATGACCAAGCATCTGCACTCTTCACCTGTATATCTATCCATGTTTTGATCCATCTATTGAAGAATTGTTTTCTGAGCTATGTGTGGCTATTCTGGTCCTCATTGCATACGTTCATGTCACTCATGTGTCACTTTTATTTCACTTTGATAGTTTCTGGTGTGCCCAGGCTTTATGTTTTTATGTCAAAGCTCTTGGCCTTTCCTTTTCTGACATGTCTGTGACTTAGAAAGTCCTTCCTGGGAAATGGCTTTTTAAATGGGTCAAGAGGTTGCCTTTTCGTCTCCTTGGGTTCGCTATTTTTGGTAAGTTGTGAACAAACATCCTTTTTCCAAATACCATTTTCTTGTGAACATCTGGAATGTCCTTGCTTTTCCCTTCTCCCCAGAGGCAGTGAGTTGGGATAGGAAGAGGCACGCCTACAGGGCAGTGGAGGGGTGGCTGAGCTTCAGAAATGGCTCTTTCTGCAGAAATAGGTAACTATGCTCTGTTCTGAAAGATGTCTGATCATTCCCACCAAAGAAATACAAACACCAGCTCAGCCTCTTCTCCTCTAAAGAATTTGTATTGTGAAGACCATCTGAATATGGGCCCAGACCAGCCCAAAAGGCAAGGTGATCCTGCCCCTAGTAGAAGGCAATGTCTGAAGGTCCAGGCATGTGGATTTAGCCATTTGTGTCTCTGCCATGGGACAGCAGGAACACTGCCCCTTGGGGTCAAAACAGGAGCTCATTGCCAAAGCTCCACAGTATATTCACTCAGCTCAAAACTGGGAACTGTGCTAGAGGAGTAGCAGTTAAGACACTTGCCTGTCAAGCCTAAGGACCCATGTTCGATTTCCCAGGACCCACAAAAGCCAGATATACAGGTAGCACATGCATCTGGAGTTCGTTTGCAGTGGCTGGAGGCCCTAGCATGCCCATTCTCTCCCCCTCTCTCTCTCTCTCTCTCCTCCCTCCCTTTCTTTTCTTTAATAATTTTTTTAATTATTAAAAAAAGAAAAGTGGGATCTGAGGAGATGGATCAATGGGTAAAAGTGCTTGTCTCCCAAACATGAAGACGTGAGTTCACTTCCTCAGCACTCCTAGTACCCCTGGAATACTAAGAAGGAAGACACCCATGTCAAACTCTGGCCTCCATACACACACACACACACACACACACACACACACACGCACGCACGCACACGGAGAGAGAGAACATGCATGTAACCACACATATGAAAAAACTGAGATCCCCAAATCCTTGTCTTTCCAGCTTTATGGCTGACACCTGATGAGGCAGTTTGAATTAGGTGCCCCTATAAGCTCATATATTTTGAATGCTTGATCACCATCCTTAAAGGCTGTCATCAAACAGCATGCAAAGGTCATCACATGCTCTAAACCTACAGCAGAGATTTCCCACTGTGTTGAAAATCCTGCCTATCTCTAGGCTTGACCCATTGTGTTTGGAAACTGCCTCTATTTGTGACTTTCTTTTATTCTGGGACTAGAACAGTTCATATAACTGCTTCTCTAGTGCAGCATTCTTGGGACAACCTGAATCCATTTTCCTGGCCCATGGTCACTCATCTGGGTCTCAGAATAAGTTATCTCTTATCCTTTATGGTGAAAAGCTATGATTTTTGTCAACACACCCAGTAATCCAGAATTGTCCCAGCAAGCCAAGGCATGTGGCCATCCTGTGAGAACTCAGCGAGTGCCTGACTCTTCACAGTTCCTCAGTGATGACAGCCATAGGGGTTGTACCTCCCCCCCACGGCAGTGGCCCAAGCTGGACATAGATAAGAACTAGGAAGTTGAGAGCCACACTCTGAGGAGAGGCAGGCGTGGTCAGAGCTTTGGCGAAGCCATGTCCTAAGAGCTCTCCTTAGTGGGGAGAGATGAAGAGTGAGAAGCCCTGTTTTCAAGGTCACTGCAGGAGACGCCCTGCTTAGCTGGGCCCCTCTCCACTTTCTGATCCCCTTAAAGCCAGGCAAAAACTCTGTTCCAGCTTGGGTCTAGCCTTCCCTTTATTGTGGGAGCATCTTGTCGGAACTAGAGGTCAGTCTGAGCCTTCTCTTCCTTGAGAGGAGCCCATACCCTTCCCTCTTGGAACCAGCCAGAAGCAGAAGCCCCCATCAGGGGATTCCTTCCAGCACAATGCACAGCAGCATAAACACAGTCCAGAAGCAGGCATGACTCAGGCCTCAGGAATGTGCAATCTCAGAATCCCCCACCTAGTGGCAAATTCCTCACCCTCAGGTGAGGGTGAGCTCCCAGCCAAGAAGCTAAGGAGTGATGGCTGGATCTGGACATACTCCAAGGGGACAACCCAGTGACATTGGCAAGCTGGCTCAGCAACTTCCCCGTAGCCCCAAACAACTGCTGGAGGCAGAGACGAGGGAGTTTTAAGTTCAAGTTCAGTGTTCAGAGAGTGGAGCAGGCAAATTGAGTCAGCAGGTGCAGAAGGTCGTGGGTGAGGCCAGACAAAGACAGTTACGTGTTATAGAGGCATGGGAAGGAAAAGGATCCTGCACCCCGAGTGAAGCCTCTGACCAGCACAGAACCAAGAATTCCAGCACAATTAACATTTGCTGTAACTGTCCTTGACATAGACATAATCCTGTTATGTAGAGATATTTTCTATTAAAATAGCAATGACCATGCTTAAGGCATAAGCCTTTATGACCTTTCAAATATGGCCTTATTATTTCTGGGAAACAGTACGAGATCAAATATAATCAATTAAACACAAGATTAAACCTTTACTTATAATAAAAACCTCTTAACTTCTCCTGCATCCCTGGTGTAGCAGACAGCTTCAGGTTCGCTGAGATGAACTTCCAGACCATGCACAGTTATGGAGGAAGGGATATTTATTGAAGCTTACAGATCCAGGGGAAGTTCCACAATGGCAGAAGAAGCTGGCCTGCCTTCACAGCACCAAACACAGAGAGAAAAGCCAACAGCTAAAAGCCACACAGCACAGCACACGTCAGGAACTCCAGCTAGGCACACTTTGCATATCTTTAGATTGAAATCTCAAACCCATCACCACACCTTAAGACCCACCCAGTGACATTGCCTCCAGCCAGATAGTTGCAGATGCAAACTACAAACTGAATATATTGGGGACCATCTATTCAACTACCACACCTGGTGACCTCAGGTTTTACCTTGTCAGCTGTAATCCTACCCAAGCATATGAACCACCCTATGATCTCACTTAGCTTCCTTAACAACCCTTCAGGATGTAACTTCAGGAGTCACCAAAAACATATCCTTAGCAACTATAAGAACACTTAATTGTGACTCTTAGAGAAGCCCATATCCATGCTTATTTGGTATGTCTAATTTTCTTCCTAAGCACCTCCCTCTTTTAACCCTTGTGCTGAAAATCTGTTAAAAAACATCTTTAGTAGCCGGGCATGGTGGCACATGCCTTTAATCCCAGTACTTGGGAGGCAGAGGTAGGATCACCGTGAGTTCGAGGCCACTCTGAGACTACATAGTGCATTTCAGGTCAGCTTGGGCTAGAGTTAAACCCTACCTCGAAAAAAAAAAAAATCTTTAGTAAACTCCAACTATGCCTTATTAATCTCATCTGGAAATCCTTTTCTGCCATGAAGCCAAGGACTGAATTTTGCCTAAATGAAGGGCTCTGAAAAAGAAATCCTCAGGGTGCTGTAGACAGCAGCATGGAGCTGTTACAGGGATGGGTGCCCCAAGTCCTTCCCTTGGCCAGCCCATGAGTTCTGGGACTGAGAGCAGCCTCTCTCCTGCAGGCTTGCCTGGACCAGGAGGTCCTGTCTCCCTGGGATCCACACCATTGTCTGTGATGCTGACTGCTGCCAAGGACCAGCCACTGGGGGGTTAAAAATCCCATTATCCATCTCCCACCAGACCCACCCTAGACCCAGGTGTCTGGCAACACAGCTGTCTCCATTGCCCTGTGGCACCGAGCAACTAATAGAGACTCGCTTGCGATCACAGAAGAATCCCCCATTTGACAAGGACCAAGTCTGAGTCAGGTGCTAAATATGGGGAGAATGGGAAATGCCAAGGACTGGGACAGAAATGGAAATATCGAGGGCCTTGCTCGGTTTGGGACAAGCCTAGTATGGGGCTAGAAATGACCCATCACTAACCATGCCATGTACAGGACAGCGTGCAAGCAAAGCTGGCCAGGTCTCAATAGTGAGCTGCCCTCCAGGTGACCCCAGACCAGCCAGGCAGACTGTACCCCTCCCAACATGGGTGGCTGAATACCGGCAGTGCTGATCCTCAGGGCTCATAATGTGTGCTAAGAGTCCCAGCATCTGAACACCTTCCTAGAGCAGAAGGCATCAAGGAAAGCAGAGGCTACATCTTCCATGGGAGATGACAGGTTGCTACTGCCTTCTCCTGGCTCCTGGTCAGAATAAAGCTGGCACTGGGTCTTGATCAGCTTCTCCAGGGAGTTTGAACAGGAAGGGAGAGGGACAAGGCTCCAGGGTGAGGTGCTGAGGACTGATGAGACTGAAAGGACTCAAGGTTCTATCTAGAGGTGGCAGGTCTTGGCCTTAGAACAGCAAGATAGTCCCAGGCCTGGGCATGAGACGTGGGCTCAGTACAGCTCAGAGGGCTTCCCATCTAGTCAGCAGCTCTGTGGCTGGCATGTGCTGCTCTAGATTCGCTGCTTGTGTGGGGTAATGAAGGAGGCTAGGAGAAAGCTAGCTTCTTTTAGGAGGTTTCAGTTAGATTGAGGCCCAAAGGGAACCAGGAGATGCCACCCCACATGCCACCTTGCCCTGGCACAAGAATGGAATTCTTGGCGGAAATGGAAGATGTGTTTCATGGAGACTGATCTACAGCACCCCCCCTGAGCCTGCTGCCTAGACAGCCCGCCCAGGTCGGCTGAACCAGGTGGGCTGCCTCTGGGGTCCATCGTCCAAATCTACACAGCTCCCCTTTTGCCTATAAAGACTCTCATCTTCTTCTTCCTGTTTTGCGGTTTTCTCTGTGAGATTTCCCTGGACTTACCCTGAGCTGCCTGGATACATGTGACTCTGGGTGAGGGGAAAGCACAGCATTGCTCCTTCATCTAAATCTCTCTCTCTCTCTCTCTCTCTCTCTCTGTCTCTGTGTGTGTGTGTGTGTGTGTGTGTGTGTGTGCGTGCGCGCGTGCCTACCTCTCTTCACAGGGATACATGTGGGGAGGGAGAGAAATAAAACAGAAATACAACAGTTTCTTGGTCTGGGGGAACTTTTCTGCTTACCACTGCTTTCTGGTTTGGGGTAACTTCTCACTTTTTCTTACATGTATGATTTCCCTCTGGTCTCTGAATGTACCACGTGTGTACTTCCCTTACATTCTAGAGCTAATAATGTATGAGGGCCTTCTCTAACTGTAGGCCTGTTACCTACATAATGTCTTTAAATTTGGGGTACCATGAGTTTAACTCTCTTTATTACTCATTTCTTCTCTGAATTTCTTGGTCTCTGCATTGATATTTTCCCTTGAGTCCTACCATTTACCTTCTTAACTTCCCTCCACAGGAAACCACACAGCAGATGCTATGTGGGCTCCTTCTAAGTCTCCCTTGCATATACACCTAAGGTCTATCTGCCACATGTTTGTGGCTCTACTCTAATTTCTCCTCAAAAAGCCTCATTTCTCTTAACTAGGCTTTATGAATTCCCCTCCATGTGCTTGTGACTCTACTTCAGTCTTTCCCTTAAAATCTCAATTAAAAGGAACCTTATAAACTATGCAGTGTTTGCCTCATGAGAGCATGCTTCCTGCTTCCCATGTGTTCATGATTCTGCTCCAGCCTTCCTTCCTAGATCCCAATCTCCCTTAAAATATCCCCCACAATTTGTGATTTCTCCCTAAATAAACTTAACAACTCATAATTTATCCTTCTCCAGTCTGCCTTTATCAATTCTTTGTTAAAGGTAGGACAGAACCCAAACTTGGGTTTTATAAACTTCAGGGACCCCTCTAGAACCCCAAAATCCTTCATCAGTAGGATCAGAGGCCTGGGGTGACTAACAGTCTTAGTTGTGAGTGGCCTGGGAGCTCTTAGACAAGGCTGAAGTGGCAAGTGAGCCATGTGAGGAGGCACTGTGGCCTAGGAGTGGTACTGGTCAGAGCATGCAGGTCCACAGGCACTGGAGGTTCTGACCCTTCCACAAGGTTCTGTTCTCAGGTCTGAATCCCGTGGGTGGAGGAGACCTGGGACAGTGGGCACTTGTTCCATTTGACACAGCAGATCCCCGGAGTAGAATGAGCTGAGCCTGGCAGGCTGAGGTCATGTCTGCCCCTGACAATCCTCCCACTGTCCCTCAGTCAGGACACACAGTGCTGTCCCACTGCTTTTTAGCTGACCCCTAGGGGCATGGAGATGGGGTGATAGCAAAGAGGGGGGGCTAGAAGAGAAAAGGCCAACACGTGAAGAAGACAGAGGTACATGTCTCTGACATTTTCTCAGCTGGAACTGAGGGAATTCTGGGGTCCTCAAAGACATCCATGGGACCTGTTCCCTCTGCCCCCCACTAGTCTAAACTGAGAGGCCAGCCCATCCCTAGGAACTTCCTTCCCTCCATTCCTCCCATCCAGCCCCTGCGCATGACCTAGCATCTGTTGCATGGCTGCCCATCTTCCCTGCAGAGATCCTGGGGGAGGATGAGCCTCTCAAGGCCACACTTTTCCTTAGCAGAATTGCCCCTTGGGCTTTTAGGAAGGCGTTCTTAGTCTGGTGGCATGTGACTCCTCACACTGATATTCACACCCTGCGTAAATTGGGGATCCATGGCTGTTTCTAGACAACGCAGTGGGCAAAGGTGAAAGATTTGCAAATGTGATTGAAGCTCCAAGTCAGTTGATTTGAGTTAACCAAAGCAGGCTATTGCTATTCTATGTAGGTCCAGCTCAACCACAGGAAAACCCTTGCAAAAGGCTTGGCCTCTCCTGAGTAGGAATCCTCTCTGTGCAAACTGGACAGAGCAGCCATTCTGGCAAGGAGCTGTAGGCAGCCTCTTGGACCCAAAGACAGGCCCCAAACTAGAGCCCACCATTGTATCGCTACAAGAAATGCACGAGTGTGGGTGCAGATTCTTCCCCATTTGAGCCTCCAGACCAGATCACAGACCAGTGGATAACTTGGCAGATTGGTGCAACCCTGAGCAAAAGGTCCAGGTAAACTTCTCCCAGTTTCCTGGACCATAAGAACTGTGGAAATATAAAAGAGGTATTTTTCTAAGCTGTTGGGTTTATGATGAAGGTCAGGCAGGAACTTGGAGACAAGATGGGCCTCTTGCCTTCTCCAGGGTCTGGGCCCAGTGCTCTCATGGACAGTGGGAAGACTCACGTGTCTTCCCTTGGGCTGGTTTCTAGGCTTGACTCAAGAGAACCTAAGAGCTAGAAAGTATGGCCAAGAGTGCATACCAGAAAGGCTGGCATCCACGTGGGGCACTTTGCTTCGATTCTGAGGCCTGCTCCCATACCTTGGGGTAGCTCAGCAGGAGTGGAAGTCCCATTCATACTGCCTGTGTCATTATTATTATTTGCTTCTTCCCTACCTCCCACCAAGGTTTCTAAGGGCCTCCAGCTTGTTTGAAAACCAGGGTCAGCCCCATAGCCTCCCTGCCTAATTTCTATTAGGATCGGTGCCTTCCACATTAGGGTCTATTCCCTTGGTGCTATATTCGCCAGGGTGAGCCCAATTCTGGGGAGTGGTACGTGTGATTTCAGGGTGTTTCTGTCTTAGTGAATATGCATAATGATGAAAGAGATTCATATTTGCCTTTTCTATTGAACCGAAGCTTTTTTGTTTTGTTTTGTTTTTCGAGGTAGTGTCTCACTCTAGCTCAGGCTGATCTGGAATTCACTTTGTATTCTCAGGCTGGCCTCAAACTCATGGCGATTCTCCTACCTCTGCCTCCCAAGTTCTGGGATTAAAGGCGTGCACCACCAGGCCCAGCTCAAAGCTTTTTTTTTTTTTTTTTTTTTTTTTTCTTGTGTATTTAAAGCCAGGAGGTTGAAAGGGGAAGGTAGAAAGGAAAGATCAGGTGTGGATCCATCCTGGGTGTGAGGCCTGCACTCGGTACATGCCTTGCTGACTCAGCACGTCCTTACGATAGCCTTGTCTTGTGTGTATGTGTGGGGTGCACATGTGTGTACATGCCTATGGAGGCTAGAGGTCAATACCTGGTGTCTTCCTCGGTCACTCTAACTAATACACTGAGACAGGGTCTCTCAATGAACCCAGAGCTTACCACTTTGGCTAATCTAGCTAGCCGGCTTGCCCCAGGGGTGTGCCATCTCCACCTCCCTCTTACTGGGACTACCGACAAACACGCTCCACACCCAGCACTGACGTGGGTTCTGGGGCTCCTAACTCAGATCCGCATAGTTGTATTGCAAGTGCTTTACCCAGTATCCCTCACCCCATGCAGCCTTTTAAAATTATTTTCTCCATTGGAAAGATGAAGATACTTGAATTAATGAGTCTTACAGTTTTAAACCATGGCTCTAAACTTAGCTACTGTTCTTAGGCTAGGCCTTGGTCCTGGATTTGGGGTGGGGGAGTTCCCACGAGACTGGCTGGGAGTACCTGATATTGATTTTTTTTTCTCCCATTGCAGTCCTGAGTCCAGGCAGCCTAAAGGACCCCCATCCCTCATAAAACAAGAGAACTAGGAAAAAAACAACACAAATGACCCATTGAGTTTGCTGTGCCACGGGGGCTTCCGGAGCAAACAATGTCCTCTGTGTTTATGTCTGCTGAGGGCCGGAAGCCCCCAGTTTGTGACCCACTGATGAGTAATGCAGCATATCTCCTGGGCCAGCTTTGTTGTGCTTACCCATCTTTCAGTCCAGTCTGAAATGGCAGATGATCTCATCGGCAGGGGCTGGGGAAAGCCCTGTCACTTCAGCCTTGGCAAGCTCACCACCCACACACAGCCCAGACACTGATCCTGGCCTTGAGAGAGTTCCTGGAGGCAGTGGATGACACTAGGCAGCTCCCCCAGCCTCAGCTGGTACAAAGCCCAGAGGAAGAGATGTGTGTTTATGGGGGCCAGGGAAAGCCCCGCTTTGTTCTCCCTGGACACAGGGCCTGTCGGTGGCTGCCCAGCTTCAGCTATGTCCTGTGGAGTTTCCTAGAGTCAAATAAAGACCTGCATGAGTACAGTTAGAAATCTCCCAAGGAGGCCGACCTGTGAGTAGTAGAAAACTAAGGGCCACGGTGGTCTCCAACCTGCCTTGTCTGGGATGCTCTGCCCGGGAGGGAGCTGACTGCCCACATTGCTGGCTTCACGAGATTGCACAAACAGGGACATGAAAAGTGCTAAAGCCCCTTAAATTCTTCAAACTTGAACAGCCCTATCTGTTGTTGTCCAGTGTTCATCCCAATGGTTGCGATAGAGCGGGGCCCATGGGAGGTTACTTTTCCTTCCTGCGCCTCAGTTTCTTCCCCTGTGCAGTGATAGTGGCCAGACAGCTCAGAGGAGTTCTAAGCATGAGCAAGATTGGCACCTGGTCCCTGGCTAGCCCTCAGTAAACCATGGTCGCCTCTTCTCCCCATTCCTCAGAACTTTAAAAAGGCTCTTGATTGGGCATCTGCTCTCCTTCACATCCTGGAAGCTCATGGCCTGAACACATTCTTGGGGAATGCCACCTTTCCTTGGGACATAGTTGGTATGTGATGATGCCTTTCAGAGACTCCAGGAAACTATTGTGTGAGTGCCGAGGCTGGCGCTCTGCCTCTCTCGGTCACTATGGTGTGTGATGCTCAGAGGCCATCCCAGAGAGCATCACTAGTCCAGGCTGGCCTTGGATTCACAGCAATCCTCCTCCCTCAGCCTCTCAAGTGCTGGGATTAAAGGCACAAGCTCTAATCCAATCTTAATTGTTAATATGAACTCAGATCAGATACCATACTTCAAAGTAAGATACACATATTGGGAAACTTCCCAAATAGGTCAGGGCTGAGCATATGTTATAGAAAGGCTACAAAAAGGTTAAAGAGGCCATAAAGCTCAGAGGAGGAGGATCAGATGGAGACAGAGGGCCCATACAGATATGAAGAGTCTCACTGCAGATGAGCCCCAGTTCTGGAAAACTGCAGTACAAGCATTTGTCCTGCACGCCTTGCCAAGGCACAGGAAGTTACACAAGAGTAAGTGACACATTTCTGAGTGTTCTAGCCTGCTGGGTCATCATGAGACACTGGGCACATTACCATAGCTTTTACAAATCCATGACCACCCTGGCCACAGCATAACCCAGCTTTGAAGAAAGTTAGAGTCACATGAGAGAGGCCTGAAAAAAGAGGCCACCTTTGAGGCAAACCTAGACGTGTCTTTGCAGTTGGCTCTGATATCCCAGCATATCTATTACAGAGTGATCTGACATGGTGCCTCCTCTCAACCCTCATATGGCCCAATGCCAAGGGTACTGCTTGGACAATGTCCCCTCACACTACCACCTTCAACCCACCTGAACATGACCCAGCCTGAGGTCAAGAGCATGGTAGAGCCGGCTTACCTTCCTATTCTGCCCATCGTTACCTCTCAGTCTACTTCAGGCTACAAAGGTACACTCTACACTCCCTAGTGGCTGATTCTGTGAGGGTCCCCTATGCTTTGTGCCCAAATTAAAGATGAATCAAGTTATTAGCATGCCAAATAGGTAGAAGTTTGCAAGGGATTGCCTCTTTAGAACAACACTGCAGGAGGCTAAAGGAAGTTGGAAAAGCCACGTGGGGTGGAGGTGAAAGTCCCAGGACCATGCTCATTCCTGACCTAGGTGGGCAGCTTCCTAAGGAGACTGAGCCTGCAGCTTTGGTATGTCTTGGCAACCGGATTTGGAGCTAGAACTGGCCTGCTCTGACTTATCACAAGGGTCCTTCTTTCCTCTCCTCTTCTTGCTCAAATCACAGGACATCCCCATACATAAATGTTGAGTCAATAGTACAAGAGTGTCGATTTTGATGTCCCCATTGTTGGTGTCCCTGGAGCCCCATGACCTAAGCCTGCTCTGGGTTGAACCTGTGTCCCTCCCATCCCAGGATTTTTGGAAAGCTGTTTCTGCAAGCCAACACTAGCTGCTCTTTCTCTGGGAAGCTTGGCTCCAAGTCAACACCAAGTTCAACACTGCTTCCACACCTGGGGCAGTGTTCAGCCCCTGCAAAGGTGGAGTGTTTGCTAAATGCAGGGCAGTGGGGCCTTGCCTCCCCCACCCCCAGAGAGCTGTGAACACCACATGGCTCCCTTTGGAAGCTGGATGTCTGTGAATGCAAGAATTTCAATTGTGTGGCACAAATGTCCTTATTTCTCTTGAACAGGTACGTTCACTGTCTGAAATCACTGTGCCTGTGCTGGCCTTAGTGCTCCTTCTGCCCCATCTAAGCACATGCCTTGACATTACAAGTCAGACAGCAAGCTCAAGCAGCTACAGCCCTCCTCAGCCTCCCTATGGTGTCACAGGCTCAAATCCACCTTCTCATCCTCTCTGTGCAGGAATCTGGCCTTCCCAAGCCTCCTTTCTAGCCAGCCCCAGGACAGCCAAATGCATGGTCCCTAAGTCAGCTTTCCAACTAGGGCAATCCCACTTCTACCTGCAGCCTACCTTTCCACTTGCTGCGTTCCTTCTCCTCATCTGGGCCCTGCTGTCACTCCAAGGGCAGTTCAGTTCTCTTGTTTCTATCTCTGACCCCAGCAAGCTCCTGTGATTACATTCTCTTCCTCAATCCTGTGTGTAATAATCCTCAGACCACATCACATAATTATGAGCAAGGTACTACTGTGTGCGAAGTGCTAAGCTCAATAGCTCCCCAGAGTTAGATTCTCTAAGGCCTGCTTGGAAGTGAGCTTGGAGTGAAGGTTACTAGGGTGCCACCAGACAGCTGACGGAGGACATTTGACTGATAAGTGAGTCCAAGCAGAGCCTTGTGCAGTCAGATCTATAGGCAGAACTTCAGTCCAGAGACGGGTAACCACAAGCAGATTCCCATGGAATTCCCCGCGGGCCACCCATTTTACACTTCCAACTAGAATCAATCGATCAGTGGGAATTCTGTGGCCATGAACAAAAGGATATGACAGGGCAGCCGATCCTTAGAAAGCAACTGCTTCCATGAGTAACAGAAACTGAAACTTTAGCCTGAATTGTCCCTCTGATGGTAAACTCTGTGTCCCAGAAGGCAGGCAAAATCCAAAGAAATGAAACTCGGTGGGATGGGTCAGCTTTCCTTACTATTGCAGAATAAAAGACCTTGCATGGTGGCATAGGTCCCACTCACAAATAAGGCACCATCGAAGGCTTCCTTCCCCATAGAACGTTTTTTGAGGCAACAATATTTATTTGTACCTGCTGTATGGCAGGCACTCTCCAGCACTACAAGGTGATGTGTCCTCTCTTTGGAAGGACACTGTGGAGGCTGGAAAGATGGCTCAGTGGGTAAAAGCACCTGCTGCATAAGCATGAGTAGCTGAGCTCCTTTCCAGCAATCACATAAAAGCTAGGCATGACTGTACATGCCTGTAAGCCGAGTGCTGAGGGTGAGCAGAGACAGAATGGTCCTCGGAGCTTCTGACCCGCCAGTCTGAAAAACAGGGAGCTTGCAGGTTCACTGGGAGAGCCTATCCCAAGCAGGCAAGGTGGAAGAGTGATAGAAGGAGATACTCAACGTCTTCCTGTGGCCTATGCATGCACGCATACAGGCTGGGTGTAACTGCCGCATGTGTTCACACAACACACCACATACTACCACATCCACCCACACATGGATATCATGGAGCTCGGATGTCAACAGCCTCTGGAATCAGGCCCAGGTCTCATAGAGGTCTTAAGACAGGAGCAAGACTGTCCACTATGTTCAGCAGGACTCAGTGGCAGGAAAGGCTATGCTGGAAGAAGACTTCTCGAAGGAGCTAAAGTTCCATTTTGTCCATGAAGCCAGCCTGGGATAGGCAGAAAAGAGGAGTGAGGTGCTGGCTCTGCCGCCCATCAGCCTGTCCCCTGCACAGCTGCCAGGAGACTCTATGAGCACCCTTCTTCATAAACAGCTGTCTTGTAGAATATAGCCCCTCCTGTGTGTACTCACGGTTGCTCACACTTCACTCAGGTCCTTGGCTCCTCCTGTCCTTCCCAGCTGCAGTGACCAAAAGAGAGTGTTTGTCCTGGAACAGAGAACTCTGCCCAGGCCTCGCATGGAGGGGCCCAGCCCAGGCCAAGAACCATGCGTGCGGACAAGTAACACTGGCATACTGAGGAACAGACCTGAGAGCAGAGGAGGAGGAAACAAATGTTGACTTCTTCCCCCATGCTCTGCCCTTCACCTGACAGAGAAGTGGTCAGGGGTGCTGAACTAAGGGAGCCACAGAACTGGGGTCACTTGTTGGGACCAAATAGCATGTTGGGGTTAGGGCTAGAAGAGAGGAAAAGCTGTATTTAAGAGTCAGCTGATGGGTTCAATAAGCCTAGGAGATTTGCAGCCAGGGCTCCCAGGCTCAGAGGCTGACAGGGATGTGTCTGGGCATCCTGCCTCCAGCATCACCACTCGGCCTGCAGCATATACTCATTAAGGTAAACATCCTGCCCAGCCTCTGGCCCTTGGAATGTGGCCTTGAGCTCAGCAAATGCTTCCCTTGAAGCTGTGAAGAGCTGCAGACCATCTCCCACCAATGTTCTGAAAGTTCCAAAGGAACCAAAACAAACCCCCAGCCACAACATGGGAGCGAGTGGGAGCATGGGAAAGGCAGGGGCTTTGTCTCAGGCTTCCAGACGTTTACATTGCTCACGTTAATGAGCTGGGAAAGGGCTCTTTTTATGCCAATAATAACATCCACCAGCCCCTCTCTGTTCTCATTTAATCCCGTCAAAATCAAGCTAAGCCAGCATTTTGATGCCTGTTACAGAAATGAGGGCATTGGGGCTCCTCAAGATCCCAGGGTTAGTTCATGCCTGAGCTGAGACTTGAACCTAGGTCAGTACGGGAGAGCCCCTTAGTCCATCCAGGGGGAGAATTGGGATGAAGTGTCTTGCTTGGTTCTCTTGAGCTTCCCGGCATGGACACAGTTGGATAAAGAGGTTCTCATATGGCGATCAGGCCAGCCTTACCCAGCACTCCCTGTTGAGTCTACTGGGTCAAGGCCAGGTGCCAAGAGAGCGGGGCTAGCTAGATCATTGGTTCATATGCCCTCATATATAGTTACCCATTTCCCTGGATATACAGCACTCATTCCTTCCCATGGATTCCCTTAAGCCCTGGGGTCTGGGATGAGTTCTCCCCATTTCCTCTCTGAGATCAGTTCAACACTGCTTACCAAGCCTAGGGCTCTCTGCAATGGTGGAAAGGAGTCAGCTACAGATAAGCTGCTGGCAGAAAATTAGTAACAGGAGTAGGAAAATGGTTCAGCAGTTAAAGGTGCTTGCTTGCAAGTCTAACAACCCAGGTTCATTCCTTCTCAGTCCCCGGGTAAAGCCGGATACAAAGTGGGGTACATTTCCATAAGTCTGTAATCGTAATGCACCTATAACACTGGGAGAAAGAGCCAGAAGAATCCAAAATCTCATAAGCAGCAGAGAAAGAGACCCTGTTTAAAAGAAGGTGGGAAATTGGGCTGGAGAGATGGCTTAGCGGTTAAGCACTTGTCTGTGAAGCCTAAGGATCCTGGTTCAAGGCTTGATTCCCCAGTACCACGTAAGCCAAATGGACAAGGTGGCACATGCATCTGGAGTTCATTTGCAGTGGCTGGAGGCCCTGGTGTGCCCATTCTCTCTCTCTCTCTCTTTCTCTCTTTCTCTGCCTCTTTCTCTCTCTGTCACTCTCAAGTAACTAAATAAAAATAAACAAAAAAATTTTTAACAAGAAGGTGGAAAATTAAAAAATAAATGTCAAAGGACTGGAGACTTGTCTCTGCAGTTTAGGCACTTGCCTGCAAAGCCTAAAGACCCACATAAAGCCAAATGAACAAGGTAGTGCATGCATCTTGAGTTTGTTTGCAGTGGCTAGAGGTCCTGGCACACCCATACTCTCTCTCTCTCTCTCTCTGTCTCTCTCTCTCTCATAAAAGGAAGGTGGAAGAAAAGACAAGTGGTGACACAAGTCTTTAGTCCCAGCACTTGGGAGGCTGAGGTAGGAAGATCACTGTGAGTTCAAGGCCAACCTTGAACTATGGAGTGAGTTACTGGGCCAAAGTGAGATGCTGTTCCCCTCACCAAAAAAAAAAAAAAAAAAAAAAAAAGGAAGAAGCTGGGCGTGGTGACACACACCTTTAATCCCAGCACTCGGGAGGCAGAGGTAGGAGGAGGATCACTGTGAGTTTGAGGCCACCCTGAGACTACATAGTGAATTCCAGGTTAGCCTGGGCCAGAGTGAAACCCTACCTCAAAAAAAAAAAAAAAAAGTGGAAGAGAGATACCCCGAAATTGTCCTCTGACCTCTATGGGTGTGAAAGACAGACAGACAGATGAAAGAAAGAAAGAAAGAAAGAAAGAAAGAAAGAAAGAAAGAAAGAAAGAAAGAAAGAAAATTAGCAACTGACTGGAGGCCCTGAAATATTACAAGATTTTGTGCTAATATCTTGCAGACAAAAGGGGGAGGGTCTGGGAATGTGGCTAGGTTGGTAGAATGTTTGCCCAGCATGCACGAAGGCCCGGGTTTCATCCTCAGTACCTTATAAACCAGGCATGGTGGTTTACGGCTGTAATCCCAGTACTCAGGAGGTAGAGGCAAGAGGATTAATTCACGGTCATCCTTGTCCTCACAGAGAATTTGAGGTCAGTATGGGCTATGTGAGACAGGAACAAGGCAGCAGGGGATAGCTGAGTGGGCAAAGAGCTTCTAGTGCAAGCATGAGAACCTGAGTTTGGATCCACAGAATCCATATGAAATGCCAGGCATCATGGTATATGCCTGTAATCTCACTGGAGATGCAGAAAGAGGGAATCCTGGGGTCTCACTGGCTAGGGAGACTAGCTGAATAAGTGGGCTCTAGGGTCAGTGAGAGACCCTGTCTCAAAAAGTAGATGGAAATAAATAGAGACATTCGACAACTACCTCTGGCTCCCACAAGCATGCATATATACCTGCACATGAACATACATGTGCACACGTGTGCATGCACACAAACACACCAAAGAAGCATAAAGTAATAAAGATTATTATTTTTTTTAAAGTGGGACTAGTTGGGAAGGAGGCAGGGTTTAGTGGAAGGGGTGGCGATAAGAGAAGGTAGTGAGTAGAGCATATGATCAAGATACATTATATACATGCATAAAAATGGTCAAAACAAATAAATTTAAAAAGGTAAAACAAAAACATCCACAAATTGTGATCTTACATATATACTTGTTTCCAAAACTCACTGCTTGGTAATAAAGAGTTTGCTCTCTGATTACAGCTCTTTAGCAAGTGGAGTTCTACCAGGCTTGCTGGAGTCTTGGGGCCTTGTACTTTGGACCAAGAAGCTGTGCATGCCAGCTCCCACCTGGCAGATGGCCATGCTGCCACAACGCATGCAAAAGTCAGGAGCACACAGACATCAACAAAAGCACAATTAATCAGTGCAATTGTTCCCCCTGCTGTGAACATGACACTTCTTGGGGTTTTCAAGGGCAACAAGCCAGGAAGACCTGGTTTTGCATTCAAAATCATGTCAAGTGTGCAACATGCTTTCTGACATTCGTCTCCCTGAAGATGACTGCAATGCAAGCCAGGTCAGCCTGCAGGATAGCGATTAATCCCTTGGATCTGCTCACCTTGGTGGGGTTGATAGGTGTCCTGCCCTAGAAGAAGCCACAGGTTATCTTCAAGCCAACAGTGATCCCTTCTGACCCGAGGCTGGCTAGAATCTGGCTTTGTTCATTGTTATTTTTTACAGGGGAAATGACTTGTTTGTCTGGATTTACAGTCTAGAAGAAGAAAAACAATTTAAGCTGGTCCCTAAAGGGAAGGGGGAGCCAGCTAGCTCCCCAACAAGATATCAAGATAAGAATTGTGGATTTAGTGGGGCAGCCAAGGCCCAGGGCAGCAGCTCTTTTAGAACTGCTTGTCTATCCCAAGCTAGGCCTTTAGGAACCTCTGTATCTTAGGTTTTCAGTACACAGATTGATCATGCCAAAAAACCTCCCTTAGTATGTGGGTTTCAGGATTACATTAGTCAGGAATTGGGGAGTCTCATTGTGAAAAAGAAGTTAGAAAGAGACTCAAGGTCAGACTGGGGCTATAAACCAGTTGGTCAAATACTTTCCTAGCATGTACAGTCCTTGGGTTCAATTACCAGGACTGCATAAATTTGCTAGGCATCTCTGTGTTTCCCTCCATTGATTTCTTTTCTCTAAAAAAATATTTCTTTATTAATTTTTCTTGAGAGAGAAAGAGAGAAGAGTATGAGCATGCCAGGGCCTCCTGCCACTGCAAATGAACTCCAGATGCATGCACCACTTTATGCATCATGGGTGCTGGGGAAACTAACCTGGGCTGTCAGGCTTTACAAGCAAGTGCCTTTAACCATTGAATCATCTCTCCAGCTCATCCATTGGTTTCTCTTTTTATTAAAATATTTTTATGTATTTATTTATTTATTTGAGAGAGGGAAACAGGCAGAGTGAGATCTATATATATATATATATAGAGAGAGAGAGAGAGAATGGGCATGCCAGGGCTTCTAGCTATTGCAAACAAACTCCAGATGCATGTGCTACCTTGTGTACCTGGCTTACATGGGTTCTGGGGAATCAAACCAAGGGCCTTAGGCTTTGCAGGCAAGTGTCTTAATTGCTAAGCCATCTCTCCAGTCCCCCCATCCATTGGTTTCTTATAGGACTCTAACAGTAGTGGCTGTGTGAAATCCATGGGTCTCACTTGCCAACTTGTTGGGGAGCTAGCTGGCTTCCCTTTCAGGAAACAGCTCAAGTTGTTTTCCATCTGGACTGCAAGATATCAAAATAAATCATTTCCCCTATAAATGTAGCAATGAACAGGAAGTCAGATTCCAGGCACCCATGGGTCAGAAGGACTTAGAGATAACCTGCAGCTTCTTGTGATGCATAATTCCTCTTAATCTCAAAGATTACCACAGATAAAGCAGCAGGTATCTAATCTCTCACTGCTAGAGGCTGAAGGCACAGCATCTCAGTGTTGGTGGGGAAGTCCTAAGGAATCCCCCACACACACACATTTATATACTTTCTGTGTCCTCCTGGTGTTTTGGGCTTTGACAGCATCTCTCCAGCCTCTACCTATCTTCTCCGGGATATTTCCTTTGTCTCATGCCCCCTTTCTCTTGTAAAGTCACCACTGGTAAAATGACCCTAAATTCAGGAAAGTCTTCGCAGCAGCAGCAGCAGCAGCAGCAGCAGCAGCAGCAGCAGCAGCAGCAGCAGCAGCAGGGACAGAGCACTTCTCCACAGCACTGCCCACAGTAGCTTGAAGTCTCCCTTAATCGTTAAGTGACCTCAACTTGGGTGACACTGAATCCTTGGCTTTGACTCAGTAAAGAATTTCAGGACAATCCAGTATGAAGCAAAGTTGGAGTTTGTTAACGGTATTTTTAAATTTTATTTTTATTCATTTATTTGAGAGAGAGAGAGAGGCAGATATATAGAGAGAATGGATATGCCAGGGACCTCCAGCTGCTACAATGAAACTCCAGACACATGTGCCACATTGTGCATCTGGACTCAAACCTGGGTCCCTTGGCTTTGCAGGCAAGTGCCTTAACTGTTAAGCCATCGCTCCAGTCCTGTTAAAGATATTTTAACATAGATTTTAAGCACAGTGGTTAATAGAGAGATGCTCAGGGCAAGAATACGGCATACCCACATATGTATATGTGCTTTTCAAGAGAGAGCTACAGTAAGTTAACATTAACCATTGATGCCATTTTGGTGGCTCTCAAGTTACATCTTGAAGAGTTGCTAAGAAATAATTTTCCTTCCCTTTTCTTTTTGATAAATGAGATTACAGGGTGGCTCTAGAAGTGCCTTAGATAGGATTATAATTTGAAAAAGTAAAACTAGTAGCCATTAAGGCTACATAAGGGGTTTGGGACATGCCTTTTACTATAAATGGGTTTCTAGTGAGATTCATGAAAAAATGGGTTTTCAGATGTGAAAGGAGAAAGGCCTTTAGTAAATATTAATTGTGCTAGCATCTCCTATTCTCAGCTTGTGAGAGAAGCTTTAACCAAGTAGGGTCTCTTTTCTCTTTCATGCCTCCATAATTTCCCCTTTCTATTGTTCTGTTTTCTTTTATTTTTATAAGGGAAAAGAGAGAGAGACAAGTGGAGTAAGAATGGGCATACCAGAGCTTCCTACCACTGCAAATGAATGCCAGGTGGTGAGCCACTTTGTGCATCTGGCTTTATAAGGGTCCTGGAGAATCAAGCCAGGGCCATCAGGCTTTGCAAGCTACCTCCTTTAACCACTGAGCCATCTCTCTAGCTCAATTTCCTCTATTTTTCTATCTTGCCTCAGTTTCATCTCAAGAGCCTTAACTAAACAACACTTAAAGTAACTCTATTTCCAGGAGTTGGGACTTGCAAGCATTTGGGGCCCTGACCTTGGAGACTGCAGAGTCTCTGAAATGTGCTGGGTGACAGATGGGCCGCCTCAGCTTCTCTGATCCCTTGGGGCATGGCAAGGGTCAGTTAGAAGTACCAGACACTGGGCTGCAGCCCTGGCCAGGCACTGTGGCTCTGTGCATCTTTCCACACACCTGGGCCAGTCCCATGACCCCTTCAAAGACTGACAAACAGGCGGGGAGCTGACCTTGGGCTCAGCCCTGTTGTCAACAAGTGGAGCCTGGGAGGGCTGGAATCATTATGACTATGTACTGAGGACCTCCTCATTTTACTGAATTCTGACCACCATTCTGACCATTTCATAGATGAGGACTCAGGAGGTCCATGAGGTTAAGTCATCTGACCTAGATATTATAGCTAGAAAGGGATGGAACCAAAATAAGAGCTCCTTCTTTTCTTCATATCACACTGTCTCTTCCTATAACTGTAGAGTGTGAATCACAGGCATAGGGTGGAGTAGGGAAAGTCTGACAGTCCACAGTCTTAGGGCCACATCAAGGCCCAAGTCCTGAGTCTTTGTAGCCCCATGGCCTGTGTCATTGATGGTGGTGATAGGGGGCTAGTTCTGGTGGGGACAGGGAAGCAATCCTAACCCAGAAATCTCAGTGTCTGAGCCAGAAGGACATCATGGATCCTGCACATAACCTAGCAAGAGCCACACCAAGAGGTCCCAGGACTCGCCTCAGGATTTGCCTTGCCTTTCAAGGAAGAATTCAGGACCAAGCCACCGCTAGACACAGCAAGGAGAGAGCAAGGGGCTTGGAAGCAGGTTCCAGGGTCTAGTCCTAGTCTTAGCTGTGTGTCAGTCAGCTGGGTGACTTTATAAAATGGCTCACCCTCTCTGACGCTGGAGTCCTTGGAACTAAGATGAGGTGAGAGGGAGGCAGGCGGCAGGGCTGTCAAATGGTCATGGTCTCTCATCCTCCTTGGCTGCTGTGGTCTGCTGGAGGAGAGAAGATAGAACACATGAGTCTCATTGATTATCCCAGGAACAGGGTTGGAGAGGTGACAGGATCTAGTTCAAGCTCATGAATTAGCACCTCATACTGGTGTGTAGACACAGGGGTGACTAGCATTCCATGGCTCCAACAGGGCACTCCATGGCTCCCCAAGAAAAGCCCCCTTTAAGAGTTCCTCCACACAGGTCCTAGGACAGGAGTAAGGACATATTGTGAGCAGGCTGGGCCCCATCAGGTCCAGGAGAGTCCATGGGGAGTCCACAGTCTAGAGTGTCTTGTCTGCTTGCTATCTCCTCAGGAGGAGGGGCCCAGCAGCTCTCAGCACTGTTGTCTAATCCATGGCGCCAGCTGCAGTTTGGCAAATGACCCTAAAGGGATACAGGCAATAAAATTGGAATGGCTCAGGCACAGGAAAAGGTACAAAAGGCAAACAATGTGGGGAGTACTCAGCAGGAAGTGAGGGGAGCTGGGGTCCTGAACTGTTTGGAGCCCATAGGCTCCAGGAATCTGAAAGAGCATAGTGACCCTAGGACTCTGGGCATGGCCACCAGGGTGGGGACCTCTGTTAGGACAGACTGGGAGCCAGGGCTTTAAGCCAGCTTCCCAGCCAGCTCGGGTTAGAAAGTGCACAGGGAGTGAGGGAAGGGAGGAAGCCTGACAAGAGGGGCAGCCTAAGGATGCCGAGCTGCGGAACCTCGCTCGGCTTTTGGTGTGAGTCAGACTCTAGCTAGTGTCCTTTTCTTTAAGTTTTTTTTAATTTGTTTATTTATTTATTTGCAAGCAGAGAGAGAGATAGAAGAGAGGCAGACAGAGGGAGAATGGGCACGCCAGGGCCTCTAGCCACTGCAAACGAACTCCAGATGCATGTGCCCCTTGTGCATCTAGCTTACGTGGGTCCTGGAGAATCGAACCAGGATCCTTTGGCTTCAAAGGCAAACGCCTTAACCACTAAGCCATTTCTCCAGCCTCCTTTTCTTTTTTAATACTTTTATTTATTTACAAGGCGAGGGGGAGAGAACGAAGAGGCTCACCAGGACCACTGCAAACAAACTCCAGATGCATGTGCCACTCTGTGCATCTGGCTTTACATAGGTACTGGGGAATCAAACCTGGGCCTTTAGGCTTTGCAAGTGAGTGCCTAAACTACTGAGCCATCGCTCCAGCCCTCTGTCCTGCTCCTTCCCGGGGCAAAGTCTATTCAGCAGGAGTGAGCCTCAGCTAATGCAAAGCCTGGGCCACAATGCAGAGGAGGAAGGGCTGAGGCCCGGCCTCTAGAAGACAGGTCCTTTTATGTTCTCCCTATCACTACCTGACTTTAGGTCTCCCTGGTCTCTCACCTTGAACTCTCATCCTTTCCAATGCTTCGTGGCTCCTCAGGACCTTTAACTAGGAAGTAAGTAGCCTGCGACGTCTTCCATCATCCAATCTCTGATGTCCTCCAGCCTTAGCACCCCAAACTCTACCACTCTCTATCATAGAGAGCTGCTTGCTTCCAAGCTTCAGGCCCTGTTCAATTTGACCCCAGCCCCTGCCTTTGTGACACACCATTTCTTCTAGCCTCCCATAGGCAATTCTGGAGACACTGCAAGGTCATTAGATATTCAATTTCTCTCCCATCATCCTGAGCGCCTTAAGTCACAGTGGTGCCTCTTTTGTGTCCTTCCACATCCAGAGCCAAGCATGGCCAAGCACAGGTTCCCAGAGAGCAGCTGACAGATGAGTAGGTCCAAGAGTTCAAGTCAAGCTATGTGGAGATGATCATCTAAGCTTGCGGAATGGAAGGGTTGGACAAGCACACATCCCTAGGATCACAGGATGATGCTTTAAAGTGGAAGCCGGACTCTGGATCCTGGTGTCTCTGCCTAAAAAGAGTTTGCTCCCTTGACAAACATGACCACATGAAGCAGGCTCTGGTGTACTGGAAGTGTCTTGCCTGGGAGTGGGACTGTGGGACTGATTGAGGTGAATTCCAGGGACAACCAACTAGTAGTTTAGCTCCCCTCAGGTAGAGGCCAGCAAACCCGGGACAAAGTTTGGGAACAGGGCAGAGACAACCCAATTAGTGACCAGGTAAAGGGTACTGATCCCAGGGAGGGCAACAGTTGAGGACAGGGTATGTCACCACCTGCTCCACTTTTGTAAAAGTGGGGAAGGGGTGGCAGACAGTAGTCAGAGAAAAGGTTATGGGATGTGAAGACCTTGGTTCTCCTGTTTACTCTAAAGCTTAGCTCTCAACCTGGCCTGTGATTTAAAGTCTCCACAGCCCAATACCCAGGGCATGGGCAGAGCTGGTCCAATTGTTGGAAGACTCTGGGAGTCAATGAAGGATGTGGGGGAGGGGATCAGGAGTCCCTGGGGCAGGAGACTAGGAGTGGCGTGTGTAGTGACGTTTTTCATGGGCTTGTTTTTCAAGGTTACCAAATAAAATGTAGGTTAAATTGGCCTTTCAGTGGCTGATGAGATGGTTCAGGTAGTTAAATGCCTGTGCACAAGCATGAGGACCTGAGTTCAAATCCCCAGCACCATGTAGAAGCCATGTGTAGCAGCATACACTTGTAATCCCAGCAATAGGGAAGTGGAGACAGAAGGATTCCTGGGGCTTTTGGCCAAGTAGTCTAGATGAGTCAATGAGCTCCAGGTCCAGTAAGAGACCCTGTCTCAAAAAATAAGGTGAGAGCTAGAGTGATGGCTTAGTGGTTAGGGCACTTGCCTGCGACCCAGGTTCGAGTCCCCAGTATCCACATAAGCCAGATGAACAAGGTGGCTCATGAGTCTGGAGTTTGTTTGTAGTGGCAGGAGGCCCTTGTGTGCCCATTCTCTCTATCTCTCTCTCTCTCTATATATATATATATATATGTATATATATATAAAATCAGCCTCTCTCTGCCATATAAATAAATAAATAAAAGTGAGAGTGATTGACAAAGAGACCAAATGTTCACCTTTGGTCTAATGCATCTAAACATACACGTGTGCTCACTCACAACATGCAAACACACATACATGCATATTACATATAAAAAAATCTGACTTTCAAGGAGACCATGGCAAGATGGTGTCCCTGGATCAAGTGAAGGTCCTGGTGTTGGGAGACTCAGGTGTTGGGAAATATTCACTAGTCCATCTTTTATGCCAAAATCAAGTGCTGGGAAATCCATCATGGACTGTGGGCTGCTCAGTGGATGTCAGAAGAGAGCAAGAGATAGAGATAGAGAGAGAGAAAAAATTGGCATGCCAAGGCTTCTGCCACTGCAATCAAACTCCAGATGCTTGCGCCACCTAGTGGGCATGAGTGACCTTGGCTTGCCTCACCTTTGTGTGTCTGGCTAACGTGGAATCTGGAGAGTTGAACATGGGTCCTTAGGGTTCGCAGGCATGCCCTTTATCTGCTAAGCCATCTCTCTAGCCCTGGCCTATTCCTTTCTTTTTATTAATCTTATGGGAGCTTGTTTTATGGAACTTTAAGATTGTTGTAATTTCTTCCTTTGAATGCACAAGTGAAACTAACTACCTGTGGTTTGCTGCATGGGAAGTTTTTAAATAACATTAAAGAAAATAAGATTTGTGTCTCTGAAAGAATGTTTTCCATTTCAAGTGAACTGTCAAACAATTATTATTTTTCTGCCTTACTGTCTCTCAGTAAGACAACTGAACAACACAACTATTACTGCAAAGCCTATAGAGATTTTTTTCAGCTTTCATTTCTGGTATAGATAATTTGTGGCTTTTTTTGTTTGTTTGTTTGGTTTTGGTTTTTTGAGGTAGGGTCTCACTCTAGCCCAGGCTGCCCTGGAATTTACTCTGTATTCTCAGGGTGGCCTCGAACTCACAGAGATCCTCCAGAATGCTGGGATTAAAGGCATGCGCCACCACACCTGGCTGTGGATTTTTTCTTGATCAGTTTTGCCTGAGGTCAATCAAAGACCAGTCTCTGGTCCCCCCCCCCGCCCCCAGAGGTAGGGTCTCACTCCAGCTCAGGCTGACCTGGAATTCACTATGTATTCTCAGGGTGACCTCAAACTCATGGCAATCCTCCTACCTCTGCCTCCCGAGTGCTGGGATGAAAGGCATGTGCCACCACGCCTGGCAGGTTTTTTTGATTTTTTTTTTTTTTTTTTTTTTTTTTTTTTTTTTTCGAGGTAGGGTCTCATTGGCGTAGGCTGACCTGGAATTCACTATGTAGTCTTAGGGTGACCTCGAACTCATGGCAATCCTCCTACCTCTGCCTCCTGAGTGCTGGGATTAAAGGTATGCGCCACCACGCCCGGCTTGCTTTTATCTTTGTAATGTCCATACTTTGCTTGGTTTCAATTTATTTATTTTTTCAAACTTCCTGAGATGAAGTTGCTTCATTTTTCTTTTTTATGGTTTTTCAAGGTAGGGTCTCACTCTAGCCCAGGCTGACCTAGAATTCACTATGTAGTCTCAGAGTGGCCTCAAACTCATGGTGATCCTCCTACCTCTGCCTCCTGAGTGCCAGGGTTAAAGGCATGCTTGATTTTTTTTAGGCTTCCTTTTAGAGTTCGTTCTGCAGCTCCATCTAATCACAGTTATAGTTGCCTCATCATTCAGTCCAATATA
This sequence comes from Orientallactaga sibirica, assembly GCA_036365145.1. Taxonomy (NCBI): domain Eukaryota; kingdom Metazoa; phylum Chordata; class Mammalia; order Rodentia; family Dipodidae; genus Orientallactaga; species Orientallactaga sibirica. The sequence goes on from JAEOAD010000015.1 coordinate 10,498,123, forward strand.
TCGTCTAATTTCCATTGTGATTTCTTCCTTGACTCATTTATTTGAAATGTGCTTCTTAATTTCCAAATATTTGACAATGTTGATTATCTTTTAATTAATGATGTCTAGCCTACTTTCATTGTGCTTAGAGAAAAGATACTGTATGATTTCATCCTTTAAAATTGGTTGAGTTTTTTTTTTTCTTTTTTTGATTTTTCAGTTTTTCGAGGTAGAGTTTCACTCTAGCCCAGACTGACCTGGAATTCACTCTGTAGTTTCACGGTGGCCTGGAACTCATGGCAATCCTCCTATTTCTGCCTCCCAAGTGCTGGGATTAAAGGTGTGCACCACCATGCCTGGCTTGAGATTTTTTTTCATGTTCTTGTTTTATGGCCAGTTTTGATAAAATATTAATGTCCAGTCATAAAGAATTTATATATGCATATTCTGTAATTGTTGAGTACAATATTCTAAGTATGTCCATTAGGACATGCTTGTTAAGCATTTTATTTAATTCTCTATCACTGCTAGGTTGTTTTCTCCCCCTACCTGTTTAATCAGTTACTAAGGAATAGATACCAAATGTTACAAAAAAAAATCTGACTTTCAGATAAATGATGTTTTTTTAGCCTAAGTATGTTCCATATATTGCATGGGACATGTGTAGACTAAAAACCAAAAAACGTATTTGTTGTTCATCTGAAATTCAAACTTAGCTGGGTGTCCTGTGTTCTTTGCTTGCCCAAATTTGGCCATTTTGTTTAGGGGTCAGCAGGCTCTGAGAAGCAGAGTAGCCTGCAGCTCCAATTCCAGTAAAGAGGTTCTAAAACAAACCAGTCCCTGGCAGCTCATACTGAAAAAACAAAATGCATAACTTCCTGAGAACACGGTATTGTCTGAAGGTGGAAGTGTGCGATTTTGAAGGAAAAAACAAAGTTTTCTTCTAAGGAAGGGTGAGTCATGGTCAAGCTGAGCATGTTTCTTTGGCTTTTGGGATGAGGGCCACCATCAGCAGCACCGACCGGGCCACTCTGGCCCCCAGCCTTACTGCTACCTGGTATGGGCCTCTGACCCTAGTGACCCAGGGCATCCCCGCCCACAAGTGCTTCAAGTCAAAAGCCAGACAGGTTTCTTTGTTCCTTCTTTGTCCCTTTGTTTATCTTTTACAGATGATTGTTTTTAATCTTCATACATCACTTTATGACTGATATTAAATATCGCTGCTTCATAAAAAAGGAAAACTCAGCATTCAAACAACTAAGTAATTCAATAGCTCAGTATGATGCATCCAATTTTGCTATAAAGCAAAAATACTCAAATAAAGCGCCACACTGGGCCAAGCTTTAGAATAGACAATTGGGAAGGTCCCTGGGGCCAAGGAGCAGCTCTGAGTCAGAGGGGAGAGAGGGCTGGCCCCAGCCCTGAGCTGGGGATTCTGAGAGGGGACAGCCACCTTGGCCTGCCAGCTCTTCATCAAGTGGGAGTTCCCTACGAGAGCTGCTGTCTTGTGTTTTCCACCCTGGCCCCCACCCAGCCCAGCTCTTTTGAAGGAGCTGCTGCACAGGACCGGCAGAGGTGCCTGAGCCCTGGCTAGGCCAGAAGCCCTACTCAGGTTTCTGCCTCCTTCCTTGCCTCATACTCTAGTCTCTGCACAGTAACAGAAAATTCAAGTAAAACTTCTAAGTCTGCTGCTGTCACTGTGCTGCTAACCTCACAGGAATTCATCATTTAGCCTGAAGTTAGTGCTCGCCATCCCTTCTCATTCACCTGACTTTGGCTCCTAGGGGCCTGTCCTTGCTGACTCCGCTGGTCTTGTCATGTCCTCAACCAGCAAAGCTTTTGCACCTGCGTCCCTCCTTTCTCGAATGCTCTTCTCTTGAGAGGCACAAAGCTCACATCCTACTGCCCTCAAGTAGCCACTCAAAGGCCTTTCTCTGGCAGCGGGACGTTTTCTCAGCATTCCTCCCTCCCGTGTTTGCTTATCTTCTGTCTCTCGCTAGGATGAGATTCTTACTGGGGCGGAATGAGTCAGGTAGCTATATTATTAGGTAACCAGTCAGGAGAGGGCCCAAAGAGAGAACACTGCCTGCCTGCTTCAGCAGAACCAGAGTTCAGCTTCTGCTCCAGCCTATCCAATCAGCTCTCTCTCCTCCTACTCAGGTGTGCTGACCTCTTCCCGAGCCAGTCCCTTGAGTCCAGACCAATCAGCTCTTTTTCTCCTTGGCCTGAAGATAAGGCCCACCACAATAAGATTATAAATAAATGCTTACCAGGTGGGCAATCTTTTTTGGCTGTTCACCGCTCTTGAAGTTCCAGGTCCCTGCTCCAGTAAGCAGGTAAGCGTCCTGCTGGGCTGAGACGAGGGGAGTAGGGAACCTCTACTCTCACGTGGGCTCCCTACCCCCTCCTGCCTTCCACTTGGCAGGAGCTCTCTGTACTTTTTCCTTTTTTCTTTTCTTAATCTAATGAAGTCTAAGTCTTACCCTCTGGTCTATGGGTTTATTTATTCATTTATTCTTTGGTTTTTCAAGATACATGCACCACCTTGTACATCTGGCTTACATGGGTCCTGGGGATTCGATCCCATGTCCTTTGGCTTTGCAGGCAAGTGCCTTAACCGCTAAGCCATCTCTCCAACCCTGGCCTATGTTTTTTAATTCTTTATTCATAAGACTCTAAATTTATTGGTGCATTGGTATATTGTTGTATTGGTAGGGAACCCCAAAACTTCCTTTACAATACTCATGGATTAGGAGCAAAGGAACTTTTTCCTGATAGGCAGTTAGCCAGGGCCTGGCCCAAAGAAACATGGATGCTACCATGCCATTCCTTGTGGGACTAAAACTTGTGTCTGATTCAGCCTCATCCAAGATGGTTATAAGCAACAACCACCTAATCCTTCCTAGGCAATAGCAACAGCTTCTTGTTTCTTCCCCAATTTCAGGGCTTAGCATTTGTGGGCTGGCCATTCCTGAATCAGCATTCCCCATGAGCCTACCAGCCAATCAGGTTCCTTCCTATGCCCCTGAGCCTGACTCATATAAATGGACTGGAGACAGGTATGTGAGCCCCTTCCTCCAGGGGCTTCTGAGATGTCTATTCCCCACGTGAGGGAGCTTCTCCCCTGGTCTCGTGCAAGTTGCCTTTCCTGCACTCATGTTTTCACACTATCACTAATAAGTTCTCCTAACTTACCCTTCTCTGCATCTACATTTTTCAATTCTTTGATAACTTGGACAAATACTGAAAGTTGGGGTTTATGAGCCTGAGGTCTCCTGCATGGTTATAGAGATCTAATCTCCCAGAGTTCCATCCCCACATCAATACTGTTTGTGGCTGTTAGTTGGGAAATCCAGCAAGAGGGAGGCGCCCAGAGGCATGGGCCAGTGGAGCCTAGTGCAGATGTGGTGGATTGACTGTTCAAGCGAATGACTGGGAGTCTTTGTGGCTTGTCGGCTGAGAGACAAAATGTGAAGTGAGGGAGGTATCCATCTTCAAGACAGAACTCAGACTCTCAGAGGCCTGTCTGAGTGAGTAAACATCAGCTCTAACACACTTCTTCTCTTTCCTGAAGTAGTTTCAAAATTGGAGTAAATCCACTGGCATGCAAGGGATCTGAGAGGTCCCAAGGAGGAGTGGAGCCCAGCCACCACTCAGGGACTGGGGCAAAAGGAAGGGCTGCAGGTCAGGGAGTAACCTTTCTATGCTGGGGTCAGACTTTCTAGCACAAAGGCAGTCTCTCCTCTGTCTGCAGGAACCCAGGGGCTGTCTGGCCCCACAACATTCCAGGCATTCTTTGGGGTCCTGGAGACTGATGGCAGAGTCCAGCAGGGCTTTGAGGGAGGAAGCATCTGAGTGACCACAGACCCCTTTGTTTGGCTGCCAGCACCACACATCTTCTTCCTGTCTGTCTGACTGACCAGCTGGGGCCAAAATGGGGGTGAGGACAGGGGTCCCTGGGGCCATGCCTTCCTGTGGCTCTGCAGGCACAGAATCCTCTCACTCTGAGGTTCAGGACAAGGCTGGCAGTCCCTAAACTTCTGCCTCTCATTTCAGAAGCAGCACATTAAATAGGATGTGACTTGGCCTGTGAAAGAATCTTGAACCCAGAGTCACCCAAGTGGGTGTGAATCCCACTTGCAAAGGATTTAAATTTATCTACTTGTCTTGGCAGGAGCAAAGATATTCTAGAGAGACAGACACTTATGGCCCTCCCTTTGCTCATCAGACTGTTGAAACAGTGGTCCCAAGGAACTGGAATTTCTCCAGACAAGGAACTTGTCTCCCAGGAAGAGATTCCACACCGCTGACAACTTGTCAGACTACCCTGAAGTACTGACTAGAGAGCCGAGACTATGATGATGGACAGGACCACACCTTGACCAGGGCTGTTTAGCCATGCATACTTCTTGTCCTCTATTTAAACCTGAACTTCATGTCAAGACCCTGAAGATGGACTTGGGGCGTCACAGGACCTCTATATGTGTTCCTCTTTGCAATGTTGCCACATTGAATACATTTCCTTTCTCTACTTTTCGTTATTTCATGTTGTAATAGGGTGCTTGGGGTCCAGGGAATCCTTGAACCCTAAACCCTAGGTTTGTTTCTAATTTTAATCAGAGTTGAATAAAAAGATAGAAGGATAATTATTAAATTATCATATTTATTGAGGGAAGTACATAGTCAAGGAAAGGCACCCACATGGCTAGAGATCCCATGTGGAGGGCCTGGGAAAACTGGGGCGGGGCGGGACAGGGGAGAGAGAAAGTGTAAAAAGCTCCTGCCATGTGGGGAGCTGGAGGGGACAAAGAGCCCATGTGGAGAGTAAGGGCTAGGGGCTCTCCCCTCAGCTCAGCCCCACTGGGCCTGGGCCAAGGCCAGGAAAAGCCAAGGAAAAACTCACCCACAGCTGAAAGTTCCCAAGCGGTCAAACAGCTGCAAAAGCCTGCCCTCCCCTTGCAAAAGTGTTTATGACCGTATAGTGGTGGGCTGTCTTCCAGCTTAGGTGAACCAAAGGGAAAAGGTTGGGGCTAGGAGCTGTCTCAGGAAGAGGTTAGCCCTGACATCAGCATCCTAGGGCTGAACTTGACCAACTACAATGTTTAAATCCTATGAAAGACCTCCTCTCAGGAGGGATCCAGGTTGTTTGTAGAAAAACAGGTCTAGAGAACTAGGCAAGAGATAAGTCAGATCATCTTTGATTTCTACCAAGTGCAGACTTTCCTATCATTTTTACTTTCAGGGGTCCAGTCGCCCTAACTGCCTGCTCCCTCTCAATGTCTCTTTAATTTGTGTATTGTAGGCAGATAGTTGAGGCTAGTTTTTCAGGGCAGCCAGGGCCCAGGCTTGTTCCCTAAAAACCCCCATAACACTAATAGTGATATTAATTCTTCAAACCTCACTCTTTTTGTTCCTCTCTCTCCTCTCTCTCTCATCTCTCTCTCTGTCTCTGTCTCTCTCTGTGTGTGTGTGTGTGTGTGTGTGTGTGTGTGTGTGTGTGTGTCCATCCGCCCATGCAGAGGTCAGAGGACAGTCTAAAGGGTCAGCCCTTTGAGGCAGGGTCTCTTGTTCACCACTGCATTCCAGGTTAGTCCGCTGTCTCTGCCACCCTTCTCACTGTGGGCAGGCTGGGGTTACAGAACCTAACATTATGATGTCTGCCTATTATGTGAGTTCTGGGGAATCCAAATTCAGGTTCTCAGGCTTGCATGGTGTGGTGGTTTGATTCAGGTGTCCCCCATAAACTTAAGTGTTCTGAATGCTAGGTTCCCAGATGATGGAGATTTGGGAATTAGTGCCTCCCGGAGGCAGAGTATTGTTGGGGCAGGCTTGTGAATGTTATAGCCAGCTCCCCCTTGCTAGTGTTTGGAACACTCTCCTGTTGCTATGGTTCACCTTATGTTGGCCAGGGGTGATGTCCATACTCTGCTCGTGCCATCGTTTTCCCTGCCATCATGGAGCTTCCCTCTTGAGCCTATAACCCAAAATAAACTTCTTTTTTCCCCCACAAGCTGCTCCTGGTTGGGTGATTTCTACCAGCAATATGAACCTGACTGCAACACATGGCAAGCACTTAATCTACTGAGCCATCTCTTCAGGCCACAACCTTACTTTTTATCATGTGTAAAATTGGCTTGAAATGCTAACCAGGTCAGGCGTGGTGGTGCATGTCTTTAATCCCAGCGCTCTACTCAGAAGGCAGAGGTATGAGGATCGTGTGAGTCTGAGGTCACCCTGAGACTTCATAGTGAATTCCAGGTCATCCTGGGCTAGAGCGAGACACTACCTCAGGGGGAAAAAAAAAGTTAACCAGATCACATGATTGAGAGAGTAGATGAATATACAAGATGGGTCCCTGTCCCCTCCACATGCCTGGCATAAGAAGGCACCCAGACTCACAAATCCCACATTGTCAGAAAATTCCAAATTCTTCTTAGCCCCTGGCTTCAATGGCTCACAAGGGGGAGGGGCAGCAAGACCATACCTGGGAAGCACAGGACACCTGAGACAAGGCCCACAGACCCATACCTAGCTAGATGGGACCACAGCCAAGGTGCTGGCATCCCAGAGAAAGTGACCATTTCTGTTTGTGTTCCTGAACCAAAGAGCTGGGAGCATGGGCACTGGGCAGAATCAAAGATGAGAACTGGAGGGTGAGCCCCTCCCACCTTGGGTCCACTAGAGGCCAGACCAGGAAGCAGGTTAGAGGCCAGACCAGGAAGCAGGATGCCAGGCCCTGTTTGTGGTTCTCTTAGCTGTACCATGTTCAGGTGTGTGTGTGGGGGGGTACTTGGGAAGTTGCCAAAGAAGCAGTTTCCACTCCCCTGCAGGGAGAATCAGTTGGAGTTGAGACAGTTAAGTGGTGACAGGGCCCCAAAATTAAAAGTGAGGAATGTTCTTGAGCCTGTAGGGTGAGAATCTAGGCTATCCTTATCTCCTTCCTCCTAAAGGAGATCTTGTAGTCTCCATTTGCAGAGGTCAGGAACATAAGGGAACAAACTGCTTTCCCCTTATCTCTTTCTTTCCTAGATGAGAAAATGAAGAGATGAGATCACTCTCTTTCCTGAATCCTAGTGGCACCTAGACATCTGGAGTCTGCGCCAGACTGACCAGTTCAGCCCCACCCTGTAAACTCCCATAAAAGACCCAATCTAGGTGTCTAAGGGGGTCTTCCCATTTTCTGGGAAACCCTTCTTTTGGCAGGAGTGTATGCTTTTCTTCTCCTAAGCTCTATAAGCTCTATAATAAAACATTTCTAAAGCTTGTCCTCTGGTCTGTGGGTGTCATTTGTTGAAATTTGTAAGACAAGAACCCAGAAAGCCACTAATTCAGTGGAAGCTCTGTGTGACTGTGAGTGTCCAACACCCTAGCCCCTGAGTTATGCACACAAGATCTAAGAAAGGCTCTGTCATACTCAGTTTCTGCATCATATAGAACTTGTGGTCAGTGGGAGATGAGGCAGAGCTAGTGACTATGTTTAGAAGCTGAGTGGGTCCCAGGGTAAAAGGTCACATCCAGCTTTGAGACCTCTGAGTTCCCATCGGGCAGTGGGAGCCTGTGTCTAGATTGAGACGTTGGGTGAGTTCTGGGAGCCCCTTCTTCACTAGTTGTATGAGACAGTTTTAGGTTCACCTAAATGAACTTCCAAACCAGGCACAGTTATGGAGGAAGGGATATTTATCGAAGCGTACAGATCCAGGGGAAGTTCCCTAATGGTAGAAGAAGCTGGCCTGCTTTCACAGGCCCAAGCAGAGAAAGAGAAGCCACAAGCCAAAAGCTACAACTTCAGGAGCTCTAGGGAGGCACACTTTGCATAGCTTTAAATTGGAATTTCAAACCCACCACAACACCCCCTCCAGTCAGGTATCTGCAGATCCAAACTACAAACTAATAAAACACTGAATATATTGGGGGACATCTATTCAAACTACCACATTTCCCCCTTGGCTCCCAATAGATTCAAAACCATCACACACTGTAAATTGTATTTAGTCCAGTTTCAAAGGTCTCCACAGTCTTGACCAATTTAAGATGGTTCCAAAGTCCCAAGTCTCCTCTGAGATTTAAGATTGTCTCTTAGCTGTGAGTCCTGTAAAATCAAGTAAGTTACATACTTTCAACATATAAAGACACAGAGTAAACATTTGAAACTGGTATAAGGCATAGCAAGGAGAGACTAAAACAATGCAAACTCAACCACCATCAAGCAAACATCAAACTTGTGCAGTTCAAGTCCAGTGACTAGCAGTCTCCAGATTTTTCTAATTCCGCCCCTCCAGCTGGGCTGAGTAGCCAGGTAAAACTTCCATCCCTAGCTAACAGCCTCCATGGTAGCCCTTGCATAGCCCTGGTATATCCAAAACATCTTTAGGTCTCCATGTAAATCACAATCCATCTTCCAAAGGCTCTTCCAGCCTACCAGGGTCATCATACCCTGCCTCATTCTGCATCTCAGCAGCAGCTCCTGGAATCTTATGTGTACTTTTTGACCCACTGAATGCATTTTTTATGCTTCCAAAACTAATACCAGGTGTGAAGGACACAGCCATATTTTAATTTAGGAATGAAACAAATCATAACCTTGAAAAGCAGATTTCTTTTCTACTCAACTCTTTTCCAAAAGACTTTGTATTTTTATCATAATCTTTTCTCAGGCATACTCTCCATTGTTGTAATGTAAAGCAGATGGGCCATCTACCTTAAAATTGTTAATGTGTTGACATTAGTAGCTTCAGTAACCCAAAACCAGTCTCAGTGCCTATAATTTTAACTTGCTTGAGGTTTTCTAAATTAAAATCTTAAATTTCTCAGTCCTATATCTTTATCCAAGCACAAATTTAACCTTGATCACACTTTCTGGGCCTGGGAAGCAGAATGCAGCCAGCTCTAATGCCTGTAACCCAGCTCCAACAAAGTCCTCTGTAGCCTTTCCTTCCCCTTAGAAAACTCCATAAACCAAGCCTCAAAGTTCAATATTGTCTGCACTTAGCATTCTCAAACTCTTATCAGAATAGTCCATAATACTTGGCTTACCACTCCAGAAGGCATCTTCAGTTGCAAGCACCAAGTCCGTGCCCATTGCTCCAAAACAAAAGTTTGAAAAGACCAAAATCCACATAGTCAGGTTCATCTCACCTCACTCCTGGTACCAATTTCTATAGTAGACAGTTTTAGTTTCACTGAGATGAACTTCCAAACCAGGTACACTTATTGGGAAGGGATATTATTGAAGCCTACAGATCCAGGGACGTTCCATAATGGCAGAAGAAGCTGGCCTGCTTTCATAGGTACAAAGCAGAAAAGAGAAAGAGAAGCCACAAGCCACAACCACACAGTACACTTTAGAACTCCAGCTAGGCACAATTTGCATATTCCAAAGTCCCAAGTCTCCTCTGAGATTTAAGATTGTCTCTTAGCTGTGAGTCCTGTAAAATCAAGTAAGTTACATACTTTCAACATATAAAGATACAGAGTAAACATTTAAAACTGGTATAAGGCATAGCAAGGAGAGACTAAAACAATGCAAATTCAACCACCATCAAGCAAACATCAAACTTGTGCAGTTCAAGTCCAGTGACTAGCAGTCTCCAGATTTTTCTAATTCCGCCCCTCCAGCTGGGCTGAGTAGCCAGGTAAAACTTCCATCCCTAGCTAACAGCCTCCATGGTAGCCCTTGCATAGCCCTGGTATATCCAAAACATCTTTAGGTCTCCATGTAAATCACAATCCATCTTCCAAAGGCTCTTCCAGCCTACCAGGGTCATCATACCCTGCCTCATTCTGCATCTCAGCAGCAGCTCCTGGAATCTTATGTGTACTTTTTGACCCACTGCATACATTTTTTTATGCTTCCAAAACTAATACCAGGTGTGAAGGACACAGCCATATTTTAAATTTAGGAATGAGATAAATCATAACCTTGAAAAGCAGATTTCTTTTCTACTCAACTCTTTTCCAAAAGACTTTGTATTTTTATCATAATCTTTCTCAGTCATACTCTCCATTGTTGTAATGTAAAGCAGATGGGCCATCTACCTTAAAATTGTTAATGTGTTGACATTAGTAGCTTCAGTAACCCAAAACCAGTCTCAGTGCCTATAATTTTAACTTGCTTGAGGTTTTCTAAATTAAAATCTTAAATTTCTCAGTCCTATATCTTTATCCAAGCACAAATTTAACCTTGATCACACTTTCTGGGCCTGGGAAGCAGAATGCAGCCAGCTCTAATGCCTGTAACCCAGCTCCAACAAAGTCCTCTGTAGTCTTTCCTTCCCCTTAGAAAACTCATAAACCAAGCCTCAAAGTTCAATATTGTCTGCACTTAGCATTCTCAAACTCTCATCAGAATAGTCCATAATACTTGGCTTACCACTCCAGAAGGCATCTTCAGTTGCAAGCACCAAGTCCATGCCCATTGCTCCAAAACAAAAGTTTGAAAAGACCAAAATCCACATAGTCAGGTTCATCTCACCTCACTCCTGGTACCAATTTCTATAGTAGACAGTTTTAGTTTCACTGAGATGAACTTCCAAACCAGGTACACTTATTGGGGAAGGGATATTATTGAAGCCTACAGATCCAGGGGACGTTCCATAATGGCAGAAGAAACTGGCCTGCTTTCATAGGTACAAAGCAGAAAGAGAGAAAGAGAAGCCACAAGCCACAACCACACAGTACACTTTAGAACTCCAGCTAGGCACAATTTGCATAGCTTTAGATTGGAATTTCAAATCCACCAACACACCTCCTCCAGCCAGGTGGCTGCAGATCCAAACGACAAATTAATAAAATACTGAATATATTGGGGACTATCTGTTCAAACTACCACACTAGTCAAGCTGTAGTGCCAAGTGGCAATATGAATCACACAGCCAATACAAAGCTCGCAGCAAAAGTTCACTGATTTTTTTTTTTTTTTTTGTAAAGGCTGCAGCCCAAGAGGTACAGAATTTCTGAGCCAGTCAGCCAGTACTAGAACTGTGTTCCACTTACTGGGAGACACCTGCTTATGTCTGGCCTGTCCTTTCTCCCTATACAAGAATGAGATCTGAGGTTCTGAATTTACCTCTCAGTGAGATAAGTGCATCTGTCATCAAACACATCCCAGAGGTGAGGTGAGCTGGACCATTCCATGGAGCATGGTCTGGCCCTCTTCAACAGTATGGCAGCACCTCCATCAGTGAAGCGACATCTATACAGTAACTCTCATGCAAATGGAAAGACCATCTCTAGAAGGAAAGAATAAAGAGGTGGAGTGAAGAACTGAGCAAAGCAGGAACAGGTTGGGGACTGATAGCCGCCTCCCTCCAGCCTGGCACTGGTGAGCAGGCAGCTGGGTACAGAGCTTCTGCTTTGCTTCACATGTGTCAGCCTCAGCCATCCACTCTGTGATGGGACTGCCTCACAGGTGCTGAGCTCTCTGTCCTGAGGGGAGTCTGAGACAGGACTAGACAGCAGCTGTGAGAAGTGCTGAGAGGTGTCCATACTGAGGAAGGATGGAATGAATTCTCACAACCTTTGTTTTCCCAGATTCAGTCATTCATGAACCTCCAGTCTGAGCAGTAGTTTTCCCTGTTCATTATGGATTTACCAACCCAAGGGTCCCTCCTTTCCCAGTCCTGTTGTCCCTACTACCCTCTAGCTAATTAATAATATTATGCATGTGCAATTAATCACATATGTCACTGCTGGGTGAGACCCAGTGCTTAATGGTTCCAGTGGCCAGTACTTCATGGGATTTAATGAACAGACTGCTCTTGGGGTTCTAGACCAGAAGCTCATGGGTGGGGCCTGCACTTCTGCATTTTCAACAGACTCCCAGGTGATGGCAGCCTGCTGTCAATGAGACAGCCAAGTGGGCCTATTTCAGGGGATGGGGGCCTAGGGAGTACTTCCCTATGCAAGGAGGGTCAAAGGAATGAACTTGAACTTGGCAAGCAGAATTAAGCCTGACATCCCCCATTCTGCATTTAGGGTCCACTCCTAGTGTCCCTGACTGGAGAAGCATAAACCTACCCTAAGAGGGCAGCTTTACCACGTGACCTCTCCTTACCCCCACCTAACTCAGGTGAACTGCTTTTGCCTGTGGAGCTCTCGATTGAATGTGCATGGTGGCTGGGGCTCTTTCAGAGAGGGCTTATTCCAGGATTCCCTGCTCCAGGGTGGTTCTAGACTGCAGAGCCACCTCCCTCCTAACCCCTATCTGGCTGCTTCTGACCACAAAGGTGTACTCTGCAGGGCTGTTCAGTGGCTCCCAGGGAGCTTAGACCTGTGGACCCTCCTTTTCTGGACCTGTGTCCCCACCTGCACTGTGTGGGTTCACCGGAGGCTCTCTCTGAGATACCTGATCTGTGCCCACTGACTCAGGCTGCCTTAGGTGAGGGCAAACCAGGGAGGAGAGGTGTGTGGAGGGCCCAGGAGGCAGGCAGGAATTCATACCTTCACAGCATCTCTGCACCAAGACTTCTTGGATATTTTTAGGGAACATGGTGCCTCTCAGGCTACAATTTCTTAATGTAGCTAGCTGACAAAGATCAGTTCCATGAAATTACAGTGGGAAGCTGAGCAGCTTCTCTGGTGCTGATGTGTGCATGGGGAGGCAGTGGGAGTAGGAGGGGCAGCAAGGGTGCCTCCCACAAGATTGGACAGGTGTTCAGGACAGAAGAAAGCACATAGCACTTAGGAGGGCAAGTCTGACAGCTGATGGGGGGGGGGCATTTGCCCACACAATGAGCAGTTCTTCAAGGAATGCCAGCTGGGTGTCTATCAGTTCAGTTCTGATACTGTCGACCTCTAAAGATAGCAGCTGTCCCACAGGTGGAAGATTCAGTCCCAGGATACTGCCCACAATTTCAAATATCCATCACAAGCCCCAGAAGGTAGCCTGTGCTTCTCCCAATGGACTACAAACTGGAGTTTCCACGGCCCCTGCCTCACATTCTACTAATTTGTAAGAATGGCATAAAGAACTCAGGGAAACACTTTACTTACCATTGCCTGTTCACTATACAGGATAATGCAAAGGATTCAGATGAATAAGGAGGTCAGAGAGATGAGTAGGACAAGGCCTGAGGGAAGTGGTGTGGAGCTTCCACCCTCTCTCTGATCATGTCCCATATCTCCTCATGGTCAGATGAGGATCAGATGTCTGAAGACCCTGTCCCTCTCAAGTCTGCCTCACCTTTAGACCTGCTTCTTGGACTTTAAAACCCCAGATGTTCATTCATGCTGACCTCACCCATGCACCCCCACACTTCCCCCTCTGTAGGCTTGAGATCCTAAGTGCTAAAATGGCCAGGGGGTTCCCAGCATAGAAGCCCTTTCTCTCCCCTGTCTCTAGAGGGCATGCTCAGAGACTGCTCCAGAGTATCACTACAGGAGAACCTGGAGCCTATCTATGTGCTGCTGAGCCCTGTATCTGTGTTGTTTCTGGCCTTGTGGGTTTGCCTCCTCCTCAAGGGTAGGATTCAGGATTCTTCACAATTCTGGTGAAGTGGTACCCACTGACTGACTCATCCCCACCCTTGGGGTTTCTGAAGAGGCACTCTGGGTAGCAGTGGAGTCTCTGCTATTGCTTGCTGGCATCCCAGAGCTAAGAGTGACAGGTGATGCCTCTGATCCAGAAGGAACTTGATGAGATGCAAGTGGATGAGAAATAAGGAAACTGAGGCATCATGTGGCCAAATGGGAGAGAAGAGGAACTACAAGAAGTTCTACCCCACTGGAACCCAGGGAGGTTGTTCTAAGCTGTTTTATCTCTATTTGGTAACTTTGGTTATCTTCTCCCACTTCCCTCTGACTTTTCTTTCCCTCACTGCCATTCCTTCTCCCGCCTCCCTTCTTCAAAAGGTCCTTCATCTCCCTCCACACCCCCATACCTCACCTCTAGCTACCTAGACCTGCAAGTGTCAAGAGGAGAGCCACCTGCTCAGCCAAACTGCATGGGCACAGTTTGAGTGGGCTCTCAGGGACTTCTCTAAGCCTAGAAGAGAGGGAAGCTGCCTGGCAAAACTTAGGGCCAGGCAGCTATAGCCAGGTCTGCAGGAGCTCCCACAGAGGCCAGGGCCCATTTGTCCTCCTCCAGGCTCCTCCTCTCATTGCCCTAGATCTTGTCCTCCAGCTCCTCTTGTGGGTACCTTCTTCCTTCCGAAACACCATCTCTGCCTTGACACTCCCCCCACCTTCAGTGCATTTGTACAACCCTGAGTCAGGATGACAGTTTCCAGGCTATGCATCCTTCACAGAAAGCTTCTTCTCCTTGGGCCTCCCATAACTGATGTAGCACCCTCCTCAGCCTTCTCAGGACCCAGAGCCTGCTGGGAGCTTTCTGTTCCCAGTGAGGGAAGAACCATGGCTTCCCCTTCCTACCCAGCTGCCATGGAAATCCCTACAAACAGGACAAAAATAAAAGCACGTGGGGTTAGAGGCTGAGTTGATTTCCAAGAAAGTGGGAAGAGGACGACAGGCGGCCCCTTATTTGAGGTTTCACTTTGAGGCCTTAGTTACTGTAGTTAACATAGTCTGAAAATATTAAATAAAAATCCTAGAAATAATTCATAACTGTTAGTAGTGAATTATGTCATTATTCTTGTTGGTAAACTCTTACTATGCCCGATTTATTCATTAAACTTCATATAGGCATATATGTATAGAAAAATCCAGCCTATATAGTCTGCAGTACTATTTGTAGTTTCAGGCATGCCCTGGAGGTCTCAGAATGTAAGTACCCGTGTAATGACTGTGCACTGAATTGGTGGCTTATACACAGCAAGGAAATCATAGCTTTCAAGGGGCGCAACAGAGATCAGTAGCAAAGGCAGGCTGGGGCTGGGGCTTTACCATACAGAGCTCTAGAGACAGAAATCCAGAACATGAAGAAAAAAATGACCCCTGATGGAAGATAATAATGGACTTTGTCTGAAAGGTGCAAGACTTAAAATGTCCTTATAAAATTTCACTGCCTGAACAACATTGGGTCCACTGACATGTTATCATGATGATGAAGGAAAGCAAAACAAATAAAAGACATTGAAATGGAAGGTGCCAGGCAAGGTGGCACATGCCTTTAATGCCAGCACTTGGGAAGCAGAGGTAGGAGGATGCTATGAGTTTGAGAGTACCCAGAGACTACAGAGTGAATTCCAGGTCAGCCTGAGCTAGAGTGAGATCCTACCTCAGAAAACAAAACAAAACAAAACGGAAGAGACTGGTTGGAGGGAGGAAGAGATTCAATGGAAGAGAACAAGAGAGAATGATGGGAGAAGATTATGGTAAAGATATATTATTTACATATATAAAATGTCAATACAATTATTGTAAACATTTCAGGCAGCCAGCAATAAAATCTTAACGTCCAGAGAGCAAACCAGGCTACCAGCAAGGAGGGGAATCCAAATATATATATTTCTATACATACTGAAGTATGTTCATATGCTTCAGGGGTGGACATTGGGAGTGTGTCAGACTATATGTTTCTCTGTAGGCCAAGGTATGTTCATATGATGCAGGAGTAGACACTGGAGATGGGTGTCTGCACATTTCTGTGTAGGCAAAGATGTGTTCATATGATGCAGGAATGGACATTGGACATGTGTTCATACACGGCTGTGAACACTGGGAGTGTGTGTGTCAGACTGTTGGGATGCATGACCATGAACCTGGCATTAGGTAACTCTCCATGGATCTCTTTTATTTTTTCACATCTTGAAAAGTGAGGCCTCCACCATTTCAAGGACACTGTCTAATGAACAGCTTTGGCAGATAAAATTTGTGTCCCTCTCCTTTGTAAAGGGCAGTTGCCCTTCCTGCTACTTACAGACTCAGGTATGCTAAGCTCAGAGTTTCTCCTCTATGATGAGCTACTCAGATGTCATCTAGCCCTCTGACATCAGCAACGGGAAGGATTGCTGGCAGCTGAGTGCTGATACCCAGCTACTAGAGCTGCTGTGAGTATTAACTGTCCTTCATCTCTGAGCCATGAATCTCACATCATCTGCCGGATTCTCAAAACCAACATACTAAGTCAGTCTCTTGCACATATTATAAACTCACCATTCTTTGATAATGTGTTTGTAGCTATGTATGTTTCAGTGTCCCTGACTTTAACCACATTTGCATGTGGATTGAAGAATTAAGTGTAGCAATGTCTTGGGGAAATGGTATTTCATAGCTTTGACACCTTAGATTCCAGCTCTTTGGTAGTTCAAGTCTATAGGAGAAAAGTGAACCAGCTATCCTCATTGAACAACAGGAGGGAGACAGGGAATAACAAATACAGAAAGATCAATATGTGTACCCACTACACTCATCCATCCACCTGATAGCTGTGTTTATGGGGACCACGGGATGCTCTCTTGAGTTTAGAAACACTGAGTTGGAATTGGAGTGACTGTGGTGACCACAGGAAGAAGAGGCCATCTGAGGGAGAATAGGCAGGGTTTCTGCTTTGTGGAGTGAAACCTTTGTCCTCACCCCATCCAAAATTCACCAGCCTCTCCTATCCTACTTTTGACCAACTGAGTCATGCTCTGGAACATAAGCACCACCTTTGGCCTTTATGAAACAAATCTAGCTGTTCTTTGTAGCTAAATTTTAATCCTGTCCTCTGTTGGCCCTTTCACGCCAAGAAAATGGGGCAGGACATTTACAATTTCCCATCTTATCAGGGCTAAACCAGGAACCAGTGCCATCCCCAAAGGAGGCCTCATGCTTTGCCTGTTCTTTTATTTTATTTTTTTTATTTTTATTGTTATTTGTGTGTATATATGTGTGCATGATATGTGTGTGCATGTGCATGTGCACACATGTGCATACCAAGCTTGTGGAGGTCAGAGGACAACTGGTCTTCTCCTGCCATCTTTTTTGAGACAGGGTCACCCTTGATGTTTTGCTGTTGGGCAGGCCAGACTAGCTGGCCCACAAGCTCCAGGATTCTCCTGGCTCCATCTCCCACTGCATAAGCATATTGGGATGACAGATGCATGTGTCACAGCACATCTAGCTTTACATGAGTGCTGTGGATCTGCACTTCTGGTTGGCAGGCTTACAGAGCAAACACCTTTAACCACTAAGCAATCTCCCCAGCCCCTGCCTTATCTTTCTGACTTTCCAAATAGTGCCATTATCCTCTTGAAATCAGAGGGCTGAGAACTTAAGAAACTTGGCCATTGTGCAAGTTCATGGAGAAGGAGATCCAGAGAGGCTTGGAGGAAAGATGGGGTGAGGGTAAGGGGAGATGAGACAGAATGTAGGAAGAGCACCTGGCTGCCAGAAGGTACTGACAGTGCCAGGGAGAACTGCAAAGGCACTAATAGTTCTGCAGAAGAGGTTGAGGGCCCTGGTCAGAGGATTGGCAGGAATGGGTGTGCAGGTGTTGGCTTTCTAGAGTCTTGCTGTGGTTTGGATAAGTGTCCCTGAGCAGTCCACATGCTAAAGGCTTGGGTTGCACTATTGACAAGTGGTAGAACCTTTGAAAGGTGGGACCTAAGTAAGGTTCTTAGGTCTCTGGGACATGTCCCTGAAGAGGATTGTGGGATTGGTGGAGGATAGGAGAAAGCTAGTGTCTTTTAGGTAGTTTCAGGTAGAGATTGAGGCCCGCAGAGAACCATGAGGTGCCACCCTACATGCCACGTCACTCTGGCACAAGAACAGGACTCTTGGCAGAAATGGAACTCCTGTCTGATACTGATCTATGGCGCCCCTTGCTGCTCAGTCTAGCACACTGTCTAAATAAATGGTCCAGGTGGGCTGGCTCTGGAGTCTGCCCTCCAAATCTGCAAACAAATTGGGTCTTCCTCTTGCGTATAAAGGCTCTCATCTCTTCCTGTTTTGCTTTTGTCTGTCCGTGGGAGTCTCCTGAACTTACGCTGTGCTGCTTGGATACACGTGACTCTGCTTTCCCCCTGGCTGGGTGGGAGGGAGAACATAACAGTGTTTCTTTGTCTGGGGAACACTTCTGTTCGTGTCTGCTTTATAGTTTGGGATAACTTCTCATTTTGAGTACATGCATGATTTCCTCTGGTCTCTACCACATGCACGTTTCTCTTACACTCTAGATCTAACACGTGGGTGCCCTCACTGACTCCAGGCCTGCTACCTGTGTAATTTCTTTAAACATGGGGTAACCACGAGTGTAACTCTCTTCATTACTCCTTTCTCCTCTGAACTTATTGGTCTCAGCTTTGATATTTTACCTCTTATTTTCCCTTGAGCCATACTGTTTTGCCCATTTAACTCCCTGCCATGTGCTTATGGTCCTGCTGGGTTTTTTTTTTTTTTCAAAAACCTCAGTTTCCTTTAAGTGAACTTTATTAACTATGCAGTGTTTCCACATGAGAGTGTGTTTCCTACTTCTCACATGTTTATGACTCTGCTCTAGCCTTCCTATATCCCAATTTCCTTTAAATAAGTCCCATGATTTGTGATTTCTCCTTAAAGAGACTTAATAATTCATAGTTTATTCTTCTTAAGAATGTTTTTATCAATTTTTGATAAAGGTAGGACAGAACCCAAACTTGTAGCTCAAAAATTTGGGTGACCCCTCTTGAGCCCCAAAATCCTGTACTAGGATAACACTTTGTCTTTTTTGGCTTCCTGACTCATGATGTAAGCAGTTTCCTTCACTGATGACTCCTCCTGCCATGAGGTGCTGCCCCAAAGAATGGGGCTACCAAATCTTGGACTGGAAACTACAGAACTGTGAGCCAAAGTAAACCTTTTCTCTTTACGTGTTAATTGCCACATGCTTTTCTTTATAGTAATGTGAAGGTGACTAATGCACATCTAAATAAATCCTTGTCATCACTGGAGGCCCTCCAGGCTGTAATTACAACTACACATTTTTACACCTCTGCATCAGCCCCACAACTTAGAGATCAAGCTACATTATTCCCACACCCATGTATGAACCTGTCAGAGGTGAGGGGAGTGAGACATGGCTCCACACTGTCACACTCAGCAGCCTGAGTGTGACCCCTAGAATTTTAGGGACCTGGACTCAGAAAATCTTCAATGCAAAAATTAAATTTCAGGTTGAACTGGTATGAAGCTAAGTTGGAGATTTTATTTAAAGTATTTTAATATAGTTAAGCATGAGGGAAAGGAGAAAGAAAGGTATGTCTTCTCAGGAGAGACTAGCAGAAAGTAAGGCATGCCCCAGTGTGAGTACTGGCTCCTCAAAGGAGAGTCACAATTGTCTTAGCATTTGCCACATATACCATTTTGGTGGCTCTCAACTCACACCCCAACAGATTGCTAAGAATCCCTTTCTCTCTCTCTTTCCTCTCTCTTTTGATAAGTGATCTTATAGGGTAGTTCCTTGAGAGATGCCTTGGATAGAATTATAACCTAATAATGTAAAACCAGAAGCTACTCAGGTGGCACAAGAGGTTTAGTTCACATCCTTTCCCTATTCCTAACTTATATCTGGGAGGGAAAAAGGCTTTCAGCAGTTGTTAATTATGCTTGTTTCTTTTTTTTTTTTTTTTTTTTTTTTTTTGGCTGCTGGTGAGACTCCTGGGTGGGTAGGTGAGGGGTTCTTTCCTTTTATTTTCCCCTTATTTTTTCCCATCTTTGTATCATGCCTCAGGCCCAAGGCCAAGTTGTAGGAGGCAGACGATGGCCTCCATTCCTGCTCTGGCTTCTCCTGGTCACTCATTTAATATTCAGGCAGTGCTTCACACCATTCATCACAGGCCACGGAGGAACTGAGATTTTGATCTAGCCTAGCTGAGCCACATTAAAATCAATTTAAAATGAGAGATAAGCCTCTTCTTCCTTGATTGAAAAGTCCACAGGAGCAAGAGAAAGCCACACACAGCCCCATCAATCACCAGGGGCTCTACTTTCCTTGGCTTGCTTTTTCCATACAGCTACCAGGGGAGCTACCAGGGAGCAGAAAGGTCTTCCTTCCATGAGCTGTGGCTGGCTGCTCCCAGGCTGAGTCTCAGGACAGCTCTGGTGTCCTGAAGCCTGCCAGACACCTGCCCACTGACCAAAGCCAGAGGGTGGCAGAACACAGCCAGATGGAAGCCCAGAGGCCTAACCTTTGACCATCTCCAAAGGCTTGTCACCTGTCCCCCACCCTTCGCTCCCAGACCCAGAATTTATACCTCAGGGAAACCAGGTGTCTCCAGGCTTGTCTTAGCAGTCGGTGGAGAGCTGTGCAGAATAAGCTTTCTTATCCCGTTCTCCTCAGATAATCTGACTGCTTTGACAATTCCTGTGAAGCTGCTTTTCCTGATCTTTTCAGGCAAACATGGGGTATATGTATATGTGCTATGTGCTGGGGCCTGGACCCACACAGATCCTAGCATGTTAGCAGGCCTTGAGTAAGCATTTAACAAATGAATTAAGTAAACGTGGCTGAAATGTACCTACCAGCCTCCAGCCATTACTAATCAAGAAGACAGCATTTGGCATCAGGTTAGGTAGTTTTGATCTCAGCCTTTGTCAGTTTAACTTCTTTGTTTACAGGGTGGACAAGTCTTTGGTAGACCTCAGGACACACTGAGGAAGTGTTTGTTCATATAGATACACCTACCAGTCATGCTCAGGATGGCAGACTTCTGAAGGAGGTGACCTTGACCTGTAAGAGTTGAGTGTCTGTGACTGAGCAAGGCTGGGGAAAACATAACAGACCTTGATTGGTAGCGAAAGGTACCTGGAATTGTTCTATAGTGGTCATACCTCTGTATAGTACAGGTGGCCAGCCCAATTATTTTACACTCTGCCCTGAGGGAGGATGAGTCTAGAAAGTAGGCTTAAGAGACACTGAGAGGAGGGTGGGGACATGGCTCAGTCAATAAAGTGCTTGCTGTGCAAGCATGAGGTTCTCCAGCACCCACGTAAAAGCAGGGTGTAGTCGCACATGTCTATAATCCCAGCGCTAGGAAGGTGGAAGATCCCCAGGGATTGGCTATCTACTCTAGCAGAATTGGTAAACCCTGGTTTCAGCAAGGGACCCTGTCAAAAACAATAAGACATGAATGTACATATGTATACACAGCACATGTACACACAAAAGAAAGAGACCGAGGAAATTGTCATGATCAAGCCACTAGGGTTTCATTGAATGTCCACCATAGCGGCAAAGAATGGACTTGATTTATAGTATAATTCTTCCCAGCAATTAGTGGAAGGATACTGACTCAAATGCATCATTGTTTCAAGCAATTGGACCACTTTGCAGTTCATCTGTGAACCTGGAACGTGAGTTGGTAAGTCACAATTGCAGAGACTGAGGCCTCCATCAAGCTGGAACAAGGGGTGTGTGACAGACCCACGTACTGCAGGCTGCACCTCTGGTAGAGCAAACACGTTCCATGGTGCAGGCGTAGGAAGCGCGAGCTGACTGGACAGCGGCTGTTGAAGGAGTTCAAGCAGTGGTCATTTGCTGTGGTGTGGTTCAGCTGCTAATTGGCTGAGGCGCTCAGAGCCCAGGGCACTATAGGTTGCTTCCAATGCAAGGCTGTAAAGGAGGCCCCAGAGGCAGGGGGCTGGAGGGTGGCTCAGTGGTAGACCACAGGTTCA
This sequence comes from Orientallactaga sibirica, assembly GCA_036365145.1. Taxonomy (NCBI): domain Eukaryota; kingdom Metazoa; phylum Chordata; class Mammalia; order Rodentia; family Dipodidae; genus Orientallactaga; species Orientallactaga sibirica. The sequence continues at coordinate 10,519,630 of JAEOAD010000015.1, forward strand.
GCATGCATGAGACTTTGGGTTTGATCCCTAGTACCAGAGAGGCCTCAATCACAAACTCTGAGACCCCGGGCTCTGAAAGCAGCTTGCCTTTTGAATGGAGCCCAGAGCACTTTGCACATTGATTTGTTTGGCAGATATCCTTCAAGGCCTTTGGAAAGGGAGAATTTAAAAATAGGGGAGGGCAACAAGTTATCAGAATAAGAACCTAACCAATCTGAACAGATACTGCCTGTCAGGTGCGACCTCAGCCTTGGCACTGACGCAGCCTGGAGCACAGGAGGGAGGGAGGCACTTGCATTCTAGTGGCCTTGGCATGAGGCTCAGCAGAAGCTTCCAAAAACAGATGATTCTAAACTGGATCCTGTGGGAGCAGAGGCAGAAGGGAAGGAGCCAGGTGTATCAGGCACCTTTGGGTGCAGGGTGGATGGCACATACACAAAGTCCCATAGCAAAAGAATCCATGAGACTCCAAGTTTCTAGCTTGCTCAGAGGTGGTGATCCTGGTGGTCTGTGGGGACCTGGCATGACTTAATGGTAACTGAAGACACAAGTTGAGGAGCAGCTGAAAGATTTTAATCACATCAATTTTAAGGTGGAATCAATTTTTTTAGAAAGATCAATATCTATATTCTAATATAGACATTGACAGGCAAGTGATCAGAAACTCCCCAAATGACAGCAGGCATGTTAGCATTTCGCCCAGGACTGCTCTGTGTATACACGGGTATGGGTCTTCCTATCATTGGCTTTAACAGGACATTGTTCAGCCTACAAACCAGACGATAACCCCTGTCTGTGATACAGCCCAAGCTATTGGTCTCACAAGCATTATGGACAGTGGCAGGGAGGGTTGTTAAAAAAGCTCTTCCTGACTTCTGGGCCACTCAAGCCTACAATACCAGTTTTATGGGGTTTTTGTTTGTTTGTTTTGTTTTTCGAGATAGGGTCTCACTCTAGCCCAGGCTGACCTGGAGTTCACTATGTAGTCTCAGGGTGGCCTTGAACTCATGGCGATCCTCCTGCCTCTGCCTCCCAAGTGCTGGAATTAAAGGTGTGAACCACCACGCCCAGCTTATAAACCCTGTTTTTAACCTATCTGACCTGCCTGTAATATCTTGTTAATGATGGAAGAGAGGACTAAAAAGACATGGAGGTCAAGAGGGCTCCTTTTTCTAGATCAACCATGCTCAAACTCTGTGGTCTCTGGGCCTGTTTTATACTCTCAAAGATTAAGACCCCAGCAAGCAAGGTGGCTGATGCCTGTAATCCCAGCACTGGGAGAATGAGAGAAGAGGATACAGCAACTTTGAGGTCAGCCTGGACTACCTAGTGAGTGTCAGGCCAGTCTGAGATCCTTTCAAAATGAACAAAACAGACATACAAATAAACAGAAAACTCCCCCTAAGCATTATAAGACCCTCGAATTTTTTGCAGGGGGGAGGGGCACCACAGTCTCATGTAGCTTAGGCTGACCTTAAACCCACTATGTAGCAGAGTGACCTAGAACGCCTGATCCTTCTGTCTCTACGTTCAAAGTACTGGGGTTACACATATGTGATGTCATGACTGGCTTCCCTAAGATCTTTTGTTTGAATAGATTACACTTATCAATATTTACTATGTTAGCAATTAAAACTGGGGACATTCCAAGGTATTCATTAGCTTATTTAAAGCAGCAGTAATATACCCATTATATGTTAATATGAGTAATACATATTTATGAAAAATAGACTTCCTCACACAAAGGTAAGCAGTGTGAAGGGTAGCATTACTTACAGCTCATAAACCTCTCTGGCTTAATAGAAGACAACTGGATTCTCATACCCACCTCCATTTTGAATCTGCTAGAGTACCACATGCTACATGGATTCTTGTCATAGGAAAGAACAAGTGAAAAGGCAAAGAAATACCTTGGTATTCTAATCAAAATACCTCATAGACCTTCTACGAAGTTTTCAGGGTCCCACAGGCACTTTTCTTCTCTCTGTGCCTTGTCCTAATGGAGCTGCTCTTTAGGAGGAAATAAAACTTTTCTCCTTCCCTCTCCCCTCACTCCCCAGAGCATGGCTCAGTCTGCTCTTGGTTGCAGACTGGAAGACTTAAACAACAAAAACATATTCCACACAGTTCTGAAGGCTGCAAGTCCTACCATGTAAGTGCTCCTCAATTTAGTTCCTGGTGAGAGCCACTTCCTGGCTGCCTTTTCACTGAGTCCTCACATACAGAAACAGGAAGACAGAGACAGCGGGCCTCAGAGTCTTTATACAAGCACTAATCCCATCATGAGGTGCCCAACTCCATGGCTTCTTTTAAATTTAGTTCCCTCCTAGAGGCACCATGTCCAAATAGTGTCATGCAGAAAGTTAGGACTGGAACATATGAATGTTGGTGGGGGCGGGGGGGCAGAAGTGGGAACAGAATTCAGTCCATAGCAGACCATGACTTCTGGTAAGTCAGGAAGTTACTCAGAAGCAAGGGTGGGTGTTCCTTGGACAGAATGTCAGGCTCACCATGGCCCATTAAGTGCATGTGGTGTCTGAATGTAAAATGTCCCCCATTAGACTCATGTGTTTGAATACCCAATTCCCACTTGGTGGCAATGTTGGGGAAGTTTGTGGAACTGTTAAGGAGATGGAGGCTTGCAGGAGGAAGCATGTCACTGGGGTGCATGCCTTGACAGTAGAGCTGAACCCCATGTGATATGATGGTTTCCTGCTTCTGCCATGCTTAAGCCCTTAGCTCCCCCTCACCCACCCATGGACTGTACCTGCTGGAATCGTAAGCTGAAATAATTTTCCTTCTCTAAGTTGTTTATGGTCAGATATTTTTTCACAGCATCAAAAAAGTAACCAATGAAATGCATGTATCTGGAGTCTCTCAGATTGGTTCAATCCCCAGCCATAATGGTCACCAGACCTAAAACTTGTCTGGGTCACCTCTTTTCTCTCACTTATCACTGTAACCTCCTGCAAAACTCTCTGTCTGTCCCTTCTCTGTGTGTCCATGAATGCCACTGGTCCTGGATACTTCTTCTCTTTCCTGGGCTCCTGTCACCAGCCTATTGGCTCTCATATGTCCAAACTATGCTCTGTGAGAACTAAAGGAATCTTTGAAATCACAAATCTAAGCAGGCTACCCATTTGTTTAAAACTCTACAGTGGAAGCTCCCATTGCAATTGTCTCATTAGCAAGTCCATAAGTTTCAGGTGCACCCAGTACCTCTTAATCACCGCTCTTGTGGCCTCCTGGTGAGGCCCTATGCCTCTGGCACACTCCCTACTCAAGCTGCTCCTTGCCTGGAAGGCTCTTCTCACCTTTCTTACTTTAGGCATCCCTTCTTTTTGGCACCAAATAAGCCATCCAGGGAGCCTTCCCCAACTGCAATGACTAGGTCAGTTCCTCTTAATTAGAGGCATTTATAGAAACTTTGATAGTTGCAAGTTTAAAACTATTATTTGATCAATACATAATTCTCTACCAGATTCATGGGGGACTTGTGCATTAGCTAGGTATTGTTGCAGTTAGTAAATTGTTGCTAGGACAAAAGACTCCATCAGAAGCAGCTTATGGGAGGAAAGGGTTTATTTCAGCTTGCAGTTTCAAGGGGAAGTTTCATCATGCCAGGGAGAGGATAGCATGAATAAGATCTTGTTATATAACTTTAGGTGGATGTAGTCTAAGTACGGGGATTGGAACTAGGCTCATAAACCTCAAGGTCTGCTCCCAGTGACACACCTCCTTCGGCAAGGCTCCACATCCCAAATTGCCACCTGGTAGAAATGGAATATGAGGCTTAATCACAAACCCACGAGGCTATGAGGGACACTTTACATTTACACTACCACATTCCACCCCTGGCCTCCATGTACTCATGACCATCTCATGAAGCAAAGTTCATTCAGTCCAACTTTAAAAGCCCCCATAGTCTACCAATCTCAACACTACTCAAAAGTCGAAAGTCTCATCTGACATTCAAGATAGTCTTGTAAGTGTGAGCCTTGTAAAATCAAAAAACACAAGTTAAGGGCTGGAGAGATGGCTTAGCAGTTAAGGCGCCTGCCCGCGAAGCCTAAGAACACCAGTTTGATTCTCCAGGTCCCATGTTTAGCCAGACACAAAAAGTGGCGCAAGCATGCAATGTCACACATGCGCACAATGGGGTGCACATGTCTGGAGCTCAATCACAGAGACTGAGAGGCCACTGGTGCGCCCATTCTCTATCTGTCTCTCTCCCTTTCTCTCTTGCTTTTTCTGTCTCTCTCAAATTAAAAAAAAAAAAAGTTAAATACTTCAACACATAATAACACAGAGTAAACATTCTCACTGCAAAAAGAAGGCATAGCAATGAAAGGCTGGATAAAGGCACGATTCAAAACAAGCAGGAAAAATACCACATCCTGTAGCTCCATGTCTGGCATCTGGGACCCACAATGAAATGCTTCAAAAATCTTCAAATTCTGCTCCTTCAGCCATATTGTTTGCTTTCTGGATAGAGTCACCTGAGCCAGAGCAAGCAGCTTTCCTTGGCAGCCATCCCATAGTCCTAGGATCTCCAGTGCAACCCACAGTTTATCTCCATGGCTACATGCCATGGCTCCTCATGCCCACCATGCAGGGACCATAGCCTTGCTATATATCACTTAGGGACTGTCCCCCAAAACTGAGCTGCAAATCAAGTAACCCTCTTTTTCCTGAATTTGTCATACTTTAAAAACCAGTACAAGGTGGGCTAACAGGTTTGTTAATCCAGGAGGGGAATAAAACTGACCTTGAAGAGCAGAAAACTCCTTCAGCATTCTTCTTTCAGGCCCCCTCATTTCAAGAGAGAATAAGCATTCTTCCTCCTGTCCCAATGTACAGCAGCAGGCCCAATATCAATGATGGTTCTCTCTCAAACAACTGCAGCAGAAACTTGCAGTATCTGTGTTCGAATCTGAACCTGCTCACATTTACGTTTCACCCGTAAAAGTTCATTACTTTTAAATTTAACTTTACTCAAGTTCTCAAGACACAGGCAGAGCAGCCCACCTCTCACATAAACTGCCTCAAGCCCATTACTAACAAAGTCCTTTCCCCCTCTGAAACCTCGTAAGCCGAGCTTCCACAGTCCACAGTTCTCTCCGCAGTTAGGCCTTTCAAACTCTGACCAGAATGGTCTATCAAGCTTTGCTTATGGTACTGTGAGACATACTTAGTCCAAAGTTCCAAATATTTCCATATTCCCTGTACAAATCACCCCCCCTCAAAAAAAAAAACAAAATAGCCACCTTTATTGCAATAGCAACTCCACTTCTCAGTACCCAAATTTTATAGAGGTTAGTTTTTCATTCCTGAGTCAAAATAACCAAAAGCAGCTTATAGGAGGAAAGGGTTTATTTCAGGCTTACAGTTTCGAGGAGAAGCTTCATCTGGGCAGAAAAAGGGTAGCACAATCAGGAAGCTGTCACATATCTGGGTGGAAGTAATCTAAGTACTGGGCTTGGAACTGGATGAATAAACTTCAAGGTCATCTCCAGTGACATTTCTCCTCCCAGCAAGGCTTCACCTCCCAAATTGCCACCCACTGGGGATTGAGTATGAGGCTTAATCACAAATACAAGAGACTATGGCGGATACTCTACATTCAAATTACCACAATTGTGTAACAAATTTTCCAAAAATTTGCAATGTAAGACAAGCTTATTAACTCAATGTGTTTGGTCTGAATTCTGAGTGTAGTTTAGCTGGGTGCTTCTAGATCAGGACCTCCCAGGACATTGTATTCAGGACACCACCCAGGACTGCTGTTCCAAAGGCTTGACTAGAGTTAAAGACCCACTTCCATGATGGCCATGTGGCCTCTCAGGGCTGCCGAGAGTTCTCACAGCAGTGAAGAAAGTGTTAGATTAGATTATCTTATTTAAACAGTAATGATGATCCAAAGCAAGCCTGCTCACCTCCGTTGGCATTTCTAGCGAATTCTCAGGGATAATTAAATCCCAGACCTTACTTGCCTCTCATGCCTCAAAGCCCAAATATTTGAATTCTACTCAAAGGGTTAAGTAAACACTGTCATGCCTAAGCCCAGCTGGAACCAGGTGAGTGAGGCCTCAGATTAGGACAAACATCTGCCTACAGTGGTGCAGTCCATCCAGTGGAGAATCCTGGTCAGCTATTTGTCTTCAGGCATGTGGATCAGAGAAGAGGCAGTTGAAAGCATTGGCAAGTGCTGGTTTTACCCTACTCTCGTCTTCCACATCCACTGCGCCCCACCAAGGGGATATTTAGCTGTTCAAACAACTTTGTCAAGTGCCTCCTTTTCATGGATCTGCCAGACCTCAAAGCTCCATGGTGTAAAGCAACGGGGGTGGGGGCGGGGAGACAGCTGACATTCAGCCTGCAGTCTCAATGTCTCCCTGATGTGTCTGCCCCTGAAAATACAGCTTTTCAATAATGCATGGAGCTATTAGCGCCAGGCAGAGGACGACTTGCTCCCTCCCAGTGATCAAAGCTGCCGCTGGGGAGCCCAGTCGGAGATCAGATTTCATGGGCTCCTTGTAACCACGGCTGCTCCTCCAGATGAGATTAGAATGGGCTGTTTCATGTCCAACGATGAAAGCAGCAAGGATTTGGGAGAAAATCCAGCTTCCTAGAGAAATCAAAACGTTTCTATTTCATTACAAATGGATGCATGACACAGCTAATCGCTCCTGTGAGAGGCAACACTGTGGGACCAGCTGTCTACACCAGCAGCTCCTCCTAGATGCTGTGTAAAATGTGTAGGATACAGGATCAGGGAAGCTACGCCATTTCCTATGTTCAGGGCCTCTTCTGGGCTAGAGAGACCTGTCCCAAATCCTTAGGAGATTCTCCTCCATCCTGCATTAGCAAAGGTGGGTGCAGTTCCCTTCAAGGTGATGGGATGATTGAAGCCGAGACCACTGAGGGGAACTGTCTGCAGCCCACAGCTGTCATAATATTAATAGCTTCTCATTATTGTGCACGTTTATATGCTCATCTCTGCACACAGAACCATGAATCCTTGCAGCAGCAACTGGCCATATATTATTAGATCTTCCTACAGTGGCTGGGTGAGGTGGGGCATGTGTATAATCCCAGTGCTCAGGAAGCTGAGGCAGGATGATTGAGAGTTCCAAGTAAAACCCTGTCTCAAAAAAGCTAAACTGTGGCAGTGTGGGGGGCACTTGCCTATAATCTTAGCACTCAGGAGACTATGGTGGGATGAACACTATGAGTTAGAGGCCAGCCTAGAACTACAGAATCAGTTCCAGGTCGGCCTTGGCTGGAGTGAGAGCCTATCTCAAACAACAACAAAGCCAAACCAAACTATAGAAATGTCGGTTTCCCTCCACCGGCAGGTAGAGCGGAAGAGAGAGAGTCGGGCCAGCCGCTTCTCTCGAGGCTGAGCGGGAAGGTGGGTGTCGCAGCTCAAACCCCTCCCCCCCAAAACACCGGGGAGAAAAACCACATTGATCCGGGAGTCTGTCAGGGCAGAAAACTCAGTTTATTGTCATGGGAAGGTGTTTATTTACTTTGAGAAAGAGGGTGGGAAAAAGGATGAGAGAAAGGTATAAGGGCCAATATTATTTCACCACGTCATCAGTAGCTGGGCGGAGGCAGTCTGCTTAGGTGCTGAGTCACTCCAAGGACAGGTCGCTAAACTCTAGCTGGGCTCAGAACCACTAGGCCTCACACCGGGGCCTCTTAGGGCCCAACATAGAAAGATATTGATATGGCAAAAAATTAAGGATATTAAGACATGTTAGAGCGCAGAGAGAAATCCCAGGGTCATGTTCCTGCCCCAGTTCAACTGCCTCCTTAAGTAGCTCCAAAAGCAGAAGGAAGAGTCCCTAGAGGAGCGCACCGATCTACCACAAGGAAGAGGAGGCCACTGAGCCAGCACTACCATGGGAACTGCCCGGCCTGACCTTGAAGGACGCCCAGTCTTCATCCCAGTGTCTTCCCTTGTGCTCTCCAGTGGGCTCTTGCCTCTTGCTGGGGATAGTAGAGGCTGAGACCTTAAAGTCTTCTGACTGCTGGCTCTGAACCCTCAGGTCCTTACCCTCTCTGGCCTGGCTTATATTACCTGTGAGTTACAGGTCATAAGGCAAGACAGCTCCGGGAAAAGCACAATCAATGTTAAATGGGATTCCCCTAGTTTGTAGACCACGCCAAGTGCCCACCTTAGCTCCAGGGCCCCTTCTTTCCTCTGCAGTCATTTTCCCAATTCCATCCAAGTCCCCAAACTGGGATACCTGAGTCAAATCGGTTTCTTCTGAAGGTCTTCTCCATGTCTGCATTGTCTCCATCTTGGATGCTTCTCCCAGAAGCTTTCTGCAACAGGAATGGGTCCTCCTCCCAGTGGTTACTCTCTTCTGGCTTTGTGAGATGAGGATCCATTTCACCAACCTACTCTAAAGCTACATAGAGCAGGCACAAGTCTCTCTGTCTCCTTTTTTTTTTTTTTTTTTTTTTTTGTGTGAGAGAGAATTGGCACACCAGGGCCTCCCTGCAATCACACTGCAGATGGGTGCATCACCTTGTGCACATGTATGACCTTGTACACTTGTCTCACCTTGTGTGTCTGGCTTAAGTGGGATCTAGAGAATTGAACATGGGTTCTTAGGCCTCACAGACAAGTGTCTTAACCACTAAGCTATCTCTCCAGCACTCTGTCTCCACTTTGATCTGCATTTCCCCAATCCCTGCCTGGGCATTCAGCCCAACACAGGCCTCAGTGGGCTGCTGGTGACTTTTTAGTTCTGGCTTCAGAGTGTTCAGCAGACTTCATGTGAAAGGAGCATCCACTCTGTCCATTCCTGCCCCTAGACACAGATCCGCTAGCAGGCCAAGGAATGCTGTATGGCAAATTCCTCCACATTGAAAGTAGTAAACAACTATTGCCAGCTTTATCAAAAGAAGCTGGGACAATTCATGAGAGACTCTAGAAAGCGGGCCTGTTGACATTCTCCCATAGAAGGAAGAGTGGTCATCAGACCCCCCCCAACCCGCCACATGAGATCTCAGGCATCCCTGTTCCAGTTGTATGGACTCAGGGGGAGATAGAGTATAAAGAGGGTAAAAGAACAAGAGACAAGGAGCCTTACTGATGCACTGCTTTGGGGTCTTCACGCTCTGTAAGTCCTTACCCTGGGATGAAAGGGAAGAGCATCTGTGGGAATAACCCCAACACTCCACTGAAGTGGGATGAGACTTCTTGGTGGTATGGCTGCTTTCCAGTAAGCAACCCCTCACCCTGCTCTGTAAGAACCCCAATAAACTGTTAAAAATTGGAGGACTTTTGGATAAGATGGTGGCATAGTAGCCACACCAAAGCAGCCTGGGAAGGAAAATAAGCAGAAAAATAGCAAAATATACTCTTCTACCAAAAAGTGAAGGTGTATAAGGAATTATCCACCATAGCAGAGAAGCAGGAGAGATCCGGATCTTCCAGCAAGCAGGAAACTGGCTAGAATCCCATGGAGAGGCCAGTGGCCCCAATCTGCGTACCCACCCAGCCAGCACAGAGCTGCAGGAACAGAAGCCAGGTGAAAGGATTTTCCACTCACATCAGCCTCCTCACAAAGGCAAGAAACCTGAAGGGGAAGACAGCAGGGGCCAGCTGAGCAGCTGATGAAGTAGATCATAAATGGGACTAGCTGAGCACCTCCCATCCCTCAAGCACCAATGCCACAAACCACCAGAGAACTCATCCACCCCCAGCCACACGGCATCCAGCACAGCTGATCAGAACACCAGAGCCAGCGACCAAAGCAGCCTAACCAAACCCACAGTGCAACAGAGAAGGATCAAGGTGGGCACTCAGCATTGATGAGATTGGAAGCCATCACAAAAGGTAACAGGGCCTCTTTACACAAAGTCAGGTACATAGACCTACACTGTAAGTGCTAATCTCACCTTCCATGTCAGGGTAAGTTATGTGTTAGATTTGATTGATATATTCTTGGTCGGCTTTACCATTCTCAAATGAGCTGTATTTTGGTGTTGACTGTTGTTGTCTTTGACATTTCCTGATTTATAGGGCCTTTGTCTTTCTTCTGTCATTTTTGGGGATAGGGTCTGACTTTCCCACAGGCTGACCTGGAACCCATTTCAGGTCAGAAATCTAAACTTCCCAGTTGACAGGATTAAGGGTGTGGAATAATGCGCACCCTTAGGGACTTTGGCTTTATTAGATTATCTGTTTGTGTTTTTTTGTTTATTTGTTTGCTTGTTTGTTTTGTTTTTCGAGGGGTCTCACTCTAGCTCAGCTGACCTGGAATTCACTCTGTATTCTCAAGGTAGCCTCAAACTCACAGCAATCCTCCTACCTCTGCCTCCCAAGTGCTGGGATTAAAGGTGTGCGCCACCATGCCCAGCTCTTATCTGTATGTTTTAATTTGCATTCTTGCATAAATACTCTGTGCTGGTTTTGGTTGAATATATACATTGCTCAGTTGAATTTTAGAATTTTCTAGTAATTTGCTCATCCAGCCTATGAGAATATTTGATTAGAAGACAAACTCAACACCTAGGGTCACTTCTGCTGTTACCCTGGAAGTATAAGAGCTATACTCCAGGGTAGAGTATAACTCCTATCCTGAAGATATATAAAGTCAGATTTATCTGGCAAAGAACACTGCAGATAATTAGAAAATCCAATCATCAAATTAACTCAAGATGCAAAAATCTCTACACTATAATACAAGAAACAAAAAGTCAAGACAATACAATCCCACCAACAATTATAAATCCATCAGAAATGACCTCCAGTGAGACTGCATTAGATGAAAATGCCTGACAAAGATTTCAAAAAATGATTGTATCTATGTTCAAAGAAATCAAAGAAGTAAACAAACTCCTGAAGAAATCTCAAGAAAACACAGGAAAACAACTTGATGAAATAAGGAGGTCAATATAAACATGAGTAAGAAAACAGAAAAAATGAAAAAATATCAATTAGGGCTGGAGAGATGGCTTAGTGATTAAGGCGCCTGCCTGCTAAGCCTAAGAACGCTGGTTCCAATTTCCAGGTCCAGCATTTAGCCAGATGCTAAGTGACACAGGGCGCAATGCCACACTTGCCCACAAGGGGGAGCATGCATCTGGAGTTTGTTCACAGTGGCTGAGAGGCTGCTGGTGCGCCCATTCTCTATCTGTCTCCCTCTCCTTCTCCCTCTATCTCTCTCTGTGTCTCTCCCCGCCCCCCACAAAGAATACCAATCAGAAATACTAGAAATGAAAAAGAGTATCAAATAGAAAATTCTGTAGAAAATCTTACCAGTAGAATGGATCCAGGAGAGGACTAAAAAAAAAAAAAAATCTTAAAATTCATTTGGAAGCACAAAAACCCTTGAATATCCAAAACAATTTTGAGAAAAAAAAAAAAAACACCACCACCACCAACAACAAAGCCCGGCAGTATCACCAGACCTGATTTTAAGCTATATTACAGAGCCATAGTAACAAAAACAGCATGGTACTGGCACAAAAACAGACACATAGATCAATGGAACAGAATAGAGGACCCAGATGTAAGTATAGGCAGCTACAGCCACTTGATCTCAAAAAATAATAATAAGCCAAAACTATTCATTGGAAAAAAGACAACCTCTTCAACAAATGGTGCTGGTAAAACTGGATATCTATATATAGAATGATGAAAATGTATATTTATCTCTCTCCATGTACAATAATTACATTGAAGTGGATCAACAACCTTAATATCAGACCTGAAACTCTGAAACTGCTAGAGGAAAAAGTAGGGGAAACCCTCTAATATACTGGCATAGGCAATGACTTTCTGAATATAACTCCAGGTGCTCAGGAATTAAAACCACTAATCAACCACTGGGACCTCATGAAATTACAAAGCTTTTGTATAGTAAAGGACACTGTGAATGAAGAGACAACCTACAGAATGAAAGAAAAATCTATTCCAGCTATACATCTGACAAAGGATTAATATTCAGGATATACAAAGAACTAAAAAAAAAAAAAGTAAATAAGAAATCAACCCAATTAAAATGTGGGCTATGGAAGTAAATAAAGAGTTCTCAAAGAAAGAAATACAGATTGTGATAAACATCTGAAAAAAATGTTCTACATCCTTAGCCATCAGGAAATGCAAATTAAAACTGCTTTGAGAGTCCATCTCACTCCTGTCAGAATGGCTACCATCAAGAAAACAAATGACAGCCGGGCGTGGTGGCACACGCCTTTAATCCCAGCACTCGGGAGGCAGAGGTAGGAGGATCGCTGAGAGTTCGAGGCCACCCTGAGACTACATAGTTAATTCCAGGTCAGCCTGGACCAGAGTGAGACCCTACCTCGCAAAAAAACAAAAAAAAGAAAAGAAAAGAAAACAAATGACAATAAATGTTGGTGAGGATGAGGAGGAACACTTCTACACTGTTGGTGGGAATGTAATTTGGTCCAGCCATTGTGGAAATCAGTGTGGAGGTTCCTGAGACAGCTAAAAATAGATTTGCCATATGACCCAGCTATACCACTCCTAGGCATATATCCTAAGGACTTGTCTCACTACCTTAGAGATACTTCCTCAACCATGTTTTTGGCTGCTCTATTCACAATAGGTAGGAAATGGAATCAGCCTAGATGTCCCTCAACTGATGAGTGGATAATGAAGGTGTGGTGCATTTATACAATGGAGTTCTATTCAGCAGGAAAGGAAAATGAAATTTGCAGGGAAATGGATGGACTTGGGAGGGATTATACTTAGTGATGTAACCCTGATCCAGAAAGCCAAGCGTTGCTTGTTCTCTCTCATATGAGAATCCTAGTTACAAATGTTTGGACTTATATGTGAGTTGGAATAAAACTCAGTAGCAGAGGCCAGTAAGCTAGAAAGGAGCTATAAGGAAGGCAGGAGAGGGGAGGATGTAAGGGGATGATATTGTATATATGTAAGTAGATGAACAGATTACTGGAGGTGGAAAGGCCTAAGTGAGGTCAGGGGAAGAGATTGAGTAAAAGAAAGGTGGGGGAGGGTTAATTAAAATTTAAGAGGGTATGAATAAGTCATATGGTGTTGTAGTCAGGTTTACAATGCTGGCAGAAATCACCCAACCAAGAGCAGCTTGTGGGGAAAAAAAGGTTTATTTTGGCTTACAGACTTGAGGGGAAGCTCCAGGATGGCAGGGGGAAACGACAGCATGAACAGAGGGTGGACATCACCTCCTGCCCAACAACAGATGGACCACAGCAACAGGAGAGTGTGTCCAACACTGGCAAGGGGAAACTGGCTATAATACCCATAAGCCCACCCCCAACAATACATTGCCTTCAGGAAGCATTAACTCCCAGATCTCCATCAGCTGGGGACCTAGCATTCAGAACAACTAACTTTATTTATTTGAGAGAGAGAAGGAGGCAGAGAGAGTGAGAGAGAGAACAGGCATGCCAGGGCCTCCAGCCACTGCAAACGAACTCCAGATGCATGTGCCCCTTTGTGCATCTGGCTTACATGGGTCCTGGAGAATCAAACAGAATAGAGGACCCAGATGTAAGTATAGGCAGCTACAGCCACCTGATCTCAAAAAATAATAATAATAAGCCAAAACTATTCATTGGAAAAAAGACAACCTCTTCAACAAATGGTGCTGGTAAAACTGGATATTTATATATAGAATGATGAAAATGTATATTTATCTCTCTCCATGCACAATAATTACATTGAAGTGGATCAAACGCCTTAACCACTAAGCCTTCTCTTCAGCCACAGAATACCTAACTTTATAGGGGACATCTGAATCAAACCATCATATTCCATCCCTGGTCCCCATAAACTGATAACCATCCATGATATAAAATACAATGCATTCAGTCCAACTTTAAAAGTCTCCATAGTTTTATCAATCCCAATGATGTTAAAAATTACCATAGTCCAAAGTCTTTTAACTAAGCCCTAATACTAAAAACAAACAAACAAACAAAAAAATAATGGCACAGAATAAACATTCACACTGCAAAAAATGACATTGGGCATAGCAAAGAAACATTCAACCAACACAAGATTTAAACAGGGCAAACATCAAACTCTGTAGCTCCAAGTCCAACAACTCTAGTCAGTGACAAATCTCCAAGCTTGATAATTCTAACCAGCAACAAGTTACAATTCCACCCCTCCAGCTAGGCTTCTCACAGTCCTGGAAAACTTCATCCAGGGTCAGCAGCTCTCCTTAGCAGCCATCTCGTGGTCCTGGCACCTCCACTGGGTCTCTACTACAACCCACGGTTCATCCTCACAGCACCATCGGGTTTCCATGCAGGCATCCAGCAAACCTGCTTCACACTGCCCACAGCCATCTCCAAAACACAAGGCCATGTTGCAGATTAAATGACCCTCTCTGTCCTGCATTTCTTATACTCCACAATGCCAGATGGGGTGCCAATTTGTTAATCTGGGGGGGAATAAAGCAGACTTTGAAGAACAGGATGCTCCTTGAGAATTCAGGCCCCATCAAAAAACTACATTCTTTCTGGGTTCCAATGCAGATCAGCTAGCCCAATCTCAATGGCTGTAATCTCTCAATTACAGCTGAACAGGCAGCAGTTTCACCCAAAGATTTTTTTTTTTTTTCTGTACCATATCCCTCTGCTCACATCACTCTGTTTCTATGCAAAGCAACCACACACAAGTTCTCAGGACATAGGCATAAACAGCAAGCCTCTCACACAAACTACTTCTTAGCCCAGTTCAGGCAAAGCTCTTTCTCACCCTCACAAGCCAAACCTCACAGTCCATAGTTCTTACTGTATACAGGTCTGAGTTTGACCAGAATAGTCCATCAAGCTGTACTTACAGCACTGCAAGGCATCTCTTAAGCCAAGATTTCAAATCCTCCCACATTCCTCTTGAAAATCAGCTCCAAAAGGCCAAAGCCACATAGTCAAGTGTCTAGCAGCAATCCCACTCCTCTGGTACCAACTTTACTGTTGTAGTCAGGTTCATATTGCTGGTAGAACTTACCTGACCAAGAGCAGCTTGTGGGAAAAATGGTTTATTTTGGCTTACAGGTGCAAGGGGAAGCTCCATGATGGCTGAGTAAAGCAACAGCACAAACAGATGATGGACATCACTTCCTGGCCAACAACAGATGGACCACAACAACAGGAGTGTGTGCTCAACACTGGCAAGGGAAACTGGCTGTAATACCCATAAGCCCACCCCCCAACAATACACTGCCTCCAGGAAGTGTTAATTCTCAAATCTCCATCAGCTGGGAACCTAGTATTCAGAACACCTAAGTTTATAGGAGACACCTGAATCAAACCACCACATATGGTGTAGCAGACAGCTTCAGGTTCACTGAGATGAACTTCCGTACCAGGCACAGTTATGGAGAAAGGGATATTTATTGAAGCTTACAGATCCAGGGGAAGTTACATAATGGCAGAAGAAGCTGATCTGCTGCTTCTTCACAGGACCAAACACAGAGAAAAAAGCCACAGGCCCAAAGCCACACAGCACAGTGTACTTCAGGAACTCCAGCTAGCACACTTTGTATATCTTTAGATTTAAATTGTAATCTTAAACCCACTACCACACCTTAAGATCCACCCAGTGACACTGCCTCCAGCCAGGTGCTGCAGATACAAACTAATAAAACACCGAATATATTGGGGGCCATCTATTCAAACTACCACATATGGTAACCTACTTTTTTTTTGAAAATGACACATCCAGAAGCCATAGATTGTTAATAGAAAATTTTCAGTGCCAGGGATGGGACACTTTCCAGTGAGTTGTTGGCCAAGAGGGGTGGTCCTTGACGCTCCCAAAACATTACAGGCCATTACAGAGGCTCTTGTTTTCTGACCAGGAATAGATGGTAAGACTCTATTGCTGAAGACTCCACTTGCTTGGTTGGCAAGGTCACTGAGAAATCTTGCTGGAGCTGAGCTAAAAACCTCCTCTCTATAGACCAGCTGACAGAAAGCTGAAAAAAGCTGTGTTGAATGCACCTCTATGGGAGAGAGAGAGAAGTCATTAGTGGAGATAAACAACAGTGGACACTACAAGCCTTACATTTGGCCAGCCAGGCCAAATGAGCCAATGGGTGCAATAGTGGCAGAAACTAACCACTCTCTAATTGGACTGGAGGCCTGCTCCACAGGAGGGAACACATGCCTGATACTGAAAACCTATGATAGGGGAGGTTATGAGCCCTAGGAGTGTAACACCTGCTGGTGTCTGGTTAAATGCATATATTATGTTCACTAAATTGCCTGGTAAGCACTTCTCTTAATGTTCATACCCATATATTAATGCTACTTTCACTTTTGGTTAGAGAAGTTTCTCTTTTCAGATGGCAGTGACCTCTGGGATGATTCAAATGTACCATAGTGCTAAGAAGTGACAGAGGAGTGTTCAGTGCTAAAACATCTCTATCATACCTTCCAAGGCTCAGGATCCATTGTGGAAGAGGTGGTGGAAAGACTGTAAGAGCCAAAGGAAGGGTAGGACTCCTTACAACGCACTCCTCCAGACACAAAATGGCCTGGATACCCATGACCTCGCAGTGCCTGGCACTACCCTCATAATAGGAGGAAAAGATGATGACATCAAAATAAAAGAGACTGATTGAAAAGGGGAGGGGATATGATGGAGAGTGGAGAAAGTGAGAGGGGAGGGAATTATCATGGTTTATTGCCTATAATTATAGAAGTTGTCAATAAATATATTTTTTAAAAACCAATAAACTCATTGGCTTACCAAATTAATTTTGATACAGTTGTACTTAGGTCTGCCATCTGAGCCCTACTGAGGTGAAGATGTGTGTTCACATCTCCTAAGGAAAACAGTTTCCCATGACAAGGAATTAGGGGTAAGCATTTATAGCACCCTAAGAGAATGAAGTTCTGAGAGGTGGGGCTATTCCTCAGTGGTTGAGTACTTGCAAGGCCTTCTCTAGTAACACATAAAAAATTCAATTTAGCCATCTCACAGTGAACACAATTTTCTTGTTTAAATTTTTTATTTTGTGTGTGTGTATGAAAGTGGAGGTCAGAGGGCTAGGGCTGTGGCTCAGCAATTACAGGTCCTTATTTGTTTGATTGTGGTCATCAAAAACAAATTTTGGGTAGGTCCTCACCTCCGACCTTGTTTTGAGGTAGGGTCTGGCACTGTTCATTGCTGCTTTTGCAAGCTTCAGGGAAGTTCCCGTTTCTGCCTCCTTTCTTGCTGTGGGTATACTGGGATTACAGAAGCCTTCCACAGCTTCTGGCTTTTACATGGGTTATGAGGATCAAAACTCAGGTACTCAGAGCTGTGTGGCTAGCACTTTACCTACTTTGCCATCCCCGAACACAATTTTCAAAACAACATGTTTCAGAGAGTGAGTTTTCAGACCAGTCGGCCCTGCCCAGAATTAATTGTGCCTTTGTCTTTCACAGACCTAGGGCAAAGAAGCCAGCTGAGAGGCCTGACCAGGGAGATACGCTGAGGGAGGCTGACGAGGACAGAGTATAAGGTCTGGCCATGTGAGTGTATCTCAGGAAGTCAGGAGATCTGGAAAAATAGGGTTGGTGCGAGGAAGTGAGCTTAGCTATTAGACTGTCTCAGATACATGTAAATAATGTGCTTGCAAATTATGGACCCGGGCTGCCATACAGAGCTCCCGTTCTCTGTACCTCCACTGCCAGGCTCCATCACATCCACTGCCAAATTTATCCTTCTGTTCTGTACCATCAGCCACCTGCCCAGGACTGGAAGGCCTGTCTGCATCCACTACAGGCTGACACCTTGGGGCTACTATACTAGAGTGGAAGTGATGACAACTAGGAAAGTCCCATGTCCTGGTCCAGCTGCAGTTAGCACAGCCTCAAACCTGTACTAAATATGTGCACGAGCCTTTGGCAAACTGCGTGCATCGGGCCCACATGGCTGTACATCTAATCTCTTCCTGTGGAACTGAAAAGAGCTGCCGACTCAGCATGACCCAGGGCCCACCTGGCCCCACCTGGCTGAACTGTCCCATTCTGATTACAGTGACAGCATGTTTCACCTGGGCCATAAATGGACACGGCCACCTCCATCTGCTTTTCTCAATCTGCTGACTAGCTACTGAAGGTGGGAGCCTCTACCACCTTCCTCCTGAGAGCTCCCTCCACATCAGAACTCCCTCCACATCAGGCCTCCCTCTCTAACTCCCTCAGCTCGGTTCCATGATGATCAGTACTTAGCTCTGTTGGGCCCACCAGGTACTGTACTTACAGAACTTACCCAGCCTTGAGTGGCCAAGTATCCTGCTTATGCTGCTGCCTGTGACAGGCTCTGGCTGTTTCAGTTCAGCTCAACCAACCATCCATCCATCTCCTGATTGGTCTCTCTTCTAAAAGCCCAAGTTGGATGAATTTCCTTTGAAAATTTTTTTGCTATAAGCTGAGAGTGGTGTTGCACACCTGCAATTCCAGCATTCAAGAGGCTACGGTAGGAGGTAAAAACAAAAATGCTATTAGCCGGGCATGGTACGCACGCCTTTAATCCCAGCACTTGGGAGACAGAGGTATGAGGATCGCTGAGAGTTCGAGGCCACCCTGAGACTACATAGTTAATTCCAGGTCAGCCTGGACCAGAGTGAGACCCTACCTCGAAAAACAAAACAAAAAAAAAATGCTATTAAACTTATTTTGAGATAATAGCTATGGTTGGAACTCAGTTGATAGAGAGCTTGCCTAGCATGTACAAAACCTTAGGTTTGATGCTCAGCCCTGCATAAACCAGAACATAGAAGGCGGATGCAGGAGGATCAGAAGTTCAAGGTCATCCTCAGTTATCTAGCAAGTTCAAAGCTACCTGGTATGACATGAGACCCTGTCAGAGGAAGAGAGAAAGAGAGAACATTGCCAATGCACATGAGAGAGAGCCCAAGTTATAAGAACAATCCCACATACTCTCAACCCTATTTCCCCTAAAGGTTCAGGACATCTTGCCAAGGTCTCATATAGGATATCACAAGAGTAATGCTGATGCAGGTCAAACCTAGGGTAATCCCATCACAGGGACTCCTTATGTGCCTGTTCTCAGCCACCTTCATCTTCCTGCCACCCCCACCACTTCCTTGGCTCAGGTCCCACACTCTTTCCTTGAATCCAATCTCCTACCATGTTGGGTCCCAGCTCCTCAGCTGGACACCCATAGCTCCCCATATTCCACAGCCTCAAACTCACAGGCAGCCTCAGTGTGGCTTATGTGGAGGGTGCACCCCAGCCTAGCAGATATGACCATCAGTAACTCAGCAGGAAACTCAGTAACCATGGCCCCTCCTTGGGACACTCACAGTAGAGCCGCTCACCTACCTAAAACAAGCACTGTGAAATTCTCCACTCACAATCTTATGCTATGGGCGGCAGCGCCCAGGCTGGCCACATCATGGTCATCCTTGGATTTGTTCTCAGGTTTCATTGCCCATGTACTTCTCTGCTCATGGGCAATTTGGCACCTAAGGACCTTGAAGAGATTCTTCCAGTGTTATTCCACTCAAGTACACTTCATTTTATTTTTATTTTTCTTTCCTTTTTGTTGTCTTTTGTTTGTTTTGTTTTGTTTTTTTGAAGCAGGGACTCACTCTAGCCCAAGATGACCTGGAACTCACTCTGCAGCCTGGGCTGGCCTTGTGCTCATGGCAATCCTCCTACCTCAACTCTCCTGAGTGCTAGGATTAAAAGTGTGTGCTACCACATGGGCTCAAGTGTCCTTCTGTCCATTCTGCTCAAAAGATACTTGTGGATTGAAGCAAAGTCTTGGTTGGCTTGGATACCAAGGCCACACAACAAAACACTTCTTTGTCATCCTCTACCCCCACCATATACTGCACATATAGGTGAGGCACCCTGGGACATTTTGTAGTCTCTTTTGCTTGGGGCAGGAGGCATTGGTTGAGAAACTAGCTCTGATAAAAGTGTAAATAGACTTGCATGTCATAAATGTAAGTCATTCTTTCTGGTGCCCATGTGGGCTCCAGGTGTCCTTCAGCAAGACCTAGGAGGAATTCTTATCAGGAAGAAGAAAGAAAGGAATCAGGTATGGTGGCTCGTGCCTATAATCATAGCGCTTAGGAAGCTGAGGCAAGAAGATAGCCATGAGTTAGCGGTCAGCTTGGAATTCAGAGTGAGTTTCAGGTCAGCCTGGGCTAGAGTGAGACCCTGCCTCAAAACAAACAAACAAACAAAAAACAAAATAAAAAACTGGAAAGCACATACATACAGCACTCCCTCACACACATATGCACATGTACACACACACACCAGAAAGGGTGCTTGGAAGACCTTGATTGCCCGGGGCCATGGCTGCTAAAGCGCTTATCACACAAGCATGGAGACTTGAGTTTGAATCTCTAGCATCCATGTAACAGCTAGGTGTGGCAGTGCACAGCTCTAATCCCAGTGCTCTGGAGGCAGAGCCAGGTGGATCCCTAGAACAAGCTGGCTAACCAGACTAGCTGAATGAATATGCTCCAGATTCAGTGAGAGACTGTCTCAACAAATAAGGTAGAGAGGGATTAAGGAAGACACATGACCTCTGGCCTCCACACATATGCACAAACATGCATGCACACACACATGTGAACATCCATATATACATGCCAAAAATAAAAATATCTTTATTTATTTATTTGCAAGTGGAGAGAGAGAAAATGGACACACCAGGGGGCTCTTGCCACTGCAAACAAACTACAGATGCATGTACCACTTTGTGCATCTGGCTTTATGTGGGTACTAGGGAATCAAACTCAGTCCATCAAGCTTTGCAAGCAAGTGCCTTTCACTGCTAAGCCATCTCTCCAGCCCTTTGGATGGATTTCTTAGCACTTGGAGCTGTTTCTGGTCAGGGAATGCTGTGAGTAGAGCTATCTTTGGCAGAGGCATGGCATGGGGTCCCAGATCAAACAGGGAGTACCAGGGCAGAACTGCTAACCCTGTATCTTCAGCATGTGGCTGCGTGGGAGGTACAGCCAGGTGCACAATGTTGGCCCATCAGAATACCTTGGGTTCCAACAGCAGACCCAGAAAGGAGCCAAGTCCCCCTTTGGAGGGCAGGGACCCTGCTGCACCAAGGAGAGTATCAAAGACCAGCGCAGAGCTCCCAGGCTGGCCACTGCTACCACTTGGCACTGTTCCTCCACCCCCACCCCATGCCAGAACACGCACTTCTCCCAGTCAACGTTGTTCCAGCAGAGCTGAGGCCAGATCCCTCCCACCAGCTGAGAGCCAGCCTCAGGCCACCCGGCCTTTCCCGGCAGAGTGGAGATCTACATGCCAAGGCTATACCCAGCTCTCCTTGGCAGTCCAGGCCTCCCTTTGTCTTAGATTTGCACAGAAGCTGCAAAGAACACAGAGAGTTCCCGAGTATCCGTCACCCACCTTCTGCTAATGTGAACATCTTACATAACAGAACACATTTGCCAACTCTGGAAATTAACACTAGAGCAATGCCATTAACCAGGCTGCAGACTGCACGTATATTTTACCTGGTTTCCATAATGGACTCTAAGTGGTCTTTTCTTTGATCAGGCTCCAGTTCCAGTCCCACATTGCACTTAATAGTCTTCTCTTAGTACCCTCTCTGGAAGTTTCTCAGTCTTTCCCTATATCTCATGACTTTGACAATTTTCCCCTTTTTAAAAGACTGTATAAATTATGTGTGTTTATGTATAGCACACGTGTGTGCACATGTGTGAGTGTGTGTGTGTGTAGGTCAAGCATGTTGGCTCAGGGTGGTAATCCCAGAACAGAGGGGGATGAGGTAGGAAAATTGCTATGGGTTTGAGACTAGCCTGGACTATAGAGTGAGTGCTAGGTCAGTCTGGGCTGCATAACACTTTGCTTCAACCAACCAAGCAAACAAAAAAACAGGTTAAAACAGTGTAACCTTACAGTTTTAATCATTTGTAAGTCTTTAATTCTGGGACTTTGTTGTACTCATAATATTATGCAACCATCACTATTTCCAAAATGGTTTCATCATTCCCTAGAGAAACTGCACCATTAAGCAATGACTCTCTCTTCCCCTCCTCTCAGGGTTCCCCTTAAGACACTTGGAGGAACCCCCACCCTGGCCTGCTGCCCAGGAAAGGGGCTCTTTCCTGGCCAGAACCAGTCCATCTAGACCTCAGTGCTGCTCAGCTATCAGTAGGAGCCTCTGCCATGTGGCACCCACAATGGGCACCAACTCTCTACCCTTAGCAAAACATTTACTTGCTAAGATAGCGAGCCCTGAGTATAAAGGTCCAGCCCACCCCCGCTTCTCTGAAAACCAGCCTCCTCTGTCAACATTCTGTAGAGGCCCAAGGCACCTGACTAGCATTTCTCTTCCCATGGCCAGTGAGACTCTTGGGACAGTGTCTCTCCCCACAGCTCCCCAGTCCCAACTCTGATCTCCTTGACAGCCCATGTGGAGTTTTGTCACTGCTTCACTTCCAGCTTTGGGTTTGCCTACTCTGCAGGCTGGCCACAACAGCCAGGGGCACGTTAAACAGACAGTGACCTTCATGTTAGGTGTGTGTGCTAAAGTCTCATGCCATGCATGTCCCTGAGACATCAGTGTGCCTGGCTTCCTGCCCTACAGCAGTAGCCCTCTCACCACCATCTACAGGCTCAGCCATGCCACAGATTTGGGCACACACAACCCAGCTGCCCTTCACCCAATTCCTATCATTAGGCTCTGGCCACCTGTCCAGACACTTATGTCCTCTTACTGGACATGCTTGTTGCCTGCCACAGCTGTTTCTGGGACCTCAAATTATGGTTCCAAGTGCCCAGCTGACCTTCCTACTCCTGCTGCATGCTCCTTCTCCACTCACCCATGTCTGGTTCTGGTCAGTTCTCCTCTGGCTATCCCATTAGCCTTTCTGCACTTGGCTCATCTCCAAGCAGCATGCTGATCAAGGGTGAAGGAGACCCCAGCCTGCTCTTGCTCAATCTTGGAGAGGGCTCACCTGATGTCTGATTGGCCAGGGGGGTCTTCCACCCTGGGAGGGGCTCCTCCCCCTTGGGGTCTACATGACACACTGCAGTCTCCACTGAGAATGCTGCAGGATGATTAGCCCTTAGGGCCCTCATCAGCCACCAAGGGGCTAGGCTAGGTCCCCTCCTCCACTCTACATTTGCTACTGAGTCCTGCCTGACTAGACCCTACAATACATAATGGAGACCCACAGGTAGGAGGGCTGACATGGCCTTGGAGCTGCTTTCTGGCTCTACTGCCACAGATAGGGAAACCAAGGGTCACAGTACAGGCCCACCTTCTAGAGCCTCTGAGGTCCCATCCTCAGACAGACATCAGGAAGCCTCCATTTTGGGGCCATAACTTTCAACTCTTTCTCATGATACTCAGAGGTTCAGAGCACTAATGTAGCAGTACTTTCTCATTGCTGGGACAAAACACCTGACCAAAAACAACTTATTAGAGTTTATTTCAGCTTGCAGTTTCAAGGGGAAGTTTCATCATGGCAGAGAAAGCATGGCACGAGCAGACAGCTAGGCATCACATCTTCTTATCAACAGAGAGGAAGCAGCAAGAGTGAGCTGAGCTAAGTGCAACAACTGGGCTGGGATATAACACCCCAAGGCCCATCCCCACACCTCTTCCAGCAGGGCTTTTTCTCCCAAAGGCTCCATCAGCTAGGGATTAAGTATGAGGCTTAGTCAGAAATATATAGGGCCTTGGGGGACATTTGACACTCCAACCGCCATAGCAGCTTTGGAAACAAATACGTCTGCTATGGAAATCCAGCTCTTCCATATCTGCTGTACGACCTAGAACAAATGACTTCCCTTCTCGGATGTTCACATTCCTCATCTGCAGAATGGAGACAATCACTTGCATTAGATAGGGATATAATGAAATTGATTAATACTTTCTCCTCCTCCAAAAAGTTTTTACCAGTCTGTTTCCATCTGAGCCTAAGCTATCTTTCCACACTTCAGTGCTGCATCCTAGGACGAGTCTCACCTAGGAAGCAGGACAGGTGGTCTCCCTGTTTCCCAGCCAACTCACTGAGAAAGCCCCACCAAGGAAAACTGAGATTATTCACTCCCCCTCCAATATGGCCTCCACCTATGACCTTCACCAGTGCTGGTCCCTCCCCTTCGGAATGCCTTCCTCATCTTCCATTGCTCAAAGCCTAGGCAGCAGTTACTCCTGCTCCTCTGTGAGGGCTTCCTGTTCTCCACGCAGAGCCAGACCGCTCTCCATTTGCTCTTTGAGCCCTCTTGCATCTCTAGTGTAGCTCTAGTCACAACCTACTGTGTTCATCTGACTTTTCAGTGCTGTGACCAAATACTTGACAGAAGCAATTTTGGAGAGAAAAGATCTACTTTGCTCACAGTGTCAGACCACTGTGGGTGAGAAAATGTGGCAGAGCAGAGCAGCTCACGATGAGAAGTCCAGGAAACAGAGAGAACGTCTGTGCTAGTGAGCTTCGTCCTTCTTCTCCTTCTATTCCATCTGAGCCTTGGTCTGTGGGATGGTGCTGCCCACACTGAGGACCGGTTTTTTTTCTCTTTAATTAATCATCTAAGGAAAATTTCAGAAGTGAGCTTTAACTAATCTTGCAGGCGTTTCTCAATGCAGTCGATTTGACAAACAAGATTAACCAAATAGTGAGTAATGAGGGAAAAGGGCAGACACAGACAGCTTGCACTCTGTACACAGTAGGCACTCAATAAGTGTGGTGCTTCCAGTACAACCTCTTCCAGCTGGCTTTGCTGCCCTGCCCATCTCATTCATGCCCTTAGGGTGGCCTCAGCAGAAGGTGGCTCAGGTATAAGAACCAAGACAGACCTCAAGCCTTGTGTAGAGGACTCAATGCTCTCAGGACACTATCCTAAGGGCCACAGCTGTAGCCTTGGCCCCCTGTTTCCAGCAACCCACAGTCTCACTGCCTGACCTCACCCACGGGAGGCATTTTGCAAGCCTTGAATAATACACGCCACAGATGGGTGGTGCTGGCAGCAGGCTCAGAGCTATTTCTGAGGCAGACAATCTGCATCAGATGTTAGAAATCTGACCACTGCTCTCACACCAGAGTGGCCAGCCAGAACCAGGAGTAGGCCCACACATTCCTAAATCAGCAACTGGGCCTCAGGGGGATGGCATGGCTGTGAAGCGAGGGGGGAAGAAACAGATGCTCAAAGGAGACTCTGGCCCTCAGCCAGAAGGTCAGTTCCAGCAGGACAGGAAGAATGGGTGAGGCTGGGCAAGCGGAGGCTGTGGGGAAGTGAGCAGCAAGGGTGAGCTCCGACTCTGGACCAAGAGGACAATACAAGGCAGAGCAGGGTAGAGGTGGTTGACTCTCAGAGGCCCAGAGATTCCGCTGCCTCTCATCGTGTACCTCAGCGTCTGGCAAGGCAGACACTGGAGGCTCCTGGCAGCCTCAGAGAGCAGGGTGTGACCACCCAGTGGGCATGTTCCTCTCGGTGAAGCAGCGCCAAGGCACCATCCCCCTGAGTGTGGGGAGCGCCGCCTCAGGCAGTCACTGCACTGGGGCAATGAGCACATGCTTGGGGTGGACATAATGCTACAGCCTACTTTTGATTCTCTGCCAGTCCCTGAACTCTGTACTTCACTTGAATGTTCCACTCACCACGCATTTACTGGAGGTCAACCAGGTAGAGCAGTGAGCAACGCACACGGGAACCATCCGTCCTCTCATTCATTCTCCCCCATATTGGCCACACAGGGCCAATGTTAGCACCGCCTCCCACCTGACAATGAAGACGCTGAAGCTCAGAGGTGGGGCGCAGGCGCCTGAGAACTTCCATCCAGTTCTGGGCAGCAGCCCTTCCCTCTAGGGCTGTCAATGCCCTCCCAAGTCCCAGGGCTACAGGCGCACCCTCTAAAATTCTGAGGACATCAAGACCCATGGGTGGCTGTTTTCACAGTTTCTGGAAAGGTGTGAGTGACAGCAAGCCTAGGACACAGCCCACTAACAGGCCTCTGCCCTCCCAGGGTCTCAGGTAGCTGTTTACGTGTAAAAATACCATGGCCACCAGCAGACTGTCACCTCGTCCTGGGGAGGCCGAGCCATCTAGCTGGAAGGCTTTTCCTATGCTGAGTGGAGTGTGTAGTTCAGACTTGGCTCCTTGAGACCACAGAGGATACACTGGGCCCTCTCCCACACAGTCCTCAGCCTGCCAGGCTAGGATGCCCATAGCATCCCTGACTCTCAAGGCTACCTCCTCCAAGAAGCCTTCCTGGATGTCTAGCTAGAAATGTCTAAGTATCCTCGCCCTCCCTCTATCTCTATTGGCAGAGTCGGAGGGGGAGACCCTCAGCTTCTGCCAGGCCTCTGGCTGCTATAAGGCAAAGATACCTTTCTCTGCCCAGAGGTTTAGCACAGGATCTGGCAGGGCCACAGAGGAAATAGGCCAACCCAGAGCCTGCTGTCAGCTTGGCTGTTTGGACAGTGCACAACGGAGGAGGCAGAGGGTGGCAGGAAGGCAGGGTGCCACTGGTGGGACACAGTGACTTCCCAGGGGGCCTGGTTCCAGAGAGGGAGGCATGGAAGAGAAGAGGCCTGGATGTTTGCGTAACCCCTCTATAGAATGCTTTTTCAAGTGTTCCATGGGCAAGCAAAAATGGGTGACACTGGATTAAGCCAGGCTAAACAGGGGGCCTTTTAGTGCTGAGCTTCTCAGAGCATGCGTTAACATGTGCTGTGCTGTCAGGAATGGACCAGGCTGTGCTGTGCTTCTCAAACTGATTTGACTACTGAACCCCGGGGGCATAGTAATATCTTGTTTCTTGGAGCACGCTTTGGAAGAATAGCATCAAACCTTGATATATGTTAACAGGCTTCGCCTTTGTAAGGTAGGAGTCACAATCCAGTCTCCCTAGCAACCTCAGGACAGGATTCCAGGTGCTTCCTGCCTCACTTTGACCAAATCCCAAGGATTCAGGCCAATGGTATCAAGACTGCATTGTAACTTTGGGAAAGTTTCAGCTCAAGCTATCCAGCCTAAAGCGTCCCCCAGACAAGGTCAGGGCTGCAACCTGAGTCCTAGGCCCAGGTTGGATCCATTTAAGGGACTTCAGGACGTGGTGTTTTTGGCCACTGGTCTGTTCTGTAGGAAGAGGCGATAAGCACCATGGTTCTTGAGCCTTTGTCTGGCCACGCCAGAAGAGCCAGGAAGTTCTGCAGGGACTTGAGGGCCTAGACCAGGTAGCCTGCACTCTAGTGGCAGATCAGACATTTGTCTCCCAGTGTTGTGATGCTTGGCTTTCTGCTGGCTCTACAGTTTCCTCCCACACTTGGGACCTGGGACAAGGAAGCAGGAAAAGCTCATACCCACCCAGAAATTCTCACTGAGTGCATAAGGGGCCATGAAGGCCTTCTGCGGACAGGAGCTCAGGGGCCCGTAGCACATGATGGTGTCATCTCCATGGTGACATTGATATCATGGGATCCAAGAACAAGAAACCAGCCAGCAAGAGAGAAATGCAAAGCCTTCTGGGAAGCCTTGGTGTAGTGTGAAACATGCAGGCTCTCCGCAGCACTGCTGAGCTGCATGACTGAGTGGATACAACATCCTCTGGGATCCCAGCTTCTTCACGGGCACAATGGGGATGACAAGAGTCATAGCTCTGTAATGGCTGCGTTGAGGGCAGGGATTCAGTCTGTTAATTCCTCCAGAGTCTGGCATTGTCAAGCACCCTGTGAGGCAGTCTAATGCACAAGCCTGAGGGTATGTTTGGACCCAGGTCCTGCCACTTCTCAGCTGAGTGACCTTGCCTGAACCACTAATCACCTCAGAACTATTACCTTAGCTGGAGACATGGAGTGATAAGGAACCCTCAGAGTCACTGTGAGGCTTCAGTGAATTGATTCATGTGAAGTGCTGTGATCTGTGCCTGCTTTGTAGTCTACATGCAAGCATGTTAACTATTTTTTTATCAGTGACACAGGAAAATGAGGATGACAGAATATCGAGTGAAAAAATGGTCTGTGCTCTGCCCTCCAGCCATGTAAGCCAATTCCAAACATCTCCCAGGCTGAGCAGAGTCTGGGCTAGAGATTATTGGGCAAAGTCATCCCCTGGCCTGAGTCTCTGTCCTAGGGAAAAGTTTATGTCCCCTACACTCCCCTTATGAAGGTGATCAGGGGAGGCCTCCATAAGTATCAGCCTAAATTTAGCAGCCTAAATATCCATCACAAATTCCCTCCCCCTGTGTCCTCAGAGGTGCCTGGGGCTTCTAGTAGAACTCTTCATCTTTCTTGACTCAGTTCAGAGTTTCTGGCCTCCTGGGCCTTCTGGCCCAGCCAGTAGCTCTAACCTTTGCCGAGGATTAGAGTACCAAAAGTCAGCTTAGGCTTCTTCATTCTTGGGTCTTTTTTTTTTTTTTTTTTTTTTTTTTTGTAACTTCTCAAGGTAACCTCTCCCTTTAAAAATCTCTTACTTTCCTGTGCCCAGCTGTATGTATAATCTTAAAGGAACCCTGTCCTTCTTGAATGAGGATTTGATATTTAGCAGAGGTTTCTCTTACACATATACACACACAAACACCACATCTCCCACAATCCTCCCTCACAAAACACCAAACACACACACACACACACACACACACACACACACACACACATCCACATACAAAACACCACACATACATGGGGCTGGAGAGATGGCTTAGCGGTTAAGGTGCCTGCCTGCTAAGCCTAAGAACATGCGTTTCATTCTCCAGGAACCACATTTAGCCAGATGCAAAAAGTGATGCAAGGGTGCAATGCTGCACTTGCCCACAAAGGGGCGCACCCATCTGGAGTTCATTCACAGCAGCTGAGAGCCACCCATTCTCTCTCTCTCTCTCTCTCTCCAAAAAAAAAAAAAACACCACATACACATACACATACACATATACACAAAACACCACACACACACACACACACACACACAAAACACAACATACATAATACACACATATACAAAACACACACACACACACACACACACATATCCATATACAAAACACCACACATACATGGGGCTGGAGAGATGGCTTAGTGGTTAAGGTGCCTGCCTGCTTAAGCCTAAGTACGCTGGTTTGATTCTCCAGGTCCCACATTTAGCCAGATGCAAAAAGTGATGCAAGGGTGCAATGCTGCACTTGCCCACAAAGGGGTGCACCAGTCTGGAGTTCATTCACAGCAGCTGAGAGGCCACTGGCATGCCCATTCTCTCTCTCTCTCTCTCTCTCTCTCTCTCTCTCTCAAAAAAAAAAAAAAAAAAAAAAAAAAAACCCACCACACACACATACACATATGTACAAAACACCACATGCATAATACACACATATACAAGGTAGAGAGAGAGGATCTCCTAGGCTGGCTTCAAACTCACTTTCTCCTAGGCTGGTGAAGGAAACTCACTTTTTCTGTGCAGGAGGTATAGTCTTTTTCTGTGCATGTGTGTGTGTGTGTGTGTGTGTGTGGTGCATTGTGTTACAGTGTATGTGCATGTGTGTGCAGATGTGTATGCCATGCATGGGAAAAAGATGGAGAACTTTAGGTATCCCCTTTGTCATTCATCTGCTTGTATGGACTATCTCACTAATTCTGGAGCTTTCCAGAAGCTTTCACCAGTCACAGCTACTCCCCAGTCTCTGCTCCCCACAGGACTGGGATTACAGACATAGGTGGCCATGCCTAACTGTTTATGTAGGTGCTGAGAACCGAGCTCAGGTGGTCTCAGGCCCTCATGCTTGTGGGAAAAGAGCACTTAGTAGCTGAGTCATTTCTCTAGCTCTGACCTTGAACTTCTGATCCTCCACATTTTGAATGCTGGAATTTCAGGCATGTACCACCATGGCCACTTACGTGGTGCTGGGGATCAAACCCAAGGCCTTGTGCATGTCCAGCAGGTACTTTACTAACTGAGGCACATCCCCAGCCCCTAGCCGAGGTTTTCCTGAGCACGTTTATGAGCATCCTTCAAAGCAACCATGTGAATGGGTAAGAAACTTGTTCCCGTTCAGCAGACAGGCTGAATCACCCACAACATGCAGATATAGTTCAGTGGTATGGAGTTGTATGTACACATGGCAGTCAAGCTAGTCTTGTCCCTACCAACAAACTAATAGCTGTGTTTTTGGAACACTTACCAAGGGTCAGAGGATGTTGTTGTCTGATTGTTGTTATCTTTAAAAAATCTTCTACTTACTTGTGAGAAAGAGACAATGGACATGCCAGGGCTCTAGCCACTGCAAATGAAGTACAGGCACATGCAGTACTTTGTGCATCTGGCTTTATATGAGTACTGGGGAATTGAACCCTGGCCAGCAAGTTTTGCAAGCAAGCGTGTTTAACTGCTGAGCCATCTCCCCAGACCCCGGTTCTGATTGTTTTATGGACATATATTCATATGATTCTCCAGGCAACTTTAGAAATTATTATTAGTATTTTTAACAAATGAGAAAACCAAACCTCATGAAGGTCCAGTAACTGACAGAGGTCACCCAGCAAGTGGTGACACTGAGTTTCTCTGGCTTAGAACTTCAGCCACTCTCTGATGTATTGTACACTGCCTTATCACCCCAAACCCTCAGGCTTTGTTTTAACAATACTCTGACTGTCCAGGCTTGAGGAGACTGGGGGGGACCTTAGTGACAAGAGTCATCCTCTAAGATAGGATTTTGCCTAAGGAAAGGGGATGTACAAAGGAGCCAGGTGGGTCTGGATCCAAATTCCAACTATGTCTGTACCAGCTGTTTCCTCTCCTGGGGCTCCCAGAGGCCTGGCTGGGCCACAGTCTCAGCTGAATATTTGGTTAGTCAAGAGGATCTTTAAAAAAAAAAAAAAAAATTTATTTTTATTTATTTATTTATTTATTAGAGACAGAACGAAGGGGAGAGAGAGAGAATGGGCGCCCCAGGGCCTCTAGCCACTGCAAATGAACTTCAGACGCATGTGCCACCATGTGCATCTGGCTTACGTGGGACCTGGAGAATTGAACCTGGGTCCTTAGGCTTCCCAGGCATGAGCCTTAACTGCTAAGCCATCTCTCCAGTCCCCAAGAGGGTTGTTTTTCAGATCTTCTGTTGACACAGAACCTAGCCATGCCCTGCTGAGGCTGCCATGCCTCTGGCTCACAGACGTCTTTGAGAACAGGGTGTGGGATTAGAACTGAGACCAGAAGGCAGCCAAGCCTATGGATGAGATTAGAACATCTTCATTGAAATGCACTGATGTCCTGGGGATGGTGGCCCTACGACCAGGTGCCGGGGGCCCTTCCCTCCACGCCCATAGCACCTCAAAATAGCAGTGTCTAAGAGCCAGCACCTCAGACCCATGCAAGGTCTCATGGGGAGACTAGCGGGACAGCAGGGAAACAGAAGGCCCAGTGTCCTAACGGCTCCTGACCTCCTGTTCTCATTTGTTTGTCCTGTGGAAAGTCCCCAAGTGGACGAAGTGACAACTGATTCCAGCTGGACCCATGCTCCTAACTCTGGCCATGGTTCCCACACTTCCGTTCTTGTGATCCATCATGCCCTGCCCTTTCCCCTTCCCCAACAGAAAGTAGTTCCCTGAGCCTCCCCGGGATGGAATTGTCCTCCTGGCATTTGGATCTGGGACTGCCCCTTCCTGGCAGAGGAGTCCAGTGGCTGTCATCTAAGAGTCCCACCCCCCTCTGTTGGCTTTCCTGTCTCAGTAAGCAGTCTCCCCAGGGGCTCATTTAAATCAAGACAATGGCCTCAGATAAAGAATGATACTTGCTCCCCAGGAGGCTAAAATTATCACAAAGTGAATTGTGTGTTGTTAACTTCACCCTGCCATCTCCTGCCCTGACCATCTGAATGTCCCTCGGGAAGCCTGTGACAGCTTCCAGAGCTAAAGCAAGCTATCCAAACCTTATAGAGCCCTCAATGGCTGCAGGGTCTACAGCCAGGTCCCAGCATAGGGATGGGCTGATGTGGCTCCAGAGGCCCCAGAGCTCCACCACTTAGCCAGGATGAAGCAGGCTCTTTAGAGCAGCACCTCAAGCCACAGAACCTGGGAACCCAGGTGGAAATCTGGACTACCTACAATGTAGCTTAGAACTTCTACTTTCATTGCCATGGTTACTGCCTCATGAGACCCCTCCTGGAGCTACACCACAGGTCTCCATCATCCCTCCCCTCCCCTCCCCGACTGCTATCCGCAGGCTTGCTCCTCTGACCCTCCAAGTTTCTCAACTGCTTTTCTTCTTGGTGTGGGATATGACCCAGCTCCTGCACTCCCAGAATGCTCTGAGGGACCGTCATGGACTCCGCAGCTCTCCAAAAATAGATGTGCTCAGGAGCAGAAGCCCAACATGAAACATTGGAGTGTGTTGACAGCGAGCCCACCAGCACTTCTCCACCTGTTTGTCCCTTTAGCACCAGGAAGAGACAGCAGCAGGAAGAGAGCATGTCTTACAGGGCACAAAGAAGTCACTCCATCATCCCACAGGGCTTCTCAAGGCTCTGTGAGGCAGGCAGGGCAGCGATTGCACCTGCTTTGCCAAAGGGTTGACCCAGGGTAATTGTCTGGGTCTGCTTACAGGCTCTTGAGACTGACTCCCACCCCCTGACCTCCCACTGAAGGTTCTTTCAATCAGCTTTGCATCAGTTCTCCTGGCCTGGCTGGCCTAGGAGGGCAGCATTTGGGATGCCTCCGAGACTCCAAGTCAGGTACAACACAAATGCATGGCAGAGAAGCTTCCAGCAAGAGGGAATGTTTGGCCAGCCTGAGGCAGATCTTTCCCTACCCCCATCTGTGGGAATCACTCCATCCTTGCAGAAGGGCTTCCCAAGGGAGGTGACTCAAGGCCATTTGGATGTGCTAACCGAGACCAGACAGAATGATCTTGCCTGGGAGGATCTAACTGTCCCTGTGACCTCTTTCCACTGCTGTATGTATGCTCTAACATTTAGGTCTCTTAGGAAGATTTTCCAGCAGTAAAACACAGCTTCGCATGTTGTACCGTGTGTTAGGATCTGAGTGCTACAGGAACAAAGACCTATGAGCAGAGTGGCCGAAATAGCACTGGTTCATCCGCTCACAGTTCTGGAGGCCAGAACAAACCAGGGTGTTGGGAGGACCCTGCTTCTGCTGAAAGGACCCTTCCTTGCTTCTCCCAGCTTCTGGTGGTTTTGGGGAGCTCTCAATCAATGCTGGGATGCGACTTTCCCATGATGCAGCTGTTTGGGGCTCAGCCATAGTACTGTAAGTACCTCATAGAAGATTTTGGTGAAAATGTAGCCGGGTCTGTTGTTTGGTGCCCTGTACAGAGGGGGCAGACCCAGGGAGAAGTTGTCTGCAACAATAAGTGTGTCTCCTTGGGGGCCACTCTTCAGCCCACCATACCCCCTGGGGAATCAGACACCCTGACGGCTTGAGCTGTATGCATTCAGCAAATGTTCTTGATGACACTGACAATGAACGCTTGACTCAGAAATGAAGAGATTGGCCCAAGGTCACGTAGCAAGTGGCAAAAGCCAGCAAATGTACCACACATCCTTGGCCCTCCTCTCTGCACAGCTCTGTCCTCTTGCTGTCTCTGTTGGGAGTTTAGATCTTGCTGCATCAGCTTCTTCTTCAACAGGCTTGTCTCTTTCATCTGAGACATAGTGACCCTTGGCAAAGGGTGAACAGCATCCTTCTGTGGGGTAAATAGTTCTTGACTCCAAGTGGAGACATTAGTATCAGAACCTGACCTTGAATTCTTCCACAAGCAACAGGGGATACCCGGCTTCAGCATCACCACGGGATAAGAAGCAGCTGGTCACAGCTTCACAATGGGGTTGTTGACCACTGGCCATGTGCAGGGTGTGGAGCGGCCCTCTCTATGTGCTGTCTCATCTTCCTGTGGTATAGGAGTGTCCCATTTGGAGTTTGACTGAAACCCATTCAGGGTTTCATTAAGAAAACCAGGTTTTCTCCACCTTACAGAAATAGCCCCATCAAGAAGCACAGGATGCCCCTGGCCCCAAATGAAAAGACTAATGTCAGCAAAGGAATTAATTCCTCTCTTCTGAATTCTTTTGAAATCTGATCTCTTCCTACCCTCCCCCTCTATCCCCTTACACACAAAAGATGGAACTGACTTTGATCTTAAAAGCTCCTGCCACTCAGATATCCTGTCCTGTGCTATCTGCCTCTGAAGCATCCTGCCTGGCTTGACAGGAAGGCCATCTTAGTAGAGCTGTTGCTAGTGACAGGGACATTATGCTCAGTCCTGGGTCTTAAGGAAGAGACGACAGAGGCCCAGGCCTCCAGCTTGGGTGAGATGATAAAAAAAATAGGTTCCAGGCTCTGGAGGAAATTGGTGGCCCAGGGCCCTTGGGGGGGGGGGGGTGTTCTGGCTCCATAGGACAGATCCTGACTGCACAGGCCAGGGCCTGACTGGGCCTGGTCAGTCCTCAGGTAGCTCAGCAAGTATGCAGTGTATCATCTGAAAAGGAAGTGATGGAAGGGAAAGGAATGGCCCCAGCCTGGTGCAGCATGGGAAGTTTCTGGGAGTGGGAACAGGAGTAGAAAACCAAGGGAAGTAGGAGAGCATTGTGGTGGGAACTAGAAGTAAGATGAAGGGCACAGGTGGCCCCTGGACAACATAACCTGCAGGTACAAAGCCTTCCAACCACAGAGAGAGCCTGGCTGTGTCCTATATTCACCAGGGACCCAGGACTCAGGACGAGGGGAAGAAGCGATTTCCTCCCAGTCAGCCAGCCAACTTTGACCAAAAGCCCTATCTGTGACCACTTGGGGCTAAGCTCCAGGACACACGAGCTGACACCAGTCCCAGCTCTGGAATGACACATGATGGCAGCAGTGTGTGCCCCAGATGATGATCACTGTGGCAATGGCACAATGTCTTCTGGGGCTCTGGCAAACGCTGCATGAAAGGAACCCACAAGGTCTTGCAGAACACAGAGTAGATAGGAGAGTGACACTGGCCTCTCCCTCAGTGTCCAGAACTACCTTTTCCCTTCTCTCCATGTTCCCTTTCTTTCTATTCATCAGAGAGAAAGAAAGCGAGAGAGAAAGAGAGAGAGAGAGAGAGAGATTTGGTAAGCCAGGGCCTCCAGCCACTGCAATCAAACTCCAGACACATGTGCCAGCTTGTACATATGTGTGACCTTGTGTGCTTGTACCACATTGTACATCTGGCTTATGTGGGATCTGAAGAGTTGAACATGAGTCCTTAGGTTTCACAGATAAGTGTCAGGCCACCTCTCCAGCCCCTTTTGTTTTTGATTTTTTTTTTTTTTTGAGGTAGGGTCTCACTGTAGCCCAGGCTGACTTGGAATTCACTATGTAGTCTCAGGGTGGCCTTGAATTCACTGCACTCCACCTACCTCTGCTTCGGAGTGCTAGGATTTAAGGTGTGCACCACTATACCCTGCTATAAAGGTTTATTTGTGTGTGCATATGTGTATTTATTTATTTGAGAGCGATAGACGGAGAAAGAGGCAGATAGAGAGAGAGAGAGAATGGGTGCGCCAGGGCCTCCAGCCACTGCAAATGAACTCCAGATGCATGCACCACCTTGTGCATCTGGCTTACATGAGTCCTGGGGAATTGAGCCTCCAACCAGGGTCCTTAGGCTTCACAGACAAGCACTTAACTGCTAAGCCATCTCTCCAGGCCCTGTTTTTGATTTTTTAAAAGTGTATTTATTTGTGTGTGTGTGTGTGTGTGTGTGTGTGTGTGCGTGCGTGTGTGTGTTGGGGTACTCCAGGGCCTCTTGCCACTACAAATAAATGCCAGACACTTGCACCAGTTTTTCTGTCTAGCTTACATGGGTGGCTTGGGACTTGAACACAGATCAGCAGGCTTTGCAAGCAAGCATCTTTCACTGGTGAGCCATCTTCCCAGCACTCCTCATGTTCACCTTCTATCCTAGCCAAGTCCAAACTTGGCCCAACTCCAAGGCACACCCAATTCTGGCTGAAGAGTGTGGCCAGCTCCTTCTTCTCTGGGCCTGCCCTCATCTAAGGTCACCCTTAGAGCCTTCTTTGCCGACATGGTGCACATGGCTGTAGCAGTCAACAAGGAGTTCAGCTCATTTCTCCCTTCAGGCACGTTTTTTGAGACAAGGTCTCATAGGGTCCAGGCGAGCCTTGAATTTGCTACATAGCCAAGGATGACCTTAAACTTCTGATCCTCCTGCCTCCAGCCCAACCCTCTTAGTGTGGGTATTACAGGCATGTATCAGCATGTTTATACAGTGCTAAGGATTGAACCCAGGGCTTCATGCATGCTAGGCAAACATTCTACCAAGTAAGCTACATCCCCTGCCACCCTGTACTCCCTTAAAGCATTTTCAGAACCCCTATTCATACAAAAGTAAAGTGTGATCTCATTGCTATGGCTTACAAGACCCTTTGCAATCTGCCCTTTACTACCTAGCTACTCCCTGCCACTTATGTACTTTCTGTTCCCCGGAAGGTTGATGTTGTGGCTCGAATCAGATGCCCCCATAGACTCATGTGCTGCAAATGACTGGTCCCCAGCTGGTGGCAATTTGGGTGGCAGAACCTTGCAGGAGGAGGTGTGTTGGGGGGGGTGCTTAGGGGTGTTACAGCCAGCTCCCACTATCCAGAATTTGGCTCACACTCCTGCTGCTGTATCCACCTGCTTTGGCATGGAGGTGATATCCAGCCTCTGCTGCTTTCCCTTGCCATCATGAAGCTTCCTTGTGAGACTGTGAGCCAAAATAAATCATTGACTCACATCAGCTGCTTTGGGTCAGGTGTTTTGTTCCAGAAAAGTGAAGGTAAGTACAATTGTTGGTATTAATTGCTGCAACCTGAGTAGACCCAGCCTGGTGACTTCAGCACACCTCTGCACAGAACCGCCATCTCCTCGGATCTGACTGGAACGATTCTTTACCTCTTCAAACACCCAGCTCAAACAGGCTGTTCAGTGGTGAGTAGAGAGTGCTCAGTGGGAGATGAGTAGAATGGATCTGGGTATTTCCCATTCTATGAAATTAGTAGAAGTAATGAGGGAAATAAATGGGCCTAACCACGCTTAATTTTCCAAGACCGAGGTAAGTGTTCCAAACATTTCCTAAGGATACTCCGAAGTATGTTAGCCTGTTACAGGGATGGCATGCAGAGCACACATGTTTGTCTTCATCCAACTCACAAAACATAGAAATCCCAGGGGCCTGGGAAGATGGTTGAGTGGGTAAGAACTCTGGCTGTGTAAGCAAGAGGGCCCGAGTTCTATGTCCAGCACCTATATGAAAATCTGGGTTTGCCGCACATGCCTGTAACCCCAGTCCTGTGGGTAACAGACAGGAGAATTTCAGTCTGACTGAAAGGGAAGTTTCTGGATCAGTGAAAGGCTTCATCTCAAGGAGATAATGTAGAAGAGCAATAAAGGAGGACACTGACATTCTTCTCTGGCCTCTATCTATGTGCACACAGAGTGTACGAACCTCCACACAGATGCATACTCTACACACACATCTCTCTCTCTAGCTCTCCCTCACACACACCATAACACACATACTACATACACATGCAAAAAATCATTGAAACATTTGAAGAATCCACCTCTTAGCACTTGTCTAAGCTGTTCATATGGAGGCCCCTAAAATGTCCCTTTAGGTACTTGGACCTTCGATAGCCAACGTACTTCGAGAAGACAGTGACTTGTGGACTTCTCTGTGGGTATTTGGCCTCACTGGGTGGGTGAGGTCCCAGAAGTTGGTGGGTGGGAGTTATAAGTGACAGAGGTCTCTCTTGAAGAAAGTGGAATGTCCTAACCCTCCCTTCCTGCCCAACCCAGCTGTCCCTGCCAGGCCTGGGAAAAGGGCTACTCATTGGCTCCCTTCTTCAGCTCTCAAAACTGAGGATCTGAGCAAAACTGAAGGGGATCAAGGGCTGGTCCACAAAGAAAGATATGAATTGTTTGTTTTTTAAAACAACTAATTTTTATTTATTCATTTGTAAGGGGAAGTGATTGAGAAATGGAGAGAGAGAAAGAATGAGTATGGGCGCCAGGGCTTCTTGCCACTGCAAACAAACTCCAGATGCACATGTCACTTTGCGCATCTGGCTCTAAGTGGGTACCAAGGAATCAAACCTGGACCAGCATGCCCTACAACGGAGTGCCTTTAACTTGCTGAGCCATCTCCTCAGCACATGGATTGTTTTTTAAAAGACAAAGCCTCACTTCTGGTTAGTGTGGGAAGGATGTAAAATGTAACATTTCCCTTTCATCTCTTCTTTTGCTTCTGGAATTTCAAAGCTATATCTGACTAATGAAAGTAAGCAGAGATTTAACAAAGTTTGGACAATGTTCTTCCAGCTTCCCAACACCTGCACTACTTGTTCTTAAGAAGCAATGGATGAGCTGGAGAGATGGCTTAGCAGTTAAGGCATTTGCCTGCAAAGGCTAAGGACCCAGATTCAATTCTCCAGGTCCCACGTTAGCCAGATGCACATCGTGGTTAGAGTGGCTAGAGGCCCCAGCATGCCAATTCTCTCTATATATCTCTGCATCAAATCAAATAAATAAATAAATAAATAAATAAATAAAATGATTTTAAAAATTTTAAACTATTAAAAAAAAAGAAGAAACAATGGATGCAAAGATTAAACACAGGAACCTGAATGCCAGGAAAGAGAGACCTGGATCAAGGTCCCAGCATGTTATCTGAAGGCTCTAGTCCTCCTGGCAGTGCCCAGTCAAGATCCCAATGAGCACCCTGACTCTGAGTCAGCCAGGGCTTTGATCCTAACTGCTGGTGGAAGTCCAACATCAGGAGTTCAGGGCTTCGGGATGAATCCAGGCATCCTTAACCAAGAGGCTGGCTATTGTGCCATCTTACTCTAGATACACATCTAAGTAGCTGGGACAGCTGCACAGACCATGCCAGCCCACTGGGGCCAGGGAGGACAGAGTGGCCTCCTCTCAGCTGTGTATGTGAGGCTGTTTGATATTTCCTTAAATAGGATCAGAATGAACATTTTGAAAGGTTCCATCTTATATAAGTGCTACCTTCTAAAATAGAAACCCTCTTCATATTATTTGCAGCTTTCTAAGAAGCGAGCCCCAGATTCTTCCAAGAGCTCTTTGTCCACAGCGGACATTGGGAAGGCAGAGGCCCAGAAGTTGGGAATCAAGGCTGTCTTTTAGAATCACAGACTCGCCAGGGTGGAAGGACCTATAGCCATTTCCCACAGTTCTCTGCACCCAAGCAGGACCATTGTTAGCAACTGAGCAGAAGGGTCTGGCCACACCAAATAAGTTCAAGTTCCTATAACCTGGGCCCACACAGGCCTCCTTGCATATAAACACCCAGCTCAGGCTCCTGGCTGCTTTGGGTTGGGGGTGGATAGACTTTGTGTCTCACCACTTCTGCTGCTGTTGGATTGGGCTCTTCCTCTCACTTTTGCCACCTTTTCATTCCTCACAGGGACATGCCGGCACTTCTTCCTGCCTTCCCCACACCAAGTCACAAACCACAGTGCTGGACAGACAGACAGCAAGCAGGTGCTTAATCAATACTTGCTGGGCTGAGCCTGCTTGCCAGTTGTAAAGTATCCCCTTAGCCCTTTCCAGCTGGCCATGGCCTTTGCATCTCCTCTGCCTGGCTAGCTCTGCTCGCTGCTTCATTCCCATCCTCTGCCCAGCTTGCAAGACCCTGGCTCCAAAGTAGGCACGGAAATGGCACCATGGGCCCCCAACCTGGTGAATTTCAAGAAAGGGAGGCCTCACTGCTGCCACCATGACCTCCTAGAAGACATGGGACTTTTTGGCTCTCTGGTCTGGTCCAGGCAGAAGAGACCTTCACAAAGCCCAGTCTGTGGGCTGAGAGATAGCTCAGCAGCGATTAAGGCGCTTGCCAGTAAAACCTAAACAACCCAGGTTCAATTCCCCAGTACCCATGTAAAGCCAGATGCACAAAGTGGTACATGTGTCTGGAGTTCATTTGCAGTGGCTAGAGACCCTGGTGCACTTGTTCTCTCTCTCCCTTCTCCTCTCCCCACCCCTGGGCTTGGTGATGCACACCTTTAATCCCAGAACTCAGGAGGCTCAGGAGGATCACTGTGGGTTCAAGGCCATCCTGGGACTACATAGTGAATTCCAGGTCAGCCTATCTCAAAAAAAAAAAAAAAAAAAAATCTGTGTCCACAAACCAAAAGTGGCCAGATACACATGCATCTAAGTCATGTGTCAAGCTCTCACCCATGACCTGGGAGAAAAGGGCTCTGGCTCTCCCTCCTCGACCTTGCCAATACAGGGGTCCAGCCTGCGGTATTCATGGCTGCTGTTGGGATTCAGGGCAGGGTCATGTAGGCCACAGGACCTGTGTAAGGGGGACAACACAGAGCATCTCAGCTTCTTAAATAGGTGACCCCCAAAGAGCATTTATCTCACTGAGTCAGAGTGAGACCCGCATTTTTCTCAGTGCTCAGCCCTTCAGCAGGTTCCTTGGGAAACCAGAAGGGCTGAAGAAAAGCAGTAGGAGCTTTTGTTCAACTCACAGCCCCAGTCCCCAACTTCAGGTTCTGTGAACATAGGAACACAAAGAACTTTCTCTGATGGCTAAGGTGTGAATGGTTTTGCCTGTCCTCGGGCACCAGGATGAAACCACTACCTGTTTAGGTGAAGGTTTATACACAGAGTTTTCCTCTCATAATGGGAGTACACCCTTCACAGGCCTCTGTGCGTACACAGACTACTCTTTTGGAGCACTCTGCCATTGCTGTAGAGAAATCCAGACTGTCTTTCCTTGTGGGAATGAGGATGAAATGTACAATTCTCCAAGACAGATCAGCGTTTCTGGCATATTCTCTGGCAGAGAGGTGGCCATGGTGGCGGACGAGCCCATGGTTGCAAAGTGTGAACCCCAACATCATCTGGAGTGCAAGGCTACAGTCCTGTGCGATCTGCGTGAGTCCAGGCATTTCTGCTGCTCCACAGGCTAATTGCTTAATTGAATCAGTGCAAATTCCCGCCGTCTTAGAGCACGAGGGTTGTTGATGAGAATGGCTGACTGGGCAGGTCAGGAAGGCAGAGGCAGCACAGGAGCAGCAAGGCGTTCCTGGCCCACTGTCCAGGCTGCAAAGGCTCTTCTCAGCTCACTTGAGCGCTCTTGGATGGCCAAGAGATCAAACTCTAGGCAGGGCTGGGTGGAGAGGGCAGAGCTGGTACCTGGCAAGGCCCATGCTGTGCCCAGCTGTTCCAGCCCCTCACATAGCAATTCTCCAGCTGCTGGGTCCCCACTCCACTTGCTTTGCTTCCCAAGAGAGCCAGGAGCTTGGATGCTCCCTGTAATGAGTGTCAGAGAAGGGTTTCTGTTACAGCCCCGTGAGAACACTCAGGCCTGCATGCATGCAATGCCTGGTTGCAAGGGACCCTGGAGGCTTCTCTCACTGCCCACCTCCAGGCCAGCATGGCCAGTAAGGCCTTCCCTGCTTAAGAATCAGGACTTAGAGGACAAAGGGGTCTGCACGTCTAGTCTTTAGATATCTGCAGGAAGCACAGTGCTTTACCCTGGCCTAACAAGTGGGGTTTCTGTTCCTGGCATTGTGCAAAAATCGCTGGTTCGCAGTCTGGTGTAACATCCTGGCATTGACTTTAGGAATGAGTTCAAGTGAAAAACAAAATGTTCTTGGAGGTGGACTTGGCTGAGGCACTATTATGTGTTGACCAAC
Source organism: Orientallactaga sibirica (assembly GCA_036365145.1). Taxonomy (NCBI): domain Eukaryota; kingdom Metazoa; phylum Chordata; class Mammalia; order Rodentia; family Dipodidae; genus Orientallactaga; species Orientallactaga sibirica. The sequence continues at coordinate 10,561,286 of JAEOAD010000015.1, forward strand.
TCCTGTTTCCCAGGCACATAGTAGGGGCTGCTTTTCCTACCCACATCTGCATTTAACAGGGTGCATACAACAAGGAGTTCTGACCACTGGGATAACAGGTCATCACAGAGGTGTAGGGTCGCTTGTTCCAGCAATAAGCCCAGCCCGTTAGTAATACTTGACACTGGCACTCGGAATACTTCATTCCTCGTTGGGAGGCAGCACGGGGGAGAGGCTGTGGCTGTGGTCTTGTTTTTGCCACATACTAGCTATATGATCTCAGACACGTTACTTAACGTCTCTGAACCTGTAAAAAAGGAACAATCTAATATTCGAGGTTGTAAAAATTTAATTAAGTGATGTACAAGCAGTCCTTTGCTTGGGGCCTGGCACACAGACAGGCGGTATAAATAGCAACGCTGTTCTTCTATTAAGTTGGGAACAGTTTAGAAAATTTGTTCTTTCAAAACTTTTATCTGTTTCAAATTGCCTGGGTTTTTTCATAAATAGCAGAAGTGGACTCTGCAGGGAAAAAGAGCAGTCACTTGGCTCCCTTAAATCCTGAACTAAATTACCAGATTTAGAAGTTCAAAGTCAGTTGATTTTAGAAACAATTTGTTCTGCCCTATCCAGAGAGACAGAGCAGGGCCTCTTTATAACTGGATGGGGGCAGCCTGACCCTGGTCAGTTCTACAGCGTGGGTGGCGGTTGACAGAAGCAGCGGGTGGCCAAGGCTGTAGGGAGTGAAAGGGTGCACACTGGAAGAGCCCACAGTGGAGATTATGTCTTCCCAGTGCTGATTTGGGAAGAGCTCTGGCCAGCACCACATACCCTTTTCCAGCAGGGAGATGATGCTGTCACTTTACCCAGCACCACATACCGTTTTCCAGCAGGGAGACGATGCTGTCACTTTACCCAGCACCACATACCCTTTTCCAGCAGGGAGATGATGCTGTCACTTTACCCAGGGGATAATGTCCTACTGGGGTTTAATTTACATTTCCTGGGAGGCTCCTCCTCTGAAGTGCCTTTCACCCATTTCCCAGCTGGATTGCTTGTTTATTGTTCAACTGTTCGACTTCAGGCTTTTTCCTGATTCTAAACAGTGCTCTTGGATTGAGTATGTAGTTTGCAAAATAGGTTCCTCTGGTATGTGATCTGTCCATTCTCTATTTGTTTTTTGTTTGTTTGTTGTTTTTGTTTTTGCTAGATAGGGTTTCTCTCTAGCCCAGGCTGACCTGGAATTCACTATGTAGTCTCAGGGTGGCCTCAAACTCACAGCAATCCTCTACCTCCCAAGTGCTGGGATTAAATACATGCCACCCTGCCCAGCTTCTCCATCTGTTTTAGCCACCTTTTTCCTTGTTGGGACAAAATACCTGACAAAAAACAGGTTAAAGGAGGAAGGATTTATTTTTGGCTTGCAGTTCAAGGTTACAGTCCATCGTGGTTGGACAGCACCGGCAGCAGGGGCTTGAGGCAGCCGGTCACATTCAGTCCACAGCCAGAGAGTGATAAATGCTAGTGTTCAACTAGCTTTCTCCTTCTTATATAGTCCAAGATCCCCAGTCTATAGAAATGTGCCACTCACAGTTAAGGAGGGTCATCCCACCTTAATTAATCAAATCAAGATAACCCCTCACAGGCAAGCCAAGAAACCAACCTAATCTATACAATTCCTTATAAGTGATTCTGGGTCCTGTCAAGTTGACAATATAAACCATCACACCATCTCCTCAGCTGGGTCTTATGCAGAGAAAGAATGTGAAATTATGCTGAAGAGATGGCCTAGCTGTTAATTGCCTGCATAGTCTAAGGACCCAGGTTCAATTCCTCAGTACCCAGGTAAGCCAGATGCACAAGGTGGCACATGTGTCTGTCTGGAGTTTGTTTGCAGTGGTTGGAGGTCCTGGCATGCCCACCCTCTCTCTGTCTGCTTCTCTCTCTCTCTCTTTCTCAAAAAAAGTAAATAAATAAAATATTTCTTAAAAAAAGAATGTTGGAGCTGGAGAGATGGCTTAGTGGTTAACACACTTTGCCTGTGAAGCCCAAGGACCCAGGTTCAATTCCCCAGGACCCACGTAAGACAGAGGCACAAGGTAGCGCATGCACCTGAAGTTCATTTGCAGTGGCTAAAGGCCCTTGCGTGCCCATTCTCTCTCTCTCTCCCAACTAAATATTTTTTTTGGAAAAAAATAATGTCAAATTTGAACTTGGATAAAGCCTACACGATCAATTTCTGTTATAGATGAGCCTTTCACTGCCAGCCCTGAGAACTCTCCCATCCCTAGCTGGGTAGGACCTATCCATGCACTGTACACTCTCTCATTCATTCGAGAACCTCCACCATAAGCCCATGTGCACTCTGCCCCTCACTCACTACTAGAGCATAGTTCCCGTTTTCTCTCTAAGGCTTATTCCCATTGAATGTCAAGAAGAGACTCCAGCCGGGCGTGGTGGCGCACGCCTTTAATCCCAGCACTCGGGAGGCAGAGGTAGGAGGATCGCCGAGAGTTCGAGGCCACCCTGAGACTACATAGTTAATTCCAGGTCAGTCTGGACCAGAGTGAGACCCTACCTCGCAAAAACAAAAAAAAAAAAAAAAAAGAAGCGACTCCATGGGGCCAGCTCAGCCCAAGCAGCCTTAGACCTTGCCATGCCAGGGCCCACTTCCAGAATAAGGGCTTCTTGTACAGGGTAAATGTGTTCTGCAGCAAACACAAATGCCTACTCAGTCTGGAGTGTCCCACATGGCCATGAGCTACAGGGCTGGACCACTGCACTGTGAACCAAGATCCCAGACCAGCCTTCCCCAGGACAGCCACCTTGAGAGGCCCTGCATGAGGTGTAAGTAAGAGGATTTGTTCACTATTCTCTCTGGTGCAGCTTGAGATCCGGGGACTTGTGCTGTGCTGTGGGCTTTTAAAAGCTCTCATTTAGCCATCCACCTGCGCTCCCCAGGGTTAGTGAGAAGCTGCAGCCTTGAGGGCTAGGACAGCTTGCTTCAGTTAGTTTGAGCAGGACACTGGCAACTTGGCTCCTGATCCACCTAAGTGCAGTTTAATTAATTTCCACTAAGAATTAATGTCTCATATTCATCAACCCCTAGTGGCTGGTCTCCCAGTCCCTTCTGTTCTGGTGTAGTAAACTGGGGTTTCCTTGTAGACTAGGCCCTGGATTTACCTGAAATGTCTGGCAACATTATTGACTAACTCAAGATGAACTTTCCCAGTACAAAGGCCCTAGACTCATTCAGCTCACTGCCCACTCCCCCAACATGACCGTGAGAATTATCCTGAGCTTAGCTAGTGAGGACAGAATAGGGCAACAGAGGACTGAGCCATGAAGATGAACAACAGTTATGTGGTGGTAGGTGGGGCAGGCTGGGTCTTCAGAGAATGAGTGAGAATACCCAGAGCAGCAGGGTTGGCAGAAATCCAAAGAGATGGAAAGGAAGAAAAGGAAAAGTTAGATGTCAGGAAAGCAGGAAGGCTTATAACATAGGTCTGCAAGCAACTAAGTCAAAGGAAGGGCTTCTGTGCATCTAAGTACATATCTCATTAGGGGACAGTTATTTCTCCCATCTCTGTGACATGTATTCAAGTGAATCAGCATTTCTGAAGGGTGGTCTCTTGGCCAGAAGCCTGACAGGCACAGTTGCACTAACTCTTAAGGGAAGGGACAATAGCATATTTTTATTATCATGCGATGGGTCACTTAGAATGTCAGGTCTCTAGTTATGGCCAGGCATAGAACTCAAACTGTTTTCTTTTGACCAGGAGAAAGTAGCTTTTTCCCTGCAAAGCCCTGATACTTCTAACCCTCCCTTTACCCAGAAATGAAAGGTGGGGGTCCAAAGCTGATTGTGAGGAATGGGTCCATCCTCAGTGTCCTTTCATGTCTTTCTAGCTGCTTAACAAGGGGCAGAGAGCAACCTAGACAGGTTAGATGGCAAAAACATAAGGCGGTGCTGGGAAGGTCTTAAGAGCCCTCTGCCTAGGCCTCCTTGTTTAGTAAGAAGCTGAGGTCTAGGGTGCAGGGTGGCATACTACCAAAGCTTAACAGCAGGACGCTTAGATTTTGAGAATTTGGACCTAAACTCTTAAATAATGCGCAAAAAAAGAGAGAGAGAGAGAGAAGAACAAGGGAGGGAAAGAGGAAGAAAGAATAAGAGAGAAATAGAGTGAGCAGAACTCTTTTATAGGTGTATATTTACTCAAGAACAGCAATGGAAGCTGGGACTGTAGATCAGTGGCAGAGTGAGTGCTTGCATAGCACATGTGACACCTTGGGTTCAAGTCCCAGCCCTGCAAAACCAAACCAAAGCAACAAAAATCAATAAATAAATAACACTTAGCCAGGCATGGTGGCACATACCTTTAATCCTAGAGGTAGGAGAACAGCCTGGGACTACAGAGTGAGTTCCAGGTCAGTCTGAGTTAGAGTGAGACACTACCTCAAAAACAACACAAAAGCCAGGCATGGTGGTGCACGCCTTTAATCCCAGCACTCAGAAGGCAGAGGTAGGAGAATCACTGTAAGTTCGAGGCCACCCTGAGAATACAGAGTGAATTCTAGGTCAGGCTGGGCTAGAGTGAGACCCTACCTTGGAAAACAAAAAAAAAAAAAAACAAAACAAAACAAAAACAGCAATGACCACCAGGAGCACAGATTCCCGGAAGTCCGGACATGTTAGTCAGATGTAGGTGCTACAACAAAAATAACACTTTCCAACAGATAGATGGAAGCTCGCTCGTGGAAAGTTGAGGGTTGCAGCTGGGCACTAGAGGTAAGAGGACAGAGACATGACTCCACACTGTCACCCTGTCACCCTCTGCAGCCTGAGGAGTTCCCCGATCTTTTATGGGCCTCGACTCAGGGATTTGTGCTTCAGTGCAGAATGCGATTTCTGGAAGGGCCAGTATGGAGCAGAATTGGAGATTTTATAATCAATATTTTCAGAAAGGCCCTCAAGAATGAAGTACACTTGAGACCATGGATGTGGGCCTCTCAAAGAGAGTCACCATGGCGTGTCAGCATCAGCATGCATACACACCATTTTGTGGCTCTCAAGTTACATTTCATCTCAAAAGGTTGGTCAGACACCTTCCTGTTTCCATTCTTGCTTGATTTCGATAAATGACATTACAGGGTGGCTCCAGAGATGCCTTGGGTGGACTGATAATCTGATAAAACCAGAAACCACCTAGGTTGCACAAAGGGATTTAGCATATGTTCTTTCCTTGTAAATGGGGCTTCTGGTGAGAGTCCTAGGACGGTGCAGGTTTATAGCTGTGAGGGGAGAAAAGGCTTTAAGCAGCTGTTAATTGCACTGGACATCTTGTTTCACTGCTGCTGAGAGACTTCATGCAGACTCCAGTGGGAGGGACTCCTTTTCCTTCTCATGTTCTCATAGTGTGCCCTGTCTTTCCCGCCTGCCTCACTGAAGCTGGAGTCTGAGGGAAAGTCGTAGCACATGTGCAGATGTGAAGGTGGTGGCTGGTGGCATATGCTGAGTTCACGCAGCTGCTGATATGAGAGGTGTGTGTGTAAGTGCACAGCCAAGTGGCCTGTTCCCTCATGCAAACACTTTGATGGGGATTCCAGACTCTTAGAACAAAGCCCCTTAGAGAAGAGGACACCTTCTTTTGAATCTTGGGAACCCAGAAGATGCTCTTCCTTGTACTGCATCAGCCTTTCCAAATGAACCTGAGGCCAAAGGATAGGGACTCCATCCATACCCCAGAACCCAGGGTGATTCCCACAGACCAGCACATGGCACCTTGAGCAAGGAGATCCCTATCTGAACTCATCTTCCCCAAATCCCACCCATCTCTAGCTTCCTGCTGTTGCTCATAACACCCAATCCTAGGCACACAGACTTCCTCCCCCCAACCTCCTGCATTCTTCCAGATTCCTCTCCCTTTCTGGATAGAGCTATATGAGTGTACACATAAACACAAATGACCAGGCTCTATGACTTCAACCCTAGCCTCTAGTGTTTCCCTGTTCCTCTCCTCTTTATCCTCTGCCTTTCAGTTCCAGACATCATTTCATACTGATCCATTTAAATTGCCTCTTAGTCCCACTTATCCCACTTCGAACCCAATCTTCTCGCAGTAATGAATGAGATCTTAAATGTAAATCTGACTCTTCCTCCCCATTTACAAGCTCTCTTACCTGCCTGTTCCCAGTTTCCTAGGGGTGAGATCTCAATCCTTCATGCCACCAAGGCACCATTAGCTCTTCTTACCCATCCTTGGCCCACCTGTGCCCTTTGCTACAATGCCCACACTAAACAAGTGGGACAAAGTACTCAGTATTCTTGTTAGCCTCCTTCACATCCTCCAATGTTATCACCAATGCAACCTTCACCCATCCAGAAGCATTCTTCATTTCCTTCTTTCCCCTCTTTCAACCAAATCTCCATCCCTTCTGCTTGTCCATAGCCCCTTGGTGCCCCTTACAGGACGGTCACTTGTTCTAGATGTTTGCTCACCTCCATCCCACACATCACTTCCCTCTGTTCCTTCCCCTTTTTCTGATGGACTGATGCCTGTGGACATGGGCTTCCAGTGTCATCACTTCCTGGACTAGATGTGGAGTGGCTGAACTTGGAAGGACAGGTGGATCTCAGTGTATAGGGCCTTGCTGCTTTTTCACATTGGAGCAATGTTTCTGTCCGCCCACACAGACCCTCATCTCTGGAGCCCAGAGGCCCTCACACCAGTGTGGTCTAGAGGTCCTTTGTCATGCTCCGTGAACTCAGTTGTGACTACTGAGTGTGGGGGTACTGACTTTCTGGAATGTCAGTGCTAGAAGCTGAGCTGCTTCCCTCAAGTTCCATAGAGTCTGTTGAAGGTATGCAATGCCAAGACATGTGGCCTGCTTGGTATAACTCCTCGCTCACCCACCTCTCCTCATGCCTGGTTCTGTTTGACTCCGAGACACTCAACTGTAGTGGTGATCCAGTCTGAATGGTGGTTGGGAGCTCTGAGCTATTGTTCCTTATCCCCTGAATGTTCTCTTCCCTGAAGAGAACTGACAAGTCTTTCAGGGTCCATGACCCCTCTTCATCACATGGACATTGGAGAGGTGTGAATGCACTCCTTCCATGCGCACCCAGACATAAGCCACACCATGAGGAGGAAGTCTGGGCTGAGGTGAGGCCTCAGTGACAGAGGAAAGAAATATGCAGCCCCACTGCCTCCCAAAGCCTGGTGCTTACATTGTAAATTGCTCCCTATTTTATTATCTGTAATATGAGGATAATAATTCATTTTTCTCATAAGGAGGTTCTAAAAATTAAATGTCATTTCACACCTACTAGGATGGCTATAATTTTAAATATCACAAATGTTGGGGAAGCTGTTGGAGAAATGAGAACCTTGGTACATAGATGGATGGCAGAAACCAAACATGGTGCTTCCACTGAGGAAAACGGTCTGGAAGTGCCTCAAAAAGCTAAACATAGAGTTATCAGATGATCCAGAAATTCCACTGCTAGGCATATCTCCAAGAGAACACAAAACATGAACATTCACATCAGCATTAATGATAATAACCTCAGAGTGGAAATGACCTAAAAGTATACTAAGTAATGAACGGAGAAACAAAATGTATAGCCATATAGGGAAAAATCACCTATCCATACAAATGAATGAAGTGCTGATACATGCCACAACATGGATGAACCTTGAAGACATCATTGGTTATGGAATTCAAAAGGACACACATTGTATGATACTATTTATAAGAAATCTCCAGAATAGACAAACACCAGGGACTAGGGAAAGGAGTGACACTGGTGAGGACAGGCTCTCTTTCTGGGATATGACAATGCTCTTGAGCTGGATAGTGATAACATGACTGTGTGGACATACTTTAAAGAAACAAACTCCATACTCTAAAAGGATGAATTTTATGGTATATAAATTATATCTCAATCATAACCAAAAGGAACAGAGGAAGCTGGAGAGATGTCTCATGGGTAAAGTGCTTGCTGCACAAATGTAAAATGGGAGTTTGACTCTCCAGCACCCACACAAATGCTGAGTCAATGTGGTGACCTGCCTGTAATCCCAGAGCTCAGAGGTACAGACAGGGGATCCCACAGGCAAGCTGAATCCCACAAGTCAGCTGTCCAGACTTGCTGAATTGGCAAGCTTTGGGTTCAAGTCAGGGACCTGGCCTCAGTAAAATAAAGAGAACAATCCAGAAAGACACCTGGCCTGGAGAGATTGCTTAGTGGTTAAGGCATTTGCCTGCAAAGCCTAAGGACATAAGTTCAATTCCCCAGTACCCATATAAGCCAGATGCACAGGGTGGTGCATGCATCTGGAGTGCAGTGGCTAGAGGCCCTGGCATGCTCATTCTCTCTCTCTCCCTCTCTCTCTCTCTCTCCCCTCCCTCTCTCCCTTAAATAAATAAGCAAATAAATAAATAAAATATACTTTTAAAAAAGAAAGAGGGCTGGAGACATGGCTTAGCAGTTAAGACACTTACCTGTGAAGCCTAAGGACCTAGGTTCAATTCCCCAATACCCACATAAGTATCTGGAGTTTGTTTACAATGGCTAGAGGCCCTGACACACCCTTCTCTCTCTTAAATAAATAAATAAAATATTTATTATTTATTTTATTCATTTGACAGAGAGAAAGAATGAGAGAGAGAGAGAGAGAGAGAATGGACCCACCAGGGCCTCCAGCCACTGCAAACAAACTCCAGATGTGTGCGCCCCTTGTGCATCTGCTTATGTGGGTTCTGGGGAATTGAACCTTGGTCCTTTGGCTTTGCAGGCAAATGCCTTAACTGCTAAGCCATCTCTCCAGCCCATATTTTTTATTATTTATTTATTTATTTGACAGAGAGAAAGAGGGAAAGAGAGAAAGAGAGAGAGAAAATGGACACACCAGGGCCTCCAGCCACTGCTAATGAACTCCAGACACATGCACCACTTTGTGCATCTGGCTAATGTGGGTCCTGGGGAAATGAACCTGGGTCCTTTGGCTTTGCAGACAAGTGAATTAACTGCTAAGCCATCCCTCCAGCCCTAACATCAACCCCTGGCCTCCACACACATGCACACACACACACATGTTCCCATACACATGCAAACACACGTACATACATGCATGCCCAAAATAAAGGAAGTCTGCAGAGATAGCTAAGTAGATAAGGTGCTTGCCACACGAGTGTGAGTTTGGATCCCCAGGACCCATGGATGCTGGATGCTGTAATGGGCGTCTGTAATACAGGTAACAGAGACTCCCCTAGAAGTTTGCAGGCTTGCTGGCCTGGCAATTGCAGGGATGAACAATGAGAGCCCTGCTGCAAGCGAGTTGGAAGGTGAAGGCATCCAAGGTTGTTCTCTGACCTCCACGCACACACCCACACTTACAATACACAGACACAGCATACGCAGCTATACATACACACATCCCCAAAAAATTAAAAAGGAAAAGAACAAAGTAGTATACACAGAGTCATACACACCCAGATTAAATATGACAACACCACTCCTAGCCCACATGAGTGTTCCTGTGAAGACAACTCTGAAGCCCAGCATCAGGTACCTTCCTGTTGAAGCCTGCCCATCAGAAGCACATTCGGGTTGCAGCTTGGGGTTTGCCACCTTAGGGAAGATGGGGGTGAAAAATGCCTTGTGTGCAACTTTAAGCATGTCATGGAAAAATGAGAAGCATTTCTGTCCTTTTACCGTACTCTACCCCACCTCAACCTCAACCCGGGGGGAAAGGAGCAAGGGAACTGGGGAAGATCTCTGCTCCCTAAAGTTTCAGCAACTGAGCCAGTGCCAGTCTTGGGAGCGGCCATGCTGGTAGCCTTGGAAAGGACTACTGAGGGAGTCTCGGGTTACCATAGCAGTGGCTCCAGGTGAGGGTACCTATGGCCATTATGGGGATGGATGCTCCACCTTCCCTAATCCTCAGCACAGCTTCCAGGAAGAAGAATCCTCATGTCTTCCACCCAAGAGACATTTCCTCTGACTTCCCATCAAGGTGATAACACATAACTCCCACGCTCCTCAGACCCCATGGGGGTGCACTGAGCTCTTAATGGGAAGGGACATGTTGTGCCCAAATCTTACAGGCTCTGTCCAAGCACTGGCACTTCCATTGCCCACCCCCTTTCCATTCCCACCCACCCTCCAAGCCCACCCTCACACCCTCAGTGTGCAGGGGCCATCTATATCTACCAGGTGGGTGGATCCACTTCCTGATCCTGACCAGCTCAGAACCTTCCTTTGCTTTCACAGCATCCACTTGTCATGGTTTCTCTATGGAGCCCAAATTCCAGTGGCACTTCCTTTAGGAAGGAAATAGTTCAGCTAAAGTCACATCTACATTAAACACATCAAAATAATGAACATGTCCTCCTTTCATTCCCTGCAAACACCAAGCACAAGGCCACCTCTGTACTTTTGTCCCCATTATTCTTCATGTCATAAGCTATCCACTGCTTCTCCACTTGCTCAAGCTTCCCTGAAAGGACTGAGCCCCTGGACCTGACCACAGCTCGCTCTGTGGCTGGGGGAACAGGATGTCTGCACAGCCCAAGGAGGGAGACGTCACCGCAGAGCCATCCTGGGGCTCTGCAGCTGCTGCTCTCGCAGCTGTGCCAGGACTGGCTGAGGCTGAGGAATGTCCCCAAGAGCTCCCCTCCCCCCACCCACAGATGGACCGCAGAAGGAGGCTGTTCCTGTGCACTCTGTTACATTGCATACATTGCCCTGCCTTCAGTGCCCACCCACTGGCCTACCTTCCATCAGGGCTGGGGTCCTTGGACTGGGACTCCATATAGTCCCCAAAGGCCAAGAAAAAAAAATATTTAGGCAGCGCTCACAGGAACTCTGGCACATTTCAGAGCAATTGCGTGTGTTCTGCAGTGCAGCTCCATTCCATGGTGGAAGGAAGTATGGGTGCCAAGCATTTGATGGATTTCCAGCGAAACCCCAAGATGCACAGAGCTGACTGGCAGCAGTCTCCCCTCAGCCAGCCACTACTCAAGGCTCCCAGAGCTTCACCATGTCCCAAGAGTACCACTTGGGCTCCCAGGCCTGCTCTGTCTCCTGGTGGCAGGCCAGCACTGAAGCACACGAGGCAATAGCCTCGTCTGCACTCTGTTCCAAGACCCCTTCTGCTACATCTGCTTGGAATTTCCGCAGTCTTTTATCCAAATGAGGTAGGAAGAAAATGGGACACAACGGACAAAGAACAGAGCCCAGTGTTGTGCACACCTGGCAGGAGGATGCGGAATTTAAGATCAGCTTTGGCTACATAATGAGTTCAAAGCCAACCTAGACTTCATGAGGCCCCGTCCCCTGTCTCAAAACAAAAGACAAGAAAAGAAAAAAGAAAGAAGAAAAGAAAAGATGAGAGAGAGAGAGGGAGAATAGCTCTGTGTCTTCTGTCCCTACACTTACATGTACTCTAACCTCATCCTGCACTTATTCACATAGAACACAGCCCCAGCCACAAGGAACTGTGTTGGCATGTCACCATGGCCATTGGCTCCCAATACAGTGAGTCACCAGGCAATGACAAGACTAGAGGTCAGTGGTGGGCACAATGCCCTGTGAAGATGCCCAGGGCTCTCATCTAGAAGCAGAAGACGCCTGTGCAGAGCACGGCAGTCTCGGGGCCCATCTGCTAACACAGAATGGTGTTTAAAAATACTTACAGCAATGCCTAGCACACAATAAGTACAACATGCGCTACCTAGCTTTAGGGCAGCACTCAGAAATCAAGAACACAGGCTCTGAAGATACTAGAATTTGTGTACTGGTTCTGTCCCTTTCTAACTCACTGACTTTGGTACCAGTTAGATACTTAATGCCTCAGTTTTTTCATGTGTTCAAGGAGAGGGAGGGGTGATACTCACACTTGAACAGTTAAAAGATTAGGCACATCAATACTGACAGACTGAGGCCACCCTGAGACTACATAGTTAATTCCAGGTCAGCCTGGGCCAGATTACCAAAAAAAATCGAAAAAAAAATCCAAAAAAAAAAAAAAAAAAAAAATTTCAATGCCTGCTGTGATTTGTGTCATTATATCACTACCAGCATTAGTATTAAGCTGTCTTTTCTTAGCTGTGATTATGATTTCAGGAGAGGTGACATCGTAGCCCTCCTTTTTCAGGCCAGAAGCTTCCTCTGCTGAAGAAAGTGGAGCCAGGAGGGAAAAGACCAGTAGGGAGTGGTCTCTCATGGAACAAAACTGAGCCAGGCGTGGTGGCACACGCCTTTAATCCCAGCACTCAATAAGCTGAGGTAGGAGGATCACCTGTGAGTTCGAGGCCACCCTGAGACTACAGAGTGAATTCCAGGTCAGCCTGGGCTAGAGTGAGACCTACCTCAAAACAAACAAACAAAAAAAAAAAAACTGGTTCCTCATTTGCACTCTGAACAGACTCTGGGGCCTTCCACATCCTCTGAAGAGTGTCTCCATGCTCACAAAAAGCGGTCAGTGTTGGACTTCATAGATGTGATTGATGCCCTGAGCTTGTCACTCAGCAGCCCTGTGACTGACTATAAGCACACAGCTCAACTTTCTGCCCTCTGTTACTAGCTTCTGCTCTCCTTGCAGCACTTACTGGAGAGAAGCTCTTTCCTAGCTTCCTGCCTCTAATTAATTTTCTTAGTTTGGGACTTGGGGCCAGAACAGGCTGCTGAGAACTTTGGATTGAGGGAGGAAGTGCTCATTTCATTTCTCCTTCCCCCTCAGAACCAAAAGCTGCAGCTGAGAGTCAATCTGACAAACCCAAGTGTGCATTTTACTTACTCTGTCAAAGTTCCAAATCCAAGGGTTCATCTGGCTGTGGAGTGGAGTATTGGCTCCAGATGTTGGGGGATTTGTGGGCTTTTTGTTGTTATTGTTTTGTTTTGTTTGTTTGTTTTTAATGTAGGACCTCGATCTAGCAGAGGCTGACCTGGAATTCACTATGTCATCTCAGGCTGGCCTCCAACTCACAGTGATCTTCCTTTTCTGCCTCCCAAGTGCTGGGATTAAAGCTAACTGATTTTTTTTTGTTTGTTTGGTTGGTTTTGTTTTTATTTAGTGCATGGATACATAAACTTATGCTAGTGATACTTCAAAGTGAATTTTAAAATAGGAATATTTTGAATAAAATGTAGAAACACCATTTTTTCAATTAACTCTTCTATAGAGAAGCAATTGCCATGAATTTCTTAGTGCTTAGTCCTTTCCTTTCTCTGTGCGTCTACAAATACAGCAACATATTGGTTCATTTCTATCAATTCGTGTGTGTGTGTGTGTGTCTGTTGGGGAATTTGGAGATTGAACCTGGGACTTTATACATGCTAGGCAAGTGTTCTACTACTGAGCTACATCCTGGCCTTTTGTTTTGTTTTGTTTTGCTTTGCTTTGCTTTTTGGTTTTTCAAGGTAGGGTCTCACTCTAACCTGGGCTAATCTGGAATATACTCTGAAGCCCCAGGCTGGCCTCAAACTCATAAAAATCATCCTACCTCAGTCTCCTGAGTGCTAGGATTAAAGGAGTGTGCCACTATACCATTCTGCCTTTTTTTTTTTTTTTAAAGATAGTTTCACTAAATTACCCAGGGTGGGTTTGAACTCACTCTATAGCCCAAGCTGAACTTCAACTCAAGATTTCCCTTCTTAGCCTCCGGAGTAGCTTAGATTACAGGCCTGCCCCACAAGACCCTTCTGGTCCTACCATACATATTATTCTAAGGCATCTTGCTTTTGCTTAACTGTGTCCAACACCCTTTCTTGTGGGTATAGTGGAGCCTCTTCATTCTAACAGCATTCCATTTGTGTATCTAGATAGCTCATTTACTATCTCCTCCATTGCAAGGTCTTTCAGCTTTATAGAAGGTTTTGCCCTTAACAAACATTCATGTGTCTGTGAACATTTTCTATGGGAGAAATGAAATTCATTCCCAGGCCAAAGGGTTGCAAGAGTCACAGTGTACCCTACCCTCCATCTCCTGGTTCATTGTTGTTTTGTTTTTCAAGGTAGGGTCTCACTGTAGCCCAGGCTGGGCTCAAATTCACAGCAATCCTCCCACTTCTGCTTCCTGAGTGGTGGGGATTAAAGGCATGTGCTGTCTGCTTTTCCCTTTAAAATATAATTTTCACAGAACAGGCATCTTATCTGTCTCATTCTACACTGTTTCCTCAATACCTACAATAGTCCAGCACCATAGTAGGAATTCAATAAATACATATTGATAAGAATGGACAAAAGGACAAACATTTTGTTTTGTGTACACAGTTACATAGTCTCATTACATTATGGCTGGCCTTGAACTTATGGCAATCCTCCTGCCTTAGCCTCCTGAGTGCTGGATTACAGGCATGAACCACCACAACAGGCCCTAAGACATACATTTCTTAGTGGTGGTAGTACTATCAACTTACTTTCTAAAACGCTGGTCCAAAAGATCATTTCCTTAAAGCCTTGATAACACAGGATATTATCAACTTTTAAATTAATTTTCCCCATCTGATAGGAGGAAATGCCATCATCCATTTATACCACTGTTTGACAAACTCCATCAGAGCCACCTGGCCTCTTGCCATTAGACTGATTTGGGACATTCTGTCTGTCTGTGAGGAATGTCTTCCAGGTCACAAACTGGGAGACTGACACCAGGGATGGGCAGGTGTGAGCAGGGGATCATAACAGAGCTAGCGCCAATAAGGAGCTGGAGAAGGGCTCTGGACAGTGTCACAGCTGCTGCAGCAACAGCTGCGTGATGAGGACAGCACAGCTTCTGCACAGGTGGAAGCAGAAGTTGCTCCCAGGGTGGGGACAGTCAGGAACAGAAGGGCAGGCCCAGCATCCTGTCAAAGGGAGTAGGACTGACATAAGCCTGACTCTCCCACAAGGGCAGAAACACTCAGAAAAAAGCCTGACTTCACCCTCTCCAAGGCTCAGAAAACATCACGGAAGAAAGGGTGAAAGAATGTAGGAGCTGGAGGATGGGGAAGAGTGATGTGGAACACTGCCCTCCAGACTCCACAAGACCACTGTGATCATTGCCTCACAGCACTTGCAGCTGCCTACATAAGACCTGCACAAGACTGGGCCCATCAGTACTATTTCGTGGATGGGGGAGAGGTTCGTGAGGTCTCACCTTTCCCTAAAAGCTGTTGGCAGTTCATGACTACTGAAATGGGAGGAACCTTTTTCTTCAGTTGTGAAACCACTGGTAAATTGCCTATGGTCAGCAAATAACCCCTCACTTATACTAACAAACTAAACAAAACTTAGTGTGTTAGAAAAAATTTTTTTAATCCAAAAAGCATCACAGTTTAAGAGGGGCTAATTGGCAAAAAGGGAGGACACAAGGAATGGTAATGAGGAGGCATATGTGATCAAAATCCATTGTATGGATGTAAAAACTTGCCAAAAATGAATTCAGGGGCTGGAGGGATGGCCTAGCGGTTAAAGTATTTGCCTGCAAAGCCAAAGGACCCAGGTTCAATTCTCCAGGACCCACGTTAGCCAGATGCACAAGGTGGCACATGTGTCTGGAGTTCGTTTGCAGTGGCTAGAGGCCCTGGTGTGCTCATTTTTCTCACTCTCTCTTTTCCTCTTTCTCTCTGTCAGATAAGTAAATGAAAATAAAATATTTTTTAAAAATGAATTCATAATTTTTTTCCAAAAGAAAAGAAAAAGAAATATCCTTAACAGTCTTGGAGTCACTGGTCTTGACCTTCAATGGTCCTTTCCAGACACGCATGTGATTCTTCACTCCAAGGGATCTTTTGTAGCCACATGAACCTTGAAGTCTTTGCTCCCATTCTAAACCATCTTCTCTGGCCCTTTTCAAAGCCATCATGGTCTCCCAGCCTAGATAACTGGTCAGAGTGACCCTGCATCTCCTCAGTGATACTACAAGGGACCCCACTGCCCAAGGGAGCAGGGAGCAGGCTCTCTGCCAGTGCCCCCGCCCCTGCCACAGAACCCACCAGTCCCCAGACTGGGCATGACCTGGGCAACTTATTTGGTTTCTTGAACCCATCTATACCACAGGGAGAAAGAGTAAGAACTTTCTAGCACAAAAGAAACTAAAGAGGCATATGAAAATGTCTGGTTTGTTTGGCTTCTAGTTTGAGAAAGTCAATCATGAAAGTCATGTTTGTGACAATTGTAGAAATATGGATATAAACCCAGCTACTTAGAAGGCTGCAGCAGGAACAGCATGAGTTCAAGCTTGAGCAGTTGAGGCCCTGTCTCAAATTTAAAAGAGGGGGCAAGGATGTAGCTCAGTGGGGGAGCACTAAAATATGGACAATTATAAGACATCAAGGGATTAGAGTTGATTTTGAAGGATGTGACAATGTGATTTATGTAGAAAATGCCTCTTAACCTTCTACATTTGCAAATGGAAATATTTAAGGTAGAATGTATAAATTTATTTTAAAGAAAAAAAGCAGATGAGACAGGCATAGGAGGCAGAGGTAGGAACATCACTGTGAGTTCAAGATCACATAGTGAATTCCAGGTCAGCCTGGACTAGAATGAAATCCTACCATGAAAAGCCAAAAAAAAAAAAAAAAAAAAAAAAAAAAAAAAAAAAAAAAAAAGAAAAGAAAATGAAGGAAAGGCAGTACAGTGTTCATAACTCAGCTCTATGTGATGGATGGCTGTACATTGCTATCCTCTCATTTTTTTTCCTACATGTTAGTAATTTTCATAAGCAAACTTTAAAAACAAAAGATGTGTTGGGGTCCCTCCTAGGGCCAGCCCAGGAGGGGATTTGGGGTCTCTGCCAGGCAGGGGGTGAGAGGCGTGGAGTCATGACACAGATACCAGGACTTGGGTGGAAGCAGGCAGAGGGCGAGCTGCTGCAAATTCGTTTATTCAAGGAAGTGTAGGGGCTGTTAAGGGTTTTGCTGGCCAGTCGTTGTATGGGGTGGTTCCCTTCTGTGATCAATGACAGCCTGTCTTCAGGCAGATCATGTCACAGCAGGTTGCTCGTGGGCATGGGGCTGTAGCTGTTGTCATGCCAGGCCTGTGCAGAATGCCACATCCACAGAAACCACTTCCTGGTTCCTACTAGCAGGCGGCCTGGCTAGGGCCCGACCTGCATTGTGCCATACATATTAGCAGGTGGCCTGGCTAGGGCCTGACCTGCATTGTGCCATACAGTGAAGAAAAGGAAGAGGGAGTGGAGCAGGGGAAGGATGAGAAGAGGAGGGTTAAGGCCCCACAGAATCACAGAAGGGTTAGCTCTGTCCTAGGACAGGGCAGGACACCCCAAGGTGGAGCTTTTTGCCTTTCATCCTAATGACCAGAGGTGCTCATGTTGACAGGCTGCTCCTGCTGCTTCTGCCTGGTGAGTGCCAAGCCAGGACCTGAGGACAGAAGCCAGCAGGAATGGGATCACAGGTCACTCACAGTGTGGGAGGTCTTGAGTCCAGCAGGCCCATGATTCAGGAGACAGGGCTGGAGATGGGATTTAGCCATTTCCAACAGAAACCTGAGAACCTGGCTCAGCAGTTTCCCCCAGGAAGCAAGCCCATGCCATCCACAATGCAGCCAAGCACAAGCTTGCCTTCCTGTGTTTGCAAAACTCAAGACAGCACAATTCTTCCAAGAAGTAAGAACTACCCTGTGTGAGGCAGGGGAAGCCATCCATAGATCCAGCTACAGGCACAGACTTGTCAAGGTCTTTACAGAAATAGCCAGGTCACCTCCCACACAGCAGGCTTCTAGGCTTAGGGCCTTCCTAGAGGAAGAATATGGCCCATTCCATTCACCATCCGCTCTACATCAATTCATGGGAGTTGGCATAGGCCTTAATGCCAGCAGGCTGGGCAGTATGAGCTCCCTAGGGCTCTCCCTGAGGAATAGAGAGACTTTAGAGATGATCACGTGGCATTTCTCCTGCTCCATTTAGCTATATACTCCATAAGCATTCACTGAGCACCTGCACCATGGCCACTGTCCCAGCATCAGGTCAAGGGTCCAGGCCGGTGTGGCTCACAGTCCATGGATGGAGCAGAGTCAGATCAGCCCAGCCCAGATCAAAATGAAGGTTTATAGCAAGGGTCTGTGTTTGTGGGCTTGGCAGGGTAGAATACCTGTGTACTCATGACCAACCCAGTATAGCAGGCTCCTGGAGAGATCGAGAAGGCACAGAAAACAGTTGTTCTCAAAGTCTGATCCCTAAACCACCTTTAGCATCATCCCTCTGGAACTTAACACAAATGCTCATTTGGGGCTGGAGAGATGGCTTACTTGTTAAGGTGCTTGCCTGCAAAGCCTAGGGACCCAGGTCAGATTCCCCAGTGCCCATAGATGCACAAGGTGTCCCATGCATCTGGAGTTTGTTTTCAGTGGCTAGAGGCCCTGGCACACCCATTCTCTCTTTTTCTATCTGCCTCTTTCTCTCTCTCAAATAAATAAACTTAAAAAAATAATTTTTAAGCTGAGTGTGGTGGCACACTCCTTTAATCACAGCATTTGGGAGGCAAAGGTAGGAAAATCACTGTGAGTTAGAGGCCACCCTGGGCTAGAGCGAAACTCTACCTCAAAAAACCAGGTCCTGTTCCAAAGTTTTTTTGTTTGTTTGTTTGTTTGTTTGTTTGTTTTGGTTTTCCAAGGTAGAGGCTGGAATGTGCTGTAACAGGCTGCCCCTGAATTGCTGTATGTTTCTCTCAGACATCTCTCCTGGGCTATGACCTCTCTGCAGTGTCCTGATGGCTCAGGCTGTTTATATCCTGAACCATCTCTATATAAGAACTTGACAAGTTGGTGAAGGAGAAAAGGATACTGTAAGAGCTCATTGCCTCAGATCACAAGTGTAACCCAGTCACATGTTCCTACTTCATGCTATTCATCATCTCACTAGAAGCTACAGAAATGCAGGAATGACAGGAGAAGCCATGAGAAATGTCATGGAGACAGAAATGAGGAAAGAATGCATGTGAGGCCATTGTGCTAGAAAGGAGGTGGATTACTTTAAAAATCCTTTCCTCCTTGGGATTTTATTTTTCTGTAATTTTTTGGTCTGAAAACTTTTTTTTTTTTTTTTTTTTTTTGAGAGAGAGAGAGAGAGAGAGGGAGAGGAAAACAGAGTTGGGCGCGCCAGCAGTGTCTCAGCTGCTGCGAACGAAATCCAGATGTGTGCGCCCCATTGTGGTCAAGTGCGGCATTGCGCCCTTGTGTCACTTTGCATCTGGCTAAACGTGGGATCTGGAGATTGGAACCAGTGTTCTTAGGCTTAGGAGGCAGGCACCTTAACCCCTAAGCCATCTCTCCAGCCCTGAGAACTCTTTACGTTGTCAAGTAGGTCTAACTTTCTAAGAGGTTCTGTGGTTCTAGGAATAACAGCTCCTTACAATACCATTATAGGTCCTCAGGCCCCTGGATTCTGGGAGTGTGGCCAGCAGGGTCCAAGGTAGAGCAAAGGGCTGGCATGGGTATGGTCGGGAAGGCCTGCCATGGGCTGGAAGCAAAGCTTGGGTACACAGGGTCTGGTAGACCTTGCCTGACCTAAATGAGGAGCCAGGGATATAAAAATCCAAAGACCACGGGGGGGGGGGAGGAATCAGCTGTTCTCCCCCATTGGCCTAAGGAAGAGAAATACAGGCATTGAGAAAAAAAAAAAAAAAAAAAAAAACCAGAAAGGTAGATTCCTTACCCCATTCTGGCTCATGATTCTTCTTTTGTGTGGGGCCAGGTGCTTTGGCTCTGCCTGGGTGCTCACCTCAGGAATACGGCCTTCACCCCTGCCCTTGAGATGGCCTCCACGGTGGGGCACTATCACACTAGAGGACTGCGCTCCTCCCACCCCCCACCCCCGAGGCTGGAAGCAGTCACCTCTTTTCAGCTTCTAGGCTGACACCTGGGGGAGCAAAAACAGGAAGACAGAGAGATTAAGGCTCTGTCCACCCTTCTGAGCAAGGCAGCCACTACTGTCTCCCAGTACAGGAGGGGTCACTCTGTCCCAGCTTGGCTCAGCCCCTGATGCACTGTGTACCCGCCACCCCTGTCATGCTCCATTTTAGTTAAGATGTCACTATTATGGCAACTCCAACAGAGAAGACCCTAATGGGGTCAGAGCCCTGGGCACTACTACCAAATGCTTCTTCCTTCTCTTAGGGACAGATGGGATTAATGGCCATTGTTCGTAGGTTCTGTGTGTTAAGTCACTGAGCCCTTTGCTGAAAGATAAATTGCATATCTGCCCTGAGGGAAGATGACTCACATTGATAATTCCCTGATTAAAGCCCATTTATTAAGGATCCTAATGGAAGTTTTTTTTTTTAATGGACAGTCATTCAGAAAAGAGAAAAGGGCATAATAATTGGGTCTGCCCTTGACCTACAGTTTTACCCTTAGAGAAAGTAGTACAAAAAGGTTGCTCAAATTGTTGCCCAAGATTCCTACAGTAAAGGATGAAGGAAAAGAAGGGGAAGAAGAAGAGGCAGTATGGAAGGAAAGAAGGAGGGGAGGAACAAGGAGGAGAAGAAAAGGGGAGGAGAAAGAGGAGAGAGAGGGAGGGAGAGAAAGCATGAGAACAGACCAGCCCTGCTGCCTTCAGGGATCCATCCATTCAAACCCTTTATCAAGTAAGTCGGAAACCCCTAGGCACACCTGAATCACAGGCTGCAAGGCACTGCCTGGACCGAACTGAGGAAGAAGAACCCCTTTCCCACACTGCCTCAAGCTCCATCGCCTAACTAAGCTGCCTCTTTTGAATTTCAGTCGAAGCACTGCAGGCTGTCAGAGCCCAGGATATGGACAGACCTCTAACCCACATTCCGGACTGAATGCTTGGGTATGTGGAATCCATGCCACCTCTTCTCCTGGACTCAAGAGCTCTGAGGTCTTCACAAGCAGAGCGTAGCTTTGAGGTGTAGCTGTAAATACTTGGCTGAGAGTCCTCTATCCTGGAAAACTATATAAGCCAGACATCCAAAAGTGGCCTGTGGGCAGAGGAGGACATTGTACAACACCCTGGGCTCAGCAGCTCCAAGCCTTCCTCCTGTCCAGGAATCACAAGAACAAGATGACTCTCCCCTGACGTGCAACCCGAGATGGAAGGCATTACCCATCTGGGCCTCTCTCTCCTGCTCTGTTTGAGACACTGGTAAGGGTTAGTTCAGATGGGCTTCTTAAGAGAGTCTCTAACATGGGTGTCTCGGGAGACCTGCCTAAAAAAAGCCAAGCCAAGCATTTGAAACTGTAACCCAGCGCTGGAGAGATGGCTTAGCCGTTAAGGCACTTGCCTGCAAAGCCAAAGGACTCAAGTTCAATTCCCTAGGACCCAAGTAAAGCCAGATGCACAAGATGGCCTATGTGTCTGGAGTTTATTTGTAGTGGCTAGAGGCCCTGGCACACCTAGTCTCTATCTGTCTGTCTCTCTTTTCAAATAAATAAATAAAAATAATTTTGAAAAGAAAAGAAAAGAAAACGTAGCCCAATTTGTCAATGCAATCTCATGCAGCCTGGGATGTCATGCCCTTCTGGCAGAGTGCACACACCTCCTCTGCTGCCCTGGGGGTGCTCCCAGCATGAGCCCACAGCAGGAAAGCAAGTAGGTGCTTGTTGGGAAGCCTGGGCCTGCACAGGGGCTGGGATCAGGGGTTGGAGAGGTGCTGTCTTCTATGGGTCATGACCCTTCACCTAATTGCCTAAATGCTGAAACAGCAACAGAAAATGGGGCACTCAAAAGGCTACCTCAAAAACAGAGACCCAGAGCCGGGCATAGTGGCGCATGCCTTTAATCCCAGCACTCGGGAGGCAGAGGTAGGAGGATTGCCATGAGTTCAAGGCCACCCTGAGACTACATAGTGAATTCCAGGTCAGCCTGGGCTAGAGTGAGACCCTACCTCGAAAAACCAAAAACAAAACAAAAAAAACAAACAGAGACCCAGGACTGCTAGGTGCTCAAAGCCCTGAGTTCAAGTCAGATTCTGCTCAAGTCACTGTCCTACTTCTACCCTGGTAACCCTCTTTCTCTTCCTCTTCCCCATTCCTCCTTCAGCTTTTTAAAAAAATACTTATTTTTATTTATTTATTTGAGAGAGGGAAAGAGGTAGAGAGAGAGAGAATGGGCGCACCAGGGCTTCCAGCCACTGCAAACAAACTCCAGATGTATGCGCCCCCTTGTGCATCTGGCTTATGTGGGTCCTGGGGAATCGAACCAAGGTCCTTTGGCTTTGCAGGCAAGTGCCTTAACCACTAAGGCATCTCTCCAGCCCCCCTTCAGCTTTCATTCCAAGTAGGAAACAGGCTCTACCGAACCCCTTAAAAAGGAAACTCATGAGCCAGGAGTGGTGGATCATGCCTCTAATCCTAGCATTGGGGAGCTGAGAAGAATTACTGTGAGGTCAGAGGCCAGCCTGGGCTATAAAGTGAGTTTCAGGTCAGGTCAACTTGGCCTAGAGTGAGACCCTTCTTCCAAATTACAAAAAAAAAAAAAAAGGAGGCTTGGCGAGCATATATCTTCCCAGCTGTATTCAGATTCTCAGCCCCTCCATGGAGGCTATGGCATCACCCCACTCCTACCCAGGCTCCTTACAGGGTGACCCTTCCCAGAAAGTGCTTCTTTTTAGTTTTGATTTTTCAAGATAGGGTTTCACACTAGCCCAGGCTGACCTGGAAATCACTATGAAGTCTCAGAGTGGCCTTGAACCCACGATGATCCTCCTACCTCTGCCTCCCGAGTGCCAGTGCTGGGATTAAAAGTGTGCAACACCACGTCCGGCTAGAAAGCGCTTCTTTCAATGACCTGGAGCTGGAGACAAAGTCAACACTCTGATGCCTCATCAGCAGAAATTCAGCTGACTGGAAAGCAAGCCTTTCACTGGGTGAGTTAGGCTCTGGCAAAGGCCCTGAGGAGGGTCTGACCCCAGCAGCTTAGGTGTTACAGGCCCACCGCCCCACTCTGGGGAAGTGAAGCTGAGAACACAATCTCCTCTGGATGGAAAAGAAATGCTGAGTACAGTCAGGTGCACGGCAGACCCAAGCTGCCTTTCCACAGGCGGCTGAGTGCCATGCCCTTCAACAGCCCAGTCTCCCCTGCTACTCACGCTGTTTAAATGATATACTGGGGTACTAAACTGCATGTCTGGGCCAGAAATCACTGTGTCCTCCCAGGCAGGTGTCTAAGGATGTTACCTGTCTTACTCAAATCAGGTGGAAGGAAGGGGGCAAGCAGGCCCAACCAGAAAAGGGTCTGAGTGCATTCAGCTTCTCACCAGCAGCAGCAGCCCCATCTGATCTGAGGCCCACCTGTCTCCTCCCCGTTCCCCATCTCCCTGGAGCTGACTCTTGTATGCCCATTGCAGTATCAGATACCCTGGAACTTAGGCTATGGGAATATATCCTATAGTTAAATTCTGAATAAGAGACCATAAACTCCGTGGCTTAAATGATAAAAATGATTGCTGAGCTCTAGAAGCTGGAAGCCTCTGATCAGAGTGCCCATGTGATCCTGTTCTCTGAGGGACCTCTTCCCACCTTGCAGATGCTGCCTCTTACTGTGTCTGTCAGAGAACAAGCTCTGGTCTCTTCCTCTTCAGATAAGGACACTTATGCCATCATGGGACCCTGCCCTTGTGACTTCATGTCAGACTACTTCCCAAAGGCACCACCTCCCGGTACCACCACATTAGGAGTTAGGGCTTCTGTGAATGTTGGAGGGAAACCAGCATAAAGTCCATGCTAGGCCATGTCCACTACTGATGTTTTGTTCTAAAACACATATGTGGCCTGGAGCCCTCTCCTGAGTGTCAGGGTTTCCACGAGTTCTGCCTTCTGGAAGCAGGGAAGCAAAAAGAACAGCAGAGCTGCAGTACGGAGCAGACCCGGAGGCACAGCCATCTCCAGTGCAGGGTCACATGCACAGGAAATCTCCCTCCTGATCTTTGTCATATTGATCATTGTGCTACAGGCCCTACTCAGCTTACTTCCTGTTCATCCCCATCTCTAGCCAAATCCTAACAGCTGGTTGTTCTATGCTACACCAACATCTATCTCTCTGTCATGATGGGTAGCATGGCCCATGTGGATGCCACTTGGATCACAAGAGAACAGAGCATCCCTGGCGTCCCTTGGGAATTTGCCTCATCCAGCCAGAGGTAAGAATGCATGTCAACCACCTAGCTACTAACATGCCATCAGACATGATGGCTCATGAAACATTGAGATTTGGCCTGGCAAGATTGTTCCCTGGGAAATCCCAAGGGATTCTAGAGAAATCTCAAAATAACTCTGCAACTCCTTTCCAACTGCCTGTCCCCAAGGGTCCACTTTGCAGGCCCTGGGACCAGCAGAGGCAGAAATGGTGAGTTCCAGGGATAGGGAGATGGCTCAGTGGATAAAGCACTAACTGGGCAAGTGTGAATACCAGAGGTCTTCCCCACTGCCACATAAATGCCCGTGGCAGCCTGCCTGGAATCTTGCTTAGCATGGAGGAAGACCCAAGGGATCCCCAGGGCAAACTGGATAACTAGACTAGCCCAGTAAGAGATCGGGGTTCAAGTGAGAAACACTGCCTCAGCAAGTGGAGAGCAATCAAGGAAGATGCCCACAATCAACCTCTGGCCTCCATACACATGCACACATGTACAACACGCACAGGCAATAAACATAAATCTCAAAAAAGAAAAAGGGAGGCAGAGGTAGGAGGATTGCCATGAATTCAAGGCCATCCTGAGACTACAGAGTGAATTCCAGGTCAGTCTGGGCTAGAGACCCTACCTTGGAAAACCAAAAGAAAGAAAGAAGAAAGAAAGAAAGAGAGAGAGAGAGAGAAGGAAGGAAGGAAGGAAGGAAGGAAGGAAGAAAGGAAGGAAGGAAGGGCCAGTAGTACCATCAAGAGCCTGGTCATATCTCTTGTCTCCATCAGGTCTCCATCTTGATGGTCAGCTGGGCTGTAGTTGCCATCAACAGCAAGGCTTAGAAAGCCTCTCCCCCTCTGCACCCAACTCCTCTGCAGTGAGATGCTGATTAACAGTCCTCCCACCAGCCTGGTGGGTGTTCTCCAAAGAAAATACAGAGAGACTCTGCTGGTGATGAGAACCTGAGTTTCCTCTGGGCTGTCTTGCGGAGGGGTGGGTGGCACAAAGGAATGACTGGGGTGGAAAAGAATAAACCTCCTCTAGGGTCGGGACTCAATACCTAGACATGAGGCTTCTCCAGAAGGAGCCAGAGCAAGCCTGAGGGCCCAGGCATGCCAGCTGCAGGGGGAGGGAGTGTTGTGGTTTCTGCTTTTGCTGAAGCAGCAGAGGATGGGCAGCAATTTAGTTCTGAGCCCTCTCCATAGCTGCACCTGGCTGAACATGGCAGAGAACCCCATTTGTGGGGGCATGCCCTTAGCAGCATGGAGAGAGAGAGAACATGGAGTCATCTTCCTTTTTATAAGAAGGGGTTGGGTTACACTGACCCCCATGTCCCCTAGTAACTTCCCCAAGAGTCTCTCTTCCCCATATAGTGAAGGACTGACCTGCATGTTTCCTTAAAATTCCAGCTGTGCCATTCCAAGTCTGTTTTAGACTTAGAAGTATGAATAAGTGGCCAGACAGATGTCATGTACCAGTAGGTGCACATGTGCCCACACACACACACATACACACACTCGTGTACCCACATAAACTTATATCCACATGGCTCATAATTTATTCTTCTAAAAAACTGAACTGAGCTCAGTTGGAAAAATATTTTCCTTCCATTTTCTTGGGATGGAGGCCAGGTTATACTGTTCCCAGGGAACCAAGACAGGTCACAAAGAAACTCTTTTTCCCCCTTTTGATTTATTGCTTTCCATAAAAAGAAAAAGAAGTTGGATTAATTTATACTCAACAGTGAAAAATGCTACCTCTGTCCCCTAAAGTAGCTGGACAGATTCTATTTGGTATTTTTAGAGGAATCTTGATAAAGAATTAAGGGAAACTTCTTGTTCTTAGCTATGGCTCCATAAATCACACAGCAGGAGGGCAAACAGGGTCCCTCCCCAAGGGACCCTCAGGGGCACCTTCAGGACACCATGGCCAGTCCTACCTTGTTCCTTTAAGGTCCTGCTGGACATCCACATAGACAGACTTCTTCTTTTTTTTTGGTTTTGCAAGGTAAGGTCTCACTCTGGTCCAGGCTGATCTGGAATTAAGTATGTAGTCTCAGGGTGGCCTTGAACTCTCAGCAATCCTCCTACCTCTGCCTCCCGAGTGCTGGGATTAAAGGTGTGCGCCACCACGCCCGGCTAGACAGACCTCTGTATGACTGCATGACAGAATGAGGGGCCACCAGATGAAGGGCCTTGGGGCTTCATCTACCTGCCAAGAATAAAGAATGGTTGAGATATTCAGAGAAGAGTTTACTGAGGGTGACACAATTACAGCTGGCCTGAAAGATTAGCCTATTTAGATGAGTCAAGAGAGTGAAGAAGGCATTCTAGAAAGAGGAATTAGCAAGCACCAAGGCAAGGAGGCCAGGACCATTTGAAAGTCCTCCTGAGCCAGGAGTCCAGAATGTTGACCACCTGGACAGCAGAGGATAGCTGTCTGGGAAGTCACAGAAGAGCAGCTGAACTTCATCCAGAAGACATCAGTAGGAAAAAGATATAGACTAATATACTAAGAGCATTGACTCTTTTTAAAATATTTTATTTTTATTTATTTATTTGACAGAGAAAGAGAGAGAAAGAATGGGCACACCAGGGCCTCCAGCCACTGCAAACAAACTCCAGATGTGTGTGCCCCCTTATGCATCTGGTTAACATGGGTCCTGGAAAATCAAACGTGGGTCCTTTGGCTTTGCAGGCAAACACCTTAATCACTAAGCCATCCCTCCAGCCCAAGAGCATTGGCTCTTAAAAATTTGGCATGGTGACCTGAAGGAAGGAAATTCTTCACACACAAGCCATGCTCATACACCTTCCCAAAAACCACTCAGTGACACTTCAACCATAAGGTCACAGTAACAGGCTACCTGATGCTGGTGAGAAGGAGTAGCTGGCTCCAAAATCATGTTCCTCTGTATGTTAACTTTGAATGACACAATTTCTCATTCACTTGCTCATCATGTTTACAGAATGAAGTGTGGAAATACAATCTTCACTACTTTTTTTTCCCTCAACATTTTCAACCAGTATAGACACTGGAAATGACAATCACTGTGCATTTTACTCTGCTGGGTATATGTCAACTGCCCTCCTTAATGGTGAGCTCCTCCAAACACAGACATTATTTCATTTACCTCTCTCTTCCTGGCCCCCAGCTCAGGGGCTGGCATAAAAGGACACTAAGTAGGGGATGAACTGGTAGAGTCAGGGAATGGTATCTTAATTACCACACTGTTTGCTCAGTCCAGGCATTATAAAGGATTTATTGTACTTTGGAGATTAAACAATGCATGCCGATATCTTTCACTTCCTTAAACATAAACTCAGACTGTCAGGCCTCCTAATCTGGCTCTTGTTTTCTAAAGAAAAGATTAATTCTGGGCTTGAAAAATAAATATTCAGCTTGACCTTCGTGGCAAAAGATTCTTTTAAGTAGGAGAGCATGGAATAGTTCCTGTTTCCAGCTCACTTTAGCTGAGGCCAAGAATCCTGCTGAGGACATAGACCTTTGCAGATGCAACTTTGTGGACAAATAGGCAAACCCCATGCTTGTAAAACATCTTTACTGCAGGCAGAGTCCCCCAAAAGTGGACTATGAGGGAGAAGGGTGTGCAGGAATAGTTCTGAAGAAGACCCAGGATGAGCATCATGGAAGGACAGTGAAGAGCAATGGTAGGAGAAGTTGGGCTGTGGTGTCATTGCAAGGCATTAGCTGATCCCGTAGGAACTCTAGTACTGGAATGGCCCTACAACACAGTTCCCTGAAGGTGCAAGGGCCAGGCCTTTATCCTTCTTCCAACAACAATAATTGGATCTGCGTGGCTCCCAAGAAGGGGCACGGCCTCAGGTAAAGCAAGTGTTCTCAGAGAAGCTATCAGCCATCAATCAGTGATAACTTCAACTGTGAGATGTCTTTTTGCACAGCCACCATTGATGTGTAACTACTTAATGCCCAGTGCTTAGACCCTGAAAAGACAGACTCAGAAAAATAGCTGGGAGTTGGATCTGCATGGGAATCTTAACTCTGACACAAACTATCCACTCCCAAGTGAGTAGCAAACTTTCTGAGTCTTCAGCAACAATACTAACCACCTTACAATGTTTTTAAGTGAGGTTCAAATAAGTATAAAAATGTCCCTGGCACAGCACAATCTTTCATAAGGGGTTCTGCTAATGGGTGCCCATAGCAGTCGCTGCTATCTTAGCAGCTGTAGAGGCCAGATGCTTCCCTGGCGTCCATGCCAAGTGCTCGCACATAGGAGCTAGGCTAAAGTCTAGGTCAAAGCCGTGACGACTGTGAGAATTGCTTGTCACCTCCTTACACCTCAGGCCAGTGTCCTTCTGGCATCGAGGACACCATTTGGAGACATCATCAAGAACAAAGGATAATACTGGGAAAGGGATAGCAGCTGTCCTTGCCAACAGAACACATGGCAGCCTTGATGTGCCAGGCACCAAGCAGAGACAGCCCCGGGGGTGGATGAGACAGTTACTTTGAAGGCTGTGGGCATCATCAAGCATGCTGGCCTGTCCAGGGGGTGTGACCACATGACAAAGAGTGGTGTTTGATTTTGCTGTCTCCTCTTTCAAATGGTCAGCATGGAGAAACAGCCCCCTAGTGTGGATGATGCCTGAGCCTATGGGAAGTTCAAAGTGTAATGCCATCATGAGTGGGCATAAGAATTCTAATCGTGGCTCCAACAGGGAGTGTCCCTTAGGGATTAGGGCACTTTTCATGCTCAAATGGCTTTCTTCTCTCCTAGGCGGAGGGCACACAGCAATACACAGGCTGCGGGATCAGAAAAGCCTGGTTCCTGAGTTTGGTCCTGTCTTGGTCCACCCTCAGCCATGGGATCTTGGACCAAGGTCAATGCAGAGAGTGGCAAGAACACACGTGTAGATGAATAATTTGGGCTCATTACTCATTGCAGTGAAGAGAACAAACAGCAAGATGGTGTCAGGAAACCCTGTGGTAAGACTGAGGCTTGGCTAGAGCATTTGGCAGGGGTGAGAAAGCAGGAACTTGCTTTCAGCTGGATGCTGTAAGCAAGCAGAGACAATTGTATGACTGAATGTCTCTATAAGGAGGGGGAATCTGCAAGGAGAGAAAATGCCAATAAGGGTAAAGCTGTAGGTGGTAAACAGGAAGCAATCACCATTTTGACTGTGTTAGTGCTTTCATCATTACTGTGACAAAATGCCTATCCAAAGCACCTTAAGGAAGGAAAGGTTTGTTTTGGCTCAGGGTTTGAGGGAATATGATTCAGCATGGCGTGGAAGGCATGGCAGACATTGCATCTGCAGTCAGGGAACAAAGAGAAATGAATGCTGGTGCTCAGCTCACTTTCTCCTTTTCTCTTTATAGTCAACCCAAGGGCCCAGCTCATGGGATGGTGCCACCCACATTCTGTGAGAATCTTCCCTTGTTAGTTAAAACTCCCTGGAAATGCTCTCACAGTCACACCCAGAGGCGTGTCTCCTAAGTGATTCTAAACCCAGTCAGGTTGATAACCAAGATTAACCATCACATTGGCCAAGAAGGGACGTTTGGCACTCCACCTGGGGCACAGTGGCCTTGATCTAGTCTCTACTTAGACAATTGAATGGAGTGCCCCTGCTTCTTTTCATCTTTTCATGGTCTAGAGTGACTCTTCCAGGTTGCTTGGGTCTGACAGCAGAATGCAGCCTAGCTGTCATGGAAGGCATCTTCAGAATGTCGGGGACTGCTCTTCTTTCTTTTCCCAGCTCATTAAACCCCTTCATGTACACACTTCTCAATCTGCAAAGTGGGTGTAAGAACATCTAGCACATGGGGTAGTTTGAAGAATAAATCAACTCTCAGAGTAGGAGTTTAGCATTCCCCAGCGTCCATAGCATTTGAGGAAGATATCAGGCAGCCACTGCTCTACTCACAGTGAACAGGTAAGGAAACAGAAAGAAAAAAGTTTTTTGCAAGGTGGTGTACATCAACAGTAAAGCAGCCCTCTGTCGACCCGCTGTGGCTGCGCTTTCATTGTGAACCATGGTTCAGCCCATCAGGACTGGCCCTTGAAGTAAACCGCCTCCAGCAGCACATGACGCGGCCCTGCACACGAAGGGACAGATCAGCACCGGGCTCCGCAGCAGGGCTGGAACACTGCCTAGGACCTGGATGGAGGTGGCCGTCACATGTTTCACTGTGAACTCACAGAGATGGCCTCAGGCACAGAACCCCAGCGGGCACCTTCAAGAAATGCAGACTGCAGCCTGCCTTGGGCCAGACAGAGCTGGGACCAGAACAACCTTCATTTGGTTCACACACATAATCCTGTCTGATAATAGCAGAGTTCATAACAAGTGAGATTTCCAGAGTAAAGCCCACCCAGGCTGAGATCCCCAAATTATACCCTAGTCCTGGTAATTGCAAAGCTGTTCAGGGCCTGCATCTGGCTTATAATAGCATTCCCATAAGACCAGATGGAGTTCCACTTCTCATTTGGTGGAACAAAGGAAAAATTACACATTTTGATGACTCAGCTTTCCTAACTTGGGACACTAGATCTCAAACGTGAAACCCAAAATCACTTCCTGCTCAAAGATATGTATCTGGGTGAACATTCAGCCTCAACATACTCAACTGTAAAATGGGAATAATACAATTGAATTATCCTCCACCAACCCAAAGGCAGTTTTGCAAAACCAGATGCTGCAATCTTCACACATGAACATGCAAAAAGCCTAAAAGGAATTAGAACCTGATTTTTGAAAAATCTTTCCTCTATAACAATTTTTGCTTGTCAGCAGATAAAATAGATCTGAGTCAAAATGGAAAGGTTACATTATAACTAACGTCTTCTATGGAAACAAAAGTAATACTTTTCCATCATGTTAACTAATGGCAGGTATTTTTCCCTGCAATTTTAGAAGTCGCCAAGAAAGGTTTGGGGTTCTCCCTAATAGGTAGAACAGCAAGTTGACTCAGTGTGTATTGTTTGATTCATCTATTCAACAAAGGTGGCACTGTGGGTTTTGTGCCAGCACTAGTTGTAGGAGTTTGGGACAATGGGCTCTCTAGGCTGCAGAGTAGCTGAAATTTCTGTGCCCTTGTCCCTGACTTTATCTGAAGCTGAGATGCCTAAATCACCAACAGAGCCAAAGAGCTTCAGACACACGGTCTTTGCTATCGGTCCTCATGAAGTAACCACAAAGGTCCCAGCTTGGACTGAAAGCTTCAGCTAAAGGCAGCTGAGCACAAGACAGGACAGTCGGTCCTACATCGGGTAGGGCTGTCACCCTCTCCCCGCACAGACTCAATCTGAAAAGAACTCATCCTGGCAGCTCTGCCTTTCCACCTCTCCAGCATGAATCTCCTCTATTTCAAGGAAACCAGAGCCATCTCCTGAACAGACTAAAGAAGGCTGGCCTGACGGCAACCAGCCCTGGCAATCTGGAAGACAAGGGCAGCATAGTAGTTGGTTTCCCAACATTGGATTCTTTCAAGGAGGTTTAGTCCAATGCCAATGATCATGGGGATCAGCAGAGTAGCTCAAGTTGGGATTGCACTTCAGGACACTAAAATTGGTTCTTTTCTAGGCCTCCGACCTATATATAGGTCATCAAATGTATAATGATCACTTCAAACATCCACACATATAACACGCAAAGACAATCCAGGCACATGCATTTCAAGCCACAGCTGTTTGCAGGGGAATTAAAGAGTGGTTTCTTAAGTGCATACAGTCTGCTTGGCTCCCAGCCCACTGCTCAGCAGGTTCCCCTTTGTTCTTCCTCTTGGGTTAAAACTGTGTCCCTGTTGGGGAATAGGGAATAACTAGACCCCTCACAAAGCCATCCACTCACCCTAATGCCCACCACCTCACCCCCGAAGACCTATCAGAAGCTTCCATTATCTTCCCCTGTACATTTTAGGTCAAGTCACATTCTTGAGATCTTTTCTACTCTGGTCTAAATAACCCCTGGAGGCTTTGCTCATCCAGTTAGACTAGCAATGAAAGAATCATTTTCACTGGATTACTCCGCTGAATATAAATGTTGCTGAGTATATGAAAGGGAAGGCCTTGGGCTTAGGGAAGCTCATTAGAGGCAGTCCAGGCAAGTGCTGCTCAGTCCCCCAGAGGTCACCTCTGGGGCTTCAAGGTCACTCTCTGCTCTGATAGCTTCCCCAGCTGTGCTGCAACTGGGCCCAGGGGTTTGGGCCTCTTTCCTAAGGACTGGTGACTAACAGCAGAACCAACATGGGTCCTACCCCAGCCCACAGATCTCCTTTTACATGTGCTGCTCAGCTGTCCATTGGCTTATGTGACCAACTGCCCATGTGGGAATGTGCCCATTGCTGAGGAAGGCTGCATTCAACCCCAGTCTCAAGCCCCCCCCCTAATCAGGAGCAGCAAATAGCCTGTTGATTTGTTGTCTGTGACCATTTTCAAGCCACCTAGAAAATTTTTGCCTCTACCTGACAATAATTCATGTTGAGACAAAGGAATCTGAGAAAATTAGGGGCAAGCCCAGCCCTGAGATGGCTTGCTGCATCCTTAGGGTGAGAAGATGTGCATATCATGTAGCTTCCAAGGCAGCAGGGAGGAAAGTCCAAACATTGTGGGTTTTTTTTGTTTTTTTCTTGAAACAGAGTTGGAGGTTTTATTAAAGATACATTCTGTTTGTTTGTTGCATTAGTGTTGACTTAGTATGGGTTAGTGCAAGCCTACCCATCACCTGGCTCACTCTAGCCCAGGCTGACCTGGACTCAAACTCATGGAAATTCTCCAATCTCAGCCTGCTGAGTGCTAGGATTAAAGGCATGAGCCACTAAGGCCAGTTTAAAGATAACTTAATACAGGCTTAAGCACAGGGGTTAGGAGAAACACAGGCACTCAGGAAGAAAGTGTGGGCGATACTTGCTCCTCAGGGGAGAATCACAATAAATTGTCTTAGCACTGCTCATACCATTTTGGTTGCTCTCAAGTTGTATCTCAAAAGGTTGCTAAGAACTCTTTTTTCCCTTTTCTCACTCTTTTTGATAAATGAGATCATAGGGGGCTTCAGAGGTGTTTTGGATGGGGTTACCATCTGGTAAAGTAAAACCAGGTAAAGTAAAAACAGGGTAGCTCAGGAGTTTAGACCATGTCCTCTACTGTAAATGGGGTAGGAAAATCTCCCAATTTTGTGATTTCTACATTCAGTGTTCTTGAGACTCCCCAGAGGCCAAGGAGACAAAATCCCGATTTAGCTTGGTTTTGGCAATGGGCAACTGGAGTTCTGAGTTAGTTTAGAGGTACTGGGTCCTGCTCCTTTGGGAACCTCCATGCAGAGGAGGGTGAGGGCTTCATAAGTACGGCAAATACTATGACCGAGTATTGACCTGAGGGCAGATGACCTGGATCCCGATACACATTAGACTCACATTTCTACATGGCCACAGCCAACAAAGACCCAGAAGTCCTGAGTCCCAGATGCCAAAGCCTTGAGTACTAGATAGGCAATCTAGGAGAGTGACCTTTCCCTACAAGAAGGTAGCCTTATACAAAGCTGGGAAGGTACTCTTGTATTTCTGGAGGGTTGTGAGCCAGACTAAGCAAAAGTACACTCATCAGAAAGACTCATCAAGGTGATTGGGGAAATAACACAGTGCTTTAAGTTGCTTGCTTGCAAAGCCTGATGGTCCTGAGTTTGAATCCCCAATACCCACATAAAACCAGACACACAAAGTGGCACATGCATCTGGAGTTCACTTGCAGTAGCAGAAAGTACTAGCATGCCCATAATTTCTCTTTCTCTAACTCTATACATACATCTCAAACAGATTTTTAAAAATTTTAAATAATTTTAAAATAATTTTTTTTAAAAAGAGGCCTGGACATGCCACTATTGCACCCATTCAGTCATTGGGCCTGTCTGGCCAAACTTGAATATTCAGCGTCCACTGTTTTCACTGCTGATGGGAATACATACCTGGTACTGAAAAACCTAAGCAAAAGTCTATGATAGGTGAGGTCATGAGCCTTAGGGGGTAAAAAGCCTGCTCTTATCTGACTAAATGTATATATTATTCCCACCAAGCTTCCCTGAAAGCACTACACTTAATGTTCATGTTCACATATTAATGCTACTCTCACTTCTGGTTAGAGAAGCTTCTCTTTTCAGATGGCGATGACCACTGGGATGACCCAACAGGCAACATAGTGCTGAGAAGAAGGGATGGAGGAGTGCCCAGCACTGAAACACCTCTGTCACACCCTCCAAGGCTCAGGGACCATTGTGGAAGAGGGGGTGGATAGAATGGAAGAGCCAAAGGAAGGGTTTGACTTCTTACAATGCAACTGCCCAAACAGAAATTGGCCTCGATATCCATGACCTTGCAGTGCCTAGCAATAACTCTGCAAGACCCTCAAAATAGAAGAAAAAGATGATGACATCAAATTAAAAGAGAGATTAATGGAGAGAGGGAGGGGATATGATGGAGATTGGAGTTCTAAAGTGGAATGGGGGGAGGGGAGGGAAATATCAGGTGGTTTTATGTAAGTATAGAAGTTGTCAATAAAAAAATAATAATTTTTTTAAAAGCCTATGGCAGGGGAGGTCAGGAGTCTTAGCGATATAAAGCCTGCTCTTGTCTGGCTAAATGTATATATTATTCTCACCAAACTGCCCTGAAAGCAGTACACTTAATGCTCATATTCTCACTTCTGGTTAAAGAAGCTTCTCTTTCCAGATGGCGGTGACCAGTGGGATGACCCAAAAAACAACATAGTGCTGAGAAGTGACAGAGGAGTGTCCAGCACTGAAACATCTCTGGCACACCCTCCAAGGCTCAGAGTCCATTGTGGAAGAGGGGGAGGAAAGAATGTAAGAGCCAAAGGAAGGGTACGACTCCTTACAGTGCAACTGCCCAGACAGAAATTGGCCTTGATATCCATGACCTTGCAGTGCCTAGCAATACCTTCGCAAGACCCTCACAATAGGAAAAAAAGATGATGACATCAAATTAAAAGACTAATGGAGAGAGGGAGGGGATATGATGGAGAGTGGAGTTGTGAAGGGGAAAGTGGGGGAGGGGAGGGAATTGTCATGGTTTATTGTCTGTAAGTATAGAAGTTATCAATAAAAACAACAACAAAAACTCAAAAAAAAAAAAAAAAAAAGAGGCCTGGAGAGATGGCTAGGCTTAAGTACCCAGGACCCACATAAGCCAGATGTACAAGGTGGGGCATGCATCTGGAGTTTGTTTGCAGTGGCTGAAGGCCCTAGCACGCCCCTTCTCTATCTATCTGCTCTCTCTCTCTCTCTCTCTGTTGCTCTCAAATAAATAAACAAACAAACAAACAAAGAAAAAGAAGCCTGGAGAGATGGTTCAGCAGTTAAGGCACTTGCCTGCAAAGCATAAGGACCCACCCTGGTTCGATTCCCCAGTACCCACCTAAAGCCAAATGCACAAAGTAGTACATGCCACATGCACCTGGAGTAGGTTTGCAACAAGAAGAGACCTTGGTGTGCCCATTCTCTCTCTTTTCATGAATAAATGCATAAATAAAAGAAATATTTATCAGGGAAGTTGGGGTCAGTGAACTTTGAGGTCTTTCTCACTTCAGAAGATCTGAGTTCTGAGGCTGTGAAGGGGCTGTGCTACTTGTGAATCAAGAGGGTCCCCGCAGCATCAAAGCCACATGCCCCTGCAGGGCATTCTTGAGCAGCTTTTATCCTGGGGCTCTGATGAAGAACAATAATTCTATGCTTAACCCAAAACAGCTTGTGGTAGGGCTGTGGGCTTTGAACACTTCCCTGGGCTGCTGGCGGCTGGGCTGGGTATGGGTAAGTGCAGGCCTACCCATCACCTGGCTCAGCCCCAAATGAGGGACATTTAGGACAATCCGATTTGGAATCATCGTAACAGCTGAGACGCAATGGGATTTGGTGAAGAAATGATCTGTGGCCAATTTGATGTCTTTCCAAGATGCCTTATCATAGGGCTAGTCATTTTTCAGATGAAACCTTTTCTTCCCATTTTTCCAGTTCCTGAATCAACTAGAAGTTAAAATTTAAAGATGCTACTAGCTGCCTAGATTAGCTAATTAGCCAGGTGCCTAAATGGCTCTGGATCTCAATGTCTTCTTTGGATAAGTAAGAATAATATGACTTAGAACTGACAATCTGAGCTATGAGGACTGTAACTTCAGGACTGGCTTTGTGAAGGGGGGGGTACATATGTTAGCATCTGATATCATAGCTCAGCTTCCTCCATCAGTCAGGGACACAGCATCCCGTGAATCAGCCACCAGTACTGATTTGAAATAAAGCAGAGAAAAACATTCTGCCTGCTTGAATGCCAGGTCTGCTAACTCCTACAGACTTTCAAAGCCACTAGACCAGAGCTCTCAAAGAGATGTTCTTTTAAAAAATATTTTTATTCATGTATTTTCTGAGGAAGAAAGAGACAGAGAGAAAGAGACTCTTGCCATTGCAAACAAACTCCAGACACATGTGCCACTTCGTGCATCTCTGCTTTATGTATGTACTGGCTGTCAGGCTTTGTAAACAAGTGACTTTAACCACTGAGCCATCTTCCCAGGGCTCAAAGAGATGTTATTAACAGGAGATACTGACACTAATAGCTAAGTGATATTTTTCTTTCTTTCTTTCTTTCTTTCTTTCTTTCTTTCTTTCTTTCTGTCTGTCTGTCTGTCTGTCTTTCTTTCTTTCTTTCTTTCTTTTTTTTTCTTTTCCTTTTTTTGTTTGTTTGTTTTTTTAGACAGGATCTTACTCTATAGCCCAAGTTGTCTTGAGCTATGTAGACCATTGTAGCCTTGAACTCATGGCACTCCATCTGCCTCAGCCAAGTACTGGTATTCTAGGTGTGAGCCACCATATCTGGCTTATAAAGGACACTACAGAGGGGGTCTTTTGAGGGACACACATACATATGCACCCACCACACAGACATATTCTAACACTAGTTGACTTTGAGGACATGAGTCTTATCTGATTCTACTTGGTAGTCCTAGCTCTGAACTCAGAGCCTCACATAAAGTAGCATAAAAAGCTGATAATGCATGAATGATAAAATTAAGGAACAAAGTCTCAGAAAAGCTACTGAGGTTGTACTTCCAACATTCTGAGAATGTGTCAGGCCCTGTTCCACTTACTCCTTAGATCTCTAATCCAAGTGAATGTTTACTTAATAACTGAAATATTTTAAGAACTTTATGTTGGTGCTCAGAGGAAGGTGACAGAATTTCTTAGTTCTATGCCAAGGAGTTATGGCAGCCACCCAATTTCTGTGGACCTCAGTTTTCTGTCTTAAAATGAGGGAGTTGGGCTGAATGACTTTGGGTGCCTCTGCCACTTTTGTTAGTGCATTAAAATATAAAACCAGGCTGGAGAAATGTCCTAATGGTTAAGGTGCTTGTTTGTAAAACCAAAGGACCCAGGTTTGATTCCCCAGAACCCATGTAAGCCAGATGCACAAGGTGGTACATGCATCTGAAGTTCATTTGCAGTGGCTGGAGGCCCTGACATGCCCATTCTCCATCTCTTTCTCTCTCCCTCCCTCCTTGCAAATTAATAAATAAAAATATTTTTAAAAATAAAATACAAAACCAATAGCATCTTACAGAAAAGAAACAAATTCTGATAATGACCATGACTTTGAAGTTGTAGTCTTGTACCTCTGATCTTTGCTCTCTACTCATGAACTTGAATATTCATTTTTATTTTCCAAGAAGCAGTTGCAAAGGCTAAAATGACTCTGGACCACCTTTAAAAATTTCATATACATTTGTTCTCTTAGGAGACTCTGGCACCAGATTCCCTACAAGATGAAAACTCTGTCTCCCTAAGAGAGATGACCAGAGTTTTGGGCACTGCAGAAGGGCTCCAGACCATCACGATCAAGATGTTTGGACAGAAGAGAAAAATTATTCTCGGCCCCTGGGAGGATGTCATGGCTGTCCACACACTTGTTCTGGCATCATCAGGCTTGGCCCAAAGCACTGGAAAATGACCACATCAGCAAAAGGAAGTCTGGCGGTACCACTTAATGTTTACCAACAAGCAAGGGAAATGCCCCAAATTTCTCAAAATAGCAAAGTGGAAGGGTTCTGTGAGAATCACACTTGTGAGGCCACTACTTACAAAGTATCCACTGGTAGACAGAGCCTTCCTCCCCTACAGTTACAGCAGCAGAGCTGGGAAGAGAGGTGAGGTCATTGGCTGGCTGCTCGCCACTCCCCAAGGTCAGTTCAGGTCAAGTGGTGCCAAGCAACAGAAGCAGCTGCAGATTAGGGCCAGTCAGAAAAGAGGAGATAGCACCACAGAGCCCAGACGGGGGCCCAGGAGTCCTTGCAAACCCCTCACAACCCTGCCTAGCAAGTAAATTTGCCAAATTGGCCTCTAAGGCCAAAGATTCCTCCATGCTGTGGATTGACAGTGTTCGCTTCTGTGAACAAAACTGGACATGCACCTTCCCCACCTAGTGCCAAAAGAAACTACAGGGCTCCTTGTTCAAAGACTAGTAAGAGTTAAGATGTCGTCAATATTGAGGTAAACCAAGGACACAGCCCTCTGGCCACATACCTAGGAAGCTAGCCCTAAGAATTTGATCATTCTCTATAAGTTCTTCCCACAAAAAAAAAAAAAATGCCTTAATAGTTTGAGCACAAGTTAATCATAAACACAACTTCTAATCTGTAGAGGAGGACAAGGAGGAGGACAAGGACGATGACCACAACAACTCAAGTTCTTCCATTCCATAAGCACCTTCCTGAAAGCCAGGCAATCCCCACAGTATACAGCAGTGAACAAAGGCCACACCCATGCGGCACTCCATTCTAGTCAAATGATTACAGCAGCTTTCTTTCATCCTTCCCTGAACTGCCTCACTTGCCAGCAGACTTGCAGTTGGTTCCCCCATCAGTTAATCTTTATCCCTAGGGAATAGATAGTTTAATTCTAAATTGTTCTTGGAATTTTTTTTTTCAATGCATTATCTTTGCATCTCCAGCAGGCCTATAAGCTCTTTGTCTTACGTGAAAGGTTTTCATTTAGTTTAATCATTTAACCAAGTGCTTTCTTAGTGTGTGTGCCAGGCCCAAGTTGCTGGCAACACACATGGTTGTAAGATAATACTGCAGGATGCCCCATTTTGGATGACAGATGTATAATTAATGGAATGACTGCACTGTAGATAGGTGGGGATGGGATTAAAGCAAGAACAATGTATTCTGAGCAGAAGGAGACAGAGGAGGTCAGGTAAAGCAGATGACATTTGCACTGTGCTTTGAAGTCTCAGTAGGAAAAAAATGCAGGCTTGTCCCTTGGGGTAGTTTGAATCAGATGCACACCATAAACTCATGTTTTCTGAATGCTAGGTCCACAGCTGATGGCGTTTTGGGAGGGGGATCCTTGCTGGAGGAGATGTATTGTGAGGGATGGACTTAGGAGTATTATAGCCAGCTCTCCTTTTATAGAATCCAGCTCACTCTCCTGCTGCTGTTTTCTACCTACTGTGGTAGAGGTGACATCCAGCCTCTGCTCATGGCAAGCTTTTCCCTGCCATCATGAAGCTTCCCCTGGAGATTGTAAGCCAAAATAAAAACTTCATTCTCATCAGCTGCTTTTGGTGGGTGTTATGCTCCAGCAACAAAAAGGTGACTACTAGCTGGGCATGGGGGTTCACGCCTTTAATCCCAGCACTTGGGAGGCAGAAGTAGGAGGATTGCCGTGAGTTTGAGGCCACCCTGAGACAACATAGTGAATTCCAGGTCATCCTGGGCTAGAGTGAGAAGGAGGAGGAGGAGGAGGAAACTCCAACAGAAAATTGGTACCAGAGTAGTGAGGTCATTGCAGCTAGAAACATGACTGTGTGGCTTTTGGCCTTTTGGAACTGATTTGCAGGAGGAATGTGGCTTTGAACTGCTGACCTAAGACTCCTTGTAGTGCTATAAGCAGAGTTTGATGAACCATTCTGGCCAGAATTTGAGAGACTTCTAAATGCAGAAAGAACTATGGGCTGTAGGCTTTGTCCATGAGGGGAAGAAAAAGTTTTGTCTAGATTGGGCTAGAGGCAGATTGTATAAGAATCCAGCTGTATTCTTCTCAAGTCCTGAGAACTTGTGCAGGGTTGCATTTCAAAGAAATGGACTTGTATGAACAGAAGGATATGGCACAGAAAAAAAATGAAAGTTTTGGACTAAAGAAAACTGCTCAGTTCAGCTGAAATTGTTTGAGAGATTACCACCATTGAGACTGGGACAGCTGTTCTGCACTGGGACAACAGAAAAAATGTTGATCCTTTGGCAGGCAAGCATCTTACCCACTGAGCAATCTCTCCAGCCATGCTGACTCCTTTGAACATAGGAAGCCTAAATACTGAAGGAGTACCCTTCTTTTCAAAGTTAGCTCTATTCCCCCTTGATTAACAAATTTGGTAGCCTGCATGGTGCTATGGGAGTATAACAAATGCAGGAAAGAGAGCGTAATTGAATTGGCAACACAGTTTGTTTTTTGGAAATGGCCACTGAGTGACATGAGGCAGAGTTGCTGGAGTCCATGTGTGAAGACCCAGTAGAGCCATGAGAATGAACCATGAGTTGCAATGGATATTTTACTATTATTGAGATGCCAGGACTGTGGGATGACTGCCAAGGAATGTTGTTGGCTTAAGATGGATTGTTCCCCAGACTACAAGAAGCCCAGCTGGAGGAGTGGAATTGGAACCCCAGAGACTTTGTCACTGGTTACAGATGTTAGACTTGAAGCTACAAAATTTGATGTCTTCCCTATTTGTTTTAGATCTTTCATTGGTTCAACATCCCCTTGCTATACCCAATGCCACCTTTTGCAGTGTTAATGTGTACTCTGTGACATTATGTTTTTGGTTTTACAGGCTCACAGTTAAGAGACCCTGGACTATGAAGATGTTTGAACAGTGCTGAAATTGATAAAAGATATGGGGACTTATTTATTTATTTGCAAGTGAAGAGAGAGAGAGAGGGAGGGAGGATGGGTACACTAGGGCTTCTTGCAACTACAAACATACTCCAGATACAAATGCCACTTAGTGCATCTGGCTTTATGTAGGCACTGGGGAATTGAATGTTGGTCAATGCAGGCCGGCATGTTTTGCAAGCAAGCACCTTTAACCACTGAGCCATCTAGTGTTTAGAGGTGCCTTTGGGAGGTGACTTAGTCTCAATAAGGTCATCAGAGTAGAGCTACCATGGCTGAATTACTGAATAACAGGAGGGCAAAAGACCAAAAGATATATACACACATGTTCATACACACATGCATGTGGGCTCCCATCTCTTATTATTTTTTATTTTCTGATAATTGCATACATGTATACAATGTATTTTGATCATGCTCACTTCTTTCCCACTCCTGATGAACTCCTTCCCAACTGGTTCCCCTTCTACTTTGATGCCTGTTTTTTTCTTGTGAATCACTGAATTTAAGGCAGGTTCTCACATAAATATGGGTAGTGGGTAATTTACCAGAGCATGGATTTCTTACCAGTGGCTACACCATTGGAAAGAATGTCTCCCCCTTTCCTAGAAATTGTTAACTGCCAATAGTTCCTGAGGAGGGTGCAGCGCATGAGCCCCTCCCCTGTCTCCTGCATGTGA
Organism: Orientallactaga sibirica; assembly: GCA_036365145.1. NCBI lineage: Eukaryota > Metazoa > Chordata > Mammalia > Rodentia > Dipodidae > Orientallactaga > Orientallactaga sibirica. Next base: position 10,602,973 of record JAEOAD010000015.1, read on the forward strand.
TACTCTGTACCCTATGGACTCTGCCATCAAGAGAGCAGATGCAGCTCTTGACTTGGGACTTCAGAACAAAGTGCCTTTTTTTCTTTATAATTTGCCTGTGGTATTATGTTATAGAAACAGAAAACGTATTAAGATAACCACTCATCCCAGTTTTAAAAGGTCACGGGAAGGGAAGGCTGGTCCTGGGAATGACATTTATCCCAAGTCCTGCCTGAAGTAGCATCACCAAGGGCCCAGAGAAGCAGCCACTACCTATGATAAATGAAGAAACTTTTGCCCTCTAAATGTCATGTTTATTTTCAATAAAAATAATAATAGAGGGCTGGAGAGGTTGCTTAGCAGTTAAAGCACTTGCCTGCGAATCCTAAGGACTCATGTTTGATTCTCCAGGTCCCATGTAAGCCGGACCCACAATGACACAGTGCACAAGGTTGCACACGAGCACAAGGGGGCACATGTATCTGGAGCTCAATTGCAGTGGCTGGAGGCCCTGGCATGCCAGTTCTCTCTCTTCTCTCTCTCTCTCTCATGCATAAAAAAGGCAGTCTGTTGGGCTTGCCTCACAAAAAAATAATAATAGAAAGGGCTGAGAAATGGCTCACTTGCTAAAAGCAGTTGTTGTGTAGTCCTAACAACTGGAGTATAGATCTCTATAACTAATGTAAAGTTGGATTCAGTAGTGCACACATCCATAATCTCTGCACACCTACCATCAAGATGAGAAGTAGAGCCAGGAAGATCCCGTAAGCCTGACAAATGCAGTGGTAAACAAGAGAAACGCTGTCTCAAAACAAAACAAAATAGGTTCAAGACAAGAACCAACACTACAAGGTTATCCTCTGACCACCACACACACTCCACCATACACGCATGAGTGTGCACACCAACACACACACACTTTACCGGATGATTCTTCCTATTGTAATCCTACCCCAGTTCTATTTACTGAGCTCTCCAGACATTGAAGGAGGCTCTGCACAGGGAGTTCCCAGGTATGGGGGAGATTAGCAGGGAATTCCACTGTCCCCACCACATGCACCTGCTCGCATGGACCTGGTATGTAGTACACAACACACATGTGTGGGATTGATCAGGAAGGCTGGGGTGATTTTCCAAGAATGGCTTCCCAGCAAGCTTTTCTATGAAGGGATGGGGACACCATAAGAAGAGACATATGAGAGAGGGTGGATATAACACATGTATTTTAGGAAGCAAGTGACAGAGGGTATCTTCATGCTTTCCTTCTCTACCAGAGTAGCAGAAGCCCAGGACAGTAAGCTAACACAAGATGGGCTTTATCTCCGGAAGTCTTGAATACTGTGTATAAAAAGAGGAGGGGGAGGTCCTCTGTAGAAGAGCTCACAGTGCCCTTGGCAACAAGCTCTGAACCCGCCCTGCTTCTCTACTCAAAACCTGCCTATTCACAGTTACCATGAAACCCTAGGACTCTTCACTATCTACACACTTGATCAGGTCACCAGACTAATGACAAATAACAGGAGTCACCATAGTTTTCAAGGAGCCAGAGTCCAGATGGAGACCAAATCAAATCTCATATGTAGGTCTTTGATCTGCCTTCCCTTAGGAGGGAACTAAGACCATTGTCTCATTAGGGTCTGAACCTGTTCTTGATGGCCCCTAACCTGGTCTTTAGCTCCCCAGTTCCTAGAGCACCAAGATCTGATGGGATCATCTACCACCTCCAAGAGGCAAGCTCACACCTCCCCAGCTCAGACCCTACCTCCTTAAACTCAAATGGCCTTTTGACTCCTGGCTTAGTGAAGAAGGGGCCTGACAAATCATAGTAGGATTTGAAGAGGATGAGTCAGAGTCCAGCTCAGAGAGCCTTCCCAGACACCTGTTTAAACCCCAAGCTCTGAAATCAGGTCTCCTGCTCCAAACACAGGAAGTGATCAACTGAAATCACATTTGACCACTGACCACCAGAGTGCAACCTCCCCACTTTATCAGGTCAAAAACCCCAGAACTTGTCCCAGATTCCTCAGAACTTGAAGTCTGGCACAGCTGAGGTGGTTCAGAAGTCAACCTCAAAGTCAATTGGCAAAAAAATAAAAAACCATTAAAGTTTGTTAGGAATAGCCAAGCATCCCATCAGTACCTGGCCCTCCCGAAAACAGTCCAGATCCTATAAAGGTCAAGCATTACCAAAAAGTCAAGTTTAAGAACAGTTTTCTGAAAAACTTGAAATTGTGGCAACAATGAACATGGAGGGAATTCACCTTGAGAATTTCTACTCTGCACCCTTTTAGCCCCTGATGATATGATCTTCTAGTCTTTCTTCATAAGAGGGGGAAAACACAAAATTGGAGCCCAACCTGAGTAAAGGACTCCAGTGTGTCCACTCCTGCAGTATAATGAGGTGTGGGTTCTCCATACCAGGGTAACCAGTCTGCCCGGACTTAAAGCAATTAAAGCTCATTTGCCATTGGCTTGGTGAATTTTTGCACAGACACAGTGGTCAAGTGACCAAGTCTCCTTAGCTCTTCGTTTTCCCTCTTTGTGGCAGAGTCTGAGGATTTTCTGAGTTTCACAAGGGGCACTTACAGAAGCAGACATTTCATTCTGAGCCTAATATGTGTAGGTCCTACACACCGGAAAATAATAGCTACATCCATGTGTTTCTGGATCACTTAGGGGTAGTCAACAATTTTCCCAGCATTCACTTCACCTGGACAAGTTGTCAACTCTTGGTTCCATCTGTGGCTATGTCAGCCAGGTGGGGCTACACAGTCCCTCTTTGGCTTTGTGCCCAGGCCAGCCTGCTCCTCGTTGAGTCACTGGGTCAACAGGCTGGTAGAGTGCCAGTCCAGCCTCTGCTAAGGACTCATGAGCACTGTGCTCTTAGGAAAAAAACAAACAAACAAAAAAACTATTGGTCCCAGACCCCTTCTGTTGCACACTGAAAGGACTCAGTTTTTGCTACCACTTCCTCCACGACTTCATGGTAGGCACTACTTCCCTATACAACCTACCAAATTCATCCTGTGCGATTCTCAGGGTCTCCAAGTTTATCAGATGCCCTCTGAACTTGAAGTAGGACTCCGTGACTAAGCAGGTCCTAAGCTGCTACCATGTGCCAAGTGAGCTGATAAGGTTGCAAAAAGTGAGTAATTCTGATAGCCTGAGGAGCTAATGCTTGAAAAAGACCTCTATAAACATTCATATACACTCATATATTCAGGAAATTATTCCATTTCTCCTTTGTGCTTAAGGTACTAGTGTCCACTTGAGGGAAGGTACTCAAGACTTGTTGAGGATTTAGAGTAATCTAAGCACTGTGCTGAGGGCCTCACTTAATCTTTAAAATTATTTTACAAATAAAGAGACTGAGGCAGCAGCGAGTTAAATTAATTGGCCAAAGAATGTACTAGAAGTGAGGGATAGAGCAAGGCTTCTGTCTGTGAGCCTTGGTTTTCATTCTACCCATGCTACAGCAGATGAACCAGTGCAATGGGGTGCCTGTACGACAGAGGAAGAGATACCCACCTCCTGCCCCACTGTTCCGACTTTTACTTGCGGCTCCTCACAGAGTCCATGAACTTGGATTTCTTTCATCACCAGCTGAGGATGAGCCATGTGCAGGAGGATCTGTGGTCTAGCTGCTGCTGCTTTGTGTCTCCTCTGTCCCCCCCCTCCCACCATGGTCATGCCAGGCATTTGGAATGCTCTTGGTTTTCTGCTGAGGATGTCACCAGTTGGGCACTATGCCATGCAAAGGAATCAGATCTTCAGTTTGCTGAACCTGGTTTGCACTTTTCCCCTTGAGCTGTTTATACATTCATGGCATCTTGACTTTACTTATGCTTTCAGATTTGGCAAGTAACCAACTAGATACTCTAATTTCTACCATTACCCATAATGTTGAAACTTTGAACAATATTTCCTTGACACAGCAAAACCCACCTCAGAGAACCCAGGCCAACTAATTTAAGTTCATGTTATCTTGTTCATTTAGTCTGAGTCTCCAGTTGGCCTATAATTCTAGGCTTCCTTGGAGGAAATTTGTAGTCACAAGATTACACAATCTAGAGGAAGGTCTTCCTATTTAGAATCTGCCTGGGTATGTGACCAAATATCTGAGAATTCCATATTTGGCCATTACTGAAGAGTGTATATTTTACAAGTGATTTTTTTAGCGCTTATATAAATAATACTTTTTATACTGTCAGAGGATCATTTAACATGTCTACCATTAAAATGACAGATGCATTCTTGCAAACCCCCTTTGAAGTGCCTCTGGAAGGTTTTAATTATTTATCTAAATGTCCAACAAGCTCTGAAATTAAATGGAATCAATCATTAACAAAAATTTGCTTCTTGTAACATTTTTTTTCTTACCTTTTCAGGATTTAAGACAAGAGAAAACTCAAGTGAATGTTGGAGAGCAGAGATAACACCAGTCACAAAAACCCAGGATCTGCTTCCATGGCCCTCAGAGCCACACTTTCAGGCAGATGATTTCTCAAATGAAAAAGATGGGTTAGTTATGCCAAGCTTCCAACCAAGAACTTAAACATTCGCCTGTCTATGTCTAACACAGTGTCACCAGCTGAGCACACCCAGCCACCCAGGTGGTCCTATGTCGGTGGCCTCATACCTAGAAAAGCATGTTTGCTGCCTGTATATCCCTGTCTCCCTGAAACGACTTCCCCAGGGATCTTGTTGGGCTGAGCACATTGTGCACTTTTTCTAGAGGTGGAACACAGAGAAGGCCTTCTCTCCATTGGCATTGTCAATGCCCAAAGTTTGGTCTTAATAGAGAACTTTTTTAGGGTAAGGACATAGCTCAGTGATACAGAATGTACTTAGCTCTGGATTCAATTTTCAACACTACAGAATAATAAAACAGTAACAACAATGACAACAATAATAACTTATCAAAAGAGAAGTTTTCTAATTTCTCTGGACTCAAGAATCCTAGACCAGCCATTCTTTTTTGGTGGGAGGGGGGGGTTTCAAGGTAGGGTCTCACTCTAGACCAAGGCTGACCTGGAATTCACTATGTAGTCTCTGGGTGGCCTCAAACTCATGGCAATCCTCCTACCTCTGCCTCCGAGTGCTGGGATTAAAGGCGTGCACCACCACTCCCGGCTCTTTTTTTTTTTTTTTAGCAACAGACAGAGAGAGAAAGAGGCAAAGAGAGAGAGAGAGAAAGAGAATGGGTGCACCAAGGCCTCCAGCCACTTTAAACGAACTCCAGATGCATGTGCCTCCTTGTGCATCTGGCTTACGTGGGTCCTGGGGAACTGAGCCTTGAACCAAGGTCCTTAGGCTTCATAGGGAAGTGCTTAACCACTAAGCCATCTCTCCAGCCCTAGACCAGCCATTCTTTAATTCATCTTCCCATCATTGTCCACAGTAGCTATGCCAAACCTTAGTCATTACCTCTTAGAAGTTGATGCTTCCTAAATTTCTACCCTTTCCTTAATTAATGTATTCATTCAACTACTAAGTACTGAGGTCTTAGTACATGCCAGGCTCGGCACTGAGCATTGGGCACACCATGGTAAACAAGCAGGTAAGACTCCTGCCCTTGTCAGGGAACTCATGACCTAGCTTACAGTCAGTCTCCTTTCACATACTTGTCTAAACCACCCATGCCCTCTCAAAGGCTTCAGTAACCAGATGACAACTCCCTCTGTCCTCGGCTAACATGGGAATCTATCAACTGGACCCATGTCCTGTAGAACTCCTGATTTGTGTGGCAACAAGGGACGTAATCTCCATGTGGAGAGGGTGGCTGGAAAATGCAGTCATGACTCTCACCCCAGGGTACGTTCCTACTGGGGCACTCAGTCTGTCGCCAGGTGAAATCATGTGGTAGAAACCCCCAGGTATGCCACTTCACACCCTCCTAGACATGGCTAATATTCTTCCCTTACACCTCTACATCAGTGCTAAAGCCAGGCTAGACTACTTAACAAAATTTTACTGATGGTTCCAAGAGAATAGAAGAGAAATAATTATCCACCACTTATAATCTACACTTAGTTATTGAATATGGATTCTTCTGGAATTCACTGGCTTGGACGGGCCTGGCCACTCAAGTAAAACAGAAATTGCCTCCCTCCAATACTAGTTACTTTTCTTGTCATTGTGACCATGTACTTGACAACTTAGAGGAGGAAAGATTTGTCATGGTTTGAGGGTACAGTCCATCATGGCAGGGGAGGTTCAGTGGCAGAAGTGCTCCCAGCTGTGGCAAAGGGGCTTTCTTAAACATGGGCTGATCAGAAAGCATAGAGAGATAAACACTGGTGAGTTCTGGTGCTCAGCTGACTTTTCCCCTTGTCTCCTTTTTATTCAGTCTGGTACTCCAGTCCATGGCATGCTGTTGCTTACATTCAAGGGCACGTCTTCCCCTCTCAGTTAATCATCTCAGGAAAAGCCATCACAAACACACCAAAAGGTGTGCCTCACTAATGCTCTAGGTGCTTCTTAGTCCAATCTCATTGACAATCAAAATTATCCATCACCACCCACACTCACATACCATCCAGCAGTTCCTGCCACATATCTAGAATGTGTTCTCAGAAAGGAAAGGGAATCCCCTTCCCTCTTTCCTTAAGGTCTGCTTTCCAAGATACAGATCCTACCCTAACTATGGTTTCTTCTTAGGATGGTTAATCTATAAAGCACCCTCCCTTCAGGGAGACTTATCCATAAAGACGTGACCTTTGGGCTGGAGAGATGGCTTAGTGGTTAAGATGCTTGCCAGCAAAGACAAAGAACCCAGGTTTGATTCCCCAGTACCCATGTAAGCCAGATGCACAAGGTGGCAGGCACATGTGTCTGGAGTTCATTTGCAGTGGCCGCAGGACCTGGCATGACCATTCTCTCTCTCATCCTTCCTTCTCTGTCTCTCTCATGAATAAAAATAAAATATTGCCAGGCGTGGTGGCACATGCCTTTAATTCCAGCACTCAGGAGGCAGAGGTAGAAGCTTGAGTTTGAGGCCAGCCTGAGACTACATAGTGAATTCCAGGTCATCCTGGGCTAGAGTGAGACCCTACCTCAAAAAAAAACAAACAACAAAGCTGGGTGTGGTGGCACACGCCTTTAATCCCAGCACTTGGGTGGCAGAGGTAGGATTGCTGTGAGTTTGAGGCCACCCTGAGACTACATGGTAATTCTAGGTCAGCCTGAGCTAGAGTGAGACCCTACTTTGAAAAGCCAAAACAAACAAACAAACAAATAAACAAACAACAACAGCAACAAAAAGATGGGGCTGGAGGGATGGCTTAGTGGTTACGGCATTTGCCTGCAAAGCCAAAGGGCCCAGGTTCGATTCCCCAGGACCCACGTAAGCCAGATGCACAAGGTGACACATGTTCTGGAGTTTGTTTGCAGTGGCTGGAGGCCCTGGCACACCCATTCTCTCTGTCTGTTTCTCTCTCTCTCTCTCTCTCTCTCTCTCTCTCTCTCTCTCTCTCCCTGACTCTCTCAAATAAAATAAATAAATAAATAAAACTTTTTAAAAAGATGTGGCCAGGCATGCTGGTGCACACCTTTAATCCCAGCACTTGGGAGGCAGAGGTAGGAGGATCACTGTGAATTCAAGGCCACCGTGAGACTACATAGTGAATTCCAGGTCAGCCTGAGCTAGAGTGAGACCCTATCTCAAAAAAACTAATGTGTGTGTGTGTGTGTGTGTGTGTGTGTGTCCTTTCTACAGGAGTTGACATAGAATTATAACCTAACTCTGTGCAGAAAATAGACTGTGTGTGGTGCAGGAAGTTGAGAAGTACAATGGTTACATCCAAACATACCTAGTTCTCGTTATGTATACAATCAAACTCAGTATGTCCATTACCTTTCACCCAATTCTGCTCATCCTTTCTTCTTCATATCTTAAATGACTTGACATCTCAAAGTCACTCGGGCCAGAATCCTGAGGGTTGCCACAGTGCTTAGCACTGTTTCTGCCTCCTGTCTCCCTTCTATTCCATCTTCCCCATGTCCAGGTTTTCATCTCTACCTGATCAGGACAAAGTCCTTACACACAATATCCCTGCCTCTGATTTACACACACACATTCCTCCTGCTCATTTTCCACACTCCAGTCAGCTGCTCTTTCTCACATTATAATCCCACTATAGAATGTTGTCCTGAAGCCAGACTGTCTGGGTTCAAACATCTAGGACTACTATAACCATGAGCAAGTTGCTTACCTTCTTTGTAGCTCAGCTGCCCCACCAGTGAAATCTCCAAGTACCCATCTCCAAGTTGTTGCAGACTGTGATGCCTGCTGCTAAGGCTCCCAGAAAGCCCACCTCCTGGCATGTATGTCTGACACATATCCCTTCTACTGCATGCGGGTCAGACCCAGGTACTTGCTGCTAATAAACAGAATACAGCAAAAACAATGGGCATTATTTCTAGGATCAGGTTATAAAAGATTGTGTCTTCTATGTTGCCCACACACAGTCTCTCTCTATCCTATCTCTCCTGCATGCACTGACGAAACTAGCTGCCTGTTTGGAGTTGCCCTCTGCAGAGATCCACATGTCACAGAATGGATGGTGGCTTCAGCCAGTGACACTTTGGATCTTGCCAGCAGCCACATCAGTGGGCTTGGGAGCAGATCTTCCCAAGGGAGACCTTGAGGTAAATCCAGCCCAGTCAACACTTGATTTCAAATTATGAGAAATCCTGAGCCAGAACACCCAACTAAGCTGTGCCTGAATTCCTGATTGATAGAAACTGAGGCAATAAGTGGTCTTCAAGCCACCAAGCTTTGGCATAATTTGCTGTTCAGCCATAGATATTAATATAAGAATCAAATAAAATAACAAAGACAGAAGGCTTAGAATAATACCCAGTCCACAGTCAGTCAATCCTGGCCAGTTCTGCCATCACCATTACTGGATGTTTAGTCACACCACTAGACTGAAAACTCTGCTGGCGGAGGGAGGAATTTTCCACTGCACTCTAAGGTCCTGGCATAGTTCTTATCCCGGAGTCCTTCAGCTAACAAATATCTGTTGACTAAAAGTATAATCAGGGAAAGAATGAACTTGGTCCTCTAGTCTCTTACATCCTAGGCTAGAAAGGGGGCTGCTTAGAATTGGGGGAGGCAGACTGAATGCCTAAGTTTTCCCTCCCTCTATCCAGAAGTTGGAGCAATAACTGTGATAAGGACCCCAGAAGCTGGGGCACAAGGTGTCTTTGTGGTCTCACAGCCTATGTGAACCCAAGGTATGGTTCCCAGAAGCACAGTTAGTTGTCTTGCCCTTGTGTCTGTACCACATTTCTGGAAGGCACAGAGAAAACAATGAAACTGTCATTAGCCACCTTCTCTCCTGGGGCTGCCAGACAGATGCACCCTGTTGTGTGGGTGGGAGGGAAGGGTAGAGGCTGTTTTACTTGGCTGGATAACATCATTTTTCTTGGTTGAAGAAATATATGCCAGAGGGGCTAAGCATAGAAAGTAACTCTCACCCAAGAGCCCATGCTCTACAGTAACAAAAAGAAACTGCACACATCATCAGTGTGGTTAATGGCCCAGTGGCCCATCCTCCTGCCCTCATCCCCAAAATTTCTTCCATCTACACATCACCTGCTTTTGCTTAACACTCAGCTCAAATACATCCTCCTCCATGACACCTTCCCCAATGTGCTAGGCAAATGATGACACCTCTGCCCTGGACTTCTATCCTCTCCTTAACTTGTGCCTGCATCAGAACATATTAGGTCCTGGCATGGTGAGTGAATTCCTTCCATTGCCTGAGCATGAAGCTGTAACCTAGCTCCTGAAGGGCATGGATGGGGTCTTATTGCTTCTACATCCCCCATAGTACCAGAGGTAACAATTAGGTGTGATGAGGAATGAATTGTAAGAACTATTTTTTCTGTACTCTCTGGAGTAGGAAAGTTCCATAGGGCACAAAATCTACTTTAATATGGAAGCCATCTTCCCCACTCTCTACATTCTTGTCTTCTAAGTCACTCATTCTCAAATTGTGGTCCCCAAATCAGTTGCTTGGTATCACTAAGGACCTGTGGTAGTTTCAATCAGATGTCTCCCAGAAATTCACGTGTTCTGAATGCTTGGTCCCCAGTTGATGACAACTTGGGTGGTAGCCCTTACTGGAGGAGGTATGTTCTTGGGGGTGGGCTTAGTAGTGTTACATAGCCAGCTCCACCTTGCCAGTGTTTGTCTTACTCTCCTGCTGTGGCAGAAGTGATGTCCAGCCTCTGTCCGCACCATGCTTTCCCTGCCATCATGAAGCTTCCCCTGGAGGCTGTATGCCAAAACAAATACTTTCCTCCCATCTGCTGCTTTGGGTTGGGTACTTTGTCACAACAATAAGAAGGTAACTACAACAGGACCTTATAAGAACTTCCAGTTCTCAAACCCCAACTCAGACCTATGAGATCAGAAATTCTGGAACTATCACCACAGCATGTTTAAAAGAGCCCTCTGGAAGATTCTCATCACATTTAAGTTTAAAAACAAAAACATTTTAAGTCTACTAAAACACATGTGACAAAGGCCTCAGAGGCTCAATCCAGATTAAGATTTAAAGAGAAACCAAAACAATGTCCCTTGCTGTAAAATGCCGAGAATCAATTAAACTCCCTACTATTTTCTACAAAACAGTTCAACAGGCCATTAAATGAACTCAACACATTTATTTTAAATGTGCAAAATGAATTTTCATATCCTAAGAGTAACACCAGATGTTTTACCTCTTCTTCCTAATTGATTTTCCAGCCTACAGCAATTCATCTTTATATTTTCCAGTTGGATCATAATGCAGCAAAAAGAGTGTGTTCCGGTAGGATTATTAAATAGCATGCTTTTTAAAACAAGCATAATTTGGGCCGCCATGCATCATCTGGGTGTTGGTTGCCTCAAAATATGAAAAACAGCTTTAGGTACCAGTCAGATTTAGATTGGCAGGAAACCCAGAGCAAGACTTTGCAGGAGGTCGGGTCTCCTGGTTCTTGGCAGGCCGGCTATAGAGCTGAGTCCTGGGCATTTAGCCCAAGCTCTTCCCTAGCAGAGTCCTGCAATTCCCTGGTACCAAATGAATGATTGGCTAGCTGTGAAAGCTGCAAGTAAACACTCGGTTTTCAATGGGCAGATTTCTCTCTCAAATGGAAAAGAAATAGGCTGTGGGATGAAGGTGAGTGGAGCCAAGGGGTGAGGAGGCCCCTGCTCAAAGCAGCCACCAGCCTGGATGGACCCAGCCTCTGAGCTCCTGAGGGGACTCAAACAATCCCGGCTCTGTTGACTAATGTGCCCTGCCCAGCCCAGCAGAGCTGGAGGCCCTGTTTGTGCATGCTTAAGTGGGTGAAAGGTCACCACAGACCAGGTTTTCTTCACTCACAAAAGCTTCTCTGAGCGAGGGAAGACAAGGGAAACAAGCCTCAGCTTTGAAGCACACTTCAAAGGAGACCTCCCCAGCCTAGGCCCTGGGCAAGGAGCAGGGCAGAGGGTGGCAAATAAATAAGAGCTAGAAACCCAGAACTTACTCTGATCACAAAACACAAAACGCACTTCTTAGGTGAGAGAAGCTGGCACCCTTCCCTAGCAAGCTTCTGAGAGCTGGCAGGTTTGAGCCCTCCTGTCTGGAGAGGGATTTTCATGTGGGCTCCAACTACAAACCAGCCTGTCTAGCTTTGAGTACCGCTGCAGAAGGCAGCATGTCTGAAATTAGAGCCTCACCACTGAATCTCAAAACTGCTGCTCCAACTTTAAATAACTACCACTCAAACCCGAGTTCTGTAGGCTGGCCCTTCCCCATCATTAGAATAAGGCATTCTGAGTTCCTTCTGGAAACACATTTGTGTGGAATCTGTTATAAAAGAATCAGTTCCTTAATTCAACTCCCTCCCTACTCTTACTCAAGAGCTTCAGCCACAGCCCCTACTCCTACCCAAAAGATACCAGCCTACCTTAACTTGGGGCCTTGTCTAACCTCTAAATCTGAAGTGACCAGCCTGGCCCACACAAGTTATTAACCAAAAAACTCATCTGCATTTACCGTGTATAAATGACAACTTCTCTCATTCTCAAAGAATGAGCAAAGCCCCAGAAAAAATTCAAGACGACATTTTAACACATGTAGATGAGGTAAAACCAAGCCTCTTGTCCTCAACTAATAGGACTGAGTCCATACTAATTAGGTCAAAGTTCTTGACTCTGGGTGTCTAAACACTCATCTTCGTCTGGGAATGACAGAAACAAGCTGGTCTCCCTAGGTCACCCACTTCTCATCCCCCAAAGGGATGCCATTCTCCCCTATGAGGGACATGGGGTTGCTGTCAGAAAGGGTATCTACAAGAATTCCTCCCTTGTCCAAAATTCAGATTTTTTTCTCCTTTTTTTTTAATTTATGAGAGAGAGAATACGCATGCCAGGGCCTCCAGCCACTGCAAATGATCTCCAGACGCATACGCCCCTTGTGCATCTGGTTTACTGGGTCCTGGGGAATCAAACCGAGGTCTTTAGGCATCATAGGCAAATGCCTTAACCGCTAAGCCATTTCCCTAACCCCCATATTTTTAAAATATTAAACCACTGGAGCCATTTATAAATGTCATCATAGTCTTTTAATATTTTACATAAAAAACTGTATACACAGCTTATAGAACTTTTATGTAAACATCATAAGCTCACCACTTTGTCATTTGTCAGTTTATTTTAAAAAAAAAAAAAAAAGACAACAATTTAGTAAAAGTACCACCAGGCTGGGAAGGAGGTAAAGGAAACAGGGGGAGGCGTATTCTCTGTGCAGAGATGCAGAGAAAATTTCACAGAGCTGTAGAGACTGCCTTGTGGGGGAAAAGTTTTAAATAGACCCCAATATTTGTTGCCTTCCTTTATCAAAACAGTGTGCAAAGCAAAAAAAAAAAAAAAAAAAAAAAAAAAGAAAGAAAGAAAAAAGAAAAAGAAAAAAAAAAAAAAAGAAAAAAGAAATCACCAAGAGTGCTGCCACTTTCTTTCAAGAAAACAAAGCGAAAATTAGTGGGTGGTTTTCTTAATCTGATTTTAAGTGTCATCGTTGTTTTAAAAAATATCAGAAGTAGATGAGGTTACAGCATACAATGTGGTCAGAATGCTGCCTTAGGCAAATGACAAGTGCATTGAGTGTTAAACAATGAAACAACTGTGCAAAGAATTCTTCCAACAACAAAAAAGTTTTAGCCTTTAAATAAATCCAATAACAACAGTTTCTTGGACCGAACAATTTTCACTTGTAGGACAGGCACAAAGTTCGCTTATGGCAAAAAGACCCCACAGCACACCCTCCGTTCCTCTGCCGGTAGCTGGTGAGGGGTTCGCTGGAGGCTGGCCCACAGGAGACTCTGTAGTGTGGAAGCTGCTTCCTCTCAGCCCCGAGTCAGTTGCAAAGGTCTTCCCCAGGGTTTGGAAAGATGGCCAAGTCCAGTTCATGCTCGGGTGGGTGGGCGCCTGATCCAGCCTTGGAAGAGGCTGTTCCAGAACCCTGATCACTCACCACCATTATTAAATAACACCATCTTAACCTCGGAAAATAAAATTATATCTATATTTATATAACACCTCCCATCCTCCCCAGCCCTCCCCTCCCGTAGTTCCAGGGGGTCTATGTTACAGACAAGGGACAGCACAGGCTTGCTGGTTAAGGGCGAACAACTGATGGGGCGCGACCACACTCCGGAGCCTTCGTGCCCCTAGAGGAAAACCAGAGGCGGGGGTGGGGCGAGAATGGGGCGGAGGGGAGTCGTACATACACACAGCCACACTCTTTGAGGCCTGTGGCTCCTTAGAAAAGGATGCTCAGGGACCCCTTGGCACTCAGCAGGGCACCCAGGCCTATGCCACACAGCTGGACGCACATAGACACTGGGAAGGGGGGGCGTCCCCAGTGCCCACCCACGCCAATTCCAGGCGTGACCGCCAGCAGACGTCAGGCAGTCCGGTGGGGTCCTTGGGGGCGTGGGTCTCCCCTTCTCCCGGCTCGTGGGGGACCGTCAGGGAGGGGGGAGCCACGCTGGCAGGGGCGAAAAGGGCGGGCGCGGCCCTCATAGCACCTTGCAGCAGTTGATGCAGCCGTTCTGGGAGCCGTAGCGCTTCTGCAGCGCGGCGCGCGTGGCCGTCTCGAAGACCTCGCGCACGCCCTCCTTGGTCTTGGCCGAACACTCGAGGTAGTCGTAGGCTTGGATGCGCACGGCCATGGCGCGGCCGTCATCCGTGCGCACCGGTTCCTGCTTCATGCGGGCCAGCTCAGTGCGGACGTGCTCGTCGCTGCGCAGGTCTTTCTTGTTGGCTACTAGGATGATGGGCACGTTGGGACAGAAGTGCTTCACCTCGGGCACCCACTTCTCGGGGATGTTCTCCAGCGAGTCCGGGCTGTCCACCGAGAAACACATGAGGATGACGTCGGTGTCCGGGTAGGAGAGAGGCCGCAAGCGGTCGTAGTCCTCCTGGCCCGCCGTGTCCCATAGCGCCAGCTCCACCTGCTTGCCGTCCACCTCGATGTCGGCCACATAGTTCTCGAAGACGGTGGGCACATACACCTCGGGGAACTCGTCCTTACTGAACACGATCAGCAGGCACGTCTTGCCGCACGCGCCGTCGCCCACCACCACCAGCTTCTTGCGGATGGCCGCCATGAGCGGGCCGGGCCCGGGCAGCAGGAGTGGGCCCACGGACGCCTCGCCGCCGTCCCGCGCACCGCTCACGGCTCACCGCGGGCTGCGCGCCGGGGCGAGGGGCGCTCGCTGCACCGCGGCCCGGCGGCGGCGCGTTCTCTCGGGGCTCTCCGAAGGCCGCGGCGGGGGCACCGGGGCATAGGGCGCCCCAGCAGACGTCTCTCGCCGCGCTTGTTGTGTGGAGGCGGGGCGCCGGCCGCTCCGCTCAGCCCGCCCTGGGCCCCGGCGGCTTTGTGTAACAGTGGCTAGGGCTGTGGGCTCGGCCTAGCTCCCTCCTCGGGTGTCCCCAGGCCCAGCGTACTAAGGCCGCTGACGGACAGGGCCAGACTGCGGTGGCAGATGCGGGCTGCGGCCCTAGCGCCCGCTATTTAAAGAGTCCGGCCACTTTCTTAATATAGCCGTCCAATGGGAAGCGAGCCGGCTGAGCTCATCTCTGCGGAGCTCGGCTCTCATTGGCCGCCGGCTGCAGCCGGAAGGCGGGGCCGGACGGACTTGATTGACGGCCTGGGCCGCGGGGCTGGGAGAGGCGGTGACGGAGGAGTCTGCGCGGCTGCGGGCCCCGCGGGGCTTTCTGTGGCCGCCGGGTCCCCTCCTTCGCCGGGGCTTCTGCGCGCGGATCCCTGGAGCTGGCCGCGTGGATGGAGCCGGTGAGGTCTGGACGAGCAGTTCCGAGACTTTGTAGGGCGTTGGTGACTCCCTCAGCTTCAGAATTGCCGGGCTTCCTAGCAAACTCCCCGCAAGTGATCGAACCTGGCGCGAGGGAGGGGCGGCTCCTTTAACGAGGTTTTGTTTTGAAGTAAACAGCCACACTTTTGTTTCCCAGCCAGAGGATTTTTGTTTTGTTTTCTCCTTTCCTTTGGAAACAGCCCCTCCTGTGCTGTCTGTTCCCACCGTGACGCTCGCCCTTTGGCAGCCTTAGTTTAGTGAAAGGTTGATTTGTAAATTGGGTGGGCCTGGGTGGAGCCTCCTCCAAGTCCAAGGTCGGTATTTGGGTCTCCAGGTGAAGATTAAAGGACCATGGAAAGGGCAGGTACCGGCCACTCCACTTACAAAGTCATCCCCGGCTGAGAGGCAACCTCCGACCAGCTCTGCCTAATTACTTCTGATCCTGGTCCTTAGGCCAGAGAACTGTCTGAGCAGAGTACCAGGAAATCCTCCCATCTCATACCCCATTCATTGAATAGTGGGCCGGTGTAGAAGCTCCCTGCAGGTAGGGACACAGCAGGTTAGGGTGTGGTGGGTGCTAGAACCTGTGTCCTGATGTACACCCAGGATTTGATTCATCCACCACCACCACCTTATCCTGCAGGAGGTGACACCTACCTCCTGTCGTAAAGGAACTAAGGCCATTGTAAGAAGGGGTGGGAAGCAGTCAGGGGGAGTTAGGCAGGGCATCCCAAGGGGAAGAAACTGAACAAAGCAAAAAAGGAGAAGTCGGGCTGGAGAGATGGCTTAGCGGTTAAGGGGCTTGCAGGACCCCGGTTCAATTCTCCAGGTCCCACGTAAGCCAGATGCATATGGTGGCGCATGCGTCTGGAGTTCGTTTACAGTGGCTAGAGGCCCTGGTGCGCCCATTCTCATTCTCTCTCTCTCTCTCTCTCTCTCTCTCTCTATCTATCTGTTTCCCTTTCTCTGTCTTAAATAATAAATAAATAAATAAATAAATAAATAAATAAGTAAATAAATAAAAATAAAATCTTTTTTAAAAAAAGAAGTCAATGGCTTAGTGTGGCCCATTGAGATTCAGGAGCCCATCACGGAGTGCTAAGGTAGAGGAAATGGGCTGCTTCCTGGTTTTCCACCAGAGATAAGACCCACCATGCCATGATTGGTTGTTGGCTCCATTTCTATGTCTCCCTCTCTGGACTGGGAGTTGTCTTTGGGCCAGGATTTTTGTCTCATCTCAGTATCCGTCCGATGGTGGGTTCCTCCGCCCCACCATGCAGGAGGCTCAGGCAACCATCCTTCAAGCCCAGGATTTTGAGGTCAGCGTGGGCAACATGGTGAAACACCATCTGAACAGAACAGGGGAAAGAAGGGAGGGAGGGAGAGAGAGAGAGAGAGTACACTCAAGGACTCATTTGGAACTGAGGTTCTTAACACCAGATTCAGCTTTAACAATCTGGCCAAACCCATGCAGCCAGCCAGTGTTTTCACATATAAATCATATGTCAAGGCTTCTGTGTGGCTCTACAGATATAACATGGAGTTCATCCCAGAGGGAATATCTTATTCAAAGACCAGAAGAGCTCTGCATGGTGGCATATGACTGTCATCCCAAGGATCAAGATCCCCAGCCTGGCTAATTCAAGACCAATCTGAGATACTTAAAATGCAATTGCAAAAAAGCAAAACAAAGTGCTAGGTGTGGTGGTGCACGCCATTAATCCCAGCACTTGGGATCACTATAAGTGGGAGACCAGCATGAGACCACATAGTGAATTTCAGGTCAGCCTGGACTAGAGTGAGACCCTGGGGATCAAAGGGAGATATCTACTCTTGTTTAAAAGGCCCAGCCTTTTGTTTTGCTTTTGTTTTTCAAACCTCAAGAACTGTCTGTAGTCAAATAGTCTTGTTGGACATTGGTTTAGGGCTTCAATCTGGATATTTTTTCCTCTCAGAAAAAAATTTCTACACATACTTTTCTTCTTTTAGTCAAAACATTTTATGGCTGTATTGTTAATACTGTTTTCCTCTGTCTTAATATAGCCTTGGGAATCTTGACTATGTCCTTAAGTTTCAAATATTAAGAAAATGTGAAACAAAGCTTTGTACTATGTAGGTATTTTTCTAAGTTAAATACAAAGAATCAGGAAGAGGGATTAAGTTCACTCATTTCCTGATCTCCAGACATATTATATGAGGTATTCCAAGCTCAAATCTCTGTATTGAAAAGGTTGCTAAAAATACAACACAGGCAAATATGCCAGAGTAAACAAATAGAAAGACCTCCTCCTTCAGCAGAAACTTCTTTTCATGGTATTCATGTTTTCACCCAGGATACTCTAGCCCTGCAGGGACTGGCCAATTCAAAGTCCACATGTCTCACAGGATAAGCTTTTCAAACTAGATAATGCCTTGCACATTCTCCTCCCTCCTGCTGAAGCTTCATACTGCACCCCTGCTTCAAGGCAATGACAAAATTTAATTCCTTCCTGTATAAGACATCATTTTCATAATTTTATTAGCATATAGATTCATTGTATTGCAGATAACACATCCAGATATCCAGTGAGAGAAGGAAATTATCTTTCAGACAAAAGAAGGTGATTAATCGATTTCCAATCTTCAGCCTAATTTATTTGGCCTTTGTTTTTTTGTGTTTTGCCCAATGTCTTCTGTAAATCACACCCTATTCCTCAGACCACACCAGACACTGGAATTTTCACTAGATTTTAGTGCCACCTTGTGGCAATCTCTATTATTTTTTTCTTTAAAAAAATGAAAAACATTTAAAAGCTGACATTTTGTGAATATTTCTATCTTAAAATCTTTCACTGGAAATAAAATTCTAAAGACTATCTCATAAGTATATTCTCCATGTTTGCATATATACAAATATAACTTTGCTATTTTACAAACCCATGATTTGCACGTTCCCCTAATTATAAGTACATAAATGGACACCAATTTTAACCACAAAATAATTTATTTTCTTTACTTAAGAAAGGCAAGTATGGGGATGAAGAGATGGCTTAGTGGTTAAGGTGTTTGCCTGCAAAACCAAAGGACCCAGGTTCGATTCCCCAGTACCCACACATAAGCCAGATGCACAAGATTGCATATGCATCTGGAGTTTGCAGTGGCTGGAGGCCCTGGTGTGCCTATCCTTTCCCCACTCCTATCTGCCTCTGTTTCTCTCAAATATATAAAAATAAATAAATACATTTCCATTTATTTTTATTTATTTATTTTTATTGACAACTTCCATAATTGTAGACAATACCCTGTGGTAATTCCCTCCCTCTCCACACTTCTTCCACTCTTCTACATATCCCCTCCATCTCTCAATCAGTCTCTGTTTTATTTTGATGGCATCATCTTTTCCTCCTATTATGATGGTCTTGTGTAGGTAGTGTCAGGCACTGTGAGGTCATGGATATCCAGGCCATTTTGTGTCTGGAGGAGCATGTTGTAAGTAAGGAGTCCTACTCTTCCTTTGGCTCTTACATTCTTTCGGACCCCTCTTCCGCAATGGACCCTGAGCCTTGGAAGGTGTGATAGAGATGTTTCAGTGCTGAGCACTAGTCTGTCAGCACCACGGTGCCTTCTGAGTCATCCCAATGTTACTGCCATCTGAAAAGAGAGGCTTCTCTAACCAAAAGTGAGAGTAGCATTAATATATGGGTATGAACATTAAGAGAAGTGCTTAATGGGCAGTTTGGTGAATATAGTATATACACATATTCAGACACCAGCAGACATTATACCCCTAGGGCTCATGACTATCCCTGTTGTACGTTTTCAGTATCAGGGATGTGTTCCCTCCCATGGAGCAGGCCTCCATGGGAGCAGTTGTTTTCCTCCATAACAGACATGCCACTATTGTACCTGTTGGCTCATTTGGCCTTGCTAGCCAAATTTAAGGTTTGCAGTGTCCACTGCCGAGTATCTCCACTGGTGATCTCTCTCTCCCATTGAACTGCATGCTGCGTAGCTTTTTCCAGCTTTCTTTCATCTGATCTACATGGAGGAAGTTTTCAGCTCAACTCCAGCAGGACTTTTCAGTGACTTGCAGCCCAAGCATGTGGAATCTTCAGCAATAGGGTCTTACCATCTATTCCTGGTGGGAAACCAAGAGCCTCGGCAATGGACTGTAATGTTTTCGGGGTATCTGTGACCTTCCTGGCCAACAACTCACTGGAAGGTATCCACTGAAAATTTCCTAGTAACAACCTCTGAGTGTTCCATTGTCCAAAAAAGTAGGTTTCCATATGACTTATTTATTCCTCTTAGATTTTGGTTAGCCCTCCCTCCACCTTTCCTTTACTCAGTCTCTTTCCTCTGACCTCACTTAGGCCTTTTCACCCCCATTAATCTGATCTTCTACTTACATATATACAATACCATCCTATTAAGTCCCCCCTCCCTCCCTTTCTATTCCCTTTGTATCCCCTTTCTAGCTTACTGGCCTCTGCTACTGAGTTTTATACCTACTCACATAGAAGTCCAATCATTTGTAGCTAGGATCCACATATGAGAAAGAACATGTGGACATTTGGCTTTCTGGGCCTGGATTACCTTACTAAATATAATCCTTTCCAGATCCATTCATTTTCCTGCAAATTTCATAACTTCATTTTTCTTTACCGCTGAGTAGAACTCCATTGTGTAAATGTGCCACATCTTCGTTATCACTCATCAGTTGAGGGACGTCTAGGCTGGTTCCATTTCCTAGCTATTATGAATAGAGTGGCAATAAACATGGTTGAGCAAGTATCTCTAAAGTAGTGAATCAAGTCCTCAGGATATATTCCTAAGAGTGGTATAGCTGCATCATATGGTAAATCTATTTTTAGTTGTCTCAGGAACCTTCACACTGATTTCCACAATGGCTGGACCAGATTGCATTCCCACCAACAGTGTAGAAGGGTTCCTCTTTTTCTATATCCTCACCAGCATTTATGGTCATTTGTTTTCATGATGGTAGCCAATCTGACAGGAGTCAGATGGAATCTCAACATATTCTTAATCTGCATTTCCCTGATGGCTAGGGATGCAGAACATTTTTTTTTAGATGTTTATATGCCATCTGTATTTCTTCTTGTGAAACTCTCTAATTAGGTCCATAGCCCATTTTTAATTGGGTTGTTTGATTTCTTATTATTTAGTTTTTTTTAGTTCTTTGTATATCCTAGATATTAATCCTCTGTCAGATATATAGCTGGCAAAGATTTTCTCCCATTCTGTAGGCTACCTCTTTGCTCTATTCACAGTGTCCTTTGCTGTACAAAGGCCTTGTAAATTCATGAGGTCCCAGCAGTTGATCTGTGGTTTTATTTCCTGAGCAATTGGGTTTATATTCAGAAAGTCTTTGCCAAGACCAATATTTTGAAGGGTTTCCCCTACTTTTTCCTCTAGTAGTTTCAGAGTTTCAGGTCTGATACTAAGGTCTTTGATCCATCTGGACTTAATTCTTGTACATGGAGAGAGATAAGAATCTATTTTCATCCTTTTACAGGTACATATCCAGTTTTCCCAGCACCATTTGCTGAAAAGGCTGTCTTTTCTTCAATGAGTATTATTGGCATTTTTGTCAAAGTTCAGGTGGCTATAGCTACCTGGACTTACATTAGGGTCCTCTACTCTGTTCTATGTCTGTTTTTGTGCTAGTACTATGCTGTTTTCGTTACTATAGCTCTGTAATATAGGTTTAAATAAGGTATGGTGATACCACCAGACTTATTTTTGTTGCTCAAAATTGTTTTAGATATTTGAGGTTTTTGTGCTTCCAAATGAATTTTTGGATTGTTTTTCCTATTTCTGTAAATAATGCCATGGGAATTTTGATGGGGATTGCACTAAATGTGTAGATTGCTTTTGATGAGATTGCCATTTTCACAATACTTATTCTTCCAATCCAAGAACAAGGAATGTCTTTCCATTTCCTATGAATAAATAAATATAATTTTTCTAAAAAAAAAAAAGAAGAAAGAAAGGCAGGTGTGGTAGTATATAACTGTACTCCAACACTCAGTGAGGGCTGAGTCAGAAGGATGGAGAGTTCAAGGTTAGCCTGGGCTACACAGCAAATTCTGTTTCCAAAGAAAGAGAAGAGAAGATAGAGGAAGGAAGGAAAGAAGGAAGGAAGGAAGGGAGGGAGGAAGGAAGACAAGAAATGATGGAAAGAGAAAGAAATGGAAGAAGAGAAGGAAGGGAGGAAGGAAGGAAGGAGAAAGGAAGGGGAAGGGAAGGGAAAGGAAAGGAAGAGAAAGAAGGAAGCTGTTAAATAGTGTCCTATAGTTAGAAACAATAATTCATTTAACCAGTAAGCATTTACTGGGAACCAGCCATGTCTTAGACATTTGTTCTTAGCAGTCACTGAATTTTTTGTTTTTTTATATATATAATTTAAGCAGTAGCTAAAATCTCTGAGAAAAAATTAAACATTCCACCTCTCCTCAGTGGGCTTTCTCAATGGCAAGTTCTTCTAGAATTAACTAAGTATTTTACTATGTAGGAACCCAGGCAGTCCTGAGTAATCCATCTGGAGCCCATTCATCCATGAGCTACACAGCTGAGGAGTCCTTTCTGGGCTATTTTCTGGGAACTTCAGCTAGGAGCAATAGCAGCTAAAATATCCTTAGCCTGATACCTAGTATGACTCGGGGCTGAGGAGAATGCTGGGCTCACAGGAAAACCACAATAGCTAGATTTCCAAGCTTAGGAATTCAACTCTGTCCCACCCAGAGCCAGGCCAAGGGAATAGACAGAGAAGCAGCTACTGCTCAAAAACTGCACTGTGACCAGCAAACACGAGCCCTAGGTGGCTATGGAGGACTTGAACTGCCACTAATGCCACCAAGGAACTGAACTTCTAATATGTCACTTTAATTAAATTTAAGAGAGCCAAGCATGGTGGCACACGCCTGAATCCCAGCACTCAGGAAGCAAAGGTATGAGGATTGCCATGAGTTCAAGGCCACCTTGAGACTACAGAGTGAATTCCAGGTCAGCCTCAGCTAGAGTGAGACCCTACCTTGGGGGAAAAAATTAAGACTGATATTTGACTCAGTTATTGAGAAGCCGTGGTATGTTTGCAATAGGTTTGGGTAGGTGTGACTGCTTTTCTTATCTATTTTATGTGAGTATGTGCATGCATTCAGGTGCACATGTGTGGTCAGGTGTGCATGCACTTGTGCGGGTGTAACCCTGAGGACAACCTCAAGTCACATACTCAGGCTCGCCATCTACCTTCTTTGAGACAGGGTCTCTCACTGGTCTGGAACTCACCAATTAGGTGGCCAGGGATCCTCCCCAGTGCTGGGATTACAGGCAAGCACTACCATATCTGGCATTTTACATGGGTACTAGAGATGAAACTCAGGTCCTCATGCTTGTAACATGACCACTTTGCCCACTGAAACATCTCTGCTGCCTGCATGTGCTTCTTTTGTTAAAAAATATTTATTTATTTATTTATTTATTTATTTATTTATTTATTTATTCATTTGCAAGGGGAGAGAGAGAATGGGCACCTCAGGGCCTCTTATCAGTGCAAATGAACTCCATATGCATGTGCCACTTTGTGCATCTGGCTTTATGTGAGTACTGGAGACTTGTACCGTGGGACCAGCAGGCTTTGTAACCAAGCATCTTTAGCCTCTGAGCCATTTCCCAAGTTCTTCTACTTTTCAATTAGAATGTGTGTGTGTGTAGTAGATGTGTGATGTGATGTAATTGAAGTGTGTGCACATGTGTGTGCAAATGTGCATGCCCCATGTATGTGCAAATGAAGGCTGGAGGAGAACAGCAGGTTCTTTCATCTCTGTATTTCCTCGAGATGGAGTCTCTCCTTCTACCCAGAGCTGCTGCTGTCTGTCAGCAAGCCTCAGTAATTCCTTGGTTTTTGCTCCAGCAGATTGGGGTTATGGCTGTGCATGGTCATACCTAGCTTTTTATTTGGGTTCTGGGGACCCAACCTTGGTGGTCTGCAGTCCAAGAGGCCCTCATGCTGAAGTACTAAGTGCTCTGAACTACTGAACCATATCCTCAGCCCTCAATTGGAAACTTTTATGATTTTTGACAAAATTTAGCAACTAAATGTGCTATAACTATAAATACTAGGGTCTGAACACTTAGGTGGAAAAACAGGTAAAAATTGTGCATTAACAATTTTATATTAATTAAATGTCAGAATTGTAATACTTTGGATAGAGTAGATCTAGTCTGAAATATAGGAGACTGTTACAGTCAGATTTACATCACTGGCAGAAATCACCCAAGCAAGAGCAGCTTGTGGGGGAAGGGGAGAGGTTTATTTTCTCTTACAGACTCAAGGGGAAGATCCATGATGGCAGGGAGAAATGATGGCACAAGCAGAGGGTAGATATCACCTCCTGGCCAACATCAGGTGGATAACAACAACAGGACAGTGTGCCAAACACTGGCAAGGGGAAACTGGCTATAATACCCACAAGTCCACCCCCAACAATACACTGCCTCTAGGAGATATTAATTCCCGAATCTCAATCAGCTAGGAACCTAGCATTCAGAATACCTAAGTTTATGGGGGACATCTGAATCAAGCCACCACGGAGACTTAATATTAAATATATTTGGAATATGATGCAAATTGTTTTCTTCACTTTTTCCCTTTTTTTGAGGGGGGAGCAGAGTCCAATGTCTTGTGTGAGCCCTCTGCAGTCTGTTTGTGTTCCTGCCCTTACCTGTAGGATTTCCTATCCTTTGTCCCAAACTCACTGCTGAATTTCAGCCGGCTCAGACACCTACAGAAACACAGATTTGGGGCAATTTGGCGCCTCCATCCTACGTTTAGCCACTGCTTTCTCAGCCTCCTCTATCTCCCTAGTTCTTGTTTGTTTTTGTTTTGGGTTTTGTTTTGTTTTGCCTTTTTAATTTAGTTATTTGAGAGAAAGAGAGAGAGAATGGGCACCCCAGGGCCTTCAGCCGCTGAAAATGAACTCCAGACACATATGCCACCTTGTGCATCTGGCTTACATGGGTCTTGGAGAATTGAACCTAGGACCTTTGGCTTTGCAGGCAAGTGCCTTAACCACTAAGTCATCCCTCCAGCCTCCCCCCACCTTTTTTTTTTTTTTAGGTAGGATTTTGGCTAGCCATGGCTGACCTAGAATTCACTATGTAGTCTCAGGATGGCCTTAAACTCATGGTGATCCTACCTCTGCCTCCCGTGTGCTGGGATAAAAGGTGTGCACGACCACGCCTGGCTCCCTAGTCCTTTTAATATGTATTTTTATATGTAATATATATTTATATTGAGACAGAGGTGTTTGTTTGTTTTGAAATAGGGTCTCATATAGCCCAGGCTGACCTCAATCTCACTATGTAGCCAAGGGTGACCTTGAACTCCTGTGATTATAGACATGCACCATTACACCCAGTTTATGTAGTGCTAGAGATAGAATTCAGGGCTTCATTCATGCTAGGCAAGCACTCTACCAACTAAGCTACATTCCCAGCCCAAGATAGGGTTGTTAAGTTACCCAGACAGGCCTCAAACTCAACATGCTCCTGCCTCAGCTCCCAAGTAGCTGGGATAACAGGCATACCAACTCTCTCCAAGCCCTTTTAGTTTCCCTTCTCTCCACCCTCCTCACAATGTCTGACTCTCATCTCCAACACTACACAATGTTCTCCTGAACAATAGAGGTGGTTTGGATATTTTTGTATTTTGACCTATATTCCTCTCAAAAAAAAAAAAAAGATGAAAAGGCCATGTCCTTATCATCTAAATTTCCTGCATCCCCACCTCCCTCTGTCCCTTGAAAAGAGTTTATAGGAATCTTTTCTGGGTTGCTGGGGCATCACACTGCTATTTACTCCATGCTCAGAAAATAAATTTGTGTGACTTTCTCTCCTACTGAGCTGTATGTTGTCCATGCATTTTTGGCAAAAGTTCAGAGGATAAGGGAAGCTTTCCTTTCATCCTTCACATAGTAGCATAGTTTCTTTTCATAGACTAGAATCAAAGTCTAATTCTTATCAGTTTGGGTAGAAAAACAGTGGATATAGGTGGTTCTCAGGAAGTCTCAAGGAACCTCAGGCCTTGCAATTCAATCCAGCAAACACAGATTGAAGGGGAAGAGAACACGAGGGGAGATGAAGGCATAAATGATAAGGGAGGCATCAGCAAATAGAAACATACACTGTGATAGGTGACTTTACAAATACGTAAATGAAGGACAGACACAGCTTCACAGCAGATATAATATTTGATCCTGGCCTTGAGTGGGATGTTTTCCTACTAGAAAGAAAAGCCCAATTTTGGATCATCTGAAACATTTACTGCATGGATTCTGTGTGGAGAAAAGTTGCAATCAGGGCCATTTATTAGGAAGGGAGAGGCAGCCCTATGCTAAAGAAGAAAAAGGCAGGTTCTCCTTGCACACAGCAGGTTCTGATGACAGTAGAAGTGTGAGCATTGTCTTGCCTGGAGGAATGGGGAGAAAGGAAGGTCAAGGACTTGTGTAAGTGCTGCCATTACTACATCCACCCCAGCAAACACTTGGCTGGTCCAGTGGCATATGCTGATATTGCATATAGGTTTATTAATTCAGCAAAGACACAGGAAAATGATGGCCAGGGGCCAAGAGCCACTTCTTAGCCCTTCCACCTCCTAGGTCTACAGCTTTGAGCAAGACATTCTTTCTAGGTCTTCCTTACTTTCCCCACTTGTAAACTGAGAAGTAGAACCCAGAGGTTGGAAACTCAGACATCCACAGGGGTCCTGCAGGTGTGTGTATAACTGTGCACAAGATAGTAGATACTAGTAGCAACTAGCAACTGTCAGGGACTGGCAAATGTGCCATAGCTAAGCTATGGGAACTTATAATTTTAAAATGAACCCTCAGTCTGAGGCCTATGGTGGAAAGTTCCCCACTTGCTGTATCCCGCCTACCTGATGGTCAGCCAATATATTTGAAAAGTGTTTTCATTTATGAATTTCTTTTGTTCTATAACTATAAAACCTTAATGAAATTGTTAACACATTGGAACATGGAATTTGGGGTAACCTAAATCTGTGTTCCCTGGCCATGGTCACTCATATTGGCTCCAGAATAAACTATCTTTTGTCCCCTAAAAAAAAATAGCCATGGCAGGCTAATTTCAGCCAACAGAACCAGTATGTGACCCCTAAGCTGGTGAAATTCATTTAAAAAGATCAAGGGTGAGTTCATCTGTTAAAAATAATACTGCCAGTCCTTTCATAAAGTGGAAAAGAAGCCTTTGTAGGAAACAAAAAAAAAAATCCCTGATTTTAGTGTTAATCATTCAACACTTTCTTTTAATTGAGTTGCTTAAACTGAGATCAAAGGATGGATACTGGAAGGATAGGGTTCTAAGTAAGGGGAAGATGGAACATAACTCAGTAGTACAGCACTTGCCTATGTGAGGCCCTAGGTTCCTTTCCCAGCACCACACACACACACACACACACACACACAAAAAGTTAGGCAACCTTACCCACGGAGGGGAACAGAAGAGAACATCAAGTTTTTCTCTTCCCTTTTTTAGGTCCTAAAAAGTAAGTGATCTAATCAGAGCATCTATACAAGAATGATTCACTTGTGTTCCCTAATGTCAGAGTTTTGCAATAGGGAGGAGCCGAGTTCACAATGAATTTCCACACTCCATTGTGCTACCACTGAAGATGTGTGTGAGGCTATTTATAAAATGAGACAGAGCCTATATTAGGAACCTCTGCTTAGAACCCCAGGAATCTGGGGATCCGGAAATGCATTTGTGGGAGCATCCCTTGCTTCTCTGCTCTAGCCAGCAGGGCCACAGAACATGGCTTAGCAAGGGAAACTTTCCAAGGGACCAGTCAAATAAATAAATAAAAATATTTTTAAAATATGTATTTATTTTCAAGGAGAGAGAAAGAGGCAGAGAGAGAGAGAGAGAGAGAGAGAGAGAGAATATATGGGGATGCCAGGGCCTCCAGTCACTTGCAAACAAACTCCAGATGCACGCACCACCTTGTGTATTTGGCTTACATGGGTAATAGGGAATTGAACGTGGTCCTTAGGTTTTTTCAGGCAAGTGCCTTGACCACTAAGGAATCTCTCCAGTCCAGTAAAATATTTTTTTAAAAAAGAAAGAAGTTGAAGTATTTATGGCTTGAAAAATCTATGATCATCATGAACATTCACTATTCATTCAGTTATTCATTTGTTCATTTCACTAATGATTGTTCTGTGCTTCCTGTCTGCCAAAGATCTGTATATGAGACCTCACTGCCTTGAACAATATGGCATGTAATATAACTTGTGTCTCAGGGCTACTGAACTTCCGAAGTCTAAATGAAGTAGGAACAGGGCTCAAACCTGACAAACAGGAAAATAATTGGTGATGGTATCTGCTCTCATTCCATTATTTGTCCTTCAAGCATATGCTGGATGTGAATGGGATACAAGGAGGAAGGAGAGACCATCTTTACTCTCAGAGGATTTCCAGCCCAGCATAGTGCTTACAGTTAAGATGACTCTTCCAATCTAATGTGGTAAGTTCTATGATGGGAAGACTCAGGGGAAAAGTCCTAGAGATGTCTGAAAATTCAACAGACTAATGCACTTTAGTGGTTCCCAGTGAACTACAGTACAACCTTGTGTACTTCCCTCCCATGATTCTGAGTTTGGCCATGGCACTGGCTTACTTCAATAGGATATCAGCATGAATGTTGCAAGCTGCAGCTTGATAACTTCTTACACATTGGGACATGTCCTTTTGAAAGAGTTTTTTCCTGGAACCTAACAGTCACACACAGGAAAATCAGCCAGCCTCATGAAGATGATCATAGGGAAGATAACTATGCCCTTGGCCAATAGCCTCATGAAGCTAACAGCTGGTACTGGCACCTGTGTGGGTGGGGCCACTAGAACCTTCCACCCTAAACTCTTGGACAACCCCATGGGAAATAGAAGAAGTGTCTGACTCAACAACCCACAAAATCATGAGAAATAATGAGCTGTTGCTCTCTTAAACCAGTGTTTAGGGATGGCTTGTTCCACAGCACAGGGTAACAAAACAAGCTAAGACTTAATAATTTCCTGGAAGTTAGCCAAGCTAAGTAAAGAAGAGAAAGGCAGTTGAGACATGGAGGTTTAAGATGGTGCAGCACAGATTCAGTCCTGGATAGCTGAATAATGGGGAAGGGTGGAGTATAAGGTGGGAGAGAGGCAGTTAGGCTAGGTTCATTTATTTTATTTAGGTTTATCAGAACATCTGAAGGTAAGCACGAGTCCTCAAGGCCACCCCTAGTTTTGATGTCCACTGATAAGACTTGTAAGGCACAATAGCTGTGGTTCATTGCCACAAACAGATACAAAACAGTGTCAGCAAAGGGGAAAGGAGCAAAGTCTGGGCACAAGGGAGACAGTTCATGAGACTCCTGGATGAGAACTCTCTCCCAGTAGAGGGCAGGGACACGATCCCACAGCAGTGAGCAGAGCACCTGCAAATGCTGCTCACGGCCAAGAAGCTCCCCACAGACTCGGTGCTCAGGGTTCTACTGGACTGTGATACATCACTTTATATGTCCATTTGGCTGGGCTATGGTATCCAGATGTTTAGTCAAACATCAGTCTAAATGTTGCTCTGAGAGCATTCTTTTCTTTTAAGTTTCTTTTTTTTTATTGGCAACGTCCATAATTATAGACAATAACCCATGGTAATTCCCTCTCTCCCCCATATTCCCCTTTGCAACTCCACTCTCCATCATAATGTGGCCTTGAACTACTGATCCTCCTGCCTCTGCCTCTTCAGCACTTTCCTGCCGTCATGCACCACCACAACCAGCTATTTTTTTAAAAGATGAGATTCACATGTGAATCAATAATCTCTCGGAATAAAGCAGGTTGGCCTCAGTATTGCGGGTAGACCTCAACTGATTAGCTGAAGGTTCTCCTGGAAAGAAAAGGAGATTCCCCTAGAGCAGTAACGGAGAAGATAGTTTAGAGTAAAACTGCAAAATCAACTGAATTTCTAGCCTTCTGTCTGTCATACAGATTCTGACCTTGCTAGCCACTTAAATCTTTCTTATATCTCATCTATCTATTTTGTTTATTCTGTTTGTGTGGAGAACATTGACTATCTCAAGGATGATGACATAGTTACTCTCTACCAGGCATGTACTCAGATTCCAAACTTCCAGAAGGAACTCTGGAGTTCAATGTGTGTGTGTGTGTGTGTGTGTTTGTGCATGTATCTATGTGTGTTGGCATTACATGTGAGAGGAGTAGAGAACAGAAGTACAGAAGGGCTGGAGTGGAGCCACCATCTAGAGTCCTGATGCTCCCACAGGGCCAGGCCTTTCTCCTTCATCCTTCCCTGTTATCACAGTCCATATAAGGCTTAACTTCTCCAGTGGGATGTCCATGAGACTCCAAAACACACCAAGAGCCTTTTTGCTGGAAGGTATTCAGTGGGACCTAATCTTCTGCTACTCAAATCTGTGGACAAGCTCCATTGGATGTTCTGGAAGCTTGCCAAACCTCTGCCTAGCTCAGTTCAGACCCTACAGAAATGGAATGTGGACTTAACAAGATCTCTAGGTGATTCAGCTGAATGTTAGACTGCAATGTTCTCTGTTACCAGAGAAAAAGATTGAAAGGGGAACTTTGATATTTTTATTTTTTATCCTATGACTCTTATGTATAAAAAATATGGAAAGCAATATCTGTTACCAAGGTATGTAAGCTCTGGATTTTCTGTACTTACCTGAAATCATTGAGGTACATATAGAGTTTCTGTGGAGCCCTTCTCGATCCCTTCCCTAGCCTCCCTCCTTTGAATGTGTTGTTTGACACCACTGTGAACATACAGCTACTAATATGAGTGCATCTTAAATAATGCCTGCTGGTGTTTTGTGTTTTTAACATTTACATTAACAGGATGATACTTTGTGTAGCTTTGGCAACCCAACCTGTTGTTTCTACTCAATGAATCAGGCATGATGGCTCATGCCCATAATCCCAATGCTCAGGAGGTTGAGGCAAATGGATTGCCATGAGTTCAGGCAAACCTAGTAGACACAGTGAGCACAGGACAGGTAAGACCCTGTCTCATGAAAGAAAGAAAGAAAGAAAGAAAGAAAGAAAGAAAGAAAGAAAGAAAGAAAGAAAGAAAGAAAGAAAAAGAAAGGAAAGAAGGAAAAGAAAAGAGGAAGGAAGGAAGGAAGGAGAGGAAGGAGAGGAGAGGAGAGGAGAGGGGAGAGGAAGGAGGAAGAGGAAGGAAGGAAGGAAGGAAAGGAAAGGAAAGGAAAGGAAAGGAAAGGAAAGGAAAGGAAAGGGGAAAACCTCTACTCAATGATAAGTCATTTTGAGATTTAACTATATAGTTCTTGGACATCATTTGACCAGGACAGCAACCCATCTTAGAATACTTATCCATTCTCCTGCTATAGAATTTAGGTGTTTGTGGGGTGTTTTGTTGTTGTTTGGGTTTTTGCTGCCACGACCAATGCTGTGATTAGATATGCCATGTATACACACAAGGGAGGGAGGAAAGGAAAAAAGGAAGAACAGTTATCCTTCTTGAGTTAGAACTTAGAAAATCGGGCAGGGTCCACAGTGAGTGGCAACTATAACTGCCAGCTATGTTTTTTTTTTTTAATTTAATTTATTTATTTACTTATTTGTACACAAGGAAAGATAGAAAAGAGAGAGAATGGGTATACACCAGGGCCTCTAGCCACTGTGAACAAATGCCAGATGCATGTGCCACTTGTGCATCTGGCTTTACAAAGGTACTGAGGAATCAAACCCAGGTTGTTAGGCTTTGCAGGTAAGCACCTTAACCACTGAGCCATCTCTCCAGCCCATCTTTTTTAAATTAATTTTTTAGGTTAGCTACAAAGTAAGAAGTTCATCATAGTATCTTCATGTATATGTGTCACTCACTATACTTCATTCTCATTTATTCCCCTCTTCTACTGCCCTTCTCTTCCCCCTCCCTCTCGCTGAGTCTCCTTCTTCCCCCTGTCAGCTCCACCTCCTGGTTTTCTATTGCATGTATTTATTACCTTTTTTTATTTTTCACTTATCTCAAGATCTCTTCTTCCCCTCTTTTTACTTTAGTGGCCTATGCACACACATATAAAAGCACACACATAAAGATGCAAACATATCTTTTTAAAATTTTTTAAAAAATATTTTATATTTATTTAAGACAGAGGGGGAGAGAGAGTGTGAGAATGGGCATGCCAGGGCCTCTAGCCATTGCAAATGAACTCCAGACACATGTGCCACCATGTGCATCTGGCTTACGTGGGACCTGGAGAATCGAACTGGGGTACTTAGTCTTCACAGGCATGTGCCTTAACTGCTAAGCCATCTCTCCAGCCCACAAACATATATCATTTTTGAACCTTGGTTCCACATATGAGAGGAAACATGTTGTATCTGCCTTTCTGAGTATGCCTTATTTCGCCTAACATTATGAGTTATGAGTTCCAGTCAGATTTCATTACAAGGGTGCCAGAGTACCAGAGGAGAAGGGAAGCACAGAGAAAAACCTAAGCATGGTCTCTAACCTGAAGTTGTGGTAAGGGATGTTTACTAAGCAAATTAAATTTTGAGGAACAAGTAGGCATCATGCAGGCTAAGGGAGTGGAGGAGGGGATAAAAGGGGTTATTTCAGTCAGAAGAAACAGTATGTACTGAGAATGAAGAAACCTGCAGTTTGAGGAACTAAGACAGAAAGGAAGGAAGGAAGGGGGAAGTTGACGAGATAAAACTAGAGAACTAGCAAAAGCCAGATCCCAGAACCCACAGGGCTGTGTAAGAGCCTCATGGATTCTTCCTATCTTGATAATAATAGAAATGTGTAGGCATATGTTCTGGCCTAAACTATGTCCTCTCAATATCTATAGATTGAAACTCTATTCCCTGAAGTGACTTATCTGGAGTGCCTGAAGGAGGTACTCAAGGCTAAGTGAAGTCACAGGGTAGAGCCCTACCTCAATAAGACTGTTATTAAACCAAGAAAGCAATACCACAAAGCACATATTCAGAGGAGAGGCCACTGTGAGAAGGTGCCTGACTGTAAGCAAGGAAGAGAACCTATGACAGAAACTGACCATGAGGGCACCTTGGTCTTGGACTCATTGGCTCCAGAGCTATGAGAAAATACAAGTTTATTGTTTCAGCCACTCAGGTCTGTGTGCTTTGATCAGTTGCCCTGGGAAACTAATATAGCATGTGGGATATCATGTTCCTAAGAAACTATTCCGTTTGTCTCGTGAAGGAACAAATACTGTGACAAACACAGATTGGAAGGCTGTGCAGATATACAGCAGGCTGGTGGCCATGGGGCTACGAAGAAGGACAAGATCCAGTAAGAATAAGCAGAGCCCTGGAGAGGGAGGAGCAGGTGTGGAGGCCTGATGGAAGGAAGGGCTACGGAGTGGAGAAACGGCAACAGCCATAGTCAATGCTCTTAATTTTGGCTGGAAAAAGAAAATGACAATAGACAGAGGGAACCTGCAGTCAAGCTTCTTGTCAGATGAATGAGATAAGAGTATTTCAAAGGCTGATGGAAAGGAACAGTAGAGAGACTTGAATAAAAGTGTCAAGTCCAGGACTGGTAAAATGTAACACTTGTTGTGCAAGCCTGAGAACCTGAGTTTGGCTCCCCAACAACTACATAAAATGCTAGGTGTGGTGGCACACTTTGTAATCCCAGCTCTGATGTCAGCAGTCACCAGAAAGTGGACCTAGGATGAGTTCCAGGATGTGCTGCTGGCTTCTCTAGTCAAATCAGGGAGTTCTGGGTTCAGTGAGAGACCCCGTCTGATAAAAATAAGGGGGGAAAGTGCTAGAGGAAGATATCTGATGTTGACTGCTGCCTCCACATGCACATACCCACATGCATATGAACACACACACACACACATATGCGTGCGTGCAGCAAAGTGGGGGGAAGTGCCAGGTGCTATTCAAGGAGGCAGAAAGTGGGGGTCAGATCCAAGTCACAGGTGTTTTACATTTTCTTTACACTCCCAGGTATGTTCAACCAGCAGCCAAGGGGCCACACCCAGTCCAGAATGGCTATGAATGCAGCCCAACATGAAATCATCAATTTCCTTACAACATTATGAGATTATTTTGCACTTGTTTTTTGGTGACACCAGAGCATGGTTCTCAAACATGAGCTGTATAGATGGCTCTGTGTCAAAAGGTTGGAGGTGCCTGCAAGCCATGCTGCCACTTGGTGTCTGTGGCACTGCTAACATCCACCTTGGTGGCACCCCTGTGCCAAGTGAGCCTATTAGGAAAGCAGCTGGAGCTCTCTGTCCTCCTACAGCTGCTGGTTCAGATTCTGCACTCATCCATGGGCATGCGCTGAGGAAGGTGGTGCAGAAGGGGTGTGTGTGTCACCTTTGGCCTTGGGCCTGCTCCTGCATAGTCCAGATGTGTCTTTTCATCTTGTCACATGTGGCTGCTGGGCCTGCTCACCTTCATGAATTAGTGGTTCTGATGGGGTTCAGTCCATGAAGGGTAATTTCAATTGCAAGGTCACTTTGTGTCCCATGCTCAGACATTCACAAAGGCATGCTAGGAATTATTTTTCTTTCTTTTTTTGATAGATTATTATTTTTATTGACAACTTCCATAATTATAGACAATAACCCATAGTAATTCCCTCCCTCCCCCCCCACTTTCCCCTTTGCAACTCCACTCTCCGTTATGTTTTCCCCTCTCAATCAGTCTCTCTTTTATTTTGATGTCATCATCTTTTCCTCCTATTATGATGGTCTTGTGTAGGTAGTGCCAGACACTGGGAGGTCATGGATTTTCAGGCCATTTTGTGTCTTGAGGAGCACGTTATAAGAAGTCCTACCCTTCCCTTGGCTCTTACATTCTTTCCACCACCTCTTCTGCAATGGGCCCTGAGCCTTGGAAGCTGTGATAGAGATGTTTCAGTGCTGAGCACTCTTCTATCACTTCTTCTCAGCACCATCTTCTGAGTCATCCCAAGATCATCACCATCTGAAAAGAGAAGTTTCTCTAACCCAAAGTGAGAGTAGCATTAATATATGAGTATGGGCATTAAGAGAAGTCCTTACTGAGCAGTTTGGTGGGTATAGTATATACATTTATCCAGACACCAGCAGACATTATACCCCTAGGGCTCATGACTACCCCTATTGTAGGTTTTCAGTATCAGGCATGTATTCCTTCCCATGGAGCAGTCCTCCAGTCCAATTACAGAGTGATTGGTTTCCCCATAACAGACATGCCACTATTGCACCCATTGGTTCATTTGGCCTGGCTGGCCAAATTTAAGGCTTTCAGCATCCACTGTTGAGTATCTCCACTGGTGATTTCTTTCTCTCCCATTGAACTGCATGCAGCATAGCTTTTTCCAGCTTTCTGTCAGCTGGTCTACATGGAGGAGGTTTCAAGCTCAGTTCAAGCAGGATTTCTCAGTGACTTTGCAGCCCAAGTATGTGGAGTCTTCAACAATAGGGTCTTACCATATATTCCTTATAGGAAACCAAGAGCCTCGGCAATATCCTGTAATGTTTTGGGGGCATCAGGGACCTCCCTGGCCAACAACTCACTGAAAGGTATCCCATACCTGACACTGAAAATTTTCTAATAACCATCTATGGCTTCTTGTTGTTCCATTGTCCAAAAAAAGTAGGTTTCCATATGACTTATTCATACCTCTTAGATTTTGATCACTTTTCAAAAGCCTTTTAGTTCTTCACAACATAGTACACAGCCTCACCATACAACTCTAAGAGTCTGCATTGGAACCACACCACTGGGCTGGCCATACTCTCCACACATATCCTTTCCCACCACTGACACATCTATAACCATAGGGTCTCCTGGATCGTATGATACAAGTGGCAGAGGTGCCTCAAGCTACAGCTACAACCTGCTATACCTGCCAGCTAGATCTCATGTCCAAAAGGTTCCCTAGCCTCCTAAAACAGCATCACCAGCTGGGGACAGAGTCTTAAAACATATCAACCTGTTGGGGGGGGCAGACATTTCACATTTAAGCCACCAGTTCCTTGTCTTGCAGATGAGGAAACTGAGGCCCAGAGAGATGAAGAGAGGCCGGGAGGCAGTTCAAGGCCACCCTGAGAAGAATTCGGGTCAGCCTTGAGACCCTACCTCGAAAAACCAAAAAAAAAAAAAAAAAAAGTTCCACAGTGTGAGATAGAACAGCAAGAATGTCAGGTTTCTCAGACAAAATATTTTAGAAACAGGGTAAGAAGCACAGGATGAAGTAGGTCATGAGGGTGGGTGTCCCAGTGGATAAAAGTCATCCCAGGCTAGAGAGATTACTTAGAGGGTAAGAGCCATTGCCACAAGCATGAGGGACAGAGGGGTCCCGAGACTGCCTTAGCTCAATTCCTCAGGACCCATGTAAACAGCTGGACATGGCCACATAATTTGTAACTCCAGTCCCATGGGAAGCCAAGACTGGAGAACCATTGGGGCTTGTGAAAAGCATCATGTTCAGAGAGAGTGTCCATCTCAAGGAAATACATGAAAGAACCATAAGAGGAGACTCTACTCTGGCCTTTGTATGCATAGATATGAACATCTGTCCATATACATACGCATAGCACACACAAACACCACCACCACCACACATACTACACATGCAAAAAGAGAAAAGTCATTTTCAACCTGGATGACTAGAGGAAGGTCTCAGTCTCCTAGGCTGGAGAGATGGCTTAGTGGCATCTTGCCTGCGAAGCCAAAGGACCCAGGACCCACGTAAGCCAGATGCACAAAGTGGTACATGCATCTGGAATTTGTTTAGAGTGTCTGAAAGCCCTGGTGCACCCATTCTCTCTCTCTCTCTCTCTCTCTCTCTCTGCCTGTTTTTCTTTCTCTCCCTCCCTCTCTCTCTTTCTCTCTGTCAAATAAATTTAAAAAATTAAATTGCCATGGTGGTGCATGCTTTTAATCCTAGCACTCGGGAGGCAGAGGTAGGAGGATCACCATGAGTTCAAGGCCACCCTGAGAGTACATAGTGAATTCCAGGTCAGCCTGGACTAGAGTGAGACCCTACCTCGAAAAGGCAAAAAATAAAATAAATAAATAAATAAATATTTAAAAAAATAATAATTTTAGCATGTGTGTCTGAAGGGACTAGATGAGGGGCTGGAGAGATGGCTCAGTGATTAACTGTGCTTCCTGAGCAAGCATGAGGGCCTCAAAGCACCTGAGGCTACCAGATTTCAAATCTCCAGATCCCATGTAAAATAGCTGGGCATGGCCTTATGTGCCTGCAACCCCAGACCCACAGGGGAGCAGAGACCTGAGAAATAATAGAGCCTCACAAACTCTGGAAATAGTAAAAAGAGATTCCAGGGCTGGAGAGATGGCTTAGCAGCGAAGGCGCCTGCCTGTGAAGCCTAAGAACTCCCATTCGAAAGTCCAGGTCCTACATTTAGCCAGACGCAAGTGGCGCAAGCGCACAATGTCACACATGTGCCACAAGGGGACACTCGTGTCTAGCGTTCGTTCACAGCAGCTGAGAGGCCACTGGCATGCCTGTCCTCTATCCGTCTCTCTCTGTCTCCCTTTCTCTGTCTCTCTTAAAAGAGAGAGAGAGATTCCAGCTCAAAATATGACCAGGCAGAAGGGCAATGGAATGGGACACCCAACTCCAGCCACCACAGGCAAGTGGACCCTCCCACTGCTATGGAGCACCATAAGGGCACACACTCACATGCACACACACACACGCACACACCACTACATTACACATGCACATAGACAAACAAAACTTTTTAAATATTTTGTTTTTTATTTATTTGAAAGAGAGAAAATAAGAAACAGAGAGAATGGACATGCCAGGGCCTCTAGCCATTGCAAACGAACTCCAGACACATGCACTACCTTGTGCATCTGGCTTATGTGGGTACTGGAATTGAACCTCGGTCCTTAGGCTTCGCAGGCAAGCGCCTTAACCACTAAGCTATCTCTCCAGCCCCCAGAAATGTTTAATTTTTACTTATTTATTTATTATTTGTAAGCAGACAGAGAGATACAGAAAAGAGACATACAGAAAGAATGGGCACACCAGGGCCTCCAGCTGCTGTAAATGACCTCCAGATGCATGCACCTCTTTGTGCATCTGTCTTTATATGGGTACTGGGGAATCAAATTTGGGTTGTTAGGCTTTGCAGATAGGTGCCTTAACCACTGAGCCATCTCTCCAGCCTGCAAAATTTTTAAATTAAAAACTAAATGAAGGGACTACATGAGGAAGACAGGAGCTCACTGAGGGTAGGCACAGTCCCGTCAGATCACAAACACAGGCCATTGTTCTCTCCTGCTGAGAGCCAGGACATGCTAATTTCTCCTGCCTTGGACAGTGGAAATCCAAGCTCTCTGGGCCTTGGACTCCAAGACTTACACCAACAGTCCCCTCTCTAGGTTTTCAGGCCTTTGGCCTCCAACTTGGAATGACACCATCAGCTCCCTTGGTTCTGAGTCCTTTGGACTTGAATTGAGATATGCCACCAGTATACTAAGGTCTCCAGCTTTCAGACAACCTATCCTGGGATTTCCCATGTGACATAATTGTGTGAGCCAATTGCCCAGTAAATTATGTCTCATCTCTCTATGTATGGATCCTATTGGTCTGACTTTCCAGATGTCATGACTAATAATATGCTAATATAAAAGTGTTAGCTAGTGGTGCATGCATCTGGTTTGCAGGAGTTGGTTTGCAGTGGCAGGAGGCCCTGGCATACCTATTCTCTCCCTCTCTCCACCCCCTTGAAAATAAGTAAATAGAAATAATTTTTTAAATAAAGGAAAGAGCCGGGTGTGGTGGTGCACGCCTTTAATCCCAGCACTCGGGAGGCAGAGGTAGGAGGATCATCGTGAGTTTGAGGCCACCCTGAGACTACAGAGTGAATTCCAGTCAGCTTGGACTACAGTGAAACTCTACCTTGAAAGACAAACCAAGAAATAAATAAATAAATAAATAAATAAATAAATAAATAAATAAAAGAAATTTTCTCCAGTGGGGACTTTTTAAAAATATTATTTATTAGCTGGGCGTGGTGGTGCACACCTTTAATCCCAGCACTTGGGAGGCAGAGGTAGGAGGATCACCGTGAGTTCGAGGCCACCCTGAGAATACAGAGTGAATTCCAGGTCAGCCTGAACTAGAGTGAGACCCTACCTCAAAAAAACCAAAAAATAAATAAATAAAAAGAAAAAGGAAGAAATTGCTAAATATATGTGTGTGTGTGTGTGTGTGTGTATAATTTATTTATTTATTTATTTATTTATTTATTTATTTATTTATTTATTTATTTATGAGAGAAATAATGGGCACACCAGGGCATCTAGCCACTGCAAACAGACTCCCAGACACATGCACCACCTTGTGCATATGTCTTTACGTGGGTACTGGGGAATTGAACCCAGGCTGTCAGGCAAATGCATTTAACTTCTGAGTCATCTCTTCAGCCCCAAGAAAACTTCTTTTATGCATGTTTGCAGTATCAATTTTCCTCTCCCAGAGAGAGGAACTAAGACTATGCCTGTGGAAAGGAAGGAAGAAGATAAGGTGGTGCTAGAGAAGATGGGAGAGGGATTAGGAATGTGACAAGAAAAGGATGAACCCACAAGTGTGGCTTCACAGCCAGTTCTGTATGACCGCAGCCTTAGGTATGAGAGTCACACGAGTCACATGAAGTTGCACCCACTTCAGATTCCACTGGCAAATTCCCAGCTTTGGGTCTTTGGCCAAATGAACTATAAATCAGGAGTTCTCCTAACCCCGTTTCTGTATGATAATTTGCTATAATGGCTCACAGAACCCAGAAAGACACTTATTCGTGCTTACCAGTTTATTAGAAAGGATACAAATGAACAGTGCCGATGTCCATCGGTACTGGAGGGAGGGACATGGAGCTTCTAGGTCCTCTCCAAGTAGATTTCCCTCCTAGTACCTCATGACATCACCAGTCCAAAAGCTCTCCAACACCCTCACTTAGGCTTTTCATGGAATTTCCATTATGTAGGCTGGCTTGATTAAATCACTGGCCACTGAGGACTGAAGTCAACCTCCTGGGGTGTGGGGCTGGGCCTAAACAACCCAATCATCTAGTCACGTGATTGGTTCCTGTTGTGATTAATCCTAATTTCCAACCTGACTGGCTCTGAAACCACCTAGGAGACATATGTGTGGACATGTGTATGAGGGAGTTTCTAGATAAGGTTAGTTGGAGTGGGAAGACCCACCCTAACAGTGGGCAGCAGCATTCCATAGGGCTGGGGTCCCTGACTGAACAAGAAGGAAGAAGCTGATTGAGCCTCAACATTCCTCAGACATCTCTCAAGCTTTATTGCTAATGCCATGTGATCAGCTCTGCTTCAATCTCCCACCACCCCATGCCCTCCCTGCCATGATGAACTATAACAAACTTTAAACAAAAATGACTTTAAACAAAACTTTAAACAACTTTAAACAAAAATAAACCCTGCCTACCATAAGTTGCTTTGTTTTGTTTTATTTTGAGGCAGGTTCTCACTCTAGCCCAGGATGACCTTGAACTGACAATGATCCTCCTACCTCAGCCTCCTGAATGATGGAATTAAAGATGTGGGCCACTATGCCCAGCCTAAAGTTGCTTCTTGACTGGTATTTTATTACAACAACAAGGAAAGTAACTAATATAGTTCCCCTGGCAACCAGCTCCATCCTCCAAATTCACTTTATTAGCAAAAGCTCATTTATTTGTAGAAGCTCATTGGCAATAATGGAAGCACTCCCCTCACCCCCATCACTCAGTGTAACAAGAGTTTTAGCAGCCCAATGCCCAGAACTGGGAGCAGAGGTCAAAAGTATACTTATCACATCATGGTATCTCATAAGGTTTTGCTCACAGTGCATGTCCACATAAGGTTAGCTAAGCATGTCATTCTTGCATCCGGATCCAGACTAACAGAGCAGCTATCAGAACACCACCAAGCCCCAAAGTAAAGGGAAACAGAGTGTGTAGGAAACTATACCGGCTCTTGAAGCTTCAACTTAGAAGTACCACATAATTTCAGAATGAGGAAGGAGATGGCTCAGTGGGTAAATGTGCTTTAAGCATGATACCTGAGCTCAAATTCCTAGAATCCAAGGAAAGTAAGATGCAGTGGGGAATGTCTGTATTATCAGCACTCCTTTAGTAAAATGAGAGGTAGAGACAGAAGCATCCCCAGAAGCTCAGGAACAAGCCAGCCTGTTACACACAGCAACAAGTAATAAAGAGCCCTTATCTTTAAAAGGTGGACAGTGGGGAGGGGGAAGCATGCAAGGTTTTCCTCTGTTTTCCACATGCATGTTGTGGCATGCACACTCTCATACTTACTAAACACATGAACACAGAGAGAGAGAGAGAGAGATTTTTTTTAAAGTACCACATAATCTCAAGTAACACTGTTGACCCAAACAATTCATGTCTAACTTCATGGTGGGGCAGGAAAATGCAATCCAACTGAGAGGCAGGCAAGCACAGGGAATAGCTTAGCAACCCCGAACACTGCTTGGCTTGAGCAGCAAAGATCCTTTTTCTAACAATGCATCTAGCATCCTGTTGACAATCTGTGACTCCACCTGCACTGAGCTGTACATACACTCAACTTCAAATAATGAAATAAATCTCTCCTCTCATATACACCTCTAGCAAACCCCCTTTTTTGATGAGGTTTTTTTTCAAATATATTCCAAGATATGTCCAGAATCAGAAAACAAGGTGCCATCTGGCATGGACTGGTTTTGAGTGCATGTGCACATTGTGTCTTTTAGGGAGAATCCATCTATTTACCATCTTATGCCTATGCATAATTGGGTGTACAAATGGTTAAAATCAGACACATCATTGGTAAGGACATACCCAGTAGAGAAAAGCTTACATAATCCAAGCCAGTCAATCAAAACAGAGAAGCAGGCTGGAGGGGTGGGTTAGCGGTGAAGGGACTTGCCTTCAAAACCTAACGACCCAGGTTTGATTCCTCAATACACATGTAAGCCAGATGCACAAGGTGGTGCATGCATCTGGAGTTTGTTTCCAATGGCTGGAGGCCCTGGTGCACCCATTCATTTTCTCGCTCTCTCTTCTCTCATAAAATAAAATAAAAAATATTGAAAGAAAAAAACAGAGAACCATCTAAACTATGCCCCCTAGTAATCAGCTCCTCCTCCTCCTGCTAGACCCCATAAAAAGAAGCCTCACGTACCAGTCCACTGCTTTTGGGCAATCAAGCTCAAGGAGCCTGCTGCTGGTGTGCGTGGATTTCCCCCTTGCCCTGCTTAGTACTTTCACTTGACCCTCAAATAAAATTTCTTGGTACTTTGCTATCTGTGTGTGTACCTTCTTAAAAATTCTTTGAATAAGTTTCCAGGAACCTGGAAACACCAAAAAGAGACCAACACTAGTAACAACAATATGCTCAGAAGGCATCCTAAAAATAGGAGGGGATAGGTACTAGTGATTACCACTATAGAGAACACAGAGCCTGGTCTGGGAAAGGAGGTGTGCAGGAATACGGCTAGTCTAATAACAGGTGGAAACTATGCTTTGTCTGTATACAGGAATTTTCTAGAAGGAGGTAAAGGATTTTGAGTGTTGAGTGTTTCTTTCTTTCTTTCTTTCTTTCTTTCTTTCTTTTTTTTTTTTTTTTTTTTTTTTTTTTTTTTTGGTTTTCCGAGGTAGGGTCTTGCTCTAGCTCAGGCTGACCTGGCATTCACTATGTAGTCTCAGGGTGGCCTTGAACTCACGGCGATCCTCCTACCCCTGCCTCCTGAGTGCTGGGATTAAAGGCGTGCACCACCACGCCTGGCTCTCTGATTGTTTCTAAAATGAAAAATGTAGAGGAATTTTGATGTTTAATTTTATATCCTTTTATAATGCTTGAAGATTTAATTATGACATTAATTTGTGTGAATTGATCTGTGAAACCCAATCCCATATTCTCATTATGTAGCAGAAGATGATATAAATGGCCAAAATAATTGGGAATTTTAAGGACAGAAGTAACCAGACTTAAGGAGAAACACAGATGCTGAAGGATGAAAGGACATCACAGTTCTGCCAAGGACCAGCTTTAACCCTAACAACTCTGCTAATAATCATAAGGGGAGGGAGCCAACAGGCAGTTTGTTCTGGGAAAAATGGAAAGAAAAATCACAGAATGCTGATGGGCCAGGAGGCAGAGTAAAGCCAGGATCAAAGGACATCACTGATCAAACTTTAAGAGTCCCTGGTAGAGCTGTGGAAGATGGATTTGGGTGTACATCTTTAAATAGATCAATGTACTTCTCTCCTTTATCATAAACAAATATCACTGATCTGGAGCCAGGCCAAGACACACTCTGGTGCTCACCACTTCCTTTGAAGAAACAGGACTCCTGGTCCTTATCCCCACAACTCAGAAAAAAAAAATTCCAGACTGAAGGCCATAGCAATGACACTTCCTATATCATCTCTGTTTTTATATAAGAGAAATAAATATGGAGACTATGACCTTGACTCAAAGCTAGAAAACCCTATGCACTCATTTCCCACAATCGGCAACTCCCTACGTGAAGCGGGATGGCAGTTCTGGGAAGGTGTGCTGGGTAACAG
The DNA here is from genome assembly GCA_036365145.1 of Orientallactaga sibirica. Taxonomy (NCBI): domain Eukaryota; kingdom Metazoa; phylum Chordata; class Mammalia; order Rodentia; family Dipodidae; genus Orientallactaga; species Orientallactaga sibirica. The sequence goes on from JAEOAD010000015.1 coordinate 10,645,955, forward strand.
CTAGGGTTAGGGAGCTGCTATGAGCCGAAGTTCCCCTCAAAAGCCACATCTGTGTTGAATATTACACAGACTGGAGCTGCTTGTAGATAATTTGAATGTTGCAGGTAGAGAGCCAGAATTATCTTAGACTACCTTTAGTCTCCCTGATAGCCATTTATCACCAATTTCTGCATCTGACTTAACATCCTGTTGAGTATCAGGTAATACTTTTGGGATGTGTTAACAGACCTCTAGTTTCCATCAACCTCAAAGCTAAGATCATTATAAGGTAGCACATGAAGTCTATGGTGGAGGCTTCCCCACTTTAATCGGCCTCTTTGATGTTCTGGTCAATGTATTTGGTAAGTGGATTGATAGGACTTTGTTCTGTGACTACGAAAGTTCATCAACCTTTTTCACAGTACAACAAACTCAGAGCAACATGTAACAAATAAAAGCTGTACTTGTATCACACTGCTCTTGCAGAACCTACTTGGGGCACTTGTCTCCACTAGCATGCAACTGTCCTAGAAGAAAGGAAGATATTCTAAAGAGACATCTTCTCTTCTCATGGCTTTCAGACTATTGAGACAATGAATTTCCCCAGGAACCTCATGCTGGGAGAAGGAAATGTCTTGGGTCCTGGTGACAATCAAAAGGGGAGACTTCATACAGTTCTGACAAGTTGTCAGACCACTTTGCAGGAGAGACTAGAGTCAAGACAATGACAGGTCAATGATAGGCCAATGAGGAGAACCACACCTTAAGGAGAACAACTTACTTATTCATATCTCTTGCCTTTTATTTCAACCTAAACCTTATGTCAGGACCCCCAAAGATGAACTTTGTGGAAAGGAGGTCACTGGACCTATTTACTCTTACTCCCAATGTGGCCACATTGATTCAATCTCCTTTTTCTACTTTTTACTATGCTTGTCTGTTTAATTGGTTTACTGAGACTGGTGGCTAAGCCCAGTTCTGCCAAGGACTAGGCTTTAACCCTAACAACTCTGCTAATAATAATCATAAGGGGACAGGGAGCCAACAGGCAGTTTGTTCTGGGAAAAAATGGAAAGATTAAATCACAGAATGAGAGCCTGTTTCATTGGGACCAGGAGGCAGAGTAAAGCCTGGTCCTGATTCAGCTTCCCACTCTGCTTTTCATCGGTGGGAAAATATCCATTACACTTGGGGGAGTGCTGTTCAAACTTTAAGAATCCCTAGTACTTGTTTATGAGCTGTGGAGAAGATGGATTTGGGTGTATATCTTTAAATAGATCAATGTACTTCTCTCCTTTATCATAAACAAATATTTCATTATTTTTGGTATGTGGAGAGGGATGTCCATGAGTATATGCATGTTCACATGTGTGTAGGTCCACATGTATTCATAGATGTTCATGCACATGTGTGTAGGTGCATATGCAGACCATATGACATTGAGTGAGCTCCTCAGTCAATCATGGGTGCTGGGATCCAAACAGCAAGCACTTTGTCCACTGGGACATCTCCCTAGTTCCCTATTTCATTATTTTGCTTTACTAAACATTACTAATCAGAAAGAAGCCCAGGACCATGATGGGAATGAACAGAAGGGACCTCTGTCTTCACCAAACCCATAGCCAAAGATTTGCTGGCAAGCTCTCAGGTGAATCCACAGCCTCCTTGGATAAGAAGCTGGAGAGAACCAGCAGCTCTTATAATTTTCTCCTCTCTGAAGCAGGCTGCTCTGTGGGGGAGGAGGAAAGGGAGAAGAGGTGTGTCCTGGGGGAGCAGGTCTAATCAATAATTCACAACTCAGAACTGTGGTAGAACAGAAAATTAATATTTGTGGTTTTTTTTCCAGTTGCTGGTGCAGAGTCTCTAGAGTCTGAAGTGATGAGATGACTTATAAGTTTGGGGAAGATTCTTCATCTTTATGCTCAAGTCGAGGAGACAGCTAGTGGTAGTTCCAAAGGTGATCCAGAACAAGAAGCTACAAGGAAAAGTGTAGATGGGGCCCTCTCCTGGCTGGATCAGGAGCAGATATTCAAAGAGAGGGAAACATGTTTGGGGTTCTTAAGAAGAAGATTCTGGTGGAACCTCAAGGAAGCCTGTGCTCACTGCAGAAACAAGCCTACTCGAAGAAGAGCCTCTGTCCCAACCTGCATTTGCCCTTAGGGTTGGTGACATGATGTGTGGACTGCTGAGCACCCCAGCAAACCCTTGCCTCTGCCCTCCCCAGTGTCTATAGTTGAGTAGCCACTGTTACTTTGATTTAAAAAAAGAAGAAGAAAGAAAGAAAGAAAGAAAGAAAGAAAGAAAGAAAGAAAGAAAGAAAGAGGAGAGAGAGAGGGAGAGGAGAAAGAAAGAGAGGAAAGAGGAGAGGAGAAAGAAAGAGAGGAGAGGAAGGCAGGAAGGAAGGAAAGGAAAGGAAAGGAAAGGAAAGGAAAGGAAAGGAAAGGAAAGGAAAGGAAAGGAAAGGAAAGGAAAGGGAAAAAACTCCACCTAAACTGGAAGGCAGGGTCCACAACAAACCATTTCTTGAGGTGACATCAAGACTGGGAAGTGTCAGGTCCCAATTGGGATGAATCATCGTTGGATTCTCTGTGTGGTGGGACAGACTCGGTCACATTCCGTAGTCTCTACCTGAAGACCCCCCCACCCTCCATACCCACAATGGACTTGATTTTATTCTCATCATATAATGATTTCATTCTTTCTCATGGGAAAGAGATGAAATTTTTCAAAAGCATGGCTGTTTATTGCCCTTAAGAGCATCACACCAAGCACATGTCCTGTTCCAAATTAATTAGACAACAGAGGAAGGGAACATTCAATGCCTGAAAAATTGTGAGAACTCTCTCTCTGCACCCAGACATTATGCTCGCCTGCTGCATTAAGGACCAACCTATCAACTCTGTAACAAATGAACTCAGAAAATTACAAGTGGATATCACTATAGTCTCATGATTGCTGTCTTGAGGAAAGCATTAAAAGGTCATAATGTCTTCTCATTTTGATGCAATCATTCATTATGCCTAAACAGGTTGGTATAGGTCTATACTGAGTTCTATAAAATCATGTTAGGCCACATTCCAGAATACAAACCCAGACTACAAAGTGAACAACTCATACCATGCCCAAGGGCTCTATGTAGTGTTAACAATGCCTACCTGTCCTTTGAGTATTATCTTACTAGCAGAATAAAGGAATAAGAAAAACTGAAACAGACAACACTGGCCTTTGGTTACTTCTTGGTGAAACATCTGTTATATTGGATTTACGGAAACAGAGCAAAAGAAAAGAGAACCACATTTAATTTTGGAAACTTGACTGGGAAAGAATGGCTGAAATGTATATGTCTTTGTGAGGACCCTGAGGCTGGGCTCCCACAGTGTGTACACACGTGTTTATATGTACACGAGCAAGTGTTTACATGAAGCTCGAGAAGCATATATACATAGGTGTGCATTTAGTTTAAATATAAAATGTTTCCCACAGATTGATGTGTAATTGAATACGTGGTGGTGCTATTTTGTGAAGCTATGGAGCCTGTAAGAGGTGGAGCTTCACTGGTGGAAGTGAGTCTCTAGGAGGTGGACCTTGAGGTTTACAGCCCTACCCAGATTCCTATACTCTCTCCACTGAGATGTGAGCAAGCAGCTATGTGCTCCTCCCATCACAGCCACTAGTCACTCCCACTGTCATGCCTTCTCGGCCATAATTCATGCTACCCTCAAACAGTGAGCCAAAATAAAGCCTTCCTCCTTTAAGTGATTCTTATCAGGTATTTAGTTTCAGTGATGAGAAAATTAACAGATATGTGTGTGTGTGTGTGTGTGTGTGTGTGTATACATATGTGTGCATGTCCTCATGGAAGCTCTAAAAGAACACACACATTATATATGCATTGTGTGCATTTGTGAGAGAAGGAGAGAGAGTAGATGTGTAGAGGATAGATAGATATGTAGCCTGGGAAAGTTTCACTTGCCTCAAGAAGTTCACAATGGTACTGAAGTTTCCAGGTACAACCAGGACCAAAGTCACAGATGTGGTGAATATCAGAGCTGGAGTGGGTGTGAGGTAATGCACATGAATCATAAATAGCACTTGGGGCTGGAAAGAAAAGGCAGGTGCAATGGAGGCTGCAGGGGCACATGGCAGGCATGCCCTCCTCTGCCAAACATGCCCCAGACACCAATGTGCCCAACCTAACACTCACTAGTACCACAGCATCAGGGTAGATCTCCATGGTCACCTTAGATGATTGGATAAGACTGGATTATTGTCCTCCACATATTTAGTCTCCTGTCCACCTCTGTGACAGGAATATAGTTTTAATGTGAGCCAGGCTGTGTCACATGTTCACCCAATAAAATGTGAGCAGGAAGGACAAGGAAAGGTTCTAAATGTGCTTGCATAGTTTGCTTTGGTGTCTCAAACTCCTGACTACTGCATTAGGTAAATCATGTCACAGGAGCTACTCTGCTGCCTAGGCCTGGGCCCCTTAAGTAGGAACAGACTCAGTCCAGGATAAGAAAGACCCAAATAGGGCCACAGATGACACAAGGAGCAGCACTTAAATGTTCATGTCACTGATGTATGGGGTTGTCTGCTATTCAACATTATTATTATTATTACAGTAAAAGCTAAGAGGACTGAAGAAATAGCTCAGCAGTTAAGGCGCTTGCCTGCAATGCTTAATGACCTGGATTTGATTCCCCAGTCTCCATATAAAGCGAGATGCACAAAGTGAAGTATACATCTGGAGTTCATTTGCAATGGCTAAAGGCCCTGGTGCATCCATTCTCATATTCTCTCTCTCTCTCTCTCTCTCTCTTTCTCTCCTTGCAAATAAACAGATTTTAGAGAAAGCTAAGAGAGGTAGTCTCTGGGGAAGGAGGCTATTGTGTGCCTCTGGGGTCTTCTCTCCATGGCCTCTCCACTTTTGCTATACACAAATATTCATAGTTGTGTGTGTGTGTGTGTGTGTGCATGCACACATGTATACATTATATATATATATATCTGTATGTGTGTGCATGCATATGTGTGGGTGGAAGCCAGAGCTCAATATCAAGTATCTTCCTCAATCATTCTCCACCTTAGTTTTTGAGGTAGAGTCTCTCACTAAACTAAACAAGCTAACCAGCAAACCCCTCCATCCCCCTGTCTTTGCCTCCCCAGCCCTAGGATTAGCGATCACCACCATACTAGGCTTTTACCTGAGTGTTAGGGACATGAACTTAGGTCCTCAGACTTGTATGGCAAGCATTTTGCTAACTAAATCATCTCCCCAGCCCTATATACAAATATTCTTATTACCTCCACCCTCGACCCTGTGGAGCCGGGGCCATAATTGACCTGAAACTTGGACACCAAGAGATTGGGGTTAAAGTTGAGCGGTATGGAATGTTCATGGCCTATTCTCAGAACGAAAAAGAGGTCTTGGACTAAATGCAAGATTCGGCAAGAGAATACATAGTTGGCAGGCCTTTTAGCAGTCCTCTTGCAGTCCCCACCGCCTTCCCTGGCTCCAGACACCACCCTTTACCATATGGCCCTCTGTCGCTGCTGCATAGCACATGTGGCTACCCGTGAACAATGTCCCATTGACAGTACCAAATGTAGAAAGTGTGACCACCAAGGGCTTCAGAACCGGGACCCCAGTACCTTATTCCTAAAATAACAAATTAAGGATCAAGGGAAAGAACTCCAGTAGCAACCTAGAAGGGAACCATGGGGTTCTACTCAGAAATAGAGCAAGCAGTTGGACATAGTGGTGCACACCCTGAATCCCAACACTCAGGAGGCTGAGGTAGGAGAATAACTGTGAATCCGAGGCCAGCCTGATACTACATAGTGAATTCCAAGTCAGTCTGGGCTAGAGTGAGACACTACCTTAAAAAAGTCAGGTTCAGGGCTGGAGAGATGGCTTAGTGGTTAAGGCGCCTGCCTGCTAAGCCTAAGAACCTGGTTCCAATCTCCAGGTCCCACGTTTAGTCAGATGCAAAGTGACACAAGGGCACAATGCTGCACTTGACCACAAGGGGGCACACGCATCTGGATTTTGTTCACAGCAGCTGAGAGACTGCGGGCGCACCCATTCTCTATCTGTCTCTCTCTCCCTCTCTGTCTTTCTCTGTGTCTCTCTCCAAAAATAAATAAAATAATTTTTAAAAAGTCAGGTTCAAATCTACTCAAACCACCATCCTTCCCCGTGCTGGAATGTCTGTGTGGTGATCAAGGGACATACAACGTGAGTCACTCACCCCCAGGTCACAGCCATGGCATCAGAGGAGAGGATCTCATAGGGTGACAGCACCAGGACGTACAGGCTGGTGACCAGGGGGACAGCAATTATCAGTGACCACACCAGGTTCTGCTGCAGGGTCAGGGAGAAAGAAGAGGTGCATGTGAGCCAGTGGACTCTTTCCAGGCCTCCAGAAGAAGTCCAGATCTATGCTAGCTAACCACAGGGCACTGAGCCAGACCCCAGAAGCTCTGGGTTCTTCTTCCATGAGATCACCATCCCCATGGCATGGACATACAATCAGAAAGCTAGGCTGGAAGGCCTTGGCTGGCACTAGCCAGAATCAGAGCAGAGGAGTCACAGAGGGATGATGGAGTAGAGAGGAGAGAGGAACCATTACAAAAGCTTTTTTGGATGAAGGGGACCTTTTGTCTTTGAAGAGTGCAATAGATTCAAGAAGGTAGGAAAGTGAGGGATTTGCACAGAGCAACCAGGAGAACAGAGCACAGAGAAGAGCCAGGAAAGTTAAAGATGTCACTAATTTCCTATTCAGTGGGTAGGACCCTCGCCTCATGTAAGCATCTGCTTCTGAATAATGAATCTTCTCTTCAGCATTAAAGAAAAGGCAGTTTCTAGACCTTTCTGTCTGCACTGACATTTACCCGTGGAAATCCTTGGAGGTAGGAATGAGAGCACAGGGAAGGAGACATTGAGCATGTAGCAGTCATCTCAGGATCCATTTCAGGTCCCAAGTGCCAACCTCCATGACGACAATGCTCCCTCCGCTATGTTTCCTTGGGAGATTGACTGGCCTCGTCCTTCCAGGATCATGTTCACGATATCTCCTTCCCAGAGGAGAGTCTCCTCCGCAGAAAGCCCTGACTGTTCTGCCTTGTTGGTCATACTCCCTATCAGGACATGTGGTGAGCTAGTGAAAGTAAAGCAAACAGGACAGCCATGGGCTCTTGGACGAGGTGGATCATCGCATGTCCCCTCCAGCTCTAAAATCTGGGAATTAGAGTTCAGAGGAAATTTCCCTAACCATAACATGGGTGAAGCAGCTAATTCTTTACTAACCCTAGGCTCAAATGAGGCTACCTGTAGCCAAGGTACCCCAGGGCTCTCCCTCCCACAGGCCTCACTGTGGGATGCCCTCAGCACAGTGAGCACTCAGCAGCATGACCCAGACCCACAGAGTCAGGGGCAAGGAGCCTAAGTGTGCTTCTGAATTTAATCTCTCCACCAGAAATGAGCTGTGACAATGGCAAAGTCCTAAGTGGTGCCATGGACAGGTTTCTGCCCAATATTGTTAGAAGAACAGTGAGATTTTCTGATTTTACTCTTAGGAACCTTAGTTTTTCATTCAAATCCCAGGGTATCTGGACATATAAAGATGGCTATGCTTTGATAAAAGTTTTATAGTTTGGATGGTGGAAAGTATAAAATAAATAGATTCCTCCTAGTGTCAAAATCTCAACTATTGGTATTCAAAACACTGGCATAGATTTTACTTTGAAACCCATATTCATCAAAATGCTCAGGATGCCAGGTGTGGTAGTACACGCCTTTAATCCCAGCACTCAGGAGGCAGGAAGTAGGAGGATTACTGAGTTTCAGGCCAGCCACACTACATAATGAGTTCCAGGTCAGCCTAGGCTAGAGCAAGATCCTACCTTGAAAAACAACAACAACAAAATATTCACTAGATGGGCTAGAGAGATGGCTCAGCAGTTAAAGGTGCTTGCTTACAAAGCCTGACAGCCAAGGTTCAATTCCCCAGCACCTATGTAAGCACGATGCACAAAGTGGGATATACATTTGAGTTCATTTGCAGTGGCAGCATGCCCTGGTATGCCCATATTCTTTCTTTCTCTCTCTGCCTACCTCTTTTTTTCTGCCTGTCTGTGTCTATCTCTCACTCTCTCTTACTCTCTTTGCCTGCCTCTTTCTTTCTGCCTCTGTGCTTCTCTCAAGTAAATAAATAAAAATATTTTTTGAAATGCTCTGGATATGGCAGGGATCAGCAAACAGTAGCCAAGGACCAATTCCATCCTGCTACCTGATTTTGTCAATAAAGCTTTATTGTCACACAGCCACACTCCTTTATTTATGGCAGTTTTCATGCTACCACAAGACTACTGAGTAGTTGTGATAGGAATTGATGGGCCACAGGACCTAAATCTTAATTCTTGGATCCTTTTTAGAAAAGCTTGCTGCTCCCCACTGCATGTACAGAAGCTTGTCTCATTCAACTTTAGGCCTCCCCCTCTTTCTCCAACCCAGCTATGAGCTCAGGGTCTAGACTGACCAAGGAGACTCTAGTGCTATGAACTGAAGAAGTCTACACTTCTGCTGTGGAGCCCCAGCACACGCCCTGGGCAACCTGAGCATATGCTACCCATTCACTTGAAAGTTACCCAAGCTATTTGCCAATTGTGCTTATACCATAGAAATCTCACAGCCCTATGAGGTTGGCAGAGCAGCCACTGTCATAGCTGAGGAAAATAAATTATGTACAAAAAATAAAAACTAGGCTTCAGTATAAGATTATGAAAGAAAGATTTTTTAAATTTTTAATGGTTTTTATTATTAAGATGTTTCAAAAGAAAGATTTTTTAATTTTTTAATGTTTATTATTATTATTAAGATGTTTCAGATTTTTTTTTTTTTTTTTTTTTTTGTATTTCAAGATAGGGTCTCACTGTAGCTCAGGCTGACTTGGAATTCACTATGTAGTCTCAGGGTGGCCTTGAACTCACAGCCATCCTCCTACTTCTGCCTCCCAAGTGCTGGGATTAAAGGCGTGCGCCACCACGCCTGGCAAAAGAAAGATTTTTTTTTTTAAGACAGGTTCACTTGAGAGAAACACAGACAGATTTGTTTTAGAAGGAGAAAGGCTTATTAGGGACTTAGTATACCAAGAAAGAGCATGGTGGGGTCCCAAAGCCAGAAGGAGAGGCAAGGTGTCTCTGTCAGTATTGGGGGTAGGCGGGACATAGACTACAGAAGAGAAGCCGCCAGAAGCAATGGACAGAGAATGGGAGATAAAAAAGGCCACTGTTCCTTTAAGGTGAGAGAGGCTGTTCTCCTGCTCCTGGCAGGTGTTGTCGATGAGGGGGTGTCTCAGGAAGACACTAGATAAGACAGTAAAGCTATATTTTAAGGTTGCCTAGGCCTGTTTAGCAGAAGATCTTAAAGCAACTACATTGTGTTCTAAGTGTCTGTCTCTCCCTCTCCTCCCTTCTCTCCTCTTGGACTTTAGTCCCCTAGCTGTTGTTCTTCTCTCAAACTGCCCGCCCCCCATAACCTTTGTCAAAATTCTGAAAGCTGTAATGACCCCAAGCCATCCCAGTGAGAACAAAAGGGAAGACTTGCAGTTACTATCCTGTGAGAATTTGAAACTTCTGCAAGGGAAAAAGAGAACAAAAAGTAAAACAAAGAACATCCCAGTAAATATATTTATATCAAAGAATTAATATCCATAGATATTACTAGCCAAAGATCCAAATGCCCCCAACTGAGTCCCAAGTGGCCCTGTAGACCTGCTAGCACAGTGACTAGTCAGCAGGCCCACAAGTGGAGTAACAGGCAGCACTGGCATGTTCCCTGTCCCAAAGTATGCTATGTCCTCAAGTGGCTGCCAGACTCCAGCAATGCTGGATTATGTATCTACTACAATATTCAGAAAGGAGAAATCCAGGAGACATCCCACAGAGGCATCAAGCGTGACCCCTTCCTAAGAGTTTGAATTCTGAATAATTCTTCAACTTTCCCAAGTGAAAAATGGGGCAATGCTACCTACCTCACAGAACAGGAAGATGAGACCCTAGGTGTGAGAGTTTCAAGTTGTCTGCTTTCTTGAGAAGTCATTACTGCAATCACATAAACATACGGACTGGCATACAAGCCCCATGCTTGTAAGGAATGAAGCCCATGGCACCAAGTGGATTGCTCAAGATCTCAGGCACCCCAAATTTGGTAACTAGACTTGCACTAACTGGAAGTGCAACATGGACTCACCTTTGGATGCTTGAGCTCTTCCACCACATAGTTGGATACTGTTCTAGCTGGCACAGGACCACAGCCCCTGGTAGAAAGTCATGCCAATGTGCCCTGCCTTCTGTGTCGTGTTGTAAAAGGCAAACAGCAGGGCTTCTGTGCGCCCATGGCCCTGGCCCAGTACCACAGCCCCACCCACCACAATGAGAAGACTTTGGCAATTTTACAAAAGTCCATCAACATGGTGGGCAGCCATGATCTCCAGAAGTTGACCAGCATCAGCAACAGGATGCAAGAAGCAGTCACACACTTCACCACAACCTGGGGCAGCGAGGTTTAAAAGGGAGCCAGTGTACACTCAGCAAAACTCAGAGAGACCGCAGTGATGGCAGCCGGTCTACCCACCAGCACGGATATGTAGATGACCAGGAAGGCAGGCAAGGAACCAAAGGTTCGCAAAATGTAGGCATATTCTCCCAGATTCAGGGACCAGGGCACCCAGTTCAGCTTAGCACAGGGCACCCAGCATGGTCAGGAGGCCACACAGGGCCCAGACAGTAAGACTGGCCCCAGGGTTGCCTGTGTAGACCAAGAGCCCCTGTGGTGACATGAAGATGCCAGAACAGTTCATACAGCCAGCACTCAAAGACATAGCACTCCACAGATCCACCTCCCTCTTCATGGTAACCCCTGGCACCCCACTGCCCTGTTCTTATCCTGCCATCCCGTCACTGCCATTGCTCTCCTTACTTCTCTCCATCTCAGGACTTGAGCAGATACTACCTCTGGTTGGTGACAGGCAGAGGCTCTGGTACCTATTGTCTGTGGGCCTCCTGGAAATGTTAATAATTACAATGCTGGAGGGAGTCCAAGCCAGAGGTCAAAGACTCAGGGGGTGGTCTCTAAGGAGCTGATTGAGCCAGCACCTGTCTGGCTCAGACCCTGGCACAGCAGTACACAAAAGACACAGGTCAGCATATCCCAGGAAAGGCTTAGCAGAGAAAAGGTCTCATAAGAATTGTTTCTGCTGGCTGGGATGTGGCTCAGTGGTACAATGAAGCCTAGTGTGGGCAGGGACTTAAGTTTGATTTCTAGCACTGTAAATGGAAGAGAGAGAAGACAAAAATTAATAAAATTAGAGATGAAAAAGGCACCATTACAATAGATAGCAAAGAAATTCAGAAAATCATAAGGACATACTTTAAGAACATATATGACTCTTAGTTTGAAACTCTGAAAGAAATGGATGATTTCCTTGATTCATATGACCTACCAAAATTAAATCAAGGTGAGATAAACTATTTAAATAGGAGTTCTTTTATAAAGGAGCGAGAGTTTCTTTGGCCTACCATTTGAAGGGACACAGCTCAATATGGCAGGAAAGGCATAGCTGCAGAAGTGTGAGGAGACAAGCACACTGTCTGCAATTGGAAAGCAGGAAAAGATGAATATGGTGCTCAGCTTGCTTTCTCTTTTTTTTTTTTTTTTTTTTTTTTTTTTTTTTTTTGGTTTTTTGAGGTAGGGTCTCACTCTGGTCCAGGCTGACCTGGAATTAGCTATGTAGTCTCAGGGTGGCCTCAAACTCATGGCAATCCTCCTACCTCTGTCTCCTGAGTGCTGGGATTAAAGGTGTGCGCCACCACACCCGGCTTGCTTGCTTTCTCCTTTTTATTCAGTTACTCCAGCCCATGGGATGGTGCTAAGCACATTCAGGGTGGGTCTTCTCTTCACATTTAAAGCTTTCTGGAAACATCCATATATCCAAATAATTTCCATGGTGATTCTAAATCCAATCAAAATGCCTCTCTCAAAGCAAGCTGGTGCTGAGCAGAAAACCTTCTCCCTGTAGACCAGCCAACAGAAAGCTGGAAAAAGCTGCACTGCATGTAGCCATATGGGACACAGAAGTCATCAGCAGTGAAAACAGTGGACACTGAATATTCAAGTTTGGCCATTCAGGCCCTATGACTGAACGGGTGCAATAGTGGCATGTCTGCTCTTGGGGTAACCAACTGCTCCATAATTGGCCTGAAGGCCCTCTCCATGGGAGGGAATACATACCTGGTACTGAAAAACCTAAGCAAAAGTCTATGGCAGGGGAGGTCATGTGTTCTTGTCTGGCTAAATGTATATATTATTCCTACCAGGATGCCCTGAAAGCACTACACTTAATGTTCATATTCACATATTAACGCTACTCTCACTTCTGGTTAGAGAAGCTTCTCTTTTCAGATGGCGATGACCACTGGGATGACCCAAAAGGCAACATAGTGCTGAGAAGAAAGGATGGAGGAGTGCACAGCACTGAAACACCTCTGTCACACCCTCCAAGGCTCAGGGCCCATTGCGGAAGAGGGGGCGGATAGAATGGAAGAGCCAAAGGAAGGGTATGACTCCTTACAGTGCAACTGCCCAGACAGAAATTGGCCTCAATATCCATGACCTTGCAGTGCCTAGCAATACCTTTGCAAGACCCTCATAATAGAAGAAAAAGATGATGACATCAAATTAAAAGAGAGACTAATGGAGAGAGGGAGGGGATATGACGGAGAGTGGAGTTCTAAAGGGGTATGGGGGCAAGGGAGGGAAATAGCATGCATTTTTGTATGTAAGTATAGCAGTTGTCAATAAAAAAAACTTATAATCCTGAGAAAATGCAAAGAGTTTTTTAATAAAAACAAATGTGTACTAAAAAAAATGGCTCTCTCAAATAAATAAATAAATAAAGTTTACGTAAAGAAGAGGTTAATGCAGAGATATATAGCTGGCAAAGATACCAGGATCAAGTGATAAGTGTGTGTTCAGCCCTAAATATGATGTATAACCCATCTCCCTCCCAGGTTCAGGGAACCTTGGGAAAGAGGGATTAGAAAGAATGTAAGAACAGGAGTATGGGAAAAGGGCTGCGGAATGCTGCCTTCTGGGCACAACATTGGCATTACACTCGTGAACTCACAGGGAATGTGGTCTCCTGCACAAGACTGAACCCGTCAACAGTTCATCATGGATGGGGGAGGGGCTCACGAGACCCCCATCACCTCCCAGAGTAGCTAGTGCCAGCTGATAATTGCTGGGTGAGAGGGAGTCATGTCCTACAATAAATATCCTCCCACCCATGATCATGCAAGTGAACCTAATTTAACTTAGTGGGTCAAAAAAAAAAAAAATCCAAAGACATAAAAATAGGATGGAGAACACATGAGAAGAAAAAGGGTTTTAGTGGAAGAGGGATGAGAGGATAACTGAGGGAAAGTAGGATCAAAATGTATTATATGCATGCATGAACGTATCAAAAAATAAAAAGGAAGCCGGGCATTGGTGCCGCATGCCTTGAATACCAGCACTTTGGAGGCAGAGGTAGGAGAATCGCCATGAGTTAGAGGCCACATTGAGGCTACATAAAGAATTCCAGGTCAGCCTGAGCTAGAGTGAAACCCTACCTTGAAAAACCAAAAAATAAAAAATAAAAAGGGCTGTAGAGATTGCTTAGTGGTTAAAGTGCTTGGCCTGCAAAGCCAAAGGACCCCGGTTAGATTCCCCAGGACCCACATAAGACAAATGCACAAGGTGGCACATGCATTTGGAGTTTGTTTGCAGTGGCTAGAGGGTCTGGTGCTTTCTTTCCCTCTCTCTCTCTCTCTCAAAATAAATAAAAATATAAAAATGAAAAATAAATAAGTAAATAAAAAGAAAAAGCCAGGTGTGGTGGTGCATGCCTTTAATCCCAGCACTTGGGAGGCCGAGATAGGAAGACTACGTTCTGAATGCCAAGTCAGCCTGGGCTAGAGTGAGACCCTACCTCAAAAAAAAAAAAAAAAAAAGAAAGAAAGAAAGGAGAGTGTGTGTGTGTGTGTGTGTGAGAGAGAGAGAGAGAGAGAGAGAAAGAGAGAGAGAAGAAAAGAAAGAAAAGAAGAAAAGGAAAATAAAGAAAAAGCTACAAAACTCTTGGAAGGAAACATATTGTAAATCTCCATGACTTTAGATTAGACACTAGCTCTTTTTAAAAATGCCACCAAGGGCTGGAAGGATTGCTTAGTGGTTAAGGCATTTGAATGCAAAGCCAAAGGACCCAGGTTCAATGCCCCAGGACTCACATTTGCAGTTCATTTGCAGTGGCTAGAGGCCCTAGCGTACCCATTCTCCCTCTCTCTCTCTCTCTCTCTCTCTCTTCCTCCTCTTTCTCTGTCAAATAAATAAATAAATAAAATAGTTTAAAATGCCACCAAAACCCACAAACATCAACAAAAAAAGATAGACCAGAATTTACCAAAATTTAAAACCTTCCATGAATCAAAGGATAGTATCAATAAAATGAAGACACAGAAATGAATGTATTTGTAAATCATCTGAGGAGGATCTAGCATTAAGAATATATAGGGAATTCCTTTCTAAAAATATATTTTTATTTATTTATTTATTTATTTATTTATTTATTTATTTATTTGCAAACAGAAAGAAAGAGACAAAGAGAATAAGTACATCAGGGCCTCTAGCCACTGCAAATGAACTGTAGATGTATGTGTCACTTTGTGCATCTGGCTTTATGTGGGTACTGAGAAATTGAACTCTGGTCATTAGGTTTTGCAGATAAGCACCTTAACCACTGAGCCATCTCTCCTGCCCCAGGAACTCCTTTTAAATTTATTATTATTATTTATTTGTGTGGGGGCATATATATATACCACAGCACACATGTAGAGGGTAGAGGACAACTTTCAGGCTCATCTTCACCTGTCCACCTTATTTGAGGCAGGTTTTCTCCTCTGGAGTCTCACACTATTGTGCTCACGTGGCTCAAAGTTCTGGGAAATTTTCCTGTCTCCACTCCCCTTATTGCCATCAGCATCAGTATGCTGAGACTACAGGTGCTCACCCCAGTTTACAGCTTGTGCCTGGAGTCTGAGGATGGAACTCGGAGACTCAAGCTTGAGCAGTGAGCACTTTTTCCACTGATCCCATCCTCCCAACCTCTATATAAGGAGATCTTACAGTACAATGACAGAGACAAACATCCCAGTGTTTAAAGTGAGAGAAGTTGAACAGACATTTCTCCAGAGAAGCTATTTAAAGGACTATTAAATACATGAAAAGATGTCATTAGACAGTCAGGAAATGCAAATCAGAATCACAATGTTCATGAGAACACAGAGAAACTTAAACCCTCCTACATTTCTGGGAGGAAGATAAAATGGTGAGAGTATTATGGAAAGTATTATAGTACTTCCTCAGAAATGTAAACGTAAGTCAGGCATGGTAGGAGGCAGGAGGATTGCTGTGAGTTTGAGGCCAGCCTGAGACTACATAGTTAATGAATTCCAGGTCAGCCTGGGTTAAAGAGTGAGACCCTACCTCAAAAAAATTAAAACAAAAAATGTAAACATAAACTTTATCACGTGACCTAATGTATAAGTCTGCTTTCCATTATTGTACCAACTACCTAATATAAGTCAACTTTAAAAAAGAGAGCAGTTATTTGGGCTCACAGTTTTGAAGGTTTCACTCCCTGGTCAGGTGAACCCATTGCTTTGGGGTCTGTGGTGAATCACCATCTCATAACAGGAAGCTCAGAGCAGAGCACACTGTTTACGTCATGGAGGCCATAAAGCATGGAGCAAGGAGGAGGAGGGCCTGAGGATTCAAGGATCCCTTCTAGGGCACATCCACAATGACCTAACTTTCTCCCACAAGGATCTCAACTCTTAAAGGTTGCACCACCTCCCAATATGCTAAGCCAGAGACCAAGACCATTAAGGGTTCTTGGGTTCTAACATGGGTTCTTGGGGAGGGTGGTGGGATTCAAATCCAAATGAGAGTATTCAGCAATTTGACTAATTGGCAAGTAAGTTGGAGTTTGTTACTTTGTGTTAATTTTGTTTTGGGGTTTGTTTTTTTTTTGAGGTAGGGTCTCACTCTAGCCAAGGCTGACCTGGAATTCACTATGTAGTCTCAGGCTAGCCACAAATTCATGGTGAACCACCTACCTCTGCCTCCCGAGTGCTGGAATTAAAGGCATCTGACTCTGTACCCAGTAAGTTGAAGATGGAATGTGCAGCAACTTCAGGTAAATTTTCTTAGCAGTGTTATTCTTTTTTGTTGTGGTTTTTCTTTGGTTTGATTTGGTTCAAGAAAGAATTTTACTAAGTCTTCCAGGCTAACTTCAAATTTACAATTCTCTTGCCTCTGACTCCCTAGTGTTAGAATTACAGGCCATACAGCATAACAGCACTATTTTGTGGAAATAAGTCAAATTTCTATCAACGAATAAATGGATAAATACAATGTGGTATATTTATACACAGGAGTATTATTAAGGCATGGAAAGAGCAAAGTGCTGACACATGTAACCAAATGGAAGAAATTTGAAGACATGATCCTAAGTGAAAAAAAGTGGCTATAGGCCAAATGACCAAACGGGTACAATAGTGGCATGTTTGCTCTGGGGGAAACCAACTGCTCCCTGATTAGCCTGAAGGCCCACTCTACAGGAGGGAACACATGCCTGGTACTGAAAAACCTAATCAAAAGACCATGGCAGGGGATGTCATGAGCCTTAGGGGTATAAAGCCTGCTCTTGTCTGGCTAAATGTATATATTATTCCCACCAAACTGCCCTGAAAGCACTACACTTAATGCTCATATTCATATATTAATGCTACTCTCACTTCTGGTTAGAGAAGCTTCTCTTTTCAGATGGCAATGACCACTGGGATGACCCAAAAGGCAACATAGTGCTGAGAAGAAGTGACAGAGGAGTGTCCAGCACTGAAACATCTCTATCACACCCTTCAAGGCTCAGGGTCCATTGTGGATGAAGTGACAGAAAGAATGTAAGAACCAAAGAAAGGGTACCAGTCCTTACAATGCAACTGTCCAGACAGAAATTGGCCTCAATATCCATGACCTTGCAGTGCATAGCAATACCTGCACAAGACCCTCATAATAGGAGAAAAAGATAATGACATCAAATTAAAAGAGAGACTAATGAGGGGGGGATATAATGGAGAGTGGAGTTCTGAAGGGGAATGGGGGAGGGAAGGGAAATATCATGGTTTATTATCTGTAAATATAGAAGTTTTCAATAAAAAAATTTTAAGTGGCTACAAAAGGCTGCATAGTATGAAACTTTTAAAAAAGTGTTTAGGCTCAGTAAATCCACTGAAACAGAGTATAGATCAGTGGTTGCTGGGGAAAGGAGAGAGGCAGGGATCTTCTTTGCAAGGGTGAGAGGGTGATAAAAATCTTCTGACATTAAATACTACTACTGGTTACAAAACTTTATGAATATGATTTTTATCTGTGTTTTTTTTTTTTTTTGGTTTTTGATTTTTCGAGGTAGGGTCTCGCTCTAGCTCAGGCTGACCTGGCATTCACTATGTAGTCTCAGGGTGACCTTGAACTCACAGCAATCCTCCTACCCCTGCCTCCCAAATGCTGGGATTAAAGGCATGAGCCACCACACTTGGCTTATGAATATGATTTTTTAAAACACTGAAGTTGCTCCTCTTTCCTTCTTTTAATCTAATAAAGTCTCTTTAAACCTTACCCTCTGGTCTATGATTTTTTTTTTTTTTTTTTTGGAGAGAGACAGAGAGACACAGAGAGAGAGACAGAGGGAGACAGATAGAGATGGGTGCGCCAGCAGACTCTCAGCCGCTGCAAACAAACTCCAGATACATGCTCCCCCTTGTGGTCAAGTGCGGCATTGCACCCTTGTGTCACTTTGCATCTGGCTAAACGTGGGACCTGGAGATTGGAACCGGCGTTCTTAGGCTTAGCAGGCAGGCGCCTTAACCGCTAAGCCATCTCTCCAGCCCTGGTCTATGAATTTTAATTCTTTAAATTCATAAGACAGGAATCTGGAGTATCTTGAATTTGTTGGTGTGTTGGCATATTGATGTATTGACAAGGAACCCCAAAATTCCCATTTCATATTGGAATGATTCTGGTTTCTCTTTCTGCCTGCCTTCTAAACGCTAATTTCCAATGCTAGTCTAAGAGAAATTCACATCCACCTTGGACTGCTGTGCTGGCTGTTGGGACTCTTCTCAGATCTTCAACCATCGCTATCGACTCTGAAAAATGGTCTCAAGCTGTCCAATGTTCTGTTTCCAACTTTCCCTGGGTGATTGGTATGTTTTCAAACACAGATGCCAAGATTTTGTGCTATCTTGTCTTTTCCTGATATACAATTTCTAAATCAAATCAATTGATTTAGATTTGCCAGCATACTTATAGCTGTTAGATACTTAAAAGGATAAAACATGCCTGCTTTCTACATTTCAGATATGGCCTACACTGTCACAGGACAACTAAACTTAGATGTTAGACAGAATGACTTTAGGCTTTTATGCCATTCCTTAACACCTTTCAAGATTGGTGTAACTTCCTTTCTTAGTGTTTTAATAACCATATGTAGAAGTCAAAGCCAATAGGAGTCAACAAAGCTTAAAAGGCCAATATTTTGGCCACTTCTTCCAGGTCAAAAGGCCATGGGAGGTGATAGGACACTGCTAATGTGTTTTGCACTGGCCCTCTGATAAGTCGTCTGTCTTCCTGATCAAAAGGACACAGAAAAACATGGTGTACAATGTGCCACAGGAGAGTCCCAACAGAGGAAAACTGATCCTTTGGGCTTCCCAAAAGAGGGAAGGCCATTTGTTCAGCATGGCTCTGACTCATCCTAACAGATAACACCAGTACTGGAGAATCCATAATGCTGTTCCCAGGTCCCTAGAGTCTCCCTTGAAGAGCCATAATTGACCTCCAAAATTACATCTTTGATTAAATTTTGGCTACCTGCTTGGTCTTAAACACTCATAGAGAAATGTATAACCAGGAAATAAAGGGATACTACACATATTATATGGATGGCCTATTAAGTCTACCAGAAATAAACAGGGACCCAGAAAGAGCTTTCCAAAAGGGGAAAACTTTAAAAACTAAATATTCATGCTAAAAAGGTTTAATTCTAAGTATTTCTGCTTGGGATGTTTCTCTGTAGATTTCCAATGATAGGATGGCTAAACCTTTGATACTAATTATACCAGAGAGCTTGCCTCTCTGTCAATTTATAATGGGACGAATCAATTAGGCATGGTTTCTCTTAACAGTCCTATAAGAAAAATGGTTAACACCCATGCCTAAATTGAAGTGTTCTCTTCTGTTATACATGCTCTTAAAGATGCTTTAAATTTTTCATATAGGGACATAGACCTAATCTGAATTCAGCTTAAGTTAGACACAGGTAAAATCCTGTCCTATGTGCCATAAGGTCATAAGCACAGGTGTAATTCACATTCTCAGATCAGTCTTCACCCCAGTGCATTAACAGCAGTTAGTTACTTCTTTAGAAGGGGCATTGAGGCAGTTTAGGGTGACTGAACCCCAACAGTAAAAGGCAGGAATGTCCTTAGGCTTGTCATAGCAATCTCCACTTTGCTAGAGATCAGTGAAGAATTGGGCTTCTCCTTATCTCTTGCCGAAAGGAGTTCCCTGGACCTGATTTTCCATAAACCTGAGCCAGTCCTTGGGAAGGAGTTCCTCTTTCCTAAGAATTAAGATTCCTAAAAGGTTTAAATTGGATCCAGACAATGTGGTTGGTTAAACTAAGCCCCAAAACTTGGCATCATGGCTGGTTAGCTCAGCCTCCATTCAGAATCTATAAAAGACCCCAATTTGGGCCACAGGATAGAATTTATCCCTTTCACCTCCCTCGTGGTGGGAACTCTCTGTACTCCCTCCTCTTTTGCCCTAAGGTGTTACAGCCTAAAGAATGCAGAGTGCTTGAGCTCTGCCTGAATTCCCTGCTGTTTGGCTGCCAGTTTGGTTCTTGCTCTTGTTTTTTATGGTGGGTTTTCTCTTTTTCACCATTATGGAACTTCCCCTGGATCTGTAAGCTTCAATAAATCTCTTTCTCCCATAAATTGCGCCTGGTTTGGAAGTTTATCCCAGCAACGTGAAGCTGACTGTGACAGATGTGTTTGCTTGCAAGCCTGTTGACCCAAGTATGATACTCTCCAGCACCCCTATAAAACTGGATGTAAAGTGGTCCACACACTTGTCTGTGATCCCAATACACCTACAGTAATGAGAGGCAGAGCCAAGAAAATCTGGAAGTTCACAGGCCAGCTAACCTTGTGCCTGCAACAGTGAAAACAACAGTAAGAGGACAGACACCTTGAGGTTGTCCTCTGACCTCAACTTGTAAGCCATGGTGTGTGTGCCCATGCGCACACATACACACACACACACCCATAAATTATTATTTTAAAATATTTTATTTATTTATTTATCTGAGAAAGAGAAAGAGGCAGAGAGGGAGAGAATATGGGTGCACGAGAGCCTCCAGCCACTGCAACTGAACTCCAGACACATGCCCCATCTTGTGCATCTGGCTTATGTGGGTACTGGGGAATCGAACCTGAGTCCTTTGTCTTCACAGGTAAGTGCCTTAACTGCTAGGCCATCTCTCCAGCCCACAAATTTTTTTTAAAAAAAGAGCTGAATTTATCCTTCTTATATCTCCCTAGTCAGAGGTCAGCACCCAACATCCTATCTAGGAGGACCTCTTGTTACAGTACACCCCCTTCTTCCCTGGGCAGCAAGCCTAGTGGGGCTGGATAAAAGGAAAACCTTGAGGAGACTCTTCCCTTGAGCTGCCTGTAAGTGGTGCAGTGTGCTCTACAGATGCAGCTTCCATTAGTGGTCACCTATGCTGGGGGAGGCTTTTTGGTGATGCAGTTGCCTTTGAGCCATCCATGCTCCTGTAAGCAACCTCTCACCCTGCTCTGTAAGTAACCCCAATAAACTCATTGGCACACACACACACACACACACACACACACACACACACACAGGAAATCCTTGCTCACTTATAAAGGAATATCTTGTAATGCATCCATCAGGCTTAGCTCCAGAAATGAGAGCCAGAGGTAATCCAAAGTGTAGAATTTGGCAAAAAACCAAAGACATTTCATCACCACCCCTCCTAATATCATCCTCACCTGACAGAAACAAGCAAACTCCCCAAGGCAAGGGCTCCGCTTTCTGTGCATTTTCTGAGAAAATGTTCATGCCTCACTTACTTCAGCACTCAAGAGTATCACCATGAGTTTAAGGCCAGCCTGAGCTAGAATGAAACCCTGCCTTTAAAAGGGTGGGGGGAGAAAAGAGGGAGAAAGGAAATAAAATGTAGCATCTGAGAAAAGATAAGCCAACTGCTGGCATAGTAACACTTCTTCTATCTTGGTAAATTAAACAAGAGAATGTAACTAAACTGAAGCAAACAAGAAAACACAGAATCTCCGGGCCCAGCTTCCAACAGATTCTTGTTGGCTGTTACTCAACTGAGACCACTGGGGCGCAGGAGCCCAGTGGGAAGTTGTCCGGAAGTCCACAGGATGCCACTAGAACCAGTGACTAGCTACTAACATCTCTGGATTCCTGGCCCTGCACCTTACTTCCTCCTTGACAGGACCTGCTCTCAGAGCCCAAACATGCTGGTCTGCAGCCCTCCCTCCATCACAGTGGGGAAGCTGACCTAACACCTGTGGGGTGGGGTATAGTAGGGCGGGCACTCAGCTGATAGACATGCACAATCCCCAGCTTTGCACAAACCGGGAAGCAGCTGGATTCAGTCCCAGCACTGCATCAATTAGCATGGTAGCATAGGCATGGAGGATCAAAAGCTCAAGGTCATAGCTACATAGTGAGTTCAAGGCCAGCCTACACTACACACATACAAAATATTCTGGCTACAAGTGACCTAGTCTCTATTTTTCAAGCTCTCTGGCTCTCAGCCCCTCGGGAGAGAAGGGGGAAGTGATTGTCCATTCAGAATCTTTGAGTAGGTTCCAGCCTTCTCTAGGGTAACCCCTCCACCCCCCTCGCACACCCCATTTCCATCTGTTGAGTTGTTGAGACAGAAGTAGCTGGCCATTGTGTCTGCTTCAGAAGGCAGAGTAGAGAAGCAGCTCCTGTCCTCCTCCGGGACAGTCTTTCCCACCACACCCGATTTCGTGAGGCCTGGAGAATCTTGGGAGAGCCAAGAGCCCCGGAGCCTGAGGGTCATTTTGGCCGGCTCTCTGCAAGAGGGCCCAAGCTAAGACTAGGGATAGATGTTGGGTCCAGGCCTGTGAGCTGTCGCCCTCTAGTGAGCTAGAAGAGATAAGACAGCAGAGGAAACAACCACTGACGGGAATGAGGGCAGCAAAGGAGGGAGGAGTAGACTCTTGGAGGGAGATGGAAGGGGGAGAACAGGAGAGATGGAGGAAGAAGCACCCCCAACATCTTCAATCAATTGACCATGTGGTTTCTCACCTACAGTCAGTCGTTCCACCCACGGTGTGCAACCATGCCTGAGAGTTCATTCTGTGGCAGCATGACCAGGATTCTCACTCACCCTGAACAAGCTCTGGCTGGGCTTGAAATCCACTGATACCCAACATACATATCCCTAACACCTCCAATTCAACATGTTCAAGATGGGACTCAACTTTTTCTCAAGCCCTCTACTGTATCTAGCATCCCGATGAGGCTCACCATGTTTGGTTGACATGGTAGACACTGGTGGGCCCCAGGGCTCAGGAGTACAGGGTGAATCCCCCTGACTGCGAGAAGCATGCGGGGAAGGCCTCAGCTGTCATTCTGCTTCTCGTAGTCTTCTTTCCCGTCTTCCGAAGGAGGTCCATATCCCATGACCAAACAGAGGGGAAGCACAAAGCCCAAACCATCCCCAACTGTCATCCTGCTGATTTCCCCCAACCTTGGCTTCCCCACTGCGTAGTCGGGGATCTGCCCCGTTACCAAGGTGTCATCATACACGCATTTCACTCTTGTAGCTTGTTGGGGATCCTCTGGAGTCTTAAGTGAAGCTGTACTACAGCTCCTCTATCTTGTCTCCCCTAAGCTGCTCTAGCCTTTCCCTTCCCTTGGCAGGCTGATCACAAGAGTAGGGCCCATCAATCTTTTGCATGGCAGTCTCGGTCAGAGATGGTTTCCCAGGGAATGTCTTCTGCAGCAGCTGCCCATAGGGTGCACACCTTAGTCATCACTGACACTTTCTCCTCCTGGCCTATGTCTCAGACCCATCACTACTGCATGCCTGCTGCTACTGCCCCAGGTCACCTCGGTCCCTGCCCTCCTCCTCCATCTTTTCTTGCAGTCCCCGGATCCTCATGCTTTTTCCATAGCAGCACTTTCCTCTCCACAGTTGCCCTGGAACTCTCTTGCCTTACGATTCATCATGAATGCCTTAAGGGCCTCCACTCTCTGAGTCAGCTGCCCCACAGCCTGCTCCTTGTCTTTATCTGTTCCTCAGCCAGATGCCAGCAGACTTCTGGCAGCGAACCCTGAGGAGTGCATAGAGCTGGATACTCAGGTCAAGGAGGCTGAGACCCTGACTTCAGAACTGGCCCCACTGTGGAGGTCCCCTAGGTGGTACAGGCAGAATCACAGAAAAAGGATGGGCTGCCCACACCAGGGACACAGGGACAGAGGCAGTGACTCAGGGCCCTCAGCGACCTCAGCCAGCCTCTATTGTTCCTCACATAATCCTCTGGGCTGGTGCAGAGCAAGCAGGAGTCCAGTGAGAAATGAGGATTAGCTCACCAGCTCTTTGCTGTCAAGTGGCTTTCTTTCCACTCGGTTCTCCACTCACAGCTAGACTTTTATGTTTTATATTGCTAAACTTAACAGTCAAATGTAATGGCATTGACTAGACGATATATTGATCCAGTTATCTCTTACATGAAATCAGACCTGTTGTAAAAGCTATTTACTCTTAGATTCAGAATATTTTTAACTTCATATCTTAGGGTATTTTTTTCTAGATTTTAAGGGTGCTTTGATTTCAGCACTTAGAACAATGCATTTGCTCTAGAAAATTTTGAAATGGCATTTAGACAAAAAACTATAAACGTCTGCCATTTAAAAGCTGGCAACTGTATTTTTTATTTTCATTAATTTTAGGAGTTATTTTTAAGTAAAAAAGATATATATGTACACCTGAAACCTTACTTTTCAAAAGTACAGTTCATTTTGAAGCAATTCTCAAAGATTTGTGTGCCTCTTCCATTATTTATTTAATTCTTAATGTCTTTCCTAAATATTTTATATTTATTCCCAAAGACTGGTGGCATATTAAATTTGGGGACTAGGGAGACCCTCACAAAACCCAGCTATAGGCTTTGACTCATACAAACATTCAGCAGCCAGGCCCAAGGTCAGTGAGGCCACATTTGGTTTACATACAGGCATAGGCACACACATAAGCATATACATTTGTGAGTGCATGGAATTTTTTCAGGAAGCATATAGAAGGAAATGTTGACTGCTGTTGCCTCCAGAAAAGCAAATGCTTCCTTCAGTGGCTACTGGCATTTCTGCTCCAGGCACAGCCAAAGAGGAATCCGTCATCTTTAGGTTGCATAAGCGGAAATTTCAGTGACTGGTCCTACTTTGGATCTTTGAGAGAGAGAGAGAGAGTTTTGTAGTATGACTTATAGTTGAGCTAGTATCTCCTCATGGAAGCAGCTAAGGTAATGGTTTTTGTGGCAGGCTGATTCTGTGGTGTGCTAAGGGAGCCATCACTGTAAGGTCCTCCAGCCTGCTCCCCTAGTCTTTGTGATAGTTTTGCAACCACCTAACTTCCCCATATTCTTTCTTTCAATTATCCATCAACCATTTATAACCATATCCTGACCTTTTTCTCTCTAGCCTGGCCATCACCACAGAATGTAACTACAGCCGCTGCTGAAGCTCTTGGCTCATATCATCACAGTTTGAAGAGAGAGAAGGGCTTTCCTTTCCTGGTTTCAGTTTAGACTATCCTGGAAGATAATTCCAATTGAATTAACTTGGTTCTCTGCTTGCCCTGGATAAATCAGTCTCAGGCATAGCCAGTTACTGGAAAAGACTAAAGGAGTTTTAAACAAAACAAAACAAAACACCCACATACAAAAGCAAGATGTTGTAGCACAAGTATCTGTAATACCAGCACACCTACACGAAAAGAGGCAAAAACAGAACTGCCACAAAGCCCAGAGGCTCAAGGGCCAACTAGTCTGACCAACGGCTGGAGACCCTAGTGCGCCCATTCTCTCTCTAATAAACAAATTAATTAAATTAATTAAAAAAATAAAGTGGAGAAGTAATAGAAGAACACACCTGACATTGACCTCAGGCCTCACATGTGCACATGTGCAGGCATACACATACACATAGTACATGTAAAAAAAGAGCAAGGAAATTAGAGTCAATGCTATTACAATTGCATTGGTGGACCAGAAGAGCACAGAACACTCCTAAGTAAGGTCAGGGGATGAGATTAAGTAAAGGAAGGGTGAGGGGATGGTTAGTCAAAATTTAAGAGAGTATGAATAAGTCATATGAAAACCTACTTTTTTGCACAATGGCACATCCAGAAGCCATAGATTGTTACTAGAAAATTTTCAGTGCCAGGGATGGGATACCTTTCAGTAAGTTGTTGGCCAGGGAGGTCCCTGATGCCCCCAAAACATTACAGGCCATTGTCAGGGCTCTTGGTTTCCCACTAGTAATAGATGGTAAAACCCTATTGCTGAAGACTCCACATGCTTGGGCTGCAAGATCACTGAGAAATTTTGCTGGAGCTGAGCTGAAAATCTCCTCCTTATAAACCAGCTGACATAGCTGGAAAAAGCTACACTGCATGTAGCTCCAAGGGGGAAAGAAAAGGCATCAGTGGAGATAATCAACAGTGGACACTGCAAGCCTTAAGTTGGGACAGCCAGCCAAACAAGCCAAGAGGTATAATAGTGGCATGTCTATTATGGGGAAACCAACTGCTCTCTAATGGGACTGGAGAACTGCTCTGTGGAAGGGAATACATGCCTGATACTAAAAACCTATGACAGGGATAGTCATGAGCCTTAGAGGTAGAATGCCTGCTGGTGTCTGGCTAAATGTATATACTATGCTCACCAAACTGCCTGGTAAGCACTTTAATTAATGTTCATACCCATATATTAATGCTATTCTCAGTTTTGGTTAAAGAAGCTTCTCTTTTCAGATGGCAGTGACCTCTAGGATGACTCAAAAGGCACCACAGTGCTGAAAAGAAGTGACAGAGGAGTGCTCAGCACTGGAACATCTCTATCCCACCTTCCAAAGCTCATAGTCCATTGCAGAAAAGGTGACAAAAAGAATGTAAGAGCCAAAGGAAGGGTAGGACTTCTTACATTGCACTCTTCCAGACACAAAATGGCCTGGATATCCATGACCTTGTAGTGTCTGGCATTAACTACACAAGACCATTATAATAGGAGGAAAAGATGATGACATCAAAATAAAAGAGAGACTGATTGAGAGGGAAAAACATATGATGTAGATTGGAGTTGCAAAGGGGAAAGTGGGGGGAGGGAAAGAATTACCATTGTCTATAATTATGGAAATTGACAATAAAAAAGTAATCTATCAAAAAAAGAAAGAAAAATAATTCCTAGCATGTCTCTGGGAATGTCTAAGCATGCGACACAAAGTGACCATGCAATTGAAACTACCCTTCATAGACTGAGTCCCATCCGAACCACTAATTCATGAAGATGAGCAGGCCCAGCAGCCACATGTGACAGGATGAAAGGGGCACATCTGGACTGAGGGGGGGAGGGGATATGCTGGAGAATGGAGTTGTGAAAATGAGTCAATAATAAAAAACTAAAATAAAAAAAAAGAAGCCAGGTGTGGTGGGGCACGCCTTTAATCCCAGCACTTGTGAGGCAGAGGTAGGAGGATCACTGTGAGTTCAAGGCCAGCCTGAGACTACATAGTGAATTCCAGATAAGTCTGGACTAGAGCGAGACCCTACCTTCAAAAACAAAAAAAAGGGGGGGGGGTGGAGAGATGGCTTAGCAGTTAAGGTGTTTACCTGCAAAGCCAAAGGACCTCGGTTCGATTCCCCAGGACCCACGTAAGCCAGATGCACAAGGTGGCACATGTGTCTGGAGTTCATTTGCAGTGGCTGGTGGCCCTGGCATGCCCATTCTCTCTCTCTCTCTCTCTTTCTCTCTCTCGCTCTCTCCATCTGCCTCTTTCCCTCTCTCACTCTCTCAAATAAATAAATAAAATTTGAAAATATTATATATATAAAAAAAGAACAGCACAGGACACAGATTGGCTATCTTTCATTTACACTATCCCCAGGTAAGAATGGCTGTAAGTAGGAAGCAGCTTTCCCTGGGGTTGCCTTCTAGCCTGTTCACACAAAGCAGGATAGCCTACGTGACAGTAGTCTTGTGTTTTCCCCTGAGCTAAAGAATTTTCTGATGTCATGCTTATAATATTTTAAATACTTTCTCATTTTCCCCTTCTACCAAAATCTCTCTCTCTCTGAAAACATTGATGATCAACTGATAGTTCTGAGGGGCTAAGAATGTGAGGTCCCATGTTGCTGCCAACGTCATTCCTTAGGTTGTCATGGCTCAGGAAGGAGACTATAGCTATGAGGACCAAATGCTGGCTAGACAGCAACAAGGATATCTCATGAGTACAGAGGGTTTCAGTCTCACAAATGACTAAGAAGTGTAGGCTTTGTGGAAATGCAGAGACAGACTTCTGGAGCACATGGCATTAGTGCAGCTGGCTATCCATGAGAAGAAAGAACCAGATTTTTTTTTTTTTAGATTTCTTACCTTATGTCATGTTTAAAAATCTGAATGGATTGTGGAGATCCTGTCTGATTGTTGGGCCACCTTCTACAGTTCTGAAACATTGGGATTCAAAAAGCAAGCAAGCAATTTTTTAAAATAAAAATTGTGTGTAGTATGTGTGGTGTGTTTGTGTATTGTGTATATGTATGGTTTGTGAAGATTCACGCGCCCCATGCTCGCACATGCAGAAGACAGAGGAGAATGTCAGGTGTCCTTCTCTATTACACTCAACCCTTATTTCCTTGAGATAGAGGCCCTTTCAGGACTTGTAGGTCACTGTTTGTCAGACTGGCTGACCGGCAGATTCCAAAAATTCTCTTGTCTCTTTGCCCCTCTCCCTCAGTGTGGTTAGAAACCAAATTGACCATGATCAGCTTTTACTTAAAAAATTACTTATTTATTTATTTATTTATTTACTTATTTATGTGAGATAGAGAGAGGAGCAGATAGATAGATAAATAGAAAGAGAACAGACACATCAGGGCCTCTAGCCACTGTAGATGAACTCTAGATGCATGTGCCACCTTATGCATCTGGCTTATGTTGGTACTGGGCAACTGAACCTGGGTCCTTAGGCTTTGCAGGCAAGCACCTAAACCTCTAAGCCATCTCTCCAGCCCTGATCAGCTTTTTATTTTTATTTATTTATTTATTCTGAGTAAACAGTGCTATGTAAATTTTAATCTGTATTGCTAATAAGAAGACATTTTACAGCATAGAAATGTGATCCAAACGATCATTTATGTTATCTTGTCATAAAATACAAGTCCTTGTGCACAACACTGATACAGTTTCAATGGTGAGGAAATCTGTCATTCATAACAGAGAGTCATAGAGGGACTTGCTGCCATGACTGGTTTTCCGGGGCAAATATTAGTAGTAAAATAAATTATGGTACAAAATAAAGCCAAGAAATTACCTGAATTTCAGGAACATATGATTTCATTTAAGAAACTGAAGCCTGGGTTCTAGTTAACCTTTTAGTCCATACAAAAGTGTTCTCTTAAAAAACCCCAAGCAACCACAGATTCAGATAAGCTGGTGGAATAAAGACGACAGCTCTCCACTATGCTGTGAAGCCATGGATCTCATCTCTGGAAATGTGAAGGTCATGCAGCATCCTTATTCCCTGTTCTGTAAAAGGTGTTGGTCCACAGATGCAAAGGAGGAATCTAGATTCTTCTTGACCTCTTTTCAAAAATTCAGAAAGAAGAGCTGGCGATATGTGTCCCTGTTTGCCATTCCATTCTGAAGTAGGTGCTGAGAGAACAAATTCAACCTCAAATCTTTTATCTTTAAATGCTAATTTCTCCACTTGGCTTCTCCAAATTATATCTTCCCATGTTTTGTTGAAGAACATCAACTTCACCTTCCTGAGTCTGGGCACATAGGTCAAAGCGTAGTTCAGTACTTTAACCATTGGTGTCAAGCTGTTACAGCTGCCAATAAAAAGAGCTCTTCTGGTTCCTGGACTTTGGAGATTTAAAAATTGCCCTCAGGACTGCTTACAGAAACAAAATCTCCAGTCTGCAGATGATCAAACTCTGGTGTGAAGAGCCCATTAGGGTAGATTTTGATCAAAAAGTAATGCACTTTTTATTGGGAAGAACTGGTTCTTTAAACTCTGAGGGTAAGGAGTCAGATACAGGTGTATATGGCTTTACAATTTCTGCACCTGTGACAGTGAGCTTGAGGTAAGTATGTTGCCCAATTGGCACCTGAAGATGCGCACTTGCTGGCAGCATCAAACAGAAAAGCTTCGTATCATGAGGAACATTTTCCTCGGACACTAGCTGGCATTTTCTGTAGTGCAGACCTGTCTTTCTTTGGAGTAAATGAATTATGCTTCTCCAGGGGATGACCAAGACATTCCCAAGAAGTGCTTTGTCTTTTTTTCAGGGTGATCTCTAATTTTCCCACATTCTCAACAACTCGCACAGAAAAATCTTCTTGTACTTCATGGCATAGCCCCATATGTAAGAGATAAGTGTAATCCTTGGTAATTGTTTCTGCTCTGAAGGAACCATCCTGGCAGTCAACTATGACTGAGTCTAAACTGATATTCTTCTGTTTAGTGTATATGACAATGGTGACTAAAGAGGCTGTTTGGAACCAGTCATAGCTTGGGGAACTAGGATCTTCTGTGGGCACTGCATCTGACAATGGGCTCTCGGGAAGCATGCCGTTTAAGATTCTCTTTTCCTCACCACAGTCTTTTGCAACAGCAGGCTTCATGGCCATTCTTCCAATCAGGCACTCCTTCAGCATGGGCTCAGAGTTGACCCAGCGATGAACCTGATCGAAAAGGTCGGTGCCATCTGATCCTGCTGCCCTCGTTAGTTCCTCTTCCCCTCGGGGTGGTACTCCATGTATGGGCTGACATTATACACAACCCTCTGATGCATATCCAACAATCATCCTTCCTGATGTGTTTTCTGAGTTCTTCAGTTACTTCAACTAACCTGCCTTTTAATCCTGTTAGGTCCTTTCCACTTTTGGTTAGTTGGATCCAAGCTATAAGACTTCTGCCCTGTTTTAAAGGTACCTTGTTACGCCCCCCGGAAGCGACACGCTGCTGTGAGCCGGTCAGGGAAAGCCTGGGGAGGGACGTTCAGCACCCTGGGCCCCTGCCCCAGGAGGTACCCGGGGTCCGCCCCCAGACCTGCCTGCCTGCCCGGACCCCCAGAGAGATACTTCCCTCCCGCTCCGTGCAGAGGCCAGGCCCCCGACCCACTTCTGGGGTCCCTGATCAGCTTTTTATATAAGTGTTGGGTATGAAACTCATCTTCATGTTTGCACCGCAAGCACTCTTACCCATTGAAACTTCTCCCCAGCCTCAAGACAATTAAAACGAAACAAAACAGAATTTGCTATGATAATCAGAAAAAGAACACCTTGAAATTCTGATCTTAAAAGTTACCCCTACTCCTAAAGCCAACAAGGAAATATTGTATTTGAGTCTAGGAGTTTGAGGTGAGCTTAAGGTAGAAAAGGAAGCATTAGTATACACACACACACACACACACACACACACACACAGAGTAACAGTTTGGCCTAGTTTGAATAAATATCCCTGCCAGGGAAGTTAATGGATGAAAGGAAACACTCTGTTTCCTCAGAGTTGAAAGTCCCATCAGATTTTATTTTCAGGAATCTGGATAAGTTGGTTGAAAACATGACAAAAATCTCTTCTCTCTTCATCCCTCTTCTCTTCCCCTCCTCTCTCTTCTTTCCCCTCTTTTCCTCGTTCTCTTCCTATTCCTCCTCTTCCTGATCCCTCTTTCTCTTTCTCCCTCACTCCCTCACTCCCTCTCTCCCTCTGCCTCTCTACAGTCAGTCTCATTCTGCCTAATTTTGGCTAACCACCTTATGAAGCCATTAGTTTCTTCTTCAGAGTTCTGCAAATTCTTGTGTTGGATCTTAGGCAAAGCACAACTGTAAATGTCCCTCTGTCCCCATAGCTGCTGGCAAGCACTCTACTGTGAGTCTGTAATCTTCACCGGTGGAGGAAACTCACTAAGATTCTACTGTGACTCTGTAATTCTCACTTTCCCAAAGAAGTTTAGCAGGATCCCCAGGTAACTGGACTCTCAGTAGCGAAGGGCTGCAGGTAATCCATCATGGAATATATAAAATAAATTCTCTGTTCAGAAAAAGTGTGACAAGGATAGGCCTGAGCCATGGATGCCAAGTCTCTCCCTACAAGATGTTCCTCTGGTCTCCTACATGCCCTGAATCCCACATTAACAAGGAACCTCCTGAAAGTGCAAAGTTTTCCCTCCCCTTTCTAAACCTTAAAACAAATTTTCTTCTCCTTCCAGGTGGTCTGAAGCTTCTTTCCTGTTGGTTCAGATTCCACAATTCCTTTCCTGGCATTAAATAAACCTTTTAGCCTCAAGGAATGGTTTCAGTATCCTTTCTTAAATCTGACCTTAAGTCCAGTGGCATCTCTAAGTTATCAGAAACATGTATTTTTCAGAGTTCTTTCCATTCTTTTCATGAATCTTCTTAAGATTCAAAACTGTAAGATTAGAGTTGCTTATAAAAACCTTCCATAATGGAATCAGAACAAAGTAATGTAACTGTGAACAAGACTTAAGTTATTCATTGTGACCTGGCTATTTCTATAGAATATAATAACCTCATCATTATAATTATGTCTGAGCTGGGCGTGGTGGCACACGCCTTTGATCCCAGCACTTGGGAGGCAGAGGTAGGAGGAACACCATGAGTTCAACGCCACCTTGAGACTACATAGTGAATTCCAGGTCAGCCTGAGATAGAGTGAAACCCTACCTCGAAAAATCAAAAAAAATAATAAAAGTACTTATGTCTGATAACATATGCCAAGACAGATTTCTAGGAATCACACATAATTTTGAATTACATATCAATAACACATTTATACCAATGTGTGTGGTGTAAGCATTGCATAAGTGTGTTCATACATTTGTGAGCACATGTCATTTCTCAAGAAAGCTGTCCATCTCTTTGAGACAGGGTGATCATTGGCCTGGGGACCACGAAGTAAGCTAGACTGGCTAGTAAGAGATCTCCAGGGTCCTAGCTATCTCTTCTATCCCAGCACTAGGATTACAGTTGCATACCACCATGACCAGCACTTTATTTGGATACTGGGGATGGAATTCAAAGTGTGATGCTTGTGAGACAAGCACTTTATTGACTGTGCTATCTTCCAATCACCAATATTTATCTAATAATTTCATTTTAATTTTAGCCAACTTGAATACACGTAAAATTACTTTGGTTGGGGGCTGGAGAGATGGCTTCACAGTTAAGGCACTTATCTGCAAAGCCTAAGGATGCATATTCAATTCCCCAGAACCCATGTAAGCAAGATGCACATGGTGGTGCATTCATCTGGAGTTTGTTTGCGGTGGCTGGAGGCCCTGTAACACCCATTCACTCTCTCTCTCTTTAGTAAATACATACAAATTTTTTTAAAATACTTTGGTTAACTGTTAAGGAAGGAAGGTTCCTTGAAAAACAAATTCATACACACACAGGGAAGAACACCGCTACCCCTTTCTACATTCTCAAAGTTGTTCTTTCTTTTTATTTTAGCCACCAATTCTTTGGAGAAACTTAGGAAGAACAAGCCAAGGACACCCAGTTATTCTGGCTCATTCCTTTAGGCACCTAGAATAAACTTGGCTATTATAATACCAAACTGAGCATGCCCAGATATGTTTGTGTCCACCATATTTCCTTTTTAAATGTGTGATCTAGGGCTGGAGAGATGGCTCAGCAGTTAAAGGCATATGCTTTTAAAGCCTGATGGCCTGTGTTCCATTTTCCAGTACTCACATAAAGCCAGATGCAAACTGGTACATGCATCTGGAGTTCATTTGCAATGACAAGAGGCCCCGGTGTGCCCATTCCATCTCTATCTATCTCAAATAAATTAAAAAATTTAAATATATGATCTATAATCTTAAATAAAAGCATGCTATGTGTCCAAATCTTTCCTTTATGAACATGTGATAATTATTTTGAACTGTCATACCTAGAAATGTATACCCTAAATTGAGCATGCCTAGAAATGTGACTGCTCCTACTGCTGCAGGATTTTGGGTCTAGGGAGGAATTAAATTCTATAAAGATGCAGGAGATCCTAGGTCTGTTGACCTCAACTTTTGGGTCCTTATCCAACTTAGCAACAAATTGAAAACACAGCCTCCAAAAAGGGTAAATTATGAACTATAAGGTTTATTATTTTAGGAAAAGTTAGGATCCAGAGGAAAGGCTAGCAGGAAGCCTCAAGCCAAAAGATGCTCCCCCTTTCCAGCCAGGGTGGAAATGGGGAGGGAAGACAGAGAAACTCTCCCTCACATAGGGAAAGTCTGAGTGTACACAGATACAGACGTGGAAAGCAAAGCCCAAGACACAAGAGCCCCCTCACATGGGGGAGTCAGAGATAGCAAAGTACTCAGAGCTTACGGAGAGATCACACATGTAGCAAAACAGGAAAGCATCCAGAAACAAGGCAGAAAAGTGCAAGGACAAAATGAAATCCACAGCCGTGCTGGGAAGGGAAGAGGAGACTGACAGATAAACACACTTGTTTGCAGATGAATCCAGAGGAAGAAGCAAGACCAAGAGGAGAGTTTACATACATGGGGTCAGGCTCCTTTCTATGGATCAAACATCCGATTAAGGTGAACCTCATCATCAGACTCAGGTGTAAGGGAGAGACCCGACTGGTTGAACTCAAGAACTGACTTAGGATGGGCCAGCCCACAGATGTGCTAAGCTGAGGAATAAGCAGGAAGCACTTTTGAGGAATTGTTGCTCAAAGCTATCCTGGATGAGACTGGATCAGACACAGGTTCTAGTCCTGCCAGGGCAGCCAAGGTGACATCTCCTTAGGCCTCTGTCCCTGAATGAAGTTACCTTGCTCCTGTTCTCCTTCACTACATGTGCTTTCCTATATGAATCCATTATAAAATATCCATGATTTCTTTATTTGAAGAGAGCATTGCTTTGCAAATGACAGTTTACAAGTTTCAACACATACTGACTGTTCCAAGTGATTCTTGCTTCTGAATCCGTTCTACTTGTCCCATCTACACTTATACATTTTCTCAGTGGATATGCTTGCAAACTCCTAATGCATACATTTCTTTCTCTCAAAAGAGGGAAATATTTATGCATGGGTTTGGATTTATGGCAGGCCTGGCTCCCTGGGCCTCTTATAGTATCCCATGCCAAAGTGAACTGTAGCCCTGAACCATTCCCTGGCTTCTCCCTGTAGGCTGCTGGCACTAAAGTAGGCTGCATAGAGGGAAAAAAAAAAGGGAAATATTTTTAAACCCGGAGAAAAAGAGCAATTAGAACAATATAAACAACCAGAACACACAGATTTAGACTTCTTGGTGATTTATTGACTCCAAATCCCCTCCCTACAGGACCCCCTTTCTAACATGACACCAAGCTATAGTAAATTAAAACAGGAAGTGCTTTAGAAAGCTCTACAGAGGCTTTCTGAGGTCCTCCCTCTGGTTAAATGGGTATAGAACATGTTCTTTACCTGTTCATTAAAGGGCTATGCCCTAATATCTGTAGCCTAATATAAAAAGAAGCTATGTTTATAAGGACTTACTCTACCAACCACATCACTCTCCAGAGTATGACTTTTTGACATTTTAGGTGGCTATCTTAAAATATTTTATAAAGGCAATTTATATCTATATAGAAAATTTACATTTAGATCTCCCTCCTTGTCAACTAACTCTCAAAATAAGAAAAGAGGTCTGGGAAGATGCTTTAGCAGTTAAAGAAGCTTGCTTGCAAAACCTGTCATCCTGTGTTCAATTCTCTAGTATCCACATAAAGCCAGATGCAAAATGTTGCATGTGTGTCTGGAATTCACTGGTAGTAGTTAGAAGCCCTGGGGCTTATAGATACATATGCACACTTGTGCAAATAAATAAATTTTTTAAAAGAAATTTAGGGCTGAAGATATGGCTTAACAGTTAAGATGCTTGCCTGCAAAACCTAAGGACCCAGGTTCGATTCCCTAGGACCCACATAAACCAGATGCACAAGGGGGCACATTCTTCTGGAGTTCCTCTGTAGTAGCTATAGGCCCTGGCATGTCCATTCTCTCTCTCTTTCTCTCCCCCAGTCTTTCTGCCTCTCTCTCTATCTTAAATAAATAAATAAAAAGAAACTTTTAAAATAGGGAAAGATATTAACTTAAATTTTCCTAACAAGGGTCATAACTGACCATTTCATTTTATGTTGACTTTTACCTATATCATTCTTGGTCTCAGCAAATAGTAGTGTTTAGGGCACAGTTTGGTAAAATTTGTACTTTGTTTTGTTAAAGAGGCATACATATCTTTAAAATGCAAAATTTGAGTTGCCTAGCTATGGAGATCACTTGGTATATGAAACAACATAAGCAAACAATTGAGTAGTCTAAGGGAAAAATCATTTAAAAGTTAGAAAATGATGAATTTAAATAAAAGCTATACATTCTTTGTAGTTTGATGTATGTATGTATGTATGTATACATGTGTTGGTATGTTATATATACATAGATTCTTAGGTCTATACATGTGCTTGTATTTTGTCTACATGGTACCAAACTAACTTAGAAATAAGTGCATTTCCATAAATAAAACAAACTATATGCTTTTCAAAGTTTGTATGATTTGTGAAAATTGTAACATCATCTTGTACTAAACTGATTTTTATTACATATGTAGGCCACTTGCTAATACATCAATTATAGATAGCCATATTTTTTTAAGTTTTTATACCTTAATAAATTTATGTGATTAAAAAAGAATAAAAATACTTGGATTGGGGCTGGAGAGATAGCTTAGCAGTTACAGCGCTTGCCTACAAAGCCAAAGGATCCTGGTTCAATTCTCCAGGACCCATGTAAGCCAGATGCACAAGGGGACACATGCGTCTGGAGTTTGTTTGCAGTAGCTGGAGGCCCTGGGCATGCTCATATTCTCTCTCTCTCTGCCTCTTTCTCTCTCTCAAATAAATAAATTAATTAAATATGTTAAAAATACTTGGGTCTATTTTTAGATGTAAAGATTGTGTTATGAAATAATGGGTTTTGACCTTTTTTTTGGAAAGAGACACAGAGAGAGACAGAGAGAGAGGAAGACAGATAGAGATGGGTGTGCTAGCAGCCTCTCAGCTGCTGATAACAAAATCCAGGTGTGTGCGCCCTTTGTGGTCAAGTGCGGCATTGTGCCCTTGTGTCACTTTGCATCTGACTAAATGTGGGACCTGGAGATTGGAACCGGCATTCTTAGGCTTAGGGGGCAGGCGCCTTAACCACTAAGCCATCTCTCCAACCCCTCTTTTTTCTTTTAAAAACATTTTTCTTGAGGTAGAGTCTCACTCTAGCCTAGGCTGACCTGGCACTCACTCTGTAGTCCTAGGCTGGCCTCAAACTCACAGTGATCCTCCTACCTCTGCCTCTCAAGTGCTGGAATTAAAAGCATGTGCCACCATGCCTGGCTTGTTTTTTATTTTTTAATTTAAAAATGCTATTTATTTATTGCAAACAGAGAGAAGGAGGGAGAGAGAGAAAGAGAATGGGTGTCCCAGGGCCTCTTGCCACTGCAAACAAACTCCAGATGCATGTGCCACTTTGTGCATCTGTCTTGTTGTGAGTACCACCAGGCGTTGCAAACAAGCACCTTTAACTGCTTGATCCACCTCTGTAGCCCTGTTTTTAAAATGTTTTTATTGATAATTTTTATGGATATACATATTTTAATCACAATCCTTTCACATCACATTCTCTCTGTGTGTCTCGTTTTTTTTTTTTTTGTTGTTGTTGTTGTTGTTTGTTTGTTTGTTTGTTTGTTTGAGGTAGGGTCTCATTCTAGCCCAGACTGACCTGGAAATCACTGTGTAGTCTCAAACTCACAGCGATCCTCCTACCTCTGCCTCCT
Organism: Orientallactaga sibirica; assembly: GCA_036365145.1. Classification (NCBI taxonomy): domain Eukaryota; kingdom Metazoa; phylum Chordata; class Mammalia; order Rodentia; family Dipodidae; genus Orientallactaga; species Orientallactaga sibirica. The sequence goes on from JAEOAD010000015.1 coordinate 10,683,301, forward strand.
GAGTGCTGGCATTAAAGACATGCACCACCAGGCCCAGCTCCTATTACCTTTTTTTGTCCCTGACTCCTCATTCCTCTCCCACTGAATCCCTTCTTTCCAGACAGTCCCTCATCTATTTTGATGTCTTCTTGTTTGTTTGTTTTTTAATGAAATGTTGATGGGTTTAATATTATGCAGGTAAAGACAATCTTGGTGAAGTCAGATGCAACCGCCACTTCATGTCCACAACATTGTGTTTCAAGGCACTCTTCACCATCGTCTGGCTCTTACATTCTTTCTGCTCACTCTTCTGCAATGTTCTCTGAGCCTTGGAAGGCATAATAGAGATGTTTCATTTAGAGCTAAACATTCAACAGTCATTTATCCTCACTTTGATGAGTTTGGAGTCTCCCCAATAGTTTCTGCCATTTGCAAAAAGAAACTTTTCTGACTGAAGGTGAGAGCAACAAACTAATCTATATACATAAATATTTAGAGGACAACCTATTCATTTATCGAATAACAGTAGTAGTTAGCTAAGTGGTGGCTCATGCCTATTATCCCAACACTAAAGAAGCTTAGGTAGGAGGATCACTGTTTGAGGCCATCCTGTGCTACAGAGTGAGCTAACTTTAGATAGAGTATGTCCCTGCCTCAAAAAACCAGAAATTTTAAAAAATGCAAAAAAACAGTACTTACTTTCCCCCTAGGGCCTATAACCTTCCAAATCATGTGTTTTTTGTTTGCTTTTTTCAACTCATACATTTTATATTAACTTTTCAGTACCTGCATAAATTCCCTTCCATGGAAGGGGCCTCAAATCCAAATAGAGAGCAGTCATGCCACTATTGCACCCGTGAGCACATCTTGATTGTTGGCTGGTTGTGTGTAACTCACAGGGTCCACTGCTGGTGAGGCTAGCAGTGACTTTTCTCCCCCAACAAGCTGCATAGCACTTTCCCACACGATGACAGCTATCCAGAAGGGAGAAGGTTTCCAGCTCAGTTCCAGCTTGATTTCTCAGTGTCTTGCATATAAAGCATGTGTTATCTTCACCAATAGAGTCTTCCCATCTAGTTCTGGTGGGCAACCAAGAGCATTGCCCAATTATTTGTTGTAAAAGGAGGAACTCATAGCATCACAACTGGTCACCAAAAATTTTATGGTTGTATGACGAGGAATCAAACCTGTGCCACAGAAGTTAAAGTACTGATCCTACTGCTTAACTATCAAGGAACTGCAGCAGCAGTGGTGACAAGAGGAAGTATAAACACATAACCAATTGGCAAGTTCAAAGCTAATAAGCTCAACCAGGAGATAAAAGTGAAGAGAGGGGGCTGGAGATATGGCTTAGCGGTTAAGGCGCCTGCCTGCTAAGCCTAAGAACCCAGTTCCAATCTCCAGGTCCCACGTTTAGCCAGATGCAAAGTGACTCAAGGGCACAATGCCGCACTTGCCCACAAGGGGGCGCACACATCTGGATTTCGTTCACAGCAGCTGAGAGACTGCTGGCGCACCCATTCTCTATCTGTCTCCCTCTCTCTCTGTCTCTCTCTGTGTCTCTCTCCAAAAATAAAAATAAAAATAAATTTTTTTTAAGTGAAAAGAGGTTTATCAGTTGTAGCAAGGGAGAAGAGCACTAGAGATAATTCCCAAAACAATTCCAAACAAAGCAAGCAAAGAACTTGAACTGAGAAAACATACACATTCATATATAAGGATCTATCCTGCATAGAGGTGGGCACATTCCTGAGCATGCTCAGGTCCAGGTCATATATCACATATTCACAAAGTGAACACAAAACATCTCTGGGAGGAACATTCCATATTATAATGAGAAAAGTTTGCTGTTGGTCACCTAAAAAGAATGAGTTAGAGTGACTCAAGGATTTTGTCTGGCTTCTTATAAGTTTCAAGGAAAGGTCTATATGTGGGGAGAAAACAAGTTTGAAGGTGCACAGATGGTCATTAAAGGACAGCAGCTTAAGACCTTGTCCCTAAAAGTACCTCCTTAGCAGCCAACAGTGGCTTCAAAAGATGTTCAATTCATAAACTCCTAATTTTTTATTTATTGTTTTAGAGAGTTTATCTTTCTCTGTGTTGCCTCTAGAAGCTTTTAAGTATCATTGAAAATAAATCTCCCACCTAATTTTTGTTTGGTTTTAAAACCTTGTTTTTTTTGTCATATGAATAAGCAAATATATCAGTTTTATATATTTTCAAAAGTATTGAGGCTGAGTCGGGCGTGGTGGCACACACCTTTAATCCCAGCACTCGTGAAGCAGAGGCAGGAGGATTGCCATGAGTTCAAGGCTACCCTGAGACTACATAGAGAATTCCAGGTCAGCCTGGGCTAAAGTGAGACCCTACCTTGAAAAACCAATATATATATATATATATTGAGGCTGGAGAGATAACTCAGTTGGTAAAATGCTTGCTTTGCAAGCATAAGGACCAGACCTGGTAGCACACTCTTATAATCCCGGTGCTGAGAGGCATAGACAAAAAGACCCCTGAAGCTTATTAGCCAGCCAGACTAGCCTATTGGTAAAAAAAAACCTGGATGGTCTTCTTAAGGAATGATATCCAAGGTTCTCCTCTGGTCTACACACACATGCACACCTACATACACACAAACATACATAAAGAATTGCAAATGACCCCAATTTTAGCCATTGGATTCTAAGATCAGCCCTGGCTGGCCTGGAACTTATAGTAATCTTCTACCTCTGCTTCTCAGGAATGTGCCATCATGTCAGCTTCTTAAAAAATTGAAATCAGGCTAAAGTGAGGGGTGACAATCAAAGGTATCTCTCTCTGTCTCTCTCTCTGTCTCTCTCTCTCTCTCTCTCTCTCTCTCTCTCTCACACACACACACACACACAATTAACAGTCAAGTGCAGGGCCCGGAGAGATGGCTTAGCAGTTAAGCGCTTGCCTATGAAGCCTAAGGACCCCGGTTCAAGGCTCAATTCCCCAGGATCCACGTAAGCCAGATGTACAAGGGGGCACATGCATCTGGAGTTTGTTTGCAGTGGCTGGAGGCCCTGGTGTGCCCATTCTCTCTCTGTCTATCTGCCTCTTTCTCTCTGTGTCTGTCACTCTCAAATAAATAAATAAATAAATTTAAATAAAAAAAGTCAAGTGCAGTTTGTAAAGTGCTTATAGTAAGTCAAGCCAAACAAAAATCTCAGTACCCTTCCTAGAAACCAGCCCTGATCTCATCTGAGACCCGAATGTTCTACAAAGGAAGACAGTAGTACCTACCCTGCAGAGCTAGAACTCCAGTCTCCTGGGAGATTTGCTTTCCTGAGAGGAATCACCACCGAATCCTGAATGAGCCAAAGTTGGAGAGCACAATAGGTTCAATTTCTTGTATCACAGCTAAGTCTACCGGGAATAGAGGAGATCCTTTTCTAGCCCCTTTGTTAGGTAACTAGATAGATAGTAGCAGGCTTGCAGGACATGGGGGCTTGGCCCCTCCCTCATAGTCCACAGACTGTTAAACAAAGAACTGAATTTAATTCCTGGTCAGAAGAATGGGCCCTAAGTCATGTCTGTATTCCTGAAGGGAGACATACCATCCAGGACTGCCCACAAGGTTCTTAAGGGATAACTATGTAAACCTGGCTCCAGGAGTCCTAAACCTTGTAAGATTACTACATAGCAAGATTTCTGATAAAGAACAAAGTCATACTATCGCTTCCTCTGGTAATAGACAATCTGAACAGGCCTGTCAATCACCTGTACAGGATAAAGTCCCTCAGGAAGAGCTACTTGTGGCCAAGGTCCCTTAGGAAACAGTAAAGAGCCTTCTATAATGTAGATCAGCACACTGACCTCTTTGGCTATTTTCTATTCTTGCCCCTTGAGAGTGCAGTCTATTTAGCTCTGCAGGACACTCTACTCATCTTCATTGCACTCATGTATCTCAGCTGAATTCTTCCCATAGAGATCACAGGATTGGGAGACAAGGGGAGTCCATACTAACATCCCAGTGTTACCTTCATGGGCATCAAAAGTGAAAACTTTAAAGGGCAAATTGAGGCACACTGAGTGTGAGAAGCCAAAATTAGGATGGATACCTGGGAGAAAATGTAAACTGTAGTTACTGGAGTAAGTGCTCCCAAAAATAAATTTGTCCAAGGGATCTGGGAGTTATAGATTAAAAAATAAGGGTTGGAGGGCTGGAGAGATGGCCTTGCGGTTAAGGCATTTGTCTGCAAAACCAAGGATTCTGGTTCAAATCTCCAGGACCCACATAAGCCAGATGCACAAGGGGGCGCATGCACCTGGAATTCGTTTGCAGTGGCTGGAAGCCCTGGAGTGCTCATTCTCTCTCTCTCTTTCTCTGCCTCTTTCCCTCTCTTAAATAAATAAATAAGGGTTGGAGCCAGGCGTAGTGGTATGCACCTTTAATCAGTTAATAGAAGGCACAGGTAGAAGGATTACCATGAGTTTGAAGCCACCCTGAGACTACATAGTGAATTCCAGGTCAGCCTGGGCTAGAGCAAAACCTTACCTCGAAAAACAAAAAAAAAAAAAAAAAGAAAGAAAGAAAGAAAGAAAGAAAGAAAGAAAGAAAGAAAGAAAGAAAAAGAGGGTTGGAGATATAACTCCAAGAAAGAGAACTGGTCCTGGGGTCCTGGGTTTGACAACCAGCACTGAAAACCAATTGCTTTGGTTGCAGTGATTGCATTGACTAGTTGTCAATCACATCACTCCATATAAGAATTATAATCAGGCCGGGCGTGGTGGCGCATGCCTTTAATCCCAGCACTCGGGAGGCAGAGGTAGGAGGATCGCCGAGAGTTCGAGGCCACCCTGAGACTACATAGTTAATTCCAGGTCAGCCTGGACCAGAGTGAGACCCTACCTTGCAAAACCAAAAATAAAGAATTGTAATAAATGCCAGGCGTGGTGGCACATGCCTTTAAACCCAGCACTTGGGAGGCAGAGCTGGGAGGATCACTGTGAGTTCAAGGCTACCCTGAAACTACATAGTGAATTCCAGGTCAGCCTGGACTACAGTGAAACCTTACCTCAAAAAAAAAAATTGTAATCTAAAGCCGGGCGTGGTGGCACACGCCTTTAATCCTAGTACTTGGGAGGCAGAGGTAGGAGGATCACCGAGAGTTCAAGGCCACCCTGAGACTACATAGTGAATTCAGGGCAGCCAGAGCTAGAGTGAGACCCTACCTTGCAAAAAAAAAAAAAAAAAAAAAATTGTAATCTAGTTGGGTGTAGTGGCACATGCCTTTAATCCCAGCACTCAGGAGACAGAGGTAGGAGGAACGCCATGAGTTCGAGGCCACCCTGAGACAACATAGTGAATTCCAGGTCAGCCTGGGCTAGAGTGAAACCCTACCTCAAAAAAAAAAAATGTAATCAATAAGCAGGAAAAGGCTTTCCCTGACAACATTTATTATCCTGTGATGTCAGTAAGTCCACACAAACCCACTGTGCTTGGTCACGATGACCTAGGTGACTCTGGTCTTGTGTCTCATATTTTCATCAAGCTAAAGAGTTTTGCGACTTCATTCATATGACATGTTCAATCCTTTCTCATACTTAATAATAAATGTTAGAGGTATTATCTTCAATGTCAAGAATGAGACAAGAGTCATCAAAAATGGTGGTACATACCTAAAATCCAAGCACTTGGGAGGTGAAGGCAGGAGGGTCAGGAATGCAGAGTCATCCTCAGCTACACAGCAAGTTTGAGACCAGCATGGGCTATATAAGAACCTGCCTTTTAAAAAAATGAGACAAGCAGGGTGTGATGGCACACACCTTTAATCCCAGCACTCTGGAGGCAGGGGTAGGAGGATTGCTCTGAGTTCCAGATCAACCTCGGCTAGAGTGAGACTGTACCTGGAAGAAACAAAAAATTAAAAATTAAATTTAAAAAAATGAGACAAGAATGATTGCAGCCGGGCCTTTAATCCTAGCACTCAGGAGGCAGAGGTAGGAGGATAACCATGAGTTCGAGGCCAGACTGAGACTACATAGTGAATTCCAGGTCAGCCTGGGCTCAAGTGAGACCCTACCTCAAAAAAAAAAAAAAAAAAAAGATTGCAAACATTGTGTGCAAACATTAACCACAAAGGAAAAGATGGTAGTATTATATATAAAACATAGGGTTGGGAGTGTGGTTCAGTTAATAGAGTGCTTGCCCAATATGCACAAAGCCTGGGTTTGATCTTCAGCACAACATAAGTCTAGCATGGTGGTACATGCCTGTAATCTCAGAATTTAGAAGATTGAGGCAGGAGGATCAGAAGTTCAAGATCATCCCTAGCTGTGTGGGGAGTTCAAGGCCAGCTTGAGATAGATAGATAAATAAATAAATAAATAATTTGATGCCAGGTCCTCTGGCAGGTAGGGCTGAAGAAGGAGCCGGTCCAGCCAGTCCCTTCTTGGGGCTAAGTGGGATGGTGAATGTCGGTGACCCAGAACTGCCCCCTCCAAGGCACCGGAGAGAAAAACACACTGGGTTGGGAGTCTTGTCGAAGCAGGATCTCGTTTTATTGTAGTAGGAAGGTGTTTATATAGCATTGAGAAAGAGGGTGGGGGTCTCAGTATGGGATAAAGGTGTAGGGGCCAATAGTATTTCACCACGTTAGCAGTAGCTGGGCGGAGGCAGTTTTGGCTTAGGTCTTGCTGAGTCACTGCTAAACGGGAGTAATAGGCCAAAGACAGGTAGCCAAACTCTAGCCAGGCTCAGGAAGTTCCACTGGGCCTTGCGCCCAGGCCTCTTAGGGCCCAACAATTTGGGGAAAAGACATGTGAGAGGGGAGGTGTATTGGCTACATTCTCTTTGCTATACATAGTACCTTACTAGAAGTGACTTAAGGAAAGGGCCTATTCTGGTTTATAATTTTAAGGGGATACATTCTATCATGGAAGGGAAGACATGGTAGCAAGAGCTGGTCACACTATAGTCACAGTCAGGAAGCAGAAACTGAACAGGAAGTGGAGCAGACTATAAAATTCCAAGGTCCACCTCGAGTGTTCCACTCTCTCCAGTAAGGCTCTGCCTCACAAAGGTTCCGCAACCTTCCCAAATAGTGCTAACAGCTGGGAACTAAGTATTCAAACACATAAGCCTATGGGGAATGTTTTACATTCAAACCACAACAGAAGTTAACTTCACAGAGTGAAGATTTAATAAGCACATTAAAAAAAAAAAAAAGCAAAACAATCGAATTGAACAAATAGTACAAGAAAATTTCCCTGGGATGAAAAGCAATGACTAACTGTGTGAAGTGAAAATGACACAGAACAATTACTAATCTACATTTACAAGAATAAAGTTATTAGATGTTAAAAATAAAGGACTGAATTCTCTTCTTTATACTCCTCTTTCTTTTTCCTTTTTCAACAATTCAATGTAGTCTAAAACCCATTTGAGAAAAAAAATGGACAAGCATAATAAGAAGTAATAAGGGGCTGTGGCAGCCCCAAAAGTAGTAGTGTTAGAACTTGGACTGAAGAAAGACATCTGTGTAGAAAAGTGACCTCTCTTAGGATGCCAGAGCCAGGTAGAATAGTGGAGTGTCCCTGCCTGACAGAAGCCTGGCGTGGGATGTGGAAGTCTGAGTGAGAGAGGAGGGGCCTGCCTGTTCTGTGTGACAGTCTAGTCAGTGTGAGAATGGTATCAGCACAGCATGAGAAGCAATCCAGCATGAAGTCTTGGAGCCTGACCACAGCCTCAGGCAGCAGGAACAGCCAGGATGAAAGAGAATCAGTTCACAGCAAAACTCAGAGAGGCGGTAGCAGGGGTGGCTGGCTGATGATCAGGACCAATGTGGAGGTGATAAGAAAAGCAGACAAGGAGTCAAAGCATGTGAGACACCTCCTCACTCCCAAGGTTTAGTTCAGAATAACACACAGTACCTAGCATGCCAGGAAATCACAGTTCAGACAATGAGGTCCACAGCTGCCCATACAAACCAACACAACCTTCATGCCAGATGTGACCTAGGGCATAAAGATGCCAGAACCTATCAGACACATAACAGATACTCTCTCTGCAGGTCAATTTCCATCTCTCAGAATGCCCTACCACCTAGCTTTTGTCCTGACCCCACACCACCATTTTCTCACTTCTCCTGGGGACTCTAACAGAAGCTATCCCAGACTCAGCAGGGGCAGATATTTTGAGCTGCCTGCAAGAATTAGTGGCTGTGGCAGCCTAAGCGAGTCAGAATCCAAAGATGAGCAGTAAAGACATTGGTCCCAGAACCTTTGATTCTCTGGTACTTTATTGACTCTAACCTGTGTTAATTCAAGGATTCATGTTCTGAGGATAACCCGACCAAATATCAAAAAGAGAGACAGAAGTGTTACTACAAATACCCGGTATTGACTTTGTAATTCTAAGCCCATTGTAGAAGTAGCAGAAGATTCTGAATTTAAAATATAAACCCCAAGCACCTGTAGATAGAAATCCAGAATTCTTCATAATGGACACATGAGGAGAGATATCAAGTGTTCATACCTATAAGCCCAATACTTGGAAAGTAAGGCAGGATTGTCAGAAGTCTGAGGCTAATCTGGTCTACATATTGAGTTGCAGACCACCCTAGGCTATAGAGTGAAACCCTGACTTGAAAGAATAAGGAAGAAGAAAGAAAGAAAGAAAGAAAGAAAGAAAGAAAGAAAGAAAGAAAGAAAGAAGAAAGAAAGAAAGCAAGCAAAAATCAAAATCAAAAGGAGGGGCTAGAGAGAGATAGCTTAGTAGTTAAGGCACTTGCTTACAAAGCCAAAGGACCTTGGTTCAATTCCCCAGGATCCACATAAGCCAGATGCACAAGGTGATGCATGCATCTGGAGTTCATTTTCAGTGGATGGAGACCCTGGCACACTCATTCTCTCTCTCTCTCTCTCACTCTCAAATAAATAAAAATAAAATAAAATAAATCAAAAGGAGTAAGAGAGGAGGAAGACATTCTAAACCAGATAACTTGGGCTGAGGGAAACAGGTGAGACAACAAAGCTCAGAGACAGCTACAATGGATTGAGGTTGAGAATGATATAGATAAGACCAGGGCAGAAATGTTTTCATCAGTCACATCTGCATAAAGGTTTCACCAATCTGATAGTGTGGAAAGGTTGGATTTAACTCCAGAACAGACCTGCAACAAAACTTCTGGGGATATCAAAATGTTTTGTAGTAGCATATATAAGCTACATATGGCTATTAGGATCTTGACAGGTGACCGGTGAAAATGAGGAATCTTGTTTCTATTTTTAAAAAATATTTTTATTTATTTGCAAGCAGAGAGAAGGGGGAGAGAGAGAATGGGCACACCAGGGCCTCTAGTAACTGCAAACAAACTCCAGATGAATATGCTATTCTGCATCTGGTTTTATGTGGGTTCTGGGGAATCAAACCCAGGTCATTAGGCTCCTCTCCAGCCCCCCTTGCTTCTATTTTTAACTAAAATATATAAGTAGGCATAAGTGGTTATTAGCTACCATATTGGTCTCTATTTAATTGATTACTGGAATACTATGTGTATTTTTGTAATTTTCAGAGTCCAGAGAGCTAACCATTACACAATGGAACCTTGCTGTTTCTATAATTTTCTTTTTTCATAAAAATATTATGCCAACTAGCTACCATTAAAATGTCATCAAGCTTTAAAAAATATTTATGTCAGGCGTGGTGGTGCACATCTTTAATCCCAGCACTTGGGAGGCAGAGGTAGGAGGATTGCCGTGAGTTCAAGGCCACCCTGAGACTACATAGTGAATTCCAGGTCAGCCTGAGCTAGAATAAGACCTTACCTTAAAAAAACCAAAAACAACTACATATATATATTTGAGAGAGAGAGAGATACAGCAATAGCCATGTAGAGAGACAGAAAATGGGTGTGCTAGGGCTTCTAGCCACTGCAAACGAACTCCAGATGCGTGCGCCCCCTTGTGAATCTGGCTTACGTGGGTCCTAGGAGTCAAACCTAAGTTCTTTGACTTTGCAGGCAAGTTCCTTAAGCGCTAAGGCATCTCTCCAGTCCTGTTTTTGTAATTTTCAATTCTTAGAATCCTGTACAAAAATTTTTCATTCAATATAAATAAAATTATTGGGCTGGAGAGATGGCTTAGCGGTTAAGGCACATGCCTGTGAAGCCTAAGGACCCAGGTTCGATTCTCCAGGTCACATAAACCAGATGCACATGCATCTGGAGTTCATTTGCAGTGGCTAGAAGCCCTGGCATGCCCATTCTCACTCTCCCTCTCTCTCTAATAAATAAATAAATAAATAAATAAATAAATAAATAAATCTTAAAAAAAAATTTGTGCCAGGCATGGTGGTGTATGCCTTTAATCCCAGCACTCGGGAGGCAGAGGCAGAAGGATCACTGTGAGTTCAAGGCCACCCTGAGAATACATAGTGAATTCCAGGTCAGCCTGGGCTAGAGTGAGACCCTACCTCGAAAAACCAAAAAAAAAAAAAAAAAAATTATTCGTGTAAGTCAAATTTGCATGGCTCTTGAGTCTTATATAGGCAAGTTAAATGAACTCATTTGCTGATTTTTCAGCTGGTGGTTTCTATGGTGGGTAAAGTACATGAGAAACTGCCCCTCAGATACTGAGTATAATAATGAACAGTTGCTATCTGGTCTTTTGTGGCTGGTATTATGAAGAAACTTTGTGAATGAGTAAAGTATCACACTAATTTCCCAAGGATCAATCCCTGTCTTAACCAGTTCTGCCAAAGACTGGTAGACAGTGGCTAGAAAATGTGGCCTTGTTCAGTTCAGATTAGCACCCAGGGGGTTTTCTATTGCCTGGGGTATAACAGAGAAAGCAGCAAACATGAAGGACATAGGCTGGAAATGAGGGCCACAATGGAGCCAACAGGAAAAGGAAATACTGTTGAGGCAAGAAGCCAGCAACTCTCAGCATCTCCCTGGTTAGGATGTACAAATGTATAAGGAACTTACACCCCTGGAGAAATAAAGGACTAGGAATTCTCCTGTGATCCTTAAGCCCACAGGAAGATGGGGACATGATGAAGATGGAGTCAGCAGAGCCTGGACTCCAAAAGGAGTAAGATGAGAAAGCTGAGACCGTCCAGGAAAATAAGGAGGAGGAGGTCTGGGAGACAGGACAGACCAAGGCTTGTTGGCTCTGAATGCCCTAATCCAGTCCTCCCACTGCCCTACCCTCCTCTTGTCACATTCAAATGTGAGGTTACATTTGCATAAATTAGCCTTCCTGTTCTTCCTCTCAGTTGACCTCTCCAGACTCCAGGATCTTATAAGTTTCCCTCTGGTATTGAGGGGTGGATTCCTCAGGGGTGTTTTCTGGGTCCTCACACGTAAGTTTATCAGCTATAATCAGCTCCAGACACCTTCATCCTGTGATCCTGTGCTCTGCCTCTTTTTGTTGCTGTCCTGGCTTGTGAACCTGTAGCAAAGGCACCTTAAGTCTTCCTTAAGGAACCCTCATAAAAATGCAAGTGTCTGTCCCAAGAATGCTGTGTCCTGTGTTTCCAAAGCTGCTGACTGGACACTCCAGACGAGCTGGGCTACTGGCAGAAACTTCCCTGGTTTTGTGAATTATTTCACCTGCTCAGAGCTGGAGAAGTATTGCTATGTTACCCAAATGCTCAGACCTCAGCAACCAAAAGGTCTTAAAAATAAGCCAGAAGCATAAGGTCACACATGCACACAAGGTGGCGCACACATCTGGAATTCATTTGCAGTGGCTAGAGGCCCTGGTGCACCTACTCTCCCCTGCTCACTCTCTCGCACTCTCTAATAAATAAAATAATAAAGGAAGGGAAGGAAAAATGAGAGAGAACCCTGACTTTAAATAACAAGGTGCTCACCAACCTTCTATCCCTCTCTGTCTGAGATGGACGCTCATATCAATAGCTCTTCCTTCAGGTATTTTGAGGTCACTAGCTTACCTACTAGAGAATCTGATGCCCAGTCACATCCCTGTAAGCTGTATTGCAGACCTCTGAACTGGGCTGGGTTCTCTCTCAGGTGTTTTGTAGGAATGTGCCCCAGAAAAAAACGCAATGCCCTGTACTCAGAACTTCTGTGTTACCCAGAAATAATTTCTCTGAGAGCCTGTAAGACACAGTAAGGCTATCATTGCTTCTTTGCTCTGTGGAGACAAAAACCAAGCCCACTGGACTGTCATAACCGAATCAGGATAAGCTGGATAGGGAGTAGCCAAATTCTAGAAATGAGATCATTGTTTTTGAGTGTGCTTAGCCTCACCCAGCTGTTCAAATGTACACTCAAGTGTCCACAGGAGACTTCACCCCTCCAGCCCCCAGGGAGAAGACAATTATCACACAAACCCAGCCAATCCCAGAAACCTGAGCCCAGCACTGTAACTCCATCCCTCTGAAGGTTCTACTGATTCTCTATGTCCTCCATACTTTGGTACCCAGTGACACCTCTGCCATTGCTTAGGCTAGCCCTGGACACTAGTGTCTGGGTTCCATCCCAAGCTCTCTACATGAGGGTTTAAAATCGACCCTTATTCAGTAGGGCATGGTGGTGTACACCTTTAATCCCAGCACTTGGGAGGCAGAAGTAGGAGGATTGTGTGAGTTCCAGGCCACCCTAAAGACTACATAGTGAATTCCAGGTCATCCTGAGCTAAAGTGAGACCCTACCTTGAAAAACCAACCAACCAAACAAACAAAAAAATGACCTTTATTCATCTCCTGGAGACCTCTTCAACCATATTTCTGGCAGGTACCCCTAAAATAGTCTCCCCTGTAAAAACATATCTTGAATCTACCATTTTTCAGCATTCTCACTTGACAGGAACCTCTCCTCTACATTAGCTGCAAGCCATGGCATCAGCTGATGGAGCTGTGGGTCCAAACCACAGGGGATATGTGATATTGGTTAGTCTGTCAGAGAGTTAGAAGTAGTTGGGGAATGGGTATGTGGGATCCTCATGATGACCAAAGATGGCAGCCTCCAGAGGCTGCACAGGTCTCCTTGACTCACCAGCAGCTTCAGGGGCACAGGCAACAGGTATCTATCTCTGCTGGATGTAGAGAGACAGCTGTGCCCTATGCCTGCAGCTGTCTCCCCCAGGAAGAAAAAGGGAAGAACTCAAAGGCGTCTGGCCACTCTTGTGAGCTGACCATTGCCCTTCCCCGAGGCACCTGTGATTCATATCCTAAGAAACTTCAGCTCCCAGAAAAGTCCAGTCCTTTGTAGGTCTTACATGGTTCTTGGCACACAGTATATACTGAGTAAATGTTTGCTTGTTGAGTGGAGGATTCCAAAAGTAAGCTCTACATAGCTGCTGGTTTCATGAAAAACTGGGTGGACACTTCCATATCCTCTGTAATTTTAGAAGGTTCCCTTCACTGCTTTCACAAGAACTCACAGTCTATCTGGCATCTTTTTGCTAGCCTCAGTACAGGGACAGAACTAGACCTTGGGAGTCTCCATAAGTATCTCATTCAGCAGGAATCTTGGCCTCACTCCAACCAGACTGGTCTAGGTGGCTTATTCTTCAGAGCCTGATCTTCTCAAGCATCTTAAATACTTGGGCTTCATTTCTCCACAGTTCAGCATCTCATTTCCAGAGCAGCTCCCCACTGTGCTGAGGCAGAAGGCTCTGGCAGAATGAGTAGACATCTTCTCATAATGCATTCATTCGTCCATCCCCCTTAGCCCTCATCCAGCACTGCTGGGAGATGGGGTACAACAGATGAAGAATTAGTCTCAGCTCTCCTGGTGCTTTACTCTAGCATGGGAACACAACAACACACAAGTAGCATTTTGAGTGGTGACTAGGGCTAAGAAGAAAAAACCTACCAGAGTGAGGGGTTACAGAGTGGTTGGGGGGATTATAAATGTGCACATGCAGTTGGAGGAAGAACATCTGGAGAAGGTAGTCCAGACTCAATGCCCAGCGCATCTGGAGTTGTTTTGTAAAGGATGGAGGCCCTGGAATGCCTGCCCATTCTCTACCTCTTTCTCTCTCTCCCTTCCTCCTCTCACAAATAAACAAATAAATTTTTTTTTAAAAAAGTAGAGAGCAGGGCTGGAGAGATGACTTAGTGGTTAAGGTGCCTGCCCGCTAAGCCTAAGAACGTCCATTCTGATCTCCAGGTCCCATGTTTAGCCAGACGCAAAAGTGACGCAAGGGTGCAATGTCGCACTTGCCCACAAGGGGGAGCACGCATCTGAATTTTGTTTGCAGTGGCTGGAGGCTGCTGGTGAGCCCATTCTCTATCTGTCTTCGTCTCCCTCTCTCTCTGTCTCTGTGTCTCTCTACAAAAAAAAATAATATTAATAATAAGTAGAGGGCAGAATAGTGGTTACCAGAGGCTAGAAAGAGAAAGGCAATATACAGACAGGTTGGTTACAAGCTTTCAGTTAGATAGGAAGGATAACTTATCGTTTTCTATAGCACAGAGGGATGACTATAGTTATAATAATCTATTGTGAATTTCAAAATGTAGATGATTTTAGAAAGCTGTATTAGGGCTGGAGAGATGGCTTAGCAATTAAGGCACTTGTCTGCAAAGCCAAAGAACCCAGGTTTGATTCTCCAGGATCCACGAAAGCCAGATACACATGGTGGCGCATGCATCTGGAGTTTATTTGCAGTGGCTGGAGGCCCTGGCATGCCCATTCTCTCCCCCTATCTCTCTCAAATACATACATACACAAATAATTATATGAATAAAAAGCTATATTATTAATAATAATCATGTTATTAGCATGTCTCTACCTCACCAGCACTGGTAATACAGACACACATCACCACACTGGGTACTTTTGTTTTGTTTTTTCTAGTTAGGGTCTTGCTTTAGCTCAGGCTAACCTGGAATTCACTATGTAGTCTCAGGGTAGCCTCAAACTCATGGAATCCTCCTACCTCTGCCTCCTGAGTGCTGGGACTAAAGGCATTTGCCACCACGTCTGGCCACACTGGTATTTTACATGGTTGTTAGAGGCATGAACTCAGGTCCTTATGCATGTGTAACAAGCACTAAAATGTAGAAGGAAGTTCTAAAAAGAATTTTAAAATTAAGAAACATTGGGGGACTGGGCATGGTGGTGCACATCTTTAATTCCAGCACTTGGGATGCAGAGGTAGGAGGATCATTGAGAGTTCGAGGCCACCCTGAGAATACATAGTGACTTCCAGGTCAGCCTTGAGCTAGAGTGAGACCCTAACTCAAAAAATCAAAAAGAAAAATAAAAATTTTGGGGAAAAGCTGGGTATGGTGGAGCATGCATTTACTCCTAGCACTCAGGAGGCAGAGGTAGAATCCCTGTGAGTTTGAGGCCAGCCTAGGACTACAGAGTGAGTTCCAGGTTAAGTTGGACTAGAGTGGGACCCTACCAGGGGAAAAAAAAAATTTTTTTTGGAAAAAAAAAAAAAACTAGAAGGATTTTGAATGTTCTTATCACAAAGAAACAATATATGTTTGATGTGACAAATATACTAATTAATTTGATACATGCATGTTTTTGTATGTATCAAAATATCACACTGTATCCCAACAAATATGTACAATTATTGTATTGATATACATAAAATAATGCCAAAGCAAATCTGTCAAAAAAGAAAACATTTCAAAAAATTTTATCTTAAAAAGAGCTGTTTAAAAAATATGAAAACTAGGGGCAGACATGGTACCACATGCCTTTAATCCCAGCACTTGGGAGGCAGAGGTAGGAGGATTGCTGGGAGTTCAGTCAACCAGAGCTAGAGTGAGACCTTACCTCAGGAGGGGGGGGGACTAAGACTGGGTAGATAGTTCAGTGGTTAAAGGTTCTTGCTTGCAAAGCCTGCTGGCCCAGGTTAAGTTCCCCCATACCTATGTAAAGCTGGGTGCACAAAGTGGTCCATGCATCTGGAATTTGTTTGCAGGAGACTCTAGCATGTCCAACCTCTCCCTCTCTCTCTCTCTCTTTCTCCTCCCACAAATAAATCTTTTTTTGAGGTAGGGTCTCATTCTGGCCCAGGCTGACCTGGAATTAACTTTGCAGTCTCAGGGTAACCTCAAACTCACAGCGATCTTCCTACCCCTGCCTTCTGAGGGCTGAGATTAAAGGCATGCACCACCATGCCTGGCTTAGCAATATTTTTAAATAATATAAAAACTAAGTAAGCCAATTTACCCATTGAAGAATAAAAAGAAATGAGTTGTAGTGGCACATACCTGTAAACTCAGCAATTGGGAGGTGGAAACAGGAGGGTTAGGAGTTCAAGGTCATCCTCAGCTATTTAACAAATTTGAGGCCAGACTAGGTTACATGAGACCCTGTCTTAAGAAAACAGAAACAGGCCGGGCATGGTGGTGCACGCCTTTAATCCCAGCACTCAGGAGGCAGAGGTAGGAGGATTGCCAAGAGTTCGAGGCCACCCTGAGACTACATAGTGAATTCCAGGTCAGCCTGAGCTAGAGTGAGACCCTACCTTGGAAAACAAAACAAAAACAAACAAACAAACAAAAAAGAAAACAGAAACAAAATAACAACAATAAAAATCAAGGTGGCTGGGTACAAACTGAATAAGACATGAGCAAGGGTAAGAGCAGGGAGGCAGGCAGGAGGCTCTGCAGTCATCTAGCTCCAGGATGCTGGTGGCTAATTAAGGTGGTCAGGGTGAGTAAATGAGAAATGATGGAACTTGTATTTCAAAGGCAGAGACAACAGGGTTTCTTGGTGGATTACACACAAGGCTATTAAAAAAAAAAAGTCGTTGATGATTCCAGCCATGACTCAGATCTGAGAAAACAGGAAGAAAGCTACCATGAGGGCATATTTCCAACTCAGAAGTCTTATGTTCTCAGAAAAAGAAAGGAAGGAAGGAAAGATGGAAGGAAGGAAGGAAGGAAGGAAGGAAGGAAGGAAGGAAGGAAGGAAGGAAGGAAGGAAGGAAGGGGAAGGGAAGGAGGGAAGGAGGGAAGGAGGGAAGGAGGGAAGAAGGAAACAGTAAAAAGAAAATCCAGAAACGGTGAAAAGGACATGACAAGGAGTTGAGACCAATGGTCCACTAAAGTTGGTGACCCTGTAAAAACACATGCTTTGTGGTTAAAAGTGCCTGCTTGTAAAGCCTGATGGCTTTGCAGTATCCACATAAAGCCAGATGCACAAAAGGGCATGCTGATAGACACAATAAAAGGACCATGACACTAGTGGTGGGAATGTGGGTGTCGGTGCAAATGAGCACACTGCAACTATGATGCATGACATTACAGATGCATTGCAATATGCATGCATCATACAGTGTACCAAAATGAGTCTGGTTCAAATAGTAGCCTATAGGGCAGTAACTCACCTCATTTTGGCTTATGTATATACTAGACTTTTTTTTTTTTTTTTTTTGGTTTCTCGAGGTAGGGTCTCACTCTAGCTCAGGCTGACCTGGAATTCACTATGTAGTCTCAGGGTGGCCTCGAACTCACAGAGATCCTCCTACCTCTGCCTCCCGAGTGCTGGGATTAAAGGCCTGTGCCACCATGTCCAGTTTATACTAGACTTTTGACGTGAATCATTCAGTAAAATTCTTTTAGCTCTAATACCTTCCATGGCAAAAGCTTAGACATTATTTGGAATTTTGTGTCTGAGGAAGGAATTCTCTTCTGGGAATAAGCACCATCAGTATACTCTTAATTGTCATAGACAATCAATTGTAAGTGTTGTGCAGAGGGGTTGATCTTAAACTCCAGATTCTCGACACCTAGAAGCTGGTGAAAATCTACAAGCAGTGTGGCCAAATGTATAGTCATTTCTGCTAAGGTTTCCTTGTCTGAAGATTCCTTGAGCTCCTCCATGACAGATACCACACTCCAACCAACCCACATGGTGGGTTTGCTCTGGAAGATTCACTTCCTGCTTCAAATTAGCTATCTCAGTTCATGGTTGTCCTTTTTCTGTACATCTGTTTCAGAAGGATTTATCTCTTCCTAATATCTTTTTTTTTTTTTTTTTTGAGGTAGGGTCTCACTCTAGCCCAGGCTAACCTGGAATTTACTCTGTATTCTCAGGGTGGCCTCGAACTCATGGCGATCCTCCTACCTCTACCTCCCAAGTGCTGGGATTAAAGGCGTGCACCACCACGCCCAGCTTCTTCCTAATATCTTTATAAAATGCTGAAGGCTGTCTCTACTTACAATCCAAGAAGGTCACATGCTATGCTAGTTGTGTTTTCCTCTCACTGCAGAGCAGTCTTCTCTGAGCACCAGCAAGCCAGGGATATCTTAAACCCTTTTGCTATGGGTTAGATAAAGCTTCAGTGTGTTCTCTAAAGAGTCATGTGTTGGAAACTTGGTCCCCAATGTGATGCTGTTGAGAGGTGGTAGAACTCTGAAGATGTGAGCCTCAGATAATTAGGTCATTGGTGCAGTTCTCTTGGAAAGAACTGATATAGTTCTCTATAGAGTGAGTTAATTCCCATGACAGTGAGAAGTTATAAAAGGGCAAAGCAGCCCCCTCTTTACTTTCTGGCTTCCTGTCTGGTTTTTTGATCTCTCACATAGGCTCTGACTACAATGTTATCCAGTAGCCAGTGAGGCTGTCACCAAAAGCCATGCTGTTTTCATTTTCAGCATCCAAAAGTAAGTTAAATATTTCCCCTTCTTTACAAACTACCCAACTTCAAGTATTTCATGATAGCAACAGAAAGTAAACTAATATACCATCTGAGAAGGACCATTCCTACACACGGTACATGGGAGGCCATGACCACTGAAGCCAAGCTGGCTTCACAGCCAGGAAGTTCTTAACCCTTTGTATGCATGTTTCCTGTAGGAATGTATCCCTAAATTAACGACAAAAGCAGAAAACACAAACTACTTCCACATATCTATTTACTGTAGTCTATAAAGTAAAAGATACCTGATTTTCATTGACATCATTGGCTACTTAATTTATAAGCAAACTATGACTCCCTGACTCACCTTCTCACACGCTGAGAATCATCCCAAAGGCATGCGGTTCTGCTCTGGGAGTCCCAGAAGTGGAGTACATCTAGGCCTGGCGTGGTGGCGCACACCTTTAATCCCAGCACTCGGGAGGCAGAAGTAGGAGGATTGCTGTGAGTTTGAGGCCACCCAGAGACTATATAGTGAATTCCATGTCAACCTGGGCTAGAGTAAGATCCTACCTTGAAAAATAAACAAATAAACAGAAAGAAAGAAAGAAAGAAAGAAAGAAAGAAAGAAAGAAAGAAAGAAAGAAAGAAAGAAAGAAAGTATTTAAGATAATTTAATGGGTCTTGGTCAAGTTTTGTTCGTGCCTTGATAGAGACATCGGTAAGGTCATAGATTTCCTGTGTATAAGATCTATTACTCATATTTTAAGCCAAGAAAAGCTATGCCCAAATGTAAATGATAGCTAGGATTTCCTCATGAGAAACCATAACAAGTTGAGAAAACTTTACCCAATCCAGGCATGCTTATATTTAGGAAATTACCTCTGGCAATCCCTTTAATGTTTACTTCAATGTGTCACTAGAACATACAAGGTTAAAACAGCACTGGCATCATGTACAGACCCATCACAGCATATCTAAGCTAGCAAAGCCATTTCCAAAACCCAAACACTGAGATCTAGATCTCTTTTGCATGTTATAGAAGAACAATCAGCAGTCAACATTTGGCTAAAAGCAAAGGCTATATTTGTGTAAGGTTTTGGGCAAAGGAGTGGAATTCAAGCAAGTGCACATGAGCCATGTTTGTCTGTTAACATCACCAGAATGCAGAAAAAAACTGCAGGAATGACTCCAAGATCAGAAATAAAACTCTGGAGAAGTCTTCTAATTGAGATTGGATGCTTCACTTGAAAAGCAAAGTATTGGGGGCTAGAGAGATGGCTTAGTGGTTAAGCACTTGCCTGTGAAGCCTAAGGACCCTGGTTCAAGGCTCGATTCCCCAGTACCCATTTAAGCAGTGGCTAGAGGCCCTGGCATGCCCATTCTCTCTCTCTCTGTCTCTCTCTCTCTCTCCCCCTTTCTCTGTCTCTAATAAGTAAATAAATAAAAATAAAAACTTTTTTAAAAAGCAAAATATTATTCAGTGTTAGAGAAGTTCACCAGACTGTGAGCACTAAGAAATTTCCTCATAATGTGGAAATGAGCATCTGACATAAACCAAGCCTTTGCTATTATATACAGTTCCTATCTTGGAAGAGAAGGAGGCTTATAGTAGCAATACATCAACAGGCTCAGAACTCTTGCTTTACTGTAGTATTGACACAGGACTTTAACATATCGAGTTGCTACAGTGGGAAGCAGCAGGATGCAATGCAGATAGCATCCTAGCTTGACATCTACCCGGGTATTCTTAGTTGGCAGAACACACTGAAGATCATGGGGATTGAATAGATCTGTGACTGGGTGACTGGGTCTTGGCAAAAAATGTTCTAGAGGATTTCTACTGAGTGACCAGAATCTAGGTTGTCCAGCAATAATTCAACTTAGTGTGCTAAAAAGAAGAACAAGGCAAACCAAAAATCAGTAGATGAGAAGAAATAATAAAGATTAGGGCAGAAATTAATGAAATAGAAACCAAAACAAAAAAAATCCAAAGAATCAATTAAACAAAGAGTTAGTTCTTTGAAAGGATAAACCAGATTGATAAACCCTTAGCAAATCTGACCAAAAGAAAGAGAGAAGAAACACAAATTAATAAAATTAGACATAAAAAAGGCACCATCACAACAGATACCAGAGAAATTTTAAAAAAATTATAGGGACATACTATAAAAACATATACTCCACTAAGTTTGAAAATCTGAAAGAAATGGATGATTTCCTTGATTTATATGACTTACCTAAATTAAATCAAGATGAGATTAACCACTTAATTAGACCTATAACAAGTATGGAGATCCAATCAGTTATAAAAAAAAAATCTCCCAACTAAAATAAGTCCAGATGCATTGTAAGGAGTCATACCCTTCCTTTGTGGGCAGAAAGAATGTAAGAGCCAAAGGACGGGTACGACCCCTTATAATGCAACTGTCCAGACAGAAATTGGCCTTGATATCCATGACCTTGAAATACCTAGCAATACCTTTGAAAAACCCTAATAATAGAAGAAAAAGATGATGACATCAAATTAAAAGAGACTAATGGAGAGAGGGAGGGGATATGACAGAGATTGGAGTTCTAAAGGGGAATGGGTGAGGGGAGGGAAATATCATGCGTTTTTTTTGTATGTAAGTATAGAAGTTGTCAATAAAAAAAATTTTTTTTAAGTCCAGGCCCAGATGGATTCACTGGTGAATTTTTAAATATTTCAATTAATTAATTAATTAATTAATTAATTGTTGAGAGATGGGGGAGAGAGAGAATGAGTGCACCAGGGCCTCCAGCCACTGCAAACAAACTCCAGATGCATGTGCCCCCTTGTGCATCTGTGGGTCCTGGAGAATCAAACTGGGATCCTTTGGCTTTGTAGGCAAAAGCCTTAACCAGTAAGCCATCTCTCCAGCCCCTCACTGGTGAATTTTACCAGACCTTCACGGAAGAACTAACACCAATGCTTCTCAAACTTTTCCATAAAATAGAAGAGAAAGGAATCCTACCAAGCTCCTTTTATGAAGCCAGCATCACCCTGATACCAAAACCAGACAAAGATGGAACAAAAAAAGAAAATTACAGACCAATCTCCCTGATGAACATAGATGCAAAAATTCTCAACAAAATATTAGCAAACAGTATATAAGAATATATTAGAAGGATCACTCATGCCGACCAAGTAGGCTTTATCCCAGAGATGCAGTCCTTTGTTCTTGGATTGGAAGAATCAATATTGTGAAAATGGCTATCTTACCAAAAGTAATCTACACATTTAATGCAATCCCCATCAAAATTCCAATGGCATTCTTCATGGAAAAAGAAAAAACAATCTACAAATTCATTTGGAAGCACAAAAACCTTGAATATCTAAAACAATTTTGAGCAATAAAAGTAAGGCTGGTGGTGTCACCATACCTGATTTTAACCTATATTACAGAACCATAGTAACAAAAATAGCACAGTACTGGTACAAAAATAGACATGTGCGCCCATTCTCTTTCTGTCTCAAATAAAAATAAATAAATAAATAAAATTTTTAAGCAAACATGTAAAGGGACGTTTATGTTTTCACGTTAAAAGTGAACTGAAGGTAGGAATACCCCAAATGTTCATTAATTGGTGAGTGGATGGACAAAATGTAAAATATCCATATTATTTTCCCATTAAAAGAAATGAATTGCATCCATAATGTATGGACTTTTAAAAGGTTAATGAACTAAGCCAGTCACATGAAATCACATATGATTCCATCTTAGTAAAATGCCCAGAATAGACCAATTATCTATATAGATTACAAGTGCTGTACATGAGCAATTTAAATCCCAGCACTTGGGAGGCTGAGGCAGGAGGATCTCAAATTTGGGGTCTGTTATATTACATGGTAAGACCGTGTCTCAATAAAAAGCAACAAACACTATGTTAATGGTTGCTTAGAACTAGCAGGTAGAGGGATAGGGGAGTAACAGTCCAAGAGTATGCTTTCTTTTTTAATTGATAAAGATATCCTCAATGAAGATAGTTGCACATGTCTCTGAATATTAAAAAAATTTTCATTGTATATTTTAAATGGATAAAGTATATGGTTCTGTCAATTTTATCTCTATAATTCTGTTTAAAGAAGTGCTAACTATGTTGTCTAACAGGGAATCATTTAAATTACAAAATGAGATGCAGAAATCTTCATTTTTAAAAAAAGCTATGGGAAAGATATTTTATTTTAAAAAAAAACACCTTTTCTGCAGATGCTTATGCTAGTAAAACATTTAATAACCTGACTTCAATATAGTAAGTTCTAGAAGACACTGCATCAGATGAGGATAGCCAGGCAAACAGAAGCCATGCTGATTATTTCATTTTCTGTTTTTAGGTGGTACTGGAGCTTCATCCCAGGGTCTTGCACATGCAAAGAGAGCACTCTACCGCTGAGCTGCATTCCCAGAACTTAAAATTAGAAAAAAAAAAAAAAAAAACAGACAAGGTCTTGTGGTATATAGTCCAGGCTGGCCTTGAACTATTGATCCTCTTGTCTCAGCCTCTAATATCTGGGATTATAGACATGTATTATCATGCCCAGCTATACACTAATTATTTTAGCAAACAGGGCTTAATATAGAGAATTGGTTACAAGGACCTTCAAGAACCAACAAAACAAAAAAGGTATTGAAGTAATGCAGAGTTAGTTATTGTAGAAGACAGTGATTTCTCTTGGAGAAATAAAAGGGGAAAGGTGAAACAAAAGAAAGTTAGAGGGGAAATTCCATGCAGTAGGAGCATAAGCCTCCGAGGAAGGGGTGCCTTGGTCATTGCTGATAGCTGAAGTGTTTGGAGAAACAGTCCCAGGAACCCGCCCAAAAGTCTGAGGAGGGGTACTGCCCAGCAATTGCTTGGTGTTCTAAGGAAGCACTCTGAGCTAGCTCTAGGAGTGTGCAAAGAAGTGAAAAAACAGGAACCAACTACTACAGTTAGGCTGATATGCTTTTGAGGGGTCATTCTGAGAGAAATTATATATAACCAGGAAGAAGCAAAAAGCTTTGCCTTTCTACTCTTTCCAGCTGCCCAGTCAGCACAGCCTAACAGATAGCTAGCTCATAAAGCAGTATACAACTTTCAGAATCCCACCTTCACCAGTGCAAAATGTGGAGCTGAGAACTGATAGACTAGTAATCAGTACCAATGACTCGAGAAAACCTCAAGGTGAGATGAAAGGATGACTTGTGGAACCAAGTGAACACTGAAAGCAAAACATCATTGCAATTGTAAAAGTGTACACCATTGATACAATCTAACAATGAGTCCCCAGTAACTCACAAATTGAATTAATAACAGAGTAAACCTTGATTTAATCCTAGAAAATTCAGAAGAATAAGGCAACTCAATGATGACCTATGCAGAAGACAAAGATGTTTCAAATAAGAATAACTATAAGCTGGGCATGGTGGCGCACGCCTTTAATCCCTGCACTCGGGAGGCAGAGGTAGGAGGATCGCCATGAGTTCAAGGCCACCCTGAGACTACATAGTGAATTACAGGTCAGCCTGGGGCTAGAGTGAGACCTTACCTCGAAAAACCACAAAAAAAAAAAAAAAAAAAAAAGAAAAGAAAAGAAAAGAAAGAAAAAGAAAAAACATCTTACTAGCAGGGGATTCAGTGTTAACCAACGTTAAAACATACAGTTTGAAAAGTTTACTCTGACCTATTAATGACATTTTGTTTAATTGTTTTTCTTTTGAAGTAGGGTCTCACTCTGCCTCAGGCTGATTTAGAAGTCACTATGCAGTCTCAGGGTGGCCTCGAATTCACAGCAATCTTCCTACCTCTGCCTCCCAGGTGCTGAGATTAAAGGAGTGTGCCACCACACCCAGCTTTGTTTAATTTTAAAGAAATATCTAATGAATCAATCTCTCCTGTGATGAAATAATGTGCATCTGAACATTTTAATTTTGTTCAAGTAAGAATAAATGTAATACTGTGTTTAAAAATATTGGGTCAAGCAATGGCTCAACAGTTAAGGTACTAGTCTGCAGAGCCTAATGACTAGAGTTTAATTCCGCAGTACCCACGTAAAGCCAGATGCACAAAGTGGCACATGCATCTGGAGTTAATTTACAGCAGCTGGAGGCCCTGGTGCACCCATTCTGTCTCTCTTCCAGCTCTCTGCTTGCGAATAAATTATTAAAAAAAAATTTAGGGCTGGAGAGACGGCTCAGTGGTTAAAGGCACTTGCTTAAAGCCTGGTGGCCCAGGTTCAAATTCCCAGTACCCATGTAAAAATCCAGATGCAGAAAATGATGTACGTATAACACACACACTTTCTTTCTCTCTTGTTCTCTCTCATAGATAACAAAAACATATTTAAAATAGCACATGCAGGAAGAGCTTACTCCTGTTCATGTAACCCATTTATCACTTTATCTGTCCTTTTATCTGTATTTATGAGAAATGGTGCTCACTAAATGTAGGTATTACAATATCAGTGAAAATAAAACAAGAACTGCAACCTTTTTGAGTTTCTGGAAAATTTTATAAAAAGCTTGTATTATTTTTATAAAGATAGCCAAAACATATATATATATATATGTCTTTTATAAAGACAGTGATGAGTTTGAGAAATTTTACACAGTCCTAGTGGGAAGGGTCCATTAGCATAAGGAATATTAAGATGAAATTATGTTCTAAGATATGATCTGTCTAAATTGCTGCTTCTCAATTACAGAAACATGTTATACCCACCAAGGAGCTTTTGAAAAATACCAATATCTAGGCTTTAGCCCAGACCCATTAAACCAAAATCTCAGGAGTGGGACCACGGGATTGATACATCTTGAATATTCCCCAGGTGATTCTGATGTGCACCTCTTGCTCAGAACCACCCCAGTCAACAGGTCACATCGACACATTTCCAAAATGCAAGGCATGTAGCTGGAAAGTCAGGGTGCTCCATTCTGCTTCTCCTCAAGCCCAAAGGAGGATCCACCCCAGGACTGGTTGCTAAGGAAGAAGGAAGAACAAACACTGAATGGGTACAGCAGCCTGGCCCTTCCCCCCTGGTTTCCCTTACAGACTGTTAATAGGAACTGAAGCAACATGTGTACTTGTTTACCTTCAGGAGAGACACCTTTCTTTCTCCCCAGATACTCTGACTTGGCACCTCTTTGCTTCCTACTGGTTCAAAATGGGTAAGGCACACCCATTACAGAGCCAATGTCTAGAGAACAGGATGGAACAATTGTGATTGGCTTAGTAACACTTCCCAAACATACTGTGCATAGGCACTGCCTGAGAAACTTGTTAAATGCAGATTCTGATTCAGTAGGCTTGGCCAAGGGCCAAGTTCTGTATTTCTAACAAGCTCCCAGGTGATTAGAGTGACTGTTGAGGTGTCAATTACACTGTCCATCTTAACTGCCAAGCACACAAGATATTTATATTAGCTGAGGAGTACATTCTTCCCTTGTAGGTAACTCTGGAGAGAAGCCAATTATAATCAGAAGTGCTTAATGAGCATGGCAGATTGCTTAGACGTTGTGACGGCACAGAAAGAAGTGCTCACTGTGCACTGCGTGACAGACACAGATTACTTAAGGGGTGGGCTTTGCTCTAGCCTGAAGAACACAAAAACCATCAGATTTTCCATTTAAAAAAAAGACTTTTCTAGGATCCAATTTGGGTGGGAAGCATTACATACAATGTCCCCCAATTTACAATGCCTGGTTTGATTTTAAAAATGCAAAGCCTCCTGCAGTGCAGTTACTTTTTCTCCAATAGAGATACTTCAGAGACGAGACAGGCTACATAATTTGGGGAGATCAGTACAACACGAAATTGAGTAGCTGCTCTTCTAAAAACCAGTAAGACCTTCTACATGGTAACAAGAGCAATAAGCTAACTGTGGAGCCCTTCTAAGTGATGCTGTATACAAGTGCCTATAAAGCTGGTCCTGCTTATAAAGACATTGGGAACATTAAAGGAGGCAATGAATAAAGTGTTTGAATATTACAAGCACCAGACATAATAACTATGGCATATGTATGAGTTTTGGTTAAGACTTGGCTGTAGCAGAAACATCAACCCACTTCAGTAAAAAAGCAGTTTTTTTTTTTTTTTTTTTTTTTTTTGTTTTTCGAGGTAGGGTCTCACTCTAGCTCAGGCTGACCTAGAATTCACTTTGTCATCTCAGGGTGGCCTCGAACTCAGGGCAATCCTCCTACTCTGCCACCACACCCAGCAAAAAGAAAAATTCTTTATAAAGATTTCCCAGGCATGTGTTTCAGACTCCAGCCAGGCACAGGAACAAGTGGAAGAGAAACACTGTCAGCACTCAACTCTTCTTCTCAACAGGTCCCCTAATTATATGGTGGGACATTCAGCTCTAAAGAGCTCAGGTTCAAGAAACTTCCCAGGGATGACCCAAAAGGCAACACAGTGCTGAGAATTGACAGAGTGTCCAGCACTGAAACATCTCTATCACACCCTCCATTGCTCAGGGTTCATTGCGGAAGAGGTGGCAGAAAGAATGTAAGAGCCAAAGGAAGGGTACCACTCCTTACAATGCAACATTCCAGACAAAAATTGGACTTGATGTAATGGGCACCTTATCTTATAGATTCAGTTAAATCTATTTACTTATTTTTCAATATTTTATGTATTTATTTGCAAGCAGAGATAGAGAGAAGAGAGACAGAGAGAATGGGTCCTCTAGCCACTACAAATAAACTCCAGATGCATACGACACCTTGTTCATCTGGCTTACATGGGTTCTGGGGAATTGAACCTGGGTCCTTGGGCTTCACAGGCAAGCACCATAACCATTAAGCTCTCTCTCCATCCTACTTCCCAAGCAATTCTATGCACAGTATGTTGCTGAATAAAATAATATTGTGCCTGAAAAAAAATTGGACTTGATATCCAGGACCTCACAGTGCCTAGCACTACCCTCATAATAGGTGAAAAAGACAATGACATCAAAATAAAGAGAGACTAATGGAGAGAGGGAAGACATATGATGGAGAGTGGAGGGGAAAGTGGGGGAGGGAAGGGAATAATCATGGTTTGTAAGTATAGAAGTTGTCAGTAAAAAAACTAAAAAAAAAAATAAAAAACATCAAAAGAAACTTCCCAGGGGAAGACTGGGTCTCTTGGTCCAATTCCATATTCTAAGGGAGAGCTTCCAGTGATTCCAACTATTTTGTTGTTTGTTTTCGATTTTTTAAATGTAGGGTCTCATTCTAGCCCAAGCTGACCCAGAACTCTGTAGCTCCAGGTTGGTCTCAAACTCAGAGATTTTTACCTCAGCCTCCTGAGTACTGGGATTAAAGACATGTACCACTATACCAGGCCAATTCCAGCTATTTTCAAACTCAACAACTGCATACTCTTCTATTCTTATCAGCCTAGTGGAAGGGGAGCACAATATTCTACCTCTGCCTGTGTCCCAATGTCCTTTCCAGTTAGTGATTTCCAATACACAAGGTTTTTCCATTTCTCTGCCTTCACACAGGCAGGCAAAACATGCGCCTCCCAGTATATCCATACTTGCTTGATTTGGGGATAGATTTTTTTTTTTTAGTTTAATATGTGGCCAAGGCTGGCCTCCAATTTAATTCTTTAAAAAAATGATTTATTTATTTGAAAGAGAGAATGGGCACACCAGGCCCTCTAGCTGCAAAGTGAACTCCAGATGCCATGTGCCACCTTGAGCATCTGGCTTATGTGGGTACTGGCAAATCGAACTTGGGTCCTTTGGCTTTGCAGGCAAGTACCTTAACTGCTAAGCCATCTTTCCAGCCCCTTGTTTTTGTTGTTTGATGCAGGGTTTCACTCTAGCCCAGGTTGATCTGGAATATACTCTGTAGCCTAGGCTGGCTTTGAAGTCAGTGATCCTACTTCAGCCTCCTTAGTGCTGGGATTACAGGTATGGGCCATCATGTGTGGCTGTGGGCTACTTATTTATTATTATTTATTTTATTTTATTTTATTTTTTTTGTTGTTTTTTTGAGGTAGGGTCTCACTCTAGCTCAGACTGACCTGGAATTTGCTATGTGGTCTCAGGGGCTTCGCAACTCGAACTCACTGTGCTCCTCCTACTCCGCCTCCCGAGTGCTGGGATTAAAGGCATGCGCCACCATGCCCGGATTATTATTTATTTTTAACAAAGGATATAGTCTTATATCCCTTCTCCCCATCCCCTTTTCCCCAAGGTTCTCCTCAGTGGGGTTCTTGGTGTTCACTGTTGGGTAAGGTCTCATTTAGTCTCCAGGGTGAGGGTGGGGATTGTGTATCAGGATCTTTCTACCCGCCCTGTGGCTTTTGTAATCTTCCTGCCCCCCTCTTCCACAATGGTCCCTGAGCCCTGGTGGGTCTTTTATCAGTCTGGTTTAGTGTTGAGTTCTCTGTAGCCTCTGGGCTTTTGATTTGAGATGTTTGACCATAGTATCTGTCACCTTTCCCCTGGAGCTGACTGGCTAGCAGGGGGAGCAATACTTGTGTCACTGCTTCCTATGCAGTTTCTCTTGGGTCCCAACAGATAAGGTAGAGGTGGCACATCTTATGATAGGCAGTCAGCTATCTTTTCTTGTCATGTTGATGGATCTTGGTTCTCCTCAGTTTTCTCTGCCATCTGTAAAATAAAACAGATTTTCCCAACTACGGATGAAATCAGCTTGGGTTAAAGGGGATACGTTTAGTTATTTGAGCTTTTGGTGTGCAAGCCCACTCTTCTTGTTCAGAGAGCACTGTGGGCTTCTCTCTGGAATCCATGAGTTTCCTGGCCTTGAGATTCTGAGTTGGTTTCCAGTACCAGATATGAGTTCTCCACTGAGTGGGCCTCATGTCCAATTGGAGAAGAGCTGATTAACCTCAAAGGCTGTGTGCCACTTTTGCACAAGTGTGTACTTTTTGCCTGGCTGTTTGATTTTATAGCTTGCAGGATCCCCTGCTTATCTATGTTGTTGATGACCACTGTTCCCTCATAGTCTCAAAGTGTTTTCCAATACTATGAGGGCTAGCCAGGAGGCAACTGGCTTCCCTCTCAATTTTAGCATGGTATTGTAACTGCAGTGTGGACCACTTCTTAAAGGGATGATTATTAACACTGACAGAGCACACTTGCTGTTGATGGGAAGAGAGATGGTTGACATCGAGATTTCAGAGCCATGAGTTGGGTATGTATTACAGATGGTAGTGGGCTGAACTGATTGGTGATAGTGAGACCAGAGACAGGAACCTAGCTAATGAGCCAGCTACAGAAATCCAAATCCAGAATTGGAACCTAAGACTTGTATTAGTGGGGAGCTAGGAGAAGGAACTTTTTGCAGAAATATTTAGGAAGTTAAAATCTGCACGACTTAGCAAGTTACTTATGTGAGGAGTGGAGGTGAAGAGGAAGAAACAAAGATAGTGAAGAGTAACTTGAGAATGGATTGATGGGGACATTGCTAATTGTGGAGATAAAGCAAGGGCTAGGGTAGGGGGTGGGGATGGCATCAGTTCTTAACCTGTATGGTGATAAGAATAATATTCACATGGAATCTGGAAGCCTCAAAATTTGGTCAGGAGGTAAAGACTGGATGGTCCTATGACTTGAATGTTTCCAAATGTTCACTGTTGGAAACTTAATTCTCAGCACAACTGTGTTGGGAATTGGGGAGAGGGGACGAATAAGAGGTGAGATTAGGCCAAAGGGCTCTACTGTCATGAATTGATATCATTATCAAGGGATTAAGTTATCTTGAGAGTGGGTTGTCATAAAAGCAAGCTCTTTTGTCCTTTGTCATTCTGCCATATATTATATACTGCCAACAATCTTGCCAACGACACCTCAGTATTGGACTTCCTAGCTTCCAGAACTGTGAAGTAAATTTCTTTATAAACTACTCAACCTAGTAAAATCTAATTAAAGTACCCTAACATTGACAAAGATAGAAGGATCTCAGTGCTAGTTATTTTTGATAATAGAGAAAACTCGAAGGGCTTATGGTTTAACAGGTGCTAGGGGACATGACATGGAACAAAACACAAGTGGTCCCTGCCTTGGTAAAGCTCAGTTATCCACGGAAGATGAGTATTAGACATTTATGGCACTGGATGCTTATGAAATACAGACTATCAGGACGCGTTGTGAAAGCGATAACTAGTCTCACATGTGTTCAAGTTCCTTGAGAACAATCACAAGGAGTGTCCCACAAACTGAGTCCAAATACTGGAGTCATTATTGTTCACCATAGGGATTCCAAGCCAGGACAAAGACTGCACCTCCTCCTGTCAGCTGGGAAGGGGAATGTATCCAGCCCTTGATACACAGCATCGTGTTAGCTGGTGCTTACCCTAAAAACCCCCTGGGACCACGTAACCGACTGAGGGCTGGCATCACCAAGAGAGTGACAGTCCACTTGCACTTGCGGGGTGCAGCTTTTCATCCCCAAACGCATCCGAGAACACCTGGGCGGAGAGAGAGATACACCTGGATTAAGGTCCGGCTTCCTTAGATACTAGCATTCTGCAAAGGAAGTGAGAGGAACCCTCTAAATTTGGGGGCGTGGGCAGTCGGAAGAGAACAATAAACTACCGGCGAGGAAGCGGAGGGAGAATGAACTAAGGAACCAGCCAGAAAGACAGGGGAACGCTGCACCATCCGCGGCCTGCGCGCGCTCCTATCCCGCCGAGGTCTGGCCCAGCGGAAGAGCCGGAGCACTCGAGGGCCACCACTAGCTGCGAGCCCACACCGTAAGGCGGGAGCGCCCGGGAGCGTGGGCATGCGCAGAGCCTCTGCCGGCCGGCCGGCGCCGGGAGCGCGGGAGAGCCTGGGCCAGACTCTGCGAGGCGCCTGCGCGCTGGTGAGGGCTCCCCTCCCCTCCCCTTTCCTTTTCCCGGAGTGCCTTGCGCGCGCCCGGGGGGCGGTGAGAGGGGAGGGGAGGGGAGGGGAGGGGAGGCGGCGGTGGCAGCCATGTTGTTGTGAGTCTCTGTGTCTCACCCTCGGTACTTCGGTGGTTCGGAGGAGGAGGAGGAGGGGGAGGAGAAGAAGGCGGTGGGGTGGGGGGGGAGGGAGGTAGGAGGAGAAAGAAGACGTTGCCGCCACCGAAGGCGGAGGAGGAGGAGGGGGAGGACGGCCTAGAGCGTCGCCGCCGGTGCCCGACGGTCGGTGTCCCCGGCTGAGGCAGCGCGGCCGCAGCAGCCCGTAAGTCTGCCCGCGCGCTCGCTCGCTCTCCCTCCCGTCCTCCCGTGCTCGGGCGCCGCAGGGGCGGGCTCCGGGCTTTGTGTGGCCGCCTCGGCGGGAGCAGGCCGGCGGGAGGCCTGGCGGGGGCCCGGGGCGGCTGCGGGCTGCGGCCTGCGCCCGCCCGCACAATGCCGGGGGAGGGGAGGAAGGAGCCGGCCGGAAGGGGGTGTGCGCCCTGCGCCGCGCCTCGCCTCGCCTCGCCTCGCCTCGCGGCCCCGCTCCGGGCACGGCCGGCCGGGTGGGTGCCCAGGAAGCGCGCCAGGTGGCAGGGGGTGAAGCGGAAGGAAGGCTTATGGAAAGTGGGGCGGGGGTCCTCGAGGAGCCCAGGGGTGCCCAGGAAAACCTTGCGTAGACAGATGTGGATGTGAAAGAGAGGGGCACCTGGGGTCGACCTGCCCCAGTGCTGTGGGTCGGGATCGTGGATTTGTTAGAGAACCATGTTTCCGATGCTCGGGGAAAGCCGGAGGCCAAAGCAGGAGTTCTTGAGTTGGATCAAATTTTGGGAAAAGGAACTGTGTACGGTGTATGCCCGAACATGTACAAGTTAGTGCTAGCCTCTGAGAACTCAGCTGTAGAAACCCCACTTTTCTAAGCTTTTCGTTCTAACACATAGAAACTTTCGGGGATGAGGATAGATTGCCGACATTTTAGGTGCGATAAAACAAATGGTAAGACTGTACCTTCAGACTTTCAAGAAATCTAGAGGCGGAAGTTTTCGGTAAATGGTTTTAGGGGATGTGCTTTGAAATGCTTTTACAGGGGCTTAACACCTGTATAAATACTTTATGTCAAGAAAGCAGGTTTAATAAAGGGAGTTAGTTACCTTATTAGTTTAAAAGCCTGTTCACTGCTTTGATTCGTGACTTTTCACCATGTGACTTGCAGTATTGTTGGAGGATTTAAGAACTTCTGGCTAGGTATCTGCCAAAAATACAGGAGTGAATATTTTTAATTGCTTAATAATAGCTTCTGTTGTTAGTATCCTGCTTATGACTGATTTACACCATGTGAACAGTCATAAATAATGGATGGCATTTTCCTTTATTGCAAGGATGTCTATAAAATTCGATTTTGGTGTCATTGGGTTTTGTAGGGCCGCCTTGTGCATTTGAAGTCAGTCATTGTACATAGAAAAAGTTACAGTAACTAAAAAAATTAAAGTTTTATTTCAGAAAACTGCTACAGTATCCGGTTTTTGTTGTGTTACTCTGTAAACGTCAAGCTTATTTTTGCCTTACAGCTAGATTTGCCATTAACGAATTTAAACATTTTCAAATGATTAAAAACTGTTAAGTCTTAATACAGTTTCCTTAATTTATCCTGAGTCCAAAGTTTTTGTGGGTGTTTCAGTTTTTTAAAAGTGTGTGTTGGGTTTTGTTTGTTTGTTTGTTTTGTTTTTGAGGCAGAGTCTTTAGCCCAGGCTGACTTGGAAGTAAAGGCCATCCTTCTGCCTCAACCTCCAGAGTGCTGGGATTATAGGTGTCAGCCACCACATATGGCTCTGTTCAATATTATTAAAGCAACTTTTTAAAGAAGCCTACATTCTTTAAATTGACAAAGCTGCAACTTTAGTTCAATTTTCTTAGGCATTTTAGATACATAAAATGCAGTCTTAACTCATATTAATACTTGGTTTTACATATTTCTCTTAAACCTTTTGTTCTTGTTTATAAATCTTTCTCTTGTTCAGAGGTAATTTGCCCATCCATGTTAGCAGAAGTAATTAAGAAACATTTAGGCCAGGTGTGACATCCAAAACCAACATTCTCAGAACAGTGCCATTTGGGAGTGAAGGCAATACTGGTTTGGAATCCAGGACTTTGTGTATGTGATGTGATTATTTTACCACTGAGCTACAAACTTAATACTGCCTTGGTTTTAATGTGCTGACATAATCTTCATCATTTGATTTCTTTCTCTCTCTCTTTGTTTTTTTTTTTTGTTTTTGTTTTTGTTTTGAGGTAGGGTCTCGCTCTAGCCCAGGCTGACCTGGAATTCACTATGTAATCTCAGGCTGGCCTTGAACTCCCAGTAATTATCCTACCTTTGCCTCCCGAGTGCTAAGATTAAAAGCATGTGCCACCAGGCCCTGCTATGATCTTCATGTTGAAATGGAGTTTTGCTCATGTCTTGGGGTTCCTCCCGTACTTCCTCATTAGAGACTTCATTGGGTCTCTTAAGGTACAAGCATAAATTCTGCATTTTCCACATTCTTACAGATATTTAAAATACTGTCTGGATATACCAGTCTTACCTGGCTTTGTCTGATTTGGATTCACAGCCTGGGACTATTTTACTAACAGATTAAGATAAAAATTGCACTTACAGCTGAGTAAATTGGTTTGTGGCATATTCAATAGATTTTTGACTTACACCTGTTGTCCTTCCTTGTTCTTCCATTTGGTGGATTTGTTAGAGAGAATCAGTATGCTGATCCCTTTTTTGCAGAGAAACTGGGAGCCTGCCCCCTGCAGAAAACAATTTGTCCTACATGAGACCTCCAGGAATACTCTGTCAGCCTGCCTGTACCACAGTGATACCTATGACTGGGTTAGGTTAATTACAAGCTGTGGTATTAGGGAGCTAGCCCCCTTGGCCTAGGCTTAAATTGAACCTTTCAGTGTAGAGTTATCTAATAGAAAAGCAGATCTTGAATTACCATCAGTCTAGCTCCTGACTCAGCATGTTCTGAATTTTGGGGTAGTAGAAAACATTTCCTAAACCTTATTAATTAGAAGACAGATGTTTAGTAGTGATTTTTTTTGTTTATTTTTTTATTTATTTGAGAGTGACAGAGAAAGACAGAGATATAGAGAGAATGGGCGCACCAGGGCCTCCAGCCACTGCAAACGAACTCCAGATGCATATACTACCTTGTGTATCTGGCTTACGTGGGTCCTAGGGAATCGAGCCTCGAACCGGGGACCTTAGGCTTCACAGGCAAGCACTTAAACTGCTAAGCCATCTCTCCAGGCCTAGTAGTGATTTTTATATTGATACGATGAGCAAGTTAATTTTCATTTAAAATGAAATTTTATGGCTTTTATGGTTGAAATGTGAAATTGCAGGAAAACACTATGAAATTACTATCTAGGTAGGCTTATGATAAATGCTTTTTCTTAGTATTTAGGGACAAAGTTAATTTTTCTTCCAATAATTCAAAAGACTGAATTTTTTTTTTTTTTTGAGACAGGGTCTCTAACCCAGGCTGACCTTCAGCTCCCTATACCACTAAGGATGACCTTGAGCTTCTTCTGATTCTCCTGCCTGCACCTCCTCAGTACAGGCAAGTACCACCATCACCACCCTTCGTATTTTGTGCTGGGGATGGAACCAAGGACTTTGCATGCTGGGCAAACTCCACCAGCAGAGCTACTATATCCCTAGCCTCTGAATTTCTTATTTGCCAATACACATGCACTTGGGCATTTGTAGTATATGGGTACTCACTGGTCTCTTGTTGCTGCAAATGAATGCCAGATGAATACAGTACATTTTGGGGCCAGCTTTACATGGGTGCTGGGGAATGGAACCTGGGTGGGCAAACTTTTCAAGCAAGTGCCTTTGACCACCAAGCTGTCTCCCAAGCCCCTGAATTTCTTTCTTTTCTTTTTTAATATTTGAAAGATAGAGATAATGAATGGGCATGCCACGGCTTTCAGCCACTGCAAATGAACCCCAGACATATGTGCACCTTGTGCATCTGGCTCCTGGGGAATTGGACCTGGTTCCTTTGGCTTTGCAGGCAAGTGCCGTAATCCCTAAGCCATCTATCTCTCCAACTCTTTTAAAAGCTTTTTTTTAAATTTTAATTTCTTTATAAATGAAAATTAAGAGGTGCCTGGTTAACAAGTAACACCTTCCAGAGAGTCATTTTAATTTTTTTTTTTCCAAGATAGGGTCTCACTCTAGCCCAGGCTGATCTGGCATACACTCTGTAGTCCAAGGCTTGCCTCAAACTCATAGTGATCCTCTTAACTCTGCCTCCCAATTGCTGGGATTAAAGGTGTGCACCACCATGCCCTGCAGTATCATTTTAATTTTTAAGGAAGTTGTAGATATATTTGTCTTTTTTGTTGTTGTTGTTGGTCTTTCAAGGTAGGGTCTCACTCTAGCCCAGGCTGACCTGGAATTCACTCTGTAGTCTCAGGGTGGCCTTGAAATCACGGAGATCCTTCTACCTCTGCCTCCCTAGTGCTGGGATTAAAGGCAAGGCATGTACCATCACACCTGGCTGTCCTTTTTTTTTTTTTTTTTTTTTTTTTTTGTGGTTTTCTGAGGTAGGGTCTCACTCTGGCCCAGGCTGACCTGGAATTAACTATGCAATCTCAGGGTGGCCTTGAACTCACAGTGATCCTCCTACCTCTGCCTCCCGAGTGCTGGGATTAAAGGCGTGTGCCACCACGCCCAGCTTTTTTTTCAAATAAAGAGTTTTACTTGACCCTTGCCTGACTCCTTTCTTTAGTCTAACATTGTTTAAAGTATTTTAAATGACTGGTTATTTAAGCCTATGACAAAAGGACAGTTTCTTTAGTTTGTTCCACTCTATAAAATTTTAGCCATTGTAGTGCTGTCCATTTTCAAGTTACATGTTAATGATTTCAGCCTATCTTTTGTTCTTTTGTGGAGGGATAAAAAAATTGAGAACCAAGAAACATCCAATTGTGTACACCTTATGTGCATTTTACTGTAGCTGCCAAGTACAAAAACAGGGAAGTAGCTTGAAATGTGAAAGAAGGGTAAAGTGTCAGAATGTTTCAGTTGACTACAAGGGGGACAGGAAAAAGCAGAGAACATTTTCACCTACTTTCTGGCTGAATATATTCTTGGGCTATACTAATACCCCAAAATTTGTTACCTAGAAGGGATTTGGAATCCTTGACTATACATTGACACTACAAAACCATATATATTCACCTCTTCCTAGATTAGGACTAGAAGAAAAACCTGAGCTGATTGCCAGCATATAGTGTAGTGCAGGGTTAGAGAAGTAGGAAAATATTACTTACATATTTTTAGCCCTGGGGGTAAAATACTAGCCATCTATCAATGGAGTAGTAGATATACTGAGGGTAGAAATTCCATCCAGAGCTTAAAGTGGTAATCACTGGTTTTAAGCACTATTTTTGATTATTAGGAAATACTGAGAGAGAGCTGATTTTATTCAGATATTAAAAGTGAGTTGTTCTAAGTATGCTTGTACCAGGCAGAAAAAAATGTGGACAGAGGGCTGGAGAGGTGGCTTAGTGGTTAAGATGCTTGCCTGTGAAGCCTAAGGACCCAGGTTCAATTTCCCCACAACCCACATAAGCCAGATGTACATGGTGGCATATGCATCTGTAGTTCGTTTGCAGTGGCTAGAGGCCCTCATGCACCCATTCTCTGACTTACTTCGTTGTAAATATATAAATAAATATAAAATATTGGGCCCGAGAGATGGTTTAGCAGTTAAGGCACATACCTCTGAAGCCTAAGGACCCTGGTTAGGTTCTCCAGGTCCCTCGTAAGCCAGATGCACAAGGTGGTACATGCATCTGGAGTTTGTTTGTAGTGGCTAGAGGTTCTGGCGTGCCCATTCTCATTTGCTCTGTCTCAAATAAATATAAATAAAGTCTTTTAAAAGATTAAAAATATGGACAAAATTGTATGGTTTTTATTAACAAAATATTACAGATAGGAGCTACTTGAACATCTCTAATATTTTATCAGCTCTCTGATTAAGTGTAAGACATTTATGTTTTCTCTCATAAAACCTGAAGACTCTTTACCCACAATTTAATACAGAATTTTGAAGTTAAGAGAGGAATGATGGTTTTAGGTTTTACCTAAAGAGCCTTTTGGGGAAACGGGACAGTGTGTATATACCCCTGTCTAGCCTAGAACTCCTATGTAGTTGATGAAGACCTTGAGTTTCTGATTCTCCTGCTCCCACTTCCTAGTTGCTGGGTGTGGGTTATCTAAAAATGTGTTGTTACCTATTTTGTGTGTGTTTGAGTGCTTGTTTGCGTGTGAGTGCAGATGTGTGCATGTACAGATCTGAGGAAAACTTTTAAGTTGGTTCTCTCTTGTCCATCTCATTTGAGGCAGTTTCTTACTCTGGATTCTTCTGCTGTTACTTTGTTGGGCTTACCATGAGCATGCATGCTGAGATAATAGAAGCCCATCATGACTTCAGCTTTTTTTTTTTTTTTTTTTTTTTTTTTTGAGGTAGGGGCTCACTCTATTCATGTAGTCTCCAGTGGCCTCAAATTCATGGCAATCCTACCTCTGCCTCCCAAGAGTGCTGGGATTAAAGACATGTGCCACCACACACTGCTGACTTCAGCTTTTTTTTTTTAAAGATTTTATTTTTATTTATTAATTTATTTATTTGAGATAGAGAGGGAGAGTGAGAATGGGTGCTGCCAGGGCCTCTAACCACTGCAAACAAACTCCAGACACGTGTGCCCCCTTGTGCATCTGGCTTGTGTGAGACCTGGAGAATCAAACCAGGGTCCTTAGGCTTTGCAGGCATGTGCCTTAATCGCTAAGCCATCTCTCCAGCCCTGACTTCAGCTTTTTTTTTTTTTTTTTTTTTGGTTTTTCGAGGTAGGGTTTCACTCTGGTCTAGGCTGACCTGGAATTAACTATGTAGTCTCAGGGTGGCCTTGAATTCACAGCGATCCTCCTACCTCTGCCTCCTGAGTGCTGGGATTAAAGGCGTGCACCACCACGCCTAGCTTTGACGTTAGCTTTTTATGTGGGTTCTGGGATCAAACTCAGGTAGTCCAACTTGTGCAACAAACACTATCTTCTGGGACATCTACTAGCCTGTTTGGACCTTTTGACTGAGCATAGATTTTCAGTAAATCGAGAATCTTAGGTGCTCCATTTAATTTGTGAATTCTGTGACTCCTATACCAGAAAAACTAGGAGTACTGTAGGCTCTTGCTAAAGGCTCCCCCCCGCCCCCAGGTAAGGTGTCTCTAGCCCATGCTGACCTGGAATTCACTCTGTATTCTCAGGGTGGCCTCAAACTCAGTGATTCTCTGCCTCCAGAGTGCTGGGATTAAAGGTGTGTGCCACCACGCCCGGCTTTATATGGCCATTTTTTAAGAATCAGAATTCTTATTGTAAAATTATAGAGTATTATTTCAGTAGTATATTTGTAATCTGTATATTCTATGTTTCCTTGCATTAGACTATCAAAAGCTACTCTTCTTTGAGGGTTGCAGGCCTGTCATGTGCTATACTTCCCTTAGATGTTGCTAATTGGTGATTCTTGGTTTTAAGAAATTAATAGTGTAGAGGAAGAGGATTAAACTCGTGATTTTAGTGTAGTATATTGTCATGGAGGTAGTGCCACAAAAGACTGCTAGGTAGAGAATGCAGAAGTCAGGAAAAGCTTCCCACAAGTGGTATAAACTGAATTTTAAAAGATTTAAAAAGCCGGGCGTGGTGGCGCACGCCTTTAATCCCAGCACTCGGGAGGCAGAGGTAGGAGGATTGATGAGAGTTCGAGGCTACCCTGAGACTACATAGTTAATTCCAGGTCAGCCTGGACCAGAGTGAGACCCTACCTCGAAAAACCAAAAAAAAAAAAAAAGATTTAAAAAAATTTGCTGAGGTGAATGAAGAAGGTTAGTGACTCTTAGAAAGGAGAGTTGGCAAAAGATAGGGCAAGGATAGGAGGCCCCAGAATGAAGAGATTTCTCTGATACATTCTTGTAGAATTTGGAACTCCAGGGTTATCATTTAGGAAAATTTAAACTGCGTTGTCCTGAAACACTTAGCATGGCTGTTAAGGAATTGCTTTCCCTAGATTGTAGGATTTAGGTATATAATCTTTTCTTGAGGGGCTGACTAGGAAACAGATGAAACCTGGTATGTATAGGTTACTGGAATGTTGAAGATACAACTTGTTACAGTTCTGTCCCTTCTCTGTTACTACATTAAGAAATGATTTTGGAGGCTGGGAAGACAGCGGGTTAAAGGTGCTTGCTTGCAAGCTGTCCTGAATTCAATTCCAAAGCCACCCACAGAGGCTGGCTGCAAAAAGTGGCACAAGCATGTGTAAGAATGCGCGTGTGCACGCACACACACAAATAAAAATTTAAAACGTTTTAAGGCTGGGCATGGTGACACATGCCTATAATCCCAGCACTCGGGAGGCAGAGGTAGGAGGATCGCTGTAAGTTCAAGGCCACCCTGAGACTACCTAGTTAATTCCAGGTCAGCCTGGGCTAGAGTAAGACCCTACCTCAAAAAAAAAGTCAACTAAAAACATTTTAATTTTTTAAATTATTTTTTATTTTTGGAGAAAGAGACAGACAGAGGGAGAGGGAGACAGAATGGACACGCCAGCAGTCTCTCAGCTGCTGTGAACGAAATCCAGATGTGTGCGCCCCCTTGTGGGCAAGTGCGGCATTGCGCCTTTGTGTCACTTTGCATCTGGCTAAACATGGGACTTGGAGATTGGAACTGGGTTCTTAGGCTTAGCAGGCAGGCGCCTTAACCGCTAAGCCATCTCTCCAGCCCCTAAAAACATTTTAAAAGAGAAATTGCTCTTAAACTGTAATAATTAGCTTTCCTCTAGGGAATAGTTGTGATTTCTTTTATGGTCAGTGAGGATTGTTTATATTCTACTGTATTTTTCTCCTTTTAGGCCAGCAAAATTTAGTAAACTTAAGCATTTATTTTCAACTAGTTTTTTGTTTGTTTTACAAGGTAGGGTTTTGCATTGGCCCAAGCTGACCAGGAAATCACTATGTCCTCTCAGGCTGGCCTTGAACTCACGGTGTTTCTCCTATGTCTGCCTCTTGAGTGCAGGGATCAAAAGCATGCTCCACCATGCCTGGCTTAAAGTAGTTTTATTACTCAACTTTCTGTTTAAGTGAATATAGAGTAAGTTGTCTTTTTGTGTTAACATAAAACATTGTGATGGATACTGGGTCAGAATCTCAGACTTTGCTACTATGCTGAGATGATGCATGTGCTCAGTTTGCTACACAGCTAGTGTGTGCTGGGGAGTGCCATACATTACTGAACCAGGGAAGACTATGACCAGGTTAGGAAGAAACACATTGAGCCACATGTAGTTGTTTACACCTGTGTGGAGGCAAGAGGATCAGTAGCTCAGTCATTCTCAGCTACATAGTTCATTTTAGACTAACCTAACTACATGAGACCCCTGTCTCAAAAAGACAAAAGAAACATTGAAAAAGTTTAAAGGAAAGGGTTTTTAAATTTTTTTATAGGACTGGGGATGAAGTTTAGGGGAGCTGTCTTGCCTATCATGCCCAAGGCCCTGGATTCAATCACTAGGACCCCTGGAGGAGAAAAACTGCTAGGTCTGTTTCTTAAAGTTTTTTTTTTTTTATTTGTTCAATTATTTCAGACCATGTGTTCAGATAACTTTAGTTCTGTTTTCTTTTTTTTTCTTCCCTGAGGTAGGGTCTCACTCTAGCTCAGGGTGGCCTTGAACTCATGGCGATCCTCCTACCTCTGCCTCCCAAGTGCTGGGCTTAAAAGTATGTGCCACCACGCCCGGCTAGTTCTGTTTTCTATTACAACATAATTAGCATTATTTGGAATATTTTTCCTTCGTGTTATAGTCTAGTTGAGAAAGTTTTAATAATTGAAAATTACCAGATGGCCATTTGAGATAAGACTTCATTTTTTGGTATTCCACCAGGTATAACATGAACTAAACATAGCACAAGAGTCTTTAAGATTCTTAACCTGTAATAAAGCCTCCCAACTATGATGCATATAAACCTTATTTACATAGGACCTTTTTTAAAAAAAGAAAATGTTTGGGCTGCGGATGTAGCTTAGTTGGTAAAGTGCCTAGTATGTAGAAAGCCCCAGTCCAGAATAAATCTGGTATGGCTGCACATGCCTATAATCCTAGCACTCCTGGAGGCAGGAGAATTAGAAGTTCAAGGTCCTCCCTGGTTTCACAGAGAGTTTTCAAGGCCAGCCTGGGATATATAACAATTTGTCTCAAAAAATGGGGGAGGGTTTGCACACTTTAATAAGTTGTACAGGGGCTGGAGAGAGATGGCTTAGCGGCTTAGGTGCCTTCCAGCAAAGCCAAAGGACCTAGGTTAAATTCCCCAGGACCCACATAAGCCAGGTACATAAGGTAAGTGCATGCACTTGGAGTTCACTTGCAGCGGCTGGAGGCCTTGGCACGCCCATATTCTCTCTCTCAAATAAAGTACTTTTAAAAATAACAAAAAGACAAAGGCAACAGTACCTCCTTTATTTTTAGGCACAAATGTATTTAGTCATATATTGCTCTCTTTTTGAGCAAAAATGCTGCATATTCACATTAGATAACTTGGTATTTTTGTCGATGTTATGGATGTTAGCATATATAACATTAATAGCTTGTAATTTGTAGTGCATGGCTTATTGTTATTAAACTATTTTTCTATTACTGAGCTTGGGTTCAGTTTGTTTTTAGTCACTGTGTAAGCCGTATCGAGCTGATACCTTACACAGTTAATTGTGATGCTGCTGATTGTGTGGTGAAGTCCCAGAAGAAAAACTTAGGTGAGAGGATCTTATATTGATTTTATTCATTTAGTTAGTTTTTGGTTTTTCAGGGTAGGATCTTGCTCTAGCCCAGGCTGACCTGGAATTCACTATGTAGTCTCAGGGTGGCCTTGAACTCAGAGCGATCTCCTACCTCTGCTTCCCGCATGCTGGGATTAAAGTTATGTACCACCATGCCTGGCATTAGCTTTATTTTTAAACAACAAAAAATTCACTCATTATAGGTAATTAATACTCAAGTTTCTTGTATTCATATGTTCTAGGTCTTGATTTTTGGATTCTGTTATACCATAATGGTGATAGTTTTTTTAGTTGGAAACCTATAGGCTGTTAATATATTCTTTATCCATACGATGATACAGGAAAGTTGTGACCCTATCTAGACAGGAAAATATTATCTGGAGAGTTAAAAAATACTAATAAAAATGTATGCCTGTTTGCCCATATCACCATCCTAGTAGGAATGGAGAAGATATTCTAAAGAGACACTTGTGGTCCCTCCCTTTGGCTGTTAGACTATTAAGACAGTGGACTTCTAAGAAATTGGAATTTCCCAAGGAGTCTTATGATGTCTGAAGGAAAAGACTAGGACTCTGGTGCCAGCCAGATAGGGAGGTTTTATATAGTTCTGACAACTTCTCAGACCACCTTGGAAGAGAGATTAAAGCCAGGACAATAATGATGAGTGGGGTACACCTTGACCAGTACTGCTTAGTGAGGCATATCTCTTACCCTCTATTTAAACCTAGGCCTCATGACAGGACCATAAAGGTGGAGGGCAGCACTGGACTTCTCTGTTCTTTTCAGTGTAGCCACACTGAATGAATCCCTTTTTCTACTTTTCACTATTGTGTGTTTAGTTGACCTGTTGAGGACGTTGGCCCAACCTAGCTTGTTAGAGCTGCCAGGGACCCCAAGAACTCTGGTAACACCTACCCAGATTAATTTAAATCAGCCTTGGGTAGATGGGATTTCAGTGTCTATAATTTTTAAAAGCTGTCTACAGATTCAGATATACTGTGAAGCTGTGAGAACTGGTGATTTTAAAATTGATATCTTGTGGGCTGGAGAGACGGCTTAGCGGTTAAGGCACCTGCCTGCTAAGCCTAAGAACGCCAGTTCCAATCTCCAGGTCCCACGTTTAGCCAGATGCAAAGTGACAAGGGTGCAATGCCGCACTTGACCACAAGGGGGTGCACGCACCTGTATTTCGTTCACAGCAGCTGAGAGACTGCTGGTGCGCCCATTCTCTGTCTCCCTCTCCCTCTCTCTCTGTCTCTCTCTCCAAAAGATTAAAAAAAAATTTTAAAAATTGATAACTTGTATCCCTGAAAGGCACATGAAGAGTTTCTAAAGTGTCTACATTTAGTTTTCTGTGAATCAATTAACATGTCTCACTTTGTGTGCTAAGAAAGGTTAGCTGATCCATGGTATATCTTACTGTGATTTATTTTACTTGGTTAAAGCTGAGTATCCAAGAGTTATTAGCACTCTTAGTATTTAATCCTGTTGCATATGCATTGCAAAGCATTAGAACTGACATTATTTTGGCCTCCATTGGCAATTTGAATTTAGATTGATATTTTTGTGTGGAAGGAATGATACTTTTTTGTGCATGTGTGTGATACGGTTTGTGTAGTATATGCACATGTGTAGAAATGCATGGGTGGAAGTCATAGGAGAGAGTATTGGATGTTTTTCCTTTGAGACCAAGTCTCTTTGAACCTGGAGCTACCATTTTCATGAGCCACAGTGATTTTCCAGTCTCTTCTCCCCACAGGACGAGGGTTAAAGAAAAGCATGGCTATACCTTGTTTTTACATGATTGCTGCTGAATTGCTGGTCTCAGGCCCTTGCTCTTGTGTGGCAAGTGGTCTTATCTAGTGAGGTATCTCCCCAGCCACAAATGACTTTAAAAAAAAATTAAAAAATATATTTATTTTTTTTTATTTATTTGAGAGAGAGAGAAATACAGAAATAGGTAGGGAGAGAGAGAGAGAGAATGGGTGTGCCAGGGCCTCCAGCCACTGCAAACGAACTCCAGATGCATGCACATCCTCTCCTTGTGCTTCTGGCTTACATGGGTCCTGGAGAATCAAGCCTTAAACCGGGGTCCTTAGGCTTCACAGGCAAACGTTTAACCACTAAGCCATCTCTCCAGCCCCCCCTTTTTTAAAAGCAGTTAACCTCTTTTTCTTGACCTACCTTCAAAAAATATAAAGTGAAGAACAATGCCAGAATATGTTGGAAGCTAAAATATATGTAATTCACATTTGTGGTAGCATTCTGTTATTTATATTGATTTTTAAATATATGACTTACTTGAGTAATTTTTTTAAAAACTTTATGGAATTTAGCAAAACAGGTGGTAAGAACTAACAAGTGTACTGTTCCTCTAGAGTAGATGAAGAAAGAATATTTAGGGCTGGAGAGATGGTTTAGTATTCAAGGCGTTTGCCTGCAAAGCCAAAGGACTCAGGTTTGATTTCCCCAGGACCCATGTAAGCCATATGCACAAGGTGGCACATGTATCTGGAGTTGGTTTACAGTAGCTGAAAGCCCTGGTGTGCCCATTCATATTCTCTCTCTCTCTCT
This sequence comes from Orientallactaga sibirica, assembly GCA_036365145.1. Taxonomy (NCBI): domain Eukaryota; kingdom Metazoa; phylum Chordata; class Mammalia; order Rodentia; family Dipodidae; genus Orientallactaga; species Orientallactaga sibirica. Next base: position 10,728,170 of record JAEOAD010000015.1, read on the forward strand.
CTCTCTCTCTCTCTATCTCTATCTCTATCTCTCATAAAAAAGTTTTTAAAAGAGAAGTTCCAGGCATGGTGGCACACACCTTTAATCCCAGAGGTAGGAGAATTGCCATGAGTTCAAGGCCAGCCTGAGAGTACATAGTGAATTCCAGGCCAGCTTAGGCTAAAGTGAGACCCTAGCTTGAAAAAGAATAGATCTCAATCCTAAGGGGTCATAAAGGTAAGGCTAGTGATATATATTTACCATAAGAAGTGCCTAGTGTGTATGGTAATTATTTTATGTTGCCCTTAAAATTGTTGGACCACTTATAAGTAAGACTAAAATAGGAAATTTTCTAAGTGATATTAAGTTTATCAAAAGTATGATTTACTGTCATTTCTTTACAAGTCAGTGGTGTGCAGTTGGTATTTGGATGTATTTTAGGAAAAACCTAGTTTTGTTCACAAGGTAAACATATCACATTGAAATAACTACAGAAATTGATTGATATAGCATATTGTTAACAAACATTTGAAGCTGTATCAGGTTTGCTGTATTGCTGAGATGAACTTCCAGACCAGGCATGGTTATAGAGGAAGGGAAATTTATTGAAGCTTACAGATCCAGGGGAAGTTCTATAATGGCAGAAGAGGCTGACCTGCTCTTACAGGACCAGGCAGAGAGAAAGCCAAAAGCCAGCACACCTCAGGAACTCTAGCTAGGCACACTTTGCATATCTTTAGATTGAAATCTCAAACCCATCACCACACCTTAAGATACACACATTGACACTGCCTCCAGCCAGGTGGCTGCAGACCCAAACTACAGTCTAATAAAACACTGAATATATTGGGGGCCATCTATTCAAACTACCACAGAAGCCATATGACTATAATGACTATATGTATATGTGTGTTTACTGATTTTAACATGTATATATTTTAAATATTCTTTTCCAAAACACAAGAAGTGTATGGGACTATTCTAGGAGCACAAATAACTATGAAGTTTAAAAGTTAAAGTTTTGTTACGTTTCATGTATATGTTTGCTTATGTCCTGGTTTTATTAAGCTAGGATGATAGTCAAAGTTTTCAGCTTGCCTTTTTTTTTTTTTTTTTTTTTTTTCATGTAGGGTCTTGCTCTAGCCCAGGTTGACCTGGAATTCACTATGTAGCCTCAGGCTGGCCTTGAACTCATGGCAATACTTCTGCCTCTGCCTCCTAAGTGCTACAATTAAAGTCACGCCTGGCTTGAAATATTTTTTTTTTTTTTTTGAGGTAGGGTCTCACTCTAGCCTGGGCTGACCTGAACAGCTTGCCTTTTCATTTAATATTTTTAATCTCCCCTATAATAATATCCTTAGTATCCTTTTGGTCTTTTCCCTTGATAGCATTTCATGAACATTGATATCACCAGAACAGTATTGAAATTGTGTTAGATTTTCTAAAAATCTTCATTTTGATTCAGAGACTTTCAACAATTTGGGTAGTTTGTGTTGTTAATGTTGAAAAATAGCAATTAAGTACCATCAAAACTGGGCTGGAAAGATGGCTTAGTGGTTAAGGTGCTTACCCTCTAAGCCCAAGGTGACACATATTCAAGGTCACACATGCACACAAGGTAGCCCATGTGTCTAGAGTTCAATTACAGTGGCTGGAGGCCCTGGCATGCCAATTCTCTCTCTCCCTCCCCCACTCATAGAAGGCCCGTCTGTTGGGCTTGCCTCAAAAAGATAGCATCAAAATTAAGAGGAAAAGATTGCTTGTGTGGGAGGTTTTATAGAGAAAAGCAGCATTTGAATAATTCTTGAGGGATCTGTGGAGTTTGCACATAAAGAGATAACTGGTTAGGTGCTGTACAGGTGGCTGAAGAGTATAAGCTGAAGAATGTTAGTATAAGCTATCTTTTAGAGAATCAGTGCTTTCCATAGCTGTGATAAATACCCAACAGAAGCCAGGAGTGGTGACACACCTTTAATTCCAGCACTTCGGAGACAGGTAGGAGGATTACTATGAGTTCGAGGCTACTCTGAGACTACATAGTGAATTCCAGGTCAGCCTGGGCTAGAGTGAGACCCTACCTCCAAAAAGAAAAAAAGTTCTCTTACTAGGGAACTTAAAAAATACCTTGCTAGTAATACAACTAAGAAAATTACTTAATGTTTTCTCAAAGTATTTTATACTTGTGAGAGAACCAAGATTCAAACTTGGTTTACACAGTACATTTGAAGCCTTATGCATTAAACCTATTTAAGTCTCTTCTAACTGCCACTTAAATGTTTTCATTTTGTAGTTATTAGTGAACATGTTTTTTTTTTTTTTTTAAGAATATTTTATTTTTGAGAGGGAGAGAGAGGAAGAGGCAGATAGAGAATGGGCACAACCAGGACCATCAGCCACTGCAAACAAACTCCAAACTCATGCACCACCTTATGCATCTGGCTTATGTGGGTACTAGGGAACTGAACCCCTGTCCTTAACTGAACCCCTGTCCTTAGGCCTCACAAGCAAGCGTCTTAACTGCCAAAGCCATCTCTAGCCCATTGTTTTGTTTCTAAAAGACAGGGTTTCACCCTAGCCAAGCCTCTGGATCTTAAATTCTTTCCACCCCCTCTTCTGTGATATGTTCTGAGCCATGGAGAGGGTGATATCGATGTCCCATTTAGGGTTGAGCATTATACAGTCATTTATTCTCAACATTTTGAAAAGGTATGAATTTTTGCACTAGATGTTGCCCACTGTAAAGTTCTGACCAAAGCATTTAACAACAACAGTAATCTGTGGGCATAAATTATTTAGAAGGCAGTTTGGCAGGCATAACATGTTTGAAATGAGTATGTTATTCCACCATTAAGTCCATCAGTAGCCAAATGGGTTTTTTTATATCTATAATATATAATGTCCCCCTTTTTTTTTTTTTTTTTTTTTTTTTTTTTTGAGGTAGGGTCTCACTAGACCAGGCTGACTTAGAACTCATTCTTGTCTCAGACTGACCTTAAACTTGTGTTAAAGGTGTGCATCAGGCTGGAGAGATGGCTTAGCGGCTAAGGCGCCTGCCTGCTAAGCCTAAGAACGCTGGTTCCAATGTCCAGCGGTTCCAATCTCCAGGTCCCACGTTTAGCCAGATGCAAAGTGAGGCAAGGGGGTGCACGCATCTGGATTTCGTTCACAGCAGCTGAGAGACTGCTGGTGCGCCCATATCTGTCTCTCTCTCCCTCTCTGTCTATCTCTCTCTCCAAAAATAAATAAAAAATAATAATAAAAAATAAAAAACGGTGTGCATCGCCATGCCTGGCCCAAACAGGTAATATTTTTTAAACCACAAAAAACTGTTGAAGCTGGGTGTGGTGGCGCACGCCTTTAATCCCAGCATTTGGGAGGCAGAGGTAGGAGGATCACCATGAGTTCAAGGCCACCCTGAGACTACATAATGAATTCCAGGTCATCCTGGGCCAGAGTGAAACCCTACCTTGAAAAAGCAACCCACCCCCTCCCCCAAAAAAACAACTATTGAGCATCTTGAGGACGAGAATCCACTAATTAAGTATGTTAGTTTTCTGTTGCTATAAAAAAATACCTGCAATGACTTGAAAAGGGGAAGGTATAAAGGACTCTTCATTTTACTATGGAGATACTTGCTCATCAATATTTATTGCTGCTCTCCTAACAATGGTAAGGAAATGGGATCAGCTCCGAAGCCCATCAGTGGATGAATGTATAATGAAAATGTGATACATAAATATAAATAAAATTCTATTCAGCCATAAAGAAAAATAAAATTACAACATTTGTAGGAAAGTGGATGGCACTGGAAAAATATTTTTTATTTATTTGCATGCAAAGAAGAGAGATTGAGAGAATGGGGGGCATCTAGGGCCTCCAGCCTCTGCAAGCAAATTCCAGGTGCATGCACCACTTTTTGGCTTTATGTGGGTACTGGGGAATTGAACCTAGGTCCTTAGGCTTTGTAGGCAAGCACCTTAACTTATGAGCCATTTCTCTAGCTCCAGGAAAAAAAATTATATTACATGTGGTTACGCAGACACAGAAAGATAAAAACTACATGTTCTCTTATATGTGGATTTTTCTTTATATGTGTTTATGTGGAAGTGAGAGTATGTTTGTGCCAGAAAACTAGAAAGGACCCCTGAGGGTGGAGGAAGAGGTTTCAAAAGAGAAGTAGGGAAGGTAATAAAATATAAGGATTAGGAAAATTAAAGGGGAAATATTAGGGTTAAGAACTTAAATAGGAATGTGGAATAGGGAGCTTGGGAGTAATCCAAAACTGGGTACATGCAAGATTTTAGTTAATTTAAAAGAATAAACAGCTGGGGAGACAGTGGTTAAAGGCACTTGCTTACAAAGCCTGACACCCTGGGTTAAATTCCCCAGTTCCCATATAAAGGTAGATGCACAAAGTAGCACATGCGTCTGCACTTTGTTTGCAATAGCAGGAGGCCTGGGCATGTTTACACACTCACACATTCTCTCTAATAAAAATATTTTTAAAAAAGAAAAATAAGGTATTTTGATTCACAGTTTTGTACCTTTCAATTCTTGGTCAGTTGACCTTGTTGCATTGGGCCTGTGACAAGGCATCATATCATGAAATCTAGCAGAGAAAGCTGCATGGGGTTTTGTTGTTGTTGTTGTTGTTTTGTTTGTTTTGTTTTTTGAGGTAGCATCTTGCTTTAGCTCAGACAGACCTGGAATTCACTATGTAGTCAGGGTGGCAATCCTCCTACTTGTGACTCCCAAGTACTGGGATTAAAGATGTACACCACCACGCCCAGCTTGAAAGCTACATATTTGATAGCAGCTAGGAAGCACAAAGAAGAGTGCAAAGATCCCCATATACTCTTCAAGGGCATACCTCTGATGATGTACTTCTTCCCAATGAACTTCATCCCGTAAAGGTTCAATGATTCCAATGCTCTCTGGGCTAGGAACCAAGTCTTTTGATATGTACACCTTTGGAGACATTCTAGAGCTATAGCACTAAGTGATTTGTTCCAGTGACCTAGAAAAGTGTATAGTTGAGTGTATGTTCCCAGAAAAGTAACAGATTGTTCACAGTGATTGATAGAGTATGTATATATATATATATATATATATATATATATATAGATATAATTTTAAAATGAGCATTGTGTATTTGTATCTAAAGCATTTATAAAAAGTCACTTCCTGGATATGAATTGTTTCTGTGATCTGAAAACATATTTTAATAAAATGTAGCAATTTTTAATTTTATTTATTTACAAGCAGAGAGAGAATGGGTATGCTAGGGCCTCTAACCACTGCAAACTAACTCAAGATGCATTCACCACTCTGCATCGGGTTTTACGTGGGTACTGGGGAATCGAACCTGGGTCTTTAGACTTTGCAGGCAAGCACCGTAACTGCTAAGCCATGTCTCTAGCCCCCAAAACAATTTTTTGTTTGTTTTGTTTTTTCTAGGTAAGGTCTCACTCTAGCCCAGGCTGACTTGGAATTCACTCTAGTCTTAGGGTGGCCCTGAACTACAGCAGTCCTCCTACCTCTGCCTCCCAAGTGGTGGGATTAAAGGCGTGTGCTACCACCCCCAGCTCTGAAGCAATTTTTAAATCATTGAACTTTTAGATGGCTAAGACAAGAGTCTCTAGCCCCAATGCCCCTGGAATCTAATTTCTGCTGTGACCTTAAAACACAACATTTATTTATTTGTAAGCCGAGAGAAGAAGGGGGGGAGGTTGGGAGGGGAAAGGACAGAATGGCATGCTGGACCTCTAGCTGCTGCAAATAAACTCTAGATGCATATGCCACTTTATGCATTTGGCTTTACTTGGGCACTGGGAAATCAAACACAGATTATTAGGCTTTGCAGACAAGTGCTTTAACTGCTTAGCCCTCTCTCCAACCCCCATCATACTCTCTTTTTAAAAAATATTTTACTTTTATTTAATTATTTGAGAGAGGGGGGGCAGATAGACAGGGAATGGGTGTCAGGGCCTCCAGCCACTGCAGAAAACTTCCAGACACGTGCTCCACCTTGTGCATCTGGCTTTCATGGGTCCTGGGTAATTGAACCTAGGTGCTTTGGCTTTGTAGGCAAGCACCTTAACCACTAAGCTGTCTCTCCAGCCCCCATCTTTCATAGTAAGCATAGGTAAAGAACTGGATCAGATGACTGAGGAAAACTAGTTTTCCTGATGATATTAAATGTACCATATAAATGCATATCACAATACACTTATAAAACAAGGAACATTACAGTTAGCCATAGGCCAGATGTTTTGTGGTGGTCCCATAAAATTATAAGGAGCTGAAAAATTTTGTGCCTAAAGTGTTAATTGTGTTCCTGATGTAAACAGGAACTGCTGTGACAGAAGTTACGTCATGTACAGTTATGTGTTCTAAATAGTACTTTTTAATAAGTGACCATTTTATTTATGTAAAAAGAAAATGGTTTTCTGTAAAACATACTCAAGCTTTTTAGGAAGTGCTCCTAGATGACTGTTCGTACTTGTTACTCTGCCCATGAAGACCTGCCAGTGTGACAAGAACTGGAAGTGGAAAACAGTGATATTGATGGTTCTGACCCTGTGTAGGCTTGAGAAAAATATGTCTGTGTGTCTTAGCTTTTAACAAGAAAAGTTTTAAAAAAAGACGTTCAGAACAGAGAAAAGAACTACAGGAAAGGAAGAGTTGTTTTAGCTTTCAAACATGAGTTTTTAGAGGGAGGGGACTGAGGGAAATAATAGGATTTTTCTAGTTAAATTTAAAATCTATAAATTTGGGAAAGCTTTAGGCTTGCATTTCTTTTTCTTGTTCCCTCTAGTATTTTTGTTTGTTTTTTCAGGGTAGAGTCTCACTGTAGCCCAGGCTGACCAGAAATTCAGTCTTAGAGCCCTAGGCTGGCTTCAAACTCACAGTGATCTTCCTACCTCTGCTTCCTGAGTGTTGGGATTAAAGGTGTGTGCCATCATGCCTGGTTCCCCCCAAGCATTTAAAAAAATTTTTAAAAAATATGATCTTGGGCTGGAGAGATGGCTTAGCGGTTAAGACGCCTGCCTCCTAAGCCTAAGAACGCCGGTTCCAATCTCCAGGTCCTATGTTTAGCCAGATGCAGTGATGCAAGGGCGCAATGCTGCACTTGACCACAAGGGTGCACAAGCATCTGGATTTTGTTCACAGCAGCTGAGAGGCTGCTGGCGCGCCCATCTCTCCCTCTCTCTCTGTCTCTCTCTGTGTCTCCCCACCCCCCAAAAAAAGAAAAAAAGTGTGATCTTTATTTTTATTTGAGAATGACAAAGAGGCAGAGAAAGAGAATATGGACCCACCAGAGCCTCCAGCTGCTGCAAATGAACTCCAGATGCACGCACCACTTTGTATCTGGCTTATGTGGGTCCTGGGAAATCGAGTCTCAAATCGGGGTCCTTAGGCTTCACAGGCAAGCACTTAACCGCTAAGCCATCTCTCCAGCTCCCCCCCCCCCGCCCCCGCCCAAGCATTTTTTTACTGGAGAGGGTGAGAGACTGCTAACAACACATTGTCACATAAGAGAAAGAATAGCTCAAACTCTTAGAGATAGAAACATTGAGAAATGTGTCTTAGGTTTAGTTTGAACAGAAAAGAAATTTTGAGGAAGCCACAACAAATACTAAAACTATTCTCATCAGAGATTCAATGTTGCTTTTAACTAGATGTGTATTACCATTTTATTATTTTGCTGAATATGTATAGTGAAAAATTTTGGCATTGATGTAAGGTTTACAAACACTGAGAAATGTTTTAAAATCCTAAGGAAAGGCTGGAGAGAGGGATCAATTGGCAAAGTGCTTGCCACACAAGCATTAGGACCTAAGTGGGGATCCGTCTGCTCATGTAAAAAGCTGGGAGGCAGACAGGATCCTTGGGGCTTACTGGCCAGCTAATATAGCTGAATCAGCTCCAGGTTCAGTGAGAAACCATGTCTCAAAAAATAGGAAGGGTGGGGGACTGGAGAGATGGCTTAGCAGTTAAGGCACCTGCCTGTAAAGCCTAAGAACACCCATTCGATTCTCCAGGTCCCATGTTTAGCCAGATGCAAAGTGACTCAAGGGCGCAATGCCACACTTGCCCACAAGGGGGCGCACGTGTCTGGAGTTCGTTTACAGCAGCTGAGAGGCTGCTGTTGCACCCTCTCTCTGTCTCTCAAAAAAAGGGGGGGGTGGAGGAGGTGAAGCCAGGTGTGGTGGTGTATTCCTTTAATCCCAGCACTTGGGAGGCAGAGGTAGGAGGATCATCATGAGTTCAAGGTCAGCCTGGGCTATAGTGAGACCCGATCTCAAACAGAAAAATACCCAAGGAAAAAAATAAAGGGAAGCAGGAGCTAAAGGAGACAGCTCAGTGGGTAAGAGTGCTTGTCACCTAAGCAGGAGGATCTAAGAGGGCCAGGTTCACCCTGAGTTCAGTCCCAGCACTGACATAAATAGCTGGCTGTCATCTGTTACTCCAGACCTGTGAGGAACTGATACCAGAGAAGCATTAGGGCTTACTGGTCATTCAGTCTGGCTGGAAACAGCAGCTACAGTTCCAATGAGAGACCCCATCTCATCACAAAGAAACATGAATAGAGGACAATTGACATTCTCTGATCTCTGTGCATGCGCACATGCAAAAGAAAGGGGAACAGCCGGGAGTAGTGGCATGCCTTTAATCCCAGCATTTGGGAGGCAGAGGTAGGAGGATCACTGAGTTTGAGGCCACCCTGAGACTACATAGTTAATTCCAGGTCAGCCTGAACCAGAGTGAAACCCTACCTCAAAAAACCCTCCCCCAAAAAAAAGAAAGAAAGAAAAGAAAGGGGGGCAATTGAGGAAGACAACTGATGTCAACTTCTGACCTCGACATGTAAATGTGCACACATGGACATAAATATCACACACAAAGCTTAACAGAAAGCATTAATACAAAACAATTTTGTAATAAATATGTAATAAAAAGTTAACTGTTTTAGTATTTGAGCTCACTTTTTTTTTTTTTTTTTTTTTTGCTCAGGAACTGATAGTTGTCCCTTGACACAGAATAAAATAATTCAAGGACTCTTGACTCCATGTTTTTCCACAGGTTTTAATGGCGATTGCATTCATGTACTCTTTGGAGAAAACCTGTCTTTGTAGAAAAATCTGTTTTTGTCTGTCTCAAGACATGCTAGTATTACTTAATAGCAATATGATGTAATAAGTACTAAAAAGTGTTAATTTTCATCTTTGTTATTCAACAGGTTTGATCTGTGGATGAAATGAATCATGATTTTCAAGCTCTTGCATTAGAATCTCGGGGAATGGGAGAGGTAAATACTCATCAATACTAAAAATTTATACTTCACTTTAATTCTTTTGACTGTAAATCTTGAAAATAGTGCTCATAGTTTCCAAACTATATAGTTTAATTCAAATTGAAATTATACACTTACATAGTTGTGATTTTCGGGTTTTTTTAAATATTGGTAAGTAATTTTTAGTGTGCTTTTTTGTGTCTGGGAGAGTTGATTGACTTGGTTAAATGTCAACAATGAATCACATGTTATTAGCTCTGCTCAAAAAAAAATTCTTTGTTCTGCCATTTTATATATGTATGCTGTTTGCTTTAGCTATACTTGATTGTTCACTATTCTCTCCCAAAAATCTTTCACCCAAAACTGTTTGCTTAATAAGCTTCTAATCCTCTGCAAGGCTATTGAAAACACTCACTCTATTGTCCCATTGCTATCTGCAGTAGAATTAATTACTTCCTCATCTGACTTCTCCTTTAATTCTTATAAGTACTTTTATCATATTACTGGTTACACTTTGTTTTATATTTGTCTCCTATAAATGGCTAGCTTTGAATGCTTAGCATACTAGGTGTTCCATATATTTGAGTGGATTTTTTTTCTATGATTTTCTTGGAGTCACCCAATTTAACCTTACCATTACATATTTTAAGTCATCTAAAATACTTGGTTTTCCATATTCCTAATGAATTTTCGACAACTTTGATTATGAAAACTCTTGTGATCATACCTTTGTTATGTTCTGTGCTACACATATAGTGTGGACTTTGATAATAGAAAATAATGGTAAACAGACCTAAGATGTGTGATTAATTGCTTGCTCCTGGAGATTATTTTACTTTGGTAGATTAGAGACCTTCATGAGACTCACTCCATCCAATGCTGTGCTCTTCAGATGCAGAGTCCAGTCACTCCTTTGGGCCACAAGAGGGCACCCTGCAGCTAGCTAACCCTCCCTTTCTTCAGAACAGCGTTTTCCAAAGAGTTTGTCATTTTCAGAGGACTGATTTAAGGGTGAGTTAAGGTGCTTAAGCTTAAGTATTAACAAAATAAACTTGTTAGTCTAGTGCATAAAGTAAAATCTGGACCCTAAGAAAAATTTGAGAGAAGGAATAATTCTTTTGTTTTAAAAAACTATAACTACATTATAGTGCCATGGCAACTTGGGCATTATTTACATTACGGTAGACTAAAAAGAGGCAGTTGAAAGTCTTGTTCTTTCCCTGCCACTTGTTTCCTTTGGTTTTAAGAAAGAGTAGCTTATCATAAAAGCAGGTTCAGGAGTCAGGCCTGGTGCATGCCTATAATTCCAGCTCATGAGTGACTGAGGCAGGAAGATAAGTTCAAGGACAACCTAGAATGCATAGCAAGATCCTGCCTCCAAATAAAATAACAATTTGAAGTGTTTTTGCCTTCTTGTCTATGACAGACTTGAACTTTATTCTTTGAAAAGTGAGTCAGGCTGGGGGGAATGACTCAGGGGATAAAGTGTTTGGCATGCAAGTGTAAGGACATGAGTTCAGATCCCCAGGTGGATGTGGCAGCCACTGGTATTCCTACCACTTGGGAGGCAGAGACAAGGAATCCCCTGGGCAAGCTGCCTAACTAGACTCTCAGAATCTGGTGTGCTCTAGGCTCAAGTAAAAGGCCCTCCCTCGTTAAGAGGAGAGTGGCAGAGGAAGAAACCTGATATCAGCCTCTAGCCTCCATATGAACACATGCATGTATCCACACATATGTGCCCCCATGTATAGACTCATACCACAAACACACAAAGAAAAAGAATAAAACATCAGACTCTCACATTATTTCTAGACTGTTCTTTACTTACCAAGTGTATCATGTGTTTAGTTACAGATAGACTTTTTTCCATTTGAAAATATTGGATAAATCTGAACATGTCTTTGCAATACAAAAATTGTCATGTTTAAAAGAAGTGGTTAAATTACTTTTCTGGGCAGACAAAGGTTTTGTAAGAAGAGTTATATTGAATAGTACATTAAATGAAATAGGCTTAAATCAAGGTTTTCTTAATACACATGCCAGATGTGCAGAACTTAGGGCTTAGACTGTCTGCTACCTGATGGGTAGCCGCAGGTCAGTTTGTCTTTGATCTTCATCCAGTAAAAATATTTTTTAATAGTTTACCAATTAATATTGTTACCTCTAAGAGATGGCTAAGAAACCTACTCAAATTTCTGTCTCTGGGTTCTCTCCCACAAGCCTTTCTATCTTTCCTCATCTCACAGGCAGCAGGGAACCTTCTGGGATTTCCTTCTTTGCCTGTCTCTCTCTCACCAGTCTTCTCCTCCCTTCCTGACAGGTGAGGTGTTTTATATTTTATCCCAGAATTCATTCGTTGGAATAAATTAAGGTAGCCTTCACTTTCTGGCTCTTGAGTTTTCTAAAATTGCTTGTTCTTTTTTGTTTTTGTACTGTAAAAAACTTTTTTAATGGCTTGCCCTATTCTTGACTTTTTACAATAAACTTTTGCTTACTCTGTCTTAAGTGTTGTAAATCTCTATAATGTATGAAGAAGGATTACATTTACGTACAGGAGTCATTTCAAACAGGTTGCTTTGTAGTTCTTGATGTGTTATTGGACCATGATCAGAAGACCGGTCTTTTTTGGTTGTTCCTCTATAAATAAATCAATCTATATTCATCTGCTCATAAACTCTTATTTTTCCCCCAAAGACGTACTGATTTGCATTATGTCATGTGGCTTACAAAGAACAAATCTTAGCCATAGAGGAAGCACTTTGCTTTATTAGTATATGTGTATACATACATATAATTTAACTTTAAGTATGAGTTAATAATGCATTTTGTCTTTGGGAATAGTTTCATAGCTTATGATAGTCTTTTCTGATGCAATCATACTTCATGAAAACATTAAAAATTTTCTATTTCAAGATCTCATGTAGTGTGGTGAAGTGGAAAATACTGGAGGGAGTAAGGTGACTTCTGTTTTCTCAGAAATCTCACTTATGATACTATTGAGTAAGACTGACTTCTTTGATAACAGGGATAATACTCAATAAATGCTCAGACTTTTATCTGAGCTATTAGATAAGTTGGAGTGGGAACCAAATATTTAAGATAGTATTTCAATAGCTAATTATAGTTTGTCTACAAAATCACTCTTTCAACAGGAAATTCTATCTTAAAGTTTTATGTTCTGTAATGGAAGAATAACAGTAACTTCTTATTTTTCATTTTACCTAGTGCTAGTCTAATACTGGAACATTTCAGAAATACTGATTATGCTAGGATTGAAAAGAACAATCTGCAATAGTTAAATAGAAAGAGAAAAGGCTTCCAGTGAAAATATAAGGGTTGGAATTCTGGTGCTCTTTTAACAACTGTGTGTGTAACTGGACATTTCAACCTCTAGCTTTTGTTTGTTTATGCAGAGTGTGACTATATTAGATAACTGTCCTTCCTAAGAAACAGGAGTTTCATCATTTTCCTAGGGTATTCAAATTGAAGAAAAGGAAAAAAGGGAAGAGGAAACAGCTGTATACAAGATCTTGATAATGAATGAAATAAGCAGTTAAATGTTGCAGATCAGTGTGTTAACTTGTCCCTTACTTTATTAAAGGATTTATACTTTGAGAAGCTAGGTGATAGGCTAAGCAGTTTACTTATTTCATTTGAGTCTCAGCTTATGACAGGAGCTCTGTTGTTCTCTTTATAATACTTCTCATTAGAAATGGCTACATTATTCAATGCTTTCTTGTTGATAACAAGGATTATTAGGAATAGGAAAGATGGGGAGAAGTGGACTGAGTTGAAAAGTTAACAAGTACTACTGGCTTTTATTTATAGAAAAGCTTCATTGTAGGGCTTTAGGGAATTCCTTTGTGGTGGTTTTGTTGTTGTTACACTATTGTCTATACAACTTTTTTAGTATCTGTTTTTTTTTTAATCTTTTTTTTTCTTTTTTTTTTGGTTTTTCAAGGTAGGGTCTCACTCTAGCTCAGGCTGACCTGGAATTCACTATGTAGTCTCAGGGTGGCCTTGAACTCATGAACTCATGGTGATCCTCCTACCTCTGCCTCCCGAGTGCTAGGATTAAAGGCATGTGTCACCATGCCCGGCCTGTTTTTATAAATCTTTTATGAAATTGCATTAAAATAAAGTATCTTTATATTCCTGATTTGCATGTTCAGCTAATAAATCTGTTGATATGATGTGATTATTTATAGCATGCCTTTTCTCAAAAATTTCTCGGGCTGGATGGCAAGCTATATAAATTTAATTTAAAATTATGAAATAAGTCACAAAAAGTGTATCACATATCCACTTAATCTTACCTGAGTTAGACAGATAGAAAGGCAGGTTGACAAGAAATGTCCTGACCTTGGAACTTGGGTTAGGGAACTAATACGAAGTCATACTAAATAATTTTTTTTTTTGAGGTAGGGTCTCGTTGTAGCCCAGGCTGACTTGGAAGTCTCAGGGTGGCCTCAAACTCAAGGCAATCCTCTGCCTCCCGAGTGCCGGGATTAAAGGTGTACGCCACCATGCCTGGCCTAAGTAATTTTTTTATAGATATATAAGGTTTCTTAACCTTATATTTTTATTTTTAATTAATTATTTATTTATTTATTTATTTATTTATTTATTTATTTAGGTAATGGGCACTCAGGGCCTCCAGTCACTGCAAACAAATTCCAGATGCATGTGCCTCCTTGTGCATCTGGCTTACGTGGGTCCTGGGGAATTCAACTGGGGTCTTTTGGCTTGGCAGGCAAATGCCTTAACCACTAAGCCATGTTCTCTGGCCACTTATTTTTCTTTCTTTCTTTTCTTTTTTTTTTTTTTTTTTTTTTTTTTTTTTTTGTTGTTGTTTTGTTTGTTTTTCAAGGTAGGGTCTTGCTCTAGCCCAGGCTGACCTGGAATTCACTCTGTAGTCTCAGGGTGGTCTTGAACTCACGGCGATCCTCCTACCTCTGCCTCCCGAGTGCTGGGATGAAAGGCATGCGCCAACACGCCCGGCCCCCTTATTTTTCTTAACCTTGTTCTGTGTTATCTTTATTTAATATAGTAAAAGAGTCTCCAGGGGCAAGTCTTCTTTTTGTTTCAATTCATCACTTATAAAATGTTTGTCTTAATCTTGTTTTCTCAGTTGTTGCTGTCCCTTCTAGTTAGTTCATTTTAACCTATTCTTGGCCACATGCTAGTGAAAATATTTGAATTACTGGCCATATTGCCATAGAAATTAGTTTCTAGAATGTTTTTGAAGGCCACTGGTAGAAATGTTAGATTTAACTAAGTTGTTGTCCTCTGCATATAATTACTTAAAAGTGTTTGCAAAATGAATGCTTATAGTGCAGTTGTTGGCAAAAGGGTCAGAAAGCTGGGTGGATGGTGTGAATTTTTCTCCCCTAGTTATGCAATTTCATTTTATTTTTTATGGTAGTAGTATAGAACTCGCCTTATACTTGCTAAGCAAATACTTTGCCATTAGGTTAATCCCCAGTCCTGTAGTTTGCAGCTTAAGGCCAGTAGTTTGTGAAGGTACATACAGAATATTATCTTAGAAGACTGCAATAACTTCACCATGGGTTCTATTATTTCTACTACCTCAATACCTTTAGCTACCTCAGTACCTTCTGTGTCTGTGATTAGTGCTTCTTCTAGTTAAAATTTTATTTTAGATTATTTAAATATATAAAATATGTTTAATAGTGCTGTCACCTTCATATTTTGTTTGAATATTTACATGAATCTTATGAAGAGATTTTTTTCAAACTGAAAGAGTAGAGGTTGTTGTAATTTATTTACTGAGATCTTTGTAAGAATAGATTATTGTTAAAGTAAGTCATTTATAAGTGAGAGAGATCCTAACCTGCAAAAACTACTTTTTTAGAGAAGAAAAAGTGTATTTTTTAACTTATATTTATTTTATAAAAGATGAATAAATTAGGAACTTGCGCCCCTCCTTTCAAAACTGCTTCTTTTAGTTGCCTCCACCTATCCACCCTTTGGTTAATAACGCTATCATTTACTATGTTTTGAGTTATAAGGTTTTTATGCATTTTATCCACATCTCCCACCATTTTTAGTCAGCTGCTTTTGACCCTTGAAAATGTCTCTCAAACTCATTTTATTTTTTCAGTTTTTTCTGCCACTACTGTCTTTTTGATTTCTTGTTATCTTGGTTCTGTTGTGATAGTCCTAAACTGATTCCTCTCCTCTAGTCTTTTCCCTTCTGTTATTACAACCTGAGTTGTTTTCTAAAGTACACTGTCACTCTTGCTAACTAACCTCTTGCTTTAGTAAAACATTCAGTTTCCTTAACATGTCTTTAAAGGCTTGTAAGTAACCTGGTTAGCTTTACAAGTAACTTTGGCTCTTTCTAGATGTGTTGATGTCTAGTTTGTACATTGCTGTATGTACACACTCCATTTTCTCAAGATTTACCTTGATCATGCTTTACTATCTCCCTTATCATGCATCCTTCATCACCTCCCAGTGCTATATTTTCTCTCAGATCATAAATCAGGTATTACTAAGCTATCTGTTATTATAGTCTATGTGAACTCTCTGAAGATGCAATCACTGTACCTTTAAAGAAGCAAAAACATGGGAATTTAGTGTGATAAAGATATTAATAAAAGTATATACAGTGCTGAACAGTTGGACATTTTACCTGTAGGTTTAACTATATGCTTATTTAAAATGTATGTCAAAGAAAACTAGTCTATTCAGACAAAGATAACTCAGCCTCTTTTGAGTGTCTGGATATAGAGTAACAACTGACTAAAAATAGAAACTTGATACATTTGTGTGTTTTGATAATGCATGAATGGCTCTTCCAAAATAATTTGAACATACTATGTATGTTACTATATAAGATAGAGCAAAGAAGCCTTGGGATTATCATCTAAGAAGTATTGATAAGATTTTTGGTTTTCTCTCTGGCTTTATTCATAGCTTTCTGTTTCATAGGATTGACAAATTAATATTATTCGGGAGTTGGGAAGTTCACTTTCATTGAATAACTGAAGTAAGAGTGAGAAATTATTTTCTGTTCTGGAGTCTGTATCGTAGGCTGCTCAGAAGCAGCTACTGGAAGCAAAAATTTTAATCATTTCCTAGACATTTTTATTATCTTAAGCAATAAATTTATTAAGCTCTTTGAAGAAAATTACATGTAAAGATATAATAAAAATGGTAGAAAAACGGTAGAAAAGTTAGAGGCCTCGAGTTATTAGAGTACATAAATAAGGAGTTACCTTGATATTTAATGAGGCAGATTAGAAAATAGATTGTTTTGAATTTTTATTGGCATCAAAAACTAACATGTACATGTTTGCAGTCCCTTATATATTGATTCTTTGTAAATAGGATAATATTTTAAAAGTAAGTGTTTTTCCTTCCAAATAGCTTTTGCCAACGAAAAAGTTTTGGGAACCTGATGATTCAACAAAAGATGGACAAAAAGGCATATTTCTTGGGGATGATGAATGGAGAGAGACTGCATGGGGAACTTCTCGTAAGTTACTGCTGTTGGGGTGAGAATTGTGGAAAAAAAAACTTATTTTTTTAAAGCTCTGCATATCTTTGGTAAATTGGGGAGGAAATTTGTGATGTCTTTACTAAGGATTTTTCTAAACCATTGTAATTCAGATTTCTTATGGTAATTTGACCCTTACCTGATAGTATCCTTATTTGATTAATACATTTCATTGATTAAGTGTATTTATCACAAGATTTTTTAAAACTTTTTAAATCTGATAATAAAATTCTGAATAAACAATGATAAAAGTCTTGTAAGATAGAAGACTCATTAACTGAATTACATGAATTTTTTTTTGTCTTAAATTGTATTGGATAACAATGACTGATTAACCATACCTCAGTCTAGACATTAACCAGTCCCAGAAAGATAGTAAATTGTCATAGTGATACAGAACTGTTAGAGAGCAGATACAGGGCTAGAAAGAAAGCTCAGTGGTTAAAGTCGCTTGCAGAGCCTGATAGCCCGGGTTTAAATCCCCAGTACCCATGTAAAGCCAGATGCACAAAGTGACACATGCATTTGGATTTCATTTGTAGTGGCAGGAGGCTCTAGCATGCCCATTCCCTCTCCTTTTCTCATTTTTTCTCTGGTTACAAATAAAATATTTTTCAAAAGTACAAGGCTGGGGCTGGAGAGATGGCTTAGCAATTAAGGCATTTGCCTGCAAAGCCAAAAGATCCCGATTGGACTCTCTAGGACCCACATAAGGCAGATGCACAAGGGGACACATGCATGTGGAGTTTGTTTGCAATGGCTGGAGGCCCTGGCATGCCCATTCTCTCCCTTTCTCTTTTGCTCTCAAATAAATAAATAAAATAATAAAAATACTTTTTTTTAATTTGTTTTGGTTTTGCAAGGTAGGGTCTCACTCTGGTCCAGGCTGACCTGGAATTAACTATGTAGTCTCAGGGTGGCCTTGAACTCACAGTGATCCTCCTACCTCTGCCTCCGGAGTGCTGGGATTAAAGGCATGTGCCACCACGCCCGGCTTCTAAAAATACATTTTTTTAAAAAAAGTACAAGGCTGGGCGTTTTGGCACATGCCTTTAATCCCAGCACTTGGAAGGCAGAGGTAGAAGGGTTGCTGTCTGAGAGTGAGCTGCTAGCTCAAAAAAAAAAAAAAAAAAAAAAAAAAAAAAACTAAAACTAAAATAAATAAATTAAATAGATACATACTACAAGTAGGAGGACTAGAGAGATAGCTCAGCACTGAAAGGCACTTGCTTACTTGCTAAGCCTGACAGCCTGGGTTCAGTTCCCCAGTACCCAAATAAAGCCAGATGCATAGTGGCACATGCATCTGGAGTTCATTTGCATTGGCAAGAGGCCCTAGTGTGCCTGTTCTCACTTTCACTCTGTCTGCTTCTTTCTATCTCTCTCAAATATAAGAGAGATGAATGTTTGATTTTTATAAGTAGTGGCTTTAAAACTTCTGTGAATCTTACAAAGACTTTTTTGTCACAATAAAGTAATTGCCAAAAAGCTAAAACCCAAAAGGTTAAGAAGTTGTAGAAAATTTTACTGGATTGAAAATTTTATTAATAGATGATTTAGGTTATTTCCTTAAAATACTGGGAAGTTTCTTGGAGTTCAAACAATATGTAATAGATAGTGTGCCAGATTTGGAGACTAGAAAGCTATACATGTTAGCATCCTCACTGCAAGATTGTTGTTGTTTTTAATTAGAATTAACCTATAATATTAGATTAGTTGCACAATTTAAAATATTCACTAATTTGTGCTGAGATTCATGTTCCCTACAAATACCACATCCTTTATACTAAGAGCCTGTGTGCTTGGTAACTTTATTAATGGACTTTTCAAAGTTGAATAGAGGGCTGGGGAGATAGCTCAGGAGTTAATTAAGGGACTTGCCTGTAATGCCTGACAACTTCAGTTCAGTTCCCCAGTCAGTACCCCTGTAAAACACAAAATGATGCATTCATCTGGAGTTCATTTGCAGTGCCTATTGCCCTGGGGCACTCATTCCGTCTCCCTCATTCTCTCCATTCTCTCTCCTTGCAAATAAATGTTGTAAAAGTTGAATAGGATAAAAGATGGTAGAGAAATTTTCATGTTTATAATTTTACTCAGTTCCTATGTCATTCCTTTGCCCAACTTAACTTTTAGGTCTATAAATAAAATTTTAATAATGAGTACTAATTTTGCTAGAAATCATGAGAAAATAGAAATGAACAGAATCTTGTTTTAGTAACATTTATTTGATGTCGTACATGTGTAAGTATGAATAATACATTTCTTGCTTCCCAAAGTAATTGTCATTTTTAGGAAAAACACATTTTATGGCTGCAGGAAGCTTATCCATTGCTCCTTGCCACTAAAGTGATATACTTGATATGCAGTTAGCATATCAGAACTTGGATCATGTTGGTTTCTGTAGCTGAAGTGCTCTCAATCCTCCCCCATTTGCTTACTAAGCTTAAATATTTTCTTTGAGATTCATTCTTTAGATTGGGAAGAATCATGGCCTAATATTTTCTATTCCTATAGAATCTTGTATTATTTTTGTTGTAAGACTTACCCTATTAGGTCTGTCCTCTCTGAATGAATAAATAAATACATACTCTCTTTGAGGGCAGAGATTGTCTTCTTCCTGGATTCCCCAGTATAACACAGTGTTTACCACGAGAGACAGTATAGCAATGCTTGAACTGTTTAGATGAATGATTGAAGAAAAGTATATAATAACTAATTTCTTATGGACACAGTGCTGAAATAGAAAGGTTTTAATATGGTTTAACAAAAGTAATAGTCATTTCCTGAGACTACAGAGTAAATTCCAGGTCAGCCTGGGCTAGAGGGAGACCCTACCTCGAAAAAACAACAAAAAGTAATAATCACTTCAAAATTAATAGTGAGATAACTGAACATTTCTTTAGTATTCAACTTAGGTGATGGGCTATACATAATATTAAGTATTGTAATGGTCCACAAATTGTAGCCAACTGGTGCTATTAAAAATAGTTTTCAGCAAAAACTATTTGAATGTTGCCTCATATATATTAATGGTATTTATAGTATGCTAGTTTTCAGATGTTAGAAGTTGTCTTTTCTATCACAAAAAATAACTAGAAAAGGTGTTTGTATTAAAATGAATGGGAAACCTTAGAAAAAAATTAAAAACAATCTTTTTTAAAAAATGTTTACCTGAGAGAGAGAATGGGTATACCAGGGCCTATAGTCACTGCAAATAAACTCCAGATGCATGTGCCACCTTGTATATGTGGCTTACATGGGTACTGGGAATTGAACTTAGATCCCCAGGTTTTCCAGGCAAGTGCCTTATCACGAAGCCGTCTCTCCAGCCCTTAAAACAAACTTTATCGGATACGTAAGTTTTTCACCAACAATAGAAAATTGTGATATAACTGTTTTTTCTAGACTAATCCATTTCTGTTTATTGTTTTAATAAGAGCATGATAACAAACAATATTATACTAAAAGGGAGTGTTGATTTTCTTACCTAAATATATTAATTTGTGTAAATTTTGTTCAGTTTAACAGTACAAAGTACATGGTTTTATTCTTCTTCCAAACAGATCATTCAATGTCCCAGCCTATTATGGTGCAGAGAAGATCTGGACAGGGTTTTCATGGAAACAGTGAAGTAAATGCAATTCTTTCTCCGCGCTCAGAAAGTGGAGGCCTTGGTGTGAGCATGGTAGAATATGTATTAAGTTCTTCTCCTGCTGATAAATTGGATTCTCGATTTAGGAAGGGAACTTTTGTAAGTAGTTTGAAAAAATATCTATTTAATATTTATTTTTTATTTGTTTTTTGTTTTTTTGGTGGGGGGGTGGCGGGAGTTGATTGACCGGGAGTTTACCAACTAGTCTCAGGGGTGGCCTCAAACTCACAGTGATACAGTGATCCTCCTACCTCTGCCTCCTGTGTGCTGGAATTAAAGGCATGTGCCGCCACATCCAGCTTTTTTTTTTTTCTTGAGTCATGCTGGTCTTGCTGTGTAACTTTGGCTGGCTATTACTTTCTATGTAGCCCAGGATGGCCTTGAACTCATAGCAATTGTCCTGTTCTTAGTCTCTTAAGTGCTGGGCTTACAAGCATGCCCACCACGCCTAGCAGAGTTTATAGTTCCCTTTGAGCTGAAAAAAAAAATTGTAGCTATATGCACTTTTTCTTCACTTGTCTACTTTTTGAAATACATGAAACTATAGAACAATTGGAATTACTTTTGTCTTAACTGAGTTAGTAAAACCAAACCCCATTTTCTTTAAAACATTTACAAAGTGAAATTTCTTATTCCTGATAGCACTTGATCTGTAAGTTACTAAATAAGATCATCTATGCATTAACTCTTGAACTTGGCTTGTGATGTCACTACTTTTCCAGCATTGTTGATACTTAAGGTTGCCTTAACCCTTCTCTTATAAACCAGTCGTTACACTCAGTGTTTTGGCCTTTGCTAATTACTTGACAATGAAATTAAAACAGTACTTTCATTGTTTAAATGCACTATAGTGCAGTTTGGGTCACTATATAGTTCCCGTTTTGTGTGTGTTCTATTAAATATTTAGAATCCATACAAGATTCTTTTTCTTCAGGGTACTAGAGATGCTGAAACAGATGGACCTGAGAAAGGAGATCAAAAAGGCAAGGCTTCTCCATTTGAAGAGGACCAAAACAGAGATCTTAAACAAGGAGATGATAATGATTCTAAAATAACAGGCAGAGGTTTGCCAAATGGAATGGATGCTGATTGCAAAGATTTTAAGTAAGATTTTAATTTTCTCAAGAAGAAAATCATATTTCTTTAGGGATCATTACAAGTAGTTGATGTGATTTAGACATTTTCTAATTTGAGTTTATATTATTTCCTTTGTATCTTGCGTTATCTTAAGAGTATTATAAAACTTATAGTGATAGTCTAAATTTGACATTTTTCTGTGTTTCAATTAGTGAATTATACACCAATCTGATTTTTCTTCTTTCGAGATTGCTTTGAACACCTTTCTGTTGGAATTTTTCTATCTTTGTGTTCATCCCTATCTCCATTTAGTTTAGTTTAGTTTTTTTTTTTTTTTTTTTTTTTTTTTTTTTTGAGAAACTCTTATGTAGCTGGCCTTGAACTTGCCATGTAACCAAAGATGGCCATAAACTTCTGATCCTCCTGCCTCTATCTATGGAGTTGCTGGAATTAGAAGTGTTTGCCACCATGTCTGGTGTGCGTTGTGTTTGGGGGATCAAGCCCGAGGTCTTTCATGCATGTTAGTCAGGCACTCTACCAACTAAAATACATTCTGAGTCCCCATTTAATTTTTACTCTTCCATATGAGGAGGCAAAATTAATTGCTCTTTCTTAAATTAGTTTGTGCTAATATTGAATATTATTCCTTCACAAGGAAAGTGGGAAACATTAGTTTTAAGATCAGAATTCTTTTTTTTTTTTCTTTTCTTTTTTTTTTTTTTAGGAGAGAGAGAATTGGCATGCCAGGGCATCCAGCCACTATACTCAAACTCCAGAAACGTGCACCACTTTGTGCATCTGGCTTACATGGGATCTGGAGAGTCGAACATGGGTCCTTAAGCTTTTCAAGAAAGAGCCTTAACTGCTAAGCCATCTCTCCAGCCCAGAATTTATTTTTAATTGAGACAGAGAGGAAGAGGCAGAAAGAGAATGGGTGCGCCAGCAGCCTAAGTCATGACTCCAGCCTTCAGAATTCCTTAAGCTAATACTTTTTTAAACTCTTTCTTTATGCTGTGTTTATGGGGTTTTGTTTGTTGTTTGGGTTTTTTTGTTTGCTTGTTTGGTTGGTTTTGGTTTTCATTTTTCGAGATAGGGTTTCATTCTAGCTCAGGCTGACCTCCTATCTCAGCCTCCAAGTGCTGGGATTAAAGGCATGTGCCATCACGCCCAGCTTTTTTTTTTTTCTTTTTTTCTTTCCTTTTCTTTTCTTTTCTTTTCTTTTTTTTTTCTCTTCTCTTCTCTTCTCTTCTCTTCTCTTCTCTTCTCTTCTCTTCTTTTTTTGGATTTTCGAGGTAGGGTCTCACTCTAGCTCAGGCTGACCTGGAATTCACTATGTAGTCTCAGGATGGCCTTGAACTCACGGCGATCCTCCTACCTCTACCTCCCGAGTGCTGGGATTAAAGGCGTGCGCCACCACACCCGGCTCCAGCTTTTTTTATTTTTAAATTTATATACTTATTTTTGAGGGAGGGCAGGTAGAGTGAGAATGGCTGTGCTGCAAATGAACTTCAGGCATGTGTGCCACCTTGTGCATCTGGCTTACATGGGTAGTGGGGATTCGAACCTGGGTCCTTGGGCTTCATAGGCAAGCTCCTTACCTGTTAACCCATTTCTCCAGCCCAAGTATTGTCTTTTAGCCTTCCAACTTAGTTTAAACACAGTGCACATTTAACTCTATGTTAGAGAGTTGTTGCTTCATGTTGATCTTTGTATTTTATGCTTTCGTAGTCAGCTACTTTGGATCATTTTTCTAAAAATGAGAATCTTGAGATCTTCAGTCTTGGGTAGAATTGTTGTTATACACTACACATTATACTCCTGCATTTATTGACTTTACTTCCAAAAGCAGAGTAACAATGCTTTTAGAACAGTGCTATTTCCACCTGTTCTGAGTGCATAAAAGCATCTCAAACCAATAAACCTTCTTTCAATAAGAAGTAAATTTAATGTTCTTTATTTTACAAAAACAGTGATTAACTTATGTTCACTTAAGTGTCTAGAGAATATTTCTTATTAGGAATTGCTTTGTACACTGCTCTGTGTATGTTAGAAATTTATGCTAATGTATAGTACCTGAAGTAAGAGGCAGAATTTGGTGAATGTAACAGCTGGCATTAAAAGGCAGATAAAACACTCATTACCATTAGTTTAATGTACTTGGGCTTGAATATACTATAAGTGCATGGCTCCTAGAAGAAGTTTTTTGTTTTTTTAAAGGATGAGGATTCAATAAAAGTAGAAGAAAAGAGAGATTGCACATTAAAATTAGAAGTAAGGTAAAAATAAAGAACATGAACAGTGTTAAGAGAGAATCCAATGCTTAATTAAAATAAGTCCAGCATTTATGAATTTCTTGGGAAAATTATGGAGGACATAGTATATAGTTATATAATATATGTTACAAATATAGTAAATAGTTAGAAGCACTCTAAAAGATGAAACCTGGCTTAAAGGCCATATTTAAAAAACAAAGGTCAGCCTGGCACTTGGAAGGCAGAGATAGAAGGATTATTGTGAGTTTAGGCCACCCTAAGACTACATAGTAAATTCCAGTTCAGCCTGGGTTAGAGAGAGACCCTAAGTCAGGTGTTTTTGCACACACCTTTAATTCCAGCACTCAGGAGGCAGAGGTAGAAGGGTCGCTGTTTGAGGCCAGCCGGGACAAGAGTGAGATCCTACCTCAAAAAAACAAAAATAGGGCCGGGCATGATGTCACACGCCTTTAATTCCAGAACTCAGAAGGCAGAGGTAGGAGGATCACTGAATTCGAGGTCACCCTGAGACTACATAGTTAATTCCAAGCCAGAGTGAGATCCTACCTTGAAAAACCAAAAAAAAAGGGGGGGGCTGGAAAAATGGCTTAGCAGTTAAGGCGCCTTCCTGCTAAGCCTAAGAATGCCAGTTCGAGTCTCCAGGTCCCACAGTTAGCCAGACAGACACAAAGAGGTGCAAGGCCGCACTTGCCCACAAGGGGGCACACATGTCTGGAATTCGTTCACAGCAGCTGAAAGGCCACTGACACCCATTCTCTCTCTTTCTCTCTCTCCAAAAAAAAAAAGCAAGGGTCAGGAGTCAGCGTTTTTAGAGACATTTCTGGTGGTATCCCATATTTTATTTAAGTCAAGAAAACCATTCCATTATTCATGATCCTTTTTTGCCTTTTGGGGGGTGGTGAATGGGTTAGTTTTGAGCCTTCCCATATTACTTAATATCTATTACTTAATAGTGAATCTATTTGTCTTTTACACTTATTGTTCATTATGTCCATGTTTGGAAATAAAAGTTTCAGATAGTATAATTCTAAAAATGAAGGCCAAGTTTTCTTTAAAATTGACTTAGGTCATTAAGCTATTTAAATTGAAGAAAGTAATCATTAACAATATTAAAAATACCAAAACTATGTCAAATAGAAAAAAATGAGAAAGTGGAATAATTGATAAGCCAGAATGACTTATTTGCTCCTTATATTTTATGACTATTTGCTTTTCATATATTACCATTTTTGTTTTTGACTATTTACTTTCACTCATAATACTTTTTTTACTTTATTTAGTCGTACTCCTGGAAGTCGTCAAGCCTCTCCAACTGAAATAGTTGAGCGCCTTGGCCCTAATACTAATCCCCAAGAGGGATTGGGTCCTCTTCCTAATCCTACAGCAAATAAACCACTTGTTGAAGAATTTTCAAACCCTGAAACTCAGAATCTAGATGCCATGGAACAAGTTGGTCTGGATTCCTTACAGTTTGACTATCCTGGTAACCAGGTACCCATGGACTCTTCAGGAGCCACTGTAGGCCTTTTTGACTACAATTCCCAGCAGCAGGTAAAACATACTTCCTTGAGAAATCTCTTACATATATACACTGGTGTAATTTGCAGAGTTGAAGCATTACTGTGAATGATAGTTCTTGAAATGAACATTTAATGTTTTACTGGTTAAAATGTCTTTGTAGTTAAGAAAGTTCTTCAAATAAATGTTTAGGGTTGGAGAAATACCTTAGCAGTTAAGGTGCTTGTCTGAAACACCAAAGGTCCCAGATTTGATTCCCCAGGACCCATATAAGCCAGATGCACAAGGTGACGCATGTGTCTGGAATTCATTTACAATCACTAGAAGTCCTGGTGCACCCATTTTCTTTCTCTTTCTGTGCCTTTTTCTCTGTCTTTTCTCTCTCTCTCAAATAAATATAAAGTCTCTGATCACTAGGGAACATCTAGCTGTGGGTGAGTTTTTCCTGCAGCTGGGCCTGGGCTGGCTTGGTCCAGGCCCAGGCCCAGACAGGAGATATCTCTAGCCTTTACTTTCCACATGACCTCCTTTATCCTCTCCAGCTCCCCACATGGCAGGAGCTCCTTGAACTTACTTTACTGTTTTCTTTCCATGCTTTTTCCCCCAGGCTCTCCATGTGGGATCTCTAGCCACGTGGGTGCATTTCCTTGGCTCTGCTTCCCTCAATAAATATAATAATTTAATAATTAAAATGTATATATAGAAATAATGTAAGAAAATAAATCAAACCTGGGTTCTGCTTTGCAGGCAAGTGCTTTAACTGCTAAGCCATCTCTCCATCCCATTACTTTCTTTTTTAACATTTAGTTTATTTGAGAGAGAAAGAGAGAGAGAGAGAGAGAGAATGACTGAGAATGGGCATTCCAGGACCTTCAGCCACTGCAAATAAACTCCAGGTGCATGTACCACTTGGTGCATCTGGCTGATACGGGTACTGGAAAATTGAACCTGGGTCCTTAGGCTTCACAGGCAAGCACCTTAACTACTAAGCCATCTCTCCAGCCACTCCATCCCTTTTTTATTTTATTTGTTTTGTTTTAGTTTTCTTGTTTTTCAAGGTAGAGTCTCTTACTAGCCCCGGCTGACCTGGAATTTACTGTGTAGTCAGCCTTCCAAGTGCTGGGATTAAAAGCGTGCGACATATACCACCATGCCCAGCTTTCCAATCCTTTTTAAAAACTTTTTTAAAAAATATTTTATTTTTTTTTATTTGAGACAGATATAGAAATAGGCAGGTAGAGAGAAAGAATGGGCACTTCAGGGCCTCCAACCATTGCAGACAAACTCCAGATGCATGTGCCACCTTGTGCATCTGGCTTACATGAGTCCTGGGGAGTCGAACCTGGATCCTTTGGATTTGCAGGCAAGCACCTTAATCGCTAAGCCATCTCTCCAGCCAAGACTTTTTTTTTTTTAATTAGAGAAAGGCAGGTAGAGATAATGGGTACCCCAGGGCCTCTAGCCACTACAAACGAACTCCAGGTGCATGTGCCACGTGCATCTAGTTTTCATGGGTAGTGGGGAATTGAAATGTGTCCTTAGGCTTCTCAGGCATTAACCACCACTAAGCCATCTCTTCTGCCCTTGTTTTCATAACTTTCTAATTGGAAGTGAAATTTTTGATACTAATTTTGTGTTAAATATTTCCCAACAGCTCTTTCAGAGAACAAACACACTGACAGTTCAGCAGTTAACTGCGGCTCAGCAGCAGCAATATGCATTAGCAGCAGCTCAGCAGCCACATATAGGTGAGTCTTAACAAGTGACCATTTTCACTAGATACTTAGAAAATTCTTGATGTTTCAAATGTTTTATTTTTCATTTCTTGATTTGTTGACATTACTTTTTGAAATGCTTTATATCAATAGTAATAGATCACATGGTAAAGGTATTAGTGGTAAAAATTATTTCTGACTTATTTGAGAGTGACAGAGAAAGAGGCAGATAGAGAATGAGCATGCCAGGGCCTCTAGCCACTGCAAACAAACTCCAGATGCATGTACCACCTTGTGCATCTGGCTTATGTGGGTCCTGGGGAATCAAGCCTCGAACTGGTGTCCTTAGGCTTTATAGGCAAGCACTTAACCACTTAACCATCTCCAAACCCGCGTATTAAATTTTTTAAAATTGGGGTTGTGAGATGGCTTAGCAGTTAAAGACCCAGGTTTTATTCCCCAGTACCCACTGGAAGCCAGATGTACAAAATGGCACATGCATCTGGAGTTCCTTTGTATGTCTGGTGGCCCTGGCCCACTCATATATTTTCCCTCTCTCCAAATAAATATATTTTTTAAAAATTAATTAAACAATTGGAACTTTGTCAAAGTTGTTGGTACCAAAGTGTTTTCTCAATATGAAGTTGAGAGAATCCGTTGTCTAGAAATTCAGATGTTATTTGTATCTGTTGTCTAGTCAGTAAATTTGCTTTTTAAATTGTTGGGAAATTATCCTAAGAATTTTGTTTTTGGTAGGGTCTCACGGTAGCCTGGCTGACTTGGAATTCACTATGTAGTCTCAGGCTGGCCTTGAACTCACAGCAATCCTCCTACCTCTGCCTCCCTAGTGCTTGGGATTAAAGGCATGCATGCATGGCACCACTCCCAGCCCCTAAGAAACTTTAAACATATCCGCTTTATTTTTCTTTGACATCTAATATTCAATAGGAATTACTACTATTAAAGGTCTATCTTGGAACATTGTCTATGGGGGTTGAGGTTGCTTTTGTGAAAAAAAATTTTGTTATCCCCACCGAATACAAATATTAATTACTTCAATAGGTAAATATTTCCATTAGCCATTTTAGTTTTTTCTCCTTCCAACTCTGTAAGTCTAACCTTTCTCATAGTAGAATGTGGATTAAAATGAGTTGCTTTTTATTTTTAAATTACTATAGATTCATGCGAAATTCCAAATAGTACAGACAAGTTCCCCATACTTCTATGTATACCGTATAACTAACTGGCTGGCTACCACCCAAGACTAAATGAACTAGAAAATCTAGAACAGCAAAATAATCCCTTGTAACCAGGGCATGAGAAATAAAAAGCTACAAAGTGGAGTGTAAGGAATAAATGAATATACGGAAGACATTTAAAAAAAAATTGCAAGCTGGTATGCACATATAACTCCAGGACTGCAATTACTGTAGCTGGAGAACCATGTATGAGTTTGAAGTCAATTTGAACTACACAGTGAGATACAGGCTAACCTCATCACACAGAGATTGACTTAAAATCAAAATGGATAAGCTGGGTATGGTGGCTCATGCCTTTTATCCCAGCACTTGGGAGGCAGAGGTAGGATTGCTGTGAGTTAGAGGCCACCCTGAGACTACATAGTGAATTCCAGGTCAGCCTAAACTAGAGTGAGACCCTACCTTAAAATAAAAAAAATCAGCCAGGCATGGTAGCACATGCCTTTAATCCCAGCACTTGGGAGGCAGAGGTAGGATTGCTGTGAGTTAGACGCCACCCTGAGACTACATAGTGAATTCCAGGTCAGCCTGGGCTAGAGTGAGACCCTACCTTGAAACCCTCCCCCAGAAAACAAAACAAAACAAAAACAAAAACAAAAAAACATGTAGACAAAAACCAAGTTTTTCTAAGCTCTTAAATAGAGATAACATGCTATTTTGCAAAACATGTCAGTTCTTTCCTTACTTAAGGTGTGAATTTAGTATACTGTTGGTCAGAATGCCAACAGGGTTTTGTTTGATTGGAACTTTAAGTTTTGTTTTGTTTTGGTTTTTTGAGGTAGGGTCTCAGTCTAGCTCAGGCTGACCTGGAATTCACTATGTAGTCTCAGGGTGGCCTCGAACTCATGGTGATCCTCCTACCTCTGCCTCCCTAGTGCTGGGATTAAGGGCGTGCGCCACCACACCCGGCTAATTCCCCCGAGGTGGGGTCTCACACTAGCCTAGGCTGACCTGGAATTCACTGTATAGTTTCAGGGTGGCCTCAAACTCATGATGATCCTCCTATCTCTGCTTCCCAAGTGCTAGGATTAAAGGTGTGTGCTGCCACGCCCAGCAGGACTTTGAATATTGGTTTTAATGTTTGTCTCAGGAAAGGAAAATCAAAAAATTAATGGAAAATAATGGAGGATGAGTACTTGGTCAACTGTATTTTAAAATAATTACTTTCAATGATTAAAGGTGTTGTATTATTGGCACTTTAACTGCTGAGTCATCTCTCCAGCCCCACATTTCATTCTTAATTCTTTTGCAGAAAGCAGGTTCTAACATTACTATGTTCTATGGGTTTAAAAGTTAAGTAGATAACAAAAAAAAAAAAAAAAAAAAAGGAAAAGTTGAGTGCAAAAGAATATGGAGCAATTGGAACTTTGTAAGGGTAAATCTGGGTTGTTTGGATTGGGCTTATTTTTGTTGGAATATACTGCATTTGTATGTGGACTCTGAGTTGTGTGAAATATATCTCATACTGTGGATTTTAGTGAAAATTTTTGAAAATTAATATTGTTTAGAAATAGAAGTTTAGAAGTTTTAGGCCCCTAGAGATGGCTTGCTTGTGAAGCCTGGTAGCCCAGGTTCAATTCCCCAATACCCATGTAAAGCCAAATGCACAAATGTCAGTAATTCATTTTCAGTAGGAGGAGGCCCTGGTGCACCCACACACTCTGTTTCTGAAACAAATCAATAAAAATTTTTTTTTATTGATTTATTAGAGAGAGGGAGAGGGAATGGGTGTGCCAGGGCCTTCAGCTCCTGAAAATGAACTCCAGATGCGTGCACCATCTTGTGCATTTGGCTTATGTTAGTCCTGGAGAATCAAACCTGGGTCCTTTGACTTTGCGGGCAAGGGCCTTAACCACTGTTCTCTCTCTACCCCCCACTCCAGATTTTTTTTTTTTTTTTAAGTTTTATCTGGGTACAATGGCACACACCTATAGTCCTAGCACTGGAAAGGCTGAGGTGGGAGGTTGACCAGGCAGCCTCGACCTGCAGAGTGAGTTCCAGGTTAGCCATGGCTAGAGATAGACCCTGCCTCAAGAAACAAACAAGAGTTGGAGAGATGATTAGTGGTAAGGTGTTTGCCTGTGAAGCCTAAGGACTCATGTCCTACTCTCCAGAGGCAAGCACAAGGTTGCACATGCCCACTAGGTGGTGCAAGCATCTGAAGTTTGATTACGGTGGGTGAGGCCCTGGTGTGCCATTTCTCTCTCTCTCAAAAAAATAAAAATAAAAAACAACCAAAAAAAGATTAAAATTTGATTTATATGTAGAAACTGTTGAAAGTCTGTACAGTAATTACTTATATATACAAGTCCTTCTCTAGTATTGTAATGTATATTTTAAAATCTTTTTTTTTTTTAATTTTTTTTGTTTAAATACACTTTTTTAAAAATTTTATTTATTTATTTATTTGCATGCAGAGAGAGAGAGAGAGATGAGAGGCAGACAGAGAGAATGGGCACGCCAGGGCCTCTAGCCACTGCAAACGAACTCCAGATGCATGTGCCCCTTGTGCATCTGGCTTACGTGGGTCCTGGAGAATCGAACCGGGATCCTTTGGCTTCGCAGGCAAACGCCTTAACCACTAAGCCATTTCTCCAGCCCATATTTTAAAATCTTGATTAGCTTCTGCCAACTCCTTTTATAAGGATGTATACTACCCTCAGAAGTAAACCTAAAATTACTCTCCTTTTAGCTCCTCTTCTCTCTTTAATGTCTTGAAGACAGAGTCTAAACTACTTAGCATGGGTCTTTATTCTGAATACAGCCCCTGTTTTATTTCATTTTCTCTACCTGTCATTCATTAATCCCACCAACCACTGCCAGAGTTTGTTAGTTATCTCTCCTCTGTGTCTACAGAACTTAACTGTGCTACATTCTAGTTGCTGATTTACTTGTTTTTCTGAATCCTCCTTTCATACTGTTGAATTCCTAGCTCATAATATGATTATTGAACATTAATAGTTATACATCTAAACACTTTTAAGTGCTTATTGTACTGTAGTCATTTCATATTTCAAACCACATTTAGTTCTTGCAGAGGTCCTGTAAAGCAGCTGGTATTACACTGATTTCCTAAGTAGTTATTTAGCCAAAATTTGAACCGTGGACTGGAGAGATGGCTCAGCAGTTAAGGCACTTGCCTGTCAAGCCTAACAACCCAAGTTCAGTTCTTCAATACCCTCCTAAAGCCAGATTAATAGAGTGGTGTGTGCATCTGGAGTGCATTTGTAGCAGTTGGAGGCCCTGGCATGCCCATTCTCTCTTTATTTGTCTCTATTCTCTTTTTGCTTGCACATAAATAAATAAAAACTAAAAGCATAAAAAAATAATAATAAATTGGTACCATTATAGTATGCTCTCCCCTCTCTGATTCAGAGTAGAAATGTTTTTATGTAGTGAAGACAACAATACTTCACATTTTTATTCATTATTTCTCCCCTTTTTAAATATAGCTGGTGTATTTTCAGCAGGCCTTGCTCCAGCTGCATTTGTGCCAAATCCATACATTATTAGTGCTGCTCCTCCAGGGACTGATCCGTATACTGCAGCAGGATTGGCTGCTGCAGCAACATTAGCAGGTAACTTATTGTTCATCCTTGTTGCTTATTGTGGAGTTAGATTTAATTTTGGTGCAATCTTTATTTTTATCTCTTTTATATTTTATTTTTATCTCCTTGGGCAAATATGAAATTCGTAGGCAAAACTAAAACACTTTCCCGAATGAACTGAAGTTTCCAGAGATTAATTTTTTTCCAACTGTACTGATATAGGATAATGCCTAAGCAGAAAGTATTTTTCCTCCCTGTATACAATGGTTTAAATTTCCATGTTGTAGTTTAGAAATGTTACACTGTTGACCATACATCTCTATTTAAATATTCACAAACAATGTGAAGTAAAATTACTTTTCCAAAAAATAGGCTTAGAAAGTGGTAATATGAATACCCAGATAAGGGATAGTGTAAAGAGACATTCAGAAATCTGGAGAAAATGCATATCTAAACAGTTTCTTCAAAAGCACTGTCAAATGTGCAAAGCAAGCTGGTACAAAGAGTAAAAAGGGAAAAGCTGATTTCAGATTTTTGTTTAATACTTTAAGCTAGTAGATTAAAATGAACTTGTATAATCATTAGCTTTTAGTATAGAAATCTACACCATGTGATTCCATAATATGAGATTTCCTGAGCTATTTAACTGGCTATTAGGATGTAAAACAGAAAACTATTTATGAGACAGAAGCCACTTTAAAATACTTTTTTTTTTTTTTTCTTTTGGTTTTTCAAGGTAGGGTCTCACTCTATCCCAAACTGACCTGGAATTCACCCTGTATTCTCAGGGTGGCCTTGAACTCAGGGCAATCCTCCTACCTCTGCCTCCCAAGTGCTGGGATTAAAGGTGCACGCCACCACACCTGGCTCGGAGAAGCCACTTTAAGAGGTCATTTAGTTTGATAAACATAGTCCACATTCTGGGCTTGAGCTTTTTTAAAGTGCTATTGCTATTCAGCTAGAAGATATAATTTTAAAAAATTTCTGGTGGCCACAATATAAAAGTAAAAGAATAGTTGAATTTCAGTAGTGTGTTTGATATAGCCCAGTGTATCTAAAATATTATTTCAATATCTAATTTTTTTTTTTTTTTTTTTTCCTTCAAGGTAGGGTCTCACTCTAGCTCTCAGGCTGACCTGGGATTCACTATGTAGTCTCAGGGTGGCCTCAAACTCAAAGTGATCTTCCTACATCTTCCTACCAAGTACTGGGATTAAAGGCATGCACCCCTATGCCCAGCTGATACCTAATCTGTTTTTAAAGTGATAAATAAATCTTTTTTCAAAATCCTATGTGGATTCTGTTCTTACAGTACATCTTAGGTGGGGCTATGCATTTTAATTACTTAAAGCCACAAGTGGTTTCTGGATAGTGAGGTTCTTGGTAGTTTGACTTTGTTTTCAAAATGTATCCCTTCAAAAAGTCCTGTATTTTAAACATTCTTCATTATAGACTATCTTTAGGAATATATTTTGCCTTTTATTTTGTATTTTAGTGTTTTGATAATTTATTGTAGGCTTCATTTTCTTTCAAAGCAAAGTAAAACCAAGTTTGACTTTTTTTTTTTTTCGTTTTTTGAGGTAGGGTTTTGCTCTGGCCCAGGCTGACCTGGAATTAACTATGTAGTCTCAGGGTGGCCTCAAACTCACGGCGATCCTCCTACCTCTGCCTCCCAAGTGCTGGGAAAGTTCGACTTTTTTTAAAAAAATTTATTTATTTATTTGACAGAGAAAATGGGAGAGAGAGAAAGAGAGAATGGGCATACCATGGCCTCCAGCCACTGCAAATGAACTCCACATGCTTGCACCCCCTTGTACATCTGGCTTACATGGATCCTGGGTAGTCAAACTTGGGTCCTTTGGCTTTGAAGGCAAGCACCTTAACTGCTAAGCCATCTCGCCACCTCCCTCCCAAGTTTGACTTTTTAAATACAAATTAAGCCAGACCAAAAGCAAAAACAACCCCCCCCCCAACAAAAAAAGTAAAAACTTCCTTTGATGGGACAAGGTGGGCACGTGGTTGTAAGGCAATGGACTGCTAAAATACCAAATTAAATTGTTCCAATATTTGACTTAATAAGACTTTAGAATGCTTGAATCAATCAAGAATCATGACATTTTACTCATTAATGGGGCTTATTATGCATAGGTCTCTACTTCTCAGGAGTCAAACATTACCCTCCCCCCCCACCCCCTTGAGGTAGGGTGTCATTCTAGCCCAGGCTGATCTGGAAATCACTTTGTAGTCTCAGGGTGGCCTTGTACTCACAGCTATCCTCCTACTTCTGCCTCCCAAGTGCTGGGTTCAAAGATGTGCGCCATCACACCCAGCTTATTTTATTTATTTTTTATTGTTCTTCAGGTTAGGGTCTCACTCTAGTCCATGCTATCCTTGAACTCACAGTCATCCTCCTCCTCAGCCTCACAATTGCTGTGATTAAAGGCCTGTGCCACCATGCCTGGCTTTAAATATCGTCTTCAACAAAAGTAGAGCAGGAACAGTTCATTTTGTTTTTCCTAGTTTTCTTCTGCTTTTATCATCTGGCTTATTCCTGTATGTAAGTTACTAATTGTATAACTACACATATTTTTTTCTAACTATAAACACTGATATTATGTTTGTTTTCATATGAAAAATATCTTTAAATGCACAGTTTGCAATTCAAATACTGTTATAGCAAGTTTGCTTCTTAGTTTTGCTGTAGATGTCAAATTATTTTCATCATCAGAAAATTCTTGGTGGTGAATTTATTTTAAGAAATCTTAGCTTTGGGCTGGAGGAATGGCTTAGCAGTTAAGGCAGTTGCCTGCAAAGCCAAAGGACCGAGGTTCATTTCTCTAGGATCCACGTTAGCCAGATGCACAAGGGGGCATATGCATTTGAAACATTTGTTTGCAGTAGCTGGAGGCCCTGGCATGCCCATTCTCTCTCCCTCTATCTCCCTCTTTCTCTATCAAATAAAATAAATAAACATATTTTAAAAAACCAGAAATCTTAGTTTTATGTTGTTTGATACTCCCTAAATATATTGTCAGTGTCTGTATTAACCATAAATTGTGGTCAATATTTATATAGAGTAGCTGGGTAAATGTCCTGTCAACTCATTAGTAGCCTTGAATTTTGAATCTAGTAAGGCCACCACTGTCCCTTATGAACCCTTTCTTTTTTAAATAATCCATCCTAAGCTAGGCATAGCAGCCCATGCCTCTAATTTCAGCAATTGGAGGCTAAGGCAGGGTGATTGTGAGTTTGAGGCCAACCTGGGCTATGAATGAGACTTGTTTTTTAATAAAACATATATCAATTAAAAAATGAATGAAAAAAGTTTAAAAACTGAATGATACACATCTTAATATAATTTTTTTTAAAGTAGAAAGTATATGGCAAGCATGAGAAGGTAGAAGATTACAAGGACATAGTCAGCTCTTACATCTTATGCTTGTCCCTCTTTATAATGGTAATAGACCTCAAATATAAGTCTAACTGCTTTTCTTTCTTTGGGTGTGGTGTATGGGGTTTAGGTCCAGCAGTGGTTCCACCTCAGTATTATGGTGTTCCGTGGGGAGTGTATCCAGCCAATTTATTTCAGCAACAAGCTGCAGCTGCGGCAAACAACACAGCCAGCCAGCAAGCAGCATCACAAGCTCAGCCTGGACAGCAACAGGTAGGCCTTCATTCTGCAATATCTGAGGTTCCTTTTAAATTCCATGAGCTCCTGGTGTTTGTATCCTCAGTCTGTAACAGACTACCTTGTTTCTCGTTGATGTACAAATGTTTATTGTCTGTTTTGTTTTTGTTTTCTCGTATTTATTTAAAGATTTCATCGTTTCATTTCTTACTATTTTGCTTTATTAAAAGATCTAGCAATTCTTTTTTGGAGACAGGGTTCTATATAGTTAGAGCTGGTCTTGAACATACTATGTAAACAAGCTTATCCTTGACTTTTTTATGGTCCTTCCGCCACTTCCCAGCACTGGGATGACAGGCATGCACCACCACGCCCAGTTTTTGTGCTGCTGGGGATCCACAGCTTCTTGCTGTCTACTAGCTGAGCTATAACCTAGCCCCACAATGTTTAAATTTCTTTTCATACTTATTTAAAACTGTGCCAGTAAGTTAAGTATGCTATTGAATGCCTATAGTCCCAGCACTGGGACACCTAAGGCAGAAGGACTGCATTCAAGGCCAATCAAAAAAAAGCTGAATGTTTTTAATAAATATTCCCTTTAAGATACTAATCGAGATTATTTCATTTTGTCCTCTTTCAAAAAATTGTCTTGCAGGTCTGGTAAGATGGCTTAGTGGTTAAAGAGGCTTATTTGAATACCTACCAACACAAGCTCAATTTCTCACCACCCATGTAAAGCTAGATATAAAATGGCACACATCTGTAATCCCAGTGTGCCTATGACAAGGTGAGGTAGAGCCAAAAGAATCCAGAAGCTCACTGGTCTATCCAATTCAAAACAAGAAAGATCCCTGTCCCAAAAGAAGGCATGCTGAAATTATTTGCTCATACACGCGCATGTGTACATGTACACACACACACACACACACACAATTATAAACATTGGATAACTGTCAGAATTCTAGCTATTCCATTTATCATAAAGAAAAAACTTAATAAATATGGTGCTGCTTACTTGGTAGGTAGTCTTTATTCTGAACTTTCACTAGTATATTTTAATGCTATATTGGATGTTCTATTTAAGCTATAAGTACAAAGTAATAAAACTTCTCAGTCTTAAGAACCTCTCCTCTTCTTTTGAAGTAACTTGCATTTTTTTACTCTTAAGATTTTATATCAAAAGGGAGCCTTAAAGTTAAAGGCTCTCTTTTGTTAAAGTTATCTGAATTCTAAAATTGTGGTTTAAATTTTTTATTCTGCATTAGTCTCATAAAGAACAAAAATCAATTTTTCTTCCCCTAAGCTTCTTGTGTTGTAGTTTTCAGACTTCAAAAGTAATTTTAAAGCTGGGTGTGCTACTGCACACCTTTAATCTTAGCACTCGGAAGGCAGAGGTAGGATCTCTGTGAATTCAAGGCTAGCCTGAGACTGCATAGTTAATTCCAGGTCAACCTGGGCTAGAGTGAGACCCTACCTAAAAACAAACAAACAAACAAATAAAAACCAAAATCTAATTTTTAAAGTGTTCATTTAAGATTTTGGCATTTTCTCCTACTCTTGTTTATGAGAATATAAATATTACATGTATATATGAAATATTTTTTATGTATTTGAGGTAGAGGCACAGAGAGAAACATGAGTATAGGCATACCAGAGCCTCCTGCCACTGCAAACAAAACTCTAGGCACTTGTACTCTTTTGCGCATCTGGCTTTACGTGCATAATGGGGAATTGAACCGAGGCAATCACATTTTGTAAGCAAGTGCCTTTAACTGCTGAGCCATCTCTCTGGCCCTTAGATTTTTTTTTTTTTTTTTTACCCAGAGATCTTTTGAAGTCTCCATGTTATAAATGTCAAGAGCCAGTGGTTTGGGTTTTTTTTTTCAATGTTTAATTAAGTATTCAGTGATTTTTTTTTTCCTACTAAATCTAAATTTTTCAAAGAATAACCAAAGTCTACATGTGATAAACACATGCCTACCCAAGATAAATTTGTTCTTTTATTTGTATTGCTTCTAAGATAGTCTTCTGTTCCTTGCAGGTTCTTCGCGCTGGAGCAGGTCAGCGTCCTCTTACTCCCAGTCAGGGCCAGCAAGGGCAGCAAGCAGAATCACTTGCAGCAGCTGCAGCTGCAAATCCACCTTTGGCTTTTGGTCAGGGTCTTGCTGCAGGCATGCCAGGTATATGAGTAGTTAACAGGAGTTTGGTAGATTTTTGTTTGTTTGTTTGTTTGTTTGTTTGGAGTAGGTAAGGATTTGTAGGAATTTAAATAGACTTAAATTTTTAAATGAGTGGAGAAATCAAAAAAGTATCTTTAAAGTTTGGTCTACCTCGTGATCAATTTATTTAGAATTCAAGTGCTAATAGTTGAAATGAATAGTTTGTGAAACTTAGTGACAGAAATGGAAAATAAAGATCAGAATTCACAGCACACCATCTTTTTGACTGTTTGGGGCATGAAGTTTCATTAGCAGCATCTTACAGCTGACTCTAGCCCAGAAGTTTCAATATGGTGCATGAAGGAATAAAGCCAGTTGTAAGACTCTAGTCATTTAGTTAATATTGAGAGGTTTGCAACTAACGTTTTTTACTTTGAGCATAGTTAGATCTTGTTTGTCCCATTTTAAGTATTTTAAACTCTTGGGTGTTAATGGTAACAGTGTGTATAATGTACCTGTGAAAGCCTACTATATAAAAAAATCATAGTTTAATATTTATATGTCTTCAGCTTTTTTTCTCTCATCATTTCAAAGGTAGGGTCTCACTGTTAAGTCGGCTCTCCTGGAACTCACTCTGTAGTCCCAGGCTGGCCTCCAGTTCACAGAAGTCCTCTTACCTCTGCCTCCTAGAGCTAGGATTAAAGGTGTGTGTCATCATGCCCAGCTGTTTGTCTTTTTTTTGTTTGTTTGTTTTTTGTTTTTTTTCGAGGTAGGGTCTCACTCTGGCCCAGGCTGACCTGGAATTAACTATGTAGTCTCAGGGTGGCCTCTAACTCTCGGTGATCCTCTTACCTCTGCCTCTCGAGTGCTGGGATTAAAGGCATGCAACCACAATGCCCAGCTCTGTTCATCTTTTTTAAATGGGTAAAATAATTTTGTGAAGTTTTTTTTTTGCATAACTAGATATAAAATCACTATATTAATAATGACAGAAAGAAGGTGTTTTTCCTGGTTTTTCTGCATGTATGTGTAGGTTAGTACATAGTTTGTATGTGATATGTGTATGTATAGTACATGCACATACATTTGCAGATGTTGGGGGTG
Source organism: Orientallactaga sibirica (assembly GCA_036365145.1). NCBI lineage: Eukaryota > Metazoa > Chordata > Mammalia > Rodentia > Dipodidae > Orientallactaga > Orientallactaga sibirica. Next base: position 10,766,908 of record JAEOAD010000015.1, read on the forward strand.
CCCCGTGTGCCTATGAGGGCCAGAGGATAATATCAGGTGTCCTCCCCTACTGCCCTTCTGATTGCCCTGAGGAATTGCTCATTGAACCCAGAGCTGTTGTTTTTGCTCACATTGGCTGACAAAAGAACTTGCCACAGCAGTTCTCCAGTGTCTTCTGCCTGCCAGGGCTGGGATTACGGAGGTGTGTGGTCAAACCTAACTTTTTACTTGAATGCTGGAGATCAAGTCATGCAGGCTTAGGCCTTCTCAGGGCCTCATGCTTGATATGCATGACAAGAGCTCTTGCCCACTGAACCATCTCCCCAGCCCCTGAAGGTGTTTTTCTTAAGCTAGAAAAGTAGCACTTGTTTTGTGACTTGTGAGACATTCAGAAGATTCTTCATGCTAAAACTGTCTTTTGATGCCTTATATACTTCGTTCTGTTTAGGGATATGACAAAATGACATCCACCCCTCCCCTTTTTTGTCATAGGCTCACTGTGTAGTCTAGACTACCTTTAAACTGGCAATTCTTCTCTACCATCTTGAATTGTGGGATTATATGTATACATCATACCCAACTCAACTCTGATTTCAGCATCCAACTAATTACCATTATAAAACTAGTGTGTGGGCTGGAGAAATGGCTTAGCGGTTAAGTTACTTGCTTGTGAAGTCTAAGGACCCATATCCAAATCCCTGTTTACCCACATGAGCCAGATGCACAAGGTAGTACATGCATGTGGAGTTCATTTGCAGTGGCTAGAGGCCCTGGCTCACCCATTCTATCTGCCTTTCTCTCTTTCTCCCCCCCCCTTCCTGAAATGAATAAATAAAAATGAAAAAAATCTAGTGATATTTACAATGGGCTCACTTGAGAAAATTGATGTTACTTCAAGTCTCATTCATTAATTCTTCTTTCTTCAGTGCTCATTATCACATTCCTGTCCATTTTTAAAGTCCTTTCTGCTTAATCCTATCCTGTGTATTTTTTTATTTGAGAGAGGAAGAGGCAGAGAGCACACGCTAGGATTTCTAGTCAAAGCAGAGTCCAGACACATGTACTGTTTTGTATATCTGGCATTATGTGGGAACTAGAGAATTGAACCTGGGTCCCTTAGGCTTCACAGGCAAGTACCTTAACCTCTAAGCCATCTCTCCAGTGTACAATTTACTTCTTTTCAACTTTTTCAACAACTTCTGTTGTACTTCCCTTGTGAACTACTTAAACTCTATCCCACATACTTGTTTTTAAAACTTTATTTCTTTGCATGCATAGAGCAAGAATGGGCATGCCAGGGCCTCCAGCCACTACAAATGAATTCCAGATGCATGTGACACTTCATGCATCTGGCTTTATATGGCTTCTGGTGGGTTGTAGAGAATCAATCGTACCTGAGTTGTTAGGCTTTAATTTCTTTCCACAATCACCATTTTGACTCTTTGTGTTCCTGCCTTGTTTTTTCTATTGTTGCTTTTTGCTAGTTTACATCTCCTCCGTGCATGTATGTCCTTAGGTAGAGAAAATAGTGTAACTTAATGACCACATGTTTCAGAGTCAGAGCACCTGTTTTAAAAAGTAATTTATTTGTAAGCAGAGAGTGATAGAAGAGAGACAGAAGCCAGGCGTGGTGGCGCATGCCTTTAATCCCAGCCCTTGGGAGGCAGAGGTAGGATTGCCATGAGTTTGAGGACACCCTGAGACTACATAGTAAATTCCAGGTCAGCCTGGGCTAGAGTGAAACCCTACCTTGAAAAAAAAAAAAAAATAGAGACAGATAGTATATGAATGGGTATGCCAGGGCCACTAGCTACTGCAAATGAACTCCAGATGCATGCACTACTTTGTGCATCTGGCTTCACATGGATACTGGAGATTAAAATCTGGATTGTTAGGCATTGCAAGAAAGCGCCTTAACCACTGAACCATCTCTCCAGCCCTTCTTTGATAGGTTTGTGACCTTGGACAAGCTACTTTCCTCTTAGAACTTCAGTAGTAGAAGAGTAGAAACATTTTACTCTCTGTAGCAGAGTATATCACTTTGTATTCTTTCCTGAACAGTGAATATATTTCTGCTTTTGTACCAGACATTATCATATGTATTCCAGCTACTCCTGAAAATGAGTGTCAAAAAATGAATTCAATTAAATTTGCTTAGTGTTTAGTCTGTTTTGCATTTCCCTCCCACCTCCCAACTTGGTGGTTTTGTTGTTTGTTTTTGTATTTGGAGGTAGGGTTTCACTCCAGTTCAGGCTGTAGTCTCAAATTCACGGTGATTCTCCTATTCCTGCCTCCCCAGTGTTGGGATTGAAGGCTTTTTTTTTTTTTTTTTTTTTTTTTTTAATTTGAGGAGGGAGAGGCTTTACCTGGGCACTGGGGAATCAAACCCAGCTTCCCAGGCCTTGTAGGCAAGTGCTTCTCTCCGGGCCCTTGTTCATTTGTTTTAAGCGTATATGAATTGAACAAAATCATTCTCATGACTTGTCAATTTATGATCATTGTAGCTTGTGTTTGTTTCTTTTATGTCTCCTGGGGTTTTTCTGCTGCTCCCTTCTTTTTTGCTCATCTCATCTTTTTATTACCCTGTCAAAAATACATATGAGATGCTGCTGGGCGTGGTGGCACACTCCTTTAATCCCAGCACTCGGGAGGCAGAGGTAGGAGGGTCGCCATGAGTTCGAGGCCACCCTGAGACTACATAGTTAATTTCAGGTCAGCCTAGACCAGAGTGAAACCCTACCTCGAAAAACCAAAAAAAAAAAAAAAAAAAAAAAAACATATGAGGCTATCCCATTCACATTTTGAAATTATATACTTATTTGTGCATGGATAGATGGGTGAATGTGGGCATGACTGTTCCTGTGTAGAAGCCAGGGCCACCTTGAGATGTCTCTGTTCCTACCTTCCTCTACTTTCTTTAAGACAGGGTCTCTTGCCTCTGAAAACAGTTAGACTTGCTGGATCATGAGCTTGGCATTCATTTGGGTCTACCTTCCATTGTTGTATGCCTGTTGGTATCGCAGATGCTTATACCACTTTGCATTCTGGGATATTGAACCTGAGCGAGTAAGCTTTACAAGCAAACACCCTTAACTGCTGAGCCATCTCCCCAGCCCTACTCCCTTTTCCTGTTTTTTGATTTTTCATGGTGGGGGTCTCACTCTAGCCCAGGCTGACCTGGAATTCACTGTGTAGTCTCAGGATGGCCTTGAACTCATGGTGATCCTCCTACCTCTGCCTCCCAAGTGCTGGGATTAAAGGCATGAGCCACCATGCCCAGCTACCCTATTCCTGTTCTTAATGCTTTGCATGATTTAGCCCCAAACTACCCTTTTCATCTAATCTACTTACTCACACTGGAGTATATACTGTGGCCTCAAAACATATAATGTACTTTGTCTCTAGCCCTAACTCTCTCTCCCTCCCTTCCTTTGAGAGAGAGAAAGAGGCAGATAGAGAATGGATGTGCCAGGGCCTCCAGTTGCTGCAAACAAACTTCATCTCAACTGTTAATACAACCCATTCCCAGTACTCATTTATTAATGGCTCTTTATTCCACCTTTTTGTTGCAAACTAAATTGCACCTCTATTTAGTACTTCTTTCTGTCTTGGGTCTCGTTACCCTGTTAAGGGTTTATTTTCTACAACATTGATTGTAGCATGTTTACATATGAGCAAGTCAGCTGGCATAGCGGCTTTTCCTAGTACTTGGGAGGCTCAGGCATGCAGGTTGCACAAGTTTTGAGGTCATCTTGGGCTAAAGTGAGACAGTATCTCAAAACAAAAGGTGGGAGGACAGAATGTCTAAAAATTAAACGAAAGAGTTTTGTTTAAGGGGAATTTATTAGACTAATTTCACGTCTTAAAGTAAATTACATCTAGAATGAAAAATAGTGGTGCACTTTCTCAATAGGTGGCATTATTATTATTATTTATTTTATTTTATTTTTATTTTTTGGTTTCCGAGATAGGGTCTCACTCTAGCTCAGGCTGACCTGGAATTCACTATGTAGTCTCAGGGTGGCCTCAAACTCATGGTGATCCTCCTACCTCTGCCTCCCCAGTGCTGGGATTAAAGGCAAGCGCCACCACACCCAGGTATTAATCTTTAGTATAATATACAAAGCCATATAAAACCAGTCTATAATTTTCTATACTTTTCTCCCCCCCCTTACCTATCCTCAATCATTTGAATACTTATCTAACACTGAAACTTTCTCAGTAACAGAAAGATAATACAATGGAAAGTATATTTTAAAAACATTTCAACTGAATTATAGTAAAAGTGCTGCTCCATATTGATACTTATGGTCTGCATCTAAAACACGGAATGGAAATACATAGGCATGTACATATGTGTCAGTGCATATACCCTGTGTATGCACATATGGAGGCCAGAAGAGAAGGTTGTGTGTCCTTTTCTTCCGGAATCTGAATCTGGGGTTGTAGGCATGTGGGACTATGTCCAGCTTTTATGAGGATGCTGAGGGGTCAAACGCAGATAATCTGAGTTCTTCATTTTTATGGCAAGCATTGTTAGCCACTGAGCCGTTCCTCGACTCCAATAGCAATACTTTCAAGTAACAGTATTTTCTGAGTTTGGAGTTTAGGACTATCATGAGCCACCAACTGGTTTTAACTAAAACTATTGGCTAGGCTGGGCATGGTGGTGCATGCCTTTAATCCCAGCACTGGGGAGGCTGAGGTAGGAGTTTGAGGCCAGCCTGGGACTACATAATGAGTTCTATCAGGTCAGCCTTGGCTACAGCGAGACCCTGCCTTGAAAAACCAAAACAAAACAAAACTATTAGGTAGCATCTACAGCATGAGATTTGCTAGTAGTACTTGGAATTGCTTTATTTACTTAAAGTGCATATGAAAGTGTTGTCTTAATGGTGTTTATCCAAGCATATTATATTATATTTGAACTAAATTTGTCTACTATGTCTAAACGCAGTAAAGTTTTCAGTGCTGCCTTATTACTGTGATTTTATTACAACTTTTGCTTCTGCAGTCTTAAAATATAAGTCAAAAACTGATGTTGCATGATTCAGTATGTTATATGCTTTAAAACTTTTAAAGTGTGAAAAGTGCTGATAGATTTTCACAGATAATTATCAAACTATTGGGCCTAAGTTCTTATAGAATGCAGCCTTTTTCATCCTGAATTCCAGGAGAAAGTTAAACCTCATTGTTCTAAAGTATTTAACTTCTCTCTCCTGTGCCCTATGGTAGTACTTGTTATATACCGTCCTTGAGAGAATTGACAAAGTTGTCACTTGAATCGTTTTGTGTTTTTTGGTTCAGAGGAGGAATCTCTGTTGAGATAGCCTGCTAAGAGGTAAACTTAACTTTCCCATAGTTCAGAATAATACAAAATCGTTGCCTGCTTGTGCGCAAATGCACAATGAAACTAATGCCTGAAGGACTTTTATTTTTCAGAATCTAGCTTGACAAGCTTTATGTCACAGGATTTTTTTTTTTTTTTTTTTTTTTTTTTTTGAGGTAGGGTCTCACTGTAGCCCTGGCTAACCTGGAATTCACTATGTAGTCTCAGTCTAGCCTCGAACTCACAGTGATCCTCCTACCTCTGCCTCCCAAGTGCTGGGATTAAAGGTGTGTACCACCACGCATGACGATACCGAGGATTTCCTTTTTAAAATATATTTTTTTATTTTTTTAAGAGAGAGAGAATATGGGCGTGCCGAGGCCTCTAGCCACTGCAAAAGAACTCCATATACATACGCCCCTTGTGCATCTGGTTAACGTGGGTCCTGGGAAATCGAACCAGGGTCCTTTGGCTTTGCAGGCAAATGCCTTAACCACTAAGCCGTCTTCTCCAGCCCGATACCCAGGATTTCAAATTATCTGCTTAGATCATAATTTAAGTGTTTAAAGAGGTGCTTATTAGTGAAAATATAAAGGAGCATGAGTAATGAAGCAGTTGGTTTAAGACTTTACCGAAAGAAATGATATGAAAAGCTTATTTATAGTGTTGTAAATAACTCCCTCTGGTCTTCCTACCACTCTCACAACTAAATGGTAATTTTGTTTTTCCACTATCAGCTCTTGGTAGCTTATAGTTTATATTAAGGAAAATAGTTCTCTATGTAGTTCATAAATAAAAGATATTTCTGTTAAAGGTATCACTGCTAAAATTTAAAGAAAAATATTTACCTTTTTAAAAAATATATTTTATATATCATATATATTTATATTTACACCTTCAAGTATTGCTATTTATATGATAGCATTTTACAGTAATAGTATAAAATAGCATGGTTTGAGTTTACAAAAACAAAAATTTAAGCTGGGCGTGGTAGCGCATGCCTTTAATCCCAGCACAGGGAGGCAGAGGTAGGAGGATCACTGTGTATTCAAGGTCACCCTGAGACTACATAGTGAATTTCAGGTTAGTCTAGACTAGAGTGAAACCCTACCTCGAAAATAGCCAAACCAAAAAAAAAAAAATTAAGGGAAAATAACCATGAATTTTCTATACCAAGTGTCTTATTTGGTAAATATTTATTTTAATGTTATTTAGGCTATCAAGTACTAGCTCCAACTGCCTATTATGATCAGACTGGTGCCTTAGTGGTTGGCCCTGGAGCAAGAACTGGCCTTGGAGCTCCAGTTCGATTAATGGCTCCAACACCTGTTTTAATTAGTTCAGCAGCAGCACAAGCTGGTAAGTAACTAACATTTTACGGATAATAATTTTCTGGTGTTATTCAGTATTTTATTCTTTAAATATATTCAATTGCAAAGTAGTTTTCTGGGTGTAGTTTTAAGATGTACCTAAAATTTATTTTACAGCAGCGGCAGCAGCTGGAGGAACTGCAAATAGTCTTACAGGCAGCACAAATGGTCTCTTTCGGCCAATTGGCACTCAGCCTCCACCACAGCAGCAGCAGCAGCAGCCGAGCACTAATCTACAGTCTAATTCATTTTATGGGAGCAGTTCTTTGACTAATAGCTCCCAGAGCAGTTCTTTATTTTCTCACGGACCTGGTCAGCCTGGAAGTACATCTCTTGGCTTTGGGAGTGGTAGCTCTTTGGGAGCTGCTATAGGCTCAGCCCTCAGTGGATTTGGTTCATCAGGTAAGTTTGTTTTAAAAATGATTATCCCTGCTTAGTGCACATGAGGTACTTTGAGTTTTATAAATGTTGGGATTATTTTCTAGCAGTCTATCCTTGACTTTTTTTCTTGTTTTAAGGATTTGTTACTATGATTTTTTTTTAATTAAGGTTTGTTTGTCACACTATATTCTAATTACTAGCTCTTCCTTAGTCCCCCATGTTAATATGTAAGAGGTAAATACTTTGCCATCTTAAAATTTGGGTAATTTTGAAATGTGTTATTATCATTAGATGGATCGTTCTCACTAAATGCTAGTAGCTTTTGATTTTATTTATTTGGCACATTATCTAAATAAATACATATATTGATACATTCTAAAGCCCTTAGTATATGAGACTACTCATATACTAAAATTTTTAGATTAAATAATTTAGCCTTTGTCACTAAAAATTTATTGAATAAAATGTCTCTTAGCTTACATAAGTTAAGGAATCATAAAGAATGAACACAAGACCTTAGGGAGAAAGTCTGCTGAATTTGGAAGTTGTTCTAAAAATTTTTTCAATTTGTTTTGCCATTCATTCTGGAGTTAAATATTTTTATGTCCAGCTCCTGTAATCCTGTAAGATTTGTTCTTTCATTCTAACCCAGTTTAGACATTATCCCCAAAGAATCCTAAATATTCTGAGCAGAACTGAAAGAGCATCTAGTTCATGGACATAAGCAGTTTCTAAACTATCGCTTGTTGATTCTAAACTCTCTATTCTCTTTTCTAATGTATATTACGGATGGTTTGATGCAGATTTGTAGGTCCTATCCAGTTCTTTCAGATTCCCATTTGTATTTAAGTTAAGATCTTTCCCCTTCCCTTAAGGACCTGGCCTCAGAAACTCACCGGCATGCCTTTCTTACAAGCATCACACAATTCTGATGTCTACACAGGGAAACATCCATTTTACCTTGTTTCAGGGGGCATTAGGGCTGGGGATATAGTTTAGTGGTAGAGTACTTGCCTGACGTGTGAGTGTCTGGGTTCAATCCCCAGTACCACACACACAAAAAAAATAATAATAAAAACTAGGTGACAGTAGCACCTTATTGCCACCAAAAAAGTGTGTCATCATCTTCCTTTGGATGTTTTGTGAGAGTCCATGCAGGTTCTACACATATGTCCTATCATATCAAGTCTGTTTACTACCTTTTCACACTGGTAATTACATACTTGTAGGAAAGTTAAACTATATAGCAATATGTATTTTTACATATACATTCTCTTATGTATATAATGTTTTACTATTTAACTCTGGTGAATGCTTCAGTTTATTGGCCAGGAAGTGATAGCCACTGTAATAGAATAACTAAACCATCCTTTCTATGACCTATTATTTAAAAGTGCTATTATAATTGAAAGTTTATGATTTGATATTTTATACATGGTTGATGAATGAGTAGTGTGATTCTCTGGTTTGTTTAGCTTCTTAGATACTTTAGGTACATTTTGTTGCATATTTCAGTTGCAAGTTTTTAGGTATATAATAAAATTTAATGAGCCAGCTTGTTTATTCTTAAAAGTAATTTATTATTTTTGAGGGTTTGTCGTGACTTCCATTTTGGAGGAAAGTATTGGATGTGTCAAAACCAGTTTCTTTAGTTATTTGCCAGTGGAGTGATAACACTACTACTCTTATTAGAGAGCTATTCTTTTTTCTTATCAGCTAAGTTTTTTTTTTTAAATAAGAATTTTAAATATAGTGTATGATAATGTGTTTTCAATCATGTTGACAGTGTCCTTTTAAATTAGCATAGTTAATGTAGTGTACATTGACAATTTTACCAAAAACAACTCAAGAAAAGCTGTTTATTACATTATTGTTAATTTGTTTTGCTATTAAAGTACCTATTAGCTGTCGTGCAAAGTTTGATTATATGAAATCTTTTTAAATGAATTTTTTTCTAGAAATTGCATTGGCTGGTATAAAATTGTTAAATAGCACAATTTTTGGGCTAGTGCAGTACTAGCATAAGCCTAGTTTTGTTTTTTCTTTATAGATTTTTTAACTTGAGAAGCCTATATAATTTATGGTTCCTATCTGTGTTACAAGCTCAACTTGGTTTATCCATAATGTACTCTGCTTAATTGTTTTCTTTAATCCATACCATGTATGACCTACTTACATGTAATTTGTGATAGAAAACCAAGATTTAATAGCATCTTTACAATTCCTTGAAAAGAATTGCCATATTGGTCCGAATATAGAGCTTGTTCTTAGAAACCTTATCTGCAGGTTAATAAATGTTATATGAAATTCCCTTGGATGTAAAAGACATTTGGTTAAAAAAAAAAAGCTGATGTTTAGAAATAGCAAGGAAATTTATTTGAAAATGAGAGTTCTAAATGAAATTTGAGAACTGGGAGTTTTGACCAGTATAGGATTTTATTATCAGAATACTTATTGCTCTACATCCAGATCTTGTATTATTCTTCAGATCATGCATACATAGCTCACCAAGGCCAATATGGTAGAATGATTCCATTTTATGTTTTTTTTTTTTTTTTTGTGGAGCACAAAAAGGTTTAAAAGGTTAATAGAAGTAAACAAATTTGGAATGTAGTAGAATGAGGGACATGAGATAAATTATATGTCATCTGAGGAGGGTGCAAGAGAAGCTATCAGTCTTTTACTTGAATAGGGGGCTCAGAAGGCCATCTCAAATCTTAAGAATGATGAGTCCTATGGGGTAGGAAGTAAAAGCATGTCTTTGGATTAGCAATAGTCAAGAAAGGTATTTTCTAAAATAAAGGTTTGGTAATTCAGTATGTATTTTGTGATTTTTGTTGAAGCATGTATAATACAGAAAAATGCTCAGGAGTTATTTCCCATTTGTGTGTCACAACTGACTTAATATTCGGGCCAATATGGACTTTAAAAGACATTCTTTTGAACACAGCTAGAAGCCAAATCAAATATGAATGGTGAAGGAAATGTGTTAATAATCCATTTATGAGTGCAATCTTTTCTTGGCATTGAGTTGAAGTCTAAGAAACAGGTTTCAGGCACTAGGATAATGCCGAAGTTAACCATATTGGAATTTAATCTTTACCATGTCCTAAAACAGATGATTTGCAATTCCAGGGTTGATCAATCATACTAGGGTATTAAAGCACAGTCACGTGTCGTGGTAAAATATGTGTGAAATAATGAAACATGACTGTTCTGTGAAGTATTTGGTTTCTTTAATAGGGTGCATTTATACCCTTTTATGATTAATAAATTAGTATAATTAGTTATCACAGTAATTATCTTTTCTATAATGTTTCTAAAAATAATTATTGTGATCACTTCTGTTATTGCCCAGCAAGAGTTGGGGATAGGTTTTATTCAGTTAACACTGTATGTAATTAGGGTTTTTTTTATTTCTTCTTCAGTTGGCAGTTCTGCAAGTAGTAGTGCCACAAGGAGAGAGTCTCTATCTACTAGCTCTGACTTGTACAAAAGATCTAGTAGCAGCCTAGCACCCATAGGGCAACCATTTTACAATAGTCTGGGATTTTCCTCCTCTCCAAGTCCAATAGGCATGCCTCTGCCAAGCCAAACTCCAGGACATTCACTTACGCCACCGCCATCACTTTCATCACATGGATCCTCATCCAGTTTGCATTTAGGTAAAAAAAAAACCAAAACCCTTTTTATTTGTATGTATACATGTATGTGTGTTTGTGTGTGTGTTTATAATATATGTAAAATATTTAATGTTGGATAAAACATGCCAAATTGCTTTTGCTTTTAGATATTAGCCTTTTGAAAACAGTTCTACTTTCCTGAAAATTCAAAGTGAGGGTCTAATGTACAGTAAGGTAAAGACCCCCTTTTGTATCTTATGTTCCTTTTATGAAGTACAATGGTGTGTTTTTTCATGTCTGTGCTTTTGATTTATGTGTTTTAAAACATCTGAAAAATCAACTATTTATAAATAATATAGTAAAAGCGAAATTTTACTATCAAAAGTTTATGCACACCATAAGAAAAACAATAATTACACACTAACTGAATGTAAACAACTTAGTACATTTTTTTTTTTTTTTTTTTTTTTTTTTTTTTGCTTTTGCCTTTGAATGCTTGGCCAAAGCAAAAAAGTGACTGTATTAGGGGATATGAATTTAATAGATGTGCATTAGAGAAGCTGAGGGACTTGGGCCATGTACTTCTACTTGTGAATCTGCTTAAAGGTATTTGAGGCGTATTGTATGCCTAAGTTAAAGCATTTAGAACTTTTTGTTTATATCTATATTTTAAAATTATCCCCACGCCCAGATTATTAAATTGGTAGTTATCTTGAATTCTCTGGGAAACATTTATTCATGTAAATAACAGTATCTTTTGGAAGGTTTTTAGATATTGGAGACTGTGTACAATCCCTATTTTATTTTCATTAAAGTTAGTTTTGAATTTTTATATTTTTAAGTACAACGGAATTCTGTATTCTGTTGCTGACCTTTTTTGTGCTTGGAAAGACGTAAATTAGCTTGTTATTTTTAAAGTAATATTATAAACAGATAGACTAAGTTAGTAGTCCTGTTTGTCTCTCAACCCACAGTATATAGGTACAACTATTTTTTTCCTCAAGCTCATCGATACAATAAATGTCCATATTACAAAGGAATCTGTTGCCGTGATCATCATTTCAGTTTATATTGTTGTACTGTGGACTAGGTTTGTTTTGTTTTTTTTGTTTTGTTTTTTGTTTTTTTTTTTAAGACGTCCTTCACTCCAAATTCTGAACCTTTGCTCTTTGGGAGATACCTGATCTTTTGTGTATATTGAATATGTACCAATTAATTTATTCAACTGGAACTCTAAAGTCAATTGAGCAGCACTTTCATGATTTAGCAAACCTGCCTACTTTTAAAATTTTACTTATTTTTATTAGAGACTTTAGTCTAAACCTACATTTATCAACTAAGTCATAGGAGTTGCTCAGTAACTTCTGTTATACCAGATACTTCCCTACTCCATAAGACATGCCGTTGAAATGAATACTAAAATTTGGAGCATAAAGAACATGAAAGGTCTATCATAATAGTTTTATGTTTTATTGTTAAGATACTTGTCATGTCCTGTCAACTTTCATAGGTAAGTTGTAGAATCAGGTTTCTGTTTACCTGTTACTGCATTTGTGTTGTATTTTAAAGCCTCTATAAATGGACTTGGTCTACATAACTTGCTTATAAATTGGATATAAATGGCTTTCTAGATGTCTGTAATTAAGCTACCATCTCAGTATATGCTTCCCTACTTTTCTTTAGACTGTAAAGAATTTTGGTCAAATTATGTAGAGAAGGAATTCTAGTCAGTTAGGGGATGTATTCAGTACTTGGGCCAGTAGTTCTGTGTTATTGTGTGGTACGTTTATACTCAATATCAGTTGGAAATCTGATAATTGAATACACTTGGTTGGAATTAGTAATTATGTGTATTATTTTCTTTTGTGTTCTCCCAATTCTCTTGGCTTGACTTAAGATTTGACTGGCATTATTGCTAACAAGAAATTAATCCCTGACAAAGTTGAAAATGACAAATGACTCAGATTTTATGAAATTTCCTTTTACATACTATTCATGAAAACAGTCTGGTCCTGTCGTTCACTGTGACTGAATCATGATGCAAGGATTACATTGCCTGTAATTCTAAAATACTTTTTTATTTTTATTTCATTGGGGGTTTTTGGTTTGTTTTTTAAAATAATTTATTAATTTGAGAGAAAGAGGTAGGGCTGCAAAGATGGCTTAGTGGTTAAGGTGCTTGCCTATGAAGCGGAAGGACCCAGTTTCGATTCCTCGGTACCCACATAAACCATATACACAAGGTGGTGTATGTGTCTGGAGTTCGTTTGCAATGGCTAGTGGCCCTGGCGCACCCATTCTCCCTCTCTGTGTTTCTCTGCCCCCCCTCTCTGAAATAAATAAATGAATAAAATATTTTTTAGAAATGGGAGAGAATGTGTGTGCCAGAGCCTCTGGCTTTGCAAACAAACTCCAGATGCATGCGCCACCTTGAACATCTGGTGTTACATGGGTACTGGGGAATCAAACTCAGGTCCTCACACTTTGCAAGAAAGCACCTTAACCGCTGAGCCATCTCTCCAGCCTGTTTTTGTTTGTTGAGGTGGTGTCTTGCTGTATATCCTTAGCTGACCTGGAACTCACTGAACTAAGCCTCAAACTAGAAGCAATCCTCTTGCCTTTTAATTCCCAAGTTCTCTAAAAAGTATATTTTAAATTATATATCCTTGAAGTAAAGGAAAACGCAGATAAGTTCTCTGCCTTATTGGAGTTGGTTGAAATTCTAGGCTAGTCTCTATGGCCATTGTATATCATGAATATACAATAATACTTATCAATAGGCCTTGAGATTGACATTCTCAAAATACTTAATGAGACCTTAAGTTAATTTTTATTAAACTCTCCCTTGGCTTCTGCTAGTTACTTAAAATCAATAGAAACTGCCTAGAAGCAATATTTTGAGTCTTTGTCTTCAAATAGTATTTAATAACATAAATGTTGCTAGTAGTCACCACCCACCCCACCCTGCCATGCGTGGTCTCACTTTAGTCTGTGCTGATCTGGAACTCACTTTGTAGCCCCAGACTGGCTCCAGATTCATGATAATCCTGCTACCTTAGCCTCCTAAGTGCTAGGATCAAAGGTGTGCACTACCATGCCCTGATATTCATTAGTCACTTCCATTGAAGAACAATTATTCAAGTATGCAAATTTAAAGTATTTATAATGAAAACATTTAATAAGTAAAATTAAGAAATTTCTTTTCTAAAATATCATAACTATTATAATATCATTGTATTTTTAAAATTATTATTTTTTTAATTTTAGAGAGAATTGGCATGTCAGGGCCACAGCTCCTGCAGTCAAACTCCAGATGCTTGCACCACCTAGTAGGCATATGCAATCTTGCACTTGCCTCACTTTCAGGCATCTGGCTTATGTGGGACCTGGAGAGTCGAACATGGGTAATTAGGCTTTGCAAGCAAATGCCTTAACCACTAAGCCATATCTCCAGTCCTTAAATTAGTCTCTTATTAACTGATTTCCCTACTCCTTAAGGTTTGTGTTTTCAGGGTTTTTGTTTTTGTTTTTTTGAGAGAGTAGAATGAGTGTGTGGAGTTGGTGTGCCAGGCTCTTTTTTATTGTAAATGAATTCCAGACACATGCACCTGGCTATGTAGATACTAGGGAATTTAACCCAGGCCAGGAGGCTTTGCAAGCAAGCACCGTTAAATGCTGGGCTATCTCCTCAATCCAAATACCTTTTTTTTTTTTTTTTTTTTTTTAAATCTTTGGAGAGAGACAGAGAGGGAGACAGAGAATGGGCATGCCAGCATTCTCTCAGCTGCTGTAAATGAAATCAAGATGCATGCGCCCCCATGTGGGCAAGTGCAGCATTGCGCCCTTGCATCACTGCATCTGGCTAAACGTGGGACCTGGAGATTGGAACCCGGTTCTTAGGCTTAGCAGGCAGGCGCCTTAACCGCAAAGCTATCTCTCCATCCCCCAAATATCTTTTTTTATACTTACTTTGTTTCAGCCATGTTGTAAACAAGACTGTGCACTATATTGGTTTGCTTTACTTTTATTATTATTATTGTTGTTGTTGTTGTTGTTGTTGTTGTTATTTGGTATTTTGAAGTAGAGTCTCACTATAGCCCAGGCTGGCCTAAAATCCATTTTGTAGTCTCAAGGTGGCCTCAAACTCATGGTGATCCTCCTACTATCTCTGCCTCCCAAGTATTGGGATTAAAGGTGTGCCACCACACCTTGCCGGTTTTAACTTTCTTTTCTTTTTTAAAAATATTTTTATTGGGCTGGAGAGATGGCTTAGCGGTTAAAGGCTTGCCTATGAAGCCTAAGGACCCTGGTTCGAGGTTCGATCCTCCAGGCCCCACGTAAGCCAGATGCACAAGGGGGTGCATGCATCTGGAGTTCGTTTGCAGTGGCTGGAGGCCCTGGCACACCCATTCTCTCTCTCTCTACCTGCCTATTTCTGTATCTGTTTCTCTCAAATACATACATAAATAATAAAATATTTTTTAAAATATTTTTTAAAATATTTTTATTTATGTATGTATTTGAGAGAGAGAGAATGAATGGTCACACCAGGGCTTCCCTGCCCTGCAGATGAACACCAAATGCATGTGCCACCTTGTGCATCTGGCTTACGTGGGTCCTGGGGAATCGAAGCAAAGTCCTTTGGCTTTTCAGGAAAGCACCTTAAACACTAAGCCATCTCTCCAGCCCCCAGCTTTAACTTTTAATATGTACTTCTTTTCCCCTTCATCTGTTTTTCTTCATCACATTTACATGTTTGTGATGGAACTTTTTATCCTATCAAATTTCTCATGTTGTGGATTTTTCTGATTGCTTCCATATGGTGGTGTTAAGCATATTCCTACATCTGTATATATCTCCTATAAAAGGAATGTTATATAGAAGCATGGTCAAATGGCTAGCAGATAGATGGATGGATGGATGGATGGATGGATGGATGGATGGATGGATGGATGGGCTGATGGGTGATTAGTTGGTTAATTTTGGCAAGATGTGATTTTTGCATTTTCTGTAGCACTGCATAAAAAGACATATCTGGATGTCTCCACTGTGAGATTGCTGGCATAATCCATTTTGATAGTTGTAGTGACCCTTTGACCATTATCAAATATTTCTTTAGCAGTTACAAACTGATAGGGCTCTAATTTTGTTATTTCTTCACAATTTCTTTTGTTAAAAATATTTTATTTATTTATTTGACAGAAAGGGGGGCAAAGAGAGAGCAAGAGACAGGATGGGCATGTCAGGGCCCCCAGCCACTGCAAACAAACTCCAGACGCATGTGGTACCGTGTGCATCTGGCTTACGTGGGTACTGGGGAATTGAACCTGGGTCCTTAGGCTTCTCGGGCAGGTGCCTGAACCACTAAGCCATCTCTCCAGCTTTCCTCCTACATTTCTTATCTGGAAATTTTCTCTAAAGAGTTTTCCTGGGCCAGGAGAGATGGCTTAGCAGTTAAGTGCTTGCCTGTGAAGCCTAAGGTCCCCAGTTTGAGGCTCGATTCCCTAGGACCCACATAAGCCAGATGCACAAGGTGGCGCATGCATCTGGAGTTCGTTTGCAGTGGCTGGAGGCCCTGGCACACCCATTCTCTCTCTCTGCCTCTTTCTCTCTGTCTGCCGCTCTCAAAAAAATAAGTAATAAACAACAACAACAAAAAAGAATTTTCCTTCAAGCCAGGCATGGAGGCACATACCTTTAATCCCAGCACTCGGGAGGCAGAGGCAGGAGGATTGCTGAGAGTTCAAGGCCACCCTGAGAATACATAGTGAATTCCAGGTCAGCCTGGCCTAGAGCAAGACCCTACCTCAGAAAACTTTAAAAAAAGAAAGAAAGCATTTTCCTTCATCACTTCTGAGGTTACCCTGGAATCAGGATAACACTATTCTTTTGCTTTCTAACTCCCAGGATAGTGTCCAAGAAGTGTGCTTGTCTTATTGTACCTACATATTAATAGGTTTAGGGGATAGTTGGATGCAGAGAGAGATATCAATTTTATAACTAGTTTTGATCTAAAAGTTATGCTATTTTTGAATACTCAGAGCCCTCTTAGACTGGTTCTCATGTATGTATATTTTGTTCATTTGTTTTTGGAGACAGGAACTTGCTATGTAGCCAGGCTGGCCTCAAATTTGTGACCCTCCTGCTCAGTCTTCCAAGTGTTTGGTATACACCTGTTGGCTGCAACTTTCTTAGAGTAGCACTTAAATTACTGGAATGCAGAGAAAGATGTGTAAAGGATTAAGGAGAAAGAAGAATCTGAATAGTTCTGAATTATGATGGAAGATAGCATTGTAGTTGGAGAGTAGTTGTGGTTCCAGACCTTGATAATGGTTTAACTTTTAATAATTTTACAGTAGTACAGAAGCCTACCCATACTTTTATTCTGCCTATCTTTTTTTTTTTAATTTTTATTTATTTATTTGCAAGCAGAGAGATAGAGAGATAGAAGAGAGGTAGACAGAGAGAGAATGGGAACGCCAGGGCCTCTAGCCACTGCAAACAAACTCCAGATGCATGTGCCCCTCGTACATCTGGCTTACGTGGGTCCTGGAGAATTGAACCGGGATCCTTTGGCTTTGCAGGCAAACGCCTTAACTGCTAAGCCATCTCTCCAGCCCATGCCTATCATTTTTAGTATGCTATTCAGTGAATTCATGAGTTATTTGGTACTTTTTTTTTTTTTTTTTTTTTTTTTTTGAGGTAGGGTCTCACTCTGGCCCAGGCTGACCTGGAATTAACTATGTAGTCTCAGGGTGGCTTTGAACTCATGGTGATCCTCCTACCTCTGCCTCCCGAGTGCTGGGATTAAAGACATGCGCCACCATGCCCAGCTTCGGTACTTTATTATAAAGTAGGTTTTGTGTTGATTTTACCCAACTATAGATTTCTTTCTTTCTTTCTTTCTTTCTTTTTTCTTTCTTTCTTTCTTTCTTTCTTTCTTTCTTTTCTCTCTCTCTCTCTCTCTCTCTCTCTCTCTCTCTCTTTCTCTCTCTCTTTCTTTCTCTTTTATTATTGAGCGAGACAGAGGAAGAAGCAGAGAGAGAAAAAATGGGTACACCAGTGACCTCTCAGCCACTGTGAACAAATTCCAGATGCGTGTGCCCCCTTGTGAGAAAGCGTGGCATTGCGTGTTTGCATCACTTTATGAGTGACTAAACATGGGACCTGGAGAGCGACTGGGCATTCTTAGGTTTGGCAGGCAGGCGCCTTAACTGCTAAGCCATCTCTCCAGCCCACTGTTTATATCTAGAACTAGATAGCTAATTCCTTGTATTCTTTCTTCCTTTCAATAAATTTTTTAATGTTCACAGGAATTAAGTTGATTTGGAACTTAGGTATAAAGCACCATTCTGTATTTCTGTTATTTAACTTCAGTTTGGACATACTAAATGGCTTCCCTTGTATCTCTTCATTTTGGGGATAGCTTTTCCTCCCTTAAAAGGGCACTTAGAAATACAATGTGAGCATTGAACTCAGTGAAATTAGTATGTAGGAAGGTGTCTATCAAGCTCTGTGATATATAGTTGAGTGGT
Source organism: Orientallactaga sibirica (assembly GCA_036365145.1). Classification (NCBI taxonomy): domain Eukaryota; kingdom Metazoa; phylum Chordata; class Mammalia; order Rodentia; family Dipodidae; genus Orientallactaga; species Orientallactaga sibirica. The sequence goes on from JAEOAD010000015.1 coordinate 10,785,125, forward strand.
ACAATACTTGCCTAGCATTCATGAAACCATATTTAAAACAGGCAGAATATTATTAACTGTTAGGATCATTTTTTGTTAGTTATGTGCTAAACTTGTTGGCCTTTGGCATATTTATTCAACTGTTTCCTCCTCGAGGAAATGTTTAAGAGTTAAAAACAAGTGTGGTTGTAAGGCTATGTGCCCATTTTGTGTTTCATGTATGGCCATTAGTGAAAGCAAAAAAAATAGTATAAATTATTTTGAAGCTTTCACTAAAATTGCTGTTATATAAGCTTCTTTAACTGAATAGCATTTGCTAGTTCTCTAAAGTGCCTTCATTGTCATCATCTCATTTCATCCTAATTGTGGATATAGATGACTCAGTGATAGACCCATTACAAATAAAGAAATTAAAAATCAGGTGAACCTAAAGGACTTAAACGAGTAAAAGAAAGAATTGAAGCCAGCATTCTGGCCTTTGCAGTTACCGTTCATTTTTACATCATGCTGTTATATATGAGAAACTGGACAGTTACATGAAGTGTATAAGTACTTGAAGGTTTTTGTATAGGATTACCAGATTTTTAGATCCCTTTCTCAGTTTAGTTATTCTTGAAGTGTATATTTATGTCTTGTCTAAACACTTTTAAAGTTAAGTATATTGCCTACACAATGAAATATCTGTTATCATAAGATAGGCAGGCAACTCAGGGACTAATGATAAAGCAGTTCATCCAGCTTCCATAATAACATGTACAGATTCTCATGTAAGTTAAAACACTATCACAACTCTTTAATATGTCTAAAAGTATTTTTTTTGCTCGTGAGAGAGGGAAATATAAACTTCCAAACTTATTTTATTGGTTTCCTGCCTAATTTATTGGTCTTTATACTAGTTTTTAAAAGCACAATGATATATCTTTGCTCTTTTGTTTTTATTCATTATTTGTGTTACTTTTCTCACGGCTGTGACAAAATACTTGACAAGGGAAAAAGAGTTTGTTTTGGCTAGTGATTTGAAGGTACAGTCCCTTATGGCTGGAAAGGCATGGCTTCTAGAAAGTGAGGAGTTGGTCACATTATTTTTCTAGTCAAGAAGCAGAAAGGGGCTGGAGAGATGGCTTAGCAGTTGAGGTGCTTGTCTGCAAAGCCTAAGGACCCATATTAGACTCTCCAAGTCCCACATAAGCCAGATGCACAAGGTGATGCAAGTGTGCAACATCATACATGCACACAAGGTGGCACACATGTCTGTAGTTCAATTGTAGTAGCTGGAGGCTCTGGCATACCAGTTGTCTCTCTTTCTCTCACTCATAAAAATAATTACAAAACGAAAGAATTGTCATCAAAATACATTATGTGCATGTATGAAACTGTCAATAAAAAAAAAGCAGCAGAGGGATGAATGCTGATCTTGCATCCTATTTTCAGTCTAGGATCTTATTCTGTGAGATGCTGCTGTGCACATTGAGGGTGAATCTTCACCTCTCAGATAATCTCCCTGGAAACACCCTCACAGACAAACTCAAAGGTGTGTTTCCTAGATAAGTCCAATCTAGTCAAGTTGGCAATGAACATTCCCTATCAAATATTTTGGTCACATTATCTGTGACTTTGTGGTTTTGTGTCTGCAAATGTTTTCTCCAGTTAATTTAGTTAAGATAAAAGTTTTAAACTAGAAAATACTTGAGATATATATATATATATATATACATATATATATATATATATATATATATATATATATATATATATATCTGAAATACTTTTAGTTCATGCATTTTGGATGAGGAATATCCTTGTACTAGCTCTTAGGAGGTGAGCAATTTAGAGATGTGTGGTGAACACATTTGCTTTATCACAAGAATTCTATGGACATTAAGTACCCAGTGGCCATAGCACATAAACTTTTCTCACTGAAATTTTGAGTAGTTCCTACATGACCAGTATGAGAAATAATTCATAATTTGTATGCAGTTTTACTCCATCATCACAGTTGGGTTTTTTGTTGTTTTGTTTTTGTTGTTGTTTTGTTTTTTTTGTTGTTGTTGTTGTTTTGTTTTGTTTTGTTTTTGGTTTTTCGAGGTAGGGTTTCACTCTAGCTCAGGCTGACCTGGGTAGTCTCAGGGTGGCCTCGAACTCACAGCGATCCTCCTACCTGTGCTTCCCAAGCGCTGGGATCAAAGGTGTGCGCCACGACGCCCAGCTCGCGGTTGGTTTTAAACTCAATTCCATGATCCCCTGTGTGTTCATGTAAGCCTTTACTTTGTCCTTTTTATCTGCCTACTACTTTGGTAATACCTGTCATGACCCTGATCTGTTTGCCATTACAGATTTAAAATGGGGCAGGGAACAGAAAATCTTAAATTTGCCATTTCCAATCATTTTTTTTGTATGTGTCTTAAAATGTGCTCCACCCTTCCATCCCACACATGTACATTTTGCAAATTGTAGCATTTTTCACTTGACCTTAATTCTATATATCACTTACGGTCATTTTATTTTTTTTTTTTTTTTTTTTTTTTTTTTTTTTTGGTTTTTCGAGGTAGGGTTTCACTCTGGTCCAGGCTGACCTGGAATTAACTATGTAGTCTCAGGGTGGCCTCAAACTTTCAGCGATCCTCCTACCTCTGCCTCCCAAGTGCTGGAATTAAAGGCGTGCGCCACCACACCCGGCTTATTTTCCTTATTTTTTCATTGACCCTCTCTTTCCTTCACATTTCAGCTTCTCAATTTTTTCTTTTTACCAAGCTAGAAAATGAGTCTTTACATGTCTTACATGGGAATGTTAACTTTTTAATTTTCCACTTATAACTATTATTTGGGCTTTTACTTCTTAAAATATTCCTGGAATATATGTATATGCATATGATTTTTCTTTAATTTTATATGAGTCTATTAAAAGTATAGATTTACAAATACTTATTTTATTGAAATAATTTGGAGTTAGTACTCAGAAGTAGTAAAATTTTTATTAAATTCTTTAATCTGCTAGGAATTCACCAGAATTTACATCATTGCCATATTCTTACAGTACACATTAAGCACAGGAACAAGAAGTGACTTAGGAGACAGGTCAGTTCACTTTAGGAGAGACTTACAACTTTAGCTCAGTAACTTTTAAACATGAAAGCAGCATGTATAGTGAGATAAAATTAGAAATTTGTGCCTTTCTCGTAGAGGATGTTTTCTTGTACCTTACAATAACTCCAGGAAAGAAAGACAAGTTCTTTATAGTGTAACTTATAAACACTATATGCTGTAACCTATAAAACCTGGCAGAAATTAAAGAAGACTAAAATGAAAGTTACAAGTGGTTTATAAATTGAAAGGCTAAGAGTCTTGTAAAGATACCAACTTTCTTCCAGTTAATGTATACTTAGTACTTTCTCAATTTATTTTTATTTTTATTTATTTATTTGAGAGAGACAGAGAAAGAGGCAGAGAGAAAGAAAGAATGGGCGCACCAGGGCCTGTAGCCACTGCAAACAAACTCCAGATGCATGCGCCACCTTGTGCATCTGGCTTACGTGGGTACTGGGAAACTGAGCCTTAAACCGGGTTCCTTAGGTTTCACAGGCAAGCGCTTAACCACTAAGCCATCTCTCCAACACACTTTCTCAATTTTTAAAGGTTTTTAAAAAGATACTGTCAGCTTGATTTTGGAAATGTGCATGGAAAAGCAGCATCAAGAACAGGCGAGACAATTTGGAGTTTGGTTAAGAAAATGTAATTCTACCAGATATCAAAGCTTATAAAATTACAGTAACTAAATTTTGACATTGGCAAAAGGACAGATATAGTAGAACAAAACAGACTAGAGTATACAGAATAGACCTGCTCATTTAGTTATTTGAATTGTGATCATGGTGCTACTCTATTGTGTATAAAAAAGGTGATCTTTTCAGTTAGTTGGGCTGAAGCAATTGTATTTCTGAATGAAGATAAATGAATTTGGATTCTTACTTCACATTACACTTACATACCACTCACCTACACACTTCATTCTTAAATGAAGGAATTTGTAGTCATGATGCTAGTAGAAGGCAGCAACAAAAATTTTGAGCCTACTTGGGCAGAGGGGGGTGTCATGTTAATGATGTAGCTACTGGTGAATTTTCCTGTTCTGGTAAATAAATCCCCACCCATTTTTATGCAGGCAACCCTGATTAAGCCCAGTGGGTAACAAAAAGGAAAAAAGAAGAAGTGTACATGAAAGTAGAAAGAGAACTAGTTGGGAAGAGAATGGGGTTCTGTTCTGGGGGATGAAAGTGATAAAGTACATTACAGACATGTATGAACTTGTCAAACCGATAAATTAATTTTAAGCATGTGACTGTATAGTTTGTTCCAGCTATCAGCTCTTCATTAATTCAAAACTGAGGAGGTAGATGGGGGAAGAATGAAAGTTCAAGGCTACAGTAGCAAGACCCTCTCTCCTGAGGCACCTTTTGTGTGTGTGCTGAGGTAGTGACTGGATTATGGTGTGAATTGTTTCCAAGTTTATTTTTCCCAGTAGATAAGACACAAAGCCCACAACCTTTTTTTTTTTTTTTTTTTTTTTTTTTTTTTAGGTAGGGTTTTGTTCTAGCCCAGGCTGACCTGGAATTTACTCTGTATTCTCAGGTAGTGTTGAACTCACGGCGATCCTCCTACCTCTGCCTCCCAAGTGCTGGAATTAAAGGCGTGCACCACCACGCTGGGCTAGAAAGCCCACAACCTTTTTTTTTTTTTTTTTAAGGGTTTTGTTTGTTTATTTATTAGAGAATGAATGGGCACACCAGGGTCTCTAGCCACTGCAGACAAACTCCAGATGCATGTGCACCATGTGCATCTGCTTATGTGGAACCTGGAGAATCGAACTGGGGTCCTTAGGCTTCGCAGGCATGCCCCTTAACCGCTAAGCCAACTCTCCAGCCCTTTAAAAAATTTTATTTATTTATTTATTTATTTATTTATTTATTTATTTATTTATGAGGGAGAGAGAGACAGAGAAGAAAGCCCACAACTTTGGGGGGGGGGCTTTTTGGTTGTATTTTTAGGTAGGGTCTCACTAGCTCAGGCTGACCTGGAACTCACTGTGTAGTCTCAGGGTGGACATGAACTCAAGGTGATCCTCCTACCTCTGCCTCCCAAGTGCTGGGATTAAAGGCGTGCACCACCATGCCTGGCAGCCCACAACTTTTTAAGAGTAGTCACATCTTAGCCAGGTGTAGTGGTGTACACCTTTAATCCCAACACTCAGGAGACAAAGATAGGAGGATTGCAGTGAGTTTGAGTTCAGCCTAGGCTAGAGTGAGAGACTACCTTGAAACAAAATAAATTTTTTTAAAAAGAGTAGTTAGATCTTGGAGGCTGGGGCGATAGCTCAGTGGATAAAATGCTTACTATGCAACCATGAGTACCTGTGTTCAGATCCCCAGAACCCATGTAAAGCCAGACATTGTGGAACAAGTATCTATCTATAAGCTATTGCACCTATAGCAAGAAAAGGAGTAGAGACAGACAGAAGAATCCCTTAGACACTGTGGACCAGCTAAGCCTGGTGAATGCAGCAAAAAACAAGAGACCAGACCCTTCTTCAAACAAAGTAGAAGATGAGGGCGACCACTAAATGGTCCCACCTGAAACTACATACATAAACATGTACCCACACACATAATCATACGCAAAAAAATTAAAAATATTTTTTAAGTAGTCAAATCTTAGTTGGGCTTGTTGGCAAATGCCCCTATTATCTATCCTAACATTCAGAAAGAAGTCCAAGACAAGGTTTGTGAGTTCAAAATCAGCCCTCATCCCCAAAAATCTGGGGTTTAATAAGGAAGCTGGGTACTTTCTAAAATATTGTATATCCTCTGAATTATTTATTTGGTTAGCCTCAATCTGTATTCTCTTAAGTATGTTATGGACCATATTTGTTAGAATAGATTATGCTTTACCTGTAATATAGGAACCAGAAGTGTTGAGATAGGTTTTGTTTATATTGTATAATATTTGTATATATGCAACTTGCTATATCAGAGATGAGATCCAAGTCTAAAACACAAAATTGCTTCATGTTTTATATTTGTCTTATGTCTATGGCCTAATGGTAATTGTATAATTATTTTCAAGGTGGCTGCATTTTTACTGCAACCCATTACATGAATTTAGAGAAGGATGAATTCAAGTATGCATTTTTCCATTTGTGGTAGCATGTTGGCCATCAAAGACTTTTAATCTGAAGATCCAGGGTTCAAGTCCTTGTTTGGGTGGCTATGGCTTTTGCATAAAATGGTATTACTATTGTAAAAGCATGAACTAATAAAAATAAGTCCTTTGGGCTGGAGAGGTGGCTCAGTGATTAAGGTGTTTGCCTCCAAAGCCTAATGATCCTGGTTCAATTCTCTAATACCCACATAAAGCTAGATGCACAAAGTGGCAAATGTTTCTGGAGTTTGCAGTGGCTAGAGGCCCTGGTGGACCCATTCCCCCCATCTCTGTCTGCTTGTCACTAAATAAGAAATACTTTTTAAGGGCTGGAGAGATGGCTTAATGGTTAAGGTATTTCACTTCAAAGCCTAAGGACCTAGGTTTGATTCCCCAGTACCCACGTAAGCCAAGTGCATATGGTGGCACATGCATCTGGAGTTCATTTGCAGGGGCGAAAGGCCCTGGCACGCCCATTCTCTTTTTCTCTCTGGCCCCCCGCAAATGAATAATAAAATTTAAAACTTAAAAATATTTTTTTAAGTGTAGTACTTCAGTCAGTTGTTTGGTTGTTTTTTTGTTTTTTGTTTTTTGTTTTTTGTTTTTTTTGGTGCTGAGGATGGAACCCAGGGCCTTGTGCTTGCTAGGCAAGTGCTCATCCACTGAGCTAAATCCCCAACCCCTAAAATGTAGTTTTATGACAGTCAAGTGTGAGGTTTTTGCTTTGGCATGTGTGTATGTACTTGATTTTTTAAAGATTTTTCTGGGTTTGTACATTTTTCAGAGTACTTTCTCAATTCCATCCTCTCCCCATCAGTTTCCCCTCAAGAGACTTATGTTTGTCCAGGATCCAAATTATCCTCCCCAATATTCACAGCTTATTAAGTAAAGTTTAATATTCATAAACCTTTGTATATGCATGTTCTTTTGTATGGGTGAGTGTGTGTGCATGCAAGCACAGGTGCAGGTATGAGTGCCTCAGTTGCTCTCCACCATAGTTTTTTTCAGGCAGAGTGTCTCACTGCACCTAGAGTTTACTGATTTGTCTAGATTAACAAACCACAGGAATCATCTGTCTCTGCCTCCCCAGCACTAGGATTACAGCACCAATCCCAAGCTTTTTTTTTTTTTTTTTTTTTTTTTAAATAAAATGTGTGCTGGAAATCCATACCTCATGCTTAAGCAACAAGCAGTTTACCCACTGAACCATCTCAACCCAGGAGTTTTGTTTGTTTTGTTTTTTAAGGTAGAATCTCACTCTAGCCTAGGCTGACCTGGAATTCATTATGTAGTCTCAGGGTGGCCTCGAACTCACAGTGATCCTCCTACCTCTGCCTCCTGAGTGCTGGGATGCAAGGCTTCAAGTAGTTTTTTAAACCATATACAACCACTTCCTTTGAGTGGAATTATGGAAGTTGATGTGGTAGGTTTAAAAAATAAATAATTTTTTTTATTCATCCATTTGAGAGAGGGAGAGAGAATGGGCACGCCAGGGCCGGGTTTTTAGGCTTCACAAGCTAGTGCCATAACTGCTGAGCCATCTCTCCAGCCCTGATGTGGTAGGTTTTTAATGAAAATAATGTAATACTAGTCTGAAGGCTATAATTCATACATTAAAATTTGGTCTGTTTAAAATACTCTGATGAATGAGGAATGATTATTAAGTATCTTCTGTGATGATAATATACATACATATATACATACATGTTTTTTAGTTTAAGCAACTAGTTTAAAAGACTAAAAGATAAGGTTTCTAAAATTGATTTTAGAAAGTAGTAACGCAATAGAGATGAAAATAAAGGTTATTTTGTAAAGCTGATTTATAGTTATATCTAATGGCTATATATATTGTTATAAAATCTACAGTTAAAATAAAAATTGGCATGTTTATGTTTTCTTTGTTAGCCTATTAAAATGATGTGGAAGGTAGTAAATTTATTAGCATATGTCATTCATAATAATGGATTTCATTATGACACTTGCATACATGTTACTGTACTTTGATCATATTCTACCCTTTTTGTCCTCCCACTACTGTATTCCTCCTTATTCTCTTCCTCTTTCCAACTTGCTTCCCTTCAACCTTTTTTTTGTTTGTTTTTGTAATATCACAGTGAGTTTTATTAGGGTTGCTTACTGCAACATGGGCACCTTACCAGTGGCTACACCACCAAAGAAAATGGTTCTCAATCAACCGTTATCTTTTCCCCCCTTTTTATTGACAGTTTCCATACTTAACAGACAACAAACCATGATAATTCTCTCCCCTCTCCCACTTTCTCCTTCACAAATCTATACTCCATATCCCCTCCCTCTCTTCATTAGTCTCTTATTTTGATGTCGTCATCATTTCCCCCTATTATGTGAGGGTCTTGTGAAGATAGTGCTAGACACTGTGAGGTCATGTATATCAAGGCCAATTTCTGTCTGGTCGATTGCATTGTTAGTAGTCTTACTCTTCCTTCGACTCTTACATTGTCTCCACCACCTCTTCCGCAGTGGCCTTGGAAGGTATGATAGGGATGTGTCAGTGCTGAACATTCCTCTGTCACGTCTTCTCAGCACTGTGGTACCTTTTGGGTCATCCCAGTGGTCACCGCCATCTGAAAGGGGAAGCTTCTCTAACCAAAAGTGAGAGTAGCATTAATATATGGGTATGAACATTAAGTAAAGTGCTTACAGGGCAGTTTGGTGAGCATAATATATGTATTTAACCAGACAAGAGCAGGCATTACATTCTTAATGCTCATGATCTCCCCCACCATAGGCTTTGGTCAACCATTATCTTAACTACCTATAAATCCTCAGCAAGGAGTAGGGCCCTTTGAGCCCCTCCCCACTCCATGACAGGATGTAGACTAGCCTCATCTGGTCTAGGTAATCACGAGATTATATTTATAACTAAGAATGCATTTAAATTTTATCCTCTGCCTGCCCCCTAATTAAATGGTTATATGGGCTGAAGAGATGGCTTAGCAGTTAAGGTACTTACCTGCAAAGCCTAAGGATCCAGGCTCAATTCTCCAGGTCCCACATAAGACAGATACACAAGGTGGTGCATGCGTCTGGAGTTTGTTTACACTCTCTGGAGGGCCTGGTGTGCCCATTCTCTTTCTCTAATAAATAAAATTTTTTTAAATTAAATGCTTATATTTTTAGGTAGCAAAATAGATAGCTGTTAATAATGATTGGAAATTGTTTGTGTAGTTTATACCCTTTATAATGACAGCCATTTCCCAAGTTTTAAGTATTACAAATAATATTAAATGTTTTCCTGGAAATATAATGGAATACGGACTGGGGAAATAGCTCAGTTGAAAAGTTTTCTGCCTTATAAGCATGAGTACCAGAGTTGAATCCCCAGTTCCCACATAAAACCTGCCAAATGTGCCAGGCATGGTGGTGCATGCCTTTAATCCCAGCATGTGGGAGGCAGAGATGGGAGGATTGCCATGAGTTTGAGGCCACCCTGACACTACATAGTGAATTTAAGGTCAGCCTGGGCTAGAATGAAACCCTACCTCAAAAACAAAACCAAAAAGGGAAAGAAAAAAAAAAATCTGCCAAATGTGTGCTTATAATCCCAGCACTGGGGAGGCAGAGACAGAATTATTCCTAAAGCTTGCTGCCCAGCCAGTCTAGCTTACTTTGTGAATTTCAGGATAATGAGAGACTTTCAGAAAATATAGGTAAATGTTCCTGAGGAACAAAACCCAGCTTTGAATCGAGGCGTGGTGGTACACATCTTTAATCCCAGCACTACAGAAGCAGAGTGAGTTCAAGGCCAGCCTAACAGTACATAGTAAATTCCAGGTCAGCCTGAGCTAGAGTGAGATCTTACCTCAAAAAAAAAAATAAAAGTTTGGGCTGAAGAGATGGCTTACCAGTTAAGGCGCTTGTCTGCGAAGCCTATGGACCCTGGTTCAATTCCCCAGTACCCACGTAAGCCAGATGCACATGGTGGCACATGCGTCTGGAGTTCATTTGCAGCAGCTGGAGGCCCCGGCAATCTCATTCTCTCTCTCTTTCCCTCTTTCTCAAATAAATAAAAATAAACATAAGTTTAATATATTTTAATGTGTGTATGCAAAGTCTTTAAATCTGAGGAATATGAAAAACCTTTTAAGTTATTTTTATATTAATCTGGAAATACTGTTATGTTGTAACTTTAATCAACTAAAAGTTTTCATCTACCATTTAGATGGATACAGGCACTGTATGTTTAAATATATAACATCAAGTATTTTCACTAATGCGTGAGTAATTTTACTTAAGTTAAAAAAAACAAAGCATTAGTAGTAAAGTTCCAGAGCCCCTATCATATTTCTGCAAACTCTGGCTTCAGACATCTGAAATGTATTTCACAATTCTGAAGACATTAAAATTCTGAAAATCATGTGTAGGTGTGCCATGCTTTGAAGGCTCTAATGGACACTCCTTGCCATCCTCCGTCTTTTTTTGGGTTTGAGGGTAGGGTCTTACTCTAGCCCAGGCTGACCTGAAGTTAGCTACGTAGTCTCAAGGTGGCCTTGAACTCCTACCACAGCCTCCCAAGTGCTGGGATTAAAGGCATGCGTCTCTATGCCCAGCCCTTGCCCCTACCTACCTCTGTTGGTTGCTGGTAATTCTCGGTCTCCCATGGCTTGTGGATGCATCACTCCAGTCTCTGCTTAAGTATCTCTAAATTTCCTCTTAAAAGGACTCTAGTGATTGGATTAGATCTCATCTTACTATGGTCTGATTTCACTTTAGCTTAAATCTGCAAAGTCCTATTTTCAAATAATGTCACATTCAGGAGTTAGAACTTGAACATACTTTGCAAGGAGGGACACTATTCTACCCTAGTCCCCCAACTCATAGGAAATCTTAACCAGTTGGATGAAATAGAAGCTAGATGGACTTGAGGCACATTAATGAACAAATTATCACAAATGAATGGCTTAAGTTTTTTTTTTAATAATGACTGACTGGAGGACTTGGGATAATATAACATTTTATTCAAAGTTTTCTATCAGTCTTATACAGAATGCCCAATGAATAGCTACATTTTTTAAATAGCTATGTTTGAAACGGTTATTATTAATCACAAAAGGATAACAATCCCAGACCCAGGGGTAATAATGGTGCACATCTTTAACCCTAGCATTTGGGGAGTAGAGGGAATATAGGATCTGGAGTTCAAAGTTATCCTAGGCTAGATAGTAAGTTGGAGGTAAGTCTGGGCTACATGAAACCCCGTCTCAAGAAAAGGGAGTGGGCATAAAAATCTGACAGACTGATGAAGGAGTTGTCATTCCCAAGTCCCAGAGAGGAAGGTGGAAAATGATAGTAGAAGCTAGTCAGATGTGTTTTGTTTACTTGCTACATTGTTCTTCCCAGTATTTTTTAATGTTTTTGCTTTGTAGTAGTTAACATGGAAGGTTTCTAAAACATCAGAACTAGCCGGGCGTGGTGGCGCATGCCTTTAATCCCAGCACCCGGGAGGCAGAGGTAGGAGGCGTGAGTTCGAGGCCACCCTGAGAATACAGAATGAATTCCAGGTCAGCCTGGGCTAGAGTAGGACCCTACCTTGAAAAACAAACAAACAAAAAATCAGAACTCTCAAAATTTAATAACCTATAAAGTCATTATTTCTTTTAAAAAATTGTAACATATTTGCTTTCATTAAGTTTTCATGAAGAAAGTTGAAATATACCTTTGGAAATAAGGAGCTATTGTGTGATGATCTTTGACCAGAGTCCTGACTCACTAGCTGCATGTCACATTACTTTTGGGACCACTGTGACCCGAAATCACAGTGCTGGGCTGGTCTTCATGTTCTAAACAGCCTTTTTAGACAGTGATTAGAAGTAGTAGTGTCTTCAGTCTTTGAGAATAAAATTAGGCCCTAATAAAATGATAAGCAGGGTCCAGAGATAGTGAAGAATAATGTGTGAATCACTAGAGGATATTTCCTTGAGAAAAAGTTCTGACATAACTTGAAAATTAGATTAAAGATTAGGGGATGTACTGTAGCCTAACTAGCATACACTCTAGGATATACTTTACCATAAAGTATTAACAAAAAGGCCTTTGAAAGGAAAAATAAAATTGGCATCTATAAAAACAGATTGGAACAATAAACTAAATACTTCTAAATATTTACATTATAGTTACTGACAAAAGCTGAATATCAATTTTTTCCCTCCCAGTGAACTAATTGGTTTATATGTCCCAGTATGGCATTGATAGATAGATGTTTCTTAGGATGGGATTCCTAACAAGAGTCCTTTAAATAAATTTTATTAGTTCTTTTTTTTTTTTTTTTTTTTTTTAAGAAAATGTCAAGCAGAGAATGGTGGTGCACGCCTTTAATCTCAGCACTTGGGAGGCAGAGGTAGGAGGATCACCTTGAGTTCAAGGCCACCCTGATACTACATAGTGAATTCCAGGTCTGCCTGAGCTAGAATGAAAACCCTACCTTGAAAAAAAAAAAAAAAAAGTCAGATGCTAGAGCAAACCTAGTGGTGGTGTGATAGTACCCAATTAAAGTATTGTTTGTAAAAAGTCAGATTAATTGCATTAGTAAAAAGTAAAATGGGTTAGAGATATGACTTAGTTGATAGAGTACTTATCTAGTATATACAAAGCCCCATATCCAGTATCACTTAAACTGGGTGTGGTAGTATACATCCACAATCTCAGCACTAGAGTAGAGGCAGGGAGGCCAAAAGTTCAAGGTGTTCTTGGGCTACTTGAGACCCTGTCTTAAAAATAAAATGACCTGAGGGCTGGGGAGATGGCTCAGCAGTTAAGATGCTTGCCTGCAAAGCCAAAGGACCCATGTTCATCTCCCTAGGACCCACATAAGGCAGATGCACTAGGGGGCACATGCATCTGGAGTTCATTTGCAGTGGCTGGAGGCCCTGGTATGCAATTTTCTCTCTCTCCCTTCCCCCCCACCCATTTCTGTACCTCTCTCCTTCCCTCAAATAAAAAAATAAATAAATAAAATGACCTAATGATAAGTGATTGGCCAGGAGAGCTAACGGTAATGATAAAATTAAATCAGATTAAAACTGAATGTTTTTGCTATTGAATACTTTCATCTGTGATTATTGAGATAATTCAACACTGAAAGAGAGAAAAAGAGAGAGCCTGGTGTATACAATGGATTTTAAATTACTTGTTAAGGTGATACCCTAGAATGAAAGAAAGCTCAGGGACTTAGTGTTACATAAAATGTTGGCAATCTGTGGTTGTCATTTAGTAAATATCGTGCCCCTTGCTCAATCTGTCACGTTATTCTAGGTAGGAATCAGGGTAGAATTTGATAAAGGGGTGATGATTGAAATAAATGTATATCACACTGTAAAATGGTAAGTTCAATGGAGGAAAATTGTAATAGGGTGGATAGTATGGACAAGAGAGTAAAAGAATATTCTAACCCAGTTCACACTCCAGGGTTAAAACTCTTGCATGGCTCCCTGTCCTTGTAATTCCTTTTGGACTCTAATGTCTCTGTTTAACTTTGCACTGACAGTGTGTGACCTTGGGATCATCTCTGCCCTGTGGCCTAGACTGACTGACTATATAGCATTGCTCTATGTAGTGAGTTGGTTTATAGCAAGGGAAAGCTTATGGTGGATTGTTTCTCTGAACTACTAAATTTACATTTTATAATTGTCTTTATATTTTTCTGTTTTAAAAGGACACTGTCAAGTACTTTTAAACCATTATTATATAAAACAATTTCCTCTTATTTATTTTTGTATCTATTAAGTTCCCTGTGTTTTCTTATGTGGAATGGGACATGTGAGAGGCTTTTTATTCATTTGTCCTACATGGTTAAGTCTTTTGGAAGAACTGCTGTTGTTACTGTTCCATATCTTCAAAGTATAGCATTTAGGATGAATATTTTTAGTTTAAAAAATCTTTTAAAAAGGTTTCAAATATTAATGAATTGTGTGAAGAATGGTTGTTACACACACACACATATATATGTAATAGTCTGTCGTTAATATATTTCCAAAAAGTATAGATTTAATATTCGATCTTATTCCATTAGCACTGCAAATGAATTTTTCTCCCCTTTGGGGCTAGAGATAGAACTTAGGACTTAGTGCCTTCTGGGCATGCACAACTTGCTTGTTAATGTAACTGAAAGTTTTGTTGAGGGATTTCGAATTCTGGTGTTGATGTGAATGTGTATTGAGATTAGATCTTACCATAACATTTTAAACTAAGTACCAAGGACAAATACAGGGTTATTTTTCTGAGTTATTTTTTCTAGTCTCATATTTTATACATTCATTAAATATATGTGTTGGATTATTCCTTCCAAGTACAATTTTCTGCTATGACAATAGGAATTAGTAGGGAGGATTTTTTTTTTTTTTTTTTTTTTTTTGAGCAAATGTATAACTTTTACTTAAGGAATAACTTTGTCAAAAATACCTGCTCACAGCAGCTGCTTTATTGTAGGAGGACTGACAAACGGTAGTGGGCGCTATATCTCTGCAGCACCTGGAGCCGAAGCAAAATACCGAAGTGCTTCAAGCACTTCCAGTCTGTTTAGTTCCAGCAGCCAGCTCTTTCCTCCTTCAAGGCTTCGATACAATAGGTCTGACATTATGCCTTCTGGCCGCAGTAGATTGTTGGAAGATTTCAGAAACAACCGCTTCCCAAATCTTCAGCTTAGAGACTTGATTGGACACATAGTTGAGTTTTCTCAAGACCAGCATGGTTCTAGGTAGGTGATTATGATTCATAATAGTTTTCATTGCTTTTTCCTTTGAAAGTTGCTACCTTATAAAAGTCTTAAGTTTTTGTCCGCATTCAACTAATCTGCATTGATTTTTAGAAGCTTTTAAAAAAAAAATGAATTATATATTTGCTACATTAAGATAAACTATTAAAACTACAAGTTTTTAAGTTTATATTTTGTTGTTTTCTACAGTGAGAATATCTTTATAGTGAAAATTTGAAAATGCCTTTTTATCAAATTATTTTGATTACCTTGTAAACTTCAGTGTCCTGGGTGTATAATATGTTAGGTAAAAATAGAAGCAGATAAAGTTAAATACTTTGGTTTTGCTTTATAGATTGGTTTTGAATGTGACTTCTTTTGTTGTTTTGTTTTGTTTTTCAAGGTAGGGTCTCTGTAGCCCGGGCTGACCTGGAATTCACTATGTAGTCTCAGGGTGGCCTCGAACTCACAGCGATCCTCCTACCTCTGCCTCCCGAGTGCTGGGATTAAAGGCGTGCACCACCACACCCAGCTTGAATGTGACTTCTTTTAAACTGCATTATTTGACACAGGAAATTTTGCATTTTTACATTAAATTTGTTAGATGTAATACTTTTAGAGGTATCTGAATTAGCATTCTAAAGATATTGGGAAGAAAGAGAATTCTAGCACATTTTAAATTTGAAACGTTTTATTCTTTTGTAGAAAAATTTGTAGACATTTTTTTTTTACTCTTTATTTTTTTGTTGTTTTAATGTGTTGGGGGATCAAACCTAGTTGCATGCTGAGTATGTGCTGTATCATTGAGCTACAAACCCATCATGAAGATAACATGAAATTTTAACCAAGTAATTTTACATTAAGTAGTTGCATACAAATGTTATTTCCCTAGCTAAAAGTTCTTAAGAATAGCAAATGAATCTTGAGTCGCCTTCAGTGGCTAGCTTACTTAGTAATTAACTTGTGTTTGAATTTTATTTATAATGGTCTATTTTATAATAAAGATCTTAAAGATAAATAGCTTTCCACATATAAATTCTGTTAATAATATTTTTGGACATAATTTTGTTTTGGGGAGAAAAGGAGTGTAACAAATAAGAAATAGATTTTGCTGGATATGGTTACATTCACCTGAAAGCCCAGCCCATGAGAGCCATGAGAGATCCAAAGTTTAAAGTTATTCTGTTCTGTGTAGTGATTTTTTTTTAACCATTTTCAAAAAAAGAAAAGGGAAAGAAACACAGGTGATTTTACAGAGACTTACTTTCATGGAATTTTTTTCCCCACATAGATTCATACAGCAGAAGCTAGAGAGAGCTACTCCAGCTGAGCGACAAATGGTATTTAATGAAATTCTACAGGCAGCATATCAATTAATGACGGATGTTTTTGGCAACTATGTTATACAGAAGTTTTTTGAGGTAATGTTCGTGCATATTATATACTCATCCACAATTTATACTTATCCACATGTGCTAAGAAGTAGCTCTGGAAGTTGGGCAACACACCTTTAATCCCCCAGCATTTGAGAGGCAGAGGTAGGAGGATCACCATGAGTTCAAGGCCAACCTGAGAATATATAATGAATTCCAAGTCAGCTTGGACTAGAGCGAGACCCTCCCTACCTCATTTAAAAAAAAAAAAAAAAGAGTATGTGTATGTGTGTATATACATAAATATAGAAACTTGGGTAAAATAATTAGATCATATGTCTGTAAAACCTTTACAGATGTATATAAATATATAAAGCCCTAGAGCTCAACAACAAAAAAACAACTCAGTTTAAAAGTGGATTAAGAATTTGAAAGACATTTTTCCATAGACGGTCAAACAAATAGCCAATAAGGCATGAAAGGTTACTAAACTTTCTCAATGATTAAGGGAAATGCAAATCAAAACCACAGTTAATTCCTCCAATCTTACTTATTTTGTGTGCTGAAAATTGAACCTAGAGCCTTGAGTATAGTAGAGAAGCACTCTACCATGGGCTCCAGCCCTGCCCCGTTAAATACAACTTAAAACATGGAAAATAAGTATGAGTAAGGATTTAGAAAAATTAGAACCCTCTTTTTTTTTTCTTCTAAATTTATTTGTTTGTTTGTTTGTTTGTTTGTTTATTTGATAGAGAATGGGTGCACCAGGGCCTTCGGCCACTGCGGACAGATTCCAGATGCATGTGCCATCTTGTGCATCTGGCTTACATGGGTTCTAGGGAATCAAACCTGGGTTCTTTGGCTATGTAGGCAATTGCCTTAACTGCTAAGCCATCTCTCCAGCCTTACAACCCTCTTTTATTGCCAGTACATGCAACTACTGTGGAAAACTAAAAGTAGAATCATCAAACAGCTCAGCAGTGCCACATCCTAGTAATACTTAATAAAATTAATAACAAGAACTTAAACATCAGTGTTTATTGTACCATTACTTACAATAGCCACAAGCTGGAACTAAGTGTTTATCAGCAGATAATAAACAAACAAACATGTTATATAATACAGCACATAATTATTCACCCATAAAAAAAAATAGAAGTTATTGAGCCGGATGTGGTGGCGCACGCACGCCTTTAATCCCAGCACTCTGGGGGCAGAGGTCGGAGGATCGCCATGAGTTCAAGGCCACCTTGAGACTACATAGTGAATTCCAGGTCAGCCTGGGCTAGAGTGAAACCCTACCTCAAAAAAAAAAAATCTTGACACATGCTACATTAAGCTGAGTGAAATAAACCAGTCAAAAAATGACAAACAGGGTTTCAACCATATGAAATACCTACAAGAGCATTTTGATAAGAATGTAAGGTAGATAAGGCCTGACCAGAGGCTAGGAGAAGAGAAAATATGGACAATTATTGTTGAATAGTTTTAGCATTTCTGTTTAAGTCTGATCAAAAGATATGTGACAATACATGGTGTTGCAGGAACCCTGTTGTTGCTGGGAAAAATACCTGACCAGAAGCAGCTTATGGGAGGAAAGGGTTTATTTCAGGCTTACATATTCTAGGAGAAGCTTCAATATGGTGAAAAAAGCTGCCTCACAAGCTGGGCATGGTGGCGCACGCCTTTAATCCCAGCACTCGGGAGGCAAAGGTAGGAGGATTGCCTTGAGTTCAAGGCCACCCTGAGACTACATAGTTAATTCCAGGTCAGCCTTGACCAGAGTGAGATCCTACCTCGAAAAACCGAGAAAAAAAAAAGCTGCCTCACTTTATCATGTATCCATATCAGAGAGACAACAGCCAGCATCCTCAAGCACGAACAATCAGAGCTTAAGATGTCTGTCAACATAACTCTTAGGGCTGAATAATATACTTAAATAGTTAAATGAGCCAGGTGTGGTGGTACATGACTTTATTTGCATCCAGCACTTGGAGGCCCACATAGGAGTTTGAGGCCACCCTGACAGTACATAGTGAATTCCAGGTCAGCCTGGGACAGCAAGACGCTACAAAAAACATACATAAACAGCTGGAGAGATGGCTTAGCAGTTAAGGCACTTGCCTCTGAAGCCTAAGGACCCAATTTGATTCCTCAGTACCCACATAATCCAGATGCACAGGGTGGCACATGCATCTGGAGTTTGTCCTTGGTGCACCCATTCAAAAAAATAAAATAATGGAAAAAAATAATTCATGCATGGTAGCATATTCCTATAATCTTAACACCAGTACATGAGGCTGAAACAGGAAGATCATAAGTTCAAGGATAGCCTGGGTTACATGGCAAGACCTGTTTCAAAAGAAAGGGTAACAGTGCCATATTTTGGGCGGGGGGAGGGTGTGTACACATACATAACATATATACACACACACACACACACATATAGAGAATCAGTTTATAATTTATACTTTTCAATCTACTTTTATATATAAAGATTTCTATTAATCCTGATTAATATTTTTAAATGTAAGGCGTTGGGAGTAAGTCTTAGACAAATCTATTAACTAATACTACTTTGGTCATTTTGGATTTAGATGTGCAGAAATGTTCATTTAGTAACTAATTTTTATTTTATACTGAAACTGTTGTTGTGGGCTTACTAACAGATTTTCTCCACAGTTGTATCACATAACTTGAGAATTATCTGATCAAAGGAGTTTTAGTTACCTGAATGTATGGCCCAAGAGTTCATGTATCAAAGATGGGGTTTGGGGCTGGGGAGATGACTCAGTGGGTAAAGTGTTTGTGTTTAAGCATGCAAACCTGAGCGCATCTCCAGCAACAACATAACTGCTGGGCATGGGGGTGTACACCTGTAATCTCCCTGCTTAGGATGCAGAGATGGGAATTCTCAGAGCAGGGTGGTCAGCTAGATTAGCCAAATCATTGAGATCTGGGCTCAAGTGAGAGACCTCATCTCAATTAAATAAGATGAGAATGATAGATGGAGACACACTACAGTGACCTCTGCATACACCCCCCCACACACACACACACTGGCGGTGATATTAGGAATGAAGATGGTTACTTGTAAAAATTATTATTTGTTCATTTTTTTAATTATTTGAGAGTGAGAAGTAGATAGAGAATGGGCATGCCAGGTACTACAGCCACTGCAAATGAATTTGAGACACTTGTACCATTTTGTGCATCTAGGGAATCAATTGAACCTGGTTCCTTGGGCTTTGCAGCAAGTGCCTTAACCACTGAGCCGTCTCTCCAGCCAGAAGATGGTAACTTTTAATCAAACAAAAGAGTCAGTTGTAATAGCACATATCTATAATATTAGCTACTTTGGGACACTGTGGCAGGAGGATTATAAATTTGAGGCTAGCCTTGAGCAACTCAAAACAACATTTAAAGGAGTAGAGATGCAGTTCAGTGGTACATACTTACCTAGTGTGCAACAGGCTTTGGGTTCAGTTTGTAGTACCACAAAATGAAATACAAACGAATTTAGGTGCTTGGTTGATGGCTCAGTAGGTAAGAGCCATTGTTACATACGCATGAGGACCTGGGTCAATTTTCAGCATCACAGATGTCTATAACCCAATAATTCCTGGGGTCAGACACAGGAAGATCACTGGTGCTTGCTGGTCAGTTAATCTAACTGTGAAAAGAAGAGTTCCAGGCGCAGTAAGAGACTTTGCTCAAGTAAATAAGGTAGAAGAGTGATGGAGGAGGATACCCAGCATCCTCCTCTGCCTCTACATGAGTGCATACAATGTGCATACACCACTCATGTGTACACACATGCACACTTAATAGGACAACAAGGAAATTTTAAATAATATATGTGATGTTTAACAGCCCCAAGAAAGTAATAACTCCATTTATAGTTACCAAGTACTGCACATGGTGTCTTATACAGGTTTACTAAAATACTACCATGGTCATTTTTTATTAATGTCACTTTCTTTTTTGTCAGTTTGGAAGTTTGGATCAAAAATTAGCCCTGGCTACTCGTATTCGTGGTCATGTTCTACCATTAGCCTTACAGATGTACGGCTGCCGTGTTATTCAGAAAGCATTAGAGTCTATTTCGTCTGACCAGCAGGTAATTGTAAGTTAAGAAAAAAGTTTTGTAATACTTAATGAATTTTTAAGTAATTTTTAAAGAATTTCTTAAAATGTAATAGTCATAGGTTTAGAAAGAATTATTTTTGTTTTTGAGGTAGGTTCTCGCTGTAGCCCAGGCATTTTATTTTTTATATTATAATAATCTTAAAGAAAAATGATTTAGAGATTTTTACAAATAGACTGAAGTCTTTTGGTACATTTCTAAAATAGCATATTACTGACTAAGAAATATAAAACAAATCTTTGATCTACTCATCTGTTCCCTTAACTAGCTTTCTATGGAGGCGTATGTACTTTGTGGCAAGCAGGACCAAATGACTATAATGCTATATTTTACTATTTCTAGTGTTTATTTGGGTTGTATCTAATACCTTTTTTTTTTTTTTTTTTTTTTTTTTTTTTTTTTTGAGGTAGGTTCTTTAGCCCCAGCTGACCTGGAATTCACTATGTAGTCTCAGGCTGGCCTGGAACTCTCAATGATCCTCCTACCTCTGTCTCCTGAGTACTGGGACTAAAGGTGTGCACTACTATGCCTGGGTTATATCTCTTTCTATTTTTTTTTTTTTAATTTCAAGATAGTTTATTTTCAAAATGGGTCACAACACTAAGCTTTGGGCCCATTCTGCCATTGTACAAGCTACAAATGCTCAGCAGCTGAGGGGCACACTTTAGTATGTTTGAAGAGGGAATAAAAATCCATATAAAACAAATATTCTAGCTTTCCATACTGCTGCATCTATACCAGCCCTACTCTGACAAAGACATTTCAAAACTAGCAGTCATTAAGTTAAATGGATCCCCCAGATCCCTTAATTCAAGCTACACTTGCAGTTAAGAGCTATAAGAATGGTATCTACACATTGATACTAGTGGAAGCACAGGCTGCCGGGTGATGGTCCATCCCACTCTCCTGAGCACAAGACATGGGCAGAGTGCTGACGTCCTGCTCCTCCACTTCAGGTGGAAGCTGTGCTTCTGAACTTGCTTCATGAGTTGCCACATTGGTCGTGACATCACATAATAAATAGCAGGCCTCTGGAATCCATTGAAAGTAGAAGCGGCAGCAACAATGTATGTGCCCGTGTTTTCAAAGAACATCCAATCACCCACATGCATTTCAGGCAGGTTATGGCGCTCAACAATCCAATCAAAGCCATCACATGTTGGTCCCCGGGTGCTGGAGGAATAATACTTTTCATCTGGTTTGGGTTTCTTCTGCAGCAGGGGCTTTACATGTGCATGATCATGAAGGATGCAATTAAATGATCCATATACTCCATCATTCACGTAGTACATATAGGTTTGCTCATTCAATTCACCTTCATCATCAGAGCCAGTTTGCTCCTTCAGCACAATTTTTTTGGCAATTATATTGACTGCAAGCATGAAAGCTGATGCAACATAGTATCTGCCTGGCTCAGCTATGATTCTCACTCCACAGTCTGATGGAAAGTACTTGTCCAGCGCTGGGTTAATCACATTGGTTATCTCTTCAAATTTAAGCTTCACATCCTCAGATCCAGGAAAGCCACCACCAATATCAAACAGATACATGCTGAAACCAATCTCAGCTCCCATATCAGAGACACAGCGGGTATCAGACACTGCTTGAACGAAGGTCTCAGGATCTGTACAGCTACTCCCTACATGGAAGCTGACACCAATGACATCAATATTTAGCTCTTTTGCCCGTTTCAAGAGAAGTCTGCTGATTTTGAGTGTGTTACCGAATTTAACACTGAGACGACAGACTGCTTTGGAATCATCAGTAACAGTTCTCAAAACCAACTTTGCTTTTGGGTGCACTCTGGCAACTTTCATCAACTCAACTTCACTATCAAAAGTCATCTGGGTTCCACTACTGGCAGCATACTTAATTTGAGACACTTGTTTACAGGGATTTGCATAGATAATTCTCTCCGGAGGTACCCCAACTGTATTTCAGTCTTGCTTGCACAATCAAATCCTGTCCCAATGACAGCTAGGGTGTTCACTATGGCTCTGCTATCATTACATTTGACTTCATAAAAGGGAGTGACACAAGGAAGAGCTTTTAACCACCTTACATGATTCTTCAGAATGTCTCCAAGGTCCACAACGTAAAAAGCATCCTTATCATCATCAGAAGAAACTTCATTAATTTTTGGTCCAGAATGTCCTTGGCAGTAAAGCTTTCATCAAGGATGTGGCAGTCAACCTCTTCCTTATTGAAGTTGTTCATGGTTTCTCAATGTACCTATGGAAACTAAGAGATAGAATTAAGGAAATTATTTCCAGGTTCTCAAAGGCAGTTATCCAGAAATTTCAAGCTTTGTGTCCTTGGAGCAGCAGTGGAAACATTCTCACAAGGCCTGGGTGCCGTTGGTTGGTCCCATGGACAGGCTACCCATGCTGGAGCCCGAGGAGCGCTTGGCCACCCCCCACTGTGCCTGTCAGCCGCCTCGCTCCTGCCTGCCGGAGACCCGGCCTGAGGTGGTGGCCATGAGCGACTGACCTATTTTTTTAAAAAATACATTTGTTGGGCTGCAGAGATGGCGCAGCAGTTAAAACGCTTGCCTGCAAAGACAAATGACCATGGTTCAATTGCCAGGGACCCACGTAAGCCAGATGCACAATGTGGCACATGTGTCTGGAGTTCATTTGCAGAGACTGAAGGCCCTCACATGCCCATTCTCTCCCTCCCTCCCTCTCTCTCTCGTAAATAAACAAAATATTTTAAAAATAAAAAAATGTTTACGCCAGGCATGGTGGCGCACGCCTTTAATCCCAGCACTTGGGAGATAGAGGTAGGAGGATCGCCGAGAGTTCGAGGCCACCCTGAGACTACATAGTTAATTCCAGGTCAGCCTGGACCAGAGTGAGACCCTACCTCGCAAACCCCCAAAAAAAAATTGTTTACTTATTTTAGAAAGTAAGAGTGTAATATATGCATTCCAGGGCCTCTTGCTAATGCAGGCTCCAGGTGCATGGACCACTTTGTCATCTGGCTTTTTACATGGGTGCTGAGGAATAAAACCTGGGCCAGTAGTCTTTCCAACCAAACACCTTAACCAGTATGCCATCTTCCAGCCCTAATATTTCTATTTTAAGAAGAAAAATTTTAAACCAATAATAATTCCATTACATATATGTTACAGTCAGATTTGCATTGCTGGCAGAAAACACCCAACCAAGAGCAGCTTGTGGGGGGAAAAGTTTATTTTGGCTTACAGACTCAAGGGGAAGCTCCATGATGGCAGGGGGAAATGATGGCATGAGCAGTGGTAGACATCACCTCCTGGCCAACATCAGGTGGACAACAACAACAGGAATGTGCGCCAAATACTGGCAAGAGGAAGCAGGTGTAACACCCATAAGCCCGTCCCAACAATACACTTCCTCCAAATCTCTATCAGCTGAGAACCTAGCATTCAGAATACCTAAGTTTGTGAGGGACACCTGAATCAAACCACCACTCTATATATTATTCTTACTTAAAAGTTTTAATGGACTGGAGGAATGGGTCAGCAGGTAAGGCACTTGCCTGCAAAGCCTAAGAATATAAGTTTGATTCCCCAGTACCCACATAAAGCCAGATGCACAAAGTGTCACATGCATCTGGATCTTTGCAGTGATAGCTAGACCCTGGTACACATTCTATTTGCCCTTTCTTTGTTATAAATTAAACAAACAGAAAAATTAATCAAATAATTTTTAAGTATAACTAGAGAAGAAATAATCTTGGTGACAAGATTTACTTCTTTGAGAGAAGAAAATGCATAAATTAAATGAGAATGAGTCACACATTCTGAATACAAAGTCTAAATACAAGTGCAATTCTAGTCATATGTTCATTGAACTTTCTTGCGTGTTGTCAAAATAATTTTTAAAATGAAGTACACAAGCCAGCCGTGGTAGCACATGCCTTTAATTCCAGCACTCAAGAGGCAGAGGTAGGAGGATTACCGTGAGTTCAAGGCCACCCTGAGACTACATAGTGTATTCCAGGTCAGCCTGGACTAGAGTGAAACCCTACCTTGAAAAACCAAATGACTAGACTAGACTAGACTAGACTAGACTAGACTAGACTAGACTAGACTAGACTAGACTGGACTAGACGAATAGAATAGAATAGAATAGAATAGAATAGAATAGAATAGAATAGAATAGAATAGAATAGAATAGAATAGGCAGCAAATACTGACAAAAGGAGTAAGAGTAAATGCTGGTTCACCAGATCTTGAAATAGGTACTATGAAACAACACTGATTATTTGGTTCTTATGTGAGTTTAAGCTGACTTTAAATGCATATAATTTACATATTACAATATAAGTAAGTGAAGGAAGTAATTACTTCCTAAGCTGTAATGGTAATTAAGTTTAAAAGAACCATATTGACTTATAAAGTAAAACTAAATTAAAGCTTTAAAGACAAGGGTGGGTGGATGGGTGTGTATGTATGTATCACAGCATTTAAAAAAAATCTCTTTAAGAGCCAGGTGTGGGGCTGGAGAGATGGCTTAGCGGTTAAGGCGCCTGCCTCCTAAGCCTAAGAACGCTGGTTCCAATCTCCAGCGGTCCCAATCTCCAGGTCCCATGTTTAGCCAGATGCAAAGTGATGCAAGGGCACAATGCCGCACTTGGCCACAAGGGGGCGCACACATCTGGATTTCGTTCACAGCAGCTGAGACTGCTGGCGCGCCCATCTCTGTCTCACTCTCCCTCTCTATCTCTTTCTGTGTCTCTCTCCAAAAAATAAATAAAATAATAAAAAATAAAATAAAAATAAAAAACAGGTGTGGTGGTGCACTCTGGAGGCAGAGGTAGGAGGATCGCTATGAGTTCAAGGCCAGCCTAAGACTGTTGTTGCAGTTAGGTTCATATTGCTGACAGAAATCACCCTACCTGTTTTGGGAAAAAAGGGTTTATTTTGGCTTACAGAGTCGAGAGGATGCTCTGTGATGGCTGGGAAAATGATGGCATGAGCAGAGAATGGACACCATCTCCTGGCCAACATCAGGTGAACAACAGCAATAGGAGAGTTTGCCAAACACTGGCATGGGAAAACTGGCTATAATACCCATAAGCCTGCCCCAACAATAAACTGCCTCCAAGAGGCTTTAATTCCCAATTGCCATCGTCTGGCGATACTAGCATTCAGAATGCCTAAGTTTATGGGGGACACCTGAATCAAACCACCATAACTAGATAGTAAATTCCAGGTCAGCCTCAGCTAGAATGAGACACCACCTCTATAACCACCCTTCCCCCCAAAAAAAAATCTCTTAAGAAAATACCTTATTCCTCTGGAGAAATTCCTGAGTTTTAGATATATTGCAGATATGTCACGTGGATTTGATTATGTAAGGGCTTAAGAACCTTTCTGCCATGAATCTCAAGGTGGTATTGCTGTTTTATAGAGAGGCTTTTGGAAATCAACTATTTAGAGTAAGTCTTAATGAGAACCAGGTAACGTATAATGGGATATGTTCTTTGTTTGGATTCTTAGCTCATTGTATTTTGTAATTTTATCAATTTTAGTTTAGATATAAACCTCTGTATTGTAGGTTGACTTAATAGGATCCCTCCATAATTATATTAGAATGTAGGTGAGACAAGACCATCATAATAGGAGGACAGGATCATGACATCAAACTGAAAATAGAGACTGATTGAGAGGGGCAGGGGATATGATGGAGAGTGAAGTTTCAAAGGGGAAAGTGGGGGAAGGAAGGGAAGTACCATGGGATATTGTCTACAATTAAAGAAGTCAATAAAAAATAAAAAAAATGTAGGTGAGAGTCCTTTGGGTGAAAGGTATTTTAAATACCTTGAGACTGAATATGTATACCCTGTTTCTTCATGTGACTTTTTTGATATTGTAATAAGATCCACAAATTATTGAAATAATGATAAAGTCTATATGCAATAAGTTTGTTATACAGACATTAAGCAGCAACAAAATCCACCAGTGATTACTTCACATAGCCCATAACTGTTCCATTTCTTACTCTGTTCCCATGTACAAGCAGACATAAAAATTGGTTTCTTAGGCCAGGTGTGGTGGCGCATGCCTTTAGTCCCAGCATTTGGGAGGCAGAAATAGGAGGATTGCCGAGAGTTTGAGGCCATCCTGAGAATACAGAGTAAGTTCCAGGTCAGCCTGGGCTAGAGTGAGACACTACCTTGAAAGAAAAAAAAATTGATCCCTTAATGATAAGGTAGAGATGCTAAATAGGTCAGAAGTGTGAAGTTCTAAAAATATATATTAAATAAATACCAGCTGGAAAATATTAGTGGGAGATGTGTACAGTGAAAATAATAGTTTAAATATGGCAAGGTCAGCATCATTAGGTTATATGTCAGCATGTATCATTAAATGTATCATTAAAAATATTATCCTACACTGTGTTTCATTAATTTTTATCTTCAATTATTTCTGTTAATACTTAAGAAGTATTTTTAAATTTTTCCGTGTATTAAAAAATTTCAAGAAATACTTTGAGTATACTTTAGTCCCATCTCAGTATTTTTAATTCTTGTTTGTTGAAGTAAATACATATTCTTCTTTGCAGAGTGAAATGGTAAAGGAGCTAGATGGCCATGTACTGAAATGTGTGAAAGATCAGAATGGAAACCATGTTGTACAAAAATGTATTGAATGTGTTCAGCCACAGTCACTTCAGTTCATCATTGATGCTTTCAAAGGACAAGTAAGATTGATTGTGTCTGGTTTGTTAGAACTTTTGTAATTTGAATATTAACTTTTGGGGGGGAGGTTTGTTGCTTTGTTTGTTTTTTTGTTATGGTTTTCCAAGGTAGAGTCTCACTCTAGCTTAGGCTGACCTGGAGTTCACTATGTAGTCTCAGGGTGGCCTCAAACTCTTGGCAATCCTCCTATCTCTGCCTCCCGAGAGCTGGGATTAAAGGCCTGCACCACCACGCCAAGAAACTTTTGGTTTTTTGAGGTAAGGTCTCACTCTAGTCCAGGCTGAGAATTCACTATGCAGTCTCAGGCTGGCCTCAAACTCACAGTGGTCCTCCTACCTCTGCCTTCCAAGTGCTGGGATTAAAGGCATGGGCCACCAAGCCTGGCAACATTTTTTTTTTCTTAAATCATGCAGTAATATCCAGCACTTTCATACAAATATAGCCCACAAGATAGTAAATATGAACCAGGTATGGTAGCACACACCTATAATCCCAAAACAAGCAGCTGAGATAAGAGTATCATGGCTTTAAGACTAGTCTAGGCTATATAAGCAAGATCCTACCTTAAAACAAGAGTATAGCCGAGCGTGGTGGCGCATGTCTTTAATCCCAGCACTTGGGAGGCAGAGGTAGGAGGATCACCATGAATTCGAGGCCACACTGAGACTACATAGTGAATTCTCAATCAGCCTGGGCTAGAGTAAGACCCTACCTCAGGAAGAAAAAAAAAAGTATGCATTAATTTTTTTCCTCTTTTATAGAATTGTTGCATAGTTTCACTTTTTTGAGCTGAAAAATGAAGGAAAAGGAATCTGGTCATGTTGTTTTAAGAAATAGTTACAAACCTTTATGTTTTCCAAAATTCTTCAAAGAAGGATAAGAGGGGGAGGCTTAAAACCATATGGACAAGGGCAGGAGAGATGGCTTTATAGGCAACTGTACTTCCTGAACTTCATCTGCCTTGGTTCCACTCTTCAGAGCCCACATAAACAGCTGGGCATGGCCATACACAGCTGTAACCCTAGGCTTGTGTGGGGAAAAGGCACTGGAGAATCACTGGTGCTTACAAAGGTCTGACTCTGGAATCAATAAGTCTCCATCTTCACAAGGAATAAACAGTTGGATGAGTAATGGAAAGGGGTCACCAAGTGTGACAACATAAACACATACACATTCACACATACATGCACCACACCATTCATATTATGCACATGCAAAATATAATGACTATCTAGACATGTGTGCACTATAAAAAGAGAATACCTAGGAATTCATAGCTGATGCACAATAATTAGTAGTTCCTAATTGCAGTGCCAAGCTCCCCCCCACACACACACACCACCACCACCACCAGTCCATTTCCAATAACATATATCTTGTTCTTATAATTTGTTCTTATAACTAGGTTACATTGAGGGCGATATGTTTTGTTCATTTTGCTTTGTTTTGTTGCATTTCTGGGGATTAAACTCAGGGTCTTCTATATACTAGGCAAGCACTTTCCCAGTGAGCTTAATTCAGTCATCTACCCCATACTTCCAGTCTTTGACAAATCTATCCCTCTTTTGTTTTTTAAAAATATTTTATTTATTTGAGAGAAAGAAAGGCAGACAGAGAGAATGGGCACACCAAGGCCTCCAGCCACTGAAATGAACTCCAAATGCATGTAACACCTTGTGCTTACATGGGTACTAGAGACTCAAACCTGGGTCCTTAGGCTTCGCAGGCAAGCACCTTAACTAAGCCATCTGTTCAGGTCCCCCTTTCATTTTTTAAAATTTTATTTATTTTTTTGTTTATTTATTTATTTACTTATTTAGAGACAGACAGAAGGGGGGGAGAGAGAATGTGTGCACCGGGGCATCCAGCCACTGCAAACAAACTTCAGACAAATACATCTGGCTTATGTGGGACCTGGAGAATCAAACCTGGGTCCTTAGGTTTCATAGGCAAGCACCTTAAGGGTTAAGCCATCTCTCCAGGCCCCCCCTTTTCATTTTTAACTGTCAGTGTCATTGCACTATTTAAAACAGAAACAGAAAATGCACCTTTTAATCCTTCTATTTGTTTTAAGGTATTTGTGCTTTCAACCCATCCTTATGGCTGCAGAGTAATTCAGCGTATCCTAGAGCATTGCACTGCAGAACAGACCTTACCTATCTTAGAGGAACTTCACCAACATACAGAGCAATTGGTACAGGTATGAATTCCCTGTTATATTTTTCAAATTTTTTCAACTTTTTCAAAATTTTGATTTTTTTTCAAGGTAGAGTCTCATTCTAGTTGAGGCTGACCTAGAACTCAGTTTGGCCTCAAACTTACAGCAATCCTAACTCTGCCTTCTAAGTGCTGGAGTTAGAGACATGTGCCACCATGCTGGGCTCTTTTTTTGTTTTTTTTGTTTTGTTTTGTTTTGTTTTGTTTTGTTTTGTTTTGTTTTTTTGTTTTTCCAAGGTAGGGTCTTGTTCTAGCCCAGGCTGACCTGGAATTCACTGTGATGTAGTTTCAGGGTGGCCTTGAACTCATGGCAATCCTCGTACCTCTGCCTCCCTAGTACTGGGATTAAAGGCATTCACCACCATACCTGGCAATTTTTTTTTAATTATTTGTGAGAGAGAATGGATGCACAGGGCCTCTTGCCATTGCAAAAGAGCTCCAGACCTATGTCCCTCATTGTACATCATGCCTTATGTGGGTACTGGGGAATTTAACTCAAACCTACAGGCTTTGCAATTTAGTGACTTTAACCAAGCTGAGCTTTCTCACCAGCCCTGATTTTTTTAAGAAGTCTTTTAATTTATTGTTAAATTACAGAAACAGTCAAAAAAGGGAGGTGAGGGCTGGAGAGATGGCTTAGCAGTTAAACTGCTTGCCTGCAAAGCCAAAGGACCCAGGTTCGATTCCCCAGTACCCACGTAAGCCAGATGCAGATGCACAAGGTGGCACATGCATCTGGAGTTCGTTTGCAGTGGCTAAAGGCCCTGGCACACCCATTCTGTCTCTCCCTTCCTCTCTCTGTCTTTCTCAAATAGATAAATAAAAATAAAAATTTAAAAGTTTATTGTAGCTAAGTGTGGTGATGCCTTTAATCCCAGTATTAGGGAAGCAAAAGAAATAGGATCACTGTGAGTTTGAGGCCAGCCTGGAACTACAGCATGAGTTCCAGGTCAGTCTAGGCTAAAGGGAAACCTTACCTTGAAAAACAACAAAGGAAAGCTTATTGGGCTGGAGGGATAGCTTATTGGTTAAGGTGTTTGCCTACAAAGCCAAAGGACCCAGGTTCTGTTTCCCAGGGCCCACGTAAGCCACATGCACAAGGTGGCACATGCATCTGGAGTTTGTTTGCTGCAGCTGAAGGCCATGGAGCACCCTTTGTTTCTCTCTCTCTCAGAAAATATATAAAAAGTTTACTGTGTCCTCTGGGTACTATTATTGGATTTTTAGACAAATAACACATCTTTTTTTTAAAAAAATATCATTCTAGGGCTGGAGAGATGGCTTAGCAGATAAGGTACTTTCCTGCAAAGCGTAAGGACCCATGTTCTACTCTCTAGGTCCCATTTAAGCCAGACACACAAGATGATGGAAGCAAGCACGGTTGCATATGCCTACAATGTGGCACACTCATCAAGTATTCACTTACAGTGGCTGGAGGCCCTGGTGTGCCAATTCTTTTCTCTCCCTCCCCCCTTCTCTCTCACCTCCCCTTTTCCCCCCAACATAAAAAAGGCCAGTCTGTTGGGCTTGCCTCAATTAAAAATAAAAGAATGATCATTCCTTTTTGAGAGAGAGAGAGAATGGGTGTGCCAGGGCCTCCAGCTACTGCAAACAAACTACAGATGTGTGTGCCCCCTTGTGCATCTGGCTTACACGGGTCCTGGAGAATCAAGCCACTAATTGGCGTCCTTAGGCTTCACAGGCAAGTGATTAACTGCTAAGCCATCTCTCCAGCCCTTTTTGTGGTTTTTCGAGGTAGGATTTCACTCTAGTCTCGTGTGGCCTCGAACTCAACAGCAATCGACCTACCTCTGCCTCCCAAGTACTGGGAAGAATGATCATTCTTAAGGAATTACTGTCTGGTGTAAAGTAATTTTTAAATGTCTATCTGCAGGATCAGTATGGCAATTACGTTATTCAGCATGTACTTGAACATGGCCGGCCTGAAGACAAGAGTAAAATTGTTTCTGAAATCAGAGGAAAAGTCTTAGCACTGAGTCAACACAAATTTGCCAGGTACTGCATTACTTCCTACTTGTAGAAGTCAGTTCTTTCACCTCTTTCTATATAATACATGAGAATATTTTAACAGGTCCATAATTAAATTTATGAATGACAAAGTATGCAATGTGGTATGATAACAATTTCTCTTTTAAAAAAGTAATTGCAGAACAAGAGAAACTTATTCCTGTTTTCTATTACATTGGAGCAAATTCTTTTAAAACTCAAGGACATTTTGTTATAAAGAAAAAAATGACACAGTTTTTATGTATGTGTTTTAATTTTTAGCAATGTAGTAGAAAAGTGTGTTTCTCATGCCTCCCGTGCTGAGAGAGCTTTACTCATTGATGAGGTTTGCTGCCAGAATGATGGTCCTCACAGTGCCTTATACACCATGATGAAGGACCAGTATGCCAACTATGTGGTTCAGAAGATGATTGATATGGCTGAACCTGCGCAGAGAAAAATAATCATGCATAAGGTAACAGAGTTCTTAGCATGAAAATAGATAATAGCATGTGTGGGACTTTTGACTACACATTTAACTTTTTTACATGCTAATTTCTCCACATGTGTTATAGCTGTAGAAAACAGTTAAAACCTGTGGATAACTTTGAATGGGTGTTGGCCTTTTATTAAATCTTAGGGTAAATCTCTTCGGTGAAGTCATTCATTTATCAATACTTGATATTATTCTTCCATCATGTTTTTTTGGATATATTTGACTTGCTGTTATACATGGATTTGATAATTAATTTTTAAAATATTAGATTTCCTCACTAACCTAACTCAATTTTATGGAGAGAATTTTTGTGTTTTATTTTTTCAGGTTGTTGTAGTAGTTCTTGTACTTCCTTCTAGCTGTTTTTTCTTCAGTCTAATGATTGTGTAAGAAATCATTAATTGCTATAGAAAACTTCGTACTAAAAAAACCCGCTAAAGCTAGGCACAGTGGCACCCAGCTATAATCCGTATTCAAGAGGCTGAAGTGAGAGAATTTCAAGTTTGAAGCCTGTGGAAACAATTTAGCAAAATTGTCTCAAAAAAATAACAAAACCAAAACTACAAGAACTAATATTTTACTCAATGAGGGCAGTCAGTTACCTCTTTGGACCTTTCCTTATTACTGGGAGAAAATAACCTTGAGAGACCTTGATGCCATAAAAGTGTAGTAGCCAATGCACAGTAAGTTATTAATCAATGCTGAATTTTTAAATCTGTCCTTCAAGTTGATGTACTAAATTTTCTGCTTTTTAAATTCAGCTTTTAAAAATATATTAAAAGGGCCGGGCATGGTGGCGCACGCCTTTAATCCCAGCACTCGGGAGGCAGAGGTAGGAGGATCGCCGAGAGTTCGAGGCCACCCTGAGACTACATAGTTAATTCCAGGTCAGCCTGGACCACAGTGAGACCCTACCTTGCAAAACCCCCCCCCCAAAAAAAAAAATATATATATATAAATATATTAAAGGGATTTCAATCTTATGTTGAACATCCAGAGTATCTATTGAGCAAACATTATGTGTTGCATTCTAGTTGTTTGTTTTGTTTTGTTTTTCAAGTTAGGGTCTTGCTCTAGCCCAGGCTGATCTGGAATTCAGTATGTAGTCTCAGTGTGGCCTCAAACTCACGGCAATCCTCCTACCTTCTGAGTGCTGGGATTAAAAGCATGCACCACCATGCCTGGCTGTTGCTGATTTTTTTTTAAAGTATTTTATTTATTTGCAAGGAGGGAGGGAGAGAATATGGGCACATCAGAGCCTCTAACTGCTGCCTATGGATGCCAGATGAATTTGCCACTTTGTGTGCATCTGGCTCTACATGGACCATGGGTAACTGAACCCAGGTCATTAGGCCTTGCAGGCAAGCACTTCAACCACTGAACCATCTCTCCAACCCCGTTTCTCTTTTTAACTGGTAGAAGTAGTACTTTCTACAAACATCATGGCTTAATTATTTTGATAGGAGGGATTCCTGGATATGGATACACTGCCAAGATGCACTCAAAAAAAAAAAAAAAAACTTCCAAGTTTGTGCATCTATCTGAGAAGAGTGCCTATGAACCGTAGCCTCATAACAGCTAACAATATGCATTAGAACTTATTAATCTAGATAGAAAGATAACGACATGGTTTTTGAAAAAGTCGTAACTCCCTAGTGCTGTTTTCCTGCTATGTAGAGAGCTTCCCTACACATAACATAGTTAGATAGTAGTGGTTTGTTTAGTGAACAAGTTTGAGAGCAGGTGATCTCATCATTTTAAACATTTTGAGAGATAAAATGGATCAGAATTGCTTTTGCAAAAGGTGGCTTTGGATTTTAAATGGTCATGTTACTTAAGTCAGGTACAGTTGAGGGTGCTTTTTTTAAATAAGAAACTAAAATTACTTAGATTTCTTAAGCAGACTGTTTGTTTTTCAGATTCGACCTCACATTACTACTCTGCGCAAATATACATATGGGAAGCATATACTGGCCAAGTTGGAAAAGTATTATTTGAAAAATAGCCCAGATCTAGGGCCTATTGGAGGACCACCAAATGGAATGCTATAAAGACAAAAGAGAAAGATATGATTAAACCATGTGAAAATAATGGATTTTCTTTGTGAATTATCAAAACACAGCTCAACTATGAATCTTTGATTTTTTTTAAAGCAAAACTATTTATTGACTTTCTTCATCCATTTGTAAATTTTTAAGGTTCTTGTGTATATTTAGGGGTGGGGGTGGTGAATTATAAATTATATTCAGCCCTGAGTGGAGACCTATCAGATTGGATTGCTGGCAAAGCACAGAATGCCTGTATATGATGTAACTGTATCAAAAAAAAGACAAAAAAATGCTGTCACATATTTTGTAAATTTTTACCTTGTAAAGTCACAAAAATAGTTTTTAAAGGAAAAAGTACAGTATTCTTTTAATAAACTGGCTCACGGTCTGGTAGGTCTACAACCCCATAGCACAACAGGTTTATAGAGATGTATATAGAATTATAGTCCTTATTTTTTTTTCCTTTGCGTAAAGCCTTTTATAACAAATTAACAATCAACTACATAAATATTATTGATATTTTAAAAAGAAAGTTAAGTTGTATTTTGGTAATTCACAAACTATCATGCAAATAAAATCTCAGCAAGTAAGACAAGAATAAAGTGATTTGAGATAAAGGAACATTTACGGTGGGTGTGATTTTAATGCAAATATTGCCCTAGAGTCTCTGGCGATGTACAGAAGAATTGTATATACTTACCTATGTAGTTCTAAGAAATAGAGGGAACAAAATCATGGTGGCACTTCTATCCAGTTAAGTGCACTAAATGAAAAGTTGAATTCCATATTAACTTTTCAGTTTGGTTTTGTAATGAGAAAGAGTGGAAATTTGTATTTTGTTCTTACAGAATTATAAAGACATGTTGAGGCAAAGTGTTGAGCTTTATTTTGCTTTTTCATAGTAAATGCATAAAGTAGGAACCAGATAGAGGTGAAAAGGGGACACTGAAAAGTGATTTTGATAGCTCAACATTTAAGCATGATTACATATTCAGATAGCTTTTTTTGCTTCCTATAAATATATGCATTGTGTGTGTAGTAATAGGTGTAAGTTTACACTTTGAAAGCAAATCTTGTTTCAGTGTTTATTATAAAAGCCTTGCTAATTTAGTAGTGACACTCTTGGTTGTACAGGTGTACATTTGTAAACCTTCATGCTGTAAATGGAATTTGTTTTCTCTCTTTGGGAAACATTTGCATTTTAGTGTACATTCATGTCCCTGCCCTTAAACCTGGCAATATAGTGTTGTATAATGTAAATTTATTTCTCCAAATTGAGAGTGATTTTTTAAAAATTTTTTATCTTTATATAGTTTCAGAAGTATGAACCAGCTTTCTTTTTATTATTGTGGAAAACATTTTGTTTTATAACATAGTTGTTGACTCTGTTACTATGGACATACTAGGATTTGGATCTCTTTCAATTGAAGTCAGGGTATTGTGCATAATAGAAAGTATTGGACTGAGATATTTGAGTACCATGGAGGCCAATGCTTTTCCCATCTTTAAATGTGATGTGACTTTTTTTCTTTGTACAGAAGAGTACTGTATTTTTGAATAGCCTACTCCCAAGTAAGAGCAAATCTGTATGATAACATTTTTTTCTCTGGGCATAGACATTATAACAGTAACATGATGTACATTTACAAGTGGCCTTATGTACATTTCCCAACAATCTTTTTAAGGCAAAATTGTGACCATATGTATAATTGAAATCGTTTTTAATCCTTTGCCTATGAAAATATTTTGGAAAAAAACTTGCTTTGTATATTCAGTTTCTGAAAGATAAAGAAAGTGCTTTGTATTTTGTTGAAGTCAGTGTTTTGTATAAACATTTTTGTTGACCCACTTAAGTTTAGTGCTGAAAACTAAAATGAACATGCTATTTCTGTCAGTTAAATGTGGAAGGATTTTTTTTACTAGAGGTCTGCAAAAGAAAAGCAGTCTTCTGAGCACAATATTAAGTGTAAAGATGTTTCATCTAGCTATTCATATCATGAACCTTAAGAATGGCATGAAGTTTGGGCTGCCAGGGATTCTTTTCATGTTTCATACTGAGTTATAGCTTTCGAATCCAACATTCCTTGGTGAGACCATTATGTCCAGTCATTTGTCACCGTTCCTTCTCAGAGTCACACTAGTTCATTAGTGTATCCCTGTCCCAGGAGCAGTACTTCTTCCTCCAAGTACAGTGGCTCTTTTCCACTGTTTCCTACTTTAGTTTTGTCAGTCTCAAAGTGTCTTGGCCCCATGCTGAACTTTTCTTCCTAGTATCAGCCCATGGTTTCAGGATCAAAGCTGTCCTTGTTGAATATAGGTAATGACTTTCCCTGCAAAAACAGTCCTTCTTCATCCTTATTACCCTCTGTTGGCACAGAGGGTATCACTACAATTTTTAAGAAATGGCAGGTCCTGGAGAATGTTACTTGGAAACTAAAATCCTCTAGTGGTCCTGATGTTCTTGTATTTTCCAGTACTGACAGCCCCAGTCCTAATTCTTTTAGGCATATTCTAGGGGGGAAAAAAAAACTGTTCTTGTAAAAGTTTTATGGTCTACCATTTTTGGTGCCCACCCCAACTCCACCTTTTAGTATATTGGTATGAAATTTTGGTAGTCTTAACATTTCAGAATAAAGAGATTTGATTGAGCAGAACTACTTGAGCTTTACTCTCGAGTGTCTCCTTTTGATAAGGATTGTTTCTGGACCAGTTTGTCTAAGTCCTGGCTCTTATTGGTTCATATGAAATGTTATCTTCACTTTGTATATTATGTATAAATTAGAAAATGAAAATGTGTGAATAACATTGTATGAAATAAACCTGGTCTCGTGTTTTTCTCTAGATATAATAGCCCTCTGTTCCTCCATTGTAATCAGGATTTCCCATTCAAGTTTAAGTTTACGAGGTATAACTTGCTATTTCTCGCCTTATGTGAATGTTTTAATAACAGAAAGTATCACACAGAGAGCTTTGCTGCTAAAAACCCCAAAAGAACTTACAGGAGCTAGTTCCTGCAGGGAATTACTCCAATATGTTTAGGTTCCATTCACATTTTTTTTTTTTTTTTTTTTTTTAGTTTGTACCAGGGAGGGGCTCTATAGAACAGCTCTTGCCTAGTATGAGTCTGGCCTGGGTTCCATCCCCAGCACCATAAACAAAAACCCAAAAGCCCACTGGGGGATTCATTATTCTCATGCTTTAGTGGCAGTCAACTGGGGTTACCTGAGCCACCACCAAATGAAAAGCTGCTGCTTTCGTCCACCTAATAGATAAGTTTGAGGTTCACCTGAAGGAGCCCTGGTAACCTCAGAAAAACTAATTTGTTATATAGCGAGGAAAGCATTGAATGAGAAAAATGTGCATTTGACCTAAACCAATTTTAGCATCTCCCTGGGCAACAGAGTTCATGTGGCAGGAACCTCCCACAAGCAGTAGCTAGCTGGGCACAGTGGCACACATGTAATTCCATCATTCAGAAGGTTGGGTCTTATGACTAGAATTTGATGCCAGTCTGAGTCTCATAGTGAGATCCTGTCTCAAAATGTGTCTATATGCAAAGAAACTCAATAGGGTCTTTGCCCAACTCCACAAAACGCCGGATTCCACCTTTGGTGTCAGAAGACGTGGAACTATGCGATGTTGCCCAATAATTCCTTATGAACCCAGCCATCTGACTCCCTAGCAAATCAAGGGCTGGGGAGGTCATGTGTGAATTTGCTTTTTGGGAGCAGTGGAGTAGAAAGCGCTCAACTAGTTTTGGGCATGCCTACTGTGCATACAGCTTGTGGTGAAGAGACAACTCGGACCAGGGGATTTGGAGAAAAGGCTGCTGCCTGACCGTGGGAAAGCGCCCCCTGCTGTCCTTGTCCTGCAACTCTGCCAGGAATCCCTCAAGCTCCAGAAATGCTGTCCCTTTAGTAAGTTGTGCTTACTGAGCACCTAGTTTTGTCAGCCGTTGATGCTGGGATACAAGATCTCAAGAGCCCAAGTCCCTGTTGGGGAGACGGTGACTCTGAAAAAAGTAACTGGTTACCATGCAAAGGATCCTGCTACAGGGTGGCCAAAGCTGCACAGGTGAGGAGACCGGCATGAGTCACGCTGAGGTGGACAAGGGCCCACCGTCTCGTCCTGCTTTTCCACCTTGGGCCTTTCATGGGAAGAATCCTTGGAAAGCCCTGGAGGGTGTGAGGGGCGTCCTAGAGGAGAGGCCTGTTCGGGAGCCTTCTGCCCACCCTTCCAAAGCGGGTCTGTCTGAGCTGTGGTGTGAAAGGCACCTGAGGTGGGAGGAGGGAGACGGACAGTTGTTGCCACAGTTTGGGACAGTGACAGCTTTCTGTATTCAGTCTCACCCAGTTCCTGAGTAGCGTGGGACGAGGGAAGGGACCTTTACCGGGAGATAGAAACAGCCGCAGACACTGGAGGCGAGTTTCCAGGTGACCCAGATCCTTCCCAAGCTACCTCCACAGCCTCGATCCCCTCACCCTCCCGACTTCAGCCGGCTCCTTTCCTGTTCGCCGCTGCTGCCTGCCCTTGGGAAAGCGCCCCCTGCTGTCCTTGTCCTTCTGCAACGCTGCCAGGAATCCCTCAAGCTCCAGAAATGCTGTCCCTTTAGTTTCATGTAGTTAACCTCCCTAAACAGATTATACACGCCTTACCTTCTTGAATAAGGAAAGAATCCTCATTCACCATGGCTTTAATGGCCATTGTGTGGCCACTGGTAACAATATAATTTCATATCTTAGCCAAGCCCAAGTCATTTACCTCCCACCTAAACCATGAAATGCTTCACTCCGAGTTCCAGCACCTCCAATCGAATGTTTTATTGCCCCTACTTTCCTTTTCTGAAACTGAATCCATCTTCTTGTACCTCCCCCAACCCCATCTTTGTCTCTTCCCTTCCTGAATTAAAGTACCAATAGTGCACAGGAGATACTAATACTAAAAAATTTATCTGAAAATCAGATTTTATGGGTTTTATTGACTGTCTGGCAACCCTTATGCTTTCTTCTCTCTGATGAGCCAGTTCCCCCACTGTTCAGACCAGCCCTGGAATTCTGAGGGTCTCATCAGACAGATACAGATGACTTCTTCAGGCACAATGTCATGCTCTTGTGATGGTTCATCCTTGCAATCACTTGTGTTTGTGCTTGCCCAACCACACTGTGACCCTCTTGGAGGCCAGGCTGGTGCTTCCCTTTCTATGCAAAGTTAGGTAGGTACTTGGGACATGTTCACAAATCAAGTACCCACCCTTTCAGTCAGGTTTGTCAGCTGCTGTGCCCAAAGGTCCACACTGCCAGGTCTTCAAAGTTACTCTTGAGACACAGTATGTTTGGGGCCAAGCATATGGTTACCTGGTAGAGTGGTGCTTGCCTAACATGTGCAAGGACTTGAGTTCTATCCTCAGGACTGGGAAAGAAGGGAAGGAAGAGGGAGGGTTAATCAATCAGAAGCATGAGTGAAAGCAAGCAAAAGGCCTCCCTCACTGCCTCCCCTTCAACTCCACTCCCTACTCAAGCTAGTCACTCTTAACAGGTGTGCAACTTCCAAATCTTTCTCTGTATGTCTATTAGGCCATAATGAAAGAAGTCTAGTAAGTTTTCCAAAGCTGAAGCCACACAGCACACATTCACTGAGTAGAATGAAGAAGAATTAGAAATGAGGATTATATCTTAGAAATGAAATATGTCTGTTAACTAAGTCTGTATTTTACAAAAAGAGATACATCTATTACTTGGATACAGCTTGGACATTTTAACATGTCCTTGATATCTTCTAGATTAATGAGCCAATCTTCTTAAAACAATATATTTATTTATGAGGAAAGAGAGAGACTATAAGCACAACCTCCTGCTACTGCAAACAAACTCCAGATACATGCACCACGATGTGCATCTGGTACCACATAGTACTGGGGAACTGAACCCCAGCCAGCACATCCAACCACCAGGCCATCTTCTCAGCCTCTAATGAGCTAACCTTGTCTGGAATAAGCTGTGATGGATTAATTTCAAAACTAGCAATAGCAAGTCATAGATATCAAAACCTCAGGAATTTAGGGATTTACAGAAAAATATCTACCCAAGATATTGGAAGAGAAATGAATTCAAGAAGCTATAGGACAACAACCAATTATAAAGAAAACAGAAGGGCTGGACAGATGTCTTAGTGGTTAAGGTGCCTGCATGCCAAGCCTAAGAATGCCGCTTGATCTCCAGATCCCACATTTGGCCAGATGTAATGTGATGCAAGGGCACAATGTTACACTTGTCCACAAGGGGGCGCAAGCATCTGGAATTCGTTCACAGCGCTGAGAGGCCACTGGCACGCCTATTTTCTGTCTCTCTCAAAAAAAAAAAAAAAAAAAAAAAAAATAGAAAGGGCCAGGGAGTTTCCTCAATCAGTAAAGTGCTTGCTTTGCAAGTATAAGGGCCTGAATTTGACCCCCAGAACCTATATAAAAATGCCAGATGTGGGGCTGGAGAGATGGTTTAGTGGTTAAGGCATTTGCCTGTGAAGCCTAAACACCCAGGTTCAATTCCCCAATACCCATGTAAGCCAGCTGCAGAAAGTGGTGCATGCATCTGGAATTTGTTTGCAGTGGCTAAAGACCCTAGTGTACCCACTCTCCCTCTTCCTCTCTCTCTCATAAATAAATAAAAATTAAAAACACATTTTTTAAATGCCAGATGTGGTACATGCCTGTAATCATAGCCCTGAAAAGGCACAGACGAGCAGATCCCTGGGGCTCACTAGCCAGCCAATATAGCTTAATTGGTGAGCTCCAGGCTAATGAGAGACCTTGATTCAAAAAAAGTGTTCTAACACTGGGCGTGGCGACAAACACCTTTAGTCCCAGCACTCAGGAGGCAGAGGTAGGAGTATCACCGTGAGTTCGAGGCCACCCTGGGACTACAGAGTGAATTCCAGGTCAGCCTCCTCGAAAAACTCAAAAAATAAAAAAACAAAAATAAATAAAGGTTTTCTAGTTTGAAGAGATTGCTCAATGGTTAAAGGCACTTGCTTGTGAACCCTAATGGCCTGGGTTCAATTTCCCTGTAAAGTAGTTCATGCATCTGGAGTTTGCTTGCACTGGCAAGAGGCCCTGGTGTGCCCATTCACTCGTGCTCATTCCCTCCACACACCCCCCTTTCTCCTTATAAATAAATATATTTTGCTTAAAAAATAAAAATAAAAATGTTTCTAAGCCGGGCATAGTGGCACATGCCTTTAATCCCAGCACTCATAGGCTGAACTAGGGGGATCACCATCAGTTTGAGGCCAGCCAGGAGCTGGCTTCCAGTGCATTTCAATTTTTTTTTTCAAGGTAGGATCTCACTGCAGCCCAGACTGACCTGGAACTCACTCTGCAGTCCTAGGCTGACAATCCTCCTACCTCTGCTTCGTGAGTGCTAGGATTAAAAACAATGTGTGTGTCACCACACCTGTCACTCAGGTGTTCTTTCTTAAGCCCTATTCACATTTTTGAGAGAGGTTCTAGCATTGGCCTAGAGCTCACCAAGTAGGCTGTGCTGGCCAGAGAGCCCCAGAGCCAGAGCCTGTCTTGGCCTCCCCTGCACTGGGGTTATTAGGATAGCCCACCATGTATGTGGGTACTGGGAATTTAACACAGATCCTCATGCTATCTCCCCAGCGCTTTAATTAGGTTTTGTTGTTGTTGTTTTAGGTAGGGTCTCACTCAAGCCCAGGCTGACCTAGAATTCACTCTGTATTCTTAGGATGGCCTTGAACTCCCAGCAATCCTCCTACTTCTGCTTCCGAGTGCTGAGGTTAAAGGTGTACAACACCACACCCATGACTAGATTCTTCAAAGCACGAATGTGCCAATGTATTTTTATTTTTTTGGCTTTTGTTTGTTGTTTTTTCCAAGATAGGGTCTCACTTTAGCCCAGGCAGACCTGGAACTCACTCTGTAGTTCCAGGCTGGCCTCGAACTCCCACATCCTCCTACCTTTGCCTCCCAAGTGCTGGGATTGTAGTTGTGCACCACCACGCCCAGTGCGACTTTCAACTTTCTTGTGTGCTTCGGTACTGCTTTTTTTTTGTTTTTGTTTTTTTGTTTTTTCGAGGTAGGGTCTCACTCTGGTCCAGGCTGACCTGGAATTCGCTATGTAGTCTCAGGGTGGCCTCAAACTCATGGTGATCCTCCTACC
This sequence comes from Orientallactaga sibirica, assembly GCA_036365145.1. Taxonomy (NCBI): domain Eukaryota; kingdom Metazoa; phylum Chordata; class Mammalia; order Rodentia; family Dipodidae; genus Orientallactaga; species Orientallactaga sibirica. The sequence continues at coordinate 10,827,173 of JAEOAD010000015.1, forward strand.
TCTGCCTCCCGAGTGCTAGGATTAAAGGCATGTGCCACCACGCCCGGCTTGGATTTGTTTTTAAAAGCAAATATTAACTTTGTTCTCAAAACAGTAGTTTGTTCTTTGACATAGTGTTTTACTATGTAGCCCAGGCTAGCCTTGAGCTGGCAAGCCTCCTGCCTCAGCCTTTAGAGTGCTGGCATGGCAGGAGTGGTGACACCTAACACACACAAGAAGTGTGTTTTCTTTTTTATGTATAATTCTTGCTACACAGGCCTCTTTGAACTGTATGTGTGTGTGCCTGTGGGCACATATGTGTGTAGATGTGCGTGCTTATGTGTGCATGCATGTGGAGGCCAGAGGTTGACCTTGGGCATCTTCCTTGATTACTTTCCACTTTGTTTACTAAAGCAGGGTCTTCTCCTTGAACCCAGAGCTTGCCTATTTGGCTAGTCTAGCAAGCCAGCTTGCCCGGGAGATCCTTTATCTTGGCTTACCAAGTGCCAGGATAACAGGTGGGATGTCTGCCCAGCATTTATATGGGTGCTGGGAATGTGAACTCTGGTCCTCATGCTTGTGTGGCAAACACTTGATCCACTGAGCCATCTCCCCACACGGTGTGTTCCGAAGTACTTGTGATGACTGGATAAATGAGTGGATAGATGAGCTTGATGACCAATGAAGAGAGCTTAGAATGAGGCCTAGGTCCTGTCTCCTCAGCTAAGAAGGCTTATCTGGAGGAGGTGGGGGCAGCCACCCTTCCGGAGTTGGTGTTTACAGTCTTTCGTGACCCTGGCTAACCTCAACTTCCCACCAGAGTGCCATGACGAGTGCAGGTACAACAGACTTCTTGCCAGCCTCTCCTGCTGGCTCACACCTGAGCTCTGCCTGGCATGCCCTTTCTTCTCAGCTGGAGAAGACCAGACTATTGGTTCCTGTTGGGCTCAGTGTCCTGATCTGGTGAGTGCAGATCCAATCAGTCTGTCTCCTATGGAAGGTGAGTCCCTGAGGGCAAAGATCATCTCCTCACCAAGCATACCACAGCTCCACCCTGACAGCTAAGGGAATTCCTATTTGACTCCATGCCAAAGGACTTCCAAAGGGGAGTGGGACAATGACCAAACATAGCCCCACTAAGAGTTCACAGAGGCCCGTGTAGCATAAGCCTTGCAGTATGGGAGTGTGTGTGTGCCTGCACACATGCACTGGGCAAGCAGAGACCTCGAGTTCCAGAAGAGGCTTCCACGGATCACCAGCCGCCAGCAGTGAGATCTGAGGAGAACAAGCTTTGCCTATCATGGAAGGTCCTGTCCCATCTCCACAGAGGTCGGTCCTGGTCCTGTAGTCACAGACTGATGCCATGAACCATAATGACACTAATCACCAAAAATTCTAGGATAGTTAAGAACCAGACACTAAGTGTGCTACATGTGTTATCTCTTTTCGCCATGACTGCGGTTACAATATGTCCCCCAAAGTTCTGGCATTGGTAATCTGGTCCACAATGTGATATGTTGGGAGGTGGAACACTTAACAGGCATTAGGATCATGACGGCTCTACTCTCCTAACTAGGTGGTTACCATTATCTCAGGAGTGGTGTCCTTATAAAGGACAAGCTAGGGCTGGAGAGATGGCTTGGCAGTTAAGGCATGGTTAAGGTGCCTGTAAAGGCGAACAACCCAAATTCAATTCCCCAGTATCTACGTAAAGCCAGATGCACAAAGTGGCGTGTGCATTTGGAGTTCATTTGCAATGGCTGAAGGCCATGGAGAGCCCATTCTCTCTGTCTCTGTTCTATCTCTCTCTACTTGCAAATAAATAAATTTAAAAAAAAAAAAAGGCCAAGCTTGCCACCCCTGCACACTCATTTGTTCTAGGTCCTCTTGCCTTCTAAGGTCACTTTGTAATCTCTGCCCCATACTGTTTCCTTAACTAACAGAATGTGTCTGAAGTTAAATGAACTCAGCCACTTATCTGTTATGTGAATTAGCATATGGGTCATGGGCTGGAGATGAGGCACTGCTGTGTGTATGTGAAAGTGTATGTACCTGTGACTTATGCAGTCTGCTGGGGAACCTGGAAATCTCTTCAGTGTCTACCCCAGACTCTTCTCTCATGGGCTAATTTCCAGGGTCCTGCATTGTACAAGGAAAGCTCTAAGAGTTTTCTAGGCACCCTGAATGTTGAAGGAACTTGCTCAAAGTCACAGGGATAGAGGGAAGTAAAGGTGATTTGCACACCCACTTCTCTCTGTCCTCCCGATTTCCACTGTGGCACTGTCAGCATGTGTGTGCCAGGCACAAGCTCAGCTGGTCACATCTCATCCACTCCTCCTAACTCTTTGGGGTAGGCATTTGGATATCCCCAACTTGGGAGCAAATTAAAGAAGTTACAATATTTGCCCAAAGTCACCCCATGAAAGCTCTATATGTGTAGAAGGAAACTGAATATATGTAAGACTTTATAAAACCTGACCAAACCCCACTGCTCCACTTGTCCTCTCGCTTGACAGTTCTACTAGGGGCTGGGGCTGAGTCAGAGGGAGCCTGGGCTTCTCAGACACCTGTCATTGGTGTCAGCTGTTGGAGGATGGCTGCTGGGACCCAGAAGTGAGCTGTTCCATCCCAGGAAGTGGCTCAGAGTGACTCTGCCTGCCATACCTGGGAAGGTGTGGCTGGTGGTGACACACCTACCTTCAGAAGAGCTTCCTGTCCAAGCTTCCAACAAAATCAGCTTCTTGGGACAGCCAGGTCTGAGTCACCAGCCCGGGGTGAGATTCACCACCTGACTTCAGCACCAAGCCTCACACTGACTGCCCTTGCCAAGGGCTTCCAGCCTCACAGACTTGCCCCGCATCTCATCTTACCAGCCATCTCATCTTACCACCTCTATATTACTCTATCCTGTCCCTTACCACCATCACCTTTACTGCCACCCTCTGGATGTCTGTATCCCAGTGTTTTTCCCTGTGTTCGAGGCTGCAGCCTCCCTCCTTGTAGCATGTTTTCCACATAGTACACAAAGAATCCTTCCAAAATGGACAGCTGAACTCGTGTTTCTATTGGTCTGAAAGGTCAGAGGTTCCTTTTGCTTGAGGCAGAAACGAAGCCACAGGTTCTTCAGAGCAGAGCTGCTGGGCTGTTGCAGACTCCTTCTGAATATCCGGCCATTCTTTGTCAAGTTCCCTGCTCCACTTGTCTATAGTAGGCTGCATAACAGTCCTTAAAAGATAACTGCACTTGAACCCTAGGTGTGGTGGATAAGTGCTATGAGACCCTAAGACAGGAGGATTGAGAATTCAAGGCCAGCCTGGGCTACATAGGGTCACACTCTCTCAAACAAAATAAAACAAAACTATATCCAAATCCCTGGAAACTGTGCGTGTTGTAAAACAAAACAACAACAACAAAAAAGAGGTAGGGAGGGTCTGAGAGTGGCAGTGCGTGTCTGTAATCTCAGCACTGGGGAGGTGGAAGCAGGAGAATCAAGAGTTCAAGGTCATTTTTGGCTACATGGGGAGTTCAAGGCCAGACTGGGATACATGATACCTTGTCTCAAAAAAAATTTAAAAAGGGGCTGGATAGATGGCTTAGTGGTTAAGACACATGCCTGCAAAGCCTAAGGACCCAGGTTCAATTTTCCAGGTCCCACGTAAGCCGGATGTACATGGTGGCACATGCATCTGGAGTTCGTTTGCAGTGGCTAGATACCCTGGCATGCCCATGCTCACCCTCTCTTTCTCTCTCTCTCTGTCTCTAATAAATAATAAATAAAAATAAATTTTTAAAGAAGCATTTAGGGGCTGGAGAGATGGCTTAGGGGTTAAGGCATTTGCCTGCAAAGCCAAAGGATCCCAGTTTGACTCTTCAGGACCCACGTAAGCTAGATGCACAAGAGGGCACATGCATCTGGAGTTCATTTGCAGTGGCTAGAGGCCCTGGTGCACCCATTCTCATTCTCTCTCTCTCTCTCTCTCTTTCAATGCCTTTTTCTGTCTCTCAAATAAATAAAATATTTTTTTAAAAAGCATTTAAAAATTTTTTACGAGAAATCCGGGGACCGGAGAGGTGGTTTAGCGGTTAAGGTGCTTGCCTGTGAAGCCTAAGAATGCACATTCAAATCTCCAGGTCTCACAGTGCCAGACACAAAGTAATGCAAGCGTGCAATGTTGCAATGCACACGAGGGGGCACACATGTCTGGAGTTTGTTCACAGTGGCTGAAAGGCCCTAGCATGCCCATTCTCTCTCTCTCCCTCTTTCTCTCTCTCTTAAAAACAAAAAATAAAGCTGGGCGTGGTGGCACACACCTTTAATCCCAGCACTCAGGAGGCAGAGGTAGGAGATTGCCGTGAGTTCAAGGCCACCCTGAGACTGCATAGTAAATTTCAGGTCAGCCTGGGCTAGGGTGAAACCCTACCTCGAAAAACCAAAAATAAATAAATAATTTTTAAAAATGAAAAATAATAAAAAATATTTATTTATTTATTTATTTATTTATTTGAGAGAGAGAGAGAGAATGGGCATGCCAGGGCCTTCAGCCACTGCAAACGAACTCCAGATGCATGTGCCCCCTTCTGCATCTGGCTTATGTGGGTCCTGGAGAGTCGAACTGGGATCCTTTGGCTTTGCAGGCAAACACCTTAACCACTTAACCATCTCTCCAGCCTTTAAAAATAATTTTTAAAATAATAAATAAATAAAAAGAAATCAAGGATGGGGTGTAGTAGGGTGAGGACTGAAAATCTTCACAGATTTGCAGATATGATTAAGCATTTTGAGATGAGGATAGTTGTCCTGGATATTTGAGTGAGCTTTAAATGCAATCATGCAACCATGTGTTCTCATTTATTTATTTATTTATTCATTCATTCATTCCTTGGTGCAAGAGATTGAATGTTACACAAGTGCCCTACCACTGAGCTTCACCCCATTTAATCACATATGATCTTTCCTTTTCCTTTTATTCTTTTATTTTTTTGTGTGACATGGTCTCACTCTGTAGCCCAGGCTGGCCCAGAACTCACAATAATCCTCCTGCCTCAGCTTCCTAAATTCTGGGATTACAAGCATGAGCCTACAGGTCCAGCTTGATCACCTATAGTCTTACACAAGGGAGGCAAAGGGAGACCTTCTTACACACAGAGGAGAGGCGGTGTAAAGATGGAGCAGAGGAAACTGAAGATGCTGGCTGTGAGGAGTGGAGCCATGCAGCCTCCAGGCAAAGGATGTGGGCAGCTGTGAGAACTGAAAGGGACGGGTTCTCCCCCAGAGCCAGAAGGAGCAGCACAGGTCTCCTAATTCTTTTTTTAAAAATATTATTTATTTTTATTTATATTATTCTGATTTTACATTCATAATGGTGACTCCATTATCCTCCTCCCTATCCTCCCTCTTCCAAAGGGACCCTCATCAATGGGGAATGTGGGTCATGCATTGTGGGGGGTAGTCAAGAGTTCTGGGGGGTAGGCCAAGACTCTGTGCATAATGCCCCAACTTGTGGCTCTAACATTCTTTCCGCCCCCTCTTCCACGAATTTCCCTGAGCCACATTGGGGTCATTTTAGTTCTACTTCAGTGCTGAGGTTTTGGGAACCTCTGTGTCTCTGGATATGTGGCTTAGTAGGAGTTGGATGTTCTCTGTGTTTATCTCCTTCATCCTTTTTCTGGTGTCGTGATCCCCAAGAACGCTGTATTCTTGCCCTTCCCCCGCATTACTCTATGGTTTCAGCTGGGGCCCTAGTGAGGTGTGATTGGCTGATCCTCCCTTCAGGTTCGTTGTTCATCTAAAAAGATAAGCAAATTCTCCAACAGAGAGAGAAGTTAGTACAAGATAGATGGAATGGCCATAGATATTTTAGAGGGAATTTTATATGCATCAGCCCTCTTCTAGCCCACATTTGGTGGTATCTTGATCTTGGAGACTGAGCTCATTTTTTGTACATGGTTTTGATTTATTTTCCAGTTCCAGCAATGAGTTCCATTCCACTGAGTGGATCTATTAGCCAAATCAAGAGCAGTTGGTTACCCACCTTGGCTGTGTGTCAGTACTGCACTTGTTTGAGCATTATGCCAGGTTGTTTCCTGCTGGGTATCTTATACTGCAAGTTGTTTGGACAGATGTCAGCCATTTTCCCCCAGTTGCTCGTGTAGCACCCTCTGGCACTAGACTAGCTAACTGTCTGGGGACTGACCCTCTTCCAGATTCTGGCCAGGTCTCTCTGTGTTTGGTCTCACACACGTATGCTGTCTTCGACAGTAGGGTCTTACCATTAACCTTTGGTGGGTCATCAAGAACTCTGACAGAAGTCTGTCTTTTTTGGGAAACCTTGTAGGTGTCTCGGATCAACAGCTCATTGTGGAAGTTAACTCTGTGCTGGTACTGGGAGTTATAAGTCAGCACCTAGGAAGGTGAGGGAAGAAAAAGATAGATAATATAAAAGAGAAAGTGAGTATAGAGAGGAGAGGGAGAGAGAGAGGGGAGAGAGAGAGAGAGAAGAGAGAGAGAAGCAGGAAAAGATTAAGATTGGTTTTCATGCTGTTCTCTCCAGTTTCCTGTGGTTCGGGTGTTCCCTCTGAGGACCTGCTGAAGGATCAATGTTTTAGCCTATTGTTCAGAATAAAGGGTTTTATAGTATCATTTCCTTTTGGGTCCCTATTTGTATCCCCCCCACCCTTGTCCTCCCTCCCACTCTCTCATTCCCTCCTACCCTTATTCTCCCTCCATCCCTCCCTCACTATTGTCTGGTCCTCAGAGTGCTTATTAGGTTTGGCAGCATCTCAGGTGGATTCAGGTTAGGACCGACAGATAAACGACAGGTCTCCTAACTCTTAATGGCAGTCCATTGAAACTGAGTCAGGACTTCTGGCTTCCAGAACTGGAAGAGAACAAGTGTGTGTTATTTTAAGCCACTAAATTTGTAGTAATTTGTTACAGCAGCCACAGGAAACTCATATATTGCCCAAACCCTCCTTCTTCATCCAAGGTCAGGTTTGAACGGGTTACCAGCTCCTTCACCCTGTCCTCCTTCATGATACCTTTTGGAAAGTTGTTCCTGCATTCAGAATACTTTGTTTCTCCAGCTGCTGGTAAACAGGCGAGTATTAGACACACTTCTTTGTTTTATGCAGATTGTTTATATCCGTTTCTCCCCAAAGTCTGTGAACTCTCAGAAAATGAAAACCGTATGTTTTCACTTGTGGATCTCTAGCATGCAGCATCCAGCATCCAGCATCCAGTCCTGGGCTTGGCTTCCATAGGCTTTCTGGAAGACATTGCAAACTGTACTTTCCTCAGCTGAGAAATAGTGAAGCTCTCAAATATGCTTTTCAAATGAATAAACTGCAAGCCACCCTCCTCTAAGAAAGAGTTAACCCATAGGTAAAGGCTACTAGATCTTCATACTCCAGGGGAAATATCAGGTGAAGTATGGGTCTCCTGAGGGGAACACTTTGGGAAAGTGTTTTGGATATGTAGATTCTAGTGATATGTACAAAAGGAGTACCACAAGAAGAAAGAAAAAAATGATATTTACCAGGCATGGTGGCACACATCTTTAATCACGGTGCTCCAGAGGCTGATGTAGAAGGATTGCCATGAGTTTAAGACCAGCCTGGACTACAGAGTGAGTTCCATGTCACCTTGGGCTACAGTGAGACCCTTCCTAAAAAAAAAAAAAAGGTGTATTGGGGCTGGAGAGATGGCTTAGTGGTTAAGACACTTGCCTGTGAAGCCTAAGAACTCATGTTCAAATCTCCAGGTCCCACGTAGCCAGACACACAGTGACACAAGTGCACCATGTAACACATGCGCACAGGGGGTGCATGTGTCTGGAGTTTGTTCACAGTGATGAAGGCCCTGGTGTCCCCATTCTCTCCCCGCCCTCCTCTCAAAAATAAATAATAATAATAAAAGGTGCGCTGGGCTGCAGGGATGGCTTAGCAGTTAAGGCACTTGCCTGAAAAGCCTAAAGACCCAGGCTTAATTCCCCAGGACCCACATAAAGCCAGATGCATAAGGTGGTGCATGTATCTGGAGTTTGTTTGCAGTGGCTAGAGGCCCTGGCACACACATTCTATCTATCTATCTATCTATCTATCTATCTATCTATCTATCTATCTATCATCTTTGCCTTTCTCTTTCTCTGTCTTTGCCTTTCCCCTTCTCTCTCAAATAAATAAATAAATAACATTTTTAAGTGTATTAATTTCTTCCCCTCCTTGTGACACTCTACCTAACATTAATAATCTAGAAGGTGAGGGCAACTACATGTTAGAGATGGACAGGCAGCTTTGGGAAGAAGCAGGTTTGAGGATAGTAACAGAGAGGCAGGATCTAAGTCCTGTTCATGTACTGTATGCTGAATCACTTGCTGTTTGCTGCCTGAGCACAAAAGCAAAAACAAAAACATGGTTAGTTACATAGTTTTCAATATCTAGAAGGGCAAACCTTCTAGTTCCTTAGGAGAAATAAATGGTCTCGTGTCTTTGCCTTTAGGTCTTCATGTGTTGCCATGGGCCCAAGGACAGCCCTACAGCAGTAGAGAAATTGAATGTAAAATCTCCCCCATAGGCTCATGTGTTTTAATACGAGGTACCCAGCTGATGGTGCTATTCTAGGAAGTGGAGCCTTTCTGGAGAAAGTAAGTCACTGGATGTGGGCCTTGAGATTTTGTAGTCCTATTTCCTATTCACTCTCTGCTTCCTGACTGCTAATGCAATGTTACTAGCTGCCTCACACTCTTGCCACCATGTCTTCTCCACTATGATGAACTTAACAATAAGCCAAAGTAAACTTTTCCTTCCTTAAGTTGCTTCTGGTTAGGTATCTGGCTACAGCAGCATTAAAAGCAGTACAGGGCCTGGCGTGGTGGCACATGCCTTTAATCCCAGCACCTGGGAGGCAGAGGTAGGAGGATCACAGGAGTCTGAGGCCACCCTGAGACTACTCAGTGAATTTCAACCTGGGCTAAAGAGAACCTCTACCTTGAAAAACCAGATAATAACAATAATAAGGCAATACAGGGGCTTCCTCTGGAGTTCCTCATGAAGTCAGGCCATGCTCCTGCACGTGGAGCAGTGGGAGCAATTCCAATTTGAGGGCCTTGCAAGATGAAATCTGGACAGCCTTTGGGCAGTCCTCTGGAAACAGCCCTCATGATGTTCCCTCTTGTTTATGGCTCTTTAGGGATGGAGTTGCCAGATGACTTGAGTCAAACACAAAGTTTAACATGTAGTCCAGGTCTGGGAAACTGGTTAGTTGGCCTCCTGGAAACTGAACTAGAGCTGGAGAGATGGCTTAGCAGTTGAGGCACTTGCCTGCAAAGCCAGGCTCAATTCCCCAGGACCCACGTAAGCCAGATGCACAAGGTGGTACATGCATGTGGAGTTCACTTGCAGTGGCTGGAGGCCCTGACATACCCATTCTCTCTCTCTCTCTCTCCCTCTCTCTCTTTGCCTCTTTCTCTCTCTCAAATAAATAACTAAAAATAAAAAATTTAAAAAGAACTATATCTCCTATCATGTGCAAGTCTGAGTGGACAGTCCAGAATTGGTGCTGTGATCCATGGGCCAGAGAACCATGTTATATCTCACTAGTTCTATGTCTTGTATGGCCTCTGTTCCAAGTTCACTTAATAGTCCAAGATGGTGGCTTCAGCCACAACCATCATATCTGCCTTTCAGCCAGGAGAAAAGATAAAAGTGAAGAAAAAAGCAAGCCTCCTTCTCTTAACACGTCCTTGAAGGTGCACCCACCATTTCTGCTCATGTACCTCTGGTAAAACCCAATCACGTGTCTACACACAGCTGTGAGAGATGTTGAGGGAGGTAATGTATACTTGGAGTGGCTTATGAATCTGGCTGAAATTTACAGCATCTTTTATCGAGAAAGAGATGAAGAACACACTAGGAAGCAACTAGTCAGAAACAAATTTCTTCTTGTTTATAAAAATACTTTATAATAGCTGGGCATGGTGGCACAGGCCTTTAATCCCAGTATTCAGGAGGCAGAGGTAAGTGGATCGCCATGAGTTCGAGGCCACCCTGAGTAAATTCCAGGTCAGCCTGGGCTAGAGTGAGACCTTACCTCGGAAAACAAAACAACAACAAAAAAAACTTTATAATAAAATTGGTCTGGTGGCACATGCCTTTAATCCCAGAACTCAGAAGGCAAAGGTAGAAGGATCACCATGAGTTTGAGGCCAACCTGGGACTACACAGTGAGTTCCAGGTCAGTCTGGCTTAGAGTGACACCCTACCTCATAAAAACAAAAAGGGGGTACGGGCTGGGAAGATGGTTCAGTGGTTAACGCCCTTGCCTGCAAAGCCTAAAAACCTGAATTCAATTCACCAGTACCCATGTATAGCCAGATGCACAAAGTGGCTCATGCTTCTGGAGTTTGTTTGCAGTGGCACTATGCCTTGGCACGCAGCATTGTCTCTCTCTCTCCCCCTCTATCTCTTTCTCTCTTTGTCTGCTTGCAAATAAATAAATAAATAAATTTAAATGCTTGATAATGAAAGGGATATCAGAAATCAAATAACAGAGTTGGGTGTGGTGGTGCATTGCCTTTAATCCTAGCACTCATGAGGCAAAGGTAGGAGGATCAACGTGAGTTCAAGGCCAGCCTGAGACTACATAGTGAATTCCAGGTCAGGCTGGGCTAGAGTGAGACCCTACTTTGAAAAACAAACAAAAAAAAAAAAAAAAGAAAGAAAGAAAGAAAGAAAGAAAGAAAGAAAGAAAGAAAAGGAAAGGAAAGGAAAGGAAAGAAAAGAAAAGAAAAGAAAAGAAAAGAAAAGAAAAGAAAAGAAAAGAAAAAAAAGAAAAAGAAATACATCAAATAACAGGGAGCTATCACAAACCCTAGGAAAGAAACAGAATGGTAGTTTTCCTTATTGACATTGAGAACATGTATTCCTATAAGCTTTTTGGAGACCAACTTGCTTAAAAAAATTGCTTAGAGGGACAGAGTCTGGCAGAAGTCCCTTGTGAAGCTGGATAATGCTGTGCCCAGAAGCCATAGATTGTTACAAGAAAATTTCAGTGCCAGGGGTGGGATTCCTTGCAGTGAGTTTTGGTCAGGGAGGCCCCTGATGCTACCAAAACATTAAAGGCTCTTGGTTGCCCACAAAAACTAGATGGTAAGCTCCTGTTGCTGAAGACTATATGTCTGGGCTGCAGGTCACTGAGAAATCAAGCTGTAGCTGAGCTGGAAACCTCCTCCTTGTTGACAAGCTGTCAGGATGCTGGAAAGAGCTATGAAGCCTGTTGGGGGAGAAAAGTCATCAATGGTCTTAACCAGCAGTGGACCATGCAAGTTTATGGCTGGCCAGCCAGGCCAAGTGTGTCAACTGGTGCAATGGTGGCTTGCCTGTTGTGAGGGAAACAAACTGCTCTCTGATTGGATTTGAGGCCAGCTCTATGGGAGGAAATTCATGCCTGGTACTGAAAACCTAATCAAAAGCCTATGGCTGGGGAGGTCATGAACCCTAGGAGAAAAACTATTGCTGTCTGGTTAAATGCATCTATTATGCCCACCAAACTACCCTCTAAATGCTTAAGTGTATGCCCATATGTTAATGCTATTCTCACTTTTGGTTAAAGAAATTTCTTTTTTCAGATGGTGGCCACTGAGGAAAACTCAAAACTCACCATAGTGCTGAGAAGGGACAGTGAAATGTTCAGCACTAAGTGAAACATCTTTCACACCCTCCAAGACTCAGGTATCATGGCAGAAAAGCCGATGTAGATGGAGGAGTGCTTACAATACTGTCTTCCAGACACAAAGTGGCTATGTTATGCATGACCTCACAGTGGGTTGATGCTACCTACATAAGACCTTTATAATATGACATCAAAATAGAAGAGAGACTATATGGAAAGAAGGGATTCAGTGGAGGGGGATTTGGGGAGGGGACTATGATAATTCCTAAGAAAGCTGAATATGTTTGTACTTGTAATCCCAGGACTGTATTTCTAGAACACAGACATTCAAGGAGAGAGATAAAAGGATTCACTGCAGAGCTCAGCAGTAGGGTACTTGCCTGGCATATTGGAGACTCAGTACCTCAAAGCAACAACGATAACTGGCTGTAGCACTGTGCAAAACATTTTAAAATAATCAAGTGGACGCAACAAAATATCCATAGATAAACTGTGGCACTTCTATATTGCAACAATGTATTAATGAATCAAGGCTACATGTATTAACATGAACAAGACTCAAAACACAGCACAAACTAGGAGAACTTAATTGTTTTCTCTATTAGTCAGGGTTCTTCAGAAAAGTAGAACTAATAGGGAAATATAAATGAGTACATTTACTAAGGGATTGGTGCACAAGACTATAGAAGCTGAGAAGTTCCATCATTTTCCATCTGTATGTTGGAGACCCAAGAAAGTTGCTGTTAGAATTCAGTCCAAGTTCAAAAGCCCAAGAACCGGAAGTGTCAATGTCCAAGAGCAGGATAAAATGGACGTGTCAGCTCAAGGAGAGAAAGAGAATCTGCCTTCCCTCCTCCTAGCCCTATTCAGTCAGATTCTCAGTGGATTGAATGCTGTCTGTTCACATTGTTAAAGGTAGATATTCTTTTTTTTTTTAAAACACAGTAACTATAAAATGGATATTCTTTAATTTAAAAAAGATAAGTTTTTTTTTCACTATTTTATATATAACAGGTTATACTCTATTATCCCTCACCCCTGCTCCCGTTACCCTGCAGGCCCTCCTCAGTGGGGTTTTGGTATTCACTGTGGCGTCATGAAGGCCTCAGTCAGTCCCTGTCGGGTAGTGAGGGGACTATGCCTCAGGATATTCCCAGCCACTCTGTGGCTCTTACAATCTTTCTGCACCCTCTTCTGCAGTGTTCCCTGAGCCATGGCAGGCCTGTTGGCAATCTGATTTAGTGTTGAAAAGGTAGATATTCTTCACTTTGTCTCCCAATTCAAATACTAAGCTCTTTTGGAAGCCACCGCACAGACAATCCAGAAATAGTATTTTACCAGTTCTCTGGGCATTTCCCAGCTCAGCAAAGTTGACACATGAAATTAAGCACTATAGTCTATAATCTTCCATCTCATAAAAAGACTAAAAGGAAAAGGATGCCACAGTGGGATTTCATAAACCTGGTAGCCGTTGGACAGGTGTTCATTGTATCATTCTTTATCGTCAGTTTGATGTGGTTCACGGTCAAACAACTAGCTGTCTTTTAAAATGCTTCCCAGTGGGAAGAAGTTGTATGGAAAGAAACTATGCTTTATGTCTTGAAGTCAGAATGCTTACATGCATCTGATGTCCTATAACAAGTCAAACTATCTTGGGGATGTTATTATTTCCCCACCAATTCAAGGCCTGAAAGGATTACTCTGAACCTGTACTGGTAAGCCTGAGACCCACTTTAGGCCAGCAAGCTTGAGAAAAGAAGTGGGCGAGGAGGAGCTTCAGCGAGCTGTTTCCTCACTTCTAGACAGTAGGAGGAGATGACCTCATTTCTGGACATGACTGTTATCTGTAATGGCTGGATTAAATGCCATCTTGTTACCATCCTGAAGAGGAAGCTACTCAAGGGATGGCAGAGCTTCAGGGTGAGAGGAGAGTAGGTTCTAGAATGCTGAGCTATTGGTTGTACATGGGGAAATGCAGGTCACAGTACAAGCAATGAATGCCCTATTAATCAAGCATTGTCCATTGGTTAAGGCTATAAGCATCTTATTTGACTCAGAAAATAACATCTAAGCTGGCTGTGGTGGTGCACGCCTTTAATTCCAGCACTTGAGAGGCAGAGGTAGGAGAATTGCCATGAGTTCAAGGCTACCCTGAGACTACATAGTGAATTCCAGGTCAGCCTCAGCTACAGTGAGACCCTACCTAAAAAAAAAAAAAAAAGAAAAGAAAAGAAAAGAAAAGAAAAGAAAAGAAAATAACATCTAATTTAAAAAAATTAATGCAAGCTAGACATGGTAGTGCACACTTGTATTCTCAGCACTTGGGTGGCTGAAGCAGAAGGATTATTGTGAGTTTGATGTAAGCTTAGACTATATAGTGAATTCAAGACCTGTCTCGGGGGCTGGAGAGATGGCTTAGTGGTTAAGGTGCCTGCCTCCTAAGCCTAAGAATGCTGGTTCCAATTTCCAGCAGTTCCAATCTCCAGGTCCCACATTTAGCCAGATGCAAAGGGGCACAATGCCTCACTTGACCACAAGGGGGCGCACGCATCTGGATTTCATTTGCAGCAGCTGAGAGGCTGCTGGCGCGCCCATCTCTGTCTTCCTCTCCCTCTCTCTCTCTGTGTCTCTCTCCACAAACAAACAAACAACAACAACAAAAAAGACTTGTCTGGGCTACATAACTATGACTAAAAACCATACAAAACAAAAACAATCAAAAAGATGAAAGCAGCATTATAAATAGATATTCGCATTATAAACATGTAAGAATATAGAATGAGCACAAAGACTCTTGTTGCAGTTGCCTTCTCACTACTGGGACAAAACACTTGACCAGAAACAGCTGATGAGAAGAAAGAGTTTACTTTGGCCCACAGTCCTCAAGGGAAAGTTTCATCATGGTGGGGAAAGATGAGCGTCACAGAGCAGATGAGTGTCACTTCTTGTCGCAGTAGCAGAGAAAGAAGGTAGTCAGAGTGAGCTACCTCTGAACACCTCGTGGCTGGATTAAAATAACCTCAAGGTCCATCCCTAGTGACACACTCCTCCAGTAAGCCTCCACCTGCCAAAGGCTCCACAACTTTCCCAACTGCCACCTGCTGGGGACCGGGTGTTCAAAACACTTGAGATTATGGGGGACATTTTACATTCAAACCGTTATAGCTCTCTTGCATGGTTCCCACCTCATCTTGCTTCCTTACACCTTTTTATTTTAATTAATTAATTTATTTATTTATTGCTTATTTATTTATTTGAGAGCGGCAGACAGAGAGTAAGAGGCAGATAGATGGAGAGAGAATGGGTGTGCCAGGGCCTCCAGCCATTGCAAACGAACTCCAGATGCATGAGTCACCTTGTGCATCTGTCTTACATGAGTCCTGAGGAATGAGCCTCAAACTGGGGTCCTTAGGCTTCACAGGCAAGTGCTTAACTGCTAAGCCATCTCTCCAGGCCCCCCTAGACCTTTTTATTCATGTGTATGCACATTACATGTATGTTTTCAAGAAAAAGTTGTTTTCAAGAAAAAGTTGGCAATAATACTTTTATCAAAAATGGGAATGTCGTGGTGGTCAAAATAATATATATAAATATATATAATCACTTTCATCAAAAAATGGGTTTTGCAAAAAGTTTTCATATAAAAATTATAGTGTGGAATTCAAGTGTGGGACTCTTCATGGATATGCCACTTTCCCATCAGCATGGCATTTGGCATGTCTCTTGTGTACTGAAGATACTTGACAAGAGGACACACCCTGAAGGAGACTTACCAAGTGAAAGGGTCGGTGTGATGTCAGCCTGACTGATGCTGTCAAACTGCAGAGCACATCTGTGTCAGGGGCGGCCTTGTGTTCAGATGCCTCTTGTTCTTGTTGCTCACTCTCCACCAGCTGTCAACCTAGCCAGAAGTGATCATTCTTTTGCTCTTTTTGGTGTGTGTGCACGTGTGTGTGTGTTCACATGTGTGAGTGCACATGCACATGAGCCATGGCATGTGTGTAGAGGTCAGAGGACTTTGTTGAGGAGGGTCTCATTGTTCATGGTGGCATGTGCCAGGTGAGCTAGCTAGTGATCTTCGGCAGGTAGTCTCTTGTTTCCACCTCCTATCTCACTGCAGGAGCACTGAAATCACACTCACTGGGTCTGCTTTTGTTGGGGATCTGACTTCAGGTACTCATGCTTGCGTGGCAAGCACACTTTATCCATTGAGACATCGTCTCAGCCCAAGGGAGCATTCCTTTCACAGTGAAGCTGATTTTTTTTTGTTTTGTTTTTCTTTTTCTTTTTTCTTTCTTTCTTTCTTTCTTTCTTTCTTTCTTTCTTTCTTTCTTTCTTTCTTTCTTTCTTTCTTTCTTTCTTTCTTTCTTTTTTTTTGAGAGAGAGAGACACAGAGAGAGGGAGAGGAAGACAGATAGAGATGGGTGCATCAGCAGCCTCTCAGCTGCTGCGAACGAAATCTAGATGCGTGAGCCCCCTTGTGGTCAAGTGTGGCATTGCATCCTTGCGTCACTTTGCATCTGGCTAAACGTGGGACCTGGAGATTGGAACTGCTCGAGATTGGAACCAGCGTTCTTAGGGTTAGCAGGCAGGCGCCTTAACCGCTAAGCCATCTCTCCAGCCCTGAAGCTGTTTTTTGTAGGAACAACAAGAGCTAGATGGGAGGGGACTAGCCTTACCCTCTAGGCACTTTCTTTTCCTTAGTGGAAAAACACAGTTAGGGATTCACCAAGGATGACAGGGGAAGCATTATTTTTATTTTTTATTTATTTGTATTTTCTTGGTTTTTTGAGGTAGGGTTTCCCTCTAGTCCAGGCTGACCTTGAATTCACTATGTAGTCTCAGGGTGGCCAGGAACTCACAGCTATCCACCTACCTCTGCCTCCCAAGTGCTGGGATTAAAGGCCTGCGCCAACATGCCCGGCAGGAAAAATTTTTTTGAGGTAGGGTTTCACTCAGGTTGACCTGGAACTCACTCTGCAGGTCTAAGCTGGCCTTGAACTCATATCAATTCACCTACCTCTGCCTCCAGAGTGCTGGGATTAAAGCTGTGTGCAACCACACCCAGCTGACAAGGAAAATATTTAATACTGAGTCCCAACCACAGCCCCGAGAGCGTGCGCTAAGAAGCCAACACAGGCCCAGAGACCAGGAGAGAGCCAGCTCAACGCGCGCGCACAGCACCCTGTCCAGCAAGGGTCCTGAGGGCGAGCACCCGTCCGTGACGCTCTTCCGCCAGTACCTGCGAATCCGCACTGTTCAACCCAAGCCCGATTATCGTAGTACCTGGTTATGTGATCACTGTGCTGACCTGGCCAGGCACCAACCCTACACTCCCCTCCATCTTGCTCAACCCCCACACAGATGTGGTACCTGTCTTTGAAGAACATTGGAGTCATGACTCCTTTGAGACCTTCAAGGATCCTGAGGGCTATCTCTAAGCTAGGGGCACCCAGGACATGAAGAGTGTCAGCATCCAATACCTGGAGGCTGTGAGGAGGTGAAGGAAGAGGGCCACCGTTTCCCTAGAACTATCCACATGACCTTTGCGCCTAATGAAGAGGTCGGAGGTCACAAAGGCATGGAGCTGTTCATGCACAGGCCTGAGTTCCAGGCTCTGCGGGCAGGCTTTGCCCTGGATGAGGGTCTGGCCAACCCACCGATGCTTTCACTGTCTTTTATAGTGAGCAGAGTCCTTGGTGGGAGCAGGTTACCAGCACTGGGAGGCCAGGCCATGGCTCCGGCTTTATCGAGGGCACTGCATCAGAGAAGCTGCACAAGCTTATGAGCTCCATCCTGGCATTCCGGGAGAAGGAAAAGCAGAGGCTGCAGTCTAACCCTCACCTGAAGGAAGGGGCTGTGACTTCCGTGAACCTGACTAAACTAGAGGGCGGCGTGGCCTATAACGTGGTACCTGCCACTATGAGCGCAGGCTTTGACTTCCGTGTGGCACTGGACGTGGACCTAAAGGCCTTCGAGGAGCAGTTGCAGAGCTGGTGCCGAGCAGCCGACCATGGGGTCACCTTTGAGTTTATTCAGAAGTGGACAAAGCCCCAAGTGACACGAACTGATGATGCAGACCCCTGATGGGCGGCTTTCAGCAAAGTTTGCAAAGACATGAACCTCATTCTGGAGCCAGAGATCTTCCCTGCTGCCACGGACAGTCGCTACATCCGTGTGGTGGGGATTGCGGCTCGGGGCTTCTCCCACCTGAACCGCACACCCGTGCTGCTGCAAGACCATAATGAGTGGCTGCATGAGGCGGTGTTCCTGTGGGGCATTGACATATACACCGGGCTACTGCCTGCCCTGGCCAGCGTGTCCGCCCTGTCTGGTGATAGCTGAGCCAAGTGTCCAATCCCTGAAGCTGCCAACCCAAGTGGTCCCAAAGGCCTCTTTTCCCCCTGAGCAATAATAAAGTCACTATGGACAGAGGGAAAAATAATGAAATTTAAAAAAAGAAAATATTTAATAACCCTTGGTCAGAGCAGAAATCAAGATGGCCTTGCCTGAAGCCCCACAGAGTGGGCTAGAGGGTTCTCCCTAAACCAGGCATTAACCCCTTCATGGCCAGAGCATAGGAGGGGCTCAGGCTGTCCAGACAGGGGCTGTGTGTGTGTGTGTGTGTGTGTGTGTGTGTGTACAGACAATGTTCACAGCAATGCATACCAGCTGCAGAAAGTGCCAGGAGGCAGGGTCTTCATCTGAGGCTCTTGAGGGTCTCTTCCACACCACAGGCAAAGGGGAGACACAAGTTGGGCAGGGTGGCTGAACCCATGGCCAACTGGACCATCTCCTTTTCTCAGTGCATATGCCCTTCTTGGGGTCCTCCTGTAAGAGCCCTCCTCTCCCAGCCTGCTCTCAAACAGACTAATTGATCTGTGGTAAATTTATTCAGTTAGAAGGAAACAGCAAACTGATGACTGTTAAAACATTTCAGGAGCTGGAGAGATAGCTTACTTGGTAAAGAGCTTGTTATGCAAACATGAGGACCTAGGTTCAATGCCAGTGCCCATGTAAAAATCCCAGGAGTTGTATCCCTCACTTATAATGCCAGAGCCAGGGATAAGACTGGAATACCCCTGGGACTCACTGGCCAGTCAGTCTAGCCTAATTGGACAGCTCTAGGTGAGGAAATGTCACCCAGGTTGCCCTCTGACTTCCACATATGTGCATGTGAACATGCACATATAAAAAATAAAACATGGGCTGGAGAGATGGCTCAGTGGTTAAGGCGCTTGCCTGCAAAGCTTGATGACCTGGGTTCAATCCCCCAGTAACCACGAAAAGTCAGATGCACAAAGTGGTGCATGCATCTGGAGTTCGTTTGCAATGACTGGAGGCTCTGGTGCGCCCATTCTATTTCTCTATCTGTCTTCTATCTCTCTCTGCTGGCAAATAAACAAACAATTAATTAAAAATAAATAAAATAAAATATGAGGCTTGAGAGATGGCTAAGCAGTTAAAGGCACTTGCTTGCAAAGCCTGACAGGCAGGGAGTTCACTTTTCCAGTGCCCAGATAATGCACAACATGGCACATGCATCTAGAGTTCCTGTGCAGCAGCACGAGACCCTGGCACACCCATACTCATCCTCTGTCTCTTTCTCTCTTTTCCAATAATTTTTATATTTTATTTATTTATTTATTGAGGATAGAGAGAGGGAAAGAGAGAGAGGGAGAGTGAGAATGGACACGCCAGGGCCTCTAGCCACTGCAATCGAACTCCAGATGAGTGCTCCCCTTGTGCATCTGGCTTATGTGGGACCTGGAGAATCAAAACGGGGTCCTTAAGCTTCACAGGCATGTGCATTAACCGCTAAGCTATCTCTCCAGCTGGCAAATGATTTTTTTAAACAAATAAAATATGGAAAGATCCCCATCAAACAGTCTCTGACTCCATTTTTTAAAATATATTTATATTTATATTTATTTATTTATTTACTTATTTGTGTGTGTGTGAGAGAGAGACAGAATGGGTGTGCCAGGGCCTCCAGCCACTACAAACGAACTCCAGGTGCATGCGCCCCTTTGTGCATCTGGCATAGGTGGGTCCTGGAGAATCAAACCAGGGTCCTTTGGCTTTGCAGGCAAACTCCTTAACCGCTAAGCCATATCTCCAGCCCTGACTCTGTATTTCTGTTTTGAGGAGGAGGTAACATACCAAGGGGAACCATTGTTCCTTCATATTGTACTGGAGGTACTGAGGCCGCTAAAGTTCTGTCATTGGATGCTCCTCACCCAGGTCCTGGAGAACTCGGCGTTATCCCCAAGAACCCTGACAGAGTTTGTTACACCCATAGGATACCTGGGGAAATTGAGACTTCAAAAAAAGTTGCCAGATAAAACAGGTTCAGATGCAACCAAATGCCCGGCTGCGGGCCATCATCTCTGAGCGTTCTCTGATGGTGAGTGGAGAGAGGCATGAAGTGGGGCCCAAGGAGGCTGCTGAGCTCCGGCAAAAACCCTTTCCGCACGCTGAGATTCCACACTGTAGTCTTCCTGAGAAAGGAGCCTCAGATTTTCTAAAGACCCAGTTCAGGAGGACCAAGGCGGACCCTGTGCTATGCGGGGAAACAGGGGTAAGGAAGAAGCAAGCTATCTTTGGTCTCTGCGCTCCAAGTGCGGAGGTCTTTTGGCACCATCTCTCTAGCTACAGATTGCAGTCTAGAGCCCGGCCCTTTGCTTGTTTGCCCCACGCCCGCAGGCTCTCCGTGGCCTTTGAGGACTGAGGAGCCTGATGGGTGATGGAAACACTGAGGCACAGGCCCCCTACAGGGAATGGAAGGAGCAGAAACTCAACCAGTGCTTCTCAGATGGGCATGCCTGAGGTCATCTGGGAACAAAACAGCCATTTATTTTTTCCTTTTGGCTTGGACTATGAAGAGACAGAGCATTGTCTCGGTAAGACACCAATAACTGCTCTTTAGAAAACAGCTCTTCCTGAGAGCATCCCAGCGGTTTAAAAAGAGGCCCGGAGTTCCTGTCACTTTGCAAATGTTGGGAGACGATGATCCCGGATGAGGACCAGGGCTGCGAGACGCGGCGAGACCTATCCGCAGCCGGGGCAGAGGTGGGAAGCCTCTGTCACAGGGGCAGTGGGATCCTTGTCCCCTGGGGCGACGAGTGGGATTCTGAGCACCTGGAGCGCGCCTCTCCCAGAGGGCGCTGCAGACTCGCGCTGCCCGGGCGCCGCCGACCGCCCGGCTCCCGGGCAGCACCTCGGTACCCGGGGCCAGGCCGCCCTGGCGGGTCCGCGTCGGCGCTCTTCAGCCCCGGAGCGGAGCGGAGAAGGACAGCTGCCACGCCGGAATCACAGATTGCGGGGCCCGGCGGGGCAGGGAGGCAGACCTCGGCCTCCGCGGAGCGGATCGGGGCAGGGCGGGGCCGAGAGCCGGGGGCGGGGCGCTCCGAGGAGCCGGGAGGAGCGGATCAGGGGGCGGGGCCCTGGGGTGGGGACTGGGGCTGCCCGGCCCGCCGAGCTGGGGGCGGGGGGCTAGTTTTTGCAACGGCTTACAGCCTGTGGGTTTATTATAAGGCGGAGCTCGGCGGGAGAGGTGCGGGCCGGGGCAGAGCCAGGCGTACAGGAATCCGGTAGTCGAGAACAGCTCCAGCCGGCATACCCGCAGCCCTCTCCCGGGACAGCCGCGCGCTGGGCAGCGTCCGGGAAAGCTTTACGCCGCGCCTCCAGCAGAGCCGGCCCCGAGCCGCCCCTCCCGCCCGCCCGCCCGCCGAGCCCCGCCGCCGCTCTGGGCAGCAGCATGAGGCGCGCGGCGCTCTGGCTCTGGCTCTGCGCGCTGGCACTGCGCCCGCAGCCGGCCCTCCCGGTGAGTGTGGCCCGAGACGGCTGGAGGGAGGCGGGAAGCCGGGGTTTGCCACCCGCCGATGCCGGCGGCGGCACGTGGAGGGGGAGGGGAGCGAGGACTTCTTCCCGCGCTGCCCCCGGCGGCCCTGGGGTGTTGAGATCGGGAACCCATTCCCTTCTTGGATCCCCGCGCATGTCCCGCCACTCGTGGCCGGGACGTCCCGCGGACTGGAGCTCTCGCTGCTTCTCCGTACTTAATTACATAAAACATCCCCACATGGGTCTGCGGTCCCCCGCTCGCATCGCAGTCTCACTGGGCACCTCGGCTGCCCGGCCTCCCCGAGTGACCCGGCGGGCTGCAGTGACCGCGGCCACAGCGCCCCTTCCGCTGACCCTAATTCAAACCAGACGGAGGGTCTGCGCCCCCGGCAGCGCCGAGCCCAGGCTTCTGGGCCCCCTGCGCCCAGGCAAGTTTGGGCGCAGTAGGGACGCGCCGACTGGCCGAGGACCAGGACCCGGGCTGGCGCGAGGGACACTGGCGGGAGCCTCGGAGGCCCTCGGGTTTACTTGGGCTGGCCCAGGTGAGCCCGGCGAGCTGGCAGAGGGAGGTTCCGGGAAGTTGGAAGCCTCGTCACGCTAGAGACCTCGAGGAGCCCAACTTTTGGGTGGCTGAAGTTGTGCAGTTCCCGGAGGGTCGTCTTCGCCTGGGCAGCGCGCCCAAGCGCGCGGGGTCCTTGCGCGCGAGTGGACCCCGCAATGGCTCTTCCCCCTCCCCCGACTCGGCTTTGTGCTGCAGCCGCGCGGAGGGAAGGCGGGTCCCTTGGCCCGCCCAGTAGAGCCGCGGGGAAAGGAGGACAAACATGGAACTTGCGACTCAGGGGAGGCCTTTGGGTAGGATGCAGCCATCCACCTTTGGTGGGTGGGTGGGTGGGGGTCTCCCCTGAAGAGGGACGTGGCCGACAAAGAGCATGCCACGGGTCCCCAGAAAGTGGCTCTCCCGCCGCAGCCGTGGTCCGCTAGCCCGCCTTCCCCAACGGGGGCGCTTTGTTCTCGGCCCCAGTAACCCTTTCCTGGAAACCGCCCCGCAGCGCCGGCCCTGGACGTGGGCTGGGTCCTGGGCAGCTGCCAGGTGTCAGCGCCGGCCTCGGGGTGCCCACGCCCCCTGCCCCCGCACCGGCTGCGCAGTCCCCGGGGTCCTCTGGGCTTAGCCAGGCCCTGGAGGCAGTGGGGAGGTGTGGAGCAAGGGGCTTTTCCCCTTCCGGAAGTAGCGGTCTCTCGCCACCACATCTGGACAGCTCGACTTCCCTAGTTCTGGCAATGGGAGGCACGTGGGCAGGGAAGGACTCTTGTATTTCTAATGTGGCATTTGGATGAGTCCCTGACCAGTGACGACCCTCTACAAGTGTTCCTCTCTGTCGTAGTAGCAGTCACGTTAAGAACTGACCCTTGAGGTGAGGAAGGTTGGGGGCTTAGATTTATTTTTTTCGATGAGGGGGCGGTTAAAGTGTTTTCGCTGCCTCTGAATGAAGTCAGCTAGGGTATTCCAAGGCCTACTGAGTTGTTCATGAGTTGGAGTGCTGGGCCAGGGCTTCTAGGGAGGGATATGTCTTCTGAGCCCGGTCTCCCATGCACTCCTGGCTTTGAGGCCCAAGAAGTTGCTTTTGAAAGTTGTGGTTTCTGTGGGACTTCGATTATGCCTGGAATCACAGTTACCACTGTGCGGAAGAGAGTGGAGCCACTTGGCATGCCTCCCTGACCCTCCTGGCATTACCTCCCGCTCCGCTCTCCACACTCAAGATGGGTCTTGGAGATGGGGTTCTGCCTCTTTCTAGTCAGGATCGGAAGGGGTGGTGGTTCCTTTCGGTCTACCTTGGGCAAGACAAGATATTCCTAAGATCTGTTAACACTGGGTAGACTGCTGAAGGTAGGGCTTCTTTGTGGACCATGTTTCCTGGAGTTTTCTGTTCTCTGGGAAGGGGGCAGGTGCTGTAACAGGAGGCTTTTCTGGCCCAAGAACTGGACACTCTAGGTATCCCCCCACCCCCCAGGAAGCAGGAGTGTCTCTGTGGGGAAGGGAGGAACAGGCTTTAGGTTCCTGTAGTCAGAGGTTAAGCTGAGCCCCAAGGCACTGCCTGAGCTTTGGAATCACACTTGAATCCAGCTTGGAGCTTCAGCATTCATTTTAGTTTTCCTTATTTTATAAAGTTTTGTTTGTTTTCTCTTACCCAGCAAGTGTCCATGCTTGGTTAAAAGTGGGTTCAATAAGGAGGCATTCCAGGGGTCCCAGCCCCTCTTTCCTAACAAATGAAGGCCGTTGAGATTTGCTTAGAATGGGAGCAGGTGTCCACAATTTGCCAGAGATTTGGCTCCCTCTGAAAGGTCCCTTGGCTCCTGTGGGAAGCAGGTCAGAACCCCCCCAAGGGACTGTTGAGGTAGGGAGGAGGACTGCTACTGGGTGCCTGGCTTTGAATAGGCAAGGGAGGCTGCTCAGAACCACTCCCTAGAGACTGAAACAGGTTTGTCTAACACATCCTCTCTCTCTCTCTCTCTTTCTCTCTGTGTGTGTGTGTGTGTGTGTGTCTTTTGTTTCTGCCTTGGTCATTGGAATAGTTACTTGCTATTTTTCTCCCTCTCTTTCCTCTCCTTCTCAAAAGGCATAAAAACCCCTTTGCTTTAATTATTTGGGCTAGTAGAGACATTTCCCCAGAGGTGGTGCAGGGGTGGTGGTAGAAGAGGCAAGGCTCAGCCTTTGGAGGTGATGTCACTGTTGGCTTCAGCTCCCTGGGGAGGGTGGATCTGGTTTAAGTCTCTACCTGGGGCTCTTGATGGGCTCCAATAAAACATTAACACAAATTGATGGGGAGAAGGCCCTGGAAAGAGTGACTGGAAAGCTTGATTTCTGCAGTATTTTCTAGAAGAGATTTTCTTTGAGAATG
The DNA here is from genome assembly GCA_036365145.1 of Orientallactaga sibirica. Taxonomy (NCBI): domain Eukaryota; kingdom Metazoa; phylum Chordata; class Mammalia; order Rodentia; family Dipodidae; genus Orientallactaga; species Orientallactaga sibirica. Next base: position 10,851,560 of record JAEOAD010000015.1, read on the forward strand.
AAATGTTTTGGTAGCCAGGTCTTTTCAGTTTGTTGAGTTAAAACTCAGTATTCTTACAAAGTATTCTTTCTTTGGGCCAGACTCTCAGAATCACTTAATTCCTTTCTGTTATCAACAGTAACAAAACTTATAACTTAATCTCCTCCTCCTCCTCACTGTGCCAAGTCAAGCATCGTCTGGTTCTGTTAAGCTCTGAAGAGCACTGGATCCTGGGACCTCCTGGTTCCCCCTTGTTGCTGCTTTGAAGTCTGAGGGTCTCAACTTGTCAGTAACCTTTGGACTATATGGATTTGGTGTCCCTGGTGGATCTCTGAGGTCCCATACACAGGTGATGGAATGAGCACTAGGGTGTGGCTGTTACCCTTCCCCTCCTGATTCTGGAATGATAAGAGACATTGACCAAGCCAGGGACCTAAGGACTTCTTCCAGTGAATAAATGCGCATGATCTGGAGGAAGCACTTCATGAATCCATGGCCCAGTTTCTCAATCTCATCTGATCTGAGACTAGCCTAGAGTATCAAGGCTAGCTTACTATACATACTGATGAGCCAGGACCCTTGTTTTTATTTTGAGACAAGACAGCGTCTCAGTCTGTAGCCTGGCTGGCCTGGAATTCTCTGCAGTCTTACTACCTCAGCTTCCAGAGTGCTGGAACTGCAAGCATTAGCCACCGTGCCTGGCTAGATTCATTTTCTTTATCCTGGCTTTGGTCCTGTCTCCTCCTCTTCATCATATGCTTTATTTGGGTTTTAGTTAATGTTCTCTCTAACCTAACACTCATACTCATTGGCGGGCAAGAAACAGCTTTGGATTAAGCAGAGCCCCAGGACCAAGGCTCAACTCTGCCACTAATTTACTACGTAATCTCTGGTGACTCACTTTACTTCCAAGTCTTGTCCTCATGTGTAAAGCAGACATCTCTATACCTGTTCTTCCTGCCCTGGTTGTATCATTTGTATATTCATTTCATAATGAATGTGTGAAAGTGCTTTGTAATGAAAGTGCCCAAGGAAAGTTAGCTGTATGTACAGTTAAGGTTACCTTCAATTGAGCTACTATTAAGGAGTGCTTACTTTTCCTGCAGTTTTATGTAGTCTTACTCCCAAACTTTTATGATATATACCATTGTTCTATCTTTTGAATGAGGAGGGAAAAAAGCCTAAAGAGGTAAGCTCTTTCCATGGAACAGAAAGTGATAGAAACAAGATTTTTAGTGTGTGTGTATTTGTGTATGCATATGTAGTATGAATACCCTAGGCTGTTAACCCCCTGCCCCAAGAAACCCAGTACATAGAGGCTGGCCAAACTCCGTGAGTCCAGCCTGGTATTTGCAGGTCTACCCTGGAGACTCTAGGGTGCAAGCATTTTGGATAGAGCGGGCATTGGGCTGTGCTAAGCTAGCTGCATTGTGCCTTTGGGCAAACCCTGAGTGTTGGGCAATGCCTTGGGCCTTGGCTGTGGGTACCTGCTGGCTACTCGCTCACAGACAAGATCGCCTCACAGAAAGCTGAGGTCAGGAGATAGTCATGGGACCCAGAGCAGGATGGGCCGTGTGCGTAGTGGACCTGAGGCTACACAAGGCTCACACACATTTTTGGCTTGTTTGGGTGGTGCTCTTGTGCCTCCTTCCCCCAGTCAGCACGAAGGCACACGTTGGCTGTCATTTTTCCTGGGCACCAGAGAACATTTGCAGATGTAGTAGATCTCTTGTAAGCCCTCGGAAGTGAATATCATGGCACAAGTGGTTAGACCTGTGTGGCCTTCACTTCCTGGTCCCTCCAGTGCTCGGTCCTGCTAAAGGAGCAGCCCCAATAAACTGGTCATTAAATAGCTCCTAGTCCCAGATGCACTGCTTCTTTGTTGCTTTCTTTTTTCTTTTCACCCACCAGTTTTGGAGTGTTGGGTTGAAAGCTTCCCTGAGATCCTGCCTCCTTGAGCCCAGAAAGAAGGAATGAAATTTAGGAGTATGTCGCAGTCAGGTTCACATTGCTGGCAGAAATCACCTGACCAAGAGCAGCTTATGGGAAAAATGGTCTATTTTGCCTTATAGACTTGAGGGGAAGCTCCATAATGGCAGGGGAAAATGATGACATGAGCAGAAGGTGGATACCACTTCCTGGCCAACATCAGGGGGACAACAGCAACAGCAGAGTGTACCAAACACCAGCAAGGAGAAACTGGCTATAACAGCCATAAAGCCCACCCCCAACAATACTCTGCCTCCAGGAGGCGTTAACTCCCAAATCTCCATTAGCTGGGGACCTAGCATTCAGAACACCGAAGTTTATGGGGGACACCTGATCAAACCATCACAGCGGGTCTATGAGAAGAGGGCTTTTGTCTCCAGGAGCAGAGTCAACATGGAGTCATTTCCATTTTGGCTGTTGTAGCAGAGGTTGAGTTTTAGGTGGGGATGTGCACTCTGGAACTTTCTACTTGGGCACCCTGACAAGGGAGGGCAGGCATTTGTTTCACCATAATCATATAGATTTGGGTGCAGATCATAGAGATGAGGCCTCAGGCTTGGGGGCCATGTCAGTAATGTCATAGTTTCCAGTTCCGAGCAGATATTGGCGGCTCCTGCTTAGAAAGCTTTGCCTGCATGGAACACTGCTGCTGTCTGTTCACAAGGAGCTTGCATTATAAGGTGATCCGCTGCCGTTCCCAGGCCTGACACAGCACAGATCACCTCCTTGTTTAGTGCTGGGGGAGCCCTGATGGGACTTGGGGGAGAGGTATCCTGCCTGTCCTGCCCCATGTGTTTAGGGAGCCAGGAGGTTTGATGAGTCCTGCAAGTGGAGACAAGCCTCACAGGACCTGGGAAGCATGCAGTGGGAAATCTTGGGACCTTTGACAGGAGAGGGAGAGGTGTGGTGGCAGGCTTGCTGTCCTCTGGGATTTGCCCAGGGCTCTTTCCTGTGTTAACTCAGCATCTCAGAGGCTTCCAGACATAGTCTCTTCTGCTTCTCATCTCTCTTCCTACCCAGAGTCTCGCAAGGGTCTCCATCTCCTGGTGTTTATGGCTTTGTGGGCTGCCTAATTATATGGAGAGGATGCACCACTCTGGCCTCCAGCCCTGGGAAAAGCTCCTCTGCCCGGTGACTCACCTGAGATGTGCAACCATTTGTGCTCTCTGGCACATGCGCATACTCAGGGCCTGCAGCCGCATTGGCTTTGGCCTAGGCAGTCCCGAGGCATCTTCCCCCTTGGGCTTTCCTACCTGTTCTGCTGTGGTCATTGCTTTTGGGAAACTAGGTCACCACTTACTTGTCTGCAACTTCCTTCCCAGAAGTCTGGAAGTTTGCTCCCCTTCCTAACTGCAGCTCTGATACTCAGCATCCTTGGGTTAGAAGTGTGCAGAAATGATTCCTGTCCTTCCTGGTCCCAACTTTGTTCTTCATTTTGTGTGGCTCAAGCAGTCTGTTTTCCCTCTGTGCTCAAAGATTCTTCCTTCCCTCCTCCATTTCTGAGAGCCGTGTCCTGGGATGGGCAAAGCCATGTCCTGGGATGGGAATTCCTGACACTGTTTTTCCTTCTGTCCTTTTTTTTTTTTTTCTCTGTCTTCTAGAAATTCATTGGGGAGAACTGGCTGTCCCAAGGGCCTCTCAGGATGGACCACTGGGTGGAACTAGGAAGGCTTTTGGAAGAGGGTCTACTTACTGTTAAGCATGGGAACTAGGGTGGATGAGGCCCCTGGGCAAGGTCCGGCTGGAAGTGGGAGCCCAGGCAATGTTTTCTGTACCCACACCCATACATCCTGGCACCCGCCCGAGGTCCGTTCATCAGCAGGAATGAAAGCTCTGTCGGGCAGGTTGGGGCAGCAGGGAGGTGGGCGTGTTTATCGCTTCACACATCAGCTGAGTCATGGTGCCAGGCCCCACGGGTCCTCCCTGGAGACTTACCCAACCAGCCTTGACCCACTAGCACCCATTGTATGGCACGAGATGGGGCAGGACAATGAGGTACACCAGAGGGCTCAAGGACCTGGCTTATAGCCCATCACTGAAATGGGGGCAGAAGCGTGAGAGGCTGAGGGGAGGCCATGACTTTGGGTGTTTATGACCTCTTGTGTCTGTGTCATAAGACTAGTGGGTGTCTGGGAGGCTGCCTGTTCTTCTGTCCCAGGACTATTCTGCTGTATGTGCTGAGCGTTCATTAGCTCAGCTGGACCCAGACCTAGAGCTCTTGCTGGGAGCATCGAGAGGGAGCGTCCATCACCAGAGCCCACAGGCCCACACTGGTCAGGGAGATGGTGGTAACAAAGGACATTTACAACTTCCCGCCTCTCGTTGTGTGCCCGAGCAGGTCAGAGGGTTTTATCCCAGAATCTCACAAGACTAGTGTCCAATCAGTAGCCTGCCTGCAAGGCAAAACATTCCTCCAGGCTTTAGACCTGCAGGATTTCTGGCCTAGGGGAGTATCCTGAGAGGGTCTTCCAGACTGGCAGCAGGAGGTGCAAGGCAACCAGGCCTGCCCTGGGAGTTCTTCTGGGTCCCTTCAGCTCCAAAGGCCTAAAGCTCTTCCAGCACAATAACAGGAACTGGGCCTCCTAATTTTTCTCGCTCTGCCCTTCTGTAGCTGTGCAGGCCCTTTTCTGGTAAACTTGCCTTCTTCCTTTATGTCAGGGTATCCACCTGGCTGATGCCTGGGTCTGCCTACTTTTGGAGCCCAATCTGAAATCCTGCATCCTTGGGGACCTAGAAATGCCAGGCAGAGAAGACAGGATTCTGGTGCAAGGCCTGCAGTAGGTGGGTAGGGTGAGGACTTTGGGTACTGGTGTCCACCTCTGCCATCCAGCATGTGCTGGTACCAGGAGGTCCTAGGAAGGTCTTCCTGCCTGCCCTACCAGTGGTGGCTAAGGTTCTTCCTGTGGCTGCAGTAGCTGGGGACTTGATTGTGTCAAGAGTCACAGAGTGATACATCTCTGGCCTGCTCTGCAGCAGCTTAGCACTTTAGGGCTGTCCTGGAAGTGCCCCTAGGTCTTGGAAGCCCAAATTCTGTAGAGAGTTCTGAGCGGATGTGGCGGTTAGGTTTAGGCTTGCAAGGCCTCGGGCTGTAGGGTGTCTCTGGAGCCACAGAGACCGTTGTGGAGGCTGACGTCACTCCAGCTTTCTCCAGGAGAAAACTGAGGGGGCGTGGTGCCATGTTAGGACCACATCTCTCCCAGGATGGCATGTGGGGAAGAAGGATGACCTTGGGCATGGCCCATGAACTGTATGTGTTCTCCACGCTCTGGCCCCAAAGGCATTCAAAGGAGACCTGACACCTGTACTATGAGCATGGTGGTTCCCTGGTAGGCCAGGGTGGTAGAGGATTCTAGAAGAAGTGGTCCTGAGACTTGTGTGGGTGAATCTGACACAGGACAGGCTAGGCAGTCAGTGTACACTCCAGCTACTCATCTTGCCACAGGGGTCTGAGTTTGCCTGCCGTTGGGAGCTCAGCCTGATCCAAGTTTTCATGGCTGGGTTGGTGAGGTAGCTTCAGTGCTAGCTGGCTAGTTTGCCTCAGCTGACCTAAACCTGGCCTGGGCCACAGAGAAGCCCATGGGATTGGAGTGTGGCCCACCTGGATCTCGGTCTGGATTTAGTGTGTTTTGTGTAATCTTGAGCACCGCTCTTTACTTCTAAGCCTGCTTTTTCCTCGTAAGATGGGCTTCCTCATATCCTGCCTGAGCGGGCTTTTGAAAAGATGAATGAAGTGATATGTAGAAAGGTTGAGGCCCCATCTTTGCCTAGAGCCAGTCTGCAGGAGCACTGAGGGTGGTCTGCTGTGAGGAGCACCTCCAGTGACTATGGCTGAGGTGGTGCAGGCACTCCCGAGGAATGGCCAACTGCTCTTGCCCTAGGGGTGCTGCTATTACTGGGTATGCAAACATGGTTTTGGTCCCTTTTCAGTAACACAGGCCTTCACTGGCAGGCTAGACTTCTGTCCGCATCTGAGCAGATGCATGGGGTTGGCTCCTGACCTGAACTGTGGGAGCTGGTCTACCAAGTGGGGAGGAAGCCAGGTCAACTCAGATACCTGGGCACATGATTGGGGGCTCAGATGAGTAGAGCAGAGCTCCAGTAGTGAGGTCTTGTGGCCTCTGCTTGGAACTTCAAACTGAAGGTTACCCTGCAGAGGAAACGTCTTCTCTGTGACTGCTGGCATACCTGGGCCAGAGTACAAGATGAAAGAGGCCCCATCCCTGAACCCCTTCAGTGACAATGAGAGTTGCTTTTCCTCCATGGGGTGAGGGCGCTGGGCTCCACAGTGTTGGAGCAAGTCTGGAGCAAGCCTGTGTGGCCTGTCTTTTACCTTGATGGCTGTGTGCCCTTGAAAAAGCAACTCTCCTCTTTGCCTCAATTTCTTCATCTGTAAGATGGGTGTGGTTCTGAAATGGTTGTTAAGATTTAACTTTATTAATTTAGGGAAAATGTTTAGATTGGTGCCTTCCACATGTTACTCAAGAAATGTAAGCTGAGATTACTTTTTTTAAAGGTCTAATTTGGTGGTTTCTGGGCTTCATATGCCCCACCCCAACTACAGCCAGGGTCACAGCCTCAGGTTTTTCTCCCTCTCCTACTGTTAGCCTAAGCCCTAAGAGGCTGCTGAACCTGGGGCTGTCTCCACTGTCCCCTTCAGCCATGTAAGTGTCAACTACCAAGCTGAGAGGGTGTGCAAACTTCCCAGCATATCCAGGGGTGCACTGTTAGTGAAAGGACCCTGGCTGTTGCACTCCTGATTGGATAGGGGCCCCTCCAGGTATTGGACCTACCCGCTCTCTTTAGACAGCTGCTGTGGAAAGTCCTGGCTTGTACTTCTTAGACCAACGGAACCAGCCCACTCTGCCATGAGACCCTTTCCAGGGTGCTCGGCCCTCTTGTTTCTTATCTGAGAGGGAGAGGTCTGCCCAGCCCAGCCCTCCCCCTTCTCTATGTGGGAGGAGAAAAGGGAAAGTAAAGGGAATTTAGTTCCTTTCCTAGGTATGGTGGTGCTGGCATCCACATTCTGACAAAGGTTCAGAGATTTGCTCTGCATCTTTCAGCCTCCCTTTAGTAATCCTTTCCCATTGGGTATTGCTTCTGTTATCTAACTGCCTTACCCAAATTCCAGAATTAGTCCCTCTTCTATAGGAAACAGACTTATTATACTATAGAAGTGAGTGACTAGCACTCTTTTGCCCTCCTATAGGCGTTTTTATTTTCAAGGGAATATTACTCAACTACAGGGACACCGAGAAGAGAGATTTGGTGATAGGGTTGGAGCAGGGCTCCAGCCTTGCAGCTGGAGCTGTGGCTGGTGGCAGGTGTGTCAAAAGCGATAGTTTCTGCCTCTGTGAAACTTGACAACACTATTTAGCAAATGTAGGGAAATGTCCTTAAGAAGACTAGATGCCACAGGTGTCAGGCCCCCTGGCCTGGTAGAGTCTGGCGACTAACTAGCAGTTCTTGGGGCCATGGGGGGCGGGAGGGGACAGGCTGGGAGACTGGGGAAGAGGCTTTTGCTCTGGACTTCTGTCCTAGCCTCTCTTTAAGACAGCTGGGGAGGGTAATGTGAGAAGACCTTGGCTATCACCCCCATTCCCCCATAGGTTGACACTTCTACAGATACCTTGATCTAGGGCGTCTCTAGCATCCTTCTAGACCGTAATGCTCTTTGGAAGTTGAGAGGGATGACAAATCCCCATTGTGTACATAGGCAATTCTACAGAGCCCACACCACAAGTCCCTTTTCCCTATACTGAGTCTTCTCATTTTCTCTGGACCATATATATGTTGCTTTTCAAGGTCAAGGGACCTGAAAAGGGGTTGATGGCAGGTTCAGAGTATAGATCGCTCCCCTTCAGGAACAGCACTAAGCTAGAGGCTGCTGGGCCTGGTGGCCTTGCTTCATGCTGCCTGCAATCTTGTCCTGCCTGCCCTGGCCAAGATCTGGCAGGTGGGAGCAGCAGAGGAACTGGTCCCCACACCCAGGTCTCAGCTGAGCCTGTTTGGAGACTAGTCCTGGCATGTAGGCTGCTGGGCAGGCATTAGCTCCACAGAAGAGGGTGTTTGGTGGTGATACCTGGTCATGGCATTGGTGATGGCAGTAGACTTCCAAGAATCAACAGCCCAGCCCCTCCAAGCAGGCAATAACAGTGTGGTACAGTGGAAAGGCCTGGGGTTAGGAAGCTGGGCTCTGTTTTCCTTTCCTTTCCTTTCCTTTCCTTTCCTTTCCTTTCCTTTCCTTTCCTTTCCTTTCCTTTTCTTTTCTTTTCTTTTCTTTTCTTTTCTTTTCTTTTCTTTTCTTTTCTTTTTTCGAGGTAGGGTCTCACTTTGGCCCAGGCTGACCAGGAATTCACTGTGTACTCTCAGGGTGGCCTTGAACTCATGGCATCTTCCCACCTCTGCCTCCCGAGTGCTGGGATTAAAGGCATGCACCACCACGCCTGGCTTTGGGCTCTGTTTTCTATCTGATGTCACACTAAAGTGAAATGCTGTCAGAAAGGGATCTTTAAAGTCAAGCTGGGGCAAGAGAGAGGGCTCAGCAGTTAAGGCACTTGCCTGCAAAGCCAAAGGACTTAGGTTCAATTCTCCAGGACCCACATAAGCCAGATGCACAAGGTGGTACATGCATCTAGAGTTTGTTTGCAGTGGCTGGAGGCCCTGGCATGCCCATTTCCTTCCTTCCTTCCTTCCTTCCTTCCTTCCTTCCTTCCTTCCTTCCTTCCTTCCTTCCTATCTATCTATCATCTATCTATCTATCATCTATCTTATCTGCCTCTATCTCTCAAATAAATGAGTAAAAATAAAATCAAGCACAGAAGCTATCTTTCCTCCTTGCCTTTCCTAGGAATCCCTCAGGGCAATGAGGTATCTGTTAGAATGGCAGAATAGGGACTACTGAGGTGTTGTGGGAGGATGTGTGTGCTCTCAGGCAGTAAGCCTCCCGTCTGTGAAAGTGTACCACAGGCAGGGTCTCGGGTTTTTCATGGAGTGCCTTGGGTCCTATGTTCCCTAGCCAGGCATTTGCCTGGCCTGTCTTCTTTGCTCCACCCTGGGCTGGGCCCTTCACTCACTGGCCGTCACCAGTCATCCTCTTAGCAGGTCCAAGCTTGACTCTTGATGGAGGGAGCAAGCTGATAAATCATGATGCCTGTTGCCGCCCGGAAATGCAGGTGCTGCCTGAAGGCATTGGCGTAGCCCCTTCTTTTTGGGAGTGACCTTGGTGGGAGATTTCAGGGTCTTGAGGCCTCCCTAGCCAGCTGCAGTCCCCCAGTACCCCAGGAGTGAAGGATTGGCCACCACCTCACCACATCCTGAGGCAGGTGGAAGCTGTGACTCTCCCCCAACAAAGGATGCAGGCCTCCTTAATCTGCACTGCCCAGCTTAGCCTGTGCGAGCTATAAGGGAATTCAGGATCATCTAACCAAGCGACGTCCACTCCCCACCCAGACAATGGGAGCACCTAGTAGACCCTTGTTGGGACAATCTGTACCCTGCCATTTCAGCTAGGACTAAAGGAAAGGGTGTCTGTGAAGGGTGAACAGTTACACCTCCACACTGCAGAGCCCTGGGCTTGCTGAGCTCAGGCCACCAGGATGGAAGTACGTTTTAGTCCTAGTCTCTCCCTCTGCCTTGTCCCTCCAAGACCAGTTGACATCTTGCAGCCCAGTTATCCTTGGGGTGCAGCTTCACCCTTGGGGCCCCCCTGGGGCCTCTTAGTTTTGGCAGCCTCTTGGTCCTGGTTCTAACCGTGTCACTGGTATGGGGCAGCTGGTTGGGCTAAAAAGCCAGTGACTTGGGAAAGCAAGGTGATTCCCCCTATCATCCTTGGCAGGAAGGCTTCCAGCATCAGGACCACAGTTCTTGCTTTCCTTGGTGGGGTTTGGGGTGTCTGGAAGGTCAGGTGTTCCCTCAGCTGTTTCACGAAGGACACGTGGCCAGCACCAAGAGTGAAGACATTGAAAGAATAGAATGGTCCAGAGCCTGCGCAGGTTTACGAGGCTCTCTTGCTGTTGGGTACCTTGTCTTTGAATGATGGAGTCAGGCTAGGGACCCAGGTGGAGATCTTGCCCCACTGGGTGAGGACTGTCTTCTCCAGACCACTGCTCTCAAAGTGTAGCCTGGGGGACCCCTGTAGGACCTGGAAGTCAGCCTCTGGCGACAGTTCTCAGAGCTGGATGTAGATGATGGCTCTGCTGTCATCCCTGGATCATGTTGTAGATTGTACGGGAGGTGAAGTGCAGAGCCTCTCGCCCCTCAGAGTTGTGACATTTGTGGTCATGGGAGTCAGTGTGGATCTTTTAGTTCTATAAAGCTGACCAAAGCACCAAAGAAGGCCAGATTTCTCACACTATGGACCTGTTTGAACTTCCCCTACTGCCCAGGGGAGTGTTGCTGTAGTCTGAAATCTTGGTAGGGTAGGAGTGAGGTATGTTTGTTCTGGCATGGCCATGGGAGCATGTATAGCTTGCTGAGTGGACTGTGACAGTGTGACTGAAGCCTGCCCTCCTGTAAGCAGTGTGGAGTCTCCTGACTAGGGAGCCAAGCAGCTTGCGAATGGCTGTGACCTAGCTCCTTTGATAAGAGCAGCTCTTTGTCGCTGGATGTTGTGACTAATGGGACTTGTTGATTCAGTGGCTCGCCTCCCACCCACGGAAGCTCAGAGGTTCTGTTGCCACACTGGTGGCTACAGACTACCCATAGCTCAGCTTCCCCTTCCTACGCCATGAAGTGATGCCAGCTCTGTCCAGTTTCATACCTTGTGTTGATGGCATCCTCTCCTGGAGGCTTGCTGGGGGTTTTGAGGCATCAACCCCAGTGCATTCCTTAGATAGCCTTTTATAGCCCAGCTTCAGAGACTCCCTCTTCCTGAAGCCTCTGGTATGGGGCACTAAACCGCTGGTAGGGAGGGCAGTGTCAGGACAAGGTTATTATTTTTTTCTTACCTTGCTTACCCACTAAAGATAATGGTCCCTGATTTTTGAGGTTCAGGGCCCAAATTTACTATCAAAATCCCATAACCTCCTTACATGCTATTGTACACTTAGAATACATGGGTGACAGAACAACACAGCCCTGTAAGGTCGGGAATGCTTTTTAAGGGACATGCTTTGTGCAGCACTGAAGTCACACAGCGGGTGATGTATTAGTAGTGTCTGAGGGTGATAGTTGGAAACTGCTGGCCTTTGTGCTTGAAAGTTGCCCATTGATGGGATAGGGAGCCGATGGGCATCTTTCCATAAAGCAGCTGAATCTACCGTCCTTGAGCCTCTAGGGAACACCCTCTTAGTCCCCTGGCTTGTGACAGCCAAGGTACCCTTATGCCCATGATGTCCTGGTGAGGTGCTGGAATTTAGACCACCTTGCAGTTCCCGGGATGCCAGGACATGGGGCTCTGTCAGATTGCAATTGCCAAGGAGGATGGCTCTCCTTACAGCCGGTATGGATATGAGTGCAGGTGCTGACAAGAAATGGTTCTGTAGCAGACAGCTTCAGGTTCAATGAGATGAACTTTCAGACCAGGCACAGTTAGAGAGGAAGGGATATTTATTGGAGCTTACAGGTTCAGGGGAAGTTCCATAATGGCCCAAGAAGCTGGCCTGCTCTTCACAGGACCAAACACAGAGAGCCAAATCACAAGCCAAAAGCTGAAAGTCACACCTCAGGAACTCCAGCTAGGCACACTTTGCATATCTTTAGATTGAAATCCTAAACCCACCACCACATGTTAAGATCCTCCCAGTGACATTGCCTCCAGCCAAGTGGCTGCAGATGCAAACTATCAACTAATAAAACACTGAATATATTGGGGGCCATCTATTCAAACTACCACAGGTTCCAAACTGTCGTCTTAAAGTATCCCTGCTAGCATTCTGCCCACAAGCTCTGAATGTGCTCTTGGGAATGCCTGGCAGCAGGGGATGAATCTTCCTGGATCCCCACCTGAGCCACACCATTGCTTTTGCATCTCCCAAGTATTAGCCTGGTACCACCCAATTACCTTCAACTGCTATTCAGTGACCTCTCATCTTGGCTCCTGATGCTGTTAAGCTGTGCAAAGACTCTTGGGCCAGTTTTGCTTAAAATAGATAGGCTCAATCATCGAAGGTGGTAGTAGTGGTCCTTAGGCCTGGGAAGAGAGAAGTCTGGCTGGACTGCAAGTGTGCAGAAGCTGGCTGTGTGGCCTTAGGCAGGTCCCTCACCATGCCTAAACTCTGTTCCTTATCTGTTAGAGATACTAATCTCAGCTGTGTCTGGGCAGTTGCAGGAGAGGTATAGGCATCAAAGGGTGACAGTGGAAGTGTTTCCTACCTTAGGGAAGGCTGAAGCCTTTGTACTCTGTTTCCTGTTGGACTAGGGCCCTGCTTTGGGCATTTTTTCAGGGTCTTTGTTACACAACTAGAGGAGTGGCTAGGCAGATGGGCTGACTGGAGGACCGCCCTGTCTTCCTCCTTATGCCCACATCTTATGTGTCTGCCCCCATAATCCTCACCTCTAGGTGAACCAAATCTCCAGCTTTAGGTTTTCAAATCAGCCAGTGTCCAGGGTCTATGCTGTGGGCATGGAAGGAGCAAGCACCTTGGCTTTGAGAGATCAGAACTTGAGAACCTAGATCTTTCTGACTGTAAGATTAGTTTCTTTGCCCCTCTCTTTCTTCACTTGCTGTCCCCTCCCTCCACCCCTCCCTCTGTCTCTCTCTTCTTCTCTTCCTGTGCATGTTTGTGGTATGTGTGTTTGTATGCTTGTATGTGAATGCATGTGTGCGTGTGTGGAAACCAGAGGTCGATGTCTTCTTTAATCACTCGCAACCTTATTGTTTTTGATTTTTAAATTTATTTTTATTTTTTTAAATATTATTTATTTGAGGGGTTGGGGATTTAGCTCAGTGGATGAGCGCTTGCCTAGCAAGCACAAGGCCCTGGGTTCGGTCCTCAGTACTGAAAAAAAAAAAAAAAAAAAAAAAAACATTATTTATTTGAGAGAGAGAGAGAGAGAGGATGGGAGCTCCAGGCCCTCTAGCTACTGCAAACGAACTCCAGATGCATGTGCCACCTTGTGCATCTGGCTTACCTGGTTACTGGGGAATCGAACCTGGGTCCTTAACTTAGCAGGCAAGTACTTAACCATCTCTCCAACCCCCCTTGTTTTTTTCTTTTTGGTTGTTTGAGGTAGGGTCTCCCTCTTGCTCAGGCTGATCTGGAATTCACTATGTAGTCTCATGGTGGCCTTGAACTCATGGTGATCATCTTACCTCTGCCTCCCGAATGCTGGGATTAAAGATGTGCACCACCATGCCCAGCTCTTTTTTTGATTTTTTGAGGTAGGGTTTTATTCTAGTCCAGGATGGCCTCAAATTCATAGTGATCCTCCTACCTGGCTTCTCAGTGCTGAGATTAAAGGTGTGCACCACCATACCTGGCTTTCTTTTTCTTTTTTCTTTCTTTCTTTTTTTTTTTTTTTTTTTTTTTGTTTTGAGGTAGGGTTTCGCTCTAGTCCAGGGTGGCCTCAAACTCACAGCGATCTCCTACCTTTGCCTCCCGAGTGCTGGGATTAAAGGTGTGCACCACCACACCCAGTAGAGAGAGAAGAGAGAGAACGGGTGCCAGAGGGCCTCTAGCAGCTGCAAATGAACTCCAGCTGTATGCACCACTTTGTGCATCTGGCTTTATGTGGGTATTGGGGAATCGAACTTCGATCATTAGGCCTGTTTTGGCCTTAACATCCAGCCCTGAGCTTATTTTTTCTCCAGTTTTATTTAAGTTTTTAAAAAATTTATTAAGTAGAAAGTTGTATGGATACATCATATTTTAGTACCATAATTTCTATCATCCCTGCTCCCAATCCATTGAGGGCCCTCCTTTAGTGGGATTGCTTGTATTTCCCCTAGATTTGTGGGGTATAGCTCACCATTTTAGCAAGAATAGCTATCCAGTAAACTCCAGAGATCCTTTTATTTCCACCTCCCCAGCTCTGGGGTTATAGTCATGTGCCACCACACACACAGCTTTTTACATGGGAGCTGGGGATTCAAACACGTCCTCATGCTTATAGGGTAAACACTTTATTTTATTTTGAGGCAGGGTCTCACTACCCCAGGATGACCTGGAACTCACTCTTCTCTCAGGTGGCCTTGAACTCATGGCAATCCTTCTGTCTCTGCCTCCCAAGTGCCGGGATTAGAGTAATGTGCCACCATACCTGGCTTGTTCTGTGTTTTTGATTTGTTCATTGGGCAGCTGATTTTCCTGAGTTCTGCAAAGGTAAAAGGTAGGACTGGCTGGATTTGCCTTTGCTTCCCCAGGTGGCAGAAGGTGGCTCTAAGTGAGCCCACCTGTACCTAGGCAGCCCTTGAGCCATGGCCTCAGAGTCGTGGAAGAACTCAGGTCAGAAGAGATGCTGAGGAAAGTGCCGTTTGTCCTTGAAGGCAGTGTGCTGCAGGTGGAGTGCAGCAGGCCTACTAAATGATCCCAGAAGTCACACCCGGAAGGTCAGGTCTAAGTCACAGTTCAGACTCAGCAGTTTCTGTTCATTTCCTCCCAAGGGGCCTGAAGTCTGGCCTCTTCCTCACCTGAGATGTCATTAGAGACCTCCTAGCTGAGGGTGGAGGTGGAAGGTCAAGGGCCCTTCCCTTAGTCTACAGAGGGGATTGGCTCCCCAGGCCCAGGAGCTGGTTTGCTGGTTTCTGTGGAGACAAGGTTTGTTTAAGAGCTTGTTGTGTAAACAAGATCACAGCAGGATAAGCTGAGCAGCGCCAAGGGAACAAATTGTTTCTGGGGCCTGGGCAGACCCAGAGTCTTATCTAGCTCTCAGAGATGCCCTGCTCTTGGGAAACTGCTAACCTGTTGAGACTTCTCTGTGCAGAGGAGAGGCCAGCCTCCTGGTGTGTGCTTGGGCCTCTCAGACATGTCTTCAGGGTTGCCTGGGCCTCAGTGTGTCTTCTCGACCTTGACTACCATATCCCTTGAACAGGGCCTGGCCTCCCCAGTGCTGGTGTCAGGTGAATGATTTGCACTTTAGTGTGGCTTGGGCTGCTCTGGTTAGAGCTGTGACTCCTCCCCCATCTTTAGCTTTCCCTTCTGGAGAGGGAGTTGGTGGGTCAGGAAGGGTAGGTAAGATGGAGACTTTGGATGCTGTGATCTTGTCTGTGTTTCTTCTTGCTGACAAGGACGAACTGGAAACACCGTCTAGGGTGATATGGACAGGACATGGCCTGAGTAAGGCGTGAGGGGATAGATTCTGTTTCTTATGGACAGGGCACAGCTATGAGTGTTCATTATGTCAGGGCCATGGTAGGCTATCACTGCTTCTTGTGGACAGGTCACCACAGACTGTGATGACCCCTTAGGGCTGGGCCATAGTGGGCAATACTATATTTGTAGATGGAGCCATAAAAGGCTTTTCTAGGCTCAAAACCTTTGTGCTGGGGGGGGGGGGAGAAAGGGTACAGTTTTGCTTTTTACTTTAAAAGGAAGTTCAGTGTTATTTCTGTCCTTGCAGTTTCTATCCATGCTGACGTGGCCCTCTCACCTGGGTTTCTGCATGTAGAGCTTATACCAGTCTAGCTCTGCTCCAGGAGTGCAGTGGTCCTGTCTGACCCTCTCTGCTCTTGTCTCACTGATGAGTGATGCCCATGGGGTTGTGCCCAGTGCCTGCCAAGCTTTTTGGGCCAAGGTGATCTTGTTCCCTTGGAGCCTGGCCTCAGTTGGGTCACTCTATAGAGGTCCCTGGAGAGACTCCTCCCACTTCCTCTTCAGACTCTGCTCCCACTCTGCCCTTTGTCCACACAGGCCTACTGGCATCGGAGATTGCCACAGACTCCGGAATCTGGTCTGCAGGTTGAATGGCCCTCATACCTTACTTAGAGCAATAACTGTGGACACTTAACAGTGTGCCAGGTTCTGTTTTTTTTTTTTTTTTCTTTTTCTTTTTCTTTTTTTTTTTTTTTTTTTTTGAGGTAGGGTCTCACTCTAGCCCAGGCTGACCTGGAATCAACTTGGAATTGGCTGGCCTCGAACTCATAGAAATCCTTCTACTTCAGCATCTTGAGTGCTGAGATTAAAAACATGCACCACCACACCCAACTGTTACATTTTTATTTTCAGAATTCCACTGAGTTTTTGCAACAGTTCTATAATGCAGGTGCTGGTATTGGCCCCATGCTACAGATGGGGAAACTGAAGCCATAGGATATTTAATGACATCTGTAGGGCTACTCAGGTGGGGGATGTCTGGAGGGTTGATGCTGAGCCATACAGATGTACTTCTTTGTTTTTTTTTTTAATTTTTATTTTTATTTATTTATTTGAGAGAGAGAAAGCGGGGGGTCGGGGGCAGATAGGGAATGGGCATGCCAGGGTCTCTGGCTGCTACAAACTCAAGACGTATGTACCACCTTGTGCTTATGTGAGTCCTGGGGAATCAAACCTAGGTCCTTTGGCTTTGCAGGCAAGTGCCTTAACCACTAAGCCATCTCTCCAGCCCTTGGTTTTTTTTTTTTTTTTTTTTTTTTTTTGCTTTTTCGAGGTAGGGTCTCACTGTAGCCCAGGCTGACCTGGAATTCACTCTGTAGTCTCAGGCTGGCCTCGAACTCATGGCAATCCTCCTACCTCTGCCTCCCGAGTGCTGGGATTAAAGGCGTTCGCCACCATGCCCGGCTTTTTTTTTTTTTTTTTTTTTTTTTTTGGTTTTTTGAGGTAAGGTCTCAGGGTGGCCTTGAACTCACAACCATCCTCCTACCTCTGCCTCTCGAGTGCTGGGATTAAAGGCGTGCGCCACCACGCCTGGCTCCCTTGTTTTGGTTTTTGAGACAGGGTCTTCCACTGTGTATCCCTGGATGGTCTAGAACTCACTATGTACACTGGGCTGGCCTCAAATTTGCTCCAGTCCTGCCTCTGCCTCCTGAGTGTTGGGATTATGGATGTGTGCTACCATGCCTGGCTATTGTTCTTTGTCCATTCTTTGTTCTGGTCCGTGGTGGGCTCTTGTAAGATGGGCCATAGTGAGCCATGTATCCCGCTAGTCTTCTTACTGAGCAGTGCTAGTGCTCCCTTATTGAACGCTTTCCCTGCCGTCTGGTTGTCCAGGCCTCCTCCTGTACTTGCTGTCCTGGAGCCAGTGCTGGAAGCAGCTGTGGTCCCGACTGTGTCCCACTCCTTGACCTTCTCAGCTTGGGGTGATGTTCCACCTCCTTCAGTCCCCGCCCGAGTCCTAAAGGACTGTGTTTGCACTCCAGCACCTGCAGCCTCTTAGAACAGGAGTGGGCAAGGCGGGCCACATTCCTGTGGCTGCTGTTGCCAAGGAGGGCCCACTGCCCACTTACTGCCACTTCCTTAGTACGGAGCCCCTTCCAGATTAGCTTCCTCTGCCCCCAGTCTGAATGGTGCTATGTCCTCTCTTCCCTGAGGATGACAGTGGCCTGAACCAGAGTGACCAGGACTGGGTGAGAAAATAGTCCTTCTGGCCAGGCCCGGGACTGCCCTGCATCAGGCTGCTCGACACAGATGGCCCTGATGTCCCCAGCCTACCCTTCCTGGCTATGGCGTGTTTGCCTATGCCCAAGTGCCCAGGATGCCTACAAGCTACTTTTCTGGGTATAGATTGTCTTGAGATTGTTCTTGGGGGCTCTTGTGAGTCCCTTGCTGATGGTCTCCAAGGCCTGATTTTCAGGGCAGGGTCACACACAGCCTATATTCCCTGGACAGGCTGCCTAACCAGACTGAACATCATGAGGTGAAGGCTCTGCCTTCATTACATGCCCCAGTCCCTGGCACCAGGCTGTGTCATCGTAGCATCAGTGGGTATGAGGAGGACCAGGGGCTGCCCAGACCTGAGGGTTCTGCATGGGTAACAGGGTTGTGCAGCTGGCTTAGTGCACTCAGCCGCCTAGGATGAGATGCTGGTCACACCTCCACTCAGACCCATTTCTGATCCCTTTCCAGCAAATTGTGGCCACAAACCTGCCCCCTGAAGACCAGGACAGTTCTGGGGACGACTCTGACAACTTCTCTGGCTCAGGTGCAGGTAAGGGTGACCCAAGACAGAGATGGCAGCAGGCTGGAGCTGAAGTTGTGGGCAGGCAGTCACCTAGTTTTAGTGAACCACCTCTCTTCCCAGCCCTACCTCCCCCAGCTCGGTCAGAAGCATGATGCTAAGGGGAAAAATGGCATGAAGCTACCCATTTGAGTGGCACCTTCAGGGAGTAGAAGCAAAGGCTGTGAACCTGAGAGGCTGTGGCTGCCCCACTGCACACCAGTGTACACTCCCCATGGGGCCACCCTTTGGGACCTCCTCTGAGCCTTGGTGTTCCCATCTGTGAGATGGGAATTCTGTTTTGACCCAGATATTTTTGGGAGCTTTGGCTAGAATTGCCATAAGGTCCCTGGTCCCTTCTGGAGAGAGGGCAGAAGAGTTGTGTGCACTGGGTAGGGCCCTGTTCCCATGCTCCCCGCAGAGCCTCTTCCCAGGTTCCTGGGATCTTCCTCCTAGCTCCAGAGGCTAGGCTGCCCACAGGCAAAGGGTACTTTGCTGGTCCATGTTCCAAAGCGAGTGGAGGCTCCACCCCAGCTTGCTCACTCTCAACAAGAGTTCTGCTCAAGTCTTGGCCCAGTCTCTGGTCTCCTCCCAGCCTGAGATCGGTTGGGCTTTGTTCTCAGGGGCTGGGGAGGGGTCCCTGACCCTGACATTCTCTTCTTCTGGCCCTGAAGGTGCTTTGCCAGATATCACCTTGTCACAGCAGACCTCGTCCACCTGGAAGGATATGTGGTTCCTGACAGTCACACCCACAGCTCCAGAGCCCACCAGCAGGGATGCTGCAGCTGCCTTAACCTCTATCCTGCCCACTGGAGAGAGGCCTGAGGAGGGAGTGGCTGTACTTGCAGAAGTGGATCCTGCCTTCAGTGCTCGGGAAAAGGAGAAAGAGGTCACCCCGGAGCCCAGGGAGACCACACAGCTCCCAGTCACTCAGCGGGTCTCAACAGCTAGAGCCACCACAGCCCAGGCACCCGCCACTTCCCATCCCCATAGGGATATGCAGCCTGGCCTCCAGGAGACTTCAGCCCCTGCAGCACCTGGCCAACCTGAGCATCACCCTCCCCATGCGGAGGATGGAAGTGTTTCTGCCACCAGTGAGGCTGCTGGAGACAGAGCCACTACTCAGCTCCCGGCAGGAGAGGGCTCTGGGGAGCAGGTGAGTGGCTTTTCATTGCTTGGGATGTTACGTAGCCACTCGTTCTGATAACCCAACGCCCTGTGTCCTTTGAGTGCATTATACTTCTTACCACAAAGATGGGGCTTACAGGGTCCTACGTTTCCCCTGCCTCTTCAATACAGACTAATTATAAGGGTTAGCCAAAATAGTCCTTGGAGGTCATTCAAAGAGCTAGCCATCCAAACTTGCACTAGGGTAAAAGTTCTCCCAAGCCTTATTTTTTTTTTCTCTTAAAGCATCATGGGAATTTTCATACACAAATGTGTGCTTTGTGTCACTGGAGAAGATATTTGTCCTGGCTAGCCAGAGTCCAGTGTGACTGTATCACATGAGGGACACTGGCTTTGGGGTCCAGGAGGCACAGTCAGACCAGGTTGGGTGTGATGGGTAGGGTACAGGGAAGTCCACTCAGGGTTTGGCAATGCTGCAGGAAGCTGCTGTAGTAGTGGCTCTGATCCAGCCTGCTCTCCCCTAGGATTTCACCTTCGAAACATCTGGGGAGAACACAGCTGTTGTAGCTGCCGTGGAGCCTGACCACCGGAATCAGCCCCCTGTGGACAAAGGGGCCACAGGTGCCTCACAGGGCCTCCTGGACAGAAAGGAAGTACTGGGAGGTGAGTCTCCTCTAGGGTGGGTGGGGAAAAAGCAGGCTGTAGCTCTGGGATGGGGGTGCCTCCTGTGCTGTCCAGCAGGGCCAAGACTGCTGCCAAGTCTAAAGTAGCCACTGAGCTGAGCCAACCTCTGTCCACTCCTTAGGGGTCATTGCTGGAGGCCTCGTGGGGCTCATCTTTGCTGTGTGCCTGGTGGGTTTCATGCTCTACCGGATGAAGAAGAAGGATGAGGGCAGCTACTCGTTGGAGGAGCCCAAACAAGCCAATGGCGGTGCCTACCAGAAGCCCACCAAGCAGGAGGAGTTCTATGCCTGATGTGGGAGCATTTCTCCCTTCACCCCCGCCACTCACTAGGCCCCCACTTGCCTCTTCTGTGAAGAACTATAAGCCCTGGCCTCCCCGTCACCGTGCCATCTCCCCAGCTCCTCGACCCCTCTGGTTACTCCTGCCCATGCAGTCCTGGGGTGTGCTGGGAACTCAGTTCGCTTCTCTGACTTTTGCCTAGAGGCTTGGGTGCAAAAGGTTTCTTGCATCTTGACTTTTCCACCATAGCCACGCCTGGCATCCCACCGTGCTGACTCAGTCTCTCCAAATGAGAGCAGCCTCTCCTAGACTCGGCTCTGGAGAGAAAAGAGACCGTGCAGCGCGTGGACCTGGATGGCCTGCTATGGCTGGAGGATCCTGGGGGCAGGGGGCTTTGGCTGACATACAATAGCACTTATTGTAGAGACAGCTTGGGGGCATGGCTGCAGTGTGGCAGAGACGGAGTCCAGGGCTCCTCGGAATTTGGTCTGCATTGTGGGGAACTCGACTTTAGGTATCGACTTGTTTTTGCACATGTTCCCTCTAGTTTCTCTGTTCATAGCCCTAGTAAGACTTTGTCACTTCTGGGGTAAGTTAAGTCAATGGACTGGTGTCCCTCATTTCGCTTCCCTAATTTGCATCTGGGAGACAGCATCAGGGTTAAGAAGACTTTTTTTTTATTGTTTTGTTTTTAAAATAGAAGAACCAAATCTGGATGCCACAATGCAGGCTTAGTTTGTGTGTCACTGAGTTTGTCACTATTGGGTGCAACAGGGTATGGACTGTGTGGTGGCCCATTAGTGGACTGACCAGTCCAGGGCAGCCCCCTCTTTTGAGCAGTCATGTCTGTCTGTGAACCCCAAACCCTATCCATGGCCTGGGCTACTGCAACATTGGCAGAGCCTGTGTGAATTATTCTGGCACTCAGGCTGAGGAGAGAGGACTAGGGATGGGTAGAAGGGTGGTGTGGGGGGATCCTTAAGACTCTCCTGCCTCTGGCATCATTTCTGGGGAACCCTTTCTCCTGGAGATTGACAAGTGGCATTTTGGCTACAGCTGGCACTGGCTCCTCCATCAGGAAGCAAGTTCACCTTCAGCTTCTGTGGCTTTGCCTCGGGCTGGAGTTAAGAATGTTTCCCAAAGAGTCTTTTGCTTTTGGCAAAACGCTACTTAATCCAATGGGTTTTTCCCTGTACAGTAGATGTTGCAGATGTAATAAACTTTAATATAAAGGAGTCATGTGGACTCAACTGCCTTCACTTCTTCTCCGGGATGGTGGTGTGGATGTGGCCAGCCGTTTCCCAAGCCCTAGCAGCTCTGGGAAGCTGGGCTCGAGGCTTTATGCCCTCATGTCTCTGAGGGGAGGGATCCAGAGTCATTTTGTTTTTTATTTTCTTTTGGCTGAACTTCTTTGTGATAAGTTTGTAGGTTCTGCCAAGGTTTTACAGGGCCTGACGTCAGCCCTTCTAAAAGGTTTATGTATCCAGGACTCTAGCATAGTGTGACCAGAGGCCACCAGAGCCAGGCCTGCCTTGAAGGTAGCAGACACCTGGGACAGCCCTTCTCCTACACCTTTGCTGGAACCAAAGGCCCATCTTGGAGGTCCTGGAAACTCATCCTTGCTTAATTTAACTAGACAACGTTCCAGCTGCTGGACAGGCTAATCTGTGCTCACAGAGACATACCACCAAATGAAGAGAACCCCTGCGCCTGTGCTTGATCCTGGGACTTGCAGCCCGAGTGAATGACTGGACACGACGTGAGGTGCAGGGGTGGGATGTGGGACTGAACTCAGCTTTGGGCCCATGATTCAGCGGTGCCCCAGCCCTGGCTACTGGGCCAATTCATGTAACTGCAATAAATGGTACTTGTCTTCTTGGACAGCAGACACTGGTGGTGGTGTTGGAATCTCTTCTTAGCCTGGCATTGTCCTTAACTGTCCCCTCTCTGCAGTAGAAGCCTAACTGGGTTGTGCTCCAGCTTGCTACCAAGCAGCAGGATTGGCACTGATTCCCCTGCTATAAGGGATGTGGGGGCCTGTCTCTGCCCTCCATGCTCAGAGTCCCAGCATCAACTAGATATATATGTCCCTTGCTCCAGGTCATGAGGGCTCCCTGCTGACTCTTGAGTTTCAGAGTTTACTCTGTCTTATTTGCTCATTGAGCAATTCTCAAAAACTTTCACTAACAAACAGTCTCAACTACCAAAGGCTTACCAGTATTGTCTGTTTATTGGAGGAAAAGTCAGAGATTTGCAAGTTGAAAGAGCACAGTGCACTGAGGTATTCCCCCTTTATTCTGGGACAGCTAGCTGCCTCCCTCGGTCCCATCCAGCCTGCTGGCCCACTCTGGCCTTGGAGATAGATCATCCTCACCCAAGTCAGTGCAGAGCAGAAGTGTCTGCAGCCCATTTGAAAGCTCCAAGTAGATTAGCAAAATGGCATACTGCTCCCATCTAAAGAGAACAGGTTGCTGGACCTGGTGACACATACCTGTAAACCAAACAACTCCAGAGGCTGAGGCAGGAGGCTTACAAACTCAAAGCCTTCTTGAGCTACAGAGTAAGTTCAAAGCCAGTTCGGACAACTTAGTGAGATCCTGTCTCAAAAAGTAAAGTGGGTAGGGGAGGGGGATGCAAAGTCACCCATGCTCGGGTATATAACCCCCACCCATGCTCCTGCAAGCAATCCTCATTAAATTCAGTGGAATACACACAAAACATCAACATAGAGGTGGCCCTTGAACTGGGCTTAGAAGAGAAAAATCATAGTTGTCCTGAAGACAGAAGGGCCAGCTTATCCAAAGACTCCAGAGGCTTCTGGCTGGCTGGGATGTAGAACGGCTATAGGAAGGAAGGGGCTGGAGTGTGGTGAGTGTGAGATGGGACTGCTTTAGGAAAGAGGAGTCCTTACAGCAGGGTGGGGGAACAAGAAGGGGTGGGGATATGATGGAGAGTAAAGTTTCAAAGGGGAAAGTGGGGGGAGGGAGGGAAATACCATGGGATATTATCTACAATTAAAGAAGTTGTCAATAAAAATAATAAATAAATAAATTTCTTAAAAAAAAAAAAAAAAAAAGACCTGGATTGAGATCCAGGGGCACAACTCGCAGGATTTGTGAGGTGTGTCCTTGACTCACTGGGTAACACCTTGCCCCCCCCATGTGCCCAAAGAGAACCTAAGGAAAAGGGTGTCTTCTGAGCCAGTAGTCCAGATGCAGGCTCACAGGAGAAGAGACAGTTGCCCTTGAGGTGGGTGCTGTCAAGCCCCTTCCTAGATGAGGCACTGATGGTGGGCGGCCCAGACCAGCCCTTGGGAGAACAGGCTTCTTTAATGGTCTCCTGGTGCTAGGTGTGGTGGCCTGGTCCTGTCATCCCAGCACCGAAGACAGGAGAAGCCCTGAGACCCACTGGCTAGCTAGTCAAGCATAACTGATGAGCTGCGGGCCATTGAGAGACCCTGTCTCAAAGAAGGTGGGTGGCATTCCTGAGGATGACAGCTAGGTTGTCCTGCGGCCTCCTCATGCACATACACGCCTGTACTCACAAACATGCACACACATATACACCCAGAACAACAACAAACTAAAAAAATGCTTTAGGCTTTCCAGCCCCAAAGTCATTCAGGCTCCAGTTCTAGCCACTGGAAAACATTCACCTGACTTCCTTTTTCCTTCTACCCACCCCTCAACACACACTTGTACATGAATGGTGAGTGTGCAAAATGGGTGTGTCCCAATCAAATCTGGCAGTTCTGTCCCATGCCTGCTTTTAACTTCAAAGCAGGAGAAGCATATTACTCTGGGGCACTCCTCTGGGGACTATTTCCACAGCCGCTTCCCCTTCCTTGGGTACTCTTCAAAGGCAGATGTTTTATTGTGTAGTCTGCCAGGGGCCATGGCACACAAAGCCTGCAAAAGTCCTTTGAGGTGCTCCCTGTGGCCGGCTGGGCCACTATTCCATTCTGAAAGGCCAGCAAACCTTAAAAATGGATGGATACAAGACATCTCCCCACTCTGAGAAGTTCAATTAAAAGACAATAGAGTGTCACATAGGAGGGGTAGTGACTAGAGCACTTTCATGCTGTTAGAGGGTGTGCCAGTACATACAAGCATTTGGAGACTTACATGGCGATAGCCACTGAAGCCAAACAATGTCCCTCCTATCCCGGTGGAATGAGAGCATGTGTCTGCTGATGAAAGGTGTGTGTGAGGATGCTCTCGGCAGCGGTAGCCCTCATAGCCCAGACAGAAGCAAATGTCTATCAGCAGGTGAAAGGAAAGATAAATTGTGCTATATCCATATAAAGGAAGACTAGGCCATTAAAAAAAAAAAAAGAAATTACTGAGGCAATTGCAACATAGGTGAATAACCAGGAAACATGTTAACTGCGTGAAGTCAGACGCAAAGGAGCCCAGGCTGTATGGATCCATTTGTAGAAGGCTCAGTAATAGGTAGGGCTAGTTGCTGATGACAGAATCCAGTAGGCTTCTCTGGCCAAGGGTGTGGTATGCACTAGGCCGGGACACAAAGGAACCTTTTGGGGTGCCGGCAGTGTTCTCTAGCTTGATGTGGGTGGTGATTACAAGGGTGAAGGTACATGTAAATAGATCGAGCTGAACACTTAGATGAGTGTGCTCTGTGTGTGTTATTCTGTAATAGGAAAGTTACGTGAGGAAAACAGCTTCTGAGATTCTAATTAATTCCTTTAAATTCCACTGTAGCATTTTCAGCAAAAACTAGGGAGGCCCACATGGCTTACGTTTTTCTTCTGAATCCCAGAGGGTTCTAATCTATGGGTAGAAGAGGCCCAGGGCAAAGCCAGCTACAGCTGCTAGCCAAGAGAACTGGCCACTTGTCTGGGCCCGATGGGATGGGAGGAGCAGACCCCATCCTGGACAGCAGGATGGTGGAAACCATGTGGAGGGCAGCACCAGTGCCCCCACTTTCCCCAGTGGCAGCCTGGCCCCACTTTTTCCTCTGCTTCCTGGAACCTGCCCTACCCAGCTGCTGTTTCCAACACTTAAGGCTGAGAGCTGAGCCATTCCTTCACTCCAGGAAAATATTTGTTCAGGGACTTGGCACCCGCAGAAAAGGAAATAAAAGCCACCTTGGAGTCAAGCAGTCGGCCCCGCTGCAGGCTGCTTTGTCTGCCCTTCCAGACTGCCTCAGCATGGGCAGCGTCTAGAGCTAAGTCCACAAATACTACCCCACAAATAGGCCTGCACAGGTAGGGCTGACTCTGGGAGTCAGCAATTTATTCACTCAGTCCTCAGGCACCTGCCAGGTTGATGAAGTCTACTGTGTAGCAAGCTTAGCACTGGGCTGGGCCTTGCTTTCCTGTGTCAAGTGAGAGGGAGGGAGGCCATGATGGCATGGAGGTGACATGGCTGCTGGGAGCCTGGGGGATTGTATTTGTGGGGCAGGCAAGAAGTGAGCATTTGGAGTCAGGCTGTAGGAAGAGGAGGTAAAGGGAAAGTCTGTCTGTGTGTGTGTGTGTGTGTGTGTGTGTGTGTGTGTTCAGCGTTGTTCAGAATAGACAGAAGAGCATGGGCAGAGGCCCAGAGTTAATTGCCCAAGGGGCTCTGAGAGCTGATGAAATCTGCTCAGGTTGGGACCAGGAGTCTAGAGAGAGGAAACATTTCAACACATTTTTTTTTTTTTTTTTTCAAGGTAGGGTCTCACTGTAGCCCAGGCTAACCTGGAATTCACTCTGTACTCTCAGGGTGGCCTCAAACTCAATGGCGATCCTCCTCCTTCTGCCTCCCAAGTGCTGAGATTAAAGGTGTGCACCACCACACCCAGCAATTCTTTTTAGTATATAAAAACAGAATCCTAGCCTCTCAGGTAAATGACAGGAAGATCAAAAGTGCAAGTTCTCTTAGGCTGCAAAATGAGTTCATGCCGAACCTGTATCAAACCTGTATCAAAAAGTTAAAAAAAAAAAAAAAAAGGTGGGGAATCTGGGAGATAGCTCAGTTGGTAAAGTGCTGGCTTTGCATGAGTACTTCAATTCACTCCCTAGTACCCTTGTAAAATGCTGAGTGATGATGTAGGCCTGTACTCCTAGTGCCTAGAGGCAAAGACAGGCAGAACCCTAGGGAGCTTCAGGCCCATAAAAAACACTGTCTCAAAGGAGATGGATAAAGTTCCTGAGGAACATCTGACATTGACCTCTGACCTCCACACACACACACACGCACACACATACATGTGCTCAACACATATACGAACACTCATAGGCACACGAGATACATAAACAATAATAATCTTTAAAAGTTATAAATAAGGGGGCTAGAGAGATGGCTTAGCAGTTTGAGGCGCTATCAGCCAGGGTTTAATTCCCCAGCCACCTACATCAAGCTATGCCAGTATTCATTTATAGTAGCAAGAGACCCTGACAAGCCCATACATACACACATGTAAATAAATAATTAAAAATAATTTTAGCCGGGCATGGTGGCGCATGGCTTTAATCCCAGCACTTGGGAGGCAGAGGTAGGAGGATCGCTGAGAGTTCAAGGCCACCCTGAGACTACATAGTGAATTCCAGGCCAGCCTGAGCCAGAGTGAGACCCTACCTTGAAAAACAAAAAAAAAAAAAAATAAAATAATAATAATAATAATAATTTTAAGCCGGATGTGGTGGTGTTTGCCTTTAGTCCCAGGACTCAGGAGGCAGATAGGAGGATTGTGGTAGTTCAAGGTCCACTTGGGACTACAGAGTCAATTCCAGGTCAGCCTGGGCTAGAGTGAGACCCTATCTTGAAAAACCAAAACAAAATATTTTTAAGTTAATAATAGGAGGCTGGGGAGATGGATCATCTGATAAAGAAACTTGCTTGCAAAGCCTGCCAGCCTGGATTCAATTCCTTAGTATCCATGTAAAGCCAGGTGCCCAATGGCACACGTGTCTGGTGTTCGTTCGCAGTGGCAAGAGGCTCTGTCGGACTCATTCACTTATCTTTTCTTCTCAGGTAAATAAATGTTTTTATTTATTTATTTACAAGAAGACAGAGAGAATGGGTGAACCAGGGCTTCCAGTCACTGTAAACCAACT
This sequence comes from Orientallactaga sibirica, assembly GCA_036365145.1. NCBI lineage: Eukaryota > Metazoa > Chordata > Mammalia > Rodentia > Dipodidae > Orientallactaga > Orientallactaga sibirica. The sequence goes on from JAEOAD010000015.1 coordinate 10,878,705, forward strand.
CCAGATGCATGTGCTCCTTTGTGCATATGGCTTTATGTGGGTACTGGGGAATTGAACCTGGGTCATTAGGCTTTGCAGGCAAGTTCCTTAAGTGCTGAGCCATCTCTCCAGCATATAAAAATATTTTTTAAAGAGTTAAAAGTAAAAATGGGGGAGGAGAGCATAATATCTCACTCCTAAAGGAGCTATTGGTACTAATGGTTGCTGAGGAAGAGGGTCATGTTCTTCAGTGGTATGACCACTGGTAACTTGCCTATGCTCCAGTGAATAACCCCCCAACCATGGTCATATAAATAGCCCTAATTTAAATCAGTGAGTTACACACACACACACACACACACACAAGAAAGAGGACAAGGTGGAAAGAAGAGATTTAGTGGTAGTGGGAAGGGGATAAGAAACGGTACTGGCAGTGAACAAAATCCAAGTACAAGAACTTGTATAAAATTGTCAAAAGCTAGTATAAAAAATTTAAAAGGTTGGTGGTACAGCATACACCAGGGCCTAGGTTCAATCACCAGTACAAAAATAGGAAAAGGTAGAAAGAAAGAAAGAAAGAAAGAAAGAAAGAAAGAAAGAAAGAAAGAAAGAAAGAAAGAAAGAAGGAAAGAAAGGAAAAGCAAGCAAGCAAGCAAGCTGCCTCAAACCCCACTATCCAGAGATTTCTTGGTGACAGTTTCAAAACTGAAAAGACTTCTGTGCACATAACTAGAAACCCAAGCAGAACAGAAATACACAAAATGAAAGTGAAGTCCTCCTCCCCACCTGTAGCTCAGGCCAAAGGCAACTTCCTTTAACAGGGCTTGGGGGTACATTCCCTGAACATTTTTCCATGCGTGTCTCTCTTTTAAAAACTTACACAACTGGTTGGTACAAGAAACTTGCACAAATCCCCATACAGGGATCTGTGTGGCTCCTTTTGCTGACCGGATGCAGATAGCTCTGGGTGTGTGAGTGTGTGTGTGTGTGTGTGTGTGTGTGTGTGTGTGCCAGAAGGCAACCTTGGCAGTCTTTTCTCAGGAATACTGTCTGTCTGCCTTCTTTTGAGACAGGATCTCTCATTGGCTTGGAATCTGACAGTTTGGCTAGCCTGTCTGGCTAGCACCCAGGCATCCTCCTGTCTCTGCTGCTACAGTGCTGGAATTACAAGCATATGCCCCCATGCCTGGCTTTTTTTTTTTTTTTTTTTTTTTTTTTAAGGCAAAGTTTTATTGGTCTTTCTTTTTTTTTTTTTTTTTAAATGTGGGTACTGGGGATCAAATTCAGGTCCTGATGCTTGTAAGACAAGCACTTAATTGAGTGAGCTATTTTGCCAGACCTAGGCCATGTTCTTAAGGGCTGCAGTGTTGATGGACCAGAACTGCCCTGCTCTTCCTCCTGGTGGGCACCTAATTACGAGGTAAGTGCTGCTATGGGTAGCACTGAGCATGGCCTCCTGGTGAAATGAACATGCACATCTGGGTGGGCTTTCCAGCCAGTGGTCCTGCATGGAAAGAGGGGGATGTTCCTCACAGTTGTCTTCCCAAAGTATTACCGATTTCTCATGCCTGTCACCAAGTCCAGACTGCACAAAGAGTCGCAGACACATTGCCACATTTTATCAAAAGGTTCTGTTTTCTTTTTCCTGCTGAGCTGTGGGTGGGGATGGCATTGTATGCTTATTTTCAACTGAATTTATTTACTTGCAAATGAAGTGAGGAATCTCTTCATATGCTTTCTTTATTGGTGTGTTTTTTTAGGTAGGGGTACCTGCTTTTTCATGTTTTATGGCCCAATTTTCTAATAGGTCTCTTTTGCTTATGGGTGAGGCTGGTGTTCTTGTGTTATAAGAAGGATTTTTTTTTTTTTTTTTTTGCACAAGAGTCCAGAACCCTTCTGGTTCTATTGCCTCCTGCCCTACCCTGGCAAGGGCAACAAGGGACAAGCCTGGACACACAGTGAGCCTGAGTCCCTGTCTGCTAATCAATCTGTGCCTCTTTTTCCTTCCCTCAGTGTGTGTGGCATGAGAGGGACTAGAATGACAATAAATAAATAAAAGAGGCCAATTCTCAGGTTCCCACTTCAAATATTACATTTCCATAGGCCATGGAAAAACACTGTAGCAATTTCAGTGTTTCAACATATATAGTAACAAATTGACTCACCTCACCTTGGTCAACATGGGGCTGAAGCCATGGAGTTCCCGAGAAGGGAAACAGTGGTGCACTTGGGCTGAACACATTGAGTTGGGAGGTGAGGAGGCCCTGCCCCCTGGCCAGTGGTAGAGGCTGGGCTTTCAGCTCTAGCCTTTCTCCATGCACAACCAAGACCTGGTCTATAGAAAGCACTTCAGAAACACCTACAAACTTAAGTTCTTTTCCTTTTATTTATTTAATTTAAAAAAGGCACTTGCCTGCTAAGCCTAAGGACCCAGAAGTTCCATTCCCCAGAACCCACCATAAGCCAGATGCACATGGTGGTGTATGTATCTGGAGTTCATCTGCAGTGCCTAGAGGCGCTGGTGCACCCGTTCTGTCTCTAATAAATAAATTTAAAAATATATGTTAAAATGTATAGTTGGATGAAATTCTTTAATAATTCATACTTATGTCTGGATCAGAATGAATGGTGGCTCAAGCGTGTAAATCCCAGCATTCAAGACACTGAGGTAGAAGGATCACTGAGCCTGGGCTGTAAAGGGACTTACAGGTCAGCCTAGGCAAAATGAGACCCTGACTCAAAAAATAAAAGCAAAAACAGAACCAAAGAACAGGTAAAGAAACAGAAAGATGTAATTTTTCTTTTTGACAAAATACAAAATAAAATTTACATACAGTAAAATTGATACCCACTGCGCAAGTTTTTCAAACGCATAAAGTTGTATATCCATCGCTATGGTTTGATGTAGACCTGTTTTACTCCCAAACTTCCCAGTGTTTTTGGTAGTCAACCCTTTCCCCACCTTCAGATCTTTGTTATTATAGTTTTGACTTGGATTTCCAGGTGTCCTATGAGTGGAATCATTTAGCATATACCTTTGTTTGTTTGTTTTTCCAGGTAGGGTTTCACTCTAGCCCAGGCTGACCTGGAATTTACTATGTAGTCTCAGGGTGGTCTTGAACACACTGTGATCCTCTGCTTCCTGAGTGCTGGGATTAAAGGTGTGTGCCACCACACCTGGCCGTATATGCCTTTTGAGTCTTGCTTCTTTGACCTCAGAAACAGCAATGATTTTATCTAAGCTGTGGATGTTCAGATTTGGCTCCTTTTGTATACCATGGTCTGGATATTGTGAATTTATTTGTAGTCAATCACAGCTAGAAAAACCCAAATACTTCTCAACTATAAGTTTTCCTTATTTCTAGCATCATAAATCAAATCAAATCAAACTGGTTCTTTTGTCCAAGGTCAAATTCTGATTTGGTCAACTAAATGACAACTCACGTCTTAGATTCTTCTACGATATGGTGGCCACACCTACTGGTTGTCAAATATCCGGGGCTTTGAGGATGCAGACTCTAGCACCTTCCCTCTTGAAAAGTGGTCCCTGTAGCTTAACAGCCAGGGAGCAAGGTTCATACTATGCCCTGTGTTCCCCAATCAAAAAGCAGCCTATGCCTCCCCGTGGGTCCAGCGTGGCTACTGCTGAGCCATGACAGAACCTGTGGTATGTGGGCATGCCCGGCTGGTGGACCCTGGTCAGAGTTGTCAAGAAGCAGAGGGACTTGATCAGCTACTCTTCTCTGTTCCTCCAGGTTCTCAAGACTACATAAAACACTCAGTGATGTATTTTTTCTCTCTTTTAAATGTATTTTAGTTTTAGTTTTAAAAATATTTTTGCTTATTTATTTAAGGGGGGAGAGAGAGAGTATGGGTGCACCAGGGTCTCTTGCTTCTGCAAATGAACTCAGATGCATACGTCACTTTGTGCATCCCAGCTTTATGTGGGAATTGAACCCGGTCCTTTAACCACTGAGCAATCTTCCAGCCCTACTTTCCTCTTGTTTCCTCTTCTTTGCCATCATCTTATGCCACAACTTGCAGCCATTAGAAAAGTTATTTGGTAGGCTGGAGAGAAGGCTTGGCGATTAAGATGCTTGCCTGCAAAGTCTAAACGACCGGAGTTTGATTCCCCAGTTCTCATGTAAAGCCAGATGCACAAAGTGGTGTATGCGTCCAAAGTCTGTTTGCAGTAGCTGGAGGCTCTGCTGTGACTATTCTCCCTGTCTCTTTTCTGTTTATCTTTCTCTGCTTTCAAATAAATAAATAAATAAATAAATAAATAAATAAATAAATAAATAAATAAATAAAAATTTTAATAAAAGAAAAGTCCTTTGGTGTAACCAACAAGGGGCTGTCAGGCTCAAGAATCCAGATGTAAGCCAGACTTGGTGGTGCACACCTTTAGTCCCAGCACTTGGGAGGCAGAAGTAGGAGGATCTCAATGAGTTCGAGGCTACCCTGAGACTACAAAGTGAATTGCAGGTCAGCCTGAACTAGATGGAGACCCTACCTTAAAAAAAACCAAAAAGAAAAAAAGAATCCAGATATATAAAGCAGGCGCGTGAGCATACTGTATGTGGTGGGGCTGAGGCACCATCTGGACAATAGTTGGGTTATTGCTGCCTTTCCATAAATGATGGACATGGTAGCTGGACTGGTGAACCTTGACATGCTTTATGCACAGTGATGGCCTGGTCACTGCTTCTTGGAGGAGAGCTTATATAGACAGTCCAACACAAGGCTGGTGACCCAGGACTCATAAGATTGTCTCTCCTCCCCCAAGCAGGTCTCTCACCACAGCGCTCAACTGTCATGATCAGCCTGTCACATTCTTGCAAAACTTCTGAACTGTTTAGGGTACAGATCTTCTTCTTCTGTTCTATAGATGATGAAGAGGATGTGAGTGTGGAGAGAAGTTTTGCTTAAGGTGGAAGGGCTGTCCATAGCAGGATAGAAGAGGGGAAGGCTGGATGGGGCCTATCCATAAGCTTGCTTTCTCAGACCCTGTCTTTCCCGCCCCCATCCTCACTTGCGCCAGAAGGGCAGCCTGCAGCTCAGACCTAGTGCCCAGATGGGCTCTGCCCCACTAGCAGAGCGGCCATCTCAGAGCCTTGTACTCCCTTTAGTCCTCAGCTTTCTCTTCGGTAACCCAGGAATATGGGTGTCATCCTTCAGGTTCAGAGGAGAATGTGAAAGAGATATAAGCAAATCCAGCTTCCTGCCAACTGCTACCTGGTAGGGTCTGGATAATTCTAGTAGTGCCACCATTGCTTACCTGCCTTGAACCTGCTGGCCTTAGACATACCTACCCTCCTGCCTGAGGGACACCGAGTAATACAGTGGTAGAAGCAAGACTTTGGAGTTAATCCTCAGCTCCACTTGCTGCTGGACCATAAACCCTTCAGAAGCTTTGCTTTTCTTGCCTGTGAAATAGGGCAGACAGTTCTTACCTCATTAGAGCGGTGGGGGCATAAATTAAGATCATGTCTGCAACTGCTGAGCAGTTCATTGTGGGCACTTTGCCAGCACTCCATAAATAGTAGCTTTTACTCTTAGGGTCACAGAAACCCAGAAAGGTGGGTGCTGCAGATGGGGCAACAGACACCCAGACTGTTGTTTCCTGCAGCCAATATGCAGATCCAAATCATCACCAATCTCTATTCCACTGTTAGATCCTGTCCACTCATGCTAGTTACAGAGGCTACCTGGATAGGAGAGGGGAGGCTCTTCTAGGCAGGAGCTGCCCTTCTCCCAGCCCTGAGGCTATTCCCAGGTACAAAAGGGTGGCCTCACCAAAGAGTCTGGGAGCTCTACCTGTCCATATTGGTAATGTCCCTGGAAGGGAACCATTGTTACAAGCATCAAACCGCCAAGAAAAAGATGACAGCCCGGGGCAGCCCTGTTCTCCCTGCATGCCAGTGGCATGCCCTCTCCAGGAGCTGGGAGAGGATGGGCAGCCCAGTCTGAGGAAGATGCCAAAAAGCCAGCACAGGGCTCTGCCAAGAAGTTTAAGAGAATGGCCCCAGCTCTTCCTCTTGGACTCTTCCCCGTACCTCACAGCACAGTCGCTGAGCCTCTTCCAGATCGCCTGTGACCCACCAGAGATGAACATGGAAGAGTCCGTAGTTCCATGGCCAGGACACACATGCTGTATTACTTACTTCATTTAGAGGTCCAAGATCATGATTGTAGGCCCAGAGGAAGGGCATGTCCTCCAGTGTGGAGTTAGAAAAGGCTGCTTAGAGAAGGAGGTTTCCAAAGGGGCTGGCTAGGGAGGGGGACAGGGTACTCTTGGCAAGTGAGAGGTATACTCACTCAATGTAACATGTCTGTGTCAGGGATGGAGAGCAATGGAGAATGGGGCTGGCAGGACACCGTGGGCCAGTGAAGCAGGGCTTTGTACCCCAGGTCAATGATACAGGGTAGAAAGGACAATGTGCTGCAGCCAGCTCCTACTGGCTTCTAAGAGCTGCTTATGACCAGAGTTCCGTGACCTACATTGGTGGTTTGAAACTGGCCGTGGTGGGAATATTTACTCCATGAAAATAGGCAAGAGCTACAAATCAGAATCTGTTGTTTAAAATAGATGTAAAGGGAACTTTGGTAGTCTCCAGTGATTTTTACAACATGGGCATGGGATAATTCCCTTTGTTCCTTAGCAGGATGTTCAGGTCTGGCTGTTGCAGTGGGAAGGACAAAGGAGGGAGAGGGCTTGGATGACCTCCTGAGAGGGCTTGAGGCTGCCTGAGAAAGGTCTGGGGAGTGGAGGGGGACGGATGCCTCTGTGTGGTAACCTGACTCCTGCAGTGTGGGGCTCGGCCTGGGGGTGGGGCACAGGATTAGGTCTCTCTTGGCCTTCCTTGGCCAGAGCCTGAGAATCTGCAATAAAACCCTTAATGAAAAACACCTGGGCTTTGCCCAGAGCCGGGCCCTAGATGGGGCTAGGAAGGGGGATTAGGGGATTGGAAGTGAATCTGGAGAAAGACCATGAACTCCCTTCACTAGTTTGCTCATGCCTGAACTCTTGTCTACCCCAGCTTGCTGTCCCTGGCCCTGAATGAGAAGGAAGAGCAGAGGAAAGGGACTAAGGAAGACACAGCCATAAAAGGGCCTACAGGGGCTGGAGAGATGGCTTAGCGGTTAAGGCACTGGCCTGCGAAACCTAAAGACCCAGGTTTGATTCCCCAGGATCCATGTAAGCCAGATGCACAAATGCCAGATGCATCTGGAATTCATTTGCAGTGGCTGAGGCCCTGGTGCACTCATTCTCTTTATCTGCCTCCCTGTCTCTCTCTAATAGGTAAATAAAATATTTTTAAAAGGCCTACAGGGGTTACAGAGGTGGCCTGTGCCCCGGTGCCTTATGTATACACACGTGTCTAGTCCATGGAAGCTTCTGGACAGTGTCAGAACCACGGCCTGGGCCTCGCAGGTTTCCATGACAGGTGTGTGTAATTGTATTTCTGTTTAGAGTAATTGATGAGGATGAAGGAACAGTGAAGGTTGTGGCCTCTTCTCTCTCCTGTCCCCTCTGCCCAGGACACATAGGGACAGGAGCCACTCCGTCCCCAAAGGGGACACTTGGCTGATGTCAGAGTATACCAGGGCTTGATCTGATCTAGCCTGTCCTCTAGCTCAGAATTGGCCCTTGGGCCTTTAGGGCCTGACACTTGTGGTGGCTCCAAGCCCTCTGTCCTCTCCTCTTTGTGAAGATATGATGGGAAGTTTACAGGCTGGTTCAGAGGCAGCTGTGGGATGTCAAGCATTATGCTAATGGGGACCAGGACTCAGTTCCTAGTTGAAAGTGGCACTAGTCACAAGCCAGGTAGGATGCTAGGGAAAAGGATGCTTTGATACTTGGTGACTTCCAAGCCTCTTTTGGGTCAAGGCCTGTATCTTCCAATCCCTTCACCATACCCAAATTCTGCCCAGAGACAGGTGACTCACCCACTCTCTACTGCTGTAGTTGTAGGGGGCCCAGGAGCCTGTGAGCCTCTGGTCAATTACAGCTCAGCAGATTCACGATCTTCATTGACACCAGGTAAGATGGGTTCAAATAGCAGCCTAGTGCATTAACGAATTGGCACACAGTAGCCCAAATGTGTTCTTCAGAGACAGCCAGGGAGGACTCCCTTCGTAAAACACAGTCACTGCTACCATACCCTCTCTGCCCTTCCCCCCACCCACAGGCTACCCCTCTCCCCATTCATGGTTAATAAACACCCCTTAAAAGGATGTGGGGACTTTGAGGGTGGGGAGGGGTGCTGTGAAAATTGAAATCCACAAGCTTCAAGGGCTCTGGGCTGTGTAGTCCCCTGCTGTCAATGCTGCCACCGGCAGCTTCTAGCAAGGGCAGCCCCCACAGCCTTCTGGACACCATGTGGGGACAGAGGCCAGTCATCTGGAGATGAAAGGCTCAGGACCATCTGTAGCGCCAGCCACCACCCAGGATGCAGCACAGCCAGTCTTCCCAGGGCTTTCCTCTGGGGCCATGTGGTCCCAGCTTGTACCCCACCCCCTCCATCCCTACCACCAAAGACACATGGTTTCTACAGCATCCACAGGCTGTCCTGGGCAAAGGAACTGGCCTTGCTAGATGGGCTGTGAGTGGATATGCCCCTCATGGGCATGGTAGTTCAGCTTTTAAAAGGTGAACACTTTGAAGCACCCTTTTTGTCTAAGGGAGGGGCACAGAGCTAACTATTAGCCAGTAGAGCAGGGTTCGCTGTAAGATCCTGGCCTCAGTTGTCCTCATCTGTAAAAAGGTGCCTATATTAGTAATTGGCAGACCTGGGGGCACTGGGGATATAACTTAGTGGCAGAATGCCACTACAAGAGGTAGAATCTGGATTTGAACTCAAAACCGCCTGGCTTGCAAGCTTCATCACAGGGCCACCAAGGCCCTCAGCCAGATGCTCACCGACACTCGCCTCTCATGGGATACACATGGCTCCTCTGAGTGTGTAGATGGACTTTTGGGAGTTACAAAGCTGGGAGGATTCTCAGACTCACACCCTCAAGGTTGAGGTTCAGAGAAGAGGAGTGGTTTATCAGTGGTGAGTGACTTGCCCAGTCCTCCTGAGCCACCTTGCTCCAGTCCAACCCTCTTTCTGTGCAGGACTGGTCTCTAGGCTCCATCCATATCCGAGCCTGCACACATAGTGCCCACACTATGGCTGGGGACTCTCCTTGGGTATAAGCAGCAGGGCATCTGTGGTCTCTGCATAAGGTCCCCCTCCCTTTGCCCCCAAGACTGATTTAGACCAGCAGGCAATGAGAGGCAGCAGGATGCTGCTGGAAACATCCTTGCTGGGTCAGTGGCTAAGAAGAGGCCTCAGATCTGCATTGGATTCAGGGAAGTTGGATGTCAGTGGAGTCTGTGCCCACAGAACCTCAGCCAGAGTGTCACATGGGCCAGCCCTGTGAAGCTGCAGGCCATGGCAGGGGAAGTCAAGGTGGAGGGGCTGCAGAAGCGGGCTGAACACTGACAGAATGCTCAGTCCTGGCTTCCCTCTGGGATGGCCACCATCCCTTAGAGACCCCATCTTCCCTCCAGAAAGATACACATCGGACCTCAGGACCTCGGCTACTGTGAGCTGGACTCAGTCCAGAAGGAGAGGCCTGTGGGTACAAGGGGCTCTAGGGCTGCCCTAGGGGAGATGGGCAGGTTGCCGCCTGGGAAAAGCCTGCAGAGGTGAAGACATCAGACATCAAGGTCAGGCAGAGGATGAGCTGGCATAATGAAAAGGCAGCCTGTGGCAACCTTTGTGAGTGGTGCTGGCAGAGCCAGCTCTCTAGGGGCCATTTCCTGCATCAACTACAGCATGGCTACTGCAAGCAGCCACCCACAAGGCACACTGTGGGCTCTGGGCTGAGTCAGGGAACATGCTGGGAAGCACACACTGACCCTCAATTCCCAGCTGGCTTTCTCATCATCCCCTCCCCACTGGAGGGCAACTTCCGGTAAGGGTTACTCACTCAGCTGGGGCCTCCACATAGTCCAGGGACTGAGATGGCACAGCTAGGTGACTTCTCTTTGGTGAGACTGCTAGCTTGGCTTTCGGGATGCTTCCTTTGTCCTAGAGAGGAGAGTCTTTCCTCTTACCTACAGTTCCATGTGGGACATGGGGTGCCAGCCTCCTGCTGAGCTCCAAAGATGGACCATGTGGCTTCACTACCTGTCTGTCTTCCTCATTTGACGTGGGAGGCAAAGCTACCCTGAGTTCTTATTCTGGTAGACAAGAATTTTGTCTGCCTGGCTTGTTCCTAGGTCAAGCAAGCCGCCTGGTGACACACGAGGACTGGGGACTTTTAGGACCTGAGGTGCAGGCAGGTGTGAGTACAGACAGAAGGTGGGACTCCCTTTCAGATTTGCCACCCAGAAAACAGAAGCATTTCTGGTTCTCATATTCCCTCTGGTGGGGGGTGTCTGTTGCTGGGTGTTCCTCAGCCTTAGCTTGTCCCTGGAATCCCTCATGGAATGGGAATGACCCTCCCTATGCTGGGCTGTCATGCAGCTGCTTGGAGACTGTAGCGCTGGGCAGCCAGTGCCTATGGCTGGGGCTTCAGTCACCTGAATGCGACAGAGGGACTACTGGATGCATCTGACTTGTGACAGTTCCAGTAAAGGGCCCCTCCACCTCCCTGCCAATGAGACAGATGACTTCCTGGAAAGAGGTTCAATGAAGGGTTTGTGACATGGAACATTTGATGTGACCCAAGTACTTCCTGTTCAGATGACCCCTGGGGCTTCTGACCTCCCCTCTTGAAAGTGTCTCCTGTATACCAGGATGAGTCTAAGTCAGACTTGTCTTGTCTAAGCACAGCTGTTCCCAAGGTGGGTGAACCACCTTGGGTCCTGCCATGGAGTGCCCTGACTCCTGAGTTCTTTTGAGTTACTACAGCAAAGTTGCCTGCTGACCTTGTCGAAGTTACAGGGGAATCACAACAGGAAGCAGATCTTCCCTCAGAGGTTTGTGCCACCCCTCCCCCATTAGGAAAACACATGCTAGAAAAGGCATTTGTGTGAGAGCCACCCTGGCCTCCTGCTTGGGGTTGGTCAAGGCCTCAGAACGTTCCCTAGGCTTCTGCTGTGTGAATTGGGCGCGTAGTGGACAGATGTGGGCTCAGATCAGCTTCTCGTCTACTCCCACTGCCAGGAACCTTGGGAGGACTCTGTCCGCACGGCTGACTCTCACCCTTGATGCTTTCAATCAACCATCCTGCCTGCTGGAATATCCATGTCTTCTTATGAGAAAGAGTCCACCGAACTTTGCTCCCCTTCAATTCTGGGCTAACTGGGCTAACGTACTCAGGGAACCCATTGTCCTGTCTCTGTGTTAATGGGGAATTTTGTGGTAGGAAGACACTCACTACGTGTATCCTGCATGGTGTCTGAGTAGAAAGGGCTTTGTCAAAGATACGGATACCCTGACTTCCTGTGGCATCATTAAGTCTCACCTTGCAGAGGCAGAAAAGGGGTCCAGATCATAGTATACCAATGAATACACCCTGCGCTCTGCGTAGACTCGTCAGCAAACAGTCATCTGGGAGTTGAAGGAGGAGCCTCGCTAGGACACTGTGGGGAAAAAGGCCTTCCTAAAATGTTTATGGCCTCAGTGTCACCTGTTGAATCAGAACAGGCCAGGGACTGTTACTTGGGCCTGGCTCTGTTTTGGCCTACGGGGCTGTAGTTCCCCCATGGTTCCTGTTAGCTGCATGACTATTTGAACTTGATTGACCAGTGGGTCAGCCTGGGTCCCCTGAGGCATCAGTTGTCTGCCTGTGGAGCAATGCAGCTGAATCAGGCCGTGACCAGATAATTGTGAATACTCACCCTGTACACTAAGGCTAGAAGGGGAGGAGGAAGGGTGGGCCAGCTTCTCAGGAGAGGATGTAGTAATGCTGGGCAGATAGAGAGACTAGAGAGATGCATTGTGTAAACTACCACCCCCTCAAAGGTTGGGAATGTGAGCAAAGTCATCAAGGCCACGCCTGGTCCAGCCCCTCTGGGGACAGCTACGTGGTACTCTGTGGGTGAGAAACAGCAGAGGGGCTTGGAAGTTGGTCCCTGGAGAAGGTGATGCATGACCGTGGTCAAAGCGATGAAGGGCAGAGGAGAGTTTGTTCAAACAATTTCCTGGGAGAAGGCGAGGAGAACAGTGACTCAGTTGAGTGTTTACTTCTGGAAGAATAATGTATTCAGAAGGCAGTGCAATCATGACGGGCTGGGGAGGCCTCCCTGGGGGATACCCAAGATCTGACCCCTGCCTCCTTTGAGCCATTCTTTTATTCACTTGACTCCTTTTCATTGGCAGATGTGAACAAACATGTTTACTTCAGGTAGGGCATCAATGACAGACCAAAGAAGCTATTCCACCCAAGTCTAGATTGGAGAACAAATGAGTTTTTGCGATTGCTTCCAGGAGCATGGGTGACACACAATAGCTGCATCACCACAAAGCCCCACCTCGCGTGGGTGATGAGCTCCTCAAAGCTGCATCGAAGGAGTCCCTACCCTTGGCCAATCTCCTGCACACTAGTATTTTCCAAGACCATGTGCAGTTAGGGCAGGATTATATGCAGCAGGGGGGTGGGGACAGAGGTAAGTGAGGGGATAGAATTTCAGGTGAAGCTCTAATGACTTTCTGCCTTCCCCTTCTTTTTTAAAATTTATTTATTAGGGGGGGGTGCAGAAATGGGCCCGCCAGGGCCTCCAGGCACTGCAAATGAACTCCAAATGCATGAACCACCATGTGCATCTGGCTTACAGGGGTTCTGAGGAATCAAACCTAGGTCCTTAACCACTAAGCCATCTCTCTAGCCCTGCCCTTCCCTTCTATATGGGAATGTTAGTAGACCTGATCTTGTAGGGATCTCATGGAGTTAGGAAAAAGTCCACAAAACCTCTCTAAGGCTCCAGGCCCCCAGCATGATGGCTCATCTGGGAGAGCTAGAAGGGGTATGGCTAAGCATCTGGAAGGAAATTAGGGGTCCAGGAAGGCTGAGGTACACCTATGCATTTTTCTACCTGTATGTCTTATAGGAACCACCTTAGGCTCTTTCCTCTGTTTGACTATCCCCACATTACTTCTCTGACAAAGAGTTCTAAGAGTTTCTGGCAGAGTCTGTAGTCTTTTACATATAGGATCACATCACAGGAACGACTTAACTTCTTCCTTTCTTATTTTTATCCACTTTCTTTCTTTCTGCTCTAGCTAAGACATCAAGCACTACATTGAATAACAGTGGAAAATGTGAACACCCTTTTTGGTTTCTGATTTTAGTGAAAATGCTTTGAGTTTTTCCCCACTTACTATAATGTTGGCTATAGGTCTGTCATATACTTTATTATGTTGATGCATGTTCCTTCTATTCCTGGTTTCTTCATGGTAACATGAAGAAATGTTGGACTTTGTCAAAAGCCTTTTCTGCATCTATTCAGATGATCGTGTGATTCCTGAATTTGAATGACAGACTCCCATCACACTTCTAGCTCAGACAGAACTAGTTAGAAAACCAGCCCAGCCCTGCCTTTCTTGTGCATGTGATCCTAATGCAGCATTGAATGGTGGCTTACTACATACTAGCAATACATCTGTTGAGAGAAGTTCTGAATTTCTGTTTCATTTCCCCTATATGATGGTTAATCTCTGGTTGTTAGTTTGACAAGATTTAGAATTACCATGGAAACAAACCTCAGGATATGTCTGTGAGGGATTATTTAGATTATGTGGGAAGACCCACTTAAATTGAGAATGACACCATCCCAAGGGGTAGAATCCTAGACAGTAGAAAAGGAGAAAGCAAGCTCAGCATTTAGCATTCTCTGTCTCTGCTTCCTTCCTGGGGATGTGATGGCCGAGTTCTGGCCCACCATGTTTTCCCCACCATGATAGACTTCTTAAAACTGTCAGCTAAAAATAAATGCTTTGATTCCTTAAGATACTTCTGTTCAGGTATTTTGTCCCAGCAACAAGAACGTAACTGACATATAATTATAATAATATATAATATATGTAGTAACTGATGGAATAGAAATAAACCATCTCTAAAATGATGGTCAGGCAATGGTCTCCTTCACAGACTTCCTATAAAAGTCTAGGTGAGAATTAAGTAAACACACCTGACCTGCTAAGAACAAGGCTGGGTATAAAGAAGGTGCCACTTAAGACCTCATCACCACCGTGATGTGCACAGACCCTTGCAGTCTGTTCACACATCTGGCTCTCCACCAAGGCATACATCCTGAGGGCAGCCGGTACCTTCTAGTCCCTTCATCCCAGGGCATGGCCCAGCAAGGTGCTCTGGGCACAGGAAGGGACTGCAGAAGTCAGAGGTGGACAGTGAGAGATTCCTCTGGAGAGAGGAGTCTGTGGGAGCAAGAAGACCCAGGTCTTTCTAGCCTGAGTTTCCAGAGTGTAATGAGGATGTGCTCTTCTAAGTATGTGGCCCAGAACTTGGGTCCCTGAGGCTGATTGAGTAAATCTTGGCCAAAAATAGAATACAACTTCTTAGGAGGAGCCTGACCCCCTTTTTATTGTTGAAAAGTACTTGGAGACCCTTAGGATAACAAGTGCCTAGACTATGAGGCAGTCAGGTCTTATCACCCAGACATCAGCTAAGACCCTACATCAGACCAGCAGGAACCAGCCTTTATGAATTCTTGAGGAAGGTATGTGGGAGCAGAAAGAAGGCCAGTAACCCCATCTGTGACACCCTCTGTCTCTCCCACAATCTCACCCCGAGTCAACTGTTCCAGACTGTCTGGCCTCTGGAGAGAAGAAGGTGACCTGAAATGGCACAGAATTTATTTAGGACAAAGGACTTCAGTGCTTCATTCAACAAACAAACAAGAGGCCCAGCTCAGGTGAGGTAGGATGGGCAGGTGTGGAGACAGTGACAGGAATTACTGGAGGCAGACTTGGCACAGTCTGAGTCCCGAATTCACCACCACCATGCAGCTGGCCCCTGGGGACCAGAGTGCTCCCAAGGAGAGATCCTCAGGGGCTGGGTATGGGGGTGTATATGCATGGAACACACGCACACTTGTGCTTCTCTCTGCCCAGGCCAGAGACATGGCCAGGTAAGGCTCAGGAGCACACGCCTTTAATCCTAGCACTTGGGAGGCAGAGGTAGGAGGATAGCCCTGAGTTTGAGGCCACCCTTAGATTACATAGTAAATCCTAGGTCAGCCTAGGCTAGAGTGAGATCTTACCTCAAAAACACCCCCCCCCCAAAAAGGAGCATGTTGCCTTATACACTGCCTGCCTGTCTGCCAAGGGCCTGGAGCAGTGGTAGGTGGGTCCCCACAGGTCCTATCTGTTTTCGGTTCAGTCTGGCGACTGATGTTCTATGGCTGGGACAGTGTAGGACTGGCTCAGGTGACACTGAGGGACATTTCCAGCCAGACTGGAACCACTGCCCTGGAGGCCTCTCTAGAAGGGCTAGAGTCTACACAGGGAGCAGAAGACATCACAGAACGTGGCTGTCATTTCTAGCCTGACTGTTCTATACCCCTCCCAGGACCATGTCCTTAGCTTCTGGGAGCCCACTTGGCCCTGCACCACTGTGTTGCAGGAGTGGGGCAGGTGGGTGTGGCAGCCATTGTGCAAGGGGTGAGCTCACCCACCGTGCCCGCCCTGGCCTGCACCAGCCTGCCTGCTGCTGGTTAATCATTGTTCAAACACCCTGGCAGGCGTGCGGGCTGTGGAGTAAGACGTGACAGGGCAGGGCTGCCTCTGCCAGATCTCTCAGCACAGCTTTCCCAGCAAGCCTGGGTTGGGCTATACCCCTGGACCCCACAGAGAGCATCTTGTAATGAGGCTGAACCCACCTCTCCTAGTTCCTTAGTAGACCCTAAGTAGTTCTGATTGATGTAAGAGTGTCCCTCTGTAGGTCTCCTCTCATAGAGTGATCTCAGTGCAGTCTAGTGGCATAGCTAGGATTGCAGGCACTGAGGCCCAAAGGTCTTGGCCCAAATCATAGCTCTTCCATGTGCTGGCTGGGTGGCCTTAACTAGGTTTTATAATCTCTATTACTTCAGTTTCCGGGGCTTTAAAAAGGTGTTGTTTGCTGCGTCTGGTGGTGCACACCTTTGGTCCCAGCACGCCAGAGGCTGAGGTAGAAAGATCACAGTGAGCCAGGCATGGTGGCACACGCCTTTAATCCCAGGACTTGGGAGGCAGAGGTAGGAGGATCACTGTGAGTTCGAGGCCACCCTGAGACTACAATAGTGAATTCCAGCCTGGGCTAGAGTGAGACTCTATCTTGAAAATCCAAAATAAAAAATAAAATAAAAAGAAAGATCACAAGGAGCTTGAGGCCAACCTGGAGCTACAAAGTGAGTTCCAGGTCAGCGTGAACTAGAGAGAGACCCAGCCTTGGAAAAAAGAAGGTGTTGATGATGATAATGCTGCCTTCTCAGGCCTGCTGTAGGATTAGTACACATGGAGGGTGCTTACTGTGCCAATAGTAGAAATCCATGTCTGGAACCAAGACAGACACTCATCACTGAGCTCAGCTAATCTCCAGAATTAAGGCGAGTAGCTACCAGGTATGCGCTAGGCCATTTGTATACATTGTCTAAGCCTTTCACTGCCCTCTGGTGATTGGGCACAGCTCTCCCTAGTTCTCAGATGAGACCCTTCAGGTTCCAGGATGTGGGGAGGTATGCCAGGGTCGCAGGTACAAATGACAGAGGGTTTCAAGCTTAGGTCCGTCTGTTCTTGCATCTCATGCTCTCTCCATCCCCCAGTACTGCCAGGTTTGCAGATCAAAAATGCAAATCTGAACTTGTCAGGCAATTAAATTCTGCCCACACTCACTGACATCCTCTGAGCCCATGTAGAGGTGGGGGCGAGGGGTTCTGGGCTGAGTCTGCTGTGAGAAAGACAGAGACTGACCCATTCCCTGGGTCCAGAGGACTCGCAGCCCCCAAGGTTGGCACAGGCCTGGCAGAGTGCTACTGTGACTGAGACCCAGGGAACTCCAGGACCCTTAGATAGGTAGGGTCTAGAAGACACATGCTTCTTTTTGTCTTCTTTTTAATGTAGTATTTGCCTACTTGGCATGGGTAGGTGGATTGAGATGGAATTTTCTCCCTCTCATCTTACACTGCCTCCTGCTACTACTGCTAGCTAGGATAGAGGCAGAGAGACTGTCGTGAGATGATGCCAGGCACACCTCTGAGATCCCTGGAAGTGGAGCACTTTTCTCCAAGGAGGCTCTTTGGTCTATTTCAAAGGTGTGCCAGTAAGTCTCAAGAGTCAGACAACTTGCCCTGGAGCCTATTTGTGGGATAGATACCCTGGGAGCCAGCACCTCATGGAATTGGAAGCTATGAAAAATACGTCAGATGTACATACAATCTGAGACCTTGGTGGAGAAGGGAACTTGAGGCCTCTCTCAGAGCCCCATAAATGTGTACATGTATGTATGTGTGTGCGTATACATGCAGGTATGTATATGTGTGTGCACTTGCTGAGCAGCAACACTCCTCTTCAGAATGGAGAATAAGGTAAGGTCGTCGAGATCTCTTCCTGCATCTCCCGCTTCCATGTTCCACTAGCATTCTTCCGGTGAATGTCCCCTCCCTGCTCATTGTGCTCTGCTCTCTTGGCCTCTCTCCATCCAAATACATTCTCAGAATCTGCTCTTAGAAATGTTCTGTCTTGAGCTGTTGGTGTTTAAAAGTAAGGCTTCCTGTGAACTCTTGTAGCTACTCTAGTCCTCCCTGACTGTCCTTCTGCCCCTAAATATTTATATGGCCACCATCACAAATTCGAGTCCTCCAAGTCACAGGCTCTTCTAATGCTCGATTTCTCACCTCAGAGACCGTGGTTGAAGTAACAGAAATGTGGGAGACATGGGTGAGACCCAGCAGGACAGCGAGAAGTGGTATGTTGAAGGTGTTGAAAAGGCCCTGAAGGCAGAGAAAAACTTTAATCTCCTCTAATATATCTTCCACATGCATCACCAGCACTATCTTAGAGATCTCAGCCAATTTGGCTGTTTAGCAACACATAATGGTGGTGCCTGGAAGGTGTGAGGTATGCCTGGAAGATATGAGGAAGATACACAAACCCTGAAGGAAGTTGAAGGTTTTGATGTCTTCTTTAACTTGTTCTACACCACACACACACACACACACACACACACACACACACACACACACACCTCTTATCTTCATGATCTCAGCAAACTTTGGCCCTTTAGTAGTCATCTTGTTTTTAAGTGAGCATCACTATCTCCAAGGATCAGGAGGGAGCTAAGTCTTCAGACATGTTACAGTCAAAGCCAACTCCAGACCAGATCCTGCAACACATTCTTTTCATAGCAAGTAGGCACAAGACAGTCATTTTATGCCCTCACTAAACTTGGGGGCTCCTCTTTCTTTCCATAGACATGCTGATAAGCACTTGAACAGAAGTTCAGTCCTCAAGATATGGCTCTGTGATTTCAGCAAGACCAGCCAACCCTCCAGGTGAGGGGCAGACATCTCAGAGGAGGACTGGGAACTGACTGGGAATAGATCCATAGTCCATGGGTCTCAGGCAGCCAGGTTTGCAGGATTCTTCTATCTTGTGTAAGCATAGACATAAGTATTTCCATCTTTCCAGCCAGACATCTATCTTTCTTTCCTTTTGCTCTTTCTTTCTTTTTTTGGGGGGGGGGCTGTCAAGGTAGGGTTTCACTCTAGCCCAGTCTGACCTGGAATTCACTGTGTGGTCTCAGGGTGGCCTTGAACTCACAGCAGTCTGCCTACCTCTGCCTTCCACGTGCTGGGATTAAAGGCATGCGCCACTACACTCAGCCAGACATATTTCTTTTTTATTTTTTTATTTTTAAAAATTTTTATTCATTTTTAAGCAGAGAGATAAAAGAGAGGCAGACACAGAGAGAGGCCAGGGTCTCTAGCCATTGCAAATGAACTCCAGATGCATGTGCCCCTCGTGCATTTGGCTTACGTGGGTCCTGGAGAATTGAACTGGGATCCTTTGGCTTTGTAGGCAAACGCCTTAACTGCTAAGCCATTTCTCCAGCCCCATATTTCTTTTTTTAAAAAAATATTTATTTATTTTATTTATTTGAGAGAGAGAAAGAGGCAGATAAAGAGAGAGAGAAAGAGAGAGAGACGGGGGGGGGGAGAAGGAGAGAATGGGCACGCTAGGGCCTTCAGCCACTGTAAATGAACTCCAGATGCATGTGCTACCTTGTGCATCTGGCTTACGTGGGTCCCGGGGAATTGAACCTGGGTCCTTTGGCTTTGCAGGCAAACGCTTTAACTGCTAAGCCATCTCTCTAGCCCAAGACATATTTCTTGAACATCACTCGCTTTACCAGTCACAAATTATCTAGAAAATCTTTTATGCTAGTTATTGGATTTGAAGGAGTGGAAGTGGATAGCTACATCTGAAACCCTTGCTGGCCGCCTCTGAAGTGTGATTAGGTGTGAGCACAAATCACAGTTATCTCACACACAGGTGCCTCACCCTCCCTGTTCAGGCAGCAGCCTCATAGCCCCAAAGCAGTTACAGATGGGGCCACTAGCCCAGGGATCCTCAGTACTATTGGCCACAGAATCTTTCATTGTGGGGCCACCCTGAGCACTGGTGTTTCTAGCAGCATCCTTGACCTCTTACTCATGAAATAACAGTAGCCAACCACCACACTCCCAAGATGATATAATTACAAAGGTTTCTAAACCCTGCCAACTCTCCCCCACAGGCAAAACTCTCACCTTGTGGCCCACTGAACTAAAGCAACCATATTTATTATTCACACTGGCACACTTTGTAAATCGCAAAAATTTAAACAAATACAAAATACAGAGAACAGTATAATGAATCCCTATTTAGCTACTTGCAAACCTCAATAATGGTACACCCAGCCAGTTTTATTTCATCTCCTCTCCCACCCTGTTAGTTGAAAGCAAATCGTCTTCATTCAGGGACATTCATCTGTACCTATTTAAGTATCTACCTCTAAATATGAATAATAGTATCACATTTTGAAAAATTGAAAATAACTCTTTAATATAAAAAAATACAGCTAGGTGTGCTGGATGCTCTTGAAGGTGCAGTAGACATTAACCAAATATGATCCCAAGAGAGCCATCATGAACCAGGATGATCCAGGAAAACTGGGACCCAGGCAGGCTCAGGAATCACGTGTTTTCCCTAAACATGCCGACATGTCTGAAGAGTCATTTCCTTGCTTGTAACCTCTGAAGACTCCTAGAGGATAAATACTAAGTCCCAATTCAATTGCCCTTGAGGGCCCTCATTGACATGTGGACCCACATACTTCTTCCTGTATATATTTAAAGTTTTTTATTGACAACTCCTATACTTACAGACAATAAACCATGATATTTCCCTCCCCTCCCCCCATTCCCCTTCAGAACTCCACTCTCCATCATATCCCCTCCGTCTCGCCCTTAGTCTCTCTTTTAATTTGATGTCATCATCTTTTTCTCCTATTATGAGGGTCCTGTGAAGGTATTGCTAGGCACTGCGAGGTCATGGATATTGAGGCCAATTTCTGTCTGGACAGTTGCACTGTAAGGAGTCATATCCTTCCTTTGGCTCTTACATTCTTTCCACCCCCTCTTCCGCAATGGACCCTGAGCCTTGGAGGGTGTGACAGAGATGTTTCAGTGCTGGACACTCCTCCATCCCTTCTTCTCAGAACTATGTTGCCTTTTGGGTCATCCCAGTGGTGATCTCCATCTGAAAAGAGAAGTTTCTCTAACCAGAAGTGAGAGTGGCATTAATATGTGAATATGAACATTAAATGTAGTGCTTTCAGAGCAGTTTGGTGGGAGTAATATATACATTTAACCAGACAAGAGCAGGCTTTATACCCCTAAGGCTCATGACCTCCCCTGCCATAGACTTTTGCTTAGTTTTTTCAGTACCAGGCATGTATTCCCTCCCATAGAGAGGACCTTCAGTCCAATTATGAAGCACTTGGTTTCCCTGAAAGCAGACATGCCACTATTGCACCCGTTCGGTCATTGGGTCAGTTTGGCCAAACTTGAGGTTTCCAGTGTCCACTGATTTCACTGCTGATGATTTCTGTCTCCCATATGGCTGCATGCAGCTTTTTCCAGCTTTCAATTGGCTGGTCTACAGGGAGAAGGTTTTCTGCTCAGCACCAGCTTGCTTTCTCAGTGACCTTGCCTCTCAGGCAAGAGAGGTCTTCAGCAATAGGGTCTTACCATCTGTTTCTCAAGGGAAACCAAGGGCCTTGGCAAAAACCTGTAATGTTTTGGAGGCTACAGGGACCTCCCTGGCACAACGCACTGGAAGGTATCCCATCCCAGGCACTGAAAATTTTCTAGTAACAGTCTATAGCTTATGGATGTGCCATTATTCAAAAAAGTAGGTTTACATAAGTCTTATTCAGAATATCTTGAATTTTGATTGACCCTCCCTTCTTCCTGTATATTCTTAGCTGTGCCCTGAGAAGGGCACAGAGCTGGGGCTCAGTCATGGTGGGCACAGGGAGCTGCTGGGATCAGAAGGACTGACATGTCATAGACACAAAGACCCACCACAGCTTGGCTTGTGTAGGGAGAAGAGCACGGGGCTCACAAGGGCAATTTCCCCTTGCTCCTGAAAGAAACAGAATTTCTTTCCTCAGCATCCAGGGTTGTTGGGTGGCCCCACCTTCACATGTTTACAATGCTCCTTCAAGTGGAACTGGGGTGCTTCTGACAGAGTACCACTGTCAAGAATGAAAGCAAGATGAAACTCACAAATAATCAGAAAATTCTTCTAGGCCTTTCAGCCCCATCCCTCACAGTGCTCTCTCTCTTCTTGTTTTTTCGAGGTAGGGTCTCACTCTAGCGAGGCTGACCTGGAATTCACTATGTAGTCTCAGTATGGCCTTGAACTTACAGCGATCCTCCTACCTCTGCCTCCCAAGTGCTGGGATTAAAGGCGTGTGTGTGCCACCATGCTCTGCTCCCCACAGCTCTTTATCAGGCCACATGCCCAGGACAGGCTTCACACTGATCATGCTATTTCTGGCCACACTCCATCAGGTGCCTTCCAGATACCATCTTCTGTCAGACTCCATCCTGGCTTCATCCTACACCAGCTGGGCCTTTGTCCATCTATCCCGAAGGGAAGGCTTGCTTATCTTCACCCCCTGCCCCAACACCCTGCAGTCCACAGCAGTGCCCAGTGCCTGGCTTATTCTTGCGTTGACCTACTTCTTGCCCCATCTCCTAGTAACTCAGGCCCTCATAGTCCTCTCCTGTAAGGATACCTTCATTCATTCATTCATTATTCATTCAATTCATTTATTTATTGAAGAACACTATGAGGGGCTGGGATACACAGTATAAACAAAAGTTCCTGCCCCAGGGGCTTACATCCCAGCATGCAACGCACACAAGGAGTTGGGGCTTCATCTTTTCTTCTTCTCCCTCCTCCTCCTTTTTTTTTTTTTTTAAGTATGGTCTCACTCACTCTAGTTTCAGGCTGACTTGAAACTCACTTACCTCTGCCTCCCTCTCTGCTGGGATTAAAGGCTTTCACCTCATCTATTCTTAGAAATGCTGGGATCCTTATGCAAATTATTTACCTCTTCCCAAGAACTCAGGTTTGCAGACAATGAACTTTAAGAGGTCTGCCTAGTCATGCAGCAAAAAGCCTGAACACCTCCAACCTTTATATTTGTATAAGAGATGAATCTGTCAGGTGGCTTTTCTCCAAGGAAAGGAGGCCAAGTCCAAGTTCAAGGTGGCTTGTTATTTCCCTTAGTGGGGTCTCTGTGTGTATGCGAGTGGAGCATCAAAAATTTAGGTTTCTTTGAGAAATCTTGAATTCTAGGAGGATTTTACATAGCTTCTGGAAGGATTCTCAGGACGCTTCTTCATGGATTCCCTTAAGATCCCACAAAGATTTTATGTTCATCCACGAGAAGTATATGTGGATCCTATAAAGATCCTAAGAGGTTTTCATGTGTGAGGCTCCCAGCCTTCAAGTGTGGGTGGATGAGCAAGTGCTTACACTTCAGCTGCCCCACCTCCACCCTATAAACTACACGATTGCTCTTCCGCTGGGCTCCTTCTGGTGCCCTGCACAGAATCAGTTTAATGAGATGAATAATAATATGAAAACATGAATACAAGGAGAACCCCAGAACAAACAGCACATAGTGTGCTTGGCAGAGGACACGTCTGACATGAAAGACAGCGGGGCGCATCAAAGTCAGACACACAAGGGCGGGCCTCTCCAGGGGCCAGTGGCTTCTGAAAGGTATCAAGACACCCCCCCTCCCCCAGCCTCTGTCTTGCTCCCCAGTGCTCTTCTTTCCTGAGTGTTAGGTTCTTGTTGTCATAGCTGTCTTTGGGATGCAGGCAGGCAGGCCACTCCTTAAGCCCCACCCAGGCTGGGACACAGTGGTTGACTGCCTGAAGGAGGCTGGGCTGCTCCCACAGCTGCTGGCTCCTGGTCAGCTCCCGGCAGGTCCCCACAAGCCACATTCTCCACCCCTGGGTGGTGGAGGACAGCTGCAGACAGGCCTCTCGTCAGGCAGCTGGGAAGAATCAAGAACAAAAGCAAGCGGACAGGGTTGGGAGGATGTAGAAGGGAAGGGTCAGACCTGAGGTGGGCAGGACTCCTGAGAATTGGGCCTTTCAGGCTTTCTCCCACCAAGAACCACTTCTGAGCATATGACCCAATTGTACATGTCAAGACAATGTCTTCTGGTTTTCTGCAAACCTCCTGAGCCCAGGGCTGTCCAGTAGAAGTTTCTGTACTAGCAGAAATGGATCTGTGCTATATGGTACGGTCGTTCCCAACCAAATGCCGCTACGGAGTATTTAAATATGGATAGTGTAGCTAAGGAACTAAAATGTAAACTTTACTGAACTTAAATATAGCCCATAAAAGGGGGCTAACATGGACAGTGGATTGGGAGCCCGTAGGGCTCTTGTTTGGTCTACAGTTGCTCAGCTACAGAGCCCTCCGGAGGGTCTCACACGGGTATGAACAATAGCAGGCCTCAGGCTTGGTATCTTGTACCAGTCCAATGGGACAGTTCACACTTGCCTGCAGTAGTGATTCCTGCTGGCCCACTGAGCACAGGTCACCAGGGCTGTGGATCTGCCTTGCTATGGATGATTGAGGAGAGTTGGGGTCTACTCTTGAGTATAGCTCTAGGCTTCATGGGTGACCTTGGCTAGGTCAATCTTCTGCACTGAAGGAACAAAATTTGGCTGTGCTGGAAGTTTAATGACTCGCCAGTGGTCTGGAGTGTGGGGCAGGATAGTCCTGCAAGGAATTCTGAAACCTCCACCTTACATCTTTTCCTTGTCCCCTATTCATCATACCAAGGAAATTGTTGGAGATAATTATCCAAATGATAGTTATTAAGAACTTGGCAGCTGGGTGTGGTGGTGCATAACTTTAATTCCAGGACTCGGGAGGCAGAGGTAGAAAGAGCGCCTTGAGTTCAAGGCCAGCCTGAGACTACATAATGAATTCCAGGTCAGCCTGGGCTATTGCGAGACCCTACCTCAAAAAACAAACAAACAAACAAAAAAACTTGGCTTTGGAGTTGGTTACAAACCCCAACCCCACTACGTACATCCTGCGGACCTCTGATGCTTTGGCAGCGTTGAGTCAGGCACATGGGCTGTGGTGTTCCTCAAGACCTGGGTCTAGACCAGCTGTGGCCTAGAGCTGACTTCTGTGCATTGGTGACAATGAACTGATAAATTCTCAGGGATTTTGTGAGCCAGCTGATAAACATGCCATTATTGACAACTCAAAAACAATTAAATAAATTACATTAAAAGCAAAGGTGGCTGGGGAGATGGCTTAGCCATTAAGGCACTTGCCTACAAAGCCAAAGGACTTAGGTTCGATTCCCTAGGACCCACGTTAGCCAGATGCACAAGGTAGCACATGTATCTAGAGTTTGTTTGCAGCAAATGGAGGCCCTGGCACACCCATTCTCTATCTGTGTCTTTCCCTCTGCTTCTCTCTCTCTCTCAAATAAATAAAATAAAAATAAAATATTTTTAAAAGGCAAATATAATAAGTATTCTTCTTCTTCTTCTTCTTTTTTTTTTTTTTTGGTTTTTTGAGGTAGGGTCTCACTTTAGCCCAGGCTGACCTGGAATTCACTCTGTATTCGCAGGTGGCCTCAAACTCATGGCGATCCTCCTACCTCTGCCTCCCAAGTGCTAGGATTAAAGGCGTGGACCACTACATCCGGCTCGGTAATAAGTATTCTAAACTCACCACTAACATTTTACTATTATCTATGCTCTGCAGATTATATACTGTGTTTACAGATGACTCTTCTCCTCCTTGCTATGTTAGGAATCAAACTGAGAGTCTTGAACATGCTGCACAGGTGCTCTTCCACAGAGCTGCACTCCCAGCCTTATAGGGAGAAATATTATGCAATGGCCTTTTCCTATCTCTGGGTTCATTGACACCGTGTTGGTAGCTTTAAATTAACTATAGTATGAATATTACATTATGAAAAATTGAAAACACTGTAAATCATGTCTTGATTTTAAAAAATATTTTATTTATTCTTTTAGAAAAGTATTTTAATTTAATTTATTTATTTGAGAGAGAAAGAGAAAGACAGATATGGAGAGAGAAAGAATGGGCATACCTGCAGCCAGTGCAAATGGACTCCAGATGCATGCGCCACCTTGTGCATCTGGCTTAGATGGGTCCTAGGGAATTGAACCTGGGTCCTTTGTCTTTGCAAGCAAGTGCCTTCATCACTAACCTATCTCTATAGTCCATCTCTTTCTTTCTTTCTTTCTTTCTTTCTTTCTTTCTTTCTTTCTTCCTTCCTTCCTTCCTTCCTTCCTTCCTTCTTTCTTTTCTTTTCTTTTCTTTTCTTTTCTTTTCTTTTTCTCTCTCTCTCTCTATCTCTCTTTTTGAGGTAGGGTCTCACCACTCTGGCCCAGGCTGACCTGGGATTAACTTTGTAGTCTCAGGGTAGCCTTGAACTCACAGCAATCCTCCTACCTCTGCCTCCCGAGTGCTGGGATTAAAGGTGTGCGCCACTACACCTGGCTCATTTATTTCTTTATTTGTGAGAGAGTGAGAAAGAAAGAGGCAGATAGAGAAAGAGAGAGAGAAATAGAGAATGGGTGCACCAGGGCCTCCAGCCACTGCAAACAAACTCCAAAAATATGTGCCACTTTGTGCATCTGGCTTTATGTGGGCACTAGAGATTCAAACTCAGGTTCTTAGGCTTTGCAGGCAAGCACCTGAACCTCTGAGCCATGTCTCCAGCCCATGTCATGATTTTCGTTTTGTTGACTGCACATAAGAAAGCAATGGAGAAGAAGTAAACAATGCAGATAAAGCTAAACATGTCCCAGCTTATCGTTACTACATTAGAACTAATAAAAGAGGAAGGAAAGCCTCAGGTATTGGACTCTGACTTAATTCAGCAAAGAAATTATTCATGCCAGTGAAGGCAGAGGCATGTCCTAACACGTCTCTTTGTTTTACTTTCATTTATTAGCAGAAAAAAATGTCAAGTGATACTCATGTTGGAACTACACATGGAGAAATGGTTTTTAGACATTAATTGATGCTCCACCTGTTTAAGCCCTGCCTTGCTAGTTCCTGGAGGGCAAGTTTGCTACGTAAATGCTTCTCCTTTCTAAGCCCCAGTGTAGCCATCTATGAAATGGATATTTAAAATGTCACATGTGATCAATAGACTATCAAGACCCATTTCTACCTTTCAATTTACCTTCTTGTCTACTTGAGGCTAGAGAGATAAGGAGTATGTTTACAGACTCCCTTGCAGCTAGAGTGCTGGAGGTGAATTCAGTTCCACCAACAGATGCAGGAGATCTGGAAAATGAGGACAGCTATGATCCTTTGTCTTTGGTCAGTGTTGTGTGATGGGGTCAGGTGACAGCAGGATAGAAAGTCTAGGGTTAAGCTTTTCTCTGACTCTTCTCAGCAGCTGAGATGTCTGGGCCCTCGCTGTGCCCAAGGCAGAAGTCAGGAACACAAGCACTCAGAGAGCAGATGGCAAGAATGCACAGGGGAACTCTCATTGTCCACACCTGCCCCCAGGACTCCTGGACCCATCAACCCATGCCCCACCTCCACAGCTCCTGGTTTGTGTTTTGTGTGAACATCCTTTCTGGCTCTCCCACCTTACCCTTCCTTGGCTACTACTGAGTGTGAGGAAACAGTCCCCTCCCATCTCTGACACCAGGAATAAAGTCATACTTTGAAGTTTTGCACATCAACTTTTGGGGACATTTCCTGCCCTCAGAAAATTCCCATCAGTAATCCTGCAGCTGAACTTGACTATGACCCCTCGGTAACCCCAGAGCAAGACAACAGTTACCTGAGATGAGTCCTATCAAAAATCCTCTCAAAACAGTGTAATGGGGCTGGAGCAGTTAAGGTGTTCACCTGTGAAGCCTAAGAGCCTAAGTTTGATTCCCTAGTACTCACGTAAGAAGGTGGCACGTGAGTCTGGAGTTCATGTTCAGTGGCTAGAGGCTTTGGTGTGCCTGTGCCCATTCTCTCTCTCTATCTGCCCCCCACACACACACACACACACACACATATTTCTTTTTCTACAGGGACTTTGCAATGGCCACACTGACAAGGACATTTTCAATGTCCCCCCAACCAGGTATTTCCTTTACTTGTGGGATCATCCCTGGCTTCTAATGCTCTGTCTCAGTCCTCCAATCTCTCAAAAACAAGTTCAGATAACACCTTCACATCCAGATGTGAGGTTTCAGTTTTCCAAGTTAGCTGCTTTCTCCATATCCCTCTATTAGGTCATCCTTCAGGTTTCATTAGGATGAACGTTCCCGTCTTCCTTCACCTCATGGAGATCAATGAAATCACAAGGGCACCAGCACCATCTGTCCACTACCACTGTAGGATTTCTATGCAGTGTACTGTCCCCACCCACCATGCCTCAGGTGTGTTCAAGACTGAGTGATGCAGGGGCTGCTACTCCCTACTCCGTGAGTGTCTTGCCCATCTGCCAGCTCCATTGTCATCTGCTCCTTCTACTTCTGTGGGTTTTTTTTTTTTAAATTTTTCGAGAGAGACACAGAGAGAGACAGACAGAGAGAGAGAGAGGGAGACGGAGACAGATAGAGAACGGGCGTGCCAGCAGTCTCTCAGCTGCTGCAAACAAAATCCAGATGCGTGCGCCCCCTTGTGGGCAAGTGCGGCATTGCGCCCTTGCATCACTTTGCATCTGGCTAAACGTGGGACCTGGAGATTGGAACCACTGGAGATTGGAACCTGCGTTCTTAGGCTTAGCAGGCAGGTGCCTTAACTGCTAAGCCATCACTCCAGCCTTAGTTCTGTGGGTTTTAAATTCTGAAGTGGTGGACTGGAGACATGGCTTAGTGGTTAAGGTGCTTGACTGCTAAGCCAAAGGACCCAGGTTCAATTCTCCAGGACCCAAGTAAGCCAGATGCATTAGGTGGTGCATGTGTCTGGAGTTTGTTTGCAGTGGCTGAAGGCCCTGGTGCACCCATTCTCTCTCTCTCTTTCTGTCCCTCTTTCTCTCTCTCAAAATAAATAAAATTACATTATAAATTAAATTCTGAATTCCTCGAGTGCCAAACCAGGGACACCTTCCCTGAGGTCCTAGCTGCATCATGGTCCTCTCTCCTTTCATCTGCTTCAGCATGTCTCCCAGGCCTTAGGGTGGTCAGCTACTAATGATGCCAAGACACACACAGCTCTGTAGTTCAATAAAATCAAGCAACACAAGCCATTTTCCATTTTGTCTATAACCCCTGTTTCTCAAGAGCCTAAAAGTCATGTGGTCAAATTTTCTGTGGTCCTGACAGAGTTCCCATACTTCTTAGCCAAATGTCTCCTGCACCTGTTTCCCTTTTCTTTCAACAACCTCCCCCCCAATTAAATAAGAGAAGAAAACTCAGGGCAAATCCACTCATGTAACAGGCTCCTCACTATGTCATTTGTTTTGTTGTTCTGTTGTCCTAGAGCCCTGTCTAGCTGCTCCTGGGGTTGAGAGGAGACCCGCTGTCTGCTGTAAGGGAGTATGGAATCTGATTCTCCCCACAGGCCCTAGAGTCTGCGCATGTCAGGAGCAGGAAGGGAACTTCTCATTTTCCTCCATCTGATGTGTATGGGAAAGACATCCTGGTTGACTCAACATCGTGGGGACTTCCACAGCAAGCGCCCCAAGAATCTGACCACAGCCTAGGCCTTCCCTGGCCCTGAGACAGGATCCTGGGAGATGTGTGGGCACAAGGGAGTGCTCCTGGCTATGTGCTGTGTGCCCTGAGTGCAGGGCTGGGCTGGGCAGGCTGAGGTCAGAATTGATGAGTTTCAACTTATGTTTTGGTCATACTATTCTGCCTCCCATAAATTTATAGATCCAATATTTTTATGCATGTGCATTTCTTTGTGTGGGAAAATTGTCTGTAGGTTTTATTTGATGCTCCAAGGGACTTGAACCTCTTTACCAATGAGCCAAATGGTGGGGAGAAAGGCTTTGATTTTGGAGCAGGGAGGTGTGGTTTAGAATTCTCACCTGTTCCAAACTGCTGTGTCTTCTGGACTGGCCACTTTCTTTCTAGACCCTTCTTTAAAATTGGCCATTGACCCTTGTTAAAAACATTCTTACAGAGGGTGTGGTGGCTCAAGCCTTTAATCCCAGCACTCAGGGGGCAGAAGTTTCGGATCCCTGTGAGTTCAAGGCCACTGTGAGATTACATAGTGAATTCCAGGTCAACCTGGACTAGAGTGAGACCTTACCCTGAAAAGAAAACATGCTTACAATCATGTTTAGGTGTCCTTTGACACTCTTCCCAGGAAGAGTTGGAATCTAATGTCCTCCTCTTGAATCCAGAAAAGGATTAAGAGAAGGAGAAATAATGCTGCTTCACTTCAGAGACTAGGTTGGGAAAGGAAACAGCTCCTGCAGCCTTGCTCTTCCTCAGGACACACACCCTGGAGTCCTGAGCCCATATGTGCTATAGGGATGAGGCAGCATGGTTGCGGGGAGAGAGGTGTGTGCAAGGAGCCCAGCAGCTCCCGATCCCAGCCGTTGGCTCTTTGCAGCCAAGGCAGCAGGTAGGTAAGTAAACAGCATCCAGCAACTACAGGAGACCCCTTCATCTGAGGCTTCATTTTCCACAGTTTTAGCAACTTTTAGTCAATTGTACTCCAACTATTAAATGGAAAATTCCAGAAACACACAACTCATACATTTTAAATTGTTGCTCTAAGCAGTGTAATGAAATCTCCCTCAAAGGATGTGCACTGACTGACCTTTGTCCAGAGTCCTCATGCTGTATACACTACCCACCTGTTAGTCACTTTGCAAGTTCAGTTATCCACTGACTGCTTTGATACTGCTGTTCTTGTGTTTAAATAATGTTTATTTTTACTTACTATTGGTTCCCAAACACATTGTAGTTATACATATTGTAGTTATTGTAATAGTTGTTCTACTTTATGATTAGTTACTATTGTTCATCTCCTACTGTGCTTAATATATAAGTGAAACTATCAGAGAAGGCATGGAGGGGAGAAACAATATACACAACAAGGTTTGGTATTATCTGGTTTCAGACACCCATGGGGGTGATTTAGAACATATTTCCCACTGAAAAAGGAGCGACTATATAACCTGCAGCATCCAAGCTGCCACTGGTCACACCAATTAGAGCAGAGATGCCTGGCCCTGCCCAGCCCTGCCATACTTTACATACTCATGTGCTTAAAAAAATGCTACTGTTATTTTAAGCAGGAAGTTTTGGGGGAAGTTTGAGCACTGCATTAATGACAGAGTACCCTGCCTGAAAACTGAGCCCCAATGAGTGATTGCTGGTCCTGGAATGGGGTAGGGTACTCTAGCCACTACCAGATAGGTTGTGTTTAGCTAAGCTGTCACTCTGGGCTTTCTGTAGATGCAGAGGGTTAGTCAGCCTAGCCCTGCTTTCTGTGGAGAGATATGTCCCCAGACCAGAACAAGAACAGAACAGGGAAGGTGGGTGCTCTCTTTCCTGTGGGCATCTCAGGAGGGCTGGGAGGGTGAGCAGAGCCTAGGAGCAAGGCTGGAGCTGGGTGGGGCCTGCATCGTATGGATGTTCTCACCCTCTCTCTGTTACTCTTGCCCTGCTCCTCCAGAAGCTCCACCAGGGTGGAGACTGCATCTTGTTTACTTTGAAACCTCAGAGTATTACACATTGTCTGCTGAAGTCAGGGTCCAAGAGAACGCTCATGAGTCTCTGAGCATCTCACCCAGCTGCGCGTGCCCTGGACAAGATGGGGTGGCTACGCATGAAGAAGCCGGACAAAAGGTGGACAAAGGACCAGCGTGAGCCCTTTCTCCGTCTTTCCTGGAGAGTAGGGCTTCGGGCACTTTCACCTCAGCATATTGGTGGCCAAATCCCCATGGTAAACCTTCTCAGTGCTGGGTGAAGGTCCTGTGCCTGGTGCCCTGCCTTTTCTTGCTGGCTCCCTGCCCAGCACCAGGACCTCTGCTGACTACTTGGGCAATGACCTTGACCCTCTGCCATTACAGCTGTCTGGCAAGATCCCTATCTTCCTGTCTACCAGGTTGTCCAAACCACAGCTTGATATCAGCTATACCCACTACTGTGATTACTGTGTCTGGAAGGAGCTTTGCCCAAGCCCAGAAATCAGAAGCAAAAGAAGGAAAGACCGAGTTGAAGTCAGCTGAGGTCTTAGACCATAAGGGCAGGGGCTCGCTGCCCATGCCTCACACGCCAGCCTGGATTTCCTATTAGACTCAGGGCTTTACGGCAGGAAGGCCTGCCCGCCAGAGCCTGGGGCGGGCTGCTCCATCCTCTGGGCCTGGGCCTGGATGTCTGCCCGAGCAGCTGCCATTTAACTTGTTGCAGGAGAAATATCTATAAAAAGTTAACTATTGTCATAAAAGCAGCTCGTCAGACCCAGGGCAGGACTGTTGAAGGGATGCCCAGCCTCTGGGTGAGTCCCACCGTGGAAACTACGACTCGACACTCAAATACCTCTCTTTCTCCCTTCATTTCTTCCTGGCTCTCATCATAAGATGTCACGTCACAGAGCTGTCCTGATGGATGATGGCTGATCCTGTGCTGCATGTCATGGCTACTGCATGCCTCTGAACTGTCATTACTATGCAAGGTGGCCTCTGAAGCCATGTGCTTTGAAGACAGGGATGTTGACATGTCATCAAGGAGCAGGGCATAGTCCATGACACACATCATGCACCTGTAGCAAGTGGGGAGTCCTGATGGGGTGCTCTCTCTGTTTAGTCAGAAAAGAGCCACAGGCGGCATGAAGAGGGGCAGTTTACTGCTGTATGGATGACAAATAGCTTTCCCTAAGGCCTCCCCTCATATCAATATCCTCTCTCTCAGGCCTGGACTTCACCGTGGCAAGGTGGGAGTTGTTAGAAGACAGTAGTCTTTCTTAGTTAAGCACTGTCCCTGCCACCTTGAATTGCCAATGGCACACACAGAGAGAAGGATGTAGTGGAGGCAGTAGAGGTCCCGAAGAATTTTACCTTCCCCTTAAAGGCTGTCCTTCCTCAGTGTCCACCTCCAATTAAGAAAATTGGATTTGGAAAGAGTGTGTGATACTCATCAAGCTGAGCGCTTGCAGACTGGTGGCCCTGCTGGTGGCCATCTCTGTACTTTGGGTTGTATTTTCTTTTCTCTCATGTGGCCCACATCCTTGTTGCTGCCAACGCTTAGAGAATAAGTGGGGCTCTGCTTCAGGGGAATAAAAGAGGGTCAGCAGAATAACATGCTGGTTTTCAACAGAGAGGTATTGGACCTTGGAAGGGAGTGGACAGCTTATCTGGAGAACTGTCTGCTGTGGGATCCCAGGGGGCGCTCTTAGCGCCTGAGAGCAAAGATGGTGGAGAGCCTCCGCAGAGTCAGAGGGGAGAGGACACGAGGTCTGAGCAGCTATGAGAGGAGACAGAGGCAGCTGAGTGGGATGTCTGGCTTCCCTGTACCAGCATGGAAGGTCCCTGTGAGGACCCCTAGGGACAAGAGGGTGAGTAGGATGCAAAGGAGGAAGCACAGGCGACCTCTTTCCCAGGGCTAGACATCACCTTAAAATGTAGGAGCTCCTTGTCTGATTTGGGCTCTGTGTGCTCCTGAAGGACCCTCGGTGATATATACAATGATCCTACACCCTTAACACTAAGTGGAGCTGTCCAGGTATCTTGTCTGCAACGTGATGAACCTATCGTTCTCCATGGGGCCTCCAAGGAAGAGAAGTGGTCTGCCCTTTAGGCGTTTCTCTCGGTGGGGAGTATACACACAGGACACATGCAGTGCCTGAGTCAGCCCTAGACAGTGTCTGTGTCACCCTGCTCTGTGGATGTGAGTAATGGGACTGAACAATGCCATGGGACAGGCAGAAGACACTCTGCACCCATGAATCGAGTTCTCCTTGGCTTGGTGTGAATCACAGCCAGCGTTTTCCAGACCAGAGCATCTGTAGATTCTGAGTCCCTGCTTCCCGGAGACTGAGTCTCTGGCTGGTGGAGCGCATCCCATTTAAATGTCACACTCTCCCCAGTGAAGCGGCAGGCAGGGCCACCCCAGGAGGTCTGGAGAGGTTGAAGGGCTCTGCCAAAGTGCAGAGGTATGCATCAGAAAGGTGCTTGCTTTCTTGCTTACTTCTTTTAAAAAAAATTTATTTTATGTATTTATTTATTATAAAGAGAGAGAGAGAGAGAGAGAGAGAGAGAGAGAGAATGGGTGTACCAGGGCTTCCAACCACTGCAAACGAACTCAGGATGCATGTGCACCATGTGCACCTGGGAAATTGAACCTGGGTCCATAGGATTTGCAGGCAAGTGCCTTAACTGCTAAGCCATCTCTCCAGCCCCCCATTGCTTACTTCTTGATTGGAAGATCTCCTCACTTGCAAAGAGCTGAGTCAGTACATGCATTTCATTATTTTCTTTAAGTCAGTTTCTTAAAAGAAAAAAACCTTAAGCTGGGCGTGGTGGTGCATGCCTTTAATCCCAGCACTTGGGAGGCAGAGGTAGGATGATCGCTGTGAGTTCAAGGCCACCCTGAGACTACATAGTGAATTCCAGGTCAGCCTGGACTAGAGTGAAACCCTACCTTGAAAAAACAAAAGAAAAAAAACCATTTATTTATTTATTTATTTATTATTTTATTTATTTTTGGAGAGAGACTCAGAGAGATAGACAGAGAGGGAGAGGGAGACAGATAGAGATGAGTGCGCCAGCAGTCTCTCAGCTGCTGTGAACAAACTCCAGATGTGTGTGCCCCCTTGTGGGCAAGTGCGGCATTGCACCCTTGCGTCACTTTGCATCTGGCTAAATGTGGGACCTGGAGATTAGAACCAGCGTTCTTAGGCTTAGCAGGCAGGCACCTTAACCACTAAGCCATCTCTCCTGCCCCCTTTTATTTATTTTGAGATAGAGAGCTAATGAGCAAGAAAAACAGGTGGACACAGAAAGAATGGGCATACCAGGGCCTTCAACCACTGCAAACGAACTCTAGACACATGCACTACCTTGTGCATCTGGCTAAAGTGGGTACTAGAGAATCGAACCTGGGTCCTTAGGCTTCGCAGGCAAACATCTTAACAGCTAAGCTATTTCTCCAGCCCCAAAACTTTTTGTTTTTTAAAGACAGGCTTTCATTCTGTAGGCCAAGATGGCCTGGATTCACTATGTAGCCAGGTTGGCCTCAAACTCATAGAACTCCTCTTGTGTCACCTGCCTTAGTGCTGAGGTTGTAAGTATGCACTCTATACCTGGCTCTACTTTACTGTTATTATATTATTATTTATTAGTGCTGAGGATACAATAGGGTTTTGTTCATGCTAAATATGCACTCTGCCATTGAGTTTACCACAGAAAAGTTTTTTTATATTTTTAAAATTTATTTTATTTATTTATAAGAGACAGAGGAAAAGAGAGAGGGAAAGTGAGAATGGGCACTTCAGGGCCTTCAGCCACTGCAAACGAACACCAGACAGTGTGCCCCCTTGTGCATCTGGCTTACGTGGGACCTGGAGAATTGAACCGGGGTCCTTAGGCTTCACAGGCAAACACCTTAACCGCTAAGCTATCTCTCCAGCCCCCCCCGAAAAGTTTTAAAGGATATAATTGTATGTGTGATATTATATATATAAAATTTTGAGACAGGATCTTGTATAACCCAGGCTAGTCTTGAACTCTTTTAAAAAATATATATTTACTTATCTATTTGTGTGTGTGTGTGAAAGAGAGAGAGTGAGAGAGAGAATGGGCACAACAAGGGCCTCCTGCTGCTGCAAATGAATTCCAAACACATGTGTCACTTTGGGTATCTAGCTTATGTGGGTACTGGGGAGTCAAACCTGGGCTAAGAGGCTTAACAAGCAATCCTCTTTAACCACTGAGTCATTTCCACAGCTCTGGTCTTGAACTCTTAACAAAGCGTCATATTCACTCTCATTTTTCATAAGCAGCTGCAACATTAAATGTAATGTGTACGGGGTGGCTCCTAATACTAGGGAAACAGAGGCAGGAGGATTGTGAGTCTGAGTGAAGCTGATATACATACATACACACACACACACAAAAGTATATATATGTGTGTGTGTGTGTGTGTGTGTGTGTGTGTGTATTACTTTTTTTCTGACTAAGAAAGTGTAGTGTTGTCACTGTGTGGCTTGTGTATGCTACTTTGAGGCTGAGGTTTTCTGAGGCATTCTAACTAGAAGCTGAAAGTGGGGTGGGTGCAATGATCTGCCCAACAGCCTCTTTATACCTTCTTTCTGATGAAAGACTCCCCTCTACTTCTGGAGGCTAAAATGGATATTGTCCCTTCCTAACCTCTGCTCAACCAGGATGTGGGCTTGTGGCTGTGCCTTCTGAGGTCTGACTGAAGTCTGTTGGAAGCTACTAAGAAAGTTTTTACTTCCCTTTTGAAAGCCAGCCAATTGCTAGAGGCACCTTAAATGTTCATTAAGGGTTAGCAGATAAAGCAAATGTGGCCAATATATACAACTGAATATTATTTAACTCTGAAAAAAAAAAAATCTTGTTGTGTGTTGCAACATGGAGGAAGCTTGAAGATATTATGCTAAGTGAAAGAAGCAAGTCACAAAAAGACAAATATGGCATGATTTCATTCATAGATATTCTAAAAAGAGAAAACAGAATGGTACAGTGCTGGCAGGAGAGGGGGAAGAGTTGTTCAGTGGGTAGAGTTTTAGTTTTATAAGATGAAACGTCTTAGATGCATTGCACAACAGTGAGCTTAGTTATCACTGCACTATACAAATAAAGTGGCGAAGATGGAAAGTTTAATGTTATATACTGTTTATCACCATTAAAAAAGTTTTGGAGCCGGATATAGTGGAGCATGCCTTTAATCCCAGCACTAGGGAGGCAGAGGTAGGAGGATCACCATGAGTTTGAGGCCACCCTGAGACTACATAGTGAATTCCAGGTCAGCCTGGGCTAGAGTGAGACCCTACCTGGAAAAAAACAACAAAACAAAAACAAAAAGTTTTGGAAGTAGAGAGTGGTGATGGGGGCACAATATTTAAACCACTTTGATTCACTTTAAGATGGTTATTTTATGAGAATTTCACATCAGATAAAACATATTTGAACAAACAAACCTTGATTTAAGTTGCTCTTAATGTCTTTACAAGATCATATATGATATGAATCCTGGTGCTATGGCAGCCGTTTTGTAGTTGTGAGGGAACATGGCTAAAGACCAGGCTGGCGGAAGAGATGACAAGCAAAGGTAAGGAAGCTGCATTTCTAATGATGTTATCACGCTTCTAAACTTCCCTAGAAGTGATTTCCCCTGAATTGGTTATGTGAGCTAGCACATCCTCCTCTTTGTCATATTTACTTTTTTTGATTTTTTAAAGAATGACTTTTTTTAATATTTATTTTTATTTATTTACTTATTAGACACAGAGAGATGGAGAGATAAAGAGAGAGAGAGTGAGGATGGGCATGCCAGGGACTCTAGCCACTGCAAACGAACTCCAGATACATGAGCCACCATGTGTATCTGGCTTACGTGGTACCTGGAGAATCAAACCTGGATCCTTAGGCTTAGCAGGCAAATGCCCTAACCACTAAACCATCTCTCCAGCCCCATATTCACTTTTAACTTGGGTAACCAGAAGTGGCTGGGTAGCTCCACTACAGGAACAGAGGGCTTCTTTCTTAGCATGAGCACAGAAGAGAAGTGGAGGTACATGCCTCTGATCTCAGTACTCAGGAGGCAGAGGCTGGAGGATCACCCAGGGTGTGAGGCCTACCTCGGATACATATTGAGACCTCACCTCAAAAAACTGAAAAATAAAAGAAAGAAAGAGAGAGAAAGCAGGCCAGGGGATGACTCAGTAATTAAAGCTATTTGCTTGCAAAGCCTGATGGCAAGGGGCACATGGGTCTGAAGTTCATTTGCAGTGGCAAGAGGCCCTGGTGCACCCGTACATATACACTTTCTCCTTGCAAATAAATAAAACATTTTATTTTTTAAAAGCAAGGAAGGAAGGAGGAGATGGAGGAGAAGAAAGAAAGGGAGGGAGAGAAAGAAAGAAAATGTTCATTAGGGCTGGAGAGATGGCTTAGCAGTTAAGGTGCTTGCCTACAAAGCCTAAGAATGCATGTTTGAATCTCCAGGTCCCATGTAGCCAGACTCACAGTGACGCAAGCATGAAATGTCACAAATGCGCACAAGGGGGTGTGTGAGTCTGGAGTTCATTCACAACAGCTGAAAAGGCCCTGGCATGTCCATTCTCTTTCTGTTTGCCTCTCTCTCTTTCTGTCTCTCTCTCAAAAACATTAAAATTATTTTTTTTAAAAAAGGCATGCATTACCACACCCAGCTTTAAAAGAAAAGAAAATGTTCATTAGTTACTGGGCTTGCCCCCATTGTAAAGTTTTCACTCTGCAAGCTTCTTTGGCATTTCAGTTGGGCTGAAGTTCTGCTTTTCTCTAACAAGGATATTTACAGGAGCAGCTTACACTCTGCTTTGCCTGCCAGTCAAGCAAGGCTAATAGTACTTATGAGTCTAACTGACATTGTCTTCTCAGACCTCGTCTTAGTTTCACTTATTTAGCAAAACGTAAGAATTTATGTAATTAAAAACAGTATGGGAGCCAGGCGTGGTGGCGCACGCCTTTAATCCCAGCACTCAGGAGGCAGAGGTAGGAGGATTGCCGTGAGTTCGAGGCCACCCTGAGACTACATAGTTAATTCCAGGTCAGCCTGGACCAGAGTGAGAACCTACCTCGAAAAACCAAAAAAAAAAAAAAAAAAACAAAAAAAAAAAACCAGTATAGGCCACACATAGTGATCCATGCCTCTAATCCTAACTCTTGGGAGGCTGAGGCAAGAGGATTTCCTTGACCTGAGACCAGCCTGAGCTCCATAGTAAGCTGAGGCCAGCTGGCTACCATGTGAGACCCTTTTTCAAAAAAGGATAAAAATAAACAGGAGACAGGGCGTGCAGAAGAGAAGGGAAGGAAGAGGAGAGTGAATGTGGGGGAGACAGACCCTGCAAGATATAGGCATGTAGCGTAGATAAAGTGCACTCTTCAAAAGAGCCACAAAGCATTTAGCTAACATCACTGGGAGAAATAACCACAGAAAGTTTGAATCAGGCTGATCCCTGCTCACACCATTCATAAGAATAAACTCTAATCACTTACACAACTAAACGCTTCTTTTAAATTTACCAAAAAATGGAAGAAAGTAAAGAAGATTGTTTTTATGGCCTGTGACAGAGAAAGTTTATGAAATAAATAAGATTTTATAGAAATCTAGAATAATTATTCTAAAATGTTATGGAAATGTCAAAAGTGTTAACATAGCTGAAACAATTTTGAAAAGGAAAACTTGATTTTTTATTTGCATTATCTTTTTGAGACAGGTTTTTGATATCTTGAATAGACTGATTCCACGTCTCCTTAGTAGCTGGGATTACAGGTCAATGCCATCATGTCTGATATCAAGTGGGAATTAATCTACCCATTTCTTTCTAAGGTAGGGTCACATCTAGCTCCAGGGTGACCTGGAACTCACTCTTGTATCCCAGACTGGCCTTGAACTCATAGCTATCTTCATATCCCTCAGTGCTGGGATTAAAGGCATTTGCCACCACGTCTGGCTTTATCTACTCAATTTTAAGACATTCTGAACTATGAAAACTATGTCTGTGTAATATTGCAAGAGAGATGGAAACATAACCCAATAGGACAGAACAGACAACACAGATACAGACACACACAGATATGTTCCACATAGGGCTGGAACCACTGGACATCTATAGGGAAGGAGAGAGGGAGAAAATGAGAGAGGAGAGAGGATAGAGAAGGGAATAGGACCTTTGGACTGAGTTAATTCTCTTTAATATTTTTATTTTATTTATTTATTTGCGAGGAGAGAGAGAGAGAGAATGAATGAGTGTGGGTGTGCCAGGGCCTTTAGCCATTGCAAAAGAACTCCAGATACATGTAACACTTTGTGCATCTGGCTTTATATGGGTATTGGGGTATAGAACCCTGGTCATTAGGCTTTGCAGGCAAGTGACTTAGCTACTGAGTCATCTCGCCAGCCCCAATTAAGTTTTCTTTCCTTTTTTTTTTTGTTTTTTTTTTCGAGGTAGGGTTGCACTGTAGCCCAGGCTGACCTGGAATTCACTATGTATTCTCAGGCTGGTCTCGAACTCATGACAATCCTTCTACCTCACCCTCCTGAATGCTGGGATTACAGACATGTGCCACCACACCCAACTTGAGTTAATTTTTTTGTTTGTTTGTTTTTTTTCCAAGGTAGGGTCTCACTCTGGTCCAGGCTGACCTGGAATTAGCTATGTAGTCTCAGGGTGGCCTCGAACTCATGGCAATCCTCCTACCTCTGCCTCCCGAGTGCTGGAATTAAAGGCATGCGCCACCACGCCTGGCTGCAACTTGAGTTAATTTTTAACAAAAAACCAAAACTATAAACCTTTTAAAAATCTTTATTTATTTAATAGAAAGAAA
This sequence comes from Orientallactaga sibirica, assembly GCA_036365145.1. Lineage (NCBI taxonomy): Eukaryota > Metazoa > Chordata > Mammalia > Rodentia > Dipodidae > Orientallactaga > Orientallactaga sibirica. The sequence continues at coordinate 10,918,722 of JAEOAD010000015.1, forward strand.
GAGGCAGGAAGAGAAAAAAAAGAGAGAGAGAGAGGGAAAGAGAGAGAGAGAATAGGAATGTCAGGGCCTCCAGCTGCTGCAAACAAACTCCAGACACATGTGCCATATGGGTCCTGGGGAATTGAACCTGGGTCCTTTGGCTTTGCAGGCAAGCACCTTAGCCACTAAGTCATCTCTCCAGCCCAATAAAACTTTTTAAAAAATATTTTTAAATTTTAAAACCACTTTTAAAATATTTTATTTATTTATTTACTTACTTATTTATTGGAGAGAGAGACAGAGAAGAGAGAGAGGAAGATAGAATGGGCATGCCAGAGCCTCCAGCCACTGCAAACAAACTCCAGACACATGTGCCACCTTGTGCATCTGGCTTACGTGGGTACTGGGAAATCAAACCTGGTTCCTTAGGCTCCGTAGGCAAGCACCTTAACTGCTAATCCATCTCTCAACCCCCCCAAAATATTTTTATTTTATTTTTTTGAATATAAAACTATTTATTGACCACTGTTCACCATTATTTACAATAAAGTAAACAATATACAGCTGGATAACATTCTGATACTACAAAGTTATTATCCTGGGTTCTGCTGAATCAGTGACCCAAATACTGAAAAGATTGAACCTACATGTGAGGAATGAGTGGGGATAAAGAAGAAGCATGCAGGTCAGTAACTCACAGTATCAAGTTTTATGCCAGCAGGCCCTAAGCTGCCATTTCTAACCATGATCACATCTCCATGCATTGTCTTAGAAATTCTAAGAACTGCAACTTTTAGTACAGATTTTAGCTTTCAGCACAGGAATGACTTCATAGAGGAACTATACTATTCAAGTCTTGCTCCAGTAACAAACTGGGATTGGTCTAGTTTTTCTGATTGAATGAGGAGTTAGTTGGTTAGTAATAAAATTTTGCAAATATACCATTGAATTTACATGAGGGTATAGGTAAGAATTATGATGTGGCTGCCTTTTAAATTATCCAACCTAAACAATCCAATTAACTATAGAATCATCTAATTTCAAAGGTCATGGCTTCAGGAAAAATTTCAACTTCAACTTAACCTGAAGTGATTTCTTAGGAATTCTTAGAATAACAGCTTATCATCCATGTTTCTTTTTTTTTTTGGGGGGGGGGAAGGAGTGTGTGACAGGGGGATATTAAAAACAAAGCACTTACAATAAGTATTTTATGCATACACACACACACACAACAAAAAATACAGAATGGTCCTTCTTCACACCAGTTAGAATTAAGCTCTGACTGGAAAACTTCCCCCAACATTTAGAAAAAACTATTTTCCAATGTAGAGGAAATATATCATGGTAGCAAATATTCTATTGTTAAGAAGCATCTATAGAAAGCTCAAAGTAACCAGTGCTCTAGACGCAAAAAGTAAAATAAAAAAAATTCTGACAACTGTCAATATTTTCAAAACCAACATATCAAACTTGACCTGCATTAGAATGTAGTTATTTTTCACATCAGTAATTCAAAACCCAAGACCAGATTTTATATATATACACACACACACAATTATTGAGCTTCATTTTCTGGACAAGGGTGCCAAGTGAGCCTCTCTTCATAGAAAGCGATGACGATCTGAGGACACTTCATGTTCGCCTCCTTCGCCAGCACCAAGTCTGCCTCATTGGAGTCCTTCCGTTTCATGAGAAACATCAATTCTCCACTGCTGTCTGTGGCACCAATTATTCATTCAGGATCAAGACCTCTGGCAAAGCCTCTGGGTTTGTCAGCAGCATCTCTTTTCTTCTTTGATTTGCTATCATCAGATTCACTGTCAGATAAAGATTTTCTTTTTGTACCATCTTTTTCTTTATCAGCCTTTTGAGAATTAAGAAATGCTTCAATTAACTCTGGACAATCTAAATTTTCTTCAGGTTCCCAATTATTTTCAGCATCTGTAAATCCCTTCCACTTCAGAAAATACTCCACCTTCCCATTCACTACATGTCGATCCAGTACTTTTTCTACCACAGATTCTTCAGGCTTTGGTTCTTCAACTTTTTTACTCTTTCCATTCTGTTTCTTTCCCACCTTTTGCAAAGTAGTTTTATTGGAGGCCATTTTTAAAATTGCAGACGGTAAGAGTTCACCGCCTCTGATGCTCCGGGCCGCGGGTCCTGCAGTGTCTCCGCCTATATTTTTATTTTTATTTTTATTTTTATTTATTTATTTGAGAGAAAAAGAGGGTGAGAGAGAGAGAATGGGCACATCAGGACCTCTAGCCCATGCAAACGAACTCCGGACGCATGTGCCACCTTGTGCATCTGGCTAACATGGGTCCTGGGGAATTGAATCTGGGTCTTGGTTTTGTAGGCAAGCATTTTAACTGCAAAGCCATCTCTCCAGCCCTATAAAACTTTTAATGGGAAAAATGAGAGAAAAAACATGGGAGAAAAATGACTGCAATTTAGACAGGCAGGCACGCAGGCAGGCAGACAGAGAGTTCTTTGTCTTAGCCCTAATACCTGAAGTGCTGTCTATTAGAAAAAGCTTTGATAAACTGGACTTCATCAAAATTCAAAACTTTTGTTTTGTGGGTTGGGGAGAGGGCTCAGTGGTTAAGAGCACTTGCTTACAATGCCTGATAACCCAGGTTCAATTCCTCAGTACCCATGTAAAGCCAGATGGACAAAGTGACACATGTATCTTGAATTTGCTTGCAATGGCAAGAGGCCCTGGTGCATTCATTCTCATTTTCTCTCTCTCTCTCTGCCTGTAAACAAATAAAAATATTTTTTAAATGTTTGCTTTGTGAAAGACCCTGTAAGGAGAAGGAAAAAAATAAGACCTGAAGATGATTTTTGTACACATATACCTAGAACTTGAAAAACTGAAACTTAAAACTGAACTTAAATATTCAAATGCAAAAATGGGCAAAGCCATGAACACACACTTCCCTGGAACATGCTTATGGCTGTCAGCATGTGGAAAGATGTGCAACATCTTTAGTTATTAGGGAAATGGCAATTAAAACCACATGAGCTATCACTATACATGTATCAAAGTAGCTAAAATAAAAACTATAACATCAAATGCCGAGCAAGCAGGAAATAAAGAAATTGGATCGTTAATGCCTTGCAGATGGCAATATAAAATGGCATAGTTGCTGGAAAGAAACTTGAACATGCAGCTATAACAGGACCTAACAATTGTTTTTTTTTTTTCCCCCCCTTTTTTAAGGTGGGGTCTCACTGTGGTCCAGGCTGACTTGGAATTCATTATGTAGTCTCAGGGTGGCCTTGAACTCATGGCGATACTCCTACCTCTGCCTCCCGAGTGCTGGGATTAAATGTGTGCGCCACCATGCCTGGCTCAACAATGGTGCTTTTGAACATATATCTGGGAGAAATGAGAACTTAAGTTCATAAGAAAACCTGTACACAAATGTTCATAGTAATTTTATTTGTAATACTGAAAACTGGAAACAACCCTGATGCCTTTCCTTGAATGAACGGTGCGCCCATCCCTTGGATGGAAAGGAATGACACAAAACAACTTGGTTGAATCTCCAAGGAATCATGCTGATTGAAACAGTCCATCCTGAAGGTCACATCCAGTTATTTCTATGTGTCTAGTGTCTGTGAGTTGGCATTATTATTAAGGACAGGCTGACTTTGTGGTATTGGCGGTGCAATGCAGAGGCTGTTTGTGAAGGTGACAGGGCCTTGTTTTATTCATGACCATTTCAAGTTCAGCATTCTGGTTGTGGTATTGAGAGATGTTACCAATGGCAGAAATGCAGTAAAAGGTAATGGGATGTCTGTGTATTAATTCTTATGAATACATGTAAATTTATAATTAAAACTTAATTAAAAATATAAAAACATTAGAATAAAACATAGGATATTATTTTATGAATTAGTAATAGGAATTTTTTTTCTTCTAGGACACACACACACACACATTTCTTTTGGGAGAAGAAAAGTGTATTTAGGCTTAAAGTTTACAGGGTAACTTTCATCATGGCAGGAAAAGCTAGCATTCCATTTTGACAAAAGCAGAGAGGAAGTGGAAACAGAGCTGAGCTGTAACACCTCAAGGCCCATAGTTCCTCAGGAAGGGCCTACTTCCTAAAGATCCCACAATATTCTCCCCAAAGTGGATTAAGTATTCAAACACATGCACCTATGGGGACATTTTACATAAACAAGTACGAGGGATCCACTTTCCTCTTCCTCCTCAGTGCTGGGATTACAAGTACATGCTGCAATGTCTTTTTTGTTTTTGTTGTTGTTGTTTGTTTGTTTGTTTTTTGAGATAAGATATCACACTAGCTCAAGCTGACACAGAGTCCACTATGTAGTCTCAGGGTGGCCTCGAACTCATGGTGGGTGAATCTCCTACCTCTGCCTCCTCAGTGCTGGGATTAAAGGTGTGGACTACCATGCCTGGATTATGTCTTGTTTTTTATTTGTTTGTTTTTATTTACTTTTCTTTTGAGGCAGGGTCTCATTCTAGCCCAGGCTGACTTGGAACTTGCTCATTATCCCAGGTTGGCCTTGAACTCATGATGATCTTACCTCAGCCTTCCAAATGCTATGATTAAAGGCATGAACTACCTTCCCTGTTTTTTTTTTTTTTTTCCTGAGGTAGGATCTCACTCTAGCTCAGGCTGACCTGAAATTCACTATGTAGTCTCAGGGTGGCCTTGAACTCATGGTGATCCTCCTACCTCTGCCTCCCAAGGGCTGGGATTAAAGATGTGCACTATCATGCCCGACTCAATATCTGTTTGCTTTTTAAAAAGATTTTTATTTATTTACTTATGTATTTATTAGAGGCAGACAGGGAAAGAGGGAGAGGGAGAATGGGTGGACCAGGGCCTCTAGCCACTACAAATGAACTCCAGACGTGTGTGCCCCCTTGTGCATCTGGCTTATGTGGGACATGGAGAATAGAACCAGGGTCCTTAAGCTTCAAAGGCAAACACCTTAACTACTCAGCCATCTCTCCAGCCCAATATCTGTTTTTTTTTTTTTTTTTTTGATTTTGCAAGGTAGGGTCACTCTGGTCCAGGCTGACCTAGTCTCAGGGTCAGCCATCTGCCTCGAGTGCAGCGCCACCATGCCCGGCATCTGTTTTTTTTTTTTTTTTTTTTTTTAAGGTAGGTGCTGGGGGATTAAAACTCAGGTCCTGCTTGGTGAATAGCAAACCCTTTATCAACTGAGCCAACAATCCAGCCTCAACAGAAAAATGTTAACACAAAAGCTATTCAGAACTTTGGGTTAAGATGGTTGCATAGTAGTCATGCCTAAGCAGCCTAGGGGGAGAAATAAGCAGAAAAACACCACAATGTACTCTTCTACCAAAAAGTGAAGGTATATAAGGAATTATGAACCACAGCAGAGAAGCAGGAGATATTCAGAGCTTCTAGAGACCACAGAAGCAGCCAGAATTGGATCCTACCACTGAGCCAGTCCATGGTCCCAGTCTCATGGAAGAGCTAGATGCCTGAAAACAGGAGCAGAACTCAGGTGGGGGGAATACTCCAATCACATCAGCCTTCTTGCAAAGTAAAAACCTGAAGGAGAAGACAGCAGGGACCAGCTGAGCAGCTCATGAGGAAGAGGAGCACCAGGACCAGCTACACAACTCCAGTACAACTTCAGGCATCCCCCCCAGCCTCCCCTACCCTAACAACCAGTGCCAGCAACCACTGGAGATCTGGGTAAGGGAGATCAGCCACCTAGCACCCAGCACCGGCCATCAGAACAGTGACCCACTGACCCAGCCAGCCTAGCCAACCCCATAGCACAGCAAAGAGGAACCCAAGCAGACACACAGCACTGGTGAGACCAGAAGCCATTTCCAAAGGTAATGGGCTAGTTAAACCAGGTCAATACCTTTCTTGAAGCCTGGTATGTAGGCCTGTACTGGAAGTGCTAAATGCACCTTCCATGTCAGGGCAGATTATGTGTTAGATTTGCCTGATGGTTGGCTTTGCCATTCTTATATAAACTGTATTTTGGGGTTGTCTTTTGTGACTTCATGATTTATAGTGCCTTTGTCTTTTTCTTCTGTCATTCTTGGGGCAGAGTCTCACTTGACCCCAGGCTAACCTGGAATACATTGCAGACCAGAAATCTCAGCTTCCCAGTTGACAGGATTAAGGATGTGGGGCAACATACAACCTTAGGAACTTTGACTTTGTTAGATAATTTGTTTGTTTTAATACCCACACTTTTTTTTTTTTTTTTTTTTTTTTTTGGTTTTTCAAGATAGGGTCTCACTCTAGGTCAGGCTGACCTAGAATTCACTCTGTAGTCTCAGGGTGGCCTCGAACTCATAGTGATCCTCTTACCTCTGCCTCCCAAGTGCTGGGATTAAAAGCGTGCGCCACCACGCCCAGTTTACCCACACTTTTTGTTGTTGTTGTTGTTTGTTTTTTTGAGGTAGGGTCTCACTCTGGCCCAGGCTGACCTGGAATTCAATATGTAGTCTCAGAGTGGCCTCAAACTCACAGTAATCCTCCTACCTCTGCCTCCCAAGTGCTGGGATTAAAGGCATATGCCACCGTGCCTGGCAATACCCACTCTTACATAAATACTCTGCTGGTTTTGATTGAGTGTGTATATTGCTCAGTTGAATTTTAGAATTTGCCTGTGTTTCGCTTCATCCAGCCTACTAGAATACTTGGATAGCAGGCAAACCCAACACCCAGGGTCACTTCTGCTGTTACTCTGGGAGTCATATAAAAATCACACCTGGCCTCTTAAACCCTGAAGTATATAACACAGATTTACATGTCTAAGAATACTGCAGATAATTAAAAAACTCAAACATCAAATTAACCCAAGATGCAAAAATCACTACATTATAATACAAGAAAAACAAAAATTAAGACAATATAATTCCACCAAAAATTATAAATCCATCAGAAATGACCTCCAGTAAGGTTGATTTAGATGAAATGCCTGAGAAAGATTTCAAAAGAATGATTATAACTATGTTCAAAGAAATCAAAGAAGAAAACAAACACCTGAAAGGAAAACACAGGAAAGCAACTTAATGAAATAAGGAGGTCAATACAACACATGAAAGGAAATAGAAATACTGAAGAAAAACCCATCAGAAATACTAGAAATGAAAAACAGAATAAGTCAAATTAAAAACTCTGTAGAAAGTCTTGCCAATAGAATGAATCAAGGAGATAACAGGATATATAAACTAGAAAACAGATGGCAGATCTAATACAGTCCAACAAAGAGAAAGACAAACTAATAGGAAGGTATGAATGGGAATTTCAAGACATTTGGGACACTATGAAGAGATCAAACATAAAAATTCAGGGTATAGTAGAAGCAGAAGAATTTCACTCCAAGGGCATAGTAGGTGTTTTCAACAAAATTATAGAAGAAAATTTCACCCAAATAGGGAAAGATATGCCAATACAGATATAGGAAGCCTTTAGAACATCAAACAGATAAAAATAGGGAAGAATCTCTCCTTGCCATATTATAATTAAACTACTAAGCACACAAACTGAAGAAAATATATTGAAAGCAGTTAGAAAGAAACAACACGTCACTTATAAAGCCAAGCCCATCCCATAAGGATATCAGCAGATTATGCAACACAAACCTTAAAAGCCAGAAGGGCTTGGAATGATGTATTCTAAGTTCTGAAAGATAACAACTGTCAACCAAATTACTTTATTCAACAAAGCTGTCCATCCACATTGATGGAGAAATGAGGACATTCCACAACAAAAACAGGCTAAAGGAATACATGACCAGTAAGCCAGCTCTACAGAAAATACTTGAAGTTATCCTTCACACTGAAGAGAAAGGAAAGCACACACATGAGGAAACAGGGAAAAATAAACCATACTCAAATAATAGTTCTTACAAGAGAGTAAAGGGAAAACAGGAAGCACTACAAAGTAGGAAGACTGGAAGAATAAACACATACCTTTAAATAGTAACTTTTAAAAATATTTTAATTTACTTATTTACTTGCAAGCAGAAGGTCATTGGCACACCAGGTCTTCCAGCTACTGGAAACAAACTCTAGATGTATGTACCACTTTGTGCACTTGGCTTTACATGGGTACTGAGGAATTTAACCCAGGTAATCAGGCTTTTCAGGTATGTACCTTAACCATTGAACAATCTCTCCAACCCTTAATAATAACTCTTAATATCAATTGCCTTAATACCCCAACCAAAAGACACAGGCTTGCAGACTGGATTAAAGTCAGGATCAGTTTGTTGCTTCCAAGAAACTTACCTCTCCATGAAAGACAGATACTATCTTAGGGTGAAAGGATGGAAAATGGTATTTCAAGCACTTAGTTCTAGAGAACAAGCAGGTGTTGCTATCCTAATATCTGACAGGATAGATTTCAACTCAACATTAGTTAGGAAAGATAAAGAAGGTCACTTTATACTGATTAAAGGAACACTCCAACAGGAGGACATTACAGTCCTAAACATGTATGTACTAACATGAGTGCTCCCAGTTTCATCAAACACTATTATACTTCAGGTCACAGATAACACCTAGCACAATTGTAATTTGTGACTTTAATACCCAACTCACATCAAGTTAAAGGTCATTCCAGCAGAAAATAGAGAGGCATCTGGGTTATATGGTGTCATACAACAAATGGACCTAACATATATCTATAGAACATTCCATCAAAATGTTGCAGAATATACATTCTTTTCAGAAGCACATGGAACATTCTCTAAAACAGACCATATATTAGGACACAAAGCAAATCTTAACAAATACAAGAAAATTGAAATAGTTCCTTGTACTCTATCTGATCACAATAGGATTAAACAACAAATCAACAACAAGAAAAACTATACAGCATACACAAAATCATGGAAACTAAACAGCACACTACTGAATGATGAATGGGTCATTGAAGAAATAAAAAAGGAAATAAAAAAATTCATAGAATCAAATGATAATGATAACACAACATACCAAAACCTTTGGGACAAAATGAAGGCAGTTCTAAGAGGGAAATTTATACCTTTAAGCACCTATATTAAGGTATTTAAAAGGTCACAAGTAAACAGCTTAATGCTTTGCCTTAGGGCCTTGGAAAAAGAAGAACAAGGCAAACCAATAATCAGTGGATGAGAATAAATAATAAAGATTAGAGAAGAAATTAATGAAATAGAAATAAAAAACAGTATAAAGAAAAGAATCAATGACACAAAGACTTGGTTCTTTGAAGGGGTAAACAAGATTGATAAACTGTTAGCAAATCTGGCCAAAAGAAAGACACAAATCAATAAAATGAGAGATAAAAAAGGCATCATTATAACAGATACCAATGAAATTCAGAAAATCATGAGGTCATACTTTAAGAACAAATACTCCACTAACTTTGAAAATTTGAAGGAAATGGATGATTGCTATTATTTCTATGACCTACTAAAAGCAAGTCAAAATAAGATATACCATTTAAACAAACCTATAATAAACACATAGATCAAAACAGTTATTGAAAAATCTCCCCACTGAAAAAAGTCCAGGCCCAGATGGATTCACAGGTGAATTTTTCCAGACCTTCATGGAAGAACTAATGCCAATGCTTCTCAAACTTTTCCATAAAATAAAGAAGGAAGGCATTCTACCAAACTCTTTCTATGAAGCTAGCATCACCCTGATACCAAAACCAGACAAAGACAGAACATAAAGAGACAATTACAGGCAAATCTCACTTATGAACATAGATGTAAAAATTCTAAACAAAATATTGGCAAACAGAATACAAGAGTATATCAAAAAGATAATTCACCCCAACCAAGTAAGTTTTATCCCAGGGATGCAGGGATGGTTCAACATGCACAAATTGATAAATGTAATACACCATATAAATGGATTGAAAGATAAAAATCACATGATCATCTCAATAGATGGAGAAAAGGCATTTGACAAAATCCAGCATCCATTCATGGTAAAAGTCCTACAGAAACTGGGAATAGAAGGAACACATCTCAACATAATAAAGGCTACTTATGACAGACCTATAGCCAACATAATCTAAGAGGGGAAAAACATGAAGGTTTTCACTAAAATCATGAACAAGGGTGTCTGCTGTCCCCACTTTTATTTAATATAGTACTGGAAGTCCATAGAAGGGATACAAATTGGAAAGGAAGAGTTCGAATTATTATTATTTGCAGATGATATGATTCTATGCATAAAGGACCCTAAAGACTCTACTGTTAGAGCTGATGAACACCTATAGCCATGTAGCAGGATACAAAATAAGCACACAGATATCAGTAGCCTTTTTATATACCAACAACCAACATACTGAGGATGAAGTCAGGGAAAAACTACTATTCACAATTTCCTCCAAAAAATAAAGTACTTTGGAACAAACCTAACCCAGGAAGTGAAGGATCTCTACAATAAAATCTTTAAAACACTCAAGAAAGAAATTGCAGATGACACTAGGAAATGGAAAGACATCCTATATTCTGGGATTGGAAGACTCAATATTGTGAAAATGTCAATCTTATCAAAATGTCAATCTTTAATCCCAGCACTTGGGAGGCAGAGGTAGGAGGATTGCAAGTTCGAGGCCACCCTGAGATCATAGTTAATTCCAGGTCAACCTGGACCAGAGTGAGACATTCTTCACAAAAAAACACACACACAAAAAAGCAATCTACATGTTTAATGCAATTCCCATCAAATTTCCAATGACATTCTTCACAGAAAAAGAAAAAAAAAAAAAACCAATCTATAATTCATTTGGAGGCACAAAAACCTCAAATAGCCAAAACAATGTTAAACAACAAAAGCAAGGCTGGCAGAATCACCATACCCGATTTTAAGCTATATTACAGAGCCATAGTATCAAAACCAGCATGGTACTGGCATAAAAACAGAAACATAGATCTATGGAACAGAATAGAGGACCCATATATAAGTCCAGGATGCTACAGCCATCTGATTTTCCAAAAAAAATGCCAAAAATACTCATTGGGAAAAAAACAGTCTCTTTAACAAATGGTGCTGGAAAAACTGGACATCTATATGTAGAAGGATGAAAACAGATCCTTATCTCTCTCCATGTACAAGAGCCAAATCCAAATGGATCAAAAACCACTTTGAGATTCCATCTCACTCCTATTAGAATGGCTAATGTCAAGAAAACAAATGACAGGCCAGAGACATGGCTTAGGGGTTAAGGCACTTGCCTGTGAAGAATAAGGACCCATACTCTACTCTCCAGATCCCATGTAAGGCAGACACACAAGGCGACACAAGTGTGCCAGGTCACACATGTGCACAAGATGGCGCATGTGTGTGCAGTTCTATTCTGGTGGCTGGAGGCCCTGACACACCAATTATCACTCTTTCTCTCTCACTTTCTCTTGCTCTCTCTTTCATAATGTGTGTGTGTGTGTGTGTGTGTGTGTGTGTGTGTGTTACTAGAAAATTTTCAGTTCTGGGAATGGGATACCTTCCAGTGAGTTGTTGGGCAGGGATGTCCCTGATGCACCCAAAACATCACAGGCCATTGCCAAGGCTCTTGGTTTCTCTCCAGAAATAGATGGTAAGATCCTACTGCTGAAGATTCCACATAATTGGGCTGCAAGGTTACTGAGAAATCTTACTGGAGCTGAGCTGAAAACCTCCACCATGTAGACCAGCTGACAGAAAGCTGGAAAAAGCTATGCTGCATGCAGTTCAATGGGAGAGAGAGAAGTAGAAGTTATCGGTGGAGATAAACAACAGTGGACACTGCAAGACTTAAGTTTGGCCAGCTAGGACAAATGAGCCAACAGGTGCAATAGTGACATGTCTGTTATGGGGGAAACCAACCACTTTCTAATTGGACTGGAGGCCCATTCCAAGAGAGGAAATACATGCCTGATACTGAAAACCTATGACAGGGGAAGTCATGAGCCCTAGAGGTATAACACTTGCTGGTATCTGGCTAAATGCATATATTATGCTCACCAAACTGCCCTATAAGCAAGTTTTTAAAAATTTTTTAAAATTATTTTTTATTTATTTTTGGAGAGAGAGAGACAGAGAGAGATAAACAGAGAGGGAGAGGGAGACAGAGATGGGCGCGCCAGCAGTCTCTCAGCTGCTGTGAACGAAATCCAGATGCGTGCACCTCCTTGTGGGCAAGTGCGGCATTGTGCCCTTGCCTCACTTTGCATCTGGCTAAACGTGGGACCTGGAGATTGGAACCGCTGGACATTGGGACCAGCATTCTTAGGCTTAGCAGGCAGGCGCCTTAGCTGCTAAGCCATCTCTCCAGCCCTCTAAGCAAGTTTTTAATGTTCATACTCACATATTAATGCTACTCTCACTTTTGGCTAGAGAAGCTTCTCTTTTCAGATGGCGGTGACCTCTGGGATGATTCAAAAGAAACCATAGTGGTGAGAAGAAGTGACAGAGCAGTGCTCAGCACTGAAATATCTCTATCAAACCTTCCAAGGCTCAGGGTCCGTTGTGGAAGAGTTGGCAGAAAGAATGTAAGTGCCAAAGGAAGGTTAGGACTCCTTACAATGCACTTTTACAGACTTAAGTGGCCTGGATATCCATGACCTCACAGTGTCTGGCACTACCTATACAAGACCCTCATAATAGGAGGAAAAGATGATGACATCAAAATAAAAGAGACACTCAGCCAGGCGAGGTGGTGCACGCCTTTAATCCCAGCACTTGGGAGGCAGAGGTAGGAGGTTCACCGTGAGTTCGAGGCCACCCTGAGAATACAGAGTGAATTCCAGGTCAGCCTGAGCTAGAGTGAGACCCTATCTCGAGAAACCAAAATAAATAAATAAATAAATAAATAAATAAATAAATAAATAATAAAAAATAAAAAAATAAAAGAGAGACTGATTGAGGGGGGAGGGGACATGATGGAGAATGGAGCTGTGAATGGGAAAATGAGGGAGAGGGAATGATCATGGCTTATTGTCTATAATTATGGAAGTTGTCAATAATAAAAAAAATTTTTAAAAATACAAAAAAGAAAATAAATGCTGGTGAGGATACAGAAAAAGAGGAACCTTTTTACCCTGTTGGTGGGAATGTAAACTGGTACAGCCATTGTGTAAATCAGTGTGGAGGTTCCTGAGACAGCTAAAAATAAATTTACCATATTACCCAGCTATACCATTCCTTGGCATATATCCTAAGGTCTCTTCTTACCACCTTAGAGATACTTGCTCAGCCATGTTTATTGCCGCTCTATTCACAATAGCTAGAAAATGGAACCAGCCTAGATGTCCCTCAACTGATGAACAGATAATGAAGATACAGTACATTTATACAATGGAATTCTATTCAGCAGTAAATAAAATGAAATTATGAAATTTTCAGGGAAATGGATGGATCTGGAAAGGATTATGCTAAATGAGGTACACCAGGCCCAGAAAGCCAAACACATGTTCTTTCTCATATGTGGTTCCTAGCTATAAATGTTTAGACTTATATGTGAGTTGGAGTAAAAATCAGTACCAGGTGGGTGTGGTGGCTCACACCTTTAATCCCAGAGTTTGGGAGGCAGAGGTAGGAGGATTGCCATAAATTCAAGGCCACCCTGAGTGTACATAGTAAATTCTATGTCAAACAGGCTAAAGTGAGACCCCACATTGAGGACACACCCCCCCAGAAAAATCAGTAGCAGAGGCCAGTAAGCTATAAAGGGGCTATAAAGGAGGGAGGAAAAGGGATGACGTAAGATTACTGGGGTAGAATGGCCTAAGTGAGGTCAGGGGAAGTGATTGAGTATAAGAAGGGTTGGGAGAGGGTTAATCAAAATTTAAGATGTTATAAATAAGCCATATGGAAACCTACTTTATTGTACAATGGCACACCCAGAAGCCATAGATTGCTATTAGAAAAATTTAAGTGTCAGGGCTGGGATACCTTCCAGAAAGTTGTTGGCCAGGGAGATCTGTGTTGCCCTCAAACATTACAGGCCATTGCCAAGGCTCTTGGTTTCTCACCAAAAGTAGATGGTAAGATCCTATTTCTGAAGACTCCACATGCTTTGGCTGCAAAGTCACTGAGAAATCAACCTAGAGCTGTGCTGAAAATCTCCCCATAGACCAGGGACAGAAAGCTAGAAAAAGCTGTGCCAGACACATGTGCTACTTCATACACCTGGCTTTATGTGGGTAAGAGGGAGTCAAACCTGGGCCAGCAGACTTTGTAAGCAACTGCTGAGCCATCTCCCCAGCCCTCTAAAGATGGTTATTTTGTGTATCTCTCTACTCTCTCACATCTCCCTGATCACACCCAGCTCATCACCTTGTTAACACTTACCCCCCCCCCCCAAAAAAAATTCAAGGATCAGGGCTGGGGATGTGTAGGTCAGTTACCTAGTGTATTACTTTCTTGTTGCTATGACTAAATACATGGCAAGAAGCGAGGTTTATTTTAGTTCACAGTCCATCAGTCCATCATTGTTGGACTCCATAGCAGCAGGAGCTTGAGGCAACTGGTCACATTCTGCCCACTGTGAGGAAGCAGAGAGTGATGAATGCTGGTACTCAGCTTTTCTCCTTTTTAAAAACTACTTTATTTACTAGAGAGAGAGAGAGAGAGAGAGAGAGAGAAAATGCGTGCACTCAGGTCTCCAGCCACTGCAAATGAACTCCAGATGCATGTGCCACTTTGTGCATTTGGTTTATGTGGGTACTGGAGAATCGAACCTGGATGATTTGGCTTTTCAGGCAAGCACCTTAACTGCTAAGCCATCTCTTCAGCCCTCTTTGCTCCTTTTTATATAGTCCAGGACTCTAGACCATGGGACGTATCTCCCGCAGTTAAGGTGGATCTTCCCAATCTCAATTAATATAGTCAAGATAATCCCTCACATTCATGCCCAGAGGCTAATTAATCTAGCTAATTCCTTACAAGCATGCCCAGAAGGCCTTTCCTAGATGATTCCAGGTCCTGTCAAGTTGAAAACCAGCGATTAGCTATCGCAACTAGCATTCAGGAAGCCTTTTTCAATCCCCAGACTACATAAAAAACAAAAAACAAAACCCCAGTGTGATGGTGCACTCTGTCATCCCAGAATGCAGGATGTGTATCAGCAGGAAGATCAGAAGCTCAACATCCTCTTAGGCTACAAAAGTGAATTCAAGACAAGCCTGGGCCATATGAGACCTTGTCTCAACAACAACAACAAACAGCAAAAACCCCTAAAGACTCAGTCAGACAGTTCTATTTCCTATTGAGAACTCTCTCTGTATCTGTGCCAACCTCAGTTTCCCCTCAGCCTGCCTCTCCTCCCCCTCCCTTTCAAAGAAGTCTCTTTCCAGCTTTGTTGAGGGCCTCCTTCCTGCAATGTCTCCATTAGATGCTTCTTCTCTTGTTAGTCATTTTCATCAGCACACAAACATGTGCCAGAACTTTCCATACTGACAGATCTAATCTCCTTTGACAAATGCTCTCTCAGGCTACCACCATGTCTTTGCTCATGATGTCAGACAGCCAGTTGCTCACCAAAAATTTGTGGACCCCACTTCACAGCCTAGTTCTGCGCCTGGGTAGCAGCTGCCTAGCTGGGGACCACTTCCTGGCTCCTCTTAGGTTTGGGAACATGTGATCAAAATTTGGATGATAGAATGTGGGTGTTGGTGAGGTCTGAAACTTCCACGCCTGCCCCATAAATTCTTCTCCATGATCCTTCACATCCCCTTGCCCCTCTTCCAGTTTGATGTTAATATCAGGACAACTATGGGTGCCAAGTGTAAAAGATGCCTGCACCATAGAGCAAAAACTTGGATCCCTGAATGACAGACCAAAATTTCCCCCTCCCAGTCCTGTCCCTGATTAGAATTTAAATGTGAAAGAGAGTAATGTCCAATTTGTTAAGCTGCTTTAATTTTAGTGCCTTGCCTGTTAGAGTGTGTGGCTCTATTTTAATTAATCCACTTTCCAGTTATAACAAGACTTCCCCCCAAAATTGTTCTACTGTTTTTTTTCATCTTTTTATTGACAATTCTCATATATTTTCATTAAGCATTTTGATCACTATCTCATTCCCATACTTTCTTTGGACCCTCTTCACCCAACCCCCCTTTTAAAAAATATATTTTTATTTATATTATTCTGATTTTACATTCATAGTATTGGTGTTTTTGTCTGGGTTCAAATTCCTGTCCCTTGGTTTCTAGTTGTGTAACCTTGGGCGAGTAACTTATAAAAAGGTCTGTTCATTATATGTAAATAGATTGAGTAGTTACTTTACTCATTGCTGTGACAATTACCAGAGAAAATCAACTTAAGGAAGGAAGGCTTTATTTTGACATGAGGTTTGAGGGTACAGTCCATCACAGGGGGAAAGCCATGGTGGGGGAGGTGGCTGGTCCCATTGTGCCCTCCGTCAGGAGGCTGGTAGAGATGAATGTTGGAGCTGCACTCACTTTTTCCTCTTTTCCTTTTAATCTAGTCTGGGGCTCCAGCCCATGGGATGGTGCCGCTCACACTCAGGATGGGTCTAACCACTCATTTAACCCTTCTGGCAATGCTTTTAGAGATGCTCACAGAGGTGCATCTCCTAGGTTACTCTAATCCAGTATAGCTGACCACTAAGATTAGCCATCGCAACATGGTAATAATTATGCATAGCTCATAGGGCCATGGCATAGACTGGTAGATGTAGCGGGCTTAAATCAATGTTTGGCACATGATAGGCTTATTTTAAAGCCTGTCTGTTATCATTTCCATGTACTCCTTCCAGTCTCTTTCTGTCCCTATTATGTCATGACACTGGCCCTTGTATTGAATGACCCAAATGCACTTTCTCTTGCCTCACTTAAGCCAGTAGCACAGATGTCGACACAGGTGTTTATTAAAAGATGGGTCCATTACCTCATTAAAAATAAAATCATGGGCCAGGTGTGGTGGTGCACACCTTTAATCCCAGCACTTGGGAGGCAGAGGTAGGTGGATTACTGTGAGTTCGAGGCTACCTTGAGACTACATGGTGAACTCCAGGTCAGCCTGGGCTAAAGTGAAACCATACCTAGAAAACAAACAAACAAAAATCATTATCATGCAAGATTGCAGGTGCACACAGTTCTACCTTCCTGAAATTATTTTTCTTGGATTTTATAACCTTCTTCATTCCCTCCCCCATCTCTCTGGCCATCCCTGCTCAGTGTGCTTTTCTGGCTTCTCTCCTTGGCCTCCATGTTGGTGTGCCCTGGCTTTGTCCAGGGCATTCTTTCCTAGTTGTATTTCCTCCCTGGGTAGTTGAACACCATGTCTTTCTTTCTTTCTTTCTTTCTTTCTTTCTTTTTTTTTTTTTTTTTTTTTTTTGTTTTTTTCGAGGTAGGGTCTCACTCTGGTCCAGGCTGACCTGGAATTAACTATGTAGTCTCAGGGTGGCCTTGAACTCATGGTGATCCTCCTACCTCTGCCTCCCGAGTGCTGGGATTAAAGGTGTGCGCCACCACGCCCGGCTTTGAATACCATTTCTACTCTGAGAATTCTCATCTTTCTGTCATATTCCCATCCCTCATTGAGATTCCAAACTCATGTAGCAGGCCTATCTGACATCTCAAGCAGACAACCCAACTTTCCAAGTCCAGAAAGTTCAGCCCCCAACCCCTGTCTTGTCTAAATCAAAGAGTGAACCACTCTGCTCCCTCTATCAAAAACCCGGAAGAATTCACTGTCCCATCATCCCCTTCATTCTCCCATCCCAACTATCGTTAGGCTACAATTTATTCTGAAACTGTTCACTCCTTCCCTCTGTATGTCAGCTTCCCTGTTCTTAAGCCTCCAGTGCCACTTCTTTGGACATCTTCAACATTCTCCTAACTTGCCTCAGAACAGCAATCTGAGTGATATTACAAAGTACAAGCCATTGTTCCAACCCTCTGGTAACTTCTAATTGCACTGAGGATGAACCTCTTGTCTTGGCTGGCCGCCAGAGCTCTCCAGCAAGCAGCCTCACCAGGATCTCTGGCTCTCCTCTTTGAACTACCACATGTCAGTCTCCTTTTCTCCACATACTTCCTCTTAGTCGTTCCTACTGTCCCTTTGTCTGGATGCTCTTCTTCTAGGTCTTGTGGGTAGATAGCTTCAGGCCTCATCTCATGTCTCTTCCCATCATCATCACCTCTCCTCTTCCCTACAGATCAATTGACCCTACCATCTCATTTATTTCCATCACAATGCTTTCACAATCAAGATTTTATTGATTATCTTTCTCCCATTTACACACTAGGGTCAGGGTCCTCTAGAGGAACAGAACTTGTATTATGAGGAGATTTACTAGATTAGCTTACAGGATAGTGGCCGGGCAGTCCAACAATAGCCATCTGCAGGCTGGAGAGTTGGAGAACCCAATAGTAGTGCACTCCACAAGGCTGGATGCCTCAGCAGTCCCAATATGGCACTGAAGGCCTGGAAGATTCCTGGAGAGCACTGGTCTTCAGTCCACATTGGAAGGCTGATGAAACTCAGTTCCAGCGTCCACAAAGCACAGCTGGAACAGGGCAGATACAAGCACAGGTGAGAACTGAGGTCCCGCAGCCAGGCAGAAAGTACCTGCAGCAAGGTGAAAGGGGCTGTGCTGTTTTTGAAGCTTCTTTATATATAGTCCACTGCTAGAATGACCAGCCACTCTGGAGGAAGGACTTCCTCCTTCAGTTAATCCTTCCTGGAACCACCCTCAGAGATCTGCCCGAGAGATGTATCTCTTACTTGATTCCTAATCTGATCAAGTGGGCAACAGAATTTAACTATCATTGGGGTTATTTGTGCCAAACAAAAGTATGGGTGAGTTTTGGGAAAATTGAGACCCTTGTGAATTGCTGAGGGTGTAGAATGGTATGGCCTCTGATGGAAACAGCTTGGCAGTTCCTCAAAAAGTTAAACATAGGTGCTGGAGAGATGTCTTAGCAATTAAGGCGCTTGCTTTCAAAGCCAAAGGACCCATGTTCGAATCCTCAGGACCCATGTAAGCCAAATACAGAAGGTGGCACACACATCTTAATTCATTTGCAGTGTCTGGAGGCCCTGGTGTGCCCATTCTCTCTCTGTCTAAAATAAATAAATAAAATGTTTTTTTAAAAAAGCTAAACATAGAATTACCTTATGATCCAGCAAGTCTACTCTTTGGTGCATATGCCCCCAAAATAATTATTGAAAGAAAGCTTCAAACACATAATTGTACAATGTTAATTGCAGCATTATTCACAATAGCCAAGAGGTGAAAATAGACTAAATGTCCATCACAGATGAGTGGATAAGCTCTCTATACATGCACGGGAAATGACACGGAAAAGCAATAGAGGAGGACCCTTCAGACCTCCTCTGCAGTCTGCATGCATGCACATTGGGCAGCCTTCCACACACAAGAGAGAACAAGACTGGTCCCTCCTCCCCTCTTTGTCTTCATGTCTTAAAATGTGAGCCCTCCCTTTTATAGTCCCTCCATGATGCCACCCACCATGTTTGTGACCTAGCCAAGGGGGCCTTCATTAGAGGCCAAGTCAACAGGATTGTCAAACGTTGTGTTTTCAACCTCCACAACTGAGAGCTAAGTAAACTTCTCCTCTTTACAAACCACTCAGGTTAGGTATTTCATTCTAGTAACGTAGTACAACCAATGCCCCACTCCATATAGATGAAAGGATTCATTATCAGTCTTTCTCCCTGTAACACAATGGAAACCACCTAGTTTATGAGGGCAGATTTAAAATGTCCAGTTTATGGGCTGGAGAGATGGCTCAGCGGTGAAGGCATATGCCTATGAAGCCTAAGGATCCAGGTTCGATTCTCCAGGTCCCATGTAAGCCAGACACACATGGTGGCGCTTGTATCTGGAGTTCATTTGCAGTGGCTGGAAGCCCTGGTACGACCATTCTCACTCTGTCTCTCTCTCTCTCCTTTTTCTGTCTCTAATAAATAAATAAAAATAAATCTTGCCGGGTGTGGTGGCACACGCCTTTAATCCCAGCACTCAGGAGGCAGAGGTAAGAGGATCGCCATGTGTTCGAGGCCACCCTGAGACTACATAGTGAATTCCAGGTCAGCCTGAGCTAGAGTGAGACCCTACCTCGAAAAACCAAAAAAAATAAAATAAAAATAAAAAAAAAAATCCAGGGCTGGAGGAATGGCTTAGCGGTTAAGGCGTCTGCCTGCAAAGCCAGAGGACCCCAGTTCAATTCCCCAGGACCCATGTTAGCCAGATGCACAAGGGTGCACACGCGTCTGGAATTCGTTTGCAGTGGCTGGAGGCCCTGGTGTGCCCATTCTCTCTCTCTCTCTCCCTCTTTCTCTGTAAAATAAATTAATAAAAATAAAATATTTTTTTAAAAAAAATCCAACTTATTTTCGAAGACACCATCGTCCCCAGTTAGCACTAAAATGAAGGAAATGGCATTTGGTTCTAGGAGAAGGTAGCTGCCAGCCTCTGCATAGTGGATTCGGCATGCTCTTAGTGCAAGCAAGCTTCGCTCGTTTTCAGGAGCTCTGTGAGATTTGGAGCTCAGAAGTTCATGCTTCCTTATGCCCATCAGTGTCTCTGTTGAGCACAGATGGCAAAACTTGCTAGCAAATAGAAAGTGGCAGGGTGGTCTGTGGGAAATTCATTTGCCAATTAGCTGCCTGTCTCTGCCCAGTCTCTGGCCTCCACATGTCCAGGTTAGTTTAGGTCCACCCCATGCAGCTGGGCTTTGCATCAGGATCTGCCAAGCAGGCTTTGCAAGCGAAGCCATGGTAAACTGTTGTTGGCTTCTGAGAAGACTTTACATAGCCCAGATTTGCAGCCCACATTTTCTGCCCATCCCTATATGCTTGAGGAAATGCATGAGCAATCAATCAAACTAGGTTCACGGAGTGTTCCCTCTCCTAATGGAGCATGTGTCTTCTGACGAAAATGGAGACAAGGCAGTGGACTTTTTGTGTGTGTGGTTTTTAAAATTTTTTTTAATCATTATTTTTTTTATTGACAACTTTTATACATACATACAAAAAACCACCTGATATTTCCCTCCCCTCCCCCCATTCCACTTTAGAAGTCCAATCTCCATCATATCCCCTCCCTCTCTCCATTAGTCTCTCTCTTAATTTGATGTCATCATCTTTTTTTTTTCATCTTTTTCTTCTATTTTGAGGGTCTTGTGTGCGTGTGGTTTTTAAAGATAGGGTCTCACTATAGCCCAGGCTGACCTGGAGTTCACTCTGTAGTCTCAGGTTGGCCTTGAACTCACAGCGATACTCCTACCCCCTGCCTCCCGAGTGCTGGGATTAAAGGCGTGCACAACCACGCCTGGTCAGAGGCAGTGGACTTTTAAGTGCATCTCATTTCCTTCCTGATTTTGAGTCTAAAATTGGGAATGAAGCCTTTTTCGAGAAAAAAGTAACTGGCCATCTAGACGTGATGTTTGAAAATTATGTCTGAGGTTGTAGAAAATCTTAACTCATGATGTATGAGGCAATGTAGACATTGGAAGAAATAGCAAAGAAGACAAGTCATGAGATGTTGTGTTTAAGTTTCATGGACGTAGCAAAGAAAAGGAAGTAGAATGCAGCAGAGTATCAGGAACCCTGGCACATCAGCTCGTACATCCTCTTTGTCCCCAGTATTAGCCCCGGTAGGCCTGGGGAACCAGGGATGTGCCAGGCTTGGACATTGCTGTGGTTTGCCGTCCAGGGCTGGGAGCCTGGTCCATATTGTGTCTGTCAGGGTGAAGTGGGGCCTACTGAAGGGTACTTTGGTCATGGGGACTGGACCCTCATGAGTGTGTTAATACTATTTTGAGGGAGCGGATGGGGTCTATGAGACTGGGTTCTTACAAGTCAGCTTGAGAGTCTCTGTTCAATTCTTGCATACATCTCATTCCCTTTCTGCTTCTGAATCACATTGGAATGAGGCCAGGGGTCCTCACAGGGAGCCAGGGCCATGCTGCTTGGATGTTCCAGAAATCAGAATTGTGAGCCAAATAAATATATCATTTATTTATTTATTTATTTATTTATTTATTTATTTATTTATTTGAGAGAGAGAGTATGGGTACACCAGGGCCTCCTGTGAGGACTACAAGGAAACTTCAGACACATGCACCACTTTGTGTGTCTGGCTTTACATGGGTACTGGGGAATCAAACCTGGGCCATCAGGCTTTGAAAAGAAGTGCCTTTAAACACAAAGCCATCTCAACAGCCACAAATAAAAATTTAAAATTTGTGTTACCCAGCCTCAGGTAATTTGTTACAGCAACATAGAACAGATTAAGATAAGTACCTACTGTCTTTAAATGTCTTCCTCATAAACTGATTCTTGGCATTTACCCCCATCAATTTTCTATTTTGCCATAAAACAGTTCAGAAAGACTGTATCTATTTACTCATTCAACACATTTTTCTTATAAATTTTTAAAATTTTTTATTAGGTCATAGTAACTGTGTCAGGTAGTGGGTTTCATTATGGAATATTCAAGCATGTAAAGAACCTAACAGACTTTGGTCATATCCAACCCCCATGATATTCTCTCTTATCCTGTTTCCCCATCCTTCTGTCTCTCTTCCTCTGCCCAAATAGTTCCCCTTCTACGTTGATGTCTTCTTTTTTTAAAATTTAGATTGCACTTATCAGAGAACATAGGCATTATTTATTTTCAACATGTATTTATTGAACACCATGACAAAGCCATTTGGAGACTGCTGGGATGAGAACAGAATCTTCTTTGCCTTCACAAAGCATATAGTTTTTGACACACTTCATGTAAGTTATCACACAATGTACATTATTACCTATTATTACATATTATGCGTGTGTGGATAAATAACTTAGAGATACTGTGAATTTGGTTCCAGACAACTGAATAAAAGCAAACATGACAATAAAATTGTAGTCTAGCTGGGCATGGTGGCACATGCTGTTAATCCCAGCACTTGGGAGGCAGATGTAGGAGAATCGTGGTGAGTTTGAGGCCACCCTGAGACTATGTAGTGAATTCCAGGTCAGCCTGGCCTAGAGCGAGACCCTACCTGGAAATATCCCCCCCACCAAAAAAAATTGTAGTCTATGAGATAAACAATTAACTTTATGTCTAAAAATACATAGAATTTAATGAAACCTGCTGCTAAAGAATGAGATAAAATGTAACTGTCATCCAATCCTACTGTGCGTCAGAGTCTTTGGAAGGCCTCCATGCAGAAAGCTGCTGACCCTCAGGCTGGTGGCTAAGGCTGTGACAATTTCCCAACAAAAGACAATGAAGTTTATTGCATCCAAAGAGTCTTTTTTTTTTTTTTTGTATCCATGGAGTCTTTTTTTGCCCAAAAGATTTCGCCATAGTATTCAAGACTGTTTGACAGCGTTTTACCAACAGTAGAACTTTTTTTGCTTGTTTACAAAATTTGAGTTAATCCTTATATACTCTGCTGCTGCTATGGCAATTGAGCTTTGTGATAGTCTAGGTCTTTTGTTATCACGACCACAGTGCTCACAGCATCTTCCCCAGGAGCACATTCCATTCCAAGAAACTACTTTCTTTGCCCATGCATAAAAATCAGCTCCTGGGGGCTGGGGAGATGGCTCAGTGGTTAAAGGCACTTGCTTGCAAAGCCTATAGGCCCAGATTCAGTTCCTCAGTATCCACATAAAGCTAGACCCACAAAGTGGCACATGCGTCTAGCATTCCTTTGCAGTGGGCAAGAGGCCCTGGCATGTCCATTTTTTCTCTCTCTCTCTCCCTGTCTCTATCACTTCCCCTCTCTTTCTCCCTCAAATAAATAAATGAAAGTGTTTCAGAAAAATTAACTCCTTAGTATTGGTTTTATTGTGAAGTCCCAACAGTCATGCTATGCTGCAATTTCAAGTTTCACTTTAAACTCATTTTCCTACTATTTCCTTCACTGAAGGCTTGAACCCTCCAAAGCCATCTACGAGTCAACTTCTTGCAAACTCCTGTTAATGTTGAATTTTGACCTCCTCCCATGACGCAACGTTCTTCATAACATCTAGAATTGTATGAATCTTTTCCACAGGATTTTAATTTACTTTGCCCAGATTCGTCAGAGGAATGGCTATTTATGGCAGATATAACTTTATGAATTGTGTTTTTGCAATCATAAGGCTTAGAAGTCACAATTACTCCTAGATCTATGGGCTGCAGAATGAGCAGCTGTAGTGTTAGCAGGCATGAGAACATTGATCTATCTGTACAACTCCACCAGAGCTGTTGGTGACCAAGTCTATTGTCAATAAGTAATAATATTTTGAAAAGAATCTTTTTCCCCCTCTCTGAGCATTAGCTTTGAACAGTGGGGTTAAAATATTCATCAAGGCATACTGTAAACAGATGTACTATCCTCCAGCTATGGAACACAGGCAGGGTACTTCCAGTGCGATTCTTCTGGGCCTTAGCATGTGTGGATGATAAATGTGTATTGGCTTCACTCAGAGTCAATAGTTACATTAGTTCTTAACGAAGGAGCCAGACTAGACTTTGACACTTTGAAGCCAGACACTGATTTCATCTTCTCCCATAGATAATGCTGTTTCCTTTACATTGACAATCTGTTTCAGGTTAGTTAATTTCATCAATTCTCTTAGCCAGATCTGGACAACTTGCTTCTACTTCAACACCTGCTGTATCCCTTTGCACCTTGATGTAAGGAGGCAGTTTCCTTATACCTCACAGACCCGTCTGAGCCACTCTGGATCTGGCCTGGCTGAGGGGAAGGTGACTGAACTGGTCTCCTGTCAGTAATAAGGTTGCTCTGCTTTCTGACCTGCTGTGAGTTTGGTGGAAGAGAACTTTTAGTTTCCTTCAAGACTTTTGCTTACTATTTACAGAACAGATAACTGTTTAGGGGAAGAGACCTAGCTTTCAGCCTGTCTTAACAACCTTCCTCCCTCCTTCCCTCCTTCCTTCCCTCCCTCCCTCCCTCCCTCCCTCCTTCCCTTCCTTCCTTCCTTCCTTCCTTCCTTCCTTCCCTCTTTCTTTCTTTCTTTCTTTCTTTCTTTCTTTCTTTCTTTCTTCTTTCTTTAGTCTTTCTTTCTTTCTTTCTTTCTTTCTTTCTTTCTTTCTTCTTTCTTTCTTTCTTTCTTTCTTTCTTTCTTTCCTTTCCTTTCTTCCCTCCCTCCCCTCCCTCCCCTCTTTCTTTCTTTCTTTTCTTTCTTTCTTTTTCTTTCTTTCTTTCTTTCTTTCTTTCTTTCTCCCTCCCTTTCCCTCCTTCCCTCCTTTCTTTCTTTCTTTCTTTCTTTCTTTCTTTCTTTCTTTCTTTCTATTTATGAGCTAGAGAGAGCAAGAGAGAGAAAGAGCTAGAGAGAGAGAGAATTGGTGTGCCAGGGCCTCTAGTCACTGCAAATGAACTCCAGACCAGTGAGCCACCTTGTGCATCTAGATTGCGTGGGTTCTGGGGAGTCAAATCTGGGTCTTTAGCTTTGCGGGCAAGCGCCCTAACCACTGAGTAATCTCTCCAGTCCCTGTCTCAACTTTCAACCTGCCTTCGTCACTAAGCTAACTCATTTCCAGCTTCTGACTTAAAGCAAGGGATGGCTTCCATTTGACCATAAGTTTAGAGGCCATTGTAGGGTTCTTAAATTGCCTGATGTCAACACTGTTAGCCTCAGGAAATAAAGAGGCCTGAGTAGAGAGTGAGGGAAGTGGGGAATAGCCAGTCAGTGGAGCAGTCTGAGCACATGACATCTATTGATGGTGTTTGCTGTCCATACGGGTATATGGTGAGTGGTGTCCCAAAACAATTATAGTGGGAGCTAGATAGAGGCCTCAGACAGTAAAATGCTTGCTGTGAGAGCATGAGGACTGAGGTTCAGATCCCCAGCAGTCATGTAAAAGCTGAGCATGATGGCATGCACCTGTAATCCCAGCTCTGGGGAAATAGAGATGGGAAGATTCCTGAGGGTGGCTGACCAGCTAGTCTAGCTGAGTCAGTGAGCTCAGACCCTGTCTCAAAAAATAAGATGGAGAATAACTGAGGAAGACATCCAATGTTGACCTCTGGCTTCCATATATACATGCATATACATCTGCACCTACACACGTGAACATGCAAACAGATGGATGTGCATACACACAGGCACATTACATGCATATACATGCAAAAAGTAATTACAATAGTAACATCAAGGTTCACTGACCGCCCAATTTGTGGGGCACAGCCCTAGATTTAGAGAAGACTAACCTCTGGAACTTTCCTATCCAGAAGCGGGCAAACTGCATCTGGGAGCAGAGCCTCAGAACTGGGAGAGCTAGCTCTGGTATACCCAGCTCAGGAGTGGGCTAGCTGCTGCTAGCAGCAGCCTGAGGAAAAAAGAAGCTGCATAAAAGTTTAGTTTAAACCATTAGTACACCTGCTGCATCTGCTGTCACTGTCGTTTTGATGTTTCTAGGGCTGATGGCTTCTTCTGCATACAGGTGCTCATGGCATTTTTATTGAACAGTGAAAAAACCCAGCAATAGGTGAACAAGTAGTACATTGTATGTGCAAAGGGTAGAGAACTTTCTACCTTGGATAATCCTTAAACATTTGTTAAAGGAAGGGGTTTAGGGGAATGACCTGCTGGACTCTTCCAATCCAGAACACGCATACGCTCTGATCACAAGAGCAATCACATTCAGGCCACCTGTTGCCTTCACCCGATCTGTGGGCCCTTAGTTGCTAACCTGTTGTCTTCAAAACTATAGTCAGCACTCCTTATACATGTTTGTTTGTTCTGAGTCAAGAGTCCAATCAAGTCACTGTGGAAATTGGGCAAGGAGCATAGCTTAAGATCCGTCAGTATCTCTAAACATTGCTTGTCAATATTGGCATCTGTGCTAGTCATGCTACAGGTGCGCCAAGGCAGAGGAAACCTAGTCGCATTTCTTTAAGTGGGTAGATTACACAGTTGTAAGATTAACTTTATGGCATGTTACAAGAATTTTTAAGAAGTTAGCCTCTCACAGCAATAATCTCAGAAAAGTTATTTGTAAGATCTATTAGAAATAGTCCCACAGCTCTTTCCCATACTTCCTCCCCATATTTCATTCTCATTGTTCATTCCCACAGATTGCTCTTATTGTTCTTCCCCACAGCTGATCACACACCGTCATGACAGATATAATTATGATGGAAAAGTCTGAGACATTGCAAGTTTTCGCAGAACATGGCACAGTGACAAGAAGTGAGCACATGCTACTGAGGAAATATCTCCTGCTTAATGCAGAGTCACCACAGACCTTCAATTTGCAAATGACACATTATCATGAAGTGTGATAAAGTAATGTATAACAAAATGAGACATGCCTATCTGTACTTTATCTGCATTTTAAAGAAGAAAGTAGGTCAGTATTAGGAACATACAAAGAGGGGAACATGGTCCTGAGAAAGCTGAAGAGAGGAAGCAAAGTATAAGCTGGAGTCTGAGGTGTTTATCCATTTATTCTCTCTGCAG
Organism: Orientallactaga sibirica; assembly: GCA_036365145.1. Classification (NCBI taxonomy): domain Eukaryota; kingdom Metazoa; phylum Chordata; class Mammalia; order Rodentia; family Dipodidae; genus Orientallactaga; species Orientallactaga sibirica. Next base: position 10,946,125 of record JAEOAD010000015.1, read on the forward strand.
CTATCTGTGGAGTGTTGACTTTGTTCTAGGCATTGTTCTAGGCTATGCGGATCCTGTGGTAAACTGGCAAACAATGTCCCTGTACCCTTGGGGCTTCCTTTTCATGGAACTTAATGGGTGAGGTCAGAAGCCCTGTTCTGAGAGCAGGAGTGAAGGAAACATGGGACCCTGAAAGTTTAGCCAGGTACTATCTGGTTGAAACCCAGAGAGGAAGGACAAGGCAATTCCAAATGAAGCTGGCCTGGTAGACAGGAGTCCCCACCAGAGCCTTGTGACTCCCAATGCCAAGACCACCATCATGCAAATGCCACTATGCTGAGTTCTGTTCCCACATGGAGTACTTGGTTTGTACGGCGCTGATGTACAGTGTCCGGCTGGGCCTGCACTGATCACGGTCAGACACCTAACAGGCTGGGTCTTGCTCTCTAGGGTGCCTGCATCATGGATACCAGTGATCCGCCAGCCAGCCGTCACAGGCTGGACCCACAGAGCAGCCACACACCATAGATTCTACTTTGCTATCATGTTCCTCTGAGGGACCCTTTCACTTGATTTGACAATGTTACAGTTGAACGTTGCATGGCAGTGGGTTGGGGGGGAGCAAACTGCATAACCACTGGTAGCCTAAGATTCTGACATCATGTGGGGCATAGCAATGCCTCCATGTGGGGCTCTTGAGATGACTCCTCAAGTGAAATGCAAAAATGTATGTGAAATTGCACAGCATAGTACCCAGGACTCAGCAGAAATGCCTCACCAGTGGTATTTCCTTTCATTTGTCCCTTATTCAATTTAGAGTTCTGTTAAGTGAATTTCTGTTAAGCAAGGGATGTGTGTTCTCAAATTACAGTAACTGCTGCTTTCCGGGGAAAGGCAGTATTAGTAAGCCTTCCTGTTGCAGAGGGTGAGGAATGGCCAGGGCAATGGTGGGGAGAGGGTCCTTTGAGCTATTAGGGTGAGACTCCACAGTGGAACAAAGAGACAACAATGAGAAAACCCTGGGCCTTTGTCTTGTCTCTTTGGCAAGGACCAAAGTCATGCGTGTGGATGTATGTGAGAGCCCCTCACGTGACCTCACCAGCACTTTAAAGCTGGTGCCTTGGAGCTGGTCTCAAAACAAAATAATTGCATGCAGACATTCCTTTTGATCACATTCTAATGCCGATTTACAGCTCCGTTTCCTTGTAACCCCAAAGAAAGCCCTAATCATGGAGTGCCTCGCAAAGCTTAGAATTTTGCGTGCATGGGAGTGGGTGTCTGCAAGTGTGGGTTTGCACAAGGGGCTGTGAACGTGGATTACTTATTTCAGTTCCCCTTCCCCGAATTAAGCTCTGTTTGTGGCTGCGGAGGTATTTTCATCTGAATGGCTCTGTTGAGCACTGGGGGCAGAAGACAATTTTTTTGCGGTTTGCTGGAGGCCAGGCAGTTTTTCCATTCTGTTCTTTTACTATGATCATGATTACTTCATTACCGACCCCTGACAGGGTTTCTTTAGGTCCCAGTCTGTTTTTAATAAGAAGCAGACTAAAAACAAAGTTTCGGTTGTGTTTGAAATCTTCAGCTTTTTTCCTGAAATAATAGGTTAAAGAATTTTATTTGTCTTTTGAGGTTCTGAGGTTTGCTCAGAAATTCTCTTACCCAAGCCTTGGGACAGCAGACAAGTGGTACTTGGTACTTGGATTGCAGCAGTGAAAGGCAGATTTCTGGGCTCCACCTCCATCAAGCGAATCTGACGCACTGAGGCGAGGCCCAGGAACATGTACTTTCAGCAAATACTCCAGGTGGCTCTTGTGAATAAGAAAAGAAAAATAGTTTAAAGTTTGAGAACAGTATAGAGGAGTAGGAAAAATCCATCAATCAATATTTCTTTTATATTACAATACAATTCAAATGTCATAAAATTCACGATTTTAAAGTATACACTTAAATAAATGGTTTTAATATAGTCATAAGGTTGTGTAACCATCACCACTACCCAGCTCTTCAGCATTTCTATCCTCCTACAGAGAAACCTCATACCCAATGGCAATTAGTTCTTCCTCCTCTCCCCCTAACCCCAACAGCCACGAATCCCCCTGTGTCTATGGGTTTGCCCATTCTGGACAGTTCTCATGAATACACAATATATGACTTTTTGGGTCTAGCCTCTTTCACTTAGTATAATTACGTCTCCATGGTCTACCCATATATCAGTTGCTCTAGCATGTCTCAGTACTTCATTCCTTCTGTAGCTGTATGATATAGGCATGCATATACCATCTTTTAAAATTCTTTTGTATTTTATTTTAAAATGTATTTTATTTGTTATATTTTATTTACTTATTTATTTGGGAGAGAGAAAGAGGCAGAAAGGAGAGAGAGAGAGAGAATGGGCATGCCATGGCTTCCAGCCACTGCCAACGAACTCCTGATGTATGCACCCACTTGTGCATCTGGCTAACGTGGGTCCTGGAGAATTTAACCGGGATCCTTTGGTTTTGCAGGTAAATGTCTTAACTGCTAAGCCATCTCTCCAGTCCTCTATTTTTATTTATATTTGAGAAAGAAGGAAGGAGAGAGGGAGGGGAAGAGGCAGAGAGAGAGAGAGAGAGAGAGAGAGAGAGAGAGTGGGAAAGAATGGGTGTTCTAGGGCCTTTACCTACTGCAAATGGACTCCAGAAGCATGCTCCACCTTGTGCATCTGACTTATGTGGGTCATGAAGAATGGAACCTGGGTCATGTAGCTTTGCAGGCAAGTGCCTTAACCGCTAAGTCATCCCCCCAGCCCAATATACCATCTTTTTATTCAGTCATCAGCTGATTATTGATTATTATTTACTTACTGATATTGTTTATATGCAAATGGGCTGGTGGTCTGCTCACGGATGAAGAAGGGCCCATTATCCACCAGTGCAGGGGTCAGGAGGGAATGGAGAATACATTCTGGCTCAAAGCTGAATGGATGAATGAGTGAGTGAATAAATGAGTGAGTGAGAAGGGAATGGCTGCATATACAGCAGAAAAAACTCAATATGGAGAGGTAGTATATGCTAATGCCCAATGTTGTAGTGGGTAATATTTCCCTAGCTCAGGATCAGCAATGGTGGTCACCCCAGTGAGACCTCTAGGGAAGACTGGATCTGGGTCCTGAAGTGGCCAGAGTCTAATTAGACACGGTCCACTTTCCAGAGTTCACAGCTTCTGAGAAAGTAACACATGAGGGAAGTTTTGGGGAGATGGCAATGGTATGTGGTTAGGAGAGCAATCCTTTCCAGTCCAGATGACAAACTAACAGAACACTGGGACAGACGTTATGACATGGGCTTAGGGAAAGAGGTCCAGGATACCTACTGTACTTAGCTCCATCTTTCTCTACCCTGGGTATATGTCAGAATCATACAGTCAAGGGGTATACAAAAAATACTAAAGCATGGCCCCAGTTTGAGAGCTCTTTTAATTTGCTTGTTGGGGGTGAGCTGACATAGTTGTGTTCATTTAAAGCTCCTCAAGTGATTCCCACAGTGAGTCAGCATTCAGAACTAGCAACTCCGAGGACCAAGGTGAGATGGGTGGACATTAACCTGTAGCATCAGGCTAGAAGGGGACCACACACACAGGTTGACCACATCAATTATTGGCAAACTGAGATCCCTTTTGCATGAAAAGGGTGCTATTCATTATTACTCTAGGTCAGTAAGTATAAACCAGGCCCTCCAGACAAGTGGGTTGCATATTACCCATTAAAGACCTTGAGGGGAGGCTACGGGCTTTGAACTTCATTTCATCATGAGCTGGTATCACTGAAGATTCTGAGACAAACCGCAGTCATCAAACATGACTGGAGGTGAGAAGGCAGAGGAATATAGGAAGAGCTGAACTGAGGAAGTGCAGAGGCAAGAGACTCTTACAATGAGAAGCGTTCTCTCAAGACTTCCCCAAATAACCTTTCAGCTTAGATAAAAATGGTGCACCTGCTAAGCAGTTGCTGTTTTTGATGAGTCTGTTGGCCCTGTCATTCTGACATGAAAATTCCTTAGCAACCAGGGTAAAAAGAACCCTAGGTGCCTCCCTTTGGGAAGTGCTTAAGCCTTGCCTATCTGTGATCTGTCAAAGCTCCCGATGGCCTGCGGAGAGATTGGAGAGGAAAACTTATGGTCTTGGTGTCTTATTCTGGGACGTGGCTGGCTCAGCTGGCCATGTTCAGGCCATTTCCTTGGGAATTCCTACCTCTTGGAGGAACCTTTCCTCTTGCTCCTTCTCCAGGTTTGGAATCACTGTAAGATGCCAGTGTCGTCATGCTTCCTTTCCTTTGCTTTTGTCTAGCAGAGCTTGTCAGGTGATATAGAAGCCTGGCCTTCACAGCCCAGAGCCAGAAAATTGTGTGTGTTCTGAACAAGAGTACATGGCCCAGCCCTAGTGCATGGGCACTCCTCTTCACAGGGCCCAGTACCTGGCTGATGGCATTGGGTCAGATCTGCCCATAGTTGATGGGCTTTGGCCCCTCATGACCCCTGACCTATGGAATGAAAAGTATCTTGTTCTCAGGGTTGGAGTTGGAGAAGAGAAGGTACAGATGGTTCTCTCATTGCCATCCAGCAGAATGTGGGGGCACAGAGACGTACCCATAGGAAAGGAAGGAAGCTGGAGGAAAGGATGGTCAGCTCCCAAGGAAATGACCCCTTCATTTCCCTTTTATTTCCTTTTGGGAAACTACACTTATGTGTTTCACATGCGCTCATAAGATCTCCATCTAAATATATACCAAACTATCCACCCCTGTGTTCCTAGTGGTTGTGGGGGGCTCTGACTTTAGGCCCACACTGTTATATATGAGTTGAGGGCTAGAGATTAGAGGCTGGGGGTAGAGAGAAGGACACCTTGATCCTCCTGGCAAGACAGGAACTGCCAGTGCAGCAAAGAACTGACAGCAACAAAGCCTTCAGTGCTGGAATCTGGGGACTTCCACCTCTTGGGAAGTAAGCTGAGCCAAGCCTAGTGATACAGTTACTCGGGAGACTGAGGCAGGAGGACCACAAGCTCAAGGCAGAACCTTCTCTCCAAAAAAGGGGGAAGGATGAGTCACTTGGAGAATGGGCTAACCACCAAATCACTGTTCCCAGGAAACCTAGAAAATCCACCTTCTTTGTATAAGTTGCCATCTGCTCCTCCTTTAACTACTACTAACACTTTTGTTCAGGGAATTATCTGTGGAGTCCCTTCTTGGTTATTTACAGATCAGGCTAGAAGGACAGGGTGGCACAGGGCCTGGGTGGCATCTCTAGGTCTCTTCATGAAGATCATCAACTTGGAGCCGAGGAAAAGAAGGACGGAGACCAAGATTCCTTCCATACTGAAGTTGGAGTTTCTCCCCTGAAGACTGGGATGAAGTGTCCAAAAACAAGAGCGGTCCCGTGGTCCTCAAAGGGATGTTCTTAGAGAGAAAAGGGCCAGAATTGGACACCAGAGCCTCCATGTGCCTAAGAATGAAGCTTCCTGGGCATGGCTTCCTCAACCATGATTGTGCTATTTGGGGACTTGACAAACCCAGAATTGTGAGCTTGAAGAGCAGAGCCTTGGGGCCCAATGCTAAGGAGTCTCTATGGAGCAGATGAGGCCAGGACCAGTAAGGCAGACCATTTTATTTCTTTCTTTTTTTTTAATTTTTATTTATTTATTTGCAAGCAGAGAGAGAGAGAGAGAGAGAGAGAGAGAGAGAGAGAGAGGGAAGAGCAGCAGACAGAGAGAATGGGCATGCCAGGGCCTCTAGCCACTGCAAATGAACTCCAGATGCATGTGCCCTTTGTGCATCTAGCTTACGTGGGTCCTGGAGAATCGAACCGATCGGATCCTTTGACTTTGAAGGCAAACGCCTTAACCACTAAGCCATTTCTCCAACCCCCATTTTCTTTAAAAAAAAAAAACAGATATATATATATATATATTTGAGAGCAACAGGCAGAGAAAGAGAGAGAGAGAGAGGGAGACAATGGGTGCATCAGGGCCTCCAGCCACTGCAAATGAACTCCAGATACATGCGCCACCTTGTGCATCTGGCTTACGTGGGTACTGAGGAATTAAGCCTTGAACTGGGGTCCTTAGGCTTCTCAGGCAAGCAAAAAAACATTAAGCCATCTCTCCAGCCCTAAAATATATTTTATTTATTTATTTGAGAGAAAGAGGTAGAAAGGGCCACTGGCAAAAGAACTCCTGACGCACGCGCCTCCTTGTGTATCTGGCTTATGTCGGCCTTAGAGAGTCGAACTGGGATCCTTTGGCTTTGCAGGCAGGTGCCTTAACTGCTAAGCCATCTTTCCAGCCCCAAGGAAGACCATTTATGTAGACACCATGGCTGTCCCAGAAGCAGTGGGAAGCAGGGCAGGTTCTCCGGCTTGTTCAGCTTCTCTCTGGATTGCTGTTTACAATCAAAATTACTGCGAGGGCCGAGAATTCCCTCTTTCCTTACAGCATGTGCAAGTTACTTTCCTCATCACTGATGAAGTAAGCAACTTAAGGAAAGATTGGTTTTGACTCACAGTTGGAGGGCTCCTGTCCATCACGGTGCTGCTCTTGGTGGCAGCGAGAGGCTGATGCTGCTTGCTCACATCTCAGTGAATCAGGAAGCAGAGCGTTTGACTGGAAGCTGATCTGGGACATAACTTCAGCACCGTCCTTCCAGTGACCCACTTTCTCTACCTAAAGGTTTCACAGCCTCCCATATTAGCACCACCAGCTGGGGACCAAGTGTTAAAACACACGAGCCTGTGGGGAACATTTCACATTCAAATTATAACAAAGTGGTGGAGAATAAATGGCATAGATGAATGTGACCTCCTTCTAATATGGGTTCTTAGGAGCCCAAGCTATTATTAAATAAATAAGAGTTTGAATTTATGCACCAATCTGGGGACACCTGTTTGCATAGAAAAAAATGTCCAAAAGGTTATATAATAGAAGTCATTAGTCACTGCCTCTGGCAGGCAGGATCTCAGGTGATGCCATTCTTCTCATTTATCTGTATTTTCTATTTTTTTTCCTACAGAGATCATGTAATTACTTGAGTTATTAAAAACACTTTACTATGACTCAAAAAATAATTGGTATCCAGAGGCCCCAAGAAAAGGCTATGCCTGTTTTCACTTAGTTCAGGAGGTAAAGGGGAATATATTATGTTTTGGAAAGATTTTTCTTAATCCCAAATGATTAAAATAGAAAAGCTAGGTGCCTTCTGGGGTGTGTTCAGTTGTCTGGAAAAAATCAACTGCATAGCAGTTTGAGCTGTGTATGAGAGAGAGAGTCACAAGGAGCTGAAATGATAGAGGTAGAGACATGTGGGCATGGTCTCTGAGGCCCTGCCTTGGGACACAGGACCCCAAAGCTGCTAATGTGCACAAGTTAAAAGGGACGAGGCCTCAGGCTGGCCATATAAGGGAGGTCTTTTCCAGCAGCCTGGCAGGCATGACTCTGAATGGATATCTTAGGAGATGCTGTAATGAAACGACCCCAAATTTCTATCAACAAAGATGTTTATCTACTAGTTATAATGTCATCTTCGACATGAGGGGAGAATTTGTGAGGATGAGGAATAAGGAAAGAAAAGATGGGATACCTGATCCAATGAAGAGGCTTCAAAGAAAGAAGACAAGACATGGTTAGGTTGGGTGGGTTGGTCCAGTTAGCATAAATATGAGGAGATTGGTGACTAGAAGGAGGTCCAGATTAGAATCAGAGGAACCTTGGAGAAGAGGGCTGTGTTATTCAAGCACTAGCCCATATAATACATATGTGCAAATTAGAAAAATGTGCCCAGCTGGGTTAATGCCTCTTGGCACTAGGGGATGTGGGTGAGTGGAATGTAAGCAGGATGTCATTCTTCTACTTGCTTCTTAAATCAGCTGCCCTTGCTTCACAGACAGCCTGCACACATGTCCAGGGGGCCTGGGCAGCTGCCTCAGTTATAGTTTTCTAGTGACTTCAACTAACAGCTAGGGTTCAGAAGTAAGATGTGGCACCCCTGGGAAGAGACTAGGTTTATACATGGCAGTGTAACAGAACCCAGGTGAGTGGGCTGAGGTCCAAGGCAGAGTTCTAAGACAAAGGATGAGCTGGAGAGTGAGGCAGGGAAACTGAGGCAGAATCCTATTTGCATAGGCAGAGAAAGGGTTGTAGGCGTATGGATAACTATGGGGCTGTTCAGAGGTCCAATTTGGCCATGACATTCATGCCAGGTGTTTGTGGAAGATTTTGTCTGCAGAATTCTGGGGACCACAACATGAATAAGAAGGGGAGGCCTGTGGGAGCATTGGGGAGCCCCTGGGGACTAAACCAGCAGGGGTTGACCTGGTATAAGATTTCCCAAGTGTTTGACCACCTTTTATGAAAGTGGTTTTAAAATTTGAGCAAGAGTAGAATCAGTGGGAGAGTTCACAGGCCTGACTCAGCAGGGCTTTCCCAATTTAAGGTGGCAGGGAGGGTATAACTAATGTTGTTTTTCTGGCTGCTATGGCCAAGTACCTGACAAGAAGCAACTTCAGGGAGGAAGTGTTTATTTTGGTTTACAGTTTAAGAAGGGATACAGTGCATCATGGCAGGGAAGGTACGGCAGCTGGTCTCATCATGTCCAGAGTCAGGAAGCAGAGAGAGGACAGGAAGTGTCAAGGCTCACCATCAGGAACATTTTCTCTAGCAAGGCTCCTTCCACTTCCTAAAGGTTCTAGAACTTTTCAAAACAGTGCCACCAACCGGTAAGCTAACTTTTCAAACACATGAGCCTATGGGAGACATTTCCCATTCAAACACCACAGAGAAGTGAGGCAGTCCTTGGACTTCCTGTTCCTTGGTGCCCCAAGAGTGCAGACCTTGATTTTCAGGGTCCTGCCCAGCAGGTGTAAGGGGTAACCAGCTGAGCAGCAGTCAGTCCCCCTGAACTACCATTTGAGTGCTCAATGAATCATAGCGTCTGAGAAGAAACGCCTCTCTTCTCAAAGTCTATTTCCCTCACAGTAGGCGGCCCCAGATGCTCTCCTCCCCGGAAGACCCTTCCCAGCTCTGAGGATAATGGATCAGAGAAAAGAGGTTTACTGGGGAAGGGGTGGGAGTGAGGGTGACATCACTGTGGTGAGCTGGGCTGGAAGTTCAGCATGAGTCACACATGACAAGGGGGCAGGGGAAGGCTTGACTGGGGAGTCATGCGGTCAGACCATTGGCCAGAAGGCTGGGGCTGGCAGGCCTGGGATTCAGGATGAGAGTTTCCCTAATGATGCCATGTAATCTCAGCTCAAGGGAACGGGGGCGGTCCATGGACTACGTTATGGCTTTGGAAGAGTAGGTCCTTGCTGGAGAGATGTCTGCTGGTGTTGGCCCAGTGCCATATGGTATGTGATTTATTGAAGGTCTTTATGCAACTAGCCCCACTGGAAAGTCCCCATTCCATGAAGCCTGCCAAGCCTGGTTCCACCCTGACCCCTGAGCTCCCGTTTCAGTCCCGCGGCTGTCTCCCACATGTGTCTCTGCTCGTGTGCTAACTTCTTAGCACTTCACAGGCAGAGACCAGCAATCACCCATTTTTGTAGCCCCTGCACTGCCCAGGTTAGTCTTCGTGCTGGGTGTCCAGTGGGAACCCCCATGAAGTACCCATCTAGTGTCATCTAAGAGAGAAGGGTAGAGCTGAGGGTCTGATGGCTTCTCCTGTTTCCTCTGTGCTTGTCACTTCTCTGTCCTCTGTAGCTTTTTCTGGGACACATGGAGCCTTTGTGGTGCTGGTCATCATGTCCAGATGGATGGATCAAAACCAGCTTCACCAGCCAGGTAGAGACTTAGCATGTACCAGCAGACCAGCCCCAAGAGTCCTTTGCTTGTGTCTTTGGGGAGGGCACCAGAAGCATGGCTGACAAGCGTCGCTGGTACAGACTCAGCTCTCAACGTCCTCTTCTCCAGCATGGGCATCTTTATTATAAAAGGGAGGCTGTTACTCTTGAGCCGTCAGATTCCATGACATAGGGTGCTGCTCCATCAATACGTCTATTATTGTCTTATTAAAAATCATCTCACGGGGGCTGGGGAGGTTGGTCAGTGGTTAAAGACACTTGCTTGCAAAGCCTGACTGCCAAGGTTCAGTTCCCCAGTACGCATATAAAGACAGATACACAAAGTGGCACATGCATCTTTAGTTTGTTTGCAGTGGCAAGAGGTCCTGGTGGGCTCACACTCACTCCCTCACTCTCTTTCTTTCATAAATAAATAAAAAAAAGCCGGGCATGGTGGCGCATGCCTTTAATCCCAGCACTCGGGAGGCAGAGGTAGGAGGATCGCCGAGAGTTCGAGGCCACCCTGAGACTACATAGCTAATTCCAGGTCAGCCTGGACCAGAGTGAGACCCTACCTTGCAAAAACCAAAAAAAAAAAAAAAAAAAAAATTTTTTTTTAAATCACATCAGGGGCTAGAGAGATGGCTCAGTGGTTAAAGGTGTTTGCTCCACAAACCTGCCAACCAGACTTTAGAGCCCCAGGACCTATACAAAGTCAGACGCAAAGTGACACACATATCTGTAATCCCAGGGATCCTAGGGCGATGGGAGGCAGAGTTAGGAGAACCCCAGTGCTTGTGGGCCAACTAGTCTGGCCTTCCCAGAGACAAAACCAGAGACACCCTGTCTCAAAATAAAGTCGAAGGAGGGCATGATGCCCTGAGGCTAGCCTCTGACCTCCACATACATGGAATGGTATGTGTGTGCCCAAACACTAAAACACGCCAACAACAACAACAACAACAAACCAATAACAACAAAATCATCTTGGTCCGGGAGGATGGCGCCTCAGTGCCTGCCCTTTTCCAGTCCTGGTGGCGTGTTGAGCTGGCTGTAGCCCCAGCAGAGATTTGGTGGGTTTGCAGGCATTTTTGGCCTCTAGGGAATACAAGGGACTTCTAGTCTAGTTCAGCTGTAGTTGGGGGCAAGCAGGGCCCCCTCAGCAAGGGTTCTGGTCAGGTTAGGGCTGGTTTGGGAGGTTATATGAAGGTACAGGAAATATCTGGAATCTATGGGAATGGGAATGCAGGTCAGAGGTCACCTCAAATTAAAATTGAAAAAGCTCCCTGTGTGAAGGGAATCAAAGGAAGAGAGGACATGTGCTCTTCCGGAGGCCAGATGTTAGCAGTTAAAATTCTTGTGGGGCCTACAGTGGGCACGGGAGCAGCCCTTGGGGTCCCTCAGGGCAGGAGCACAGGGAACAGAAAGTCACTCCTAAACCCTCTAAGAGACTGAGCCTGGGGTTGACTGAGCACAGAGAGACTTGGTCCATAAAGCAGGGTGCTGGTGGGGGATGTGCAGTCTTGGGTTATGACCCCTCTGGGACCCTCACTCACTCAGACAGGCTGACCCCTGAATGGAACTCGGGTCCCTGCTCCACTCAGAGCCAGGACAGCTCATTAGCTGGAGTGCCGAGTCCTTCAGATTTACGGTCTGGAGCCCCTGCATCTGAGGGCCGAGGTCTTTTGATCTGAGCCCAGGTTCAGAGCAGGGGATTCAGTGAGGTTGATGCTCACCAGGACTCCCGAAGCCCTTGCCCCTGCCTCAGCCCCTCAGGCTGATGGTCAGTAGGGTGGTGGAAAACAGGGCTTGTTCTAGGTCCTCCTGGACAAAAAGAGCAGCAGAGGGGGAGGAGGGAGTGTTAAGAGTCCTTCCCAGCCTTGACCCATCCCTGACCCCACTCATACCTTCCCGCCCCCAGGGCCTGGTCCTGTGCTGGACACTGTGAGGACTTGAGGCAGAAAAGCAAGATGCATGCATTGCTGGAAATAATGGACGCAGTCATAGGCTGTGCTTTTGAAGGGTCAGACTTGCTCAGCCCAAGGCATCCATTTGCATGTGCCTTTCTCTGTGATTAGTTCTTGTTTTCTGGCTGAAGGAGGAGGGAGGCATAAATAAATATATATACTTACAGAAGGACACTGAGGAGAAGGGGAAGGCAGGAGAGGGAGGGAGCAGACACAGAGGGAGACAAGTACAGATCAGGAGGCCTAAGGCAGAGAGCAAGCCAGCAAAGGAAAGGAGAGGAGAGACTCCATCCTGAGACCAATGTTGTCTGTCTAGCTGACCCAGTCCAGCCTTCCAGAAAAGTCCCTTGGACTTGAACTGGGCTGGGTTGGTCTGGCCTCTGTACTGGAAGTGACCACTATCCATAAGTGGCTGCATTCACGTATGTTGGATATTTACTGTGAAACGTGAAAGGACTACCCTACCCTGGAGTTACAGGGAGGAGACATGGGGAAGGACAGAAAACAGGGTAGTCAGCACAGTTCATCTGCCCCCAGTGTGGCAGAGACAACACTGCAGGGTGACAGCCACGGCCATGGGAGGATACTCGCATTCCAGGGCAGGAAGGCAAAGGAGGCAGGATAGTATTTGAGAGAGGAGGCAGAGGCACGAAGACCAGACCGCAGAAAATAGGACCATCTTGCACTGGCAGCCTGTAGAATGCGCTGGAATCAAGGAGAAAACCCATGATAAGCCAGTTACCCAAGGGTGTCTAGGAGTGTCCTCTTAAACTGAGCCAGGAAAGGTAAAACAATATGTGATTAAAAGATAGCTTTTTGATATTCATAACAGACAGGCGAGTTTTCTCCAGGTAGAGCCTGGAATGAGACTGTCAGACAGGGATGGAGGCAGGGTGATTCAGGCCAGAAGGCTGCCATAACTGACAAATCCTCTTTCTTCTCCTGGGTCATTCAAGCTCTTTTTCCTTAGTGGATGTGTGTGTGTGTGTGTGTGTGTGTGTGTGTGTGTCGGTGGTGCACAGACATATTTTTGCATGTCATGTGGAGGCTTTAGGTGTTGGTTTCCCATTGGCTTGGAGTTTGCAATTAGCCTAGAGTGGCTAGCCAGCAAGCACCAGGGATTCTCCTGCCTCTGCCTCCTCAGCACTGGGATTACAGCACCTGCCATCTCACCTGGCATTTTTATGTAGGTTTTGAGGATCAAACTCAGGTCTTCATGCTTGTGAGGCCAGCACTTCATTGACTGAGCTATCTTCCCTGCCCTCTTATTTCTTTTAGGGATGGACACTTCCTACAAGTTCCTTGGAGAAGTCGGTCAAGATATGGCCCACATCATTGGTCATGTTTTCTTGAAGAGAGATCTTTCCCCTGCTCAGTTTATTAAGGTTGATTTGTGGTAGCACTCACCGTGTTTAAGTTTGACTAGCTCCACTCAATGAAAACAGCTATATAGCTGCCACCAAATAAGGCAGTGTGTCCTCCCACCCACAAAGACCCTTTTCCAACCCCCAGCTCCCACTTTCAGCATCCCTCTCACAAGCCTTGTACTGTGTTTTGAGACTACAACATTGTCCTATCTAGCGTGTGCACAGGTTGAAATGGTGTCTGGTGGCCCGTGCCTTCTTTCTGCTGCTGCCTGTTAGCTTTGTGTGTCCTCCAGACTGCTTCTGCTTGCACTACTATGTTTTATTTTTAATTAAAAACATTTTTTTGGGCTGGAGAGATGGCTTAGTGGTTAAGGCGCCTGCGTGCTAAGCCTAAGAACGCTGGTTCCAATCTCCAGCGGTTCCAATCTCCAGGTCCCACGTTTAGCCAGATGCAGTGACGCAAGGATGCAATGCCGCACTTGCCCACAAGGGGGCACACGCATCTGGATTTCGTTCACAGCAGCTGAGAGACTGCTGGCACGCCCATCTCTATCTGTATTCCTCTCCCTCTCTATCTATTTCTCTCTGTGTCTCTCTCCAAAAATAATAAATAAAATAATATAAAAAAAACATTTTTTAAAGCAGAGAATCACCAATAGTGACTGTTCTTTCCAGTTTCTGAGGTGATGAGTCACGTGAAGAGGGAGGGTGTGTCTTTATTTAGGGGCTCTTTCCCTCTCACCCTGCCCTGACCCCATAGCATGGGAAGGTAACCCTACAGAAAGGTGGGGCTTGGGAACCTGAGGGTTGGAGTGTCACAAGGCACTTCCTGTTCAGCTTTGGTAACAGCTGCTATGATTTGAGAGCCTGCTTAGGTGCCCCATCTCTGATCCTCACAGGGGAGAGACATGTCCCTCTCTACAGCCTGAGGAAAGCCACTCACAAAGCCCATGTTACTCACTCAGGGTTGCAAAGCTATTAGAAGCCCATTAGGTTCCGTCCCAGTTTGTCTTTGTCCCCTTCCCATCCTGTCTTCCTGGAGCAAGCAGCCTTGTCCTAAGGTTACCAACAATGACATCTACTGGGAAGGCACAGGTGGGCTATTAGGAGACCCCCCCCACCATCTCTGAGTAAGGAAGTATTCTCCAGTGTTGAACCTGAGCTGGGGAGTAGCAGCTATCTAGGAACCAAGGCACTGTAGGTGAGTTGCCCAAGGCCAGGCACCAGACTGGCACCAGAAAGGCTCCAGACTGATCTGGGAACCTTCTGCTGTCCCAGGATCACCAGTAAGGCAGCTGCCGGGGGGGGGGAGCGTTACTACCCCAGTGCTAGATCACTGTTTCTCTCCCTTCTAGGGAAGCAAGCTTCGTGGAGTGCTAGGAGCAAGGCTTCGGCCCGAGGCGTCATACTGGAACAATTATGTTCATTCAAACCAGCCCGCAGACGCCCAGAGTGCTCTGCCTCTGTTTCCGACTCTTTCCATGCCAGTCTAGAAGACAGAGGAACAAGGATGGGTCGGGCATCTAGAAACCAGGGTGAGGACTTGGTTCTGTTACTGGCTTTGTGACTGCCCCCTCCTCTTTCTGGTCTCAGTTTCTCCACCTGTTATATAAAGAGGTTTTAGAGATGACTCTCAGGTTTCCGTCAGGCCCAATTCTAGACCTTTTAGAAGCTAATGGTGACTTAAGGGGCCGGAGAACCTTCAGGGAATGCAGTGTGCTGCCGGATCTGTTTTTTGGCATCCGAGAAAAATCTTCTCAGGGTTATCTTCAGTCTCCATTAGCTGTTTAGAAATGGCTGTTCTCAGTATTAGACCCTCACCCAGACCTTGGGAAATACTTTATTGGCTCCCAGGACTAGGGTAGTGCATAAGAGTAGCAGCGTGAGATGATGGGGGAAGACCAAAGCTCTGGGCTTAGTTTCTGGGCCCCCCTGGGCCTCTCCTGACATAGCCTAACTGGGGAAAAGGCTTGTCCTGGGGTACTCCTCTGGGCCTTGATTCTGGGCAGATGAGTAGGGAAGGAAGGGGCGGGAAGAGGCCCCAGAGCCAGGCCTGGTGGAACAGGGCCGCTCCACCGAAACCAGGTCAGCCTCTTGCTGTTCCTGACTAGTATCCCAGCGAAACTGGCCAAGCACACACCTGAGGCCATTTGCTCAGCGTCTGGGGTTTTACGATCAGAGCAGTCTGAGAAGAGGAAAGGATGAGTTCATCCGTGTGCCTCCGCCTCCCTCCCAGGGTCCATGCCAGGCCCCGAGGCTTCTACAGGTTGGCCTGGGGCGCCAGACCCATGGAATGCAGCGAAGAGTTGTCTCTAACCTGCAGCCTTTCCACCTGGGCCCCCTGGGTGTGGTTAAGGGGGAGAGGTTGCCAGCACCCCATCCAGGGCAGGGTAGGCTAGGGAACCCTGTGGAAGTCGAGGCAGACAGAGAGCAGGTGCTGTTCTCTTCATTTCAGTCTCCTCCTCTCCCCCAGGACCTATGGGGCTGAGAACACAGGCACTTTGCTTCACAGATTGGACTTAGAAACAGGTTGTAAGATGACTCCCGCTTTGCCTTGTTTTCTGTTTGAAAGTCATTGAACATGTTTGCCTCCCAGAACGTGGGCTCCTAGTCGTTCTCCATACACGTCTCCTTCCTTTGGACCCGGGTCCCCCTTTGCTGCACCCAGCAGATGGTGATGCCACAGGACAGATAGACTTCAGGGAACACTGCCTGGTTCTTCAGCCTTGTGCACATCCTTGCTCGGAAAGTGACTCAGTGATCACTCCGAGTAACCTCTGCAGGGCCAGGTCATAGCTGCTCCCACGGTGGCCCTGAGTGCAGGGTCCCAGTCCTCTTCTGAGGGACCAGCTCTGCCAGAGGTCTCATAAACTTCTCTGCAGACTCCTGACCCTTTGTGGCATGGAGTACGCCCTTCCTGGGACTGCTGTTCAGTTTTCACCAGTTGCCCCAACACACTTGTCTTTAGCTTTGGGCCCTCAGCCAGACTGTGGGAGAGGCTTTCTGGCCCCAAGGCCTGGCATAGTAAGGTAGAGACAGCAAGGTAAAAAGTGTGGGTTAGGACCAAGGCTCAGGGCCTGGCTCTCACAGTGAGAGGTGGGCAGGCTTGAAAGCAAAGGGACTAGCCAAGATGCTTTTGGAGCCATCATCCCAGGGAAAGAATTTAAGTCCAGGAGGGACGGTGGCTGGGGAGCTGAGTCCAGCTCCTACCCTCCCCTGACCCTGCTGGCTTAGAAGTCCACGGGCAACTTGGCTTCCCCAGGTCTGCTCTCCCAGCTTCAGCTTTGTGCTTGACAATAAACTCCACTCCATCCCTGTTCCCTCCTCCTTCTCCTCCTCTTCACAATATTATACTGGTCTTCCTCATGTTTTGCAAACCGTTCCCATGCTGTAGAATTCCCTGCTCCTCCCAGTCAAGGGAGAAGCCAGAATTGGCTCCCCAGCCTCCTTAGGAGGATCACTGTGACCAGGTCCTGTTGTCTAAATATCCTTGAGTGAGCCATGCAGGGGTCCTTGTTACAGACTGTGGTGTGAGATCTGGTACCTTCAGGGTAAGAAACTGGGCAAGAATCTACTCCAGTAGAGCTGTCTGCGATGGGGCAGCTCCCATCTGGTGGTTTGGGTATTCTTGGCTCTATGGCATCCAAGTTTGCCTCTGATCTCCTAGGGACTCTGTGACTCCTTTCACTAGCAGCTAGAGTAGGTTGCGTTGTGAGACACCTCCCTTCTCTGCAGAGGCTCTGCCACTCAGAAAAACTCACTGGGCTGAAGAAGATGAGAAAATGACTCCCAATAGCACCAACAGTTAGTTCTTAGAAAGGCTGGGGATATAGCTGGGTTCCAGAGTGCCTGTCTAACCTGTGGGCTCTGGGTTCCATGCCCAGCACTGAGGAAAACCAAACAAAATTTCTTGTATAATAGTTAGTTAGCCCTTCAGCTTGCCCCTGAGTTTATGAACCATGTCCACACCCATCATCTTAGTTTCTCCATGTGTGTCCCATATTTGATTAATAGGGTGCTTTCTAAGACGCCAACGTTATGGGATCACAAGCTAATTCGTTTAAATTTTACCAAGCAGTGAATCCTCATGCGTGATGTGAAGATACCAGAATGCCTCCCCACTGCCTCACCGACCTCAGGGGCCCATGAAGAGTGGTTAGCTTATTCAAGTCTCTTCTGTCTCCAGTGTTCTGCTTCTCAAAGTTTCTGCTTTTCCATGTCCCACCCTTTTTGCTCTGTCACACACTGAGTTCCTTTATACCCTAAGGGATGCTACCACAAGGTGGACATATCACATAAGGCTGAAATCTGGGAATAAGAACGGAGGAGAGGAAGTGACATGAAAAATAGCACAGCATACAATCTTTTTTCTTTTAAATTAAAAAATTAAATAACTGATTTATTTATTTTGAGAGAGAGAGAGAAAGAGAGGCAGAAAGAGAGAGAAAGAGAAAGAATGGGCATGCCAGGACCTCTAGCCACTGCAAATGCATGTATCCCTTTGTACGTCTGGATTATGTGGGTAGTGGGGAATTGAATCTGGGTCCCTAGGCTTTGCAGGCAAACATCTTAACTGCTAAGCCATCTCTCTGGCCATAAATTTTTAAAATATTTTTATCTGGGGGGGGATGGGGCATGCCAGGCCCTCTAGCCACTGCAAAGGAACTCCAGAGGAGTGAACCACACTGTGTATTTGGCTTTATTTACATCAGTACTGGAGAATCAAATCCAGGCCTGCAGTCTTTGTAAGCAAGTGCCTTTAACTGCTGAGCCATCAGCCCAGCCCCTTTAAAAATTTTTTATTGTAAAATCTATCCCATATACAGAAAAGTGCATAAACACAAATATACACTTTAATAGTTCATTCTAAAGTGGATAATAACAATTTTCCTTTGGGTGGTCTCAAGTATTGCACTTTTTCCTCCAGTCAGTTTGGATTAACACCTCCCTGTCATTTTTTAAAAATATATTTTATTTATTTATTTATTTCAGAGAGAGAAAGAGGGAGAGAGAATGGACAAGTCAGGGCCTTCAGCCACGACAAATGAACACCAGATCCATGTGTCCCCTTGTGCATCCAGCTTACGTGGGTTCTGGAGAATTGAACTGGGATCCTTTGGCTTTGTAGGCAAATGCCTTAACTGCTAAGCCATCTCTGCAGCCCCTCCCTGTCATTTTTGAAAAAGATTGCCTACGAGGGCACTTCCTTGTGATTCCAATCAGCATGCTTTGTAAGTGCTGTGGAGCTGTTTCTTATAGCTCAGGAAGCAAACAAAAGTTGCAAGTTTTAGGAAGTTCCTGAAACTCTCAAGATTCACCAGACCCCTCCCCAAGGTTTTATACACAGTAACAACTAACTGCCGGGAGAGGAGACAGATGGCTGAACTCTGCAAGGGAGCTGTAGGGATGCAGCTTTAGTCTTCGCCCATGCTGGTGGGGGCTTTTCCGTGATGCAGCTGCCCTTGAGTCATACGTGCTCTTGTATGTAACCCCAGTAAACTCACGGGGTTGTTAAGCTAGGCTTGGGTGGAATGGTTTCTTTTGTCTGTCGTCAGTGCCCTGTCTGAGGTGAATAGACCTTTGCTCATATGTCCCCGGGAAAAATCAGACAATAACATACAACCTCTCTCCTGGCCCCTTTTAAAGCTTGTGGAGTTCTTTGTCCCTGATTGGCTGAAGTTTTCCAGTGATATGCTTGGCATGGGCCTATTTTTATTCCTTGCCAGGGCTTGCTCACTTGTGCTCTCTCTCTTTTCCTATAATTTCTGTTGTTTCAATATTACATCTGGATTAATCTTCAATATTGAAATCTTTCTGTCTCCTGCTTTCTATCTTGAATTTTTTCTTCCTAATTTCTAGATTTCCTCCACTTTAATCTTCCATACCTTCTATTCCTGCTGCCATGGTTTTACTTGCCAAGGGTGTTTCACTTTAATCTTTGCATATTGATTTTTTATATCATTCTAGGGTGGGGTTTGCCAAACACTAACTGCGTTGGGGAGGGAGTGTCCTGAGTGTGACTTGCCAGGGAATTCCCAGCACAGGGCTGTAGGTTTTCCACCTGAGCTGGCCAGATTTTCCAGAAATCTTTCTAATCTCCTGCCTCCAGGGTAGAGCAGTGTGGTGTGTGGAGAGTGCTTAGTGGAAAGTTGGGGTGGGGTCCCCAACGTGCACATGCTCCTCAGCCTTCTCCGGTACCCACCCTCAGCTGAGTCTAATAGACCAACAGGGTGAGGGAGGCACAAAAGATCTAGGAATTAACAATTCTTCTCCTCTTCCTCCTTCTGCCCCTTCTCCTTTATTGTCCTCTGGCTAGAACCCAGGGTTTGGCACTTGCCACTGAATCACATCCCAGACCCTGAAACTGCTTCTTCAACACCCTTCAGACTTCCCCTCCATTCTAACTCTTCCCTCTCTCCCTGCTGCAGAGGCTGAGCACACTGGGCCTCTGAGACTTTTGCGATTGTGTCCATTCTGAGCTCCCCAACCCTAGCAAGAACAGGCTTTCAATGTTTCTTCTCTTTTCTTCCTCAGTCAGTCAATCTTTGTTTTCCTCATCCTTGTGATGTGGGTCCTGGTTTGAAAGCTTGCTATTGTTACTCTAGTGAGACTTGGGAGAAAGTGGTTAGATGTGTTCTGAGCTGCCACTTGAACTGGGAACTTCAAGGAGTCCTTGTCCTCAAGTCCCAGCATTGGCCTTCTGAGAGTGGGCACTGCCTTCCTGACCCCTCTTCACAAGCACTATGTTCCTTCCTGTTGCCTGGATGCTCCAACTCAACATCCCCAGTGACTTCATTTCTGACTTCCTCCCAGTTGCTCCATCGACCATCTGATGTCTATACTCAATACAAGAAACTGGAACCAATGGAAGCCTCCTGAGGGGCATCTTCCCCCAAGGGGATACTTCCAGACTCTGGCTGCACCTGGCTGGAGAGAAGAGCTGACCTCCAGGCAAAGGCTTCTGAGCTTGGCTCAGATCTCAGATCCAGGTTAATTCGATATTCCTAATATCCTGTGGTCCATTCCAGGACATGGAGATCAATAGAATAGGAGCCCAGAGAAGGAATGACTACCAGCAGAGGTGTCAGAGGAGGGCAGGATAAGTTAGAGAAGTGTCTTGAACAGGGCTGAGTTATAAAGAATGAGCAGCTCTGGGGAGAGTGGAGGAAGCTGGGAAAGGGAGGGTGGTTGTTTCATGCTAAGCAAAGTGCCTGTCAGGGCCCATGCAGCTTGTGCACATGACAGAGCGAACAGAAAGAACATAGCCAGGTCTGAGTCTCCCTGTAGCTTTGTTTGTTTGTTTGTTTGTTTTTTCGAGGTAGGTTCTCGCTCCAGCCCAGGCTGACCTGGAATTCACTATGTAGTCTCAGGATGGCCTCGAACTCACTGTGATCCTCCCACCTTTGCCTCCCAACTGCTGGGATTAAAGGTGTGTGCCACCATGCCTGGCTTCCCTGTAGCTTTTGAGTCAGTGCACCCCTAGACAGAGAGGCTGCTGGGCCAGAGCCCAGAATGATCCACACGAGGTCAGAGTAGCTTCTTCACTTGTCCTCCTAAACTTGTCAATATGCTCCCTTCCAGGGCCAAAGGGACCTTGTGGACATGGTTAAGTTAAGGACCCTGAGATGGAGAGAGAGTTTCTGGATGGTTTGCATAGCCCAGAGTAATCACAATGGTCCTTAGAAGAGTGAGACAGGAGGGCCAATGTCAGGAAAGTGTAATGGAGGTAGAGGTCAGAAAGTGAGAGAGCCGAAAAAGTTGCTCTGTGGCTTTGAAGAGGGAGGGAGCCAAAGTAAGGAAGCAGGTGGCACTCTCAGGCTGGGCAAGCCAAGAGAGTGAATTCTTCATGGACCCTCGAATAGCCTTGCTTGTGCCTTTGTTTACCCCCAAGGGACTTCCAGAACCATAAGATAACAAGTCTGTGATTTTGAGCTGTGATATAAGGCTGTAATAATTGGCTGCAGTTATAATAGGAACAATAAAAGAGCTGTGGTGCTTACAGGGAAGGGCTAAGGCACTTGGAGCCTAAGTGACATGTGTGGCATGGGGCAGAGGATGCCAGAAAGGTGGGCAGAGATGACCAGCCTCCCTAAGTCACAGAGTGTTGGTTGGCTTAGGCCAAAGGCCCTCACCTCATTGAGTGAAGAAGTGGGCATTGTGTTTCTGTAGGGTCCTTGCTGTGGAAGATGGGTTGGAGGCGGGAGTGAAAAACTAGAGGTTTAATGACAAGGGAGGGGATTGTGGCAGGGCCTGGGAAAGCAGAGCCTGCACACTCAAAACCCAGCAGAGTAAAAATTCTTTCTCTCTTTTCCTCTCCCCTGGTTCTCTTTCCTGCCTCACCCAGCTATGGGGTCAAAGGCCCCAAAGGGCCACCTGAGATAAGGGAATGACATCGGCGAGACAGCAGATTCTGGGAATGTTCCCAAGGTCTCAGCTGGAAAAGAGTAATTAGCTTCCTCTGTGTGCCAAGTACACACACACACGCACACACTCACCCCTGGAGGGGTTCTAACATGCCTATGGCCTTTGTGCCCATTGGCTTATTCACTCATGGGACCCAGGAAGGCTGCCCACTCCTGAGTCACAGGACTCCAAGCATGGCCTTTTGGGTTACACAGGCCAAAAAGCCAGGGGTGAGTTGCAGGTCAGACCCCCCCAGGTATGGATACACAGCCAAGGGATGCTTCGGTTACACCTGTGGTCACTGCTGAGGGGAGAGAAACTGGCTTCTGCTGGAAGATGAAGATCACTCAAGCTGGTCTGAAGCTCCAGCAGCTGGAGTATGTCCACCCTGCACACAGCCCCATGTCTGCTTGCCTGGAGCCACCTGCAGTTCTCCCTTCTCTGTAAACACCTGACTTTTCTCTGCTGTTCACCTTCCCTCCCTTACGCCTTGCCTGGTTATTGCCTCTGAACAGTCCAGGTGTCACATCAACAAACATCCATTCTTTGGGGACAGTCACAGATCGAGTGCAAGACCCAGGATCTGGTCAGATCTGCATGTGGTGAGCCCTGTGATCAGCTGGGGCTCTAGGGAGGCAAAGGACAAGAAAGCCAAGCTGACCCAGCCTGCTCAAGTAGATACATTTTACATGGGATTCTGATGCTGAGCCATTCCATGCCGGACTGCAGGCAAGGCTTCAGCCAGGACTCAGATAACCCAGGCAAGGTGTCCTGCTTTCCTTCTGCAGGTTCCACCCTCCTCCCCACTGTGAGCTCCATTCTCACACATACTATGTCCTGTGTTCCCAAAACAGCACCGGGAAGTTCTCATGCACTCATGTCCAGTTACGTATTAAAATTTAAATGTATATAAAACAAATATAAAAAAGTTTAAATCATGTAATTATATAAAACATGAGCATATTTTATAAAGTATAAGATAAACAGAATATATTAAATAAATTCAAACTTAAATAGATAAGAAACTCATATTTATAGTTAAAAGATAAAAGGGGAAAATGAGTTATTTTAAAATAAAATGTTCTCCGTCTCCTCTGCTTGCCTGGGACTTCTGGTGGGCAGAGGGCTGTGCTCATTGTAGATTAGAGGGAAAGCGTTAGAAACCCAAGCATTATCTTCTGATAAACAAACTGGATAAATTATGTGGAAGGTTAAAAAATGTGGAGCACTTTACCAAAGGAAGGGACTGTTATTCACAGCAGGGGTCCGTGACCTTGCCTTCCTTCTTTTTTTCCCTTTCCTCTTTCATTGTGTGTATATAGTAGATATTGTGTGTATGGTGTGGTGAGTGCATGCTTTAAGCACATGTGTGCATGTGTGTAGATTTGTGCCTCTTCATGTGCGCATGGAGGCCAAAGGAGAATCTTGGGTGTCCTTCTCTATTGCTCATGTGTTTCCTTGAGAGGAGTCTCTCACTAAACCTGGAGCTGGTGTTTTTGGCCAGACTAGCTGACCAGTGAGTCCCAATGATTCGCTGGTCATTCTTATCCACTGAAACACCTCCCTACCCTCTTCTCTTGATTTTTTCTCATGCCCATTCCCCATTTGCTCTGCTAACAGATTCCCTGCACCCTTTCCCTATAGGTTGAATGGAGCTAGCCTGCTGGAGAGCTAGGCACACATCTCAGTCTGGCTAATCAGAGAACTCTATAGCTCTCATCATGCAGACTGGTTCATAATTGGGTATGTGACTTTAGCTAGGCCAATGGGAGTCCTCCAAGGCCTTTCGGGTGGTACTCTAAAGAGTAGAGTTAGAAATAAAGATAGAGGCTGGAGAGATGGCTTAGTGGTTAAGGTGCTTGCCTGTGAACCCTAAGGCCTCATGTTCAACTCCCCAGGTCCCATGTAAGCCAGATTCACAAAGTGATGCAAACACACAAAGTTGCATGTGCGCACAAGATGGTGCATGTGTCTGGAATTCAATTGCAGTGGTTGGAGGCCCTGGTGTCCCAATTCTCTCTCTCACTTTCTCGCTTGCCCTTGCTCTCGCTCTCTTACATTTAAAAAAAAAAAAAAAAAGCCAGTCTTTGAGGCTTGCCTCAAAAGAAAATATTTAAAAAGAAAAAAGAAGTAGAGATACAGTCCTCTTGGCATGTTTCTGGACTCGATCCAATATTGCCCATCTTGAGTTCCACAAGCCGATGTATCATCTTTATTTGTAGCCTGAAGAGCCCCAATGGCTCATTGTCTCTCAAAACAAACAAAATCTTTCCTCCTTTCATCATTCCATGACTTTTTAAGACCTAGCTCAATTTCTCCTCTTCCAAGAAGTCTGCTCAGATCACCTCACCATATGTAATGCTAGTTCAGTTGCATTCCCTTGTCCTGCTTTCTCTGTAAGATTATAATCACATGTGTGCAGAACAGTGGATTCTTTTTAGAACCTTTGTGGTCCTCCCAAGTACTGGTATTAGTAATGTACCATGTTTGCTGTGAGAATCTTGTACTGGGGTCAACATCTGGGGAGGGGTAGGTAAGTGTGTAGGGTGTGCGTAAGTATTTCTGTGAGATCAGAGTAAAGGGAATGCGCGTGACTGTGTGTGCAAGCGCAGGAGGACTGATCAGAAATACAGGCTCTTTAGGTGGCAGGACCAGTTCAGGGACAAGTCCCTGCATGGCTAGTGGGAGCCTTGGAATCCAGGTGTGCCTAGTGGAGGACCCAGAAGTACCCTCTGTGTGGTATGGAGGGCTTCATGGGGTAGTTTGGGTAGGGACCTCCTTTATCTGTACGGTTCCATTTTGTCTCTTCATTCTGTTTATGTTAGCCTCCCCAGTCCTTGGAACAGGCTATAGTATATTGTTAGACCTAGGTATTAGTGCTAAGGGAATGAATGAAGGAATGAACCATGCGTATCCAGAAGATGGCCTGGTCAGAGTCCCCTCCTCTCCTCTAAGCAGCCTTCGTGCAGTCCGGCAGATGGGTGGTTTGTGAATGAATTTTTCTCAGTCCTCTCTCTGTGTTCTCTCTCTCTCTCCCTTCTTTTTCCCTTTAAGAGTCCCTTCCAAGTACATGATCCTCCACCTCCTGTCTCTTCTTTTCCTCTAGGTCTCAACTTGGACATAGGATCTCTAGGAAGCCTTGCTTTGGGCAGGTGTCCTGACAAAGTGTCTGCTGGCCATTTGTGGAAGTGCTTGTCCAGTTGTGACATAAATGCCGCGGTGTTGCTACTCCTCTCAGGCACGGAGCCCCAGCGCAGAGGCCCCTCAGAGTCCGTGTGGCTGACAGCCGCTGCCCATGTCACAAGGATGTTGGACTGCACGCGGCAAGTAGAGAAAGAATCAGACAGAGTGCTTATCATTTTCTCACTACAATAAAGCTGAAAAACAGCAAATGTGTGAAGTCGAGGACCATGCCTTGATTTCAATGGGATGCCAGTAGGCCTCCTGGCCTATAATCTTGAGGTGAAACACCCACCGCCTACATACAGTGTGCATGGTCTGTATGGCCTGTAGCATGCTGTGCAGCTAAGCTCTGATATTGGACAAGTTAGATGTGTTAACTGCACTTTGGCTTATGACAATTTCAACTTACAGTGGATTTAAGGGGACATAACCTCCTTGTAAGGCGAGAAGCATCAGCATGTGCTAGCCCCCCCCCTTCCTCAGTTTCCCATAACTTGAACTAGGTTAAACTGGGGACCATCGATACTTAGTTGAGTTTATGAGCTGCCGGAAGTCTTGAGTGTGCTCCTGCCAGTTATTAAGACAGGAAAGACCAGGTTGGGGTGGGGACAGAAATGGAAAGTTCTGCCTTATCTATGTTAATTCTGGATGTCTGATAGATAGCTGAAGGGAGGTGACAAGTTGATGTGAACCTGTAGCTCAGTAGGGAGGTCAGAGCTAGACACAAGTGTAGGAGGCATTGGCATGGGAGGGCGTTGAAAGGGGCTGTGAGATCATCCAGGTGGAGGAGGCTGGAGGACAGTGGAGAGACTGTGACCAAAGCCCCAGAGAGATACTGATTCGGAAGAGGAGAAGGGAGGGAGAAGGCTCCCCCAAGAAACCCAAAGAACATTCTGGTGAAAAGAGCTGGCAAACCAATAAGAAGTTGCCAGCAGGTTGACAGCTTTTTGAACACTTTTTGAGGCCAGACCATAGCAGTTTTAGTGGAGTGGTAGCATTAAAAAGGCAACTGTGGTGGGTATGGAGAGAATGGGAGCGCAGATGTAATAGTCAGGTGCTGTGTAGTGATGTGGAAGCGGTGGTCAGTGACAGGCTCCATAGATGATGGTGGTCCCAAAGGATGATAATGGAGCTGAAAAATTCCTATTGCCTAGTGTTGTCTATGTTTTTGTTTGTTTGTTTGTTTGTTTGTTTGTTTGTTTGTTTGTTTTGAGAGACAGAGAGAGAGAGAGGGAGAGGAAGACAGATAGAGAGCGCCAGCTGCCTCTCAGACAGATAGAGATGCCCCCTTGTGGTCAAGTGCGGCATTGCGCTGCATCACTGCATCTGGCTAAATGTGGGACCTGGAGATTGGAACCGGGTTCTTAGGCTGCTGCCTTAACCGCTAAGTCATCTCTCCAGTTTTCTATGTTTTGATATGATACTCTCCACTGTGTGTTTATTTTTAAATTTTTTTTTGGTCAAGAGGGTGGCAGAGATTTGCCAGCAGTGTCTCAGCTGCGAAATCCAGACTTTGGTCATGGCTTTGGCTCACTTTGCATCTGGCTAAACGTGGGACCTGGAGATTGGAACCCCCGGAGTCTGGAACCAGCGTTCTTAGGCTTAGGAGGCAGGCCCCTTAACCGCTAAGCCATCTCTCCAGCCCTGCCTACAGTATTTAATATAACAATGCACTGTGCAGGTTTGTATTGGAGCAATGGGCTATACATGTGTAATAGGATATACCATTGAGGTTGGGTAAATACACCCTGGGATGTTCACACAGTGACAAAGTCACCTAATGATTTAGTTCTCAGAGGGTGTCCCCAATGCTAGTGACAGATAATTGCATGCAGAGATTATGAAAGAAGCCACCATGATGGAGAGCAAAGACTGGAGCAGAGCCTGCTGGAGGGGAAAGGAACCTAGGGGAGGTTTCTGTCCTTGCTCATAAAGAGATGGGGGTTCCTAGAGCAAGCATGCATGGTCACGGGAGAGCTCCTGGAGAGAGGAACCTGAGGAGGCTGGAGTCTGTGACACAGGCTGATCTCAGCGGCAAGTGAGGCCATAGCAGGTCAGTTCATGGTTCCCGAAGTGGAAATGAAGGGGATGCTTGCTCTGTGCTCTGAGTCTCCATGCAACCTCAGAACAGGGTAAGTGGCATTAGAGGATGGAGAAGCGGGTAGAATGAAAATGACAGTGACATGTAGGAGGGAGGCAGTGTCAGCATGCTGTTTGCTGCTCCTCAGACATATTCAGATGAGGTCCTTGGACAATTAGAGCTGGGCTTGACCAAAGGGGAGGGGGTTGGATCTGCTCTGTAGAAATGTGGGGACTCAAGTGTTAGGCCAGGGCTTCCTGCTTTCTGGACCTGGATTGACACTTCTGTGGCCCCTGCTGATCCTAGATTCACCAAATGAGAAGTCTGTCCAGGCACAGGCAGCTCTTGGTGTGTCCTCCCTCATGTCACAGCAGTCCTTTCAGTAGCTAGAGGAGCTTCCTGGGGTGAACAAGAGCATGGGGATCATCAATAGGGTGGCCGTTCCTGCGCAGTAGCCCTCCAGCGTGGCAGAAGGAGCACTCCCACACAGTGCACCTAGAAGCACAAAGATCACACAGTGGCACACTGCGGCTCCAGCCCCAAATATGCTTGAAAGAAAAACAACCTATCCCGGTACCCAACCCAGTCACAAAGAGTGTCTCAGAAGGCAGTTTATTAGGGAAGATGTGTGGGTCTATCTCTCTCACCATCAGGCGCCCACTTGCCTCTAGAGAAAGGGCTTGTTCATTCTCACCTTAGTCATCTATCCCTCCCTGAACAACAGCAGCTGGTCCTTTCCTCAGCTTACTCATCCCTTCTGGTGAATCCTAGCACAGACAGGTGCTTCATAAATTCTTACTGGATAAAGGAACAAATGGGTCCATCAACGCTACCATTCACCCAAAGAAGAAAACCCTTGCCTTTTCTGTAGCCTGGTTGTTACCTCTCGGTGGTATGTCAGTCTTTGGGGCACAGGCCTGCTCCTCACCTACTGTGACTGACTGTAGGTTTCTCCCTCGGGAGAAAGGCCGTCTCTGCATGCTGAGCCACGAGGCTGCTGGCCAGTGTTCATGTGGAGAAGGCCCTGCTGTTTCTCAGAGGAGAGCTGATGAAGGCTCTGGGGAAAGATGGGCCACCCTGCACGCCTCCTGTCCCTTTCTCTGGCCCTGATCTCATGTCCTCAGCTGCTTCTCATTGCCTTGGTCAGGTGGGTGAGAGAGGGATACCCAGGCAGATTTCTGGAAGCCTGAGATTCAATCTCAGGGAACTCTGGCTGAGCCCTCCTGTACTGACTTTCAATCAGACCCAGAGCTAGGAGGAAGCCTGAGGCCAAGCCAGCTGAGGGCTCAGACAACAGATAAGGAGCCCTGAGTTGGCTCCAGTCTTTCTGGCTGGGGTAAGCCATGCTGCTAGGCTACTGAGCAGAGAGAGGCCCAGAGTCCCTTCCCGGGAGCTTGAGAAGCCCGTGGCCTGGCTGTGGCTAGCCAAGAAGGATCCACCTGGAGGAGAGTGGCGGGGCTTCACTCCACAAGTAAGCTGGTAGAGATGCACATGTCTCTATTGCATGGGTAGGCCCAAGGAAATAGCACCTGGAAGGAGGCCTTGAAGTCAAGCAGGAGGCTTCATGAGTGAGCTTGGTAACTTCTTGGTGACTGTATGCCTCTCTTGGGACTGCCATAACCACAACTGGGGCCTTTGAACAATAGAAATGTGCTTCCTCACAGCTACGGAGGCTGGAGGCGTTTGATCCAGGCATCACAGTTCTGGAGGTTGGAGGCCTACGACTAGGTATTTTCTGAAGCTGATCTCCTTGGCTCCACGACGGCCATAGCCTGTGTCCTCATGTGGCCTTTCCTTTTACACAGAGAGCAGTCAGATGGGATTAAGACCCCACCCTAATGGCCTCACGTTAGCCTAATCACTTCTTTGAAGCCCCTATCTCCAAATACAGCCATGTTCCAAGGTAGTAGAGGATTAGGGCTTCATGCATAAATTTTGGGAGGGACACATTTCAGTTAATAACAGTGACTATGGCAATGTTGTCCTAATAGTGACAGAGTGAGTTACACAATTAGCTGCTGGGCCCAAATAGTATTAATGCTATGTATGTGTGTGTATATATATATATCTTCCTGTGTGTGCATGTATGTGTTATGTATATACATGTGTGTACATACATACATACATGTATATGGGCACTTATATGCATATGTGTGTATGTATGTGTGTGCATGACATATTCTGCTTTTTACCTGCCAGGTCCACTTGCTTGACTTTCCCCAGAACTGAGGAGGAAGATGGGCAGGAAGGTGCCCCGGTGCCCCAGTGTTTTGGACTCTTGTGCCCACTGCCTCAGTTCAGCCAGGTCACACTTCAAGGATCTCACGGCCCAGCTGGAAGCTCCAAGCAGCCACCATGGCCTTTCCCTGGGCATGTGGGAGGAAAGTGAGGCTTTCCTGTTCCCCGGAAGGGACGTGATTCACAGGGCCCCGGGCTTATAGCTCACTGTCTTATCTGCCCTGACTCAATTGCTTATCAGGGTCTGACAAGCTGAATGTTTTGTCCACAATCTGGCAGGTCCCACCACTGAAGAAGGCAGGGTTCAGTCTCTGCTGGGACAAAGCCCCTCGAGATCCCTTGAGCTGCCTCCAGCTGGCCCCTCGAGGCAAGGGACACTCTGGCCTGGGCTCCACCCTGACCCCTTCTGAGGGCTTTTGCCCCTCTCATGCTAAAGGGGCTCATGACTCTGGCCCCTTTCAGGCTCTTCTACTTTGAACTGTCCCTGCCTGGTCCCACCATGAGGAGCATCTTGCCCAGTTGCAAGTTGACTGAGGCATTATTTGGGTTTCCAGTTGTAATGCTGCATCTAAACACTTCTAAGATGGTTCATCTCACAGGTGTACCAGCCCCATGGCCATGGCAGTGTGAGAGTCTCAAGGGCAAAGCCTTATTTTGCCTGGCCCTGGCAGATAAGGATATTCAAGGGTCTCTGGGATAGCACTGTAGCCTAGAGAGCTCATTTTGGTTGCTAGGCCTTCCAGAAAAATTACCACTTACAGACACTAAAGCAGGGGCCTTAAAGTGTGTCCCTGATGCTTCTCCTCCTTGACCACAATGGCCAGTGACTGGATGGATTCTCATATTGTCTCAGTCTCCCTGACAACCAGGTGGCTCTTCTCTATGTAGCTTAAACATTCAGGCCTGACTTTGTCTAGCCTCTATTAGAGGCCAGGAAAGGGTGATCAAGGCCAGGCATGCTGGAGCTGAACAATTCCCTCATGAGGCCCCCTGTCCTCTCATTGACTGTGTACAACCAGGCTGATAATGCACTTGACGGGAGCAAGTGTCATTACTACCATGTCACCAGATCAGCCACAGCAGCCAGGAGGTGGCAGACACCCACACATACTTGTGTTTGGTGAGTGACTAAGTGGGGCCCAGAGTGGTTCATTTTCCCTTCCCCGTTGCCCCTGTAGGTTTTGGTCAAAGTTTTTTCTTATATTTTATTTATTTATTTATTTGAGAGAGAGAGAGAAAGAGACAGAGAGAATGGGCATGCCAGGGCCTCTAGCCACTGCAAACCAACTCCAGGTGCATGCACCACCTTGTGGATACTGAGGAATCGAGCCTGGGTCCTTTGGCTTTGCAGACAAGTGCCTTAACTGCTAAGCCATCTTTCCAGCCCCTTTGGTCAAAGTTTTGCAACTGAGTTTCTGGGTGCAGGTGGGTCTACCAGAGTAGAAGAGGCTTCAGGTCTGCCACCTGCTGCTGCAAGCATAGGCCCTTCCAGGAAGAGGCACTGATTTGGGGTCCTCTCCTCAGGGACTGATTCTCCTCAGATCCGACCCAAGGTGCCCAGGCTCAAAGCTGACCCTGCAGTGAGAGGCACTAACTTGGCCTGGCCTGCTTCCAGCAAGAGCAGCGTGGGAACTTCGGCCTACCTAGGGGAGTGGGTGGAGCTGTTGCCCAGGGACAAACCCTGGAGCAACCTCTGATTGACACTTCTGGGCAAACCCAGCCTTGGTAGCTGCAGTGCAGCCATTTCTTCTCCATCCTCCTTTTCTGCATGGATTTCCTGTTCACATCGTTCCTTGGTGGGAGGGAGTCTTCGGTGTTCCCTCAGTCCCAGCATGACATGGACTGGGAGGGTGGGCTCTTCTCTTCATCTGTGGTCATTGCCTCCCTCCCAAGTACTGCAACACCTGTTTGGTTTAGAGAAGGTTCCCTTTAGAGGGTCTCCCATCCCTGCACCCCACAATCTCAGCATTTCTTTCTACTGTATCCTCTGGAGAAGGTAGTTTCCTGGGTTTTTGTGCACCAGGGACTGTGAGTGGGGGGACAAAGGGTCAGGGTAGGTGCTCACATCTCAGAAGAGCTGCTGCCCTGTGAGTAGTAGGTTGCCCCATTCGGCCAGAAATTCTTAGGCTGGCCTGGTCCTGCACAGCCTGAGGGGACAGGAAACTTGCCTTTCCTGCCCCCCACGCCCACAGTGTCTCTCTCGGGTGAGGGCAGGCATTCTCACCCGCTCTCACTCAGCTCTGGGGTTGGGTCCCAGTGAAACAAGTCTGTCCCGTCCAGCTCGCCTCCTTTCCCTTTCCTCTCTGGTACAGCCATAGTGGTAGGAGGTGTTAGAGTCTTGGATTTGAGTCTTGCCTCTGATCTTCCTGAGGTCTGGGCAGAGCCATTTATTAACCCAGTGGATTTCTTGTCCTCTAACCCAGGGGTCATGGTGCCTACCCTGGTCAGGTGGTTGTGAGAACCCCAGAGAAGATGTAGGGGTGGGCCTCGTGTGACGGGAGGATTCCTGGGATTGGCTGTGCCTGGCTTGACCCTTTCAGGACTGGACATGCCCCAAGTTGGACCTGGGCTTTGAGGACCTCTCTCTTGTTTCCTGCTCTGGCTCTCCTTGGAGCTTTGTGCTGATTTGGCCTTGAGGGAAGTCAATTATTCTGCCTCCTTCCCACCCCTGAGGCCCTTCTTCCCTGTTCCTCCAGGCCCTTGTGTCAGTCAAAGGCTTCCTCTTTGCTCAAAACATGCTCTCTCAAATGGTTGCCACTGTCAAGGGGCCATTATCATCCTGGGATCATCATCCAGCTAGCCCAAGGCCATCAGAAGTTCGGGTTGAATAACAAGGTTCTCAGGGGCTAGGCTCTCCATACTCTGACCTGGTTGACACAACCTTTGTGTCCTGTCCTCTGAGGGAGCCCAGACAGTGACACGAGCATCATTATGTCATCCATGTGCTGGATACTCCGTGGTTCATACACTGGCCTCACAATCACAGCGGGGTAGGTAGTACTCGCTCCACTCTCAGAGGAAGAAGGGAAGCTCTGAAAGGCTAAATGATGTTCTTTAGGTCATATGGCTACTAAATGGTAGAACAGGAACTTGACCCTAAATTTCATTTGCTTACTCCCCTATCAAGCTGCCTACTTCTGGAGGGAAGAAGGAGAGGGTGAGGAGTAACTTTTCAGGGCAGACATAGGGA
Source organism: Orientallactaga sibirica (assembly GCA_036365145.1). NCBI lineage: Eukaryota > Metazoa > Chordata > Mammalia > Rodentia > Dipodidae > Orientallactaga > Orientallactaga sibirica. The sequence continues at coordinate 10,978,335 of JAEOAD010000015.1, forward strand.
AGGCACTTCTCCAGAGTCTGGCTTAGTTGTCAGATGGACAACAGCTAGCTTTGTGGAGACATCTCTGGACTTTGAGCGTTAGCTTTTGGGGCCTGATTCTGGCCCTCTACAACTGAACCTTGGGAAACATTCAACCTCAGCTGAGCCCCTTGGCAGCAGCCCCTCCCCCAGAAGGCTTGCCCTTTCTTCCTCTTCTGTAGCCCAAAGGGGACCAAAGTTGTGACAGAGGTTGGATTTTTTTTTGTGGACTCAGGGCCATCTGTCATGGTCCAGGATACACCAGAAACATGATACGGCGTCTAACCTGGAGTCTGCCGACAGTACAAGTTCACAAAGTGCCTCTAACATTTACTGGGATGACAAGAAAGTTCTTTAATTTCTCTGAGCCTCAGTTTCAGCTTCTCCAAAATGAGTTATTTAAGGATTACATAACAAGTAAAGAAAATAAATTTTGCAACTGGTGTTGTGGCACACATCTTTAGTCCCAGCACTCGGGAGGCAGAGAAGTAGGAGGACCACCTTGAGTTCAAGGCTACCCTGATACTACAGAGTGAATTCCGGGTCAGCCTGGGCCAGAGTGAGACCCTACCTTAAAAAAAAAGAAAAATAATTTTTTCCTATTGAACTTGGCCTTTGATATATGGTCAATGAATTTTCATAGCACAATATTGTGTGGTGGTTAACATTCCTCCAGGTCTGGATCTTCTGGGTGAAATCACCTATGCAATTATTTTTTAAAATATATTTTATTTATTTATTTCAGAAAGAGAAAGAGGGAGAGAGAGAGAGGGAAGGAGAGAGAGAATGGGAGCACCAAGGCCACCAGCCACTGCAAACAAACTCCAGATGCGTGTGCCACCTTGTGCATCTAGCTTATGTGGTTCTGGAGAAATGAACCTGCATCCTTTGGCTTTGCAGGCAAACGCATTAACTGCTAAGCCATCTCTCGAGCCCTATGCAGTTATTTTTGCTCTGCACTGAAGGCTTGCAGGTGGGGTCCAGAGAGCAAGCACTGTTTATGAAGTAGAGGAAGCTTGGTGGGGCAGGAGGGATCACACCAACATGTGTTACTGCAGAGGCAAGAGAAACAGCCCTCTTCCCACAGCGGGTGCAGGGAGTAAGAGATGAGAAAGGCCAGAAGAAAGCCAATGGCTGTCTCATATCCCAGGACAGCCAGAGCAACCTCTCACTCAGAGGACTGCCCTCTCCTGGAACCCTCTCTGGCTTTTGCCTCTGTCTAGAGTCCCTTAAGGACTCTAAGGGTGTGAGCAAGGACTCTTAAGAGTGTGAGCTTCAAGGCCATAGCGAAGCGAGCTGCTTTGTGGCTTTTATGGAAGGCCACTGCTCAAATAAGGGTCCAGAGAGTCACAAAAGGCCTCAGTGCTGAGGGAAGGAGCCTATGTGTTGTATGAACTTTTTCTGAAGAGATTAACAAATACCCACTCTCCCTAGATTGAGCACCAGTAGCAGACCACACTCAAGTCTAGCTTGGTGAACCAATAAGTTTACTTAGGATAACTTATAGGAGCATGGGTAAAAGGCTACTTATAGGAACTTGGGCATTTCATGAGCTCACTGAAGAAAATGTCTTTCAGCAATCTTTGCCACTTATATATCCTCAAGGAGGGGCAGGACCTTGTGAGCCTTCTACCCAATCTTGTGCAGGTCCAGTGTGGTTAATCACAGCTGCTGAGAGCTTTGGTTCAAGAAGGCAATGGCCATGGGAGGACATTATTACACAATACTGTGCTTCCCACAGTAGGAGCAGGGAGTAAGAGGTGAGAGAAAACAAGAAAGCCAATGGCTGGCTGGTTGGCTCAGGGAACCCTCAGAAAATGGATGGAAGATGCCTAGAAGATCTTTCCACTTTCTTTTTAAAAATAATTAGCCAGGCATGGTGGCACATACCTCTAATCCCAGCACTTGGGAGGCAGAGGTAGGAGGATCGCCATGAGTTCTAGGTCACCCTGAGAATACAGAGTGAATTCCAGGTCAGCCTGAGCTACAGTGAGACCCTACCTCAAAAAACCAAAATAATAATAATAAATTAAATTAGTTATTTGGGGGGGGATAGGCAGATAGAGGGAATGGGTGTGCCAGGGCCTTCAAGCCACTGTAAATGAACTCCAGACGCGTATGCCACTTTGTGCATCTGTCTTCCATGGGCACTGGGGAATTGAACCTGGGTCCTTAGGCTTCTGAGGCAAGCTCCTTAACTGCTAAGCCATCTCTGCAGCCCGATGTTTCCACTTTCTATGCACCACATCTCAGGAGCCACCCCTAGCAGGGCATGCCAGACTGGGCTGCAGTCAGAGTTGAATCACAAGGAAAATAAACCTGCATAGAGGGACTGGTCAGAAGCTCTAGACCCAGCACACTTGTGCATTCTAGGAGGAACGCTCCCGCTTGATGGATTGGTTGGTTTAACTGGATTCCTAGAGCTGCCAGGCTTGGGGCAGCAACCCCAGGAGAGAGCTTGGGACAGGGAGAACATTTCCTGGGGCTCCTGCTGATTCACGAACTTAAGGCAAAATAAACTCCGGTTTTCCCCTGCCAAAGACAAGCTGGTAAGGGGAGGATTTAAGACCTGTCTGCTGGTGGGCAGAGTCAAGGTTTCCGGCAAGCAGCCTGCTCCACAGGTGACCAGACATCCTCACTACATGCCCTTGAGGCTTTGCTGGCCACAGCACGGCAGCAAATTACATGTTATTACAACAGTCCGGATGGTGAAGTCACCATAGCCCTAATCCTGTTTATTTCAATGACAGTTTTGCAGAGTAGCAAATCTTGCTGCAAAACCACGTTCCTTGTGGCCAGTTCCCTGAAGAAACCACTGTTAGATTGACTGCAGGCAGGGATCCTGGTGAAAGCCTCACTGTGCCATTTATCACCTCTTTTCTTTAGATGGAAAGTTCTTCCAGGAAAGCTTGCCTGTGTGGCAGATTGCCTCCTTCCAAGATGGCCTCCACAAATGGTGCCATCTCTTCTTGACATGCCTCCCATCTCAGAGGTTGTTGTCACCGCTCCTTGTGTGTTAATGAAGCTCTGTGACTGCTTTGATAAGTAGAAGTTACCAAAGGGTCACGATGTGATTTCCAAAGCTAAGTAAGAAACTAGCCATGCATATTCTCCTTGCCCCTTGTTCTCAGCATCGGCCGCCATGCTGTGAAGAAGCCCACAACACAGGAAGAGGCCACGTATGGCTGTTCTGGATGACAGCTCCCTTACAGGTCCCAAGTAGCCTCTAGTATCAACTGCAAAACATATGTATGTGGTTACTTTTGAGGTGTCACCAGCATCCAGTGCTGAATTGCCTCACAGTCCCTGCGTGAGAACTGCCCAGCTGAGCCCCGATAATGCGTAGAACTCTTAAGAAGGGTTAAGCAATCTTTAGTTATTTTAAACTGCTGAGGCTTGGGGTGGTTTGTGACAGCAGCAAATCCTCATGGGCACTGGTAGTTAACATCCATTGCCTCGCAAGCATCTCTGTTATTAAGAAATGGAAGTGGGGGGTACTGGAGAGATGGCTTCGTGGTTAAGGCACTTGACTGCAAAGCCTAAGGATCCAGGTTCAATTCTCCAGTATCCATATAAGCCAGATGTACAAGTGGCACATGCATCTGGATTTCGTTTGCAGTGGCTAGAGGCCCATTCTCTCTCTCCCTTTCCCTCTCTCTATCTCAAATAAATAAAATAAAAATTTTTAAAAATATTTTAAAAAATGGAAGTGGGACTGGAGTGATGGTTTAGTGATTAAGGCACTTACCTGCAAAGCCAAAGGACCCAGGTTCAATTACCTAGAACCCACGTAAGCCAGATGCAGTGGCTGGAGACTCTGGCACACCCATTCTCTCTCTCTCTCAAATAAATAAATAAAAACAAAATATTTTTTAGAAAATGGATGTGTACTCCTCCCTCCTAAGCATTCCCTGCCAGGCTCCGAAACTTCCTAACGTCTGGGTGATTCAGTCTCTCAAAGCAGATTTGAAAGCAGGAATTACAGTTGTCGAAAGCTGTTAGCTGCTGTAACATTTCTGAGACAGGCAGTTATGGTGTAGTAGAAAGCCCATGACTCAGCGTCAGGCTGACTCAGGTACAAGTTCCAATTCTGCCATCTCCTGGCACTGCGTCCTTGAATTGGTCACTTTACTTCTCAGTGCTTCAAGACCCTCTGTTATGAAACTGGACATGTGCCTACCTTGCTGAGTTGGAAGGATACTAGATTCTTTTTAACTAGTATCCTTGTCAAGAAAGGGTTTATGAAGCTGATATGCAGAAACCAACTTGTGTCACTGCGGTAACTGATAATTTGTCAAATGCCCATGAGGTATCAGGCACTTTTTGAAGCTCTTGATATATGCAGCTTATTTGATGGTCACACGGTTATCGTTATTGTCTGAATTTTATAGATAGGAAAAGTGGAAGCCGGGTGTGGTGGCGCATGCCTTTAATCCCGGCACTCGGGAGGCAGAGGTAGGAGGATCGCCAAGAGTTCAAGGCCACCCTGAGACTACATAGTGACTTCCAGGTCAGCCTGGGCTAGAGTGACACCCTACCTTGGAAAACAAAAAAAAAAAAAAAAAAAGATAGGGAAAGTGGAAATATTAAATCACTTTCCCCAGGTTACACAATTAGTAAGGCCTGGAATTTGAACCCAGGAAGTTTCTCCTGGAGCCCACTGTGCCACACTGCCTCAAGGTAAACGTTTAACTCTGAGTTATGAGTGCAAATGGCATGAATGCCAAGCTCAGCCCTTTCCTAAAGAACTTTCTGGAGAGAGCAAATTCATGAACTAATGAGATCAATGATGTGCTAGCACCAGGGGGAGACAGAGTAGGGAAACAGAGTAGGATGAACGTCATGCCCAACGGCCTCAGATCACTATGGAGTTGAGGTGGGGCTTAACCCAGAGAGCAGGAGGCTTTTGAGAAGAGGGCCTTTTTTGCAGCATCAGGCCAGTAGCACCTGGAGGCTCAGGGGAGCTGGAGAGAGGCAGCTATGGGGGTGTGCAGCATGAGGCAAGACACTTGATATTGACCCTCTTGCTTTTTTTTTTTTTTTTTTTTGCACATCATGTGTGCAGGTTTCTATGAGTGTGAGTGCCTCTCTGTGTATAGGTGTGTGCATGTAAACGTGAAGGTAGGAGGAAAATCTTGGGTGTTATCCTTAGGAACGCTGTGCACCTCTTTTCGAGACGGGCCTCTCATTGGCCTGGAGCCCACAGGTTAGGCTAGTTTGGCTGTTGGGTGAGTCCCAGGGGGCCTCGGTCTGTAGCCCTGCAGCACTGCAGTTGTAGGCATGTGCTGCCTGCCATGCTTGGTATTCTTATGTGGCTACTGGGCATTGAACTCAGGTGTTTGTGCTTACAAAGCCAAACACTTTACCCATGGAGCTCTCTCTCCATCCTGAACCTTGCCCTTTTCCCAGTCAAGGGATACTGTGAACCATCTGCCTTCCTCCCTAAAATGCTAATAAACTTGTGCAACCTCCCAGATGAGACACACAAAATGTTTGGGATCCAGAGATAGATGCTATAGCTAAGTTTTCTAGTTAGCAAAAGATGGATTTGTTTAAAGTTCTTTAAATAATCTCTAGCTGTTTTTCAAGACACTTTAAGAAGAGTCTTGGTCATTCCTTAGCTTCTCTTCATGTCTCAGAGTTAATCATAAACCTCTATTTTATACTGAATTGCAAAATAACAACAGGTTTGAGGGCACTGCCCTGTTGAGTGGTGGATTTTGCCCCTGTGCTGGGCAGTCCCAGGCTGCTGGGGTTTTTCAGTCTTTATGGTAGTGCTGTGTACAGGAGCAGTGCCATCCACAGGGTTGGCAGCTGTCACCTCTCAGGGTGATCAGAATGTTGGCTTAAAGCAGTTGAAAGACCTTGACTTGCTATTCTTGATCTACTTCAGATGCACAAACACATGCCGGAGGAGAGAGAAGTGTTTACCAAGGCCAGAGTGCTGAGCATGGAGACTGAAGGGCTCGGCTCATGTGAAGTGTCTGCAGCTTGCGACATGGACCTGGGCCTCTCCCTTCACAGGTCTCAATAGCTCCACACGTGGAGCAAATCTACACAGTCGGTAACCCATTAGAGGCTTTCTTCCATTTTTAAAAATTATTTATTTTTATTTATTTATTTGTTAGAGATAAAAAGAGAGAGAGAGGATGGGCACACCAGGGCCTCTAGCCACTGCAAATGAACTCCAGATGCATGTGTCACCATATGCATCTGGCTTACATGGGACCTGGAGAATCAAACCAGGGTCCTTAGGCTTCCCAGGCATGCACCTTAACCGCTAAGCCATCTCTCCAGCCCTTTCTTCCATTTTTTTTTGTTTGTGTAGATCCACTGTTATTTATTGTTATTCTCTAGGAACCTCAGACTGGGCTTTGTGGTACATGACTGTAATCCTGTCTCTTAGGAGGTGGAGCCAGGAGGATACTGAGTTCAAGGCCAGCTTCCGCTACATCAGTGAGTTCAAGGCCAGCCAGGGCTACATGAGACCTTGTCTCAAAAAAACCCCAAACAAAACAAAACAAACAACCCTGTCCCAGGTACTTCAGGACAAACTCGGGCCCTTTCTAGAATTCTACCACAACTGCTATTTCAGTCCCACAGCCTCTGTCCATATTTTCTCCTGATCCCAGACTCCTGAGGTTACACTGATAGATAATTTCCAGGTGTTCCTATGTGTCCAGCACATGGCCAGGCTCCTCAGTGGGGACAGCTAGGGCACAAGCAGACACTCAGCTTCCAGAATGTACTGTCTGGCAGTGTGGCTTGAGAAGGTGAGGCCAAGGCATAGAAACAGGGCCAGTCAGGATGGTGAGGGGCAGGGTGAGTACAAGGATCGTCAGGAGAGATGGCTGTGGGCATATGAGAAGAGATGTCAAGGATGAGGCCTGCAGTGACATAGGCTGGAGAGACAGTTGTTGTTAGCAATGTTCCAATTGCAAAAAACCCTGGCAGGAGCTGGGGACATAGCTCAGTGATTAAAGTGCATGCCTGGCAAACATGATGACCTGAGCCTAGAAACCACACAAGAAATCCAGGTGGCACATGTGTATGATCTCAGCATCAGGAAGGTAGAGACAGATCCCTAGGGCTTGATGGACAGCCAGCCTAGCCTACTTGGAAAGTTCCAGGCCAGTGAGAAATCCTGTCTCAAAAGAAGTGATGGCTTCCTGAGGAACAACACCTGGGGCTGTCCTCTGACCGCTACATGCACCTGCACACTCTTGAACACATACAAAAGCATACATACCACGGGCAGGTATGAGCAATGGATCCCCTGAAAATAATGAAGAATGCAGAGCCTGAGAACCCTGACTGGGGACCCTTGGGTTTGGCTGATGAAAGAAGTGTGGGCTCCTGCAGGAGACAGCAGGGATGATCTTGGGTTGGGGAGACCATCAAAAAATAGGCAGTGACATTCCCTTTGAAAGTGGGAGGACAGGGAGGAGGACAATGGAACCAATACTATGTATGTAAAATCAGAATAATATAAATTTTAAAAAAATGAAAAAAAAAGGCAGTGAATAGAAGGCTTGCATGTGGTGGAGGGCAGGAATCCTGGCCTGGTTCTGTCCAGGAGGAACTGAACTCCTGGCACAGTCCCCAAGGAGGGCAACAGGGAGCAGGCTGAGGGTGGAGCTAAGACATTTGTGAGTGGTGATGGCAGTACCTGAGCCCCCTCCTCAGCATCCCTGGAACCTGCCCAGGCTGAGTTCAGTCAGGACCTACTCAGAACCCTCCAGTAAGTATTCCAGCTCCCTAGGGCTCTTGCCACAGGGACCTGGAGCCACTGCAAGGCAGAAGTAGAAAGTGAAATATAAATGAAAACCGGAAGCCTCTCAGTCACCTTGAACTTGATCTCAAGCAGCTTCAGCTGAGAACACACTTCTCTTCTCGGGCCTCACATGCACAAGTAGCAACACAAGGAAGTTTCCTTTGCAAATTTACAAGGGTTGGGAAATGAGCATGAGCAGAGTGTGGGCTTCTGTGTCCGCACTCCCACTTAGCTAGCTGGTGTGAACACAGAGGTGTTCCAGAAAATGTGGCTCTGAGGAGTTTTAGGAGGTTCCTCCTGCTGACCTGAAATTGTTGGATGGCAGAATCCATGCCTGACCCACACCCATTCTTGTCTTGCCCAGCATGCCTTGCTCCCTGTGCTCTGAGAACCCACAGAAAGCACACTGCATTGGTAGGGTCAGGTCCCAAGAAAAATTATGACAAAGGCAGAGTCAGCTTGAAATTCTGGTCCTTAGTCCAGAGACCCCCTCCCCAGCCACCCCAAACTGGGGCAGGGGTGCACCTGGCATTTCCAGTAGACACTTTGTGCCAGTTTCTTGTCCAGGGTCACACAGCTGATGCTTTCAAAGTACAGGTCCTTGCAGCTGGCAGCTTTCAGCACATCCAAGATGACGTGGAAAGGCTACGGGGAGGACAAGGACAATAGCAATTCTCATTGCTTTGGCATGTACATAAACTTCTGTTTAGAAACCAACAAAGTGTCAGGGTCTCTGGTAATCCAGGGCCTGGCTCTCAGACCACTTCCCCAGCTGAGTCCCATCTTAACATGATTTCCCATCCCAGTGACTGTCTTCTCCCTGCATCCTGCTCACCCTGGAGAAAGGCAAGAAGCCGAATGTAGCAGACAGATTCAGGTTCGCTGAGATGCACTTCCAGACCGGGCACAGTCATGGAGGAAGGGATATTATTTATTGAAGCTTACAGATCCAGGGGAAGTTCCATAATGGCAAGAGAAGTGGCCTGCTCTCCAAGGCCAGGCAGAGAGAGCAAAAGCCAAGCCGCCAGCTACACAGCACACAGAGCAAAACTACAGCCAAAAGGTCACACAGCACACTTCAGGAACTCCTGCTAGGCACATTTGCATGTCTTTACAATGGAATCTCAAACCCACCATTAACACCTTAAGACTGGCCCCCAGTGACATTGCCTCTAGCAAGGTGATTGCAGATGCAAACTATAACTAGTAAAACACTGAATATATTGGGGGACATATATTCAAACTACCACACCGAACTTACCTTGTGCTTTGGGATTTCTTTGCATACCCATCTGGGAAAGCAGGTTCCACTCCCTGTTCATTTGAGAAGCAGAATCTCCAGGGAAGGGAGCTCTTCGTGAGGCCTTGCAGTTCCCTATGCCAGCCAGTCTGCGGCCTTGTCTCTATAATCTGACCACATCCTTGTTCATCCCTGTCCTGGAAGGCCCTGTCCCATGTCACTTCCTCATGGGTCTCTGATGTCTTCCTTCCTGTGCCCTCCATCCTGAGAGATGCCTCGCAGTCCAGGGCAGGACTGTGTTGACAGTGGAATTCAGTTAAGCACGGAGCTGGCACCATGTGCCTCAAGAGTCAAAGGAGTGGGAGCAAACCCCACATATCCCACCATGTAGCCTGAGAAGAACACTGGGTGCAGCTCCTTTTCTACCCTTCTCCCTGCCCTGCAATGCCCCTGGACCACAGGCTGAAGGTCTGGTCTTCATGGACATCATCAAAGTGTAAGAAATCAGCTTCTTTCCTGTGGTAGGTCCTCTACCAGGATGTAAATCAGGAATTCAGAGGCCACATGGGCTAGGGAGATAGCTGAGTCAGTACCTGAGACCCCCAGAACCCATGTAAAAAATGGTCTGGAGAGATGGTTCAGTGGTTGAGGTGCTTGTCTGCAATGGCTAAGGACCCAGGTTCAATTCCCCAGGTCCCACATAAGCCAGATACACAAGATGGCACATGCATCTAGAGTTCATTTGCAGTGGCTAGAGGCCTTGCCATGCCCATTCTCAATCTCTCTCTCTGTGCCTCTTTCTCTCCTAAATTAATTAATTAATCAATTAAAAATCTGGGCATGGTGACATGAAAACTTATAGACATGCACATCCCTTGGGCTTGCTGGCCAGCCCGTCTAGCCTACTTAGTGAGCTCCAAGCCAGTAAGAGACCCTCTCTCAAAGAACAAAGAAAGAAGATGGACGGTAAAGAACAACACTCAAGGCTGTCGTCTGACCTCCTCATGCCCAAGCACATAAGTCCATGTGCACCTACATGTACCTGTACACTATGCATCCCCCAGAATGAATGACAGATAATAAACGGGGACAGGAGAGGGCGGTACAGGAAGGAAGACATCAGAGGCCCACGAGGATGTGACATGGGACAGGGCCTTCCAGGACAGGGATGAACAAGGATGTGGTCGGATTATAGAGACAAGACCACAGACTGCAGGGCTGGCATAGGGAACTGCAAGGCCTCACGAAGAACTTCCTTCCCTGGAGATTCTGCTTCTCAAATGAACAGGGAGTGGAACCTGTCTTTCCCGGACGGGTATGCAAAGAAATCCCAAAGTATAAGATAAATTCGGCTTCTTGCCTTTCTCTAGCATGCTTTGAGTATATCGACTAGTACATTCGAAATTGGATATATCATAAAACCTAGACTCGAAATCTCCTTGCACTTTATAGCCCCAACAGGAGAGGTCTGTTTTGGTTACGCTGGGCAACTACTTCAGAATGTGCCCTTGGGTGTGTGGAAAGCCCTGGAAGTACGGGAAGTGCTTTGAGGGCGGCAGATAAAAGTCAGGAACATTCTGCAGAAGACACTCAGGTGGCTCTTGTGGACACCCAGGCCCAGGGGCTGTGGCTGCTGCAGAACTCAGGAAGAGAGCAGCTCACGTGACGTGTCTATGCAGAACTTGAGCCCTCCTGAGAGTGTCTTGGGAACTCCCACAGACCCAGACCACTTTAAGAACTACCAAGTTAGGAGTATTAGTGACCTTTCATGCTCTCTCTTCTTATCCAAAGAACCTGCACTGTAGGGTCCTTGCTCCTGGAAGGTTCTAGATGCCATTTATTATTATTTATAAATTCCTTCCCAACACTGGAATGTAAGTGGAGTTATGGGACATTGGAGCTAGTAGGACCTTATGGAGTCTAGCCCAATCCTCTCATTTTGTGTCATTTTACGTTATTTGTGAATGTGTGCATTTATGCATGTTCATGTGTGGGAGGGTGTGCATGCATGTAGACAACAGAAGTGACAATGTCGTCCTCAGTTGCTTTCTATTATTTTTGAGAGAAAGTCTCTCACTGAACCCAGAGGTCACCGATTTTGGCTAGACTAACTAGCCCCAGCAAGCCTTAGAGATCCACCAGTCTTTGCCTCCCCAGGGCTGAGATTACAGTCACACACCATGGCCGGCATGTTGTGGGGGTGCTGCAGATCTGAACTCAGGTCTTTATGCTTGCACAGCAAGCACTTTATCTACTGAGCCATCTCTCCAGATGAAGCTCGATAACCCAACTTGGTCAATTTGATAAACACTGAGCCCCCATGATGTGACGAGTAAAATTAAGCAGAGTAAGGTGCCAGGGACCAATGGACTGGGTGTTGTGTTATATAGGGTGTCCAGGGACAGTCTCTCCACATGGTGACTTTGGAGCAAAAGCCTGAAGGAGGTATAGACAGTGAAGAGACTAAAATCAGAAGATCAGAGAACTGAGAACTCGACACTAAAGGAGACTTACAACATGACCTCCGAGGCTCAGGGAACATTGCAGAAGAGGCGGCAGAAAGATTGTAAGAACTACAGGGTGGGAAGGAGTATCCTGAGGCATTGCCCGCCCCCCCCCGAGACCAAGTGGTGCATTCATGACCCCATAGTGAATACCAATAACCCCACTCAGGAGGACCCTCAGTGGAATGGGAGCAGGAAAAAAAAAACATAAGCATATACCCTGATGGAAATGTAACCAATATGCACTATGTTTACACAGTAAAGTTATCAATGAAAGCAAACTAAAAAGCCCAAAAGAAGCAAGGAAAGAAATCATGTAACAGTTAGGGGAAAGGCTCTGGGCAGAGAGAAAAATAAATGTAAAGATCCTGAAATCTGAGGATGCCTGGCATGTTGAGGAAATGGGAAGTCAGTGTGGTTGGGACCAGGATGTCAAGAGCAGTGATAGGAATAGTAGGTGTACCCCACAGCCACTGTGAGGATTTGAATCTTGTTCTGAGCAAGACAGAAAGTTGCCAAGGGCATTTTAAGGAGAGTTGCTGTATGCAGAGTAGGTCAAGGCAGGAGGACTAAGGTGTGTACAGGGTGGAAGAGAACAGAGGCGCAATGTGACCAAGACATTCTAAGTGTCCAGGCAGTGTGCCATGTTCAGGTAAGGACAGACAGTGCGAAAGGAGGGATTCCTTGAATCCTAGTGAAGCTTATAGATGCAAGGCATCTTAAACTCAGCTCAGTGCGGCAGGAAGCAAACACTGAGCCCATTCCAAGGCTGTGTGTGGATGGCAAGGGCTAGGTCAGGGATAGGTCTGCTTGGGACAGCCAAGACACCAGCCTTTAGACTCTGGAAGAAAGAATAGCTGTTACCAGTTTCTGCTTAAGGGTTCAAAAGTATCTTACAATGTTATTGTAGTTGCCAGAGCAGGTGCCAAGCAATGGTGGATCCAGAAGATGGGCAAGAAATGTTTCTATAGTAAACAATGTTTATACAGTAAGAGATGGCTGTGATGTTGTCCTTGAACAGTACACCCAGCCTGCAATGGCCCTCTCTGGACAGGGAGTGCCCACTTGTACTCTGCTGCACACAGAGTATTCCAGGATCGTGATCCATTGACTGTTTCAGTGCAGTGTAGATCCTTGGGCTAGGGAAAGAAACGAGAACCAGAATGCCAAAAACTGTCACTTTAAAAAAAAGTTCATTTGGGGACTCAGGGATTGCTCGGTCATTAAAGTGTTTGCTTTGCAAGCATCAGGACCTGAGTTCGATTCCCAAAACCCACATGAAAAAAGAACCAGGTATGGTGGCCTGCTCTTAAAATCCTAGCACTGGAAAGGTAGAGATGAGCTGTTCCCTGGGCCTTGCAGGTCAGGCAGTCTATCCTACCTGGCAAGCTCCAGACCAGTGAGAGACCCTGTCTCCAAAAAAGGTGGATGTGTTCCTGAAGATGACAACCAAGGTTGTCCTCTGGCCTTCACACACATGGACGCGTATGGATATATGAGCAAATTCACACACCCCACATGACTATGCATGCACATGCACACACAAAATTTGCTTTCAGTTCCTAAATCTTTCCACAGACCTGTGGCCTATGTGACCATATTCTTTTTTTTTTTTTTGGTTTTTTCGAGGTAGGGTCTCACTCTGGCCCAGGCTGACCTGGAATTAACTATGTAGTCTCAGGGTGGCCTTGAACTCTCGGCCATCCTCCTACCTCTGCCTCCCGAGTGCTGGGATTAAAGGCGTGCGCCACCACGCCCGGCTCAAGTGACCATATTCTTAACCAGCAGTTCTCAAAGTGGTCTAGCATCCCTTGGGGGTTCCCAAGAAGGTCTCAGGGGATCGCCAGGTCAAAATGTCTCCATAACAACATGCAGACTTCATTTCAGCCTTTTCGGTCTCACTGTCACATACATGGGATGTCCCAAGGCTACAGGAACCCACACAGTAAGAGATTAGCAACAGAAGTAGACATGAAAATCAGCTGTTTTGTGCTAATCCAGATATTAAAGAGAGATTTGCAAATGTGAAATAATGCCATTTTTGTTATCAATTCCTATACAAATATTTTGTTGGTACAAAATGCTATTTTTTTCCAAGATGCTATTTAAGTGACTTACAAATGTTTGTTTTTAATTCTCTATGTTGATTTCTAAAATTGAATAATTGGATAGAAGACTTCTCAACATAGTGTGCTCCCCAGTTTCTGGGAACGAGGGTAGTGGGAAAAGACACAAACCTTTGTCCTGGGTAGGGTTGCTCATGGATTCAAAAGTCCCCTACTGCTGGTACGTCTCTGGGCCATCTCGCCCCACGGAAGTCACGTGGTCCGAGCTCACCATCGGTTCTGGCAGATTTGGAGATGAAAAAAATACAGAAGCATGTTGACAACAGGGTGGACATTACACCGCAGCGACACACGAGGGCGCTCTTGCCAACCAGCAGACTTGTAGCGCTAGATACTGATAGAAATGTTCTATTCACTGCATTGAAAAGATTTTGAGTCGCTTGTCTGTGTTGATTTAATATTTACCTCTCTGTGTTAAATATGTTGTTAGATCCTCACTGTTCCATCATCCTGGCCTGGGGTATGGCACTCCTTGGTCACATTTCACTGGCTCCTCAGGCGGTATCATGGAAAAGAAGGACATCATGAGGCTGACATGGTCTCCCATAGTGGCTGCTGACATATTGGCCTCGTGGAGTTCCGATAAGGATGGACGGATCCTTTTAGGACATCAACCCTCGTAGAGTCCTTCAGGAGGCCACTCCCAGCTGTGGTTGATGTTTCACACATTATTTTGTGACACTTTGCAAAACCATCTCCTTCATGGTTCTTGTCTCTGTCACAACCCTGAGGTTTCCTATGCCAGAGACATTCCCAGCGAGGAAAAAGACCTCTTCTAGCAGGAGGGTTATGGTACACACGGCATGAGAGGTGCTGGTTGTGTCAGGGCCTAGTTTTCACAAACGACCCTTCTCTAGCACCATCAGGCCCAGCTTGAAGCTTTTGGGGACACAGTTTTTATCTTTTTAAAAAGTATTTATTTGGGCTGGAGAGATGGCTTAGCAGTTAAGGTGCTTGCCTGCAAAGCCAAAGGACCCAGGTTCAATTCCCCAGGACCCACGTAAGCCAGATGCACAAGGTGGTGCATGTGTCTGGAGTGCATTTGGAGTGGTTGGATGCCCCGGCATGCCCATTTCTCTCTTTCTCTCTCTCTCCCTCTTTCTGCATCTTTCTCTCTCAAATAAATAAAAATAAAACATTTAAAATATTTATTTATTTATTTGTGGGAAGTCATGGGCACTAAAGTCCTCTTGCCATTGCAAACAAACTCTAGATGCATGCACTCACCACTTTGTGCATCTGGCTTTATGTAGATACTGGGAAATTGATCCCCAGGCCAGCAGGCTTTGCAAGAAAGTGCCTTTAACTACTGAGCCATATACTCAGCCCCATCTTTATTTTTTAATCTTTTTTATAGATTTATTTTTATTTATTTATTTATTAGAGACAGAGAGAAGGAGAGAGAGAGAGAAAGAGAGAGAATGGGCGCACCAGGACCTCTAGCCACTGCAAAAGAACTCCAGATGCATGTGCCACCATGTGAATCTGGCTTATGTGGGACCTGGAGAATCGAACCTGGGTCCTTAAGCTTCCCAGGCATGCGCCTTAACTGCTAAGCCATGTCTTCAGCCCTATTTTTTATCTTTTGAAAGAAATTCTGCCTGGGTAAGTGGGCTTTTATGGGAGCCAGGTGACACAATGGTGTGATGGGCATTGTCAAACATCATACTGAAGTGTGGGTGTTTTTGGAATTTCTTATCATTCCAGTTTTAGGGGAATATGGAAATTATAGGCTTTTAATAGGGAAAAGGTAAAGTCTGTCTTATGCTTTAGAAAGATTTTTCTGATGGCTGGTGAGGACAGTCTTTTGGAGGACAGAGTAGATGGAGAACAATAGGAGGCAGCTGAAAGCAGCCAGGCAAGAAGTTATGGAAGTGGACTGGGAAGATGGCTCAGTGAATAAAAATGCTTGCTGTGCAAATAAGAGAACCTGAGTTCATTCTCAATACCCATTTAATAAGCTGGGCTAGAGTGAGAGCCTCCCTTGAAAAACAAAAAAAAAACAACAAAAAAATCAAAACAAAACAAAAACCCTGGGTAAGGGCTGGAGAGGTAGCTTAGCGGTTAAGGTGTTTGCATGCAAAGCCAAAGGACCTCGGTTCAATTCCCCAGGATCCACATAAGCCAGATGCACAAGGTGGCATATGCCACCTGGAGTTTGTTTGCAGTGGCTGGAGGCTCTGGTGCACCCATTCTCTCTCTCTCTCCCTTTTTCTCTCTTGCTCTCTCAAATAAAATAAAATAAAATAAAATAAAATAAAATAAAATAAAATAAATAAAATAAAATAACCCCCCCAAAACAAAAACAAAAACCTGGGTGAAAGCTGAAGGGGAAGAGGATGGTGGCATTCCCTACACTAGTTATCCAGGTCCCAGGGATTTGCAGGGATTTTTGAGAACATCACAGACCTGAAAGGAGACTTATTTATATGCTTGATAAAATTCTGGCCTTTAAGTAGTGATAGTACTTGAAAACCTAACCAAAATAGACAACAAAACCAAGCAGCAAACCAAGAAGACAATGAAGGAAAAGCATAAAATAAACAAGCAAGAGAATGTCAGTGTAGTATATACTTCAACTATGAATGTCATTGATAGTGTAGTAATGTAAATGAAAAATAGTGAACTAATTAAAACTGTACTTAAAAGCATAGAACACATGTTTATGTAGAGTATACATATATATAGTATACATAAGCACATGCTTATGTATAATGAATCACATTAAAAGTGGAAAGACCTGCTAGGTGTAATGACATAATGCCTGTGATCCCAGTACTTGGAAAACTAAGGTGGGAGAATCACGTGTTCCAGGGCAGCCTAGGCTACATCATGAGCCTCAACCAAACAAAAAAGTGAGAAAATCAACTAATAATATTAGCATACTATTTAGAATTCACCAATATGTACATGTTTTTGGTGTGTGTATAGTATGCATGTGTGTATGCATGTTTGTGGTGCATGTAAGCACATGTGTATGTGGTATGTGTGCATGTGGATGGAGGCCAGAGGTCAATGTTAGGTGTCTTCCTCAGTCACTTCACCACCTTATTTTTATGACACAGGCCTCTCATTGAACCTGGAACTCACAATTTGACTAAACAAGCTAGTGAGCAGGCCCTGCCGATCCCCAGTCTCCACCTCTCCAGAGCTGTGATTAGAGATGTGTGCTGCCACGCCTGGCTCTTGTGGGGTTGCTGGGACCTGAGCTCAGGTCCTCATGCTTGCACAGCAGGCACTTTACCCACAGAACCTTCTCCCCAGCCCATTAACATGTGGATACTAAAGAACTGGCCTTTTTGACTACAGAAACTTAAACCCTAGACTATGATGGCTTCTGCTCCTTCCTTCTGCCCACCAAGACCATGAAGACCTTGCTTGCTTCTTCTGCTGGGCTCATGAGCATGCTCTCTCTAGAATGCTCCTAGTTGCTTGCTGGCCCCCCTACTGCTCTGCCCAGTTCCCATGCTGGTCATCAGATCCTTGTTAAAAGGCAAGATTGGTACAGGAGTCAGACTTCCTGGGAAGGTAGAAGGGGAACTCATTGAGATATTCTGAGTGTTCTCCCAGTGTTAACTCTTTCCCACTGTGGGCAGGCAGCTAGCCTTTAGGTTTATTCCTGCCAGAGGCACTTTTGCAAAGCAGGCTTCGTTTGTCTAACTTAAAAAAGAAAAGAAAAGAAAAGAAAACAGAAGAAAAGAAAAGAAGAGAAAAGAAGAGAAAAGAAAAAAGAGCTGGGTGTGGTGGCGCATGCCTTTAATCCCAGCACTCAGGAGGCAGGCAGAGATCATTGTGAGTTCGAGGCCACCCTGAGACTACATAGTGAATTCCAGGTCAGCCGGAGCTGGAGTGAGACCCTACCTCAAAAAAACAAAAAAAACAAACAACAACAACAACAAAAAAATGAAAGAAAGAAAGACAAAGAAAGAAAGAAAGATAGAAAGAAAGAAAGAAAGAAAAGAAAGAGAGAGAGAGAGAGAAAAGAAAAAAAAGATAAAAAGCCCAGCCAGGTGTGATTGGCTCAAGCCTTTAATCCCAGCCTTTGGGAGGCAGAGGTAGGAGGATCACTGTGAGTTTGAGGTCACCCTGAGACTACATAGTGAATTCCAGGTAGGCCTGAGCTAGAGTGGGACCCTACCTCGAAAAACCAAACCAAACCAAACCAAACCAAACCAAAACCCCCAAAACTACAAAGCCAAAGCTCTTGAGAAAGATGGTGCTAATGTCCTGCAGGGGGCACCTTTGAGAGGAGCATGAAAATATTTTCTTCTCTTAGCCTGGAGAGGGCTGGGAAGACTTTGAATAAAAGGCAGAGCCATGGTGCACCTGGGTCACCTAATTCCTGGGGTGCCAGCCTTGCCCAGATACTCCTGTGCAAGAAACATCACATAATACCACAAATCCACCAGACTGAAGGGCTGGAGCCAGGCTGCCTCCTTCAGCACAAAGGAGCTCCATAAGCTAAACTCAAGATGATCTCAAAGAATGGAGGAACTTCTCTTTTCAGACGGCGGTGACCCTTGGGGTGACTCATAAGTCACCAAAGTGCTGAGAAGAACTGACAGTGGAGTGTTCCGCACAAAATAAGACATCTCTATCATTCCCTTTCAGGCTCAGGGACCAACATGGAAGAGGCGGTAGAAAGAATGTAAGAGCCAAAGGAAGGGGAGGACTAATGACATTACTGTCTTCCAGACACGGTGGCCTTGATATTTATGACCTCTCAGTGGCTGACATAATGGGAAGGAAAAATGTTGACATCAAAATAGGAAAGCTTTGTAGAAAGAAGAGATTCGGTGGAGAGAGGATTTGGGAGGGGACTATGACCATGATATACTGTCTCTATGTGTGGAAATTGTTTTAAAAAAGTCAAAAATAAAAAAGATTGGAAGCTCAGATTCAGTAGAGCATCAGAACCCATGGCTCCTCTATGGAGCCTGAGCTGAGCGCTTGTGCAGGGCTTTTCTCTGCAGGTGGGAAAGGCTTTTGTTTCTGGGGCCATAGTACCATGGAGCGGCCACGTCACACTGAAGACTGAGCTGAGAATGGCAAAGACTTGCTGTGGTGGGGTGGGTAGGGAGGAATGACCTTGATTGGTTTGGGCTGGTTTGGAGTTATCTTGGGTCTAAGGTCCTTGGCTTCATAGCCATCTGGTACCTGAGCATGACTACAGGTAAATCCCCACTGCCTGCATCACACTTGCCTCCTGGCATCCCACTTTCAGGGTTTCTGCGGTGTGCTGTGTTGTGGTGCATTAAACTAAAAGGAAGGCAGAGCTCAGCAAGATGGCTCGGGGGCACGGTGCTTCTGCCTAGGAGATACAGAGCTCCTTCGGAAAGCACTTGAATATGGGGCAAGATGTGCCCTCAAGAAGAGGCCAGTCATGATCAGTTCGAACCAACAAGAATTTCCAGCCTTGAAAGCGAGGAATGGCTGAAGGTTCTCAGTGCCCATTACCCAGGTTTGCCGGGACCCTGCTGTCTTAAACAGGCGAGTTTGGCCGGTAGTTAGGTCAAAGAATGAGTGCCTGCCTTAAAGCTTGGGAGGTCCTAGGGCTGGGCATAGTGTAGCACTTTCCAGATAATGTGGCTCTGAGGATACCTGAGAAGACACACAGCGTCCTCTCGTGGCTTCTCATAGGGAAACCCACTCACCATCCTAGAGGAATTCTAGCACCACCTTTGTCAATGGTGCCTAAGTTTCCCAGTGATTCAAGTGGCCCCTGGGGGCTGGAGAGATGGCTTAGTGGTTAAGGTGCTTGCCTGTGAAGTCCAAGGGCCCAGTTTCAATTCCCCAGAACCCATGTAAGCCAGAAGGACATGGCGGCGCATGGATTGAAGTTCGTTTGCAGTGGCTAGAGGCCCTGACACACCCATTCTCTCTCTCTCTTAAATAAATAAATAAATAAATAATATAAAGTTACACTTGGTAAAGATGGCAGAGCTAGGTGAGGTGTGACAGCAGACTTCAGGTGGGTCATGGAAGCATCATCCTCCAGAGTCACTCCATAAAGACACCAGCCCCTCCTCATTGAGCATGTGCCTTTGTGAGAATTAGCACAGACCTCAGGTCTGAGCAGGGACACTATGGGAAGTCATTGTCCTTCTGGTCAAAACAGGGCATGATAACAAGGCTCCTGCCCAAGGCCAGGTGCCTATGGCTAATGGTCTGGACAGGAAGGCAAAGGCAGGCCAGGTGTGCAGAGGTGAAATGGAGGGTGCCACAGGAGGGGTGAGGGCAATGAGTTATCCTTGTCAGAGCAAACATTCTTAAAACTCAGAAAACTGTATCGAAGAAAATCCCTGTCACCTCAGCATTTGAACTTCAAGCTTCTGAAAGTTAAATGTAGAGGGACCCTGGACCCAGAGACCACCTACAATCCCTCCTTTGGGCGTCGTTGGGGGGTCTTGCTGGCCAAAGGAAATGGGTGTCTCCCAGCTGCTGGAGCCAGCTGCTTTCTCACTAGCTGAGGCCCAGCCCAGGCATGGCCCACTCACACAGCCAGACCCATGGGTGGGGATTCCTTTCTTCTTGCTAAGATTCAGCAAGGAGCTTTCCCTGGCTCCCAGCCCCTGGAACTCTAATAGGTTCCAAGTGATTGTTCATGGAGTCACACTCCTTTGAAAATGTTTCTTGAGAACTTTTTCTGCCTCATCCTTAACTTTCAGTGGGGGTGGAGGGCAAGGGGTAGAGATAAGTCTGTAAAAAGAAGAAAACAAGCCCATGAAATGTCTCCCCACCCCCATAGTTGGGCCAGTTCTCTTAATCCCCAACAGCTGTCTCTCCTGTGCAAAACCTAGCCTCCTTTTGGCCACAACCTTCTCTGGACACCAGCT
The DNA here is from genome assembly GCA_036365145.1 of Orientallactaga sibirica. Classification (NCBI taxonomy): domain Eukaryota; kingdom Metazoa; phylum Chordata; class Mammalia; order Rodentia; family Dipodidae; genus Orientallactaga; species Orientallactaga sibirica. The sequence goes on from JAEOAD010000015.1 coordinate 10,998,833, forward strand.
GCTTCCTGCCTGCCTGCCAGAGGTCTGTTGTAGGTCCCTTCTTTTCAATCAGCCATTCCCAGTGGAGCTCAACAACACTCCTATATGTTAATGTTCCAACCATTAACAGAAAGTGACCTGCTAGGATGGATGGGGGTCAGTTAAAGCATCAAGGGTCTGAAGGGACCACAAGGTGCCAAAGTTGGAAGTGGCCGAGGAAGGATCTTTTAGGCTCAGATGGCAACGTGAGCCAAGAAGGGAAGGACAGGCTAATCTAAACATCACAACATCATGTGCTTTCAAACATCACAGCCTGCCGCCTCGCCTCATACCTCATACTGGGAACACCTCAAGCTGAACCCAGAACTTTATGGTTTCCCTAAGTGGGGAAGCGAATGCAAACAGCTTCTGACCCCAGACATGGAGTTTAATTATCCTTTAGGGAAAATTCTTCTTTTCTCTCTCCCTCTCTCCCTCCCTCCTTTCCTTCAACATCAAAAGGAATCTTTGAATAGCTTGGTGGTGCACACCTTTAATCCCAGCACTCAGGAAGCAGAGTAGGAGGATCACTGTGAGTTCAAAGCCAGCCTGGAACTACAGAGAGTTCCAGGTCAGCCTGGGCTACAGTGGGTCTCTACCTTGAAGTAAGATGTCTACCTCAAAAAAGCAAACAAAAAACCTAAAAGGAGCCTTTGAGTCCCCAAAGTAAAATGTAACCATTGTTCTTGTGGTAAATAGTAAAGAATTGTGTATAGATAAAGAATTATATACAGATGTGTCTAAGCTGTCATCTGAGTTGCTGGGATTTGTGGGGTGGAATGCAGAAGAAGGGAAGCAAAAAGCTCCGAGAGCAGTAGATCGGTGACACCCCTGTGTCCTAACTGTTATTTTCTCATGGAGTGATGGGTGATTGCTGGATAGAAATACTGAGCCAGACAACCTGCCCTTTTGCCTTCAGTAATATGAAAATACCTAATTATATATCCCCATGGATAATGATATAATATTATCTTGAAGGTCAAGGACTACTTCTAAAAAGTAAAGATATTATGAACACTGCTTAACCAAAGTCCAAATTCATAGTTGGGATGCATTAAGTAGATGTCAGTAAGCTATATGTATGTCACCTGTCTGCAAGCTGACCTTCTGGCATATTGCTAGGGGACACTAGGTGGGGAAAGGTTGTGCTGTATAGGGGTATGCAGGCTGCACAGAAGGAGGAGGCTAAGGGGGTGCTCCCATGAGGGTTTCTTTGGGATGCAGGCTCTCCCTCGTTCTCAGAGAGACAGAAAGGATCCACACTACCCAGGTGTAGGCAATGGGCTTTGGTGGCCTGCAGGTGGTCACATTGCTGAGATTTCTTCAGGCAACTTGGCTTAAAGTAGTAGGCCCTGGCTGGGGGAGCCAGAATACAAGAACCCAGGAGTGCCAGGACATTCACAGTAGACCACTGCACTGGGGAACTAGTTGGGTCTTACTGTGATTTAGATGTGAAATGTGTCTTCCATAGGCATGTGTATTTGAATACTTGGTCTCCAGTTGGTGGTGTTGTTTTTGGAGGGATGTGGTTGTCTTGGTGCTTATTTTTGAGGGTTCTAGCCCAGCCCACTTTCAGCCCAAGCTCTCCTTGTCTCCAAATCTTCCAGGATATAGCAAGCTTTACCTCATACTCCTACACTAGAGGAAAAAGCCTGGCTTGAGGCTCTGCCATCTCTGAGTCTCCTCACCATATGTCTGACCTGTGGCCCAAAATAAACCTCTCTTAAGTTGCTTTGGCAAGTCACAGAAGCAAGAAAAGTGACCAATACAGATCCCCAGAAAAATGACCAAGAAATCAAATGCATTATAATGCACAGCGATCAGAGATCTGCCTTATGTTGGCCATGACTCCAATTCACTGATGTCTGGGGTTTCAGTCTAAAGGAATCATTTCAATGCTCTGTGCTGATAAAAATGGGAAGTAGGGCTGGAGAGATGGCTTAGCGGTTAAGGTGCTTGCCTGCAAAGCCCAAGGACCCATTTTAAATCTCTTTCTAGATACTGCGTAAGCCAGACACACAAAGGTGAGGCAAGCACAAAGTAGTACATGCCAAGTAGGTGGCACAAGTGTCTAGTGTTCAATTTTAGTGGCTGAGACCCTGGCATGCCAATTTTCTCTTGCTCTCTCTCTTTAAAATAAAGGGCGAAGTAGCAACATATGTGTGTATATGCATGCACACCCATGTGTACACATATATATCATGTGTTCATACAACTGTTCATCTGCTTATACCTCCAGATGGACCCTGCTGCTCCCCCCCCCCCAGCTCCTCCCTCGCCCAGACATCAGTGGCCAACGACCCTGGGGAACAGGAACAGTAAGGACCCACAATAGGGATTTCTGTTAAGGAATTTCCTCATGAAGGCCAGCATGTACAAAATCTGAAGGATATGGGGTGAGGACCTGAAACGGCCTGAATTTTATCGTCAGCACCCACATAAAAGTTGGGCATAGGCTCACACTTTGGAAACCCCTGCCCTGTGGTGAGTAGAGACAGGAAAATTGCTGGGGCTCCCTGGTAAGCACTCCCCTCAAGGCATTAAAGCGAATGAGTGATGCAGAGCACCCAGAATTCTTCTCTGGCCTCCTCAAGTGTGTGCATGGGGCATGTGCACCTGCACACACCACACATTCCACAATACACACACACACACACACACACACACACACACAAATCTTCAGTATGGGCTGGTCATTTAGAAACCCAGGTATGAGCCACCATTGTTGAAAATTCAGGACTGAAGGCCTCTGTTGGCAGAGTTCCCCCTTTCTCAGGAGAGGCTGGTCTTTGCTCCACTCATAATTGAGTGCATTCTTCTTTCTTCAAGTCCTCTGACTTAAACATAGATCTCATTCAAAAGCATCTTCACAGAAGTATCCAGAACAATCTTTAACCAGATATCCTGCTAAGCATCCATGGCACTGTCAAGTCGATACCATCACTGTCCAGGTGAGTAAAACTAGACTGGAAGATCACAGGTAGCATGCCCTCACCACTATGGAGAAAACTGTACTTGTACAGTCTGGTGAATAAAGAGAGCAGATTTCCCCTCATGTGTCTGACCTGAGGTTCAGACATGTTGGGGTCTCCATGGCTACCCTAAGGGATATGAGAAGCATTAACCCTGGACCCCTAGGGCACATTCACCACTCCAAAAATACATGTCCTCTCTAGTCCATGTGCTAGGAGCAAAACTGGAAGGCACCCTCTCCCAGTGTTTTTCCCCTTCAACAGGCACCTGGAGTTGTGGGGCCAAAACAGAACCCCAGGCTCTCCTGAGGACCATTGAGCCCAGGGAGGATTCTGTGACCTCAGAGATGAGAGAGACACTTCCTATGTCTCTGGAGGTATAAGCAGATGAACAGTTGTATGAACACATGATATATATGTGTACACATGGGTGTGCATGCATATACACACATATGTTGCTACTTCCCCCTTTATTTTAAAGAGCCTGACTTATGGAATTGGTCAGAGCTTTTGGGGTTCAAGGGGAGGGCCTCACCAGTTCTGCCCACTCTGGGTGATGACAGGGCACACTACAATCTTGCCCGAGGGTAGGGAAGGCCAGTCACCATCGCCAGGGTGGGTTCCCAACGATAGGGCCAGCTGCAACTTACAGCCCGAGATCCCTGGCCATGTCCAACAGTTTAGACCAGCCTCCTCACAGTCCCAGACCGTTTTTAGCAATGCCCAACACCCTATTGGCTCTATTTCTTTGGAACACCCTGGCTCATACAAACAGGGCTGTATGTGAGAACACAATATGCCATGAATCGTGAAAGTGTATGGAGTTTGTTCCATCCTCTTACATACTCAGTGTCATTGCCATAGGAGGTACAAGCAGTGAGCTCACAGGTCAGTCAGTCAGCAAGCAAAGAATGTGTGGAGTTCATGACTCTAAGGGGTGGTTACATTTCAAAGAGGAAGGAGGTAGGCCTGAATTTCTTTTATATGCCTTAAATTGACTAGACAGGGTCTGCTTTTGTACTCTGAGATATGCATGTATTTTCTTTCAACAAGTTGAAACAAGGCACCATTGCCTGTAAAATTGAGGGACACATCTCTGCTTCGTTATGACTTCAGGGCGTGACCTCCCCTCAAATTCCTTGGGTGATTTGCATTCCAGGGATATGTGGAACAAAAATAGAACCTCTTGACTCACTAGATCCAAACCAGGAAGGGCAAGTGCTTGGATGGGGCAACTGTGAAAGAGCAGATGAACTAGATGGGTAAGATACTATGATGATGCCTCACCATTTCTGTAGTCTGAACTGAACTGGTGCGTCCCTCAGGGAGGCATGCCTTATGCTTGCTAGAGAGTCAAGGACCCACCACCCTTAAGGCACTATTTCAGATATCTGAACTCTTCACAGTAGAACTACTATGGAAACACAGACCACTGCAAGGACTGGATACAGATGGGGCTCACCAGGAGGGACCCAACATATACATTTGTATTTTCTCTGGTGTAAGTGGCTAAAACGAGACTCTGTTAGGCTAAGAGGACACTTGACCCATGGTCTTCAAACTGTGAGAATAACCTCAAAATCATGTTGAGGGTTGCCTAAAATCAAGGTCCTACTTTGGAGTTTCTGATTTGAGGAGGTCTGCAGTGGAGTGGGATAAAGTTTTCAAGTGAGGCTGATGTTGCTGGTCTGGTGACCACATATCAAGAACCACTCCCCAAGACAACTAATTTTCACCTGGCTGACTTCCAAGTCTACGAGAGAGCTCTAAGCTCTGTGTTTAGTGAGCTTTAGGGTGCTATAACTAAATACCCCAAATCAGTCAACTTACAAAGAGAAAAGGTTTATTTTGGCTCATGGTTTCAATTTTAGCATATGGTCAGTAGGGCTTCTGGTGAAGCAGTACAGCATGGTAGGGCATGTTACAGAGGAAGCTGCTCTCTTCATGACAACTAAGGAGGTAAAGAGTCATGGGCTGGAGCCCTAACACCCCTCAAAGAGCATGCTCCCAAAGATGTAACTTCTCCCCACTGGCCCCACCCTTATAGGTTCTAGCTCCTTCTGATAGCACCATGGACTGCCCATCAAGCCTTTAACCTGCAAATTTCTTAAAATAGTGCTTTATATATTTAGTTAAATCTTTTTCCATTTATTTGTTTGAGAGAGAAAGAAGCAGAGAGAAAGAGAGAGAGAGAGAGAGAGAGAGAGAGAGAGAGAGATGCAGATAGAGAGATAATGGGCACGCCAGAGCCTCTAGCTGCTGCAAATGAATTCCAGACGTATGCACCACCTTGTACAGCTGGCTTACATATCTTATAATATAGTTATTTGTAAGGAGAGAGAAAAAGAAAAGAGAGAGAGAGACAGTATATGGGTGCATTAGGGCCTCTAGCCACTGCAAATGAATTCCAGATACAAGTGCCACTTTGTGCATCTGGTTTTAAGTGAGTACTGAGGAATTGAGTCTAGGTTGGCATGCTTTGCAACAAAGTACCATTCTTGGTCTCCTTCACCACGTTTAAGGTCGGTATATGCCACATAGGGATTGGTATGCTCTTCCAGTGGCTTCCAGGCAGCACTTCACTTAGGGCTTTGATTTGCGAAACTATATTCTAGATTTGTGGTTCTTCATATCCATGACATCATGGATCCTTTGGTAATAGGGCTGGGTAGATGGCTCAGTGGTTAAAGGCACTTGCTCCTAAAGACTGCCATCCCAGGCTTAATACCCGAGTGCCCACATGGAGACTGATGTACAAGGCGGCACATGTGTCTGGAGTTAATTTGCAGTTGCAGGAGGCCATGATGTATCCATATTCATTCATTTTCTCTCTGTCTCTCTCAATTTCTGTCTGTAAATAAAGTTTTTTTTTTTAAATTGAAAATAAGGGCTAGAGAGATGGCTCAGTGGTTCTTCTCAAATTATTTTGCATAACTGAAAAGAGGGAATGCTTCCAAACTCCTTCTATGAAGCTAGTATTACTCTAATACCTAAACCAGAGACACAATAAAAGAAAGAAACTTATAGACTGATATCCCTAAGGAATTCTCAATAAAATTCTCTCAAACCAAATTCAAGAACATTTCAAAAGCATCCTCCACCAAGTATGTTTCATCCCTAGGTTGCAAGGCTGGTTCAACATATGGAAATTGATAAATGTAATTCACCACAAATAAACAACCACAAGAACCACTTGATTATTTCAATAGATGCAGAAAGGCTTTTGCCAAAATATAGCACCCTTTCATGATTGAAACACTGGATAGACTACAATGGAGGGATTATATCTCAACATAATAAAGGCTATTTATAACATACCTAAGACCCAGATCATACTAAATGAGGAAAAACTCAAAGTGTCTCCATTAAGGTCAGGAACAAGTCAGGGGTACCTACTCTTATCATTGTTTTCAACATAGTATTTGAAGTCTTAGCTCAAGCAATAAGATAAGAGAAACAAATAAAAGGAATACAAGTTGGTAAGGAAGAACACAAACTAGCCCTGTTTGCAGATGACATGATTTTATCTATAAGTGATGTAAAAGAGTCCACCAAAAAACTCCCAAAGGTGATAAATTCTTTCAGTAAAGTGGCAGGATAAAAAAAAATCAATACACAAAAATCAGTAGCCTTCCTATATGCTAAAGATAAACACATGAAGAAAGAGATAAGTGACACTATCCCAATTTCAATAGCCACAATCTTAGAATATCACTAACCAACCAAGAGAAAGACCTATACAAAGAAAACATTAAAAACACTAAAGAAAGAAATTGAGAAGGACATTAGAAGATGGAAAGACCTCCCAAGTTCATGGATTGGAAGAATTAATATTGTAAAAATGGACATCCCACCAAAAGCATCATACAGATTTGATACAATTCCAATAAAAATCCAGCAATTTTCTTCAGAGAGATAGAAAAAGTCTCAAAATTCATATGGAAGAACAGAAGGCCTCTGATATCCTCAACAACAACAACAACTAAATTGCCTGGAGGCATCTTCATACCTGATTTCAAGATATACTACAAAGCCATATTAACTAAAGCAGCATGGTACTAGCACACAAATGGATACCAGGTCAGTGGAATAGAAGACCTATCTCTTAATTCAAGCAAGTGTAGCTACCTGGTCTTTGATAAAGGGGCCAAAAATACACACTGGAGAAAAGACAGCATCTTCTACAAATGGTACTGGAGAAATTAGATAACCACATGTAGAAAAATGAAATTAGATCCACTTCTCTCATCCTGCACAAAAGTCAACTCTAAATGGATTAAGAACCTCAATATAAGACCCAAAGCTCTGAAACAACAAGAGCAAAAAGCAGGGAGAACACTCCACCATATAGGCATAGAGAAAGACTTTCTGAGTAAGACCCTAGTAGCAAAGGAAATTAGATCAACACTCAACCACTGGGACTTCATGAAACTAAAAAGCTACTGTGCAGAAAGCAAATCATTAACAATCAATAGACAACCCACAGAGCAAATGCTGGTGAGGCTATGGGGAAAGAGGAAACCTCACCCATTACTGGTAGAAGTGCAAGCTGTACAACCACTATGGAAATCAGTATGAAGACTCCTGAAAAAGATGAAAATAGAGCTACCAACTGACCCAGCTATTCCCTTATTGGGCTTCTATCTTAAAGACTCCACTCTTTACTGTTGGAGACCATTGTCATAGCTCAATGTTCCCAATAGCATAATTGTGCAAAAGTAAACATGTATGCTGATGTAAGTAGAGGAATGCAGCTGCTCCTGCCACAAATTAGATACAATAAGTTACATCCTAACAATGCCCCATGCTGTTTTTCTTAGCCAGATACCTTCCTAGCAAATAAACCTGTTATCTTAAAACCACATGCCATAAAAATCAAGGAATTTCTCTTAAGACAGTCTGTACTATGTCAGTCATTATTTGTGATTCATACATAAGCTATTTGTGATACATATGTAGACCTAAAAATGAAAATACTGTGGGCCAAGATTCAGTGCCTCCGATCCCAGTTGGGACAGAGAGCGCCTTGGCTCCCCCACTTCTGTATGTCTCATTGAGTGTTGTGAGTTTCTTTGTCTATGTGTTGTGTCCCCCTTCTAGGACCTGAAGTGCTAGCTGAAGCCCTTTACTACAGAAATACATGCTCAGTCATGTTTGTTGCTACTCTATTCACAATAGCTAGAAAATGGAATCAGCCCAGATGCCTATCAACTGATGAATGGATAATGAAGATGTGGTACATATACACAATGGACTTCCACTCAGCAATAAGGAAAAATTAAATAATGAAATTTGCAGGAAAATGGACGGAGTTGGAAAAAAAATCATTCTAAGGGAGATCATGCAGACACAGAATGACAAAGAGCACATGTTCGCTCTCATCTGTGGTTCTTAACTGGGATCAATTAGAGATGAGTGCAAATGGTGGTCAGCACCAGGACTAGAGACATCAAACTAGAATGAGACCAAGAGAGAGAAGAAAGGAGTTGACAGATTAGGGGAGGGACAGATTATCAGGGGTGGGAAGGGCTTAGAGGGGTAGGGAGGGTGGGGAGGAAATTGCACACAAGTTAAGACAACATGAATCAGTTTCATAGAAACCCTTATTTTGGATAGCATTCTACAAGTTATAACCACCATTCAAGGGGGAGAGGGAATAGTCCCAGACAGAAAGGGGCAAAACCTTAATCTTAAAACTGTGGACTCAGCCGGGCGTGGTGGCGCATGTCTTTAATCCCAGCACTCGGGAGGCAGAGGTAGGAGGATCTCCAAGAGTTCAAGGCCACCCTGAGACTACATAGTTAATTCCAGGTCAGCCTGGGCCAGAGTGAGACCCTACCTTGCAAAACCAAAAAAAAAATGTGGACTCCAGACAATAAAATAGGCCCAGCAGGGCATCAGAATATCATGCTAGAACCAAAAAAGAAAGTTGTGCAATACTGTGTAACCAACTGTTCTCTGATTGGACATGAGGCCTACTTAGTGGGAGAGAACTCATTTCTGGTACTAGAAACCAAGTCAGAATCCTATGGTCAGGAAACTCATAGACTTTGGAGGGAAGCCTCCACTGCTCTCTGGAGAAGAACAGTGGGCTTGCACATGAAAAAGTCTCTCAAATAACGTTATATACTTTCTTTAATGCGAGTTGTTCTCACTCTTGGTTGGAGAATCTATTTTATTTTACAAATGGCAGAGAGAACAGAGCAGAATCAAGCTCCATCGATAAGACAAAATAACCAACTTCCCACCACTATATGTGCCACCTCTACCACATCTGCCAAGGCCCAGGAGACATTGCAGAGGAAGCTATGACCTCAGTACTGCTCTTAGTACTAGCCTGACAACCAGCTCCAGGGTGATGGTGACAGACGTGGTGATCAATCAAAACTTATCAAAGCAGAAATCCAGAGGCTTCAGAGAACTCAACACTAAATTGGACTGCCATGGCTCAGGGAACATTGCAGGAAGATTGTAAAAGCCAAAGAGAGAGTAGAAATACCCTGAGGCATGGTCCCTGCCCCTTGCTACCCCACAGGGACTGACTGAGGCTTTCATGACCCCATAGTGAATATCATAACCCCACTAAGGAGGGTCCCAGGGAGCGAGGTCAGGGGTGAAGGGATAAAATAGTATAGCCTGTAATGATATAGATAACAGAAAAGCGTGAAAAAAATTGAAAACAGGGGCTCCACTGATGGCTCAATGATTAAGTGTGCTTCCTGTGAAAGCATGAGGACCTGAGGGGCTCTGAGACTGCTCAAGTTTAAATTTCCAGAAATCCATATAAACAGCTGGGTCTGGCCACACACACTTATAACCCTAGGCCTGTGGGGAGTAGAGACTAGAAAATCGCTGGGGTTTGGGATTGGCAAACTCCAGAATCAGAAAGAGACTCTGTTGCAAGGAAAAACGGGTGGGTGAGTGATAGAAGAGGGACGCTGATGTTCTCTGGCCTCTGCAGGCAAGCTCAAAGGGTGCCATGTCAGGGCATGCCTGTGCATAACTACTCACACAATACACACACACAATACACCCACACCCACCCACACACACACACACACACACACACACACACACACACCACCTATATACACAATGACCCTTCTTTCTTCCCCCAAACTACGTATGCACTCAAGAGACCTCTGTACAAATTAAGAGTTCAGGGGCTTCTGGAACAAATCCAGGGATCCCAGGGGAAGAGAGCAAACTGGAGAAAACTGGTAATCCTGATTTTAATTTAACAATTAAATTTTAGAGGGCAGCCATTTTTGTTACAGTGCTTATTGTGTCCTAGGGGAAGTGGCACATGACAGAGTACTTTGAACATCCACCAGAAAAGTCCTTGCCCTATCAGCCAGGTCACTTGATCCCCAAACTGTGTGTGACACTTCCTGCTACAATAAGAATTTCTTTTACCAGAGTGAATTCAACAACAAAAAATTATTTTCAAGAACAAACAGGCTATCTTATTCCAAAGACTGTCAGCACAACCCCCTTCCATTATACCGCACATACCAAGCTAGGCAGATCTTTAGTTATTTAACAACTATGAGTAAACTGTTGAACCATAATCAAGGATGTAATTTATAAACAAAATTACTGCATTTCCATTCCCAGCACTGTGTTGAAGGGAAAGCAGAGAAAGAACCTTGTGTTCCTGCTAGGGGAAAGGATTCCCCATCTGGGGCAATCAGCGAGAATGGAGAGAATCACAGCTTACTTTCTGTGGGGATGGAGGCTTGCTTTCAGCTGGAGCAGTCACTTTAATTGTGCCCTTCCTCTACCCCCTTTTTGCATGTGCTATGTGGTGTATATGTGTGTGTGCATATTTGCAAGTGTGTGGGCACATGTGTGTGTGTGCATGTGCTTGTGGAGGCCAGAGGTTGACATTGGGTGTCTGTTTTGCTTGCTCTACACTCTCTTTATTGAAACAAGAACTCTCATTGGAACCTAGAGCTAGTGGAGCTGTCCAGTTTGCCAGGCCACCATATCCACCTGACATGTTTATGGGTGCTGGGTGTTAGGTCTGACAGGCCCCAGTGTGGAGTCACCAAGGACAGCAGGATGGCAACAGAGACATAAGGAAGTGGATTATCCACATTCCTCAAGAAACTGCCCAGCCATTATCCCCTCCTTGCCTGCAATGCCCCCAGGTCATGGTTTCCTGCCCCTTTATTTTGTAAATCACCCAGTCTCTGTTCTGGTGTCACACTCTGGCTATTTTAGATCTCCCCTCAGCTCTTCCTTTCCTCACCTTCTTCCAACTGAAAGCCCTATAAAGCCCTCTACCTGAGGAACTCAGGTGGCCTGTGCTCCGCTCTTGAGAACCAGCCCTGGCAGCTGTGATTTTCCCAGATAAAGCTTTCATCTTTGCCTCAGAGTGGTTTGTATGGTTGTGGTCACTCCCGAACCTTACATCTGGTGCCATGACTCAGATAGGAGGCATCAGATTGCCCTCTTGGATAGCCAGACCTCCTTTCCCCTGACAAGACCACTAAGCTGCCAATTACCCTCTGATGGCTTTGGACCATCTCTGCCTAATACCAGCTTTTCACATCCACCACAATTCAGCCTCACCCTTCTCCTCTTCATCTCCTCCCTCCTTCTCGGTAAGTGTCCCTATCTGGTTTGCCTGCTCTTGGGTTTAATCCCTCCACATTGAAGCCATGCCAGCATGCCAGGCTATACCCCTCAGCAGTTTCTGGGCCCCAACCCCAGGTCTCGAGAAAGACCCATTCTCGACACCTTGGGTCTTGCTTTCTGGTCTGCCATACTCTAAGGGGCACCTTTTGGTTCAGCTGCACCATCTCAGGATACACTCCCCCTTCCTTCTCTCCTTCCTGAGGTTTCATCCTTCACTGCCAGCCAATTTTGCCATCAGGAGCACAGTCACCTGCCTTGCCCACTAACAGGCAAAAAAGCCAACAGTCATGACCTGTATGGTCTCTGCCCACATGGGAGGTACAGGCCCCGTTCATCCCTAATGGGCCAGGGGTCATATTGGTGTTCTGTGTAAACCCAGCTTAAGCCCTGGTTCCTTTCTCTCTCCCTTGTTTTGCTCTTTCCCTGTCTCCTCAATAACTTAAACCATGTCATCTGATCTTTCTCTGCAACTCTGCCTGGCCACAATCTAAGCTAGACAATGGGTCCAAATGGCCTAAATATAGTACTTTTGCTGTCCAAATTCTCACTGACTTATAAAACTTCTGCCAACGTACAGGCAAATGGTCCAAAATGTTTCATTCTGCTTGCATTGCTTCTCTCTGCTCTATCATGCTCCCACTAACAAGGTTTGTTTTTGTCTCTGGAGTTGTAAATAGAATAAAATTTTAAAATAAAAATACACAGCTTCTAAATGAATGGATGAATGTGTGAAAGGGAAATGGTTGTCTGGAGTCTATATGAAAAGTGCACTTGAAATGAATGTGTATATATAAATATGTGTGTGGCTCACAGCCCTAAGGCTGTAGAATGATTTCTATTCTGAACAGTGTCATTCCATTGTAGGTGATGTTCTCTACCAAGCCCCCTGTACTAGATGGTATAGCCAATTTTAACTGTTGAGTGTCCCCCCAGAAGGAACACTAAAAGTAATTAAGATCATAGGCTTTTAAAGAGCCGTAGAATGACAAGATCAGAAGGCTGTCTTATAGCCTTCTTATAATAATTTACAACTGTTTTAAGTTTACCTTATCTCTCTATGCTTCTGTGGGGCTACTAACAAAAAAAAGTCTCAAAATTTATGTCTAAATTTAGACATGCTCGATACTGAACTTGTAAGAAAATTTCTAATAATGTTTGAACCTGCTTTCATATTTTCTTTTTAAAAAGCGCATTTCACACTTCTACACTGTTGGTGGTAATGTAATCTGGTCCAGCTATTATGGAAATCAGTGTGGAGGTTCTTGAGACAGCTAAAAGTAGATTTACCATATGATCCAGCTATAGCACTCCTAGGCATATATCCAGAGGACTCTTCTCACTGCCTTAGAGATACTTGCACAACCATGTTTATTGCTGCTCTATTCACAATAGCTAGGATATGGAACCAGCCTAGATGTCCCTCCACAGATGAATGGATAATAAAGATGTGGTACATTTACACAATGGAGTTCTATTCAGCGGTAAAGAAAAATGAAATTATGAAATTTGCAGGGAAATGGATGGATCTGGAAAGGATTATACTAAGTGAGGCAACCCAGGCTCAGAAAGCCAAACATCATATGTTCCCTCTTATATGTGGATCCTAGCTACAAATGTATAGACCTGTGTGTGAACTGGAACCAAAAATAGGTACCAGAAACCAGTAAGCTGGTAAAAGGCTATAAGGGAGGGAGGAAAGGGAAGGACTTAAGTGTATTGTATTGCACATATGTAAGTAGAAGAACAGATTAGAGGGAGGGGAATGGCCTAAGCGAGGCCATGGGAAGAGAATGTGTAAAAGAAAGGCAGGGGGAGGGTCAATCTAAATTCAAGATATCATGAATAAGACTTATGTAAACCTACTTCTTTGAATAATGGCACAACTAGAAGCTGTACACTGTTACTAGAAAATTTTCAGTGTCTGGGATGGGATACCTTCCAGTGAGTTGTTGACCAAGGAGGTCCCAGTAGCCTCCAAAACATTAAAGGCTTTTGCCAAAGCCCTTGGTTTCCCTTGAGAAACAGATAGTAAGACCTGATTGCTGAAGACATCTCTTGCCTGAGAGGCAAGATCACTGAAAAAACAAGCTGGTGCTGAGCAGAAAACCTTCTCCCTATAGACCAGCCAACTGAAAGCTGGAAAAAGCTGCACTGCATGCAGAGTATGGGAGACAGAAGTCATCAGCAGTGAAAACAGTGGACACTGAATATTCAAGTTTGGCCATACAGGCCCAATGACTGGGTGCAATAGTGGCATGTCTACTCTTGGGGTAACCAACTGCTCCATAATTGGACTGAAGGCCCTCTCTACGGGGGGACTACATACCTGGTACTGAAAAACCTAAGCAAAAGTCTATGGGAGGTGAGGTCATGAGCCTTAGGGGTATACAGCCTGCTCTTGTCTGACTAAATGTATATATTATTCCCACCAAGCTGCCCTGAAAGCACTACACTTAATGTTCATATTCACATATTAATGCTACTCTCATTTCTGGTTAGAGAAGCTTCTCTTTTCAGATGGCGATGACCACTGGGATGACCCAAAAGGCAACATAGTGCTGAGAACAAGGGATGGAGGAGTGCCCAGCACTGAAACACCTCTGTCACACCCTCCAAGGCTCAGGGACCATTGTGGAAGAGGGGGCAGATAGAATGGAAGAGCCAAAGGAAGGGTATGACTTCTTACAATGCAACTGCCCAGACAGAAACTGGCCTCGATATCCATGACCTTGCAGTGCCAATCAATACCTTCGCAAGACCCTCAAAATGGAAGAAAAAGATGATGACATCAAATTAAAAGAGAGACTAATGGAGAGAGGGAGGGGATATGATGGACATTGGAGTTCTAAAGTGGAATGTGGGGAGGGGAGGGAAATAGCATGTGTTTTTTGTATGTAAGTATAGAAGTTGTCAATAAAAAAATGAACAGAGAAAAAAAAAAAAAACGGTTAAAAAACAAGTGAAAAAAAAAGTGCATTTCAAAAAAGTTCCAAAATCAATAAATGATAAAATCTATATGTTTATTCTAGTAAATAGTATAAGTCAAGTTTGGTCTACTCTTGGAAAAAAAAACTTAAATGGTCATATTAAAAGTCTTATGGTAAAGACAATGAAAGCTTTTGCTGGTAGTTATGATATGAACTGACTAAAGAAGTTAAACTGGAGAGGAAACTTTAAATGCTGGAAATGTTTGATGAAAAAGATTGTTACAGAGTGCTTAACATAGATTGTAAAGTAAAAGTATATGGATGAAGATATGAGTAAGCTTAAACAGAAGGTTAAAGACACTTAATCAGAATTCAGACTTCTTGAGATATAAAATGACTATTAGCCTAGGGCTTACATAAGACTAACAAAGTATGGTCTTGGCTGATAGCAGGTTGCTATGGTATTCAGGTTGTAAACTTAACTTTAACTCATTGATGTTAAGCTGGTCATAATGGTCATGAAAGACTGAATTTAGAGTACCCAACCAAGTTAACTAGGTTCCTCTCTTTGTCAACATTTTAACTAAATCTTATGGTTAAAATTAACTCATTAATAGTTTATTCTATCCTAAGGTTATTATATCTAAAACCCTGTCTCAAAAAAATTCTAAACAAAGTTATATTGTGATTTAAGATGTAATTCCTCAATTCCTCAACAATCAATCTTAATACTTTAGATTTAACTTACATCATTACTGAGCAAGTTTAGCAAAGCACCACAGATAAAATTATAGTTGATTAAGGTTTGAGAAGTTATAGATTGTTTCATGAAATTTTATGTATGTTTGGTGTATATTTTATGTATGATTTAGAGGAAATTGGAGATATGTTTTTGGTTCAACAGTTAAAGGTGCTTATTTGCAAAGCCAGATGCACATAATGGAGCATGCATTTGGAGATTGCACTGACAAATGGCCCTGGCATGCCCATTCCCTCTCTTTCCATGAGACTTGTCTCCTTTTTCATTAGATCATGGCCGTCTAATCTATTTCCTCTATTCTTTGGATATCTTAGATATAGCTGAATTAATTTCAGAAACTGACTTACAGATTGGATGGACATCTTATTTAACTTTTAAAAGTGCTAAATCTCCTCATTAAAAAATATATAAATATTATAAATTGTAAAAGTTTTCATGTCTTCATATTTGTTGCAGACAGCTTCAGGTTCGCTGAGATGAACTTCCAGACCAGGCACAGTTATGGAGGAAGGGATATTATTTATTGAAACTTACAGATCCAGGGGAAGTTCCATAATGGCAAGAGAAACGGCCTGCTCTCCACAGGGCCAAGCAGAGAGAGAGAGCAAAGCCAACCAGCCACCACAGCACACAGAGCAAAACTACAGCCAAAAGGTCACACAGCACACTTCAGGAACTCCTGCTAGGCACATTTGCATATCTTTACAATGGACTCTCAAACCATCACCACACCTTAAGACCAGGGCCCCCAGTGACCTTGCCTCTAGCAAGGTGATTGCAGATGCAAACTATAACTAAAAAAAACACTGAATATATTGGGGGACATATATTCAAACTACCACATTCCGCCCCTGGCCCCCAATATATTTAGCTCCTGGCCCCCAATAGATTTATAACTATCACACATTGTAAATTGTACTCAGTCCAATTTCAAAGGTTCTTACAGTCTTGATCAACTTAAGATAGTGAGTCCTGTAAAATCAAACAAGTTAAATACTTTCAACATGTAAAGGCACAGAGTAAACATTTTAATTGGTATAAGGCATAGCAAAGAGAGACTAGAATAATGCAAACTCAACCACCATCAGCAGTCATCAAACTTCTGCAGTTCAAGTTCAATATTACCAGAGACTGCCAATCTCCAGGTTTTCCAACTCCGCCCCTCCAGCTGGGCAGAGTCGCCAGGGAAAACTTTCATCCCATGCCAACACTGCACTCCATGGTAGCCCTTTTGCACAGTCCTGGTATATCCAAAACATCTTCAGGTCTCCATGCAAACCACGGTCCATCTTCCAAAAGGCTCTTCCAGCCTGTTCCTGAGGGTCTTCATGCTTTGCCTCATGCCGCATCTCAGCAGCAGCTCCTGGAACCGTGTGCAACTCATGACCACTCCATGCATTTTTCATATTTCCAAAACTAATACCAGGTGTGCAGGACACAGCCATATTCTAAATCCAGGGACAAAATAAACCATAGCCTTGAAAAGCAGGTTCCTTCTCCAGTCAACTCTTTCCAAAGAGTTTGCATTTCTAACAGTCTTTCCTCAGGCATCCTCTCCATTGTTTTAATGTAAATCAAGTCGGGCCACCTTCCTTCCACCTTCCTTAAGATTGCTAATGCGTTGACAATAGCAGCTCCAGTAACCTAAAACCAGTCTCAGTGCCTCTGCTTTTAACTTGCTTGCTGTTTTCCAACTTAAAATCTTAAAATCTCAGTCCGATATCTTTAGCCAAGTATATCAGTCCATTACAAATTTAACCTTAATTAAACTTTCTGGGCCTGGATAGCAGAACGTAGCCATCCCTTATGCCAGTAGCCCAGTTCCAACAAAGTCCTCTGCCGTCTTTCCTTCCCCTTAGAAACCTCATAAGCCAAGCCTCGAAGTTCAGTACTATCTGCACTTAGCATTCTCAAACTCTCATCAGAATAGTCCATAAAACTTGGCTTACCACTCCAGAAGGCATCTTCAGTTGCAAGCACCAAGTCCATGCCCATTCCTCCAAAACAAAGGTTCCAAAAGACGAATATCCACACGGTCAGGTTCATCCCACCCCACACTCCTCGGTACCACTTTACTGTTGCAGACAGCTTCAGGTTCGCTGAGATGAACTTCCAGACCAGGCACAGTTATGGAGGAAGGGATATTATTTATTGAAACTTACAGATCCAGGGGAAGTTCCATAATGGCAAGAGAAACGGCCTGCTCTCCACAGGGCCAAGCAGAGAGAGCAAAGCCAACCAGCCACCACAGCACACAGAGCAAAACTACAGCCAAAAGGTCACACAGCACACTTCAGGAACTCCTGCTAGGCACATTTGCATATCTTTACAATGGACTCTCAAACCATCACCACACCTTAAGACCAGGGCCCCCAGTGACCTTGCCTCTAGCAAGGTGATTGCAGATGCAAACTATAACTAAAAAAAAAACACTGAATATATTGGGGGACATATATTCAAACTACCACAATATTTAAGCCAAAAATGTTACTACATAATATAGATTTCTTGTTTATTTTAAATTCTGTTAGCAGATCTTTTGTTCATAGTTTACTCTCTGTAGCCTCATGTGCCTTAAACATGTGAACTCCACTTTTTGTTAATATCAAACTTTTCTAGCTATCAGAATATTGTAATTTGGCTTATACAAAGCACATGATGTTGTGGCTATCAATAAGTATACATCACCATGCCTGACTAAAACTCTGTTCTTGTCTTGTCCATGCTAGTTTTTCTGGATGATTATCACTGAGGTTATAATCTAAGTCTTATAAAAAGTAACTTATTGTAATCTTGTTCTTAGGAAAACTAAGGAAGCTCCCCATGTCTTAGGGAAATCCACTATGTACGAAAAATGTTAATATAGTTTGTTTAAGTGTCATATAATAGTCATAAATATTTATTTAGTTAAGCCTTAAAATTGTTCAATGGTAAAAGGTACTTATATATAAAAAATTACTTTATGTCTGTCATATTGTCTCTAATGTATGTTAAAATCGGACTTGCTTAATTCAACAATAACCAAGTTTTATATTGTTTCTAATGTATGTTAAAATCAGACTCGCAAGCCAGGCGTGGTAGCGCACGCCTTTAATCCAGCACTCGGGATGCAGATGTAGGAGGACCGCCATGAGTACGAGGCCACCCTGAGACTACAGAGTGAATTCCAGGTCAGCCTGGGCTAGAGTGAGACCCAACCTCAAAAAACAAAACAAAACAAAACAAAAATCGGACCTGCCTAATTCAATAATAACCAAGTTTTATATTGTCTCTAATGTACGTTAATCGGGCTTGCTTAACTCAACAATAACAAAGTTTTTTTTTAATTCTTAAACTATGTATAATCAGTCTCAGTCAAGGTTTCACTTAATTAATTGTGTCATTTCTGGTATCTTTAGTTCATTGCTTATAAAAATATTGATACTTAAGACATGTTTCCTGCCCTAGAAAAATAATCTTAAATTTCTGTTCTGCTTCAAGTTTGGGACATTGGTATATAGACTACCCAAAGTTGTTTTCAAACACAGATGCAAAGTTTTTATACTGTCTTGTCTTTTTCCTAACAATTTCTAGATTAAATCAATTGCCTTAAAGTTACTGATAAAATAATTGATAAAATATTGTTTTCAGGGTTACTAAAATGTTCTGACTATACTCATAACTGAAATATTTAAAAGATAGAATGTGTATGCTTTCTATGTCTCAGATATTGCTTACACTGTCACCTCACAATTAAATTTAAATATTAATCAAAATGATTTTAAACTGTTGTGTTGTTCTCTAACCAGATATGCTTTGCTAATCAGATATGTTTTACACCTTTTAACTAATCTGTTTTACTATTTAGATATGTACAGTCTCTCTGAGTGATTAATAACCATATGCAGAAGCCAAAATCAATTGGAAACATTGGAGTTAAAAGGATAATCAATATTTTGGTTCCTGCTCCCAGGTCAGAAGGCCACAGTGCTAACTTCCAGTTTCTGGTAAGTTGCCTATCTTCTTGATCAGAGAGGATATGGAAACCCAGAGATAAACTCCAAGTCAGTGTATCTGCAATAGCAGAGTCACATCTGAGGAAAATCAGTCCTCTAGGCATCCCAAAAGAGGGAGGGCCACTTGGTCAGCATGGCCTTGGCTTATCCTAGCAGATGACAATGCTGAGGGTCACAGAACCCGTCACAGGTACCTAAAAGTCTCTCCCACGGCACCATTATTGACCTCCAAAATGTACAGTTAATTCTGGCAGCCTACATGGTCTTAATCACCCAGTAAGAAAAATATAACTACAAAATATGACTAATATAAGCAAAGAGACTCCACTATTTGATGCTGACTAACAATACTAAACTCTAACATTAATTCGTGCCTTCTGCCTCTGCCTATCCATGATTAACTTCACCTAACCTGACCCCAGCTCCTCCCACTTGCCTTAGCCAGAATCAGAGCTATTCCTCAACTCCCCCTTCCTTAGCCCTTAGCCTATCTCATCCAGGGATAAGTACACTGCCACCCCAACCGGCATTCTCAAACTTAAACTCTCTCATGTTCCTACTCTTCCTCGGATCCTCAAATACTCTTCTTGAATACACTGATGCCCCTCTGCCTTTTCTCTTGCTCCAAGCCCTCTATCCCTTGCCTCTGAGTGCTCATTTTCCCCTTGTGCCTGGAGTTTTTATGTCATAGCTATTGACAAGGATAACAAACTCCTTACTTCTTCCTTCTGTCCTATCACGGGGTACGCAGAGCCCCTCTCCCTCTACAGCAGATGTTGCCAGTGGCTGCCCCAAAGCCAGCTCAATACAGGCTTGGTCTGAAAGAAGTCTCTGCTTTGTTCAAGTCCAAGTCATAACAGCATTCTACACTGGCGCTGATGGAGGGTACTCACTATCGATCTCACCACTTGGCCACCTCTAGCCACCGTGGAACTGCCTCCTCATCACCCGCCCTGAAGGGAGACCCATCCACCACAGTATCCAGCCTCTCCCAGAAGAACTGACCACCCCTATGGTTCAGTATGAAGAAATTAACCTTCTTCTCTTATCATTAACACAAGGCTGGAATGTTAGGTCTGACAGGCCCCAGTGTGGAGTCACCAAGGACAGCAGGATGGCAACAGAGACATAAGGAAGTGGATTATCCACATTCCTCAAGAAACTGCCCAGCCATTATCCCCTCCCTGCCTGCAATGCCCCCAGGTCATGGTTTCCTGCCCCCTTATTTTGTACATCACCCAGTCTCTGTTCTGATGTCACACTCTGGCTATCTTAGATCTCCCCTCAGCTCTTCCTTTCCTCACCTTCTTCCAACGGAAAGCCCTATAAAGCCTGCTACCTGAGGAACTCAGGTGGCCTGTGCTCTGCTCTTGAGAACCAGCCCTGGCAGCTCATGCTTTCTCTGAATAAAGCTTTCATATTTGCCTCAGAGTGGTTTGCGTGGTCGTGGTCGCTCCCGAACCTTACACTGGGGATCTGAACATGGTCCTTTATTATGCTCTGGTCACAAGTGCTTTACCCACTGAACCATCTCCCTAGCCCCACGTCCTTTCCCTCTTGCCAAGTCTGAGGTTTCTGTGTAACAATAATGGGGTAAGAACAAATCCCCTGAGGCCTCTCCAGCTTTAAGGTCTGTGACCATTCTAAAGAACACCACCAGCAAAGGCCTGCGGCTGGATTGGTCCACAATGGAGTCTTTTGTCTGCGAGCCCGGTCTGCTCTGAGCAGTGACTGCATTCCAGAGGATTAGAGAGGAAAGATTAAAGACTCCCAAGATGCCGAAAAGACTGAACTTGCTGTTGTGGTCAGTGGGAGTAACTGAAGACCCTGGAGGAAAGAGGTAATCATGTGATTAATCCCAGCTGCTGAGGACAGAGTGAGGCGCGGATACAAATCTGTAAACTGGTAATGTTGAACCTTATTTGCTTGTTTCTCTGCCCAGATCCATTGTCTGCCCTGCTCTATGTCAAGGGCCCTCTGAGCACTCTGAGTACTTTCTCCCAAAGGAATCTTCTCCTGCTAAAGGGAGGCCCAGCAGGAGGCCAGAGGGTAGGGAGAAAATGAGATGGAGTAATTACTACTTCCCTCCTCTTCCTTCACTTTGCTGATCTATGGTGCTGGCCGCATTCTTTTGTCTATTGGGAACCCTGTTCCCAATAGTTAGCTTCCTGCAGTTAGTGTTTGGCTATTGGCTCTCTGGGCTTAGCTTTCTGATACAGTCAATCCTTGGAGCGTCTTCATCTGCTATTGCCAGGAAGACAGTACAGGATGCCTCATTAGGTTTTCTTTTCAGATAAATAGTGAATAAGTTTTTAGTATAAACATGTTCCAAATATTGTAGCTTTAAGCATACCTACAGAATGTCTCTCTAAAATTATTGTCTATATGAAATACAAATCTAACTTGGCACTTCATGTGTATCTATTCTTATTTGCCAAATCAGATAACCTTGTTGTAATCCCCTTAATCAGTCCCTCCATTAAGCCCTTTCAATGGAGCCCTTTGACAGGTCTTCCATTTCATGCCATTTCCAACTCAGACCTCATACTGAAATTTCTATTTCCCACTGCATTCTCAAAGTTATATAGCAAGCTGAGCACTGACCAGCCCCAGTGCACAGGTCGGCCAGCATGTACCCCCTCTCTAATGCCTAATGCCCAGAGGCACCTAGCAGAGATCCTCATGCACATTAAGAAGTACTGGTTGGTTCTCTGCACATATTGCATTGTGTCTGAGAATCAATAAACCTGTCACGACCTACCTAATGATCCTCAATGAGTATGGAGACCATAAACATCAAAGCATTCTCACTAGAAGCAGCACAGGGTTTTGCCAGCAGGCAGCATTACATTGACTCTGGGCCCTGACTCTCCCTGGCCTTGACTGCTCTGAGCTTAAGTTTCTGTACCAAAAATCTTGGAGACAGACTTACTATTTCCTCTGGTTCTTGGGAGGAATGGAGATAATCTGTGTAAACATTTTGGCACATAGAAGACATTCCCCAAACAATAATGATTGTAATTGCAATGTTGTAGTCTGTCTTCCCTGTGAGGCTGAGCTCCTCAGGGTCAGGTTGACAGAGTCTTTTCCACTTCTGTCTCCTTGGGATCTGTCCCTCTAGTTGACCCAGGGCAGTTCTCTGAAATGTCAGTGAAGTGGAGCTAAACAGAGTTGACCATCTGACATAGGTCTCTATGAGCTGAGCTTCTGAAGGGAAGAGCTCATTGTCAGAAGACAAATTCAAATTCAAACTTTCAAAGGCCCTGTGGGAACCCCGAAGCATAAGTGCACATTTTCAAAGGCTTAGCATGATTGTCTTGATTTTATTTTTAGCTATCTCCTCAGCATCTTCTGTGTGGGTGACCAACCCTTGCTGGAGCCTTGAGTGTAAGAGTCACTGTTTGTTGTGTGGTCCGGCATGAGAAGCAGAAAAAGACAGGTAGCTTTTGGGACAGGGTCTTCCCTCCAGATGGCATTCAGGCCTACACATAGCTCTTCACACCTTCCGCTTCTTAGAAGTTCTGGAGCTGCTCCTCCACTCATCAGCTCTGGGATGCCTTGGCCAGCACCCCAGGAGTTTTGAGATACATTGCAGGAGGACTGGAGGTGAAATGATCCATTTAGGAAGCTCCAAAATGCAGCTTAGGCAACCCTACTTGCAGGAAGACAAGGGGCTTCTGAGAACCCCAAGCCTGCCACCAAGGCTAGCTAATTCCTGGTTTGGTGTAGGGCTGGGTGTGGCCTCTTTCCCAGGCCACCCAGCCAGTTCTCCTCTGGACTTTGCAAATAAAACACAGCACCTGGACACACAAGTGACCAGAGCCCCTCCTGTCTTCAGAGCTCTAGGACACCCCGTGTTCCCACTTCAATGAAGTCAAAGGCTTGGAGACAGGCCAGGGTAAACCAGGGGAGCCCAGGAGGATGAGAGCTGCCCATCCAGCCCTCTGCCATGGAGATGCAAAGCACTGCCCCATTTCCATAATACTGCTTCCTGGAGGCCAGCCAGAGGATGGATGGGGTGGGACTTGAGACCAAGCTGCCTATTTAAAAATAAGAACATTGTCTAGAGGACTAATTTAAACTCATGTGCAGGACAATCTCCTGAATGGACCAGAGGCATTTTACTTTTGTTTCTGCTCAGTGGTAAGTAGCTTGCTAGGGAAAACAGATCAACCTCACACAAAATTTTAAAAGCCCTTTTGTAGTTTTTAATTTAATTAATTAATTTATCTATTTACTTATTTATTGATGTCTGTGTGGATGGATGGATGGATGGATGGATGTATTGGGCATGCCAAGGTTTCTTGTCACTTCAAATGAACTTCAAACACATGTGGCACGTCATGTCCTGCTTTATGTGGGTGTTGGGAAGTTGAATCTGTGCCAACAGTCTTTGCAGGCAAGTACCTTTAACTGATGAGCCATTTCTCTTAAAGTTCTTTTTGTCATATGTCTGAGTTAAATAGGTTAATGTAAGATTCTGGAAAACTGAGCACGTTTTTTGATAAAGTCAAGTGTTTCGAGGTCATAGATTGACTTATTTCATCCACCACTTACCAAAGTTTTAAACTTGAGTCTCTTTCAGGATGACTCTTCAATTTTTTTGTTTGTTTGTTTGTTTGGTTTTTCGAGGTAGGGTCTCACTTTAGCTCAGGCTGACCTGGAATTCACTATGTAGTCTCAGGGTGGCCTCGAACTCACAGCAATCCTCCTACCTCTACCTCCTGAGTGCTGGGATTAAAGGCGTGCGCCATCACACCCGGCTCGACTCTTCAATTTTTATAGGAACTTTTGGAGCTAATTTTTGAGGCTTCAACACTGTCAATGGCACCATCACAAATGCTTCACTCAGCTGGTTCACTAAGCTAGACTTGAGTGATTTGATTCTTTTGTTTCATCTTTGGTGCCTTTCTGGAGCGAATTAGACATTTGTTCATGTCTCCCCAGGACAAGTCATACAGCACAAGTGGACCTGCAGCCTGGAAATTTGCTCACTCTCCACCTGACAAAGTTATTCCAGACTTACCTCAGTTTTCAAAAATCTCCTCAGTGACATCTCTTTTCCTGGACAAAATTAATTATGGATGATGGTTCCTTGGTGTTTGGGGATATATCAGACTTTTAGTGGTTTAGCTGCCAAACCTAACCTTCCACCCCATTACCAGCCCCATCAAGACTCTTTAGAGACAGAGATTATGCCTTACTCACGGATCAGTACAAGTCTAAAGAAAGAATAAGGGAGTAGATGAGTAAGTGATTTGTTTTCACTTTGTAGATGAAACAACTAAACCACATTTGATTCTGCAGGTTGACATTTTCTAGATGTTCACTGAGTATGTGTTACAAAACAGGCCTCAAGTTGAATCGGTCAAGAACAAATCAAAAAATTCACTGAGTCACTTTCACTTGATTTTAAAACCAGTAGGAAGCAGACACCTAGGATATTGAGTATTTGGGGAATTTGTCCCCATCATAGGCATCTGCTTTGCAGAGTTACCTAAGTGAAAGAAGGAAGAGCTTACGTCAGGAGACTTTGGTGGAAATCCAGGCTTTACCACGTATAGCTAGGTAGCCCCCAGCAATTGACTTCAGCTCTCTGTTCTCTCCCTCCCCCCCCCCACCCAGACTCCTCATTTGCAAGGCGAACTGAAAACAATAATAGTCACAGAATGTCTCTGAAGTTGGAAAGCCCATACCCAGGAGAGATGATAAGAGCAGGCCTCCAGTTAGGTAAACTACAGTGCCATGAATCTGTCATACACTTTGCCCTTACATCATGCTATGACGCAACTTAAGTTATTTTTTTATTTTATTTTATTTATTTTTATGTATATTATTTTAGTTTTACATTCATAGTGGTGACTCCATTATCCTCCTCCCTGTCCTCCCTCTTCCAAAGGGACCCTCATCAATGGGGAATGTGGTCCGCGCATTGTGGGGGTAGCCGAGAGCCATGCGGGATAGGCCAAGTCTCTGTGCATAATGCCCCAACTTGTGGCTCTAACATTCTTTCCGCCCCCTCTTCCGCAAGTTTCCCTGAGCCACATTGGGGTCATTTCAGCTCTACTTCAGTGATGAGGTTTTGGGAGCCTCTGTGTCTCTGGATATCTGGCTTAGTGGGAGTTAGATGTTCTCTGTGTTTATCTCCTTCAACCTTTTTCTGGTGCCATGATCCCCAAGAGTGCTGAACTCTTGCCCTTTCTCCACATTACTCTATGGTTTCAGCTGGGGCCCTGGTGAGGTGTGATTGGCTGATCCTCCCTTCAGGTTCGTTGTCCATCTGGAAAAAATAAGCAAATTCTCCAACGGAGAGAGAAGTTAGTACTAGATATATGGGATGGCCATAGATAGCTTGGAGGGAATTTTATATGGGTAGGCCCTCTTCTAGCCCACATTTGATGGTATCTTGATTGGAGACTGTGCTCATTTTTTGTACATGGTTTTGACTTATTTCCCAGTTCCAGCAATGAGTTCCATTCCACTGAGTGGATCAATTAGCCAACTCAAGAGCAGTTGGTTGCCCACCATGGCTGTGTGCCATTACTGCACTTGTTTGAGCATTACTTCAGGTTGTTTCTTGCTGAGTATCTTATACTGCAAGTTGTTTGGACAGATGTCAGCCATTATCCCACAGTTGCTTGTGTAGCACCCTCTGGCACTAGACTAGCTAACTGTCTGGGGACTGACCCTCTTCCAGATTCTGGCCAGGTCGCTCCATGTTTGGTCTCACACGTGTATGCTGTCTTCTTCAGTAGGGTCTTACCATTAACCTTTGGTGGGTCATCAAGAACTCTGACAAAAATCTGTCTTTTTTGGGAAACCTTGTAGGTGTCTTGGATCTACAGCTCATTGTGAAAGCTAACCCCATGCTGGTACTGGGAGTTATAAGTCAGCACCTAGGAAGGTGAGGGGAGAAAAAGATAGATAATATAAAAGAGAAAGTGAGTATAGAGAGGTGATGGATAGAAAAAGAGAGAGAGGGAGGGAGAAGAGAGAGTAAAGCAGGAGAAAATTAAGGTTGGTCTTCATGGTGTTTTCTCCAGTTTCCTGTGGTTCAGGTGTTCCCTCTGCCGGACTGCTGAAGGATCAATGTTTTAGCTTGTTGTTCAGAATATAGAGTTTTATGCTATCGTTTCCTTTTGGGTCCCTATTTTATCCCTCCACCCTCATCCTCCCTCCCACCCTCTCGCTCCCTCCCACCATCACCCTCCTTCCATCCCACCCTCCCTATTGTCTGGTCCTCAGAGTGCTTATTGGGCTTGGCAGCATCTCGGGTGGATTCAGGTTAGGAGCAACAGATAAACGCAACTTAAGTTCTTACCAGAGGCTGGCACCATGCTCTTGTACTTCTCGAAGTTACTTTTCCTTTCCTTACCTATCTATGTATTCTAAGATATAATCCTTCAATAGATTGGTTGATGCCCACCCACACTGGGGAGGGATATCTACATTACCCATTCCAACAATTTCAGTAATAATCTGCTAGAGAAGTACTCAGACATATCCAGAAATATTAATGAGTCATCTCTCCGGGCTTTCTGGTACCTGGTAAGTTGACATGTCAAATTAGTCATCACAGTAGGATGTGGTGATTTGGAAATGCATAGGCATATAGGATACAGGGTAATTAACAGGTCTTCCTCCTTGTTTCAAAGCCTGGCTGGTTAGGCACCTTCCTAGAAGTTGGCAACAAAAGTAGGACACTTCATTTTTTTTTTAATTTTTTTTTTGGTAGATGTTTGAACTTTTGTACCCAGGGAAATCCTGCTCCAGCCAGTTAGGAATGATCTTCAGGTATAGGTCGTGTATTAGACTTTTCTAGAGGAACAGAAGCTATAGAATGCATGGATATATTATAGAAGGGAATTATTGGCTTGTCTTTCATAACAGGGGCTGGATCATCCAACAATGGCTGTGTATACCAGAGAGGAACACAGAGAAGCATATAACTGACCAGCCCAAGAAGCTGGACACTAGAGCAATCCCAATCCTGAACTAAAGACCTGGAAGTTCCCCGCAGAGCTGTTGGTATTGAGTCAACACTGAAAGGCCAGAGAAGCTGCAGAAGCTGGAGGCCCTGGGGTGCCCATTCTCTCTGTCTGTCTTTCCTCTATCTCCTGCTTGCAAATAAATAAATAAAAATATTTTTTAAAAAAGAAAAAAAGCAGCCAGGCATAATGGCACATTCCTTTAATCCCAGCACTTGGGAGGCAGAGATAGAAGGATCACCATGAGTTTGAGGCCAGCCTGGGACTACAGAGTGAGTATATTTTTTTCCAATATTATGTTGGAAAAAAAATGAAACAAAAAAGAAAGAAAAGAAACACTTAAGCACTTCACAAAGCATACCTTTAGGAGCTAAGAGATGGGGCTTAGATGGAGGAAGTAGTTAATGTATTTGGGGGACATATTTTGTCCTTTCTCCTTACTGACTTACTGTGAACCTCTCTGTTCTGCCATGTCCTCCCCACCATGCTGGATGGACACTCACTCCTGAAACTGTAAGCCAAAACAAATCATTCTCTCTTTAAGTCACTTTCAGGTATTTTGGTGATTGTGAGAGAGAAGTATATAACACAAGAGTGGATTCAAGATTTATTAAGATGAAGAAATGTCACATTCTCAGAGAGTCCTTAAAGCATGCGTTCATAGCAGTTCAATAAGCACAGTTGTTGCTGATCTTCTGTTCTAACATTCTTCACTATATAAGCCTGCTTGAATAGATAGTACTCACAAGACATGCAAAAGTACAAAAGACTACTGGAGAATTTTCTCCCAAGTATACACATTTACTCTATTTCCCAAGTCTTTATTATTTATTTATTTATTTATTTATTTATTTATTTATTTATTTATTTATGAAAGAGAGAGAAAGAGGCAGATAGAGAGAGAATGCGCTTGCCAGGGCCTCCAGCCATTGCAAACGAACTCCAGATGCATGTGCCACCTTGTGCATCTGGCTTATATGGGTCCTGGGGAATCAAGCCTTGAACCCGGGTCCTTGGGCTTCACAGGCTAGTGCTTAACCACTAAGCCATCTCTCCAGGCCCCATAGTTGGTTTTTTGTGTGTGTGTTTGGGTTACAAGATTGGAGGAATATTGAGATCTCCCATTGTGGTGGATGTGCTAGTTTCTCCCTACTAGTCTCTTGTCTTTGCTATGTATATACTGAGACTATAAAGATAGAGTTTATGCAGATGAATTGAACCTTTGCTTTTATATTGTGATCGTCTTTAGCTCTAGGAATGTTTAAAAATCTATTTTATGTGAGGTCAACTTTATTTGATTACTATTTGCCTAATCTATATTCTACTATTTTTTGATTTTCAATTTTTTATACTGTTCTGAATGTGTCTTATGTAACCAATAATATTGATTTTCTAATAGGAAAATTAAGTAAATTATTTTTTGTTGTTTTTATGAGGTAGGGTCTCAACTTTAGTTCAGATTGACCTGGAACTTACTCTGTAGCTCCAGGCTGGCCTCAAATTCACAACAATCCTCCTATTTCAGCCTTGTGAGTGCTGGGACTAAAAGGCATGAGTCACCATGTCCGGCTCAAGAAAAATTATATTTATTAGGATTTTAATACATTTAGATATGCTTTTTAATTTTTATTTATTTTTAATTTTTATTTATATTTATAAGGAGAGAGAGAAAAAGAGAGAGGAGGAATGGACACACCAGGGCATCCTGCCACTGCAAATGAATTCCAGACACATTGGCACTTTGTATATGTGATTTTATATGGATACTGGGGAATCAAACCTCCAGGCTGCTTTTTTCTTTTTTAAATTATAAATTTAGTCACCTTGTTTTGTGCTATCTGCCCAACTGTTCTATTTTTATTTTGCCTTCCCATCTTATCTGTGATGGGTTCCTTATATTTATTTTAGAGATTAGAAAGAAAATTCTGAAGCAGGAATTGGAGTGAAGGGATATTGGATATAATGTTCATTAAGAAGAAAAGAAGAGAGGCTGGGGAGAAGTGGTTAAAGTCACTTGTTCACAAAGCCTGCTGGATTGGCATTAAATTTCCCAGCACCCATGTAAAGCCAGGGGCAGATAGCAAGGGTTTAATGGGCACCAACTTTGTGTAAACAGAGTTCTGATGAAGTTACTGCCTACCTAGAGCATCCTTGCTAAGGGGAAGGCAGACAACTACCAAATAAGGCTGATTTCTGTATATGATTAAGTTCCATAAGTAAATTAAAGAGGGTAATACTATTGAAAGCCAGACTGGGCCAAGGTGAGGAAGCTACTATAGGGGATGGTAAAATATGGTTTCTCTGAGGTGAGACTTTCAGGGGAAGGAGGAACTATTGGGAAGAATCAGGAGAAAGAAGTAAAGGTGATCTAGGCAGCCCCCATGCAATAGGCTGAGAGCCACAGTAATGTGGGCAGAATGGAAGCAGGACAGCTGAATGGGAAGGAGTGAGGTAGAGGCCTGTACCAGCAGAATGTGGAGCAGAGGGGGCAGGGTCAGGAGGCCATGGAAAGGAGGTTGCAATATGAATAAGGGGAAAATCATGATCTGATCTTGCAAAACATCACCCCTATGTGAGGTGAACAATGGATTCCAGATTGCCTAGAACTTACTCATTAAAAAAATTTTTTTTTGTTTATTTTTATTTATTTATTTGAGAGCAACAGACAGACAGAGAAAGAGGTAGAAAGAGAGAGAGAGAACGGGCACACTAGGGCCTCCAGCCACTGCAAACAAACTCCAGATGCATGCACCACCTTGTGCATGTGGCTTATGTGGATACTGGGGAAGCGAGCCTCAAACCAGTGTTCTTAGGCTTCACAGGCAAGTGCTTAACTGCTACACCATCTTTCCAGCCCCCAAACTTGCTCATTTTTAACACAAAAAGTCCTGTGTCCACTGGGCGTGGTGGTGCACGCCTTTAATCCCAGCACTTGGTGGCAGAGGTAGGAGGATAGCTGTGAGTTTGAGACCACCCTGAGATTACATAGTAAATTCCAGGTCAGCCTGGGCTAATGTGATACCCTACCTCAGAAAACCAAAACAAACAAACAAACAAACAAACAAACAAACAAACAAAAAACCCCAAAAAAACAAAGTCCTGAATTCCATGAGACATGTGGGACAACTGGTCACCCTGGGTGTATAATAGGTATGAATAGTAGTTGTTGTGATTTGAATGAAATGTTCCCCAGTGGCTCTTATGTTTTGAATACTTGGTTCCCAACTGGTGACAATTTGGGAAAGTTGTGGAGTCTTTTGGGAAGTGGAGTCTTGCTAAAGGAGGTATGTTGCTGGGTGTGGGCTTTGGGGTAATTTAGCCTAGCTTCAAGTCCAGTACTAACACTGTTTCCTTCCTGCTGGTGTGGAGA
Organism: Orientallactaga sibirica; assembly: GCA_036365145.1. Classification (NCBI taxonomy): domain Eukaryota; kingdom Metazoa; phylum Chordata; class Mammalia; order Rodentia; family Dipodidae; genus Orientallactaga; species Orientallactaga sibirica. The sequence continues at coordinate 11,029,506 of JAEOAD010000015.1, forward strand.
TGTGACCCAGAGTTCCTGTTTGTGCTATTCTTTCCCTGCCATGATGAAACTTCCCCTTGCAACTGTAAGCTAAAATAAACTCTTTCCTCCCATACATTGCTTCTGGTCAAGTGTTTTGTCCCAGCAATGAGAAGATAACTGCTACAGTGGTCCACTTTAAAAAATATATATATTTTGTTTTTATTTATTTATTTGAGACACAGAGAGAGACAGAGACAGAGGCAGAGAGAATGAATGGGCACACCAGGTCATCCAGCCACTGCAAATGAACTCCAAATGCATGCACCACCTTGTGCATCTGGCTTACATGGGTCCTGGGGAAATTTTGAGAGAGGCAGAGAGAGAGAGAGAAAGAGAGAGAGAGAGAGAGAAGGACAGATAGAGAATGAGCGCGCTAGTGGCCTCTTAGCCGCTGGTATCTCAGTCTAATTCTGCCTTAAGCACCTTCTGACCTTGAAGGTTATTATTAAGATTGTGTTAATTTTACATCCATCCCTGTGACAAAATACTTGACAAATAATTTGAAGGAAGGAATTACTTATTTTGGTTCATGGTTGCATAGGTCTTAGTCCATAGTCCTTGGGTCTGCGGTAAGACAGAGCACCATGGCTGGTAAGACCATGTGGCATAAGCTTCTCACCTTAAGGCAGACAGGCAGCAGGGGGAGAGGAAGGACTGGGGCCTATGCCTAATCCTCCAAGGCACATCTTCAGTGACTTATCTCCTCCAGCTAGGTACCATCTCCTAAAGCCTCCACCACGTCCCAAAACAGCACCACCAACTGGGCACCAAGCATTAAGTGAGCCTGTGAGGGAAATTTATAATCAAACCATAACAGACTCTCCTTTCCCCTTCAGGATCACTAGGGAATCATTACTTGGCACTTACAAACATGGTGAATTACTACTTGTTGGCATGCTTATAACAGGTGTCCTGACTGATAAAGACTAGCATCGGGGCTGGAGGCATTTGCCTGCAAAGCCAAAGGAGCCAGATTCTATTCCCCAGCACCCACGTTAGCCAGATGGCACATGCGTCTGGAGTTCGTTTGCAGTGGCTGGAAGCCCTGGCATGCCTTGGCTACAAGCAGAGTCTTCCCCTTTCTTGGCTCTCCAGTTTGCATGCTCTCTGATCTCGGTACCTCAAAGGTTTCTTTCCAGAGCCTGGGCCATGCTCCTCAGTGCTTTCAGGCATCAGAACAATCTCTTCTCAGGCTGGGATAGTCTCCGCTCAGCCCTGCTGCTGTATCTAAGCTCACATTCCATCTTCTCCTCACATCCTCCAGGTCACCTAGCAAAAAGTCATCTCTGATTTAGACTTCTGCAAATGCAGAGACATCATAATGGAAGTTTTATAGCCTGCCTGTAATTCCAGAAATGGAGGATCAGAAATTCAAGGTTTTCAACAAGTTCAAGGCCAGCCTGAGATATACATGAGACCTTGACTCAAAGAGAGGAATAGGAAACCAAGCATGGTGGTTCATGCTTTTAATCTGAGGTTAGATAGGAGGATCACTGTGAGTTCAAGGCCAGCCTTGAGTGAAACCCTGCCTCAAACAAATAAACAGGAACAAAATAAGGGAAGAGAAGAAGGGAGCTGACTCGTGGGGTACTGCAGCTTATCCTCATGATGGACAGCGAGAGGAAAGGATGCTCTGTGTGGGTATTTCTGCAGTCTGGGTCAGGATATGGGCGAGCTGTAGGAATGTGGACCCAGGGCCAGGACCAGCTTCTTTCAGTGTTTTGAACAACAACCTCAACATCTTTATCAGTGCCTGGGATGTTCAAGGTCCTGGCTTGACTCAAGCCTGCTGGGAAAGCCTGCAGCTGGCTGGCTGCAGAGCAATCAGGCACTGTGATTTTTCAATCAAGGCAAAAAAAAAAAAAAAAAGTGGGGACAACTAGCAGACCTGGCACTCTATCCCAAGAGAGGAACAGGCATACATGCCACACAGTCAGTTTCCTGTCTTAGAAGGTCAAGGGCCTCAGTGGCTTTTATCTTTTAGAATGAGGTTTATTGCAACATGATGTGAGGGAAGGTACAAACTGTGCTTTTTCCACACTACACAAACACACACTTAAGCTTCTGAAAACAGTACAGGAAATAAAAAGAATTTAGTTTTAGGTTACTTTTTCTTTTAAAGGCTATTACATTTTTTAAAAATACCCACCAGCAGATTTCTTCATTAACATTTTATTTGATATTAAGCAGGAGTCAGCAGTTGAATCTTTACAGGATCTAAATCACGACATACTAGTTTTCTGGGAGGAGGGAAAGGAAAACAATGTACTGAAGAATTTCCTCACTCTCCAAATAAGAAACTCCAAGTAACCAAACAGAAATCTAAAGACCACCTTCAAAATGAGCCATGGATTGAGAGTGAGAGGGTGTTTGCCTTGGATTTTCAGTTCTGGAAAAGGTCACCAAACCATGGGTGATGGACAGGTGTCAGGACTAGATTAGGAAACAGGGAAAGAGCCAGGCTGGAGCTTGGGGGAAAGTCGGGGGGAGTTAGAGAAGGAGGGAGGGTGGTAGAGCCTGGGAAAGCGGACTGAGTGTTGGAAGAATTTGGAATTACACAGTGAATGTCAGCATGCCCTTAACCACTGCCATCTGTGGAGCCTGAATTGCAACACTTGGGGCTTTTCTTTCTCTTTTCTTTTTTCCCCTCAAATCAAAGTCCTATTATTTGGTAATTAGAATTTTCAAGAGCTGGAAGGCAGCTGAGGCTCACCTGCCGCTCCCCACCTCACACCACCATTACAGGAATTTCCTTCTTGGGAGGAAGAGGTCTCTACACAGTTCTGCAATCCTAGAAGGTCAGGGCCAAGAGTATTCCCTAACCACAAAGAGGTTTCCATGGGGAAGGTTCAAGGCCTGGGGATATATGTCATCATACATGTCCTCTGCCAAGAAGAACACAGCCTGGACTTGACCACAAAGCAAAAGGCGCTGCATGGCGCAGCCTCACTCTGCCCCTCCCAACCCCTCCTCGCTCCTCCTTCTTCTAAGCTCCAGCCTTGTCTTCCCTGGACCCTGGCACAAGTCATCAAACTCTCAACAAAGGGCTAAATTTCACACTTGGCTCCTATCCATGTTAGTCCAGAGTACATCTTTGGCTGCCATCCCTGCTTATCCACAGTCATCACTGTCTTTGTTCCAAATGGCTGTCCCTATCCTGCAGCTATTGAGTACAAAGGCTGGGACATACTGCTGAGAGGTGGAGCTGGGATGTCAAGCCAAGTCTACATCTGCAATGCCTACTGCTGGCCTCTCAGTTCTCTTTTTGCTAAGCAACTTCCTCCTTCCCGGTTACAGTTCACTACTACCATAATAAACAGGTACTTACTTTCTAAGAAATATGTTATAGTGGTAGTACATTTTCCATGTTGTTTTATATCTGACATTTTTCAGTCAATATGTCTTGGAGATAGATTTATCTTATTACATACAAACCTTTCTTTCTTTCTTTCTTTCTTTCTTTCTTTCTTTCTTTCTTAAAGAAAAGAGACTGATTTTCAAAAATATTTTATTTATTTATTTATGAGAGAGAGAGAGAAAGATTGGGCATGTCAGGGCCTCTAGCCACTGCAAATGAACCCCAGATAACCGAGGTCCTTGGGTTTTGCAGGCAAGTGCCTCAACTGCTAAGCCATCTCTCCACCACTGTCTTTCTTCTTTTTTGTTTTCAGTTTTAAATCGATGTGGTTTTGTTCATCCAACATATGGTGAGGGCCAAGACTGGGCTGGAACGTGGGGCCACACGGCTGTGTGAACACCTCCCCAAGAAGTAAACAAATCCGTGTGCTAGTGGGACATTTACCACCACAGGAACTTTGCAGTTCTCGGCCTGCTTTATACATTATCTTACTGCAGAAGATTATTGTTCTTTTGTTGTTGTCTTGAGACTGGGTCTCATGTATCCCAGGCTTGCTAAAACTATGCAGCCGAGGATGACCTCAGACAGCTGATCCTTCTGCACCTACCTCCCCAGACCTGGGCTTACAGGCGTGCACCACCAGGCCTGGCAGGGCACTGCTTTCTTCTATCCTAGTTAAGGAAGTGGGAGACAGGGTGGACCGCAACACCCCGGGGCGAGGGCTCTCTTCAGCGAGGGTGGTGGGCAAGCCCTGGGCTTTGAAGTCAGATGCGGTATCCATCCTGGAGCCATCGGTCACTTAGCCGTATGGATCTTTGGGTGAGTTACTCCAGGAATCTGAGCCTCGCTTTCTCTACCTTGCCAAAGAGACTCAGAACATACTGAAGGAGCTGATGGTTCCAAGGCCCTGAGCCTGGTGCTAGGTGCACGGTGAACGCAGGGCAGAGTCTACTTACCACGTGACCTGAGGGGCGCAGGGGAGGCCGGGAAATACTAAGTTATAGCCCAAGGCGTAGCGTCACACCCAGACTGTCCGAGTCATAGGCCTGGGGGTCCTGTCTGCATGCATGCCCCAGGCCCGACCCGAGTGCCCAAATCGCGTCACCTCTCTCATTCGCCATCACCTCGCATTCTTACCATAAGCCCTTCGCCTGCTGCCCCACTATCTTTCTTTTTAAATGGTTGCCTAATATTCCATCCATACCTGTGATGTTTAATTTTACACCAACTCCCTGGACCTCGGGCTGCCCAGATACTTTTATTTGGTTAAGCATTATTCTAGGTGTTTCGATGTGGGTATTTTTTTTGGACAAGATACACATTTAAGTTGCTAAACTTTAAGTAACTAGATTGTTTTCCATAACATGTAAGCACTTCATTCAATAGCATGAAGGCTAGAATAGAACAGAAATAGAGAATTCTGCCAGCTGTTGACCTGCAGACTTGAAAGAAACACTGGCAGCTTCATGGCTCCACAGCCTGAATACCCTTGGCTTTGAACTGCTATCTTCCTTAGGCTACAGCCTGATGTTGGCCTTGTCAAACCACACTTACATGAGAAAAGTCTTTTATAACACATACATATATGTGCAAATGTTTATGTATATATGTGTACATAAAGCAATGTACCATAACCTATTTGATCAGACTCCATCAATGGACACTTGGGGGTTTTAATCTTTTTCAATTACAGATAGTGCCTTCCAAACATGTCATGTCACCCATGTTCTAACCATACAGTATTTTGCTTCAGTATAAAGGGATTAGGAAATGGTCTCTCCAAGCCATAGCCAAGAGTACCAGTTGCTTTTTCATTGCAGTGAACAAAATAAGAAGAGTTCATTTTCTGCTTACAGTGTCAAGAGAACATTTCATGCTGGACAAAGCATTGTGGCAGGAGCATGAAGCAACTGATAACACTATAGCACATTAAAAAAACCCCATAGACATCTGGTTAAGATGGCAGTGTAGGAACTACACCAAAGCAGCCTAGGGGAGAAAAAGCAAAACAAACAAATCAACAAAAAACAGCAAAATATACTCCTACTAAAAAGCGAAGGTGTATAAGAAATTATCAACCACAGCAGAGAAGTAGGAGAGATCTAGAGACCACAGAAGAAGGCAGAAGCAGCTCTAGCAGCGGCAGTACCAGGTCTGATCACCAGACTCTGCCTGAGCCACAGGAACAGCCAACTGAGGGGATTTTCCATTCATACCAGCCTCCTCACAAACTCCGGAAACCTTGAGGGAGGACAGCAGAGACCAGTAGAGTGGCTGGTGAGGAAGAGGATCCCATGGACCAGTGGGAGAACATCAACCAACATCCACAGCCTCCCTTCCCCCCAACGCCAGCCCAAGAACCAGCAAGCACCAGAGACCTGGGGAAGGAAACTCACCTTAACAGCACCTGGCACAGACTATCAGAGCACTGACCCACTGACCCAGCCAGCCTACTTGAGCCCACAGCACAGCAAAGAGGGACCCAAGCAGACATGTGGCATAGCTGAGACCAAAGCCAACCCAAAAGGTAACTGGGATTACACCAGGTCAGTACCCGCCAAAAAAAGCTAATTGCACCTTCCATGTCAGAGTAAATTATGTGTTAAATCTGATGGATGGTTGAATTTGCTTGTCATTTGTTGCTTCCTGATTTATAGTGCCTTTGCCTCCTCTTCTTTCGTTCATTGGGGAAGGGTCTCACTCAGTCACAAGCTGATCTTGGAAAACCAGAACTCTCAGCCTCCCATTTGACAGGATTAAGGGTGTGGGGCAACACACATCCCTAGGGACTTTGACTTTGTTAGAGGATCTGTTTGATTGAATACCTACTCTTGCATAAATATCCTGTGCTGGTTTTCATTGAATGTGTATATTGTTCAGTTAAATTTTAGAATTTGCCTATATTTTGTTCCACCTAGCCTACTAGAATACTCACATAACAGACAAACCCAACACCTAGGGTTACTTTTATGGTTACTCTGAGAGTCTTTTAAGAGCCACACCTAGCACCTTAAGTTCCTATCCTGAAGATATATAACATCAGATTGATTGATAAATCTAATAATACTGCAGATAATTAGAAAACCCAAGCATCAAATTAATTTCCACATTATAACACAAGAAAAATCTCTACATTATAATACAAGAAACACAAAATATCAAGACAATGTAATTCCACCAAAAAATATAAATCCATCAGAAATTACCTCCAGTGAGACTTATTTATAGGAAATGCCTGAGAAAGATTTCAAAAGAATGATTATAGCTATGCTCAAAGAAATCAAAGAGAAAATCAAAGGAATAAAAGAAGACACAGGAAACCAATTTAATGCAATAAGGAGATCAATACAAGACATGAATAAGGAAATAGAAATAATAAATGAAACCAATCAGAAATACTAGCAATGAAAAACCCAGTAAGTCAAATAAAAAACTCTGTTGAAAGTCACACCAATAGAATTGATGAAGGAGAGAACAGAATATCTAAACTAGAAGACAAGGGGGTAGACCTAAAACAGTCCAACAAAGAGAAAGACAAGCTAATAGGAAGTTATGAATGGAAATTTCAAGATATCTGGGACACTATGAAAAGATCAAACAAGAATTCAGGGTATAGTAGTAGGAGAAGAATTTCAATCCAAAGGCATAGTAGGCATTTTCAACAGAATCATAGAAGAAAATTGTCTCCAAATTGCAAAAGAAATGTCAATGCAGATACAGGAAGCTTTTAGAACACTAAACAGACAAAACCTGGAAAGAACCTCTCTTCATCATGTTATAATTAAACTACCAAAAACACAAACCAAAGAAAATATATTGAAAGCAGTTAGAAAGAAAAAGCAAGTCACTTATAAAGGCCAGCCCATCAGGATAACAGCAGGTTACTCAACACAAATTTTAAAAGCCAGAAGGGCTTGCTTCGAGTGATGTATTCCAAGTTCTGAAAGATAACAACTGTCAACCAAGAATTCTTTACCCAGCAAAGCTATCCATCCAAGTTGATGGAGAAATAAGGACATTCCCCAACAAAAACAGGCTAAAGGAATATATGACAACTAAGCCAGCTGTACATAAAATGCTTGAAGGAATCCTCTACTCTAAAGAGAAAGGAAAGCACACATATGAAGAAACAGGGAAAAATAAATCATAGTAGAAAAACACTTAATACAAGAGAGTCAAGGGAAAAAAGGAAGCACTACAAAATAAGAAGAATGGTGAATACAAATACATACCTTTCAATAATAACTATTTTTATTTTTTATTATTTTATTTATTTTTGGAGAGAGACACAGAGAGAGACAGACAGAGAGAGAGGGAGAGGGAGACAGATAGAGAATGGGTGTGCCAGTAGTCTCTCAGCTGCTGTAAACAAAATCCAGATGTGTGCGCCCCCTTGTGGTCAAGTGTGGCATTGCGTCCTTGCGTCACTTTGCATCTGGGTAAATGTGGGACCTGGCGATTGGAACTGGGTTCTTAGGCTTAGCAGGCAGGCGCCTTAACCACTAAGCCATCTCTCCAGCCCTCAATAATAATTCTTAATATCGGTGGTCTAAATGCCCTAACCAAAAGACACAGGCTTGCACATTGTATTAAAAGGCAGAATCCTTCTGTTTGTTGCCTCCATAAAAGACAGGCACTATCTTAGGGTAAAAAGATGAAAAACAGTACTCCAAGCAAATGGGCCTATGAAACAAGCAGGTGTTGCTATCCTAATATCTGACAGGATAGACTTTAAACCAACATTAGTGAGAAAAGATAAAGAAGGTCACTTTATATTGAGTAAAGGGAAAATTCAACAGGAAGACATTACAATTCTAAACATAAATGCACCTAACATAGGTGCTCCCAATTTCATCAAACAAACACTATTAGACTTACAGTCACAGATAACCCCAAGCACAATTGTAGTGGGTAACTTCAATACCCCACTTTATATTGATTAAAGGGAAAATTCAACAGGAAGACATTACAATTCTAAACATATGTGCACCTAACATGGGTGCTCCTAATTTCATCAAAAAACATTAGACTTAAGTTCATAGATAACCTCAAGCACAATTGCAGCAGGTAACTTCAATTCTCCACTCTCATCTATTGACAGAACATCCCAGCAAAAAATAAACAGAGAGACATCTGGATTAAATGATGTCATAGAACAAATGGACCTAACAGATATCTATATCTATAGAACATTCCATCCAAATGCTACAGAATACACATTTTTCTCAGCAGCATGTGGAACATTCTCTAAAATAGACACAATTATTAGAACACAATGCAAATCTTAACAAATAAAGGAAACTTAAGTAATTCCTTGTATTCTATGTGCTCACAATGGGATTAACCTACGAATCAGCAGCAAGAAAAACTACAGAGCATGCACAAAATCATGGAGACTAAACAGTACACTACTGAATGATAAATGGGTCATTGCAGAAATCAAAAAATTCATAAAATCAAATGATAATGAAAACACAACATACCAAAATTTTTCAGACACAATGGAGGCAGTCCTAAAAATAAAATTTATAGCTTTAAGTGCCTATATTAAGAAATTAGAAAGGTTGCAAGTAAACAACTTAATTTGTGGCCTTAAGGCCTTGGAAAAAGAAGAACAAGGTAACCAAAAATTAGTAAATGCAAAGAAATAATAAAGATTAGAGCAGAAATTAATGAAATAGAAACCAAAAAATCAATACAAAGATTGAATGAAACAAAGAGTTGGTTCTTTGAAAGGGTAAACAAGACTGATAAACCCTTAGTAAATCTGACCAAAAGAAAGAGAGAAGAGACACAAATTAATAAAATTGGTGATGAAAAAGGCAACATTACAAGAGATACCAAAGAAATTCAGAAACTTTTAAGGGTATACTTTAAGAACATTTACTCTAGGAAGTTAGAAAATCTGAAAGAAATGGATGCTTTCCTGTATTTATATGACCTACCAAAATTAAATCAAGATGAGATAAACCATTTAAGTAGACCTATAACAGGTACAGGTATCCAGGCAGTTATAAAAAATCTTCCAACTAAAAAATTCCAGGCCCAGATGGATTTACTGGTGAATTTTTCCAGAACTTCATGGAAGAACTAACACCACTGCTTCTCAAACTTTTCCATAAAATAGAAAAAGAAGGAATTCTACCAAACTCCTTCTATGAAGCCAGCATCACCCTGATACCCAAACCAGACAAAGACAGAACAAAAAAAGAAAATTACAGAGCAATCTCCCTCATGAACATAGATGCAAAAATTCTGAACATAATATTGGCAAAGAGAATACAAAAATATATCAGAAAGATTATTCACCCCAACCAAGTAGGCTTTATCTCAGACATGCAGGGATGATTCAACATATGCAAAATGACAAATGTAATACACCATATAAATGAACTGAAGGACAAAAATCACATAATCATCTCAGTAGACACAGAAAAGGCATTTGACAAAATGCAACATCCTTTCATGGTAAAAGTCCTATAGAAACTGGAAACAGAACATAATAAAGGCTATTTATGATAAAGCTACAGCCAACATAATACTAAATGGGGAAAAACTTGAAGATTTTCCACTAAATTCAAGAACAAGACAAGGGTGTCCACTGTCAATATAATACTGTAAGTCTTAGCTCTTAGCTATAGCAATAAGGCAAGAGACACTCATAAAAGGGATACAAATTGGAAAGGAAGAAATCAAATTATCATTATTTGCAGATATGATTCTATACATAAAGGACCCTAAAGACTCTACCAGCAAACCATTAGAGTTAATAAACACTTTTAGCAAAGTAGCAGGATACAAAATAAACACACAGAAATCAGTAGTTTTCCTATGTACTAACAACAGACATGCAGAGGATGACATCAGGGAATCTCTCCCATTCATAATTGCCTCTGTGACCTTGCTTACAAGGATTTTTTTTTTCTAAGTCCATTCATTTTTCTGCAAATTTCATTGTTTTGTTTTTTCTTACCATGGAGTACAATTCCATTGTATGTATTTACCACATCTTCATCATCCATTCCTCAGTTGATGGGTGACTGGGATGATTCCAATTTCTAGCTATTGTCACTAGAGCAGCAACAAACATGGTTTTGCAAGTATCTCTATAGTCAAGAGTAGAGTCTTTAGGGTATATGCCCAGGAGTATGGCTGGATCAAATGGTAAATCTATTTTCATCATTTTCAGGAGTCTCCATACTGATTTACATAGTGGTTGTTCAAGTTTGCATTCCCACAGTAGTGGGTAAGGATTCCTCTTGACCCCTAGCTTTGCCAGCATTTGTTGTGATTCAATTTTTTGATGATTGCCATCCTGACTGTAGTGAAATGAAATCTCAAAATTGTTTTGATTTGTATTTCTCTGATGAGTAAAGATGTTGAATGTCTTTTTAATTGTGTAATGGCCATTTGTATTTCTTCTTTTGAGAATTCTCTACCCCATTTTTTGATTGACTTGTTTGAATTTTTTATTGTTTAGTTTTTTGAGTTCTGTGTAGATTCTAGCTATTAGACCTTTGTTGGAGATATAGATTATGAAGATTTTCTCACATTCTGTGGGGTGTCTATTGATGCTGTTGATTATTTTCTTGCCTGTACAGTAGCTTTTTAGTTTCATGAGGTCCCAGTGGTTGAATGTTGATATAATTTCCTGTGCTACTGAGGTTTTATTCAGGAAGTCTTTCCTTATGCCTATATCATAGAGTGTTCTCCCTGTTTTTTTCTTCTAGTTGTTTTAGAGTTTCAGGTCTTATATGGAGGTCCTTAATCCATTTAGAGTTGACCTTTGTACAGGGTGAGAGAACTAGGTCTAATTTTATTCTTCTACTTATGATATCTATTTTTTCCAGCACCATTTGTTGAAGATGCTGTCTTTTTTTCCTCAGTGTGTATTTTTGGCCCCTTGGTCAAAGTTTGGGTAGCTATTGCTTGAGTTTAGAGAGGGTCTTCTATTCTATTCCATTGATCTCTGTGTCTGTTTTGGTGCCAGTACCATGCTGTTTTAGTTATTATGGCCTGGTAGTTTATCTTGAAATCAGGTATGGTGATACCTCCTGTAGCAGACAGCTTCACATTGCTGGGATGAACATCCAAACTAGACACAGTTTATGAGAAGAAGGGGTTTATTTCAGGCTTACAGATCCAGGGGAAAGTTCCATGAATGGTAGAAGAATCTGCTTCCATACATCCAAACAGAGAGAAACAACTAAACAGCCAGTAAACACTAAAAGCAGCAAGTACATACACCAAATAGGATGCCCCTACCCCCAGCCACAGCTCACATTGCTCTTTTACACCTTTGGGCTGAAATTCAGATTTTTCTCCTTAGGGTTGGACTCCAAGATCCACCCCCAGTGACACCTTCTCCAACCAGGTGGCTGGAGATCTAAGTTACAAGTTTAATAAAACAGTTGAGTCTATGGGGGACATACATTCAAACTACTATATGTCCAGACCTATTTACTTTTCTTTTTTTGAAGCAAGCCCAACAGACTGGCCTTTTTTTTTTTTTTTGATGAGAGAGAGAGAGAGAGAGAGAATTGGTGTGCCAGGACCTCCAGCCACTTCAATCAAACTCCAGATGCATGCGTCCCCTTGTGCATAAGTGCAACTTTGCACAATTATGTTATTTGTGCGTATGACTTATGTGGGACTTGGAGAGTTGAGCATGGGTCCTTAGGTTTCACAGGAAAGCACCTTAACTGCTAAGCCATCTCTTCAGCCCAGACATGTTTCTTTTCTTGAGGATGTTTTTGGCTTTCTGAGGCCTTATGTTCTTTCATATAAACTTTGAAGCTATTTTTCTCTATCTCTGAGAAGAATGTTGCTAGATTTTTTTTGGAATTGCATTGAATTTGCATAATGCTTTTGGTAGGATGGCCATGTTCACAATATTAATTCTTTAAATCCATGAATATGGGAGGTCTTTCCATCTTCTGTGTCTTCCTCAGTTTGTTTCTTCAGTACTTTTGTGTTTTCTTTGTATAGGTCTTTACTTACATAGTTAATGATATTCCAAAGTATTTATTTTTTTGTGATTATTAAAAACAAGATAGCATTGTTTATCTCTTTCTCCATATATTTATCTTTGGTATATAGGAAGTCTACAGATTTTTGTGCATTGATTTTTGTATCCTCCCACTTTACTGAAAGAATTTATCACCTTTAGAAGTTTTTCATTGGAGTCTTCTGAGTCAGTTATATATAAAATCATGTCATATGATAATAGGGCTAGTTTGAGTTCCTCCTTACCAATTTGTAGCCTTTTTATTTGTTTCTCTTATCTATCACTTGAGCTAAAATGGAGGTAATTTTAATGTGAACTTTTAATGGTTCTTATAGAAAAATCTTAATGTCCTTCATGTAAATGAATGGTCCAGGTAGATTTCAGATAATTTGTCACATACTCAGAAAGGCAAGAGAGAAAAGAAGATGACTATATTTCGAAAATATCACCTCAGTTGAAAATTTATATAAGTATATGCTCACTGCCTTCACTCTGCCCTTCACCTGTGGTTTCCAGCACCCTCACAAGGGTGGTTGAGCTGCAGCTTGGGCTACTGATCTACCAGACACACCAGTGTGTAGTTACTATGAAACTAGTTGAAAAGTCTCCAGCTCAGGAGCTCTGTGCCAGCCTTGCAGGTCAGAAATCTGAGGGCATCCAATAGTTAGTGAGCCTTCCTGCCCAGAGCTGAGCTCTCCTCTTCTGGCCTCAAAGGCGGAAGAGGAAGAAGTATCAGTTACCAGAGTCCGTAGCAGAATGCCAGGAGACAGGCTGGGCACTCCTCTTCACTCGGCAGCCTGAACAGATGCCCATCAGGCCTAGACAGGCCCCTGACAGGCTGGGCAGGGTAGTAGGAAGTTCCTTTTTTTTTTTTTTTTTTTTTTTTTTTTTTTTTTGGTTTTGCAAGGTAGGGTCTCACTCTGGTCCAGGCTGACCTGGAATTCACTATGTAGTCTCAGGTTGGCCTTGAACTCATGGCGATCCTCCTACCTCTGCCTCCCGATTAAAGGCGTGCGCCACCACGCCCGGCTAGGAAGTTCCTTTCTGAAGCAGCCAGTCTGTCTTACTGGGAGCACAAGTCAGAGGCCAGGAGAGGTGGAGGAGGGAGCTAACACACAGCTGCACCCTGTAGGGTAGGGCCTAGAAGAGTTCCCAGTGCTAACTCACCTAGTTCTCCTTTCTTAATACATACCTGAAAGAGGCCTGGTCTTTTTCATGGTTTCAGGTTCATTGTAGTTCTGACCCTCATGGTCTGGAACTTTCCAATAGTAGAATCTCAGGTAAACTTACATGTTTTTCAAGTCATTTTCACCAATGTCCACTTTCCCTTCCTACCTCCACCGACTGCTAGTGCCATCAGCCTCCAGCGAGAGAATCTTCTGGGCTTGTTATACTTATTTCAGCCTTCAGAGGACAATAATCTCTATTTTGCAAACTAGACAAAAAAGATGAATACATCTTGCCCCTCTCCTGCTCACCCAGCAGGGACAAAGCTTCATGTGATCTGCATATTGTTCTTTTTTAAAGTTCTAGTCCAGGTGTTTGCCAAGTTCATACTTGTAGGGCGAGGAGAAATGCTTAAATGCTCTTGAAAACAAAAAGGCAAAGGACTCTGGGTTCTTTGAAACTACTTGCTCAAGATTTCCACACTTTCCTAATCTGCATGCTTGCATAGTTCACAGACACAAGATGCTCCCATCACCTGAAAACTCATATTCATCATTAAACTTTGCTGTTTATCTTGAATTTCAATGCTCAGCCATAGCTGGGAAATTCAATGGTGATGTTGGTAGAATATTTCATTCTCATTAAGATACAGTTAGACGATCCCACCATTAAAAGGAGCACAGAAGAGGGAAATCTACTCTTCTCTGATTAAATTTCAGGGAATTCCATCCTGATACTGGAAACCTAATCAAAAGCCTATGGCTGGGGAGGTCATGTGTTCCCTCATGCAGAATGTGGCTGAAAGGCAGGGTAGACTCACTCCCAGTTTGGAAATGTTTCAAGATCACGAGGGTCTGAACTGAAAAAGTAGGGAACATTATATTTTTGAGAAATAACTTGGAAAGCACAGAGCATACCAGAGATCACCTAACTGCTATGCCCAACGATCAGTGTTCCACCAGAGGGACAGAAACCGCAGGGAAGTGTATTAAGGGATGATTGAAAGGAACTGACTTGCACTGGTCTGAAATCCACAGGACAGCTATCAGGAGGCAGGCTGGAAATCTATGGTGCTGGCTGAAGCTGCAGTCACAGGTAGAATGCTCATCTTCCACAGGGAGCCTCTGCTTCGAAGACTTTTCAACTGACTGAATCAAATGTACCCTCATTATCTAGAACAATCTATCTTAAAGTCAACTGTTTGTGAGCTTTAATCACATCTACAAAACACCTGCACAGCAATACCCAGAATGGTGTTTGACTGGGTGGAGACTGACACATGAAGACACCACCACAGCTGACACTGCCTGTGCCCCAGAGAAGTGCAATGGGTCCCAGAGGTTAGGCCACAGCTGGCACCTGAGAGCTATGTCCCCTTTGGAGCTGAAGGAAAGGGTCTTATCCCTGATCATCCAGCATGGCTGAGATGCCTCATGAATGGGACTTTGCACCACAGAAACCCAGGAAGACCAGAGCATCTGAACAAGGGACCATTTATGCACATTTTGTCAAATTTCTGTGTCTGCCAAGGAAACTATGGTCCAAAGCAATGGAATATCCAAGACCAGCTAAAAACAGAACTCCCAGGTGCAAAATGGGGAATGGAACCAGAGGACTAAGAGTGTGAAGAATGAAAGAAAATCCTGTAAGAGAATCTTCTCCAACTTCAGATTTGGAAGGAACTCTTGGCTTTCCTGGCCTACTCCATTACTGCACAGATGAGGAAACTGGGGCTGTAAGAAGAGAGGGTGGGACTGACACAAGGTCACTGTATGGGTTAAAGGTGGAACTGGAACTGCACCCACAGCCAGACCTCTCAGGATTAGTCGTTGGTCTTCCTGCCCCTGGGCCTTCTTCCTACCCTTCTGGGAAGCTGGAGACTTAATGACGGCTAAGTCTTATCTCCAGGTATCTAGAGCTTGGGCCATCACCTCAAACTTTTCTTGCAACAGAAGAATATGTTCTTTCAGTGTATTCAACCTTTTGACATTATGACACACTGTTGTCATTTTTCTATTTCTACAAAATTCACTCTCAAAAATTGAGCAATGGAGTTGCAAAAAAATCCCCCCAAACTCATAACTTTTTCTTAATGAGAAGAACAACTTTATTTCAGAATGTAGTCCAAATGGTAGTTTCATCATGATGGGGAATACATGGCAGAGCAGGTAACCCAGCATCACATCTTGCCACAGCAACAGGGGAAGGAAGTAATCTGAGCGAGCTAACTCTGAACACCCTGAGGGATCACTAATAAGCCTCTAAGTCTGCCCTGGGCATCACACTTCACCTAGCAAGGTTCCACCACACCAAAGATCCACAGCCTTAAATTGCCAACAACTGGGGACCAAATATTCAAAACACAGGAGGCGATGGGAGCTATTTCACATTCAGGTCATTACATTTTGCCTCTGGCCTCCATAGTTTTATTGCCATCTCATAGTGCAAAATGCATTTAGTCCAACTTTAAAAGTCCCCATAGTCTTTACCAGCCCCAACACTGTTTAAAAGTCCAAAGTCTCATTTGAATGTCACTTAAGACAGCTTCTTAACTGTGAGTGTAAAATCAAAACACAAGTTTAGTACATTTTAAAGTAAGTTTATGATTTTGTGTTGGGCCACAGTTTTAGTTATCCTGGGTTCGAAACAACCTGTGGGGTTTTGGTAGGACATATTTGATAGATAATTAGTTCAGGCAGCAGAAGACCTGGGGGTGTGTGTCATGAGAACAATTACAAACTCAGGAGAAACAAAACTACATATGGTCATAGGTGGTACCTGCATTAGTTGCCAAAACAAACTATGCATGCTGGCTGAGGGCCTGTGACCATCTCCCAAGCCTTCAAATAATTGGTTTTTGAGTACTTTTCACCATTATTTTGTTTTGTTTGGGAGTCTTTGCAATCATTTACAGTTGATTCCAACAGAGAATCTCAGCACATAGACAATTCTGTGAGTGGCTGAAGAGTTCTTCCTGCATATTAGTGATCAAGTAGAAGGCATGAAGGGGGCGCTCAGCAAAGGACAATTGAGCTACTCAGACTCTTATGTGACAGGACAAGTAGTCAAGTACGGACTTGAGGTGTCAAGCTTACAACAAAATCTTGAAGAGAAGTGCTGGGGGCCTCTGGGAGCCATGTGAGCCTGTTTGGCTCTGAGGCTATATAAATAGCAGTGACGACCACGACTAATCCACCTCCCAGGCTGGGTTCGGAGATCGCGTCAGTTGCTTGCAGCTCCTGAAATCCCTGCTCAGTACCAAATCCCTCTAGGGAAGAGGAGACTAACACTGGCAATAGAGGCAGAAAGATGCCTAGAGTCATGTCACACAGCTTCAGGAGACAGCCTTACAACAAAAGGTCACATTTTTAAGTGGCTAATGCTAGCACCAGATGCTTAAGCTTGGAAGAATCAGGTTTGCAGAACCCTATCGTAGACGCTCTTATGAGCCTAAATGGTCCATTTTTTCCTGTCATGTGGAGCCAATGACCCCAATTCTAGATTGCCCATCCATTTGCAAATATTTTCAAGCTGGGTTTAATGCTAGGTGGCTTGGTAAATAAAAAGATGTCCCATCCTTTCCAGGAGTTCATTCTAACTGAGGTAGAAGATAAGTCATATACATATACTGAACAAAACCAGCTTGGATGTGCTTGTAGCCAGACTTGGCTATGGACTCTGTGTCACACATGAAATGCCATATACAAGATGTTCTTTTCAACTGGACACAGTGATGGCCCTGGCCACTGTGGCCAAGTATAGGGAGCTCAGAGGAAGGACAGATCCCAGTTGCCTGGGTTGTTTAGGGAAGACTTTCTCCCTCCATTCCTTCTCCATGCTGGTAGCCATTGGTGATGAGTTTTAACCAAAGACCAGCTAGGTCTTGCTTGTAGATGTCACTTGTCATTTTTCATTTCTCAAACAATCATCTTCTGTAGGGTACAAAAGGAAGGTGTCAGCCCTTTTGGGTCCCTCTCCTGAAGCTCTTACAGAGCAGAACTGGGAGATAAAGTCCTGATTCCAAGTCACCCAGTTTATTGTGTTCTGATATAAACAACTAAATGGACTCTGAAATCACTCCAGTTTCTGTAGGTAGTCTCCCCATGTTGCAGTCAGCTTTTAGTTGCTGGCAGAAAACCCCTGACAAGAGCACTTTATGGGAGGAAAAGCTTTATTTTGGCTTACAGATTCAAGGGGAAGCTCCATTATGGCAGGGGAAATTATGACATGAGCGTAGGATGGACTTCACCCCTAGCCAGCATCAGGTGGACAATAGCAGCAGGAGAATGTGCCAAACACTGGCAAGGAGAATCTGGCTATAATAGCCATAAGTCTACCCCCAGCAATACACTGCCTCCAGGAGGCTCCAATTTCCAAAGAGCCATCAGCTGAGGTCCTAGCATTCAGAACACATAAGTTTATGGGGACACTTGAATTAAACCACCACATTCTGCCCCTGGCCCCCATAAACTGGTAACCACCCATGATGTAAAATACAATACATTCAGTCCAACTTTAAAAGTCCCCATAGTTTTCAATGAATCCCAATGACGTTCAAACATCCCCATAATACCAAACAAAACAAAACACCGTAGTGGTACAGAATAAACATTCACACTGCATAAGATGTCACTGGGCATAGCAAAAAAAAATATTCAACCAAAGCAAGATTTAAAACAAACAGATCAAACAACAAACTCTGTAGCTCCAAGTCTGACAATGTTAGCCAGTGATAAGTCTCCAAATTTATCATTCTAACCAGTGACAAGTCTCTGGAGTTCCAATTCTGCCCCTCTAGCTAGGCTATTCACAGTTACTAAAAACTTCATCAGGTGTTGGCATCCCTCCTTGGTAGCCATCCCATAGTTCTGGCATCTCAACTGGGTTTCCACTGCAACCCACCATTCATCCTAATGGCTCCATCGGGTCTCCACTCAGGTAATCTAGCAAGCCTGCTTCACATAGCCATTTCCAAAAAACAAAACCATGTTGCAAATTCAATGACCCTCTTTCCTACATTTTGTTAGACTTCATAGTACCAGGTGGCCTACAAATTTGTTAATCCAGGGGGGAATAACTTTGAAGAAAAGGAATCTTCTTTAGCATTCAGACTCCTTTAAAATAGTCCACATTCTTACTGCTATCCCAGTGCTGATCAGCTGCCCAATCTCAATGGTTGCAATCTCTCCAACAATTGCATCTGAACAGGCAACAGTTTTGCCCCAAAGATTTAACTTTTTCTGTGCCATATCCCTCTTCTCACACCAGTCCATTCCTACACAATGCAACTCTGCACAAGTTCTCAGGACATGAGCATAACAGCAAGCCTTTCACATAAACTGCTTCTAGCCCTGTTCAGGTAAGGCTCTCTCTTTCCCTTATAAGCCAAACCTCACAGTCCTTAGTTCTTACTGCATTCAAGTCTTTCAACTCTGACCAGAATGACCAGTCATTCAAGCAGTACTTACAGTTCTGCAAGGTGTCTCTTAGGTCAAGGTTTCAAATACTTACACATTCATCTCAAAAATCAGATCCAGGGCTGGAAAGATGTGTTAGCAGTTAAGGTGTTTGTCTGCAAAGCCAAAGGACCCAGGTTCAGCTCCTCAGGACCCATGTAAGCCAGATGCAGAAGGGGGCACATGTGTCTGGAGTTCATTTGAAGTGGCTGGAGGCCCTGAGTGCCCATTCTCTATCTGCTTCTTTCACTCTCCTTCTCTCTCTCTCAAATAAATAAAATATTTAAATTAAAAAAAATCAGTTTCAAAAGGTCAAAAGCCACACAGTCAGGTTTCTAGCCTCAAAGATCCCACCGTCTCAGTACCAATTTACTGTTGCAAGCTCAGTTGTTTCTAGCAGCTTGTCAAAGTTTTTATTTTCCAGACTTGAGAGAAAACTCCATGATGGCAGGGGAAAACGATGGCATGAGCAGAGGGTGGACGTCACTTCCCGGCCAACATCAGGTGGATGATATTATCAGGAGAGTGTGCCAAGCACTGGCAAAGGGAAGGTGGCTATAACACCCATAAGCTCGCCCCCAACAATTCACTGCCTCTAGGAGGATCCAATTTCTAAATGGCCACCAGTTGGGGACCTAGTATTCAGAACTCATAAGTTTATGGTGGACTGGCAAGAGAAACGGCCTGCTCTCCACAGGGCCAAGCAGAGAGAACAAAGCCAACCAGCCAGCCAGCCACCACAGAGCAAAACTACAGCCAAAATGTCACACAGCACACTTCAGGAACTCCTGCTAGCACATTTGCATATCTTTACAATGGACTCTCAAACCATCACCACACCTTAAGACCGGGGCCCCAGTGACCTTGCCTCTAGCAAGGTGATTGCAGATGCAAACTATAAGTAATAAACCACTGAATATATTGGGGGACATATATTCAAACTACCACATTCCGCCCCTGGCCCCCAATATATTTAGCTCCTGGCCCCCAATAGATTTATAACTATCACACATTGTAAATTGTACTCAGTCCAATTTCAAAGGTTCTCACAGTCTTGATCAACTTAAGATAGTGAGTCCTGTAAAATCAAACAAGTTAAATACTTTCAACATGTAAAGGCACAGAGTAAACATTTTAACTGTATAAGAAATAGCAAGGAGAAACTAAAACAATGAAAACTCAACCACCATCAACAGTCATCAACTTCTGCAGTTCAAGTTCAATATAACCCGAGACTGACAGTCTCCAGGTTTTCCAATTCCGCCCCTCCAGCTGGGCAGAGTCGCCAGGAAAACTTTCATCCCATGCCAACACTGCACTCCATGGTAGCCCTTTTGCACAGTCCTGGTATATCCAAAACATCTTCAGGTCTCCATGCAAACCACAGTCTATCTTCCAAAGGCTCTTCCAGCCTATTCCTGAGGGTCTTCATGCCCTACCTCATGCCACATCTCAGCAGCGGCTCCTGGAACTGTGTGCAACTCATGACCACTCCATGCATTTTCATATTTCCAAAACTAATACCAGGTGTGCAGGACACAGCCATATTCTTAATCCAGGGACAAAATAAACCATAGCCTTGAAAAGCAGGTTCCTTCTCCAGTCAACTCTTTCCAAAGAGTTTGCATTTCTAACAGTCTTTCCTCAGGCATCCTCTCCATTGTTTTAATGTAAATCAAGTCTGGCCACCTTCCTTCCACCTTCCTTAAGATTGCTAATGCGTTGACAATAGCAGCTCCAGTAACCTAAAACCGGTCTCAGTGCCTCTGCTTTTACCTTGCTTGAGGTTTTCCAACTTAAAATCTTAAAATCTCAGTCCAATATCTTCAGCCAAGCACATCAGTCCATTACAAATTTAACCTTGATCAAACTTTCTGGGCCTGGATAGCGGAACGTAGCCATCCCTTATGCCAGTAGCCCAGTTCCAACAAAGCCCTCTGCCGTCTTTCCTTCCCCTTAGAAACCTCATAAGCCAAGCCTCGAAGTTCAATACTGTCTGCACTTAGCATTCTCAAACTCTCATCAGAATAGTCCATAAAACTTGGCTTACCACTCCAGAAAGCATCTTCAGTTGCAAGCACCAAGTCCATGCCCATTCCTCCAAAACAAAGGTTCCAAAAGACGAATATCCACACGATCTGGTTCATCTCACCCCACACTCCTCGGTACCACTTTACTGTTGCAGACAGCTTCAGGTTCGCTGAGATGAACTTCCAGACCAGGCACAGTTATGGAGGAAGGGATATTATTTATTGAAGCTTACAGATCCAGGGAAGTTCCATAATGGCAAGAGAAACGGCCTGCTCTCCACAGGGCCAAGCAGAGAGAACAAAGCCAACCAGCCAGCCAGCCACCACAGAGCAAAACTACAGCCAAAATGTCACACAGCACACTTCAGGAACTCCTGCTAGGCACATTTGCATATCTTTACAATGGACTCTCAAACCATCACCACACCTTAAGACCGGGGGCCCCAGTGACCTTGCCTCTAGCAAGGTGATTGCAGATGCAAACTATAAGTAATGGGAAGCCCTGGGCTGGAGAGATGGTTTAGAGGTTAAGGTGCCTGCCTGCAAAGTCTAGGAACACCCGTTCTATTCTCCAGGTCCCACGTTTAGCCAGATGCAAAAAGTGACACAAGGGCACAATGCCACACTTGCCCACAAGGGGGGGGGGCACGCACGCATCTGGAGTTCATTCACAGCGGCTGAGAGGCCACTGGCACACCCATTCTCTATCTGTCTCTCCCGCTCTCAAAAAAAAAAAAAAAAAAAAAAACCTCCAAACAATAATCAGCTGCTCTTGGGTAGTCTATCTCAAGGAGCCTGCTGCTATTCCCTTCATAATCCACCTCCACCATTTTTGCATTTTTGTTTTATTCTCTAATAAAACTGTTTACTGCTTTGTTATCTGCATGTGCTCTTTCAAGTCTTTGAATATGATGCCAAGAGCATGAAAACACCCATACCGAGACCATCAGTAACAGAGTCATGGAATCAACCTAGGTGCTTAACAGAAGAACAAAATTGTCATTTTTCAAATAGCAGGTGAAAAAAATAAAAAAGTGGGTGGAACTGGAGATCATAATTTTAAGCAAAATAAATGGGACTCAGCCAAAATGTTCATGTTTTCTCTCACATGCAGACTTCCAAGTGGCATTAAAGTAAAAGGGGTTATTTAGGAAGAGGATGGGGACCAGAAGAGGAGGAAAGGTATGGGAGATAGGGTCAAAGTACATTATGCATGTATACAGGTACCTGGGGAGATGGCTTTGTTGTTAAAGGCCCTTATTTACAAAGTCTGCAGTCTGGGTTCTGTTCCTCAACACCCATGTACAGCCAGATGTACAAGCTGTCTGCAGCTTGTTTGCAATAGCAAGAGGCCCTGGTGCACCCATACTCTCTCTCAGATAAATGTGTATTTTTTGTTTTGTTTTATTTTCCAAGGTAGGGTCTCACTCTAGCCCAAGCTGACCTGGCATTCACTATGTAGTTCACCCTGAGGGGTGGCCTCAAATTCACTGCGATCCTCCCACCTCTGCCTCCTGAGTGCTGGGATTAAAGGCGTGCACCACCAGCCCAGCTTAAATGTGTATTTTTTAAGAAAGAAAGGAAAATGTTTAATAAAACTCAGTGTCTTTTAAAAAACTAAAAAAATTAAGCCAGGTGTAGTGGCGCATACCTTTAATCCCAGCACTCGGGAGGCAGAGGTAGGAAGATTGCTGTGAGTTTGAGGCCACCCTGAAACTACATAGTGAATTCCAGGTCAGCGTGGACTAGAGTGAAATCCTTCCTTGAAAAACCAAAAATTAAAAAAATAAATTAAACAAATAAAAAAATAAAAAATTATGTTTACCTCTCAAGTGGGCACTTCGATGAGGGCACACTGTACCCAGTGGAGTCTGTATCCTTGTCTTAGTCTAGAACCCAGTGCTAAAAAATGCACTGACTAAAAACAATTCCTCCTTAGATTCCAATTTTTAAATAATTTTACATTTTTGGCTCATTAATATTTTCACACAGTAAGGAACTTGCCTGCAAAACTAAGGACCCGGGTTTGGTTCTCTAGTACTCAAGCAAGCCAGATACACAAGATGGTGGATGTATCTGGAGTTTGTTTACAGTGGCTAGAGGTCCTGGCATGTCCATTCTCTTTCTATCTGCCTCTTTCTCTCGTTCTCAAATAAGTAAGTAAATAAACAAATAAATAAAAAGAATAACTTTAAAAGTCAAAACACTATAAAGGTTTCCAGTGAAAAGTTTCCTACCCACTCATGACCCCCTCACATCCTGGAACCTACTCTTCACTCCAAAGCACCAACTGGCTATTAGTATTCTAGAATATAATTATACAAATGTATATAAATATGAGTATAACTTTTATTTCTCATTTTGTTTTTATAAAGTGATATGAATACATTATCTTTTAAAAAATATTTTTACATTATTATTCACAAGTACAGAGAGATAGAGAGAAGAGAAAAAGACAGAGAATGGGTGTGCCAGGGCTTCCAGCCACTGCAAACGAACTCCAAATATATGTACCACTTTGTTTATCTGGCTTTATGAGGGTACTAGGGACTCAAACTTGGGTTGTTAGGCTTTGCAGGCAAGTGCCTTAACCACTAAGCCAACTCTCCAGCCCTATATTATCTTTTATAATAATATTTTATAATCTTAATAATATAAATTAAATAATATTAATAATATAAATATAATATAATATATTTTATAGACTTTTGTTTCTACATATACAGATGTCTTCTTAATTATTTCCATTAAAATACCATAGTTTAGAAAGGGATGGGGCTGGGATGTAGGTTGGTTTGTGGAGTGCTTGCCTAGCATGCACAAAGTTCTATGTTCAATCCCCAGCACTGCATAAAACTGGGCTTGGTGTAATCATAGCACTGAGGAGGCTAGAGATAGGAAGATCAGGGAGTTCAAGTTCATCTCTGGCTCTATATTGACTTTAAAGCCAGCCTGGTCTATACAATACCCTGTCCCAAAGGACAATGGCTAGAGATAGTGATCACTGGTTGAGAACCCTAGTCTGGTAAAGGTCCTAGGTTTGATCCCTGGAACTTCCCCCCACCAACCAAACAATGAACAAATGAATGTGTGCAAGTTTTTTTTGCTGTTACTATGAGTGCTGAAGTGAATAACAACATCCATATATCAGCTCACAAGGACATCAGCAAAGCAAACCTGTGGGATTCATTCCTGGATTAATTGCCTTCCATGGGAGTTGCCATTCTCTTGAGCAATGTGTTTGATAGGATCTTTTCTCACAACCTCGTCAAAAGCCTATGTTATCAAACTTTTGCAGCTTTGGCAAACTATCAAGTGAAAAGTGATTTTAAAAAAATATATAGATTATTTATTTATTTGACAGAGAGAAAGAGGCATAGAAAGAAAGAGAGAGAGAGAGAGAGAGAATGGGCACGCCATGGCATCCAGACACTGCAAACGAACTCTAGATGCATGGACCCCCTTGTGCATCTGGCTACGTGGGTCCTGAGGAATCAAACTGGGGTCCTTTGGCTTTGCAGACAAATGCCTTAACCACTAAGCCATCTCTCCAGCCCCAAAGTGGTTTTAATTTAATTTCCAAGTGATTTTTAATCTTGACATAATAGAAAACTGACAAAATTTGTAGGACTACATAAAAATTTTCTATATGGTCTTTTTTTTTTTTTTTTTTTTTTTTTTTTTTTTTTTTTGAGACAGGGTCTCATGTAGCCTAGCCTGGCCTTGAACTCCCAATCCTTCTGCCTCCACCTTCTAAGTGCTGAGATTACAGACATGTAAATCTTGTCTTCTTGAGACAGGGTCTTTCCAGGTAATCTAGACTGGCCTTGAATTCTTGATCCATTTGCCTCAGACTATTGAGTGCTGGGATTACAATCACATGCCACCATAACCCACTTAAATTAGTATTTTCCTAATTAAGAGTGAAGTTTTGCCGGGGTGGTGGCCCACGCCTTTAATCCCAGCCCTCAGGGAGGCAGAGGTAGGAGAACTGCTGTGAGTTCGAGGCCACCCTGAGACTACATAATGAATTCCGGGTCAGCCTGAGCTAGAGTGAGACCCTATGAAGTTTTGAGCAGAGACAAAGAGCTGATGATGTCATGAACAAAACCAGGTGTGAAGTGTCCCTATGGACCAAAAACACAAGACCTGCGTGGTGGTGATCACTACATGTGGTAAGCAGAGCGAAGGTCATGGGGAGTGCTGCTGATGGTCCTGTGAACTGGAAAACCCAGACTACATACATAGGAATTAGGTCAAGTCACTTTTGATGCCTGTAGGGGCTCAGCAGGTCATCTGAGTATGGGCACCCCTCCTGCAGGCTCCGATCTGTGGATATTTATAGGTGCAGGCAGATGGTAAGGTTGGACACTGCTGGGCAACCCAAGCCCTAGTGAACTCTCAAAACTAACCAAACTGACTTCTCTAGTAAGACAAAGCCCCATACTCGAAGAACAGCTGGGAATAGGATCCAAATTGAGCAGAATGATGACATTAAGGCTAAAAGAAATGGACTTCTCAAAGGAACAGGGGCACATAGCCAAAAGAGAGTATGAGATCATCTTCTTTGATATATAGGAAAAATTACCAAAAAATGCAAGCATATGCATTGTAATATTTGTAACAGCAAAAATCTGGAAAGAAAAAGTCCAGTCAATTCTGCATCCAGGAAACTGGTTGTATGAAGGGCGGTACACCCAAGCAATAGACTGCTGTGTAACAATAAAATTTGCAATGAACAATATCTCTATTTACTATAATGGTGTGATGACTGGACTATATTGTCAACTAAAAAAAGAAAGGTTTGGCTGGAAAGGTGTCTCAACAGTTAAAAGCACTTGATTGCAAAGTCTGATGGCCCAGGGTCAATTCCCCAATACCCATGTAAAGCCATTTGCATAAAGTGGTGCATGCCTCTAGAGTTTGTTTGCAGTGGCAGCAGGCCCTGGCACTCCCATTCCTTCTCTCTCATTCTCATTCTCTCTCTCTCACTTTTTCTCTCTGCTTGCAAATAAAAAAAAGCTAGGTGGCAGCTGGAGAAATAGTTCAGCAGTTAAAGCACTTGCTTGCAACACCTAATGACCTGGGTTGGATCACCCAGTACCCACATAAAGCAAAATGCCCGAAGTTCATTTGCAGTGGCTGGAGGTCCTGGCATGCCCATTCTCTCTGTCTCTCTTCTCGTTGTCTCTTTCTGCTTGCAAATATAATTTAAAATTTTTAGAGAGAGTGAGAGAGAAAGAGAAAAAGAGAGACAGAGAAAGAATTGGCATGCCAGGGCCTCAGCCACTGCAATTGAACTCCAGACACTTGTGCCACACAATGGGCATGTACAACCTTGAGCTTGTCTCACCTTTATGCAACTGGCTTGCATGGGATCTGGAGAGTTGAACAAAGGTCCTTAGGATGCCCAGGAAAGTGCCTTAGCCATTAAGCCATCTCTCCATCCCCCCCAAAAAAAATTTTTTTAAAGCAACATGGACAGAAGCTAAGTATAAAAGAATTTAAGAATGGGAAGGATATGAACATGAGAATATATGTGCTTATGTTAAAATTCTTTTTTAGTTTTAACAATTTCTTGAGAAAGAGGGATCAGTGTAGGGGAGACAAAAATTAAAAATAAGATGTCTTTGAAAATATGTTGTTTTGTAGATTTGACTTTTGAAATATGGTAGTGTTTTACTTCATATTTAAAAAATGAAGCTAGGGACTGAAGAGATGGTTTAGTGGTTAAGTGCTTGCTTGCAAAGCCTGAAGACCCAGGTTTGATTCTCTAGTACCCACGTAAGCCAGATGCACAAGGTGGAGTGTACGTCTGGAGTTAATTTGTAGTGGCTGGAGGCCCTAGCATGCCCATTCTCTCTCTCTCAAATAAATAAATGAAATATTAAAAAAATAAAAAATGAAGCTGGAAGTGGTAATGCATGTCTACATACCCAGGACTAGGGAAGCCAAAGGCAGGAGGTTAAAGGTGGATTAGAGGCCTGCTGGGGCTACATCGTGACACCATTTCTCAAAAGAAAAGTGAAAACAAAGTACAGTGTTTCAGAGTTGAAGCTATGTAGTCAACTGTGGAAGGCTGAAGCTATGTAGCAAACTGATGGCATGACTACATAAAAGGAATTAGGTCAAGTCACTTTTGAAACACAGTAATTTGATTTGGGCTGGGGGAGGCTTAAGGGAGTCCTTCAGAGGCACTATTGCTGCAGCAACAAGAAATCTCTCCCAAAATATCCAAAGTGCTTCCTGGGTATAGAAGTGTGTCGTGGCTTGTATTGCCCCTTCACCAAAAGATTTATATGTTTAAGTCAATCCCTGGTACTTTAGGAATAAAGTCACTGCCGCTGTAATTAAGTTAAGATGAGGTCATTAGGTTGTACTCTAAGTCAATATAACTTGTGTTCTTATATAAAGAGAACGTTTGTACACAGAGAAGAAGATGATGATGATTCTGCCCTTCAGTGAAGGCCAGACTGCCAGCAAGCCGTTGGGAAAGAGGCCTGGGCAGGTTCTCCCTCACAGCCTTCGGAATGAGTCAGCCCTGCTGACGTGTGAGACCTGCAACTTTGAGCAACCAAAACAATGAGATGGCACATTTGTTGTTTAAGCCACCTAGTTGTGGTAAAAATTGCTTTATGTTAATTTAAGTGCCTCTAATGTACCCCAGATTACTTGCTATAGATTTATCATTAGGATTAAGTAAAGAGCATCACTTGAGTTGTATTAAAACCAAGCTGCTTTAGTTCATCAGTGACTAGGTTCTCCTTTATTCTTATGAAGCAATGGCTAGTCAAACAGTCTCAGTGAAGATTTATTTTTATTTTTATTTATGTATTTGTGGGAGAGAGAGAATAGGCGTGCCAGAGCTTCCAGCCACTGCAAACAAACTCCAGACACATGCATCTTGTCCATGTGAGTCCTGGGGACTGGAACCCGGGTCCTTTGGCTTTGCAGGTAAGCGCCTTAACCGCTAAACCATCTCTCTAGCTCCTCAGTGAAGATTTCACTTAAGTGATTGTCTTAGTCAGATACCTAAAGCTCATTGCTTAAAAGTAAACTTAACTATTAAGACATCTGTCCTATTCCAGGTTACAGCTTCATGTTCAAACAATGCTCTTCATCTGAGAAAAATGGTCTTGAGCTCTACTATTCCTAAAATCCAAAAATTAAATTGTCTCTGCTTCCAGCCTTCCTTGGGTTATTGGTACTTACAACAGTATACAGATTAACCAAAGATGTTTTCAACACAGATGCTAAGACTTTATGTTGTCTTAATTGTGCCACCTGTGCATCTGGCTTTTATTTGGGTACTGGGGAATTGAACTCCAGTCCTTAGGCTTTGCAGGCAAGTGCCTTAACTGCTGATCAATTTCTCCAGCCCAACATACCTGCTTTCAGTGTTCTAATATGTTTTACAATGTTGCTAGGCAGCTAAACCTGAATGCCAGACAGAATGACTTTTGTGCCATTCTTTAAGTAAATCTGTTTTGTTGATCAGAGCTGCTCTGTATCTACACTTTTTTTCAAGACTGGTGTAACTGTCCTTTCAAGTGCTTAATAACAATATGTAAAACTCAAAGCCAACTGGGCACACCAGAGCTAAAAGGACTACTACTGTTTTGGTAAGAGAGTCCCAGGAGAAGATTGGTCACTCCTAGTGTGTCCTACAACTCTGATAAGCCACTTGTCTTCTTGGTCAGGGAGGACCCAGAGACCCAGAGAGTGGACTCCAAACCAGTGTACAGTCTTAAGAGGAGAGTCACAACAGAATTGCTGCCCAAAGAAGCCAAATGCAAAGAAAGCCATAGAGCTCACCAGAGATCCCTAAGACTTGTTCCTAAAGAGCCACAACTTACCTTCAAAAATGCAATGTATAATTATTTTTTGACTACCTATGTGGTCTCAAATACACAAAGTATAACCAAAAAAGTATAATGCAAACAAAGATTCAGATTTACAGTATTCCCTGTTTGATGCTAAATATAGATATCTATGTGGGCATATGCTTAAGACTTACAATAGTACTTTAACTCATGCCTCCATCCAACAGGGCAAGATCCTCTTTACAGTTGTTTTTTTCTTTTGTTTTTCAAGGTAGGGTCTCACTCTAGTCCAGGCTGACCTGGAATTCACTATGTAGTCCCAGGGTGGCCTTGAACTCATAGTGATTCTCCTACCTCTGCCTCCTGAGTGCTGGGATTAAAGGCATGCACCACCATGCCTGGCTTCTTTTACTGTTTTGATAATAATCATAATTTTCTTAACTGTTTTCTATTATAAATGTTATACCAGGTTCAAAAGAAAAGACCAAGTAAAAGACCTACACACAAATTGCAATGAGACAAAGCCTTTCCATCATGTCCCTTAAGATGAACTCCCTCTTGGGAAGCTCTAACTGCCATGCTCTGTACCCTAGACAGTAGAATGGTCTTTGCTCCATTTCCCTAACATTGGTTAGAGTTTCCTTTCAGGAGGGGATTAAGAGCAAGGTAGCATTTCTCCTGATCAGGAGGTAGCTAGGGTCTGGTCATGGAAACATGGGTGCCATCTTGCCTGCCCTGGCAGGACTAGAATTTGTGTCTAATCCAGATTCATCCAAGATGTCTACAAGCAACAACTCTGACGTCAGCTTCCAGCTTCTTCCTCAGCTTTTCCCTGATGTAGCTCCTGTGGGCTGGCTCTTCCTGAGTCGCCTTTTGAGTCCATCAACCAATCAGGTCTCTCCCTTTGCTAGTCACCCTTCTTTACCCCTAAGCATTCCTCAGAGGTTTCTTTACCAAAGAGAGACTTTTCTCATTGTGAAAGACATTTTCTTGGTCTCTCCTCTTGCTCCCCAGACAGGTTGGGTGTGGAAGTTCTAATTCCACAGAGCTTTCTCATGAATTACTGCTTTCAGCAGCCATGATTTATGTTTTGAATGCTATGGATTATGCAGGCTCCTAAACTGACAGAAGATTGAGTTCAGCACTTTGTTCATCAGTTTAATTGCTTAAATATGATTTAAAAGAGAAGGAAAAGAAAGATGTTGCATCTATGCCCAATATTTATATTAGAAGTCCTTAAAGTTAAAATTATAATTCCACAATCCCAATGGTGATTTCAGCCAAATGCATAGAAAGTACTTTTCCTATGATGATAATTACATAGTACTTTGTTTCTTCAAGGGAATTGTTCAACACTTACAAATTAATTCTTCCAATACTCTAGAGCAATTGAAATTTGGAACCATACATTTAATTTGACTAAGAAAAAATAGCTACCAATATCCGTAGACAAGAAATACCTTGAGGAATTAGAGATTAATAAATTGTGGTAGAAATATTTTCTGAAAGGTTGCCATCTGCATTCACCACAATAAAGACATTAAAGCTTAAAAAAAAATTTTTTTTTAGACAGAGTAGTCCAGGCTCGCCTCAATCTCATTGTATAGCCAAGGATGACTTGAACTTCTGATTCTTTTTCCTCCTCCCCCTGAGAGAATTCTGGGATTACACATTTGTGCCACCATACCAGGTTTTGCAGTACTGATAATGAACCCAAGACTTTGTGCATGATAGGCAAGTACTCTGTCAACTGAGCTCATCTCTAATCTCTGAAATTAAAGTTTCTTTAGGAAGACAAGCCTATATCCTCTTTATAGTAAAGAAACTGAGATTCCAGCAAGAAGCTTCTTGTCCAGGCAAAAATACTGACTAGCTAATATACCGATTCAAAGTTAATGCAGAATTGTTTAAACCCAGGGCCATGGTTTCAATGTTTGTCTCTACTACCAAAATATTGAAATCCTAACTTCCAAGGCAATAGTGTTTGGTTGTCCATCTGAATATCTATCATCCACAGGCTGGTGAAGACTTAAATTAGTGGTTCTTAAAAATTTTGGTTTAAAATCTCTTTATTATCTTAAAAATTATGGAGAACATTCAAGATGTTGAGAGAAAGAGAGAGAGAGAGAGAGAGAGAGAAATTAAGATTTAGGAAAGCTAAAGTAGTTGTAAGTGTTCTAAAAATATAATGCTAAATGCATTATATGTTAACATAGGTAACATTTTAATGACATTTTCCAAAATTAAAAAGAAAAGTTGTGATCTGCACACTTGCAAAGCCGCATGAAAGCAAAACTAAACACCTCATGCGGCAGCTTCATCCAGCTGATCACCTCAGGTGAGAGCAGTTGCTCTGCCAGTGGCAGCCCCACCATCTGCAGGAAGCTCACCTGCTGCAGCAACAGGGCATCAGCACTCATCTCTCTCTGATCAAGACTTGGCTTAATTCCACATCAAAACAAAGGACATGAAAACCTCTTAAAGGTCACTTGCATGTAGAATCAATGAATTTTTCATATTATTATGTATTTAATATTAAAACATATCAGCCTAACTAGTTTGGACTGGCTTATTTACCTGCATGAGTTTTACATTTGCCTCGGTTGTTTGGAAAATATTGATTAACTGAGTTATGCAGATAAATAAACGTTGGCAATATTATACAATATTATACAAAAAAGCCACATACACTCTGGCAAATAATTCCCTGCCCATGTTCATTCATGCCACCATAATTAAACCCAGTGGGGGACACACACACATCAAAGCAGAAGAGGGACTAGTTGGGATGAGGAAGGGGGAGGAAAAGGGGGACAAAAGAAGGTAATGGAAGGTGATTATGGTCAAAATAGATCGTATACCTGCATAAAATTGCCAACAAATTAAAAAACAAAGAATTAGATTATTTCACTTCAACTCCATCCTAACAATCTCTATGGCTGGCAAGCTCATGGTATTGATACAAAATGCTGAGTATCCAGTTCAGCTCACATGCCAAGCAAGCATAGCAGTACTTCTCCTAGAGCCACATATATTTCTGCATTCAGCACAAGTATTTGTGTACACTTCCCATTTTGTTACCTACAATATCTAAAAAGTGTTCTCAAGGGTTACATCACAATGTACAACATATTTTGTTTATCAAGAACACTTTCAGCCTAAACTAGCATCTTGCATTGTTTAAGTGTAGCAGTAAAGAACACAGTGATTGCTAGTGCAATTAGATGCCATTGCTTTCATACTCCAGATACAGCAGCTTGACCTGGTTTGACACAGTTGGATCAGTGCAACTGTCAACAAAGTGAAAGGGCAAGTAATATATAACAAGGACCGTAATTCTAGTGGCTGTGGAAAAGGCTCAATGGATAAAGTGCTTACTCCCCAAGCATGAGGGCCAGAGTTTGAATTCCTAGAACCCACATCATTGTCATATCTCTGATGGCCACCAAGGAGGCAGAGACACAGAATCCCTGGGACAAGCTGGCTAGCTAGACTAGCCAAATCTTCTGAGCTCTAGGCTCAAATGAGAGACTCTGCTTCAATAAAATGAAGAAGAGAGAGGTCAAGTAAGACACCCTATGTTAACTTCTGACCTGTGCGGGCACGTGCTGACGCACACGCGTACACACACACACACACACACACACACACACACACACACACACACACACTGTTGTTGTGGACACATTGTGGTTTGAATGTGAATGTCCCTCAGAGGCTTATGTGTCTCTTTATAATGTCACTACTTGGGAAGGTTGAAGAACCTTTGGTGGCAGGTGTTTTCTTACTGGAGGAAGCGGGTCACTGGGGGCAGGCCTTCAGGTTGCATATACTTTTCTTTCTCTGCTTCCTGATTCTGGTGAGTCATGACCAGCTCTGTTCCCATTCTGGCCATCATGCCTTCCCCACCATGAAACATTCATTTGAAACCATAAGCTGAATTAAACATGTTAAAACTTCCATAAGTTGCTTCTGTTCATGCATTTGTTCCTAGCAGCAAGAAAGTGATACACATGTGCATGTATACCTACACATGTGTGTCCACACACACATGCACAAAACGTAATAATTCTGAAGTCCTATACCCTCTGTAAAGGTCCTGGAGATGAGACACTGACTTAATTTACATGGATCAACACTGAGTCCAGTTTAGATCTTGGGAATTGCCATTTTTGAACCAATCTGAGATGAACATTAGAAAAACAAAGTGAGTGACACAGAAGCAAAGGTAGATGATGGGTGGATGGATGTGCACACAGCCATCTCGGTCTGTATTTAGAGGTTAGACATGGTATATCAACCACATTTTCTTCTTTCATGCCATTTCTGTCTTTATTATCTTTTTTTTGGGGGGGGTTGCAAGGTAGGGTCTCACTCTGGTCCAGACTGACCTGGAATTAACTATGTAGTCTCAGGGTGGCCTCGAACTCTTGGCGATCCTCCTACCTCTGCCTCCCGAGTGCTGGGATTAAAGGCTTGCGCCACCACACCCAGCTTTCTGTCTTTATTATCTTGCTTCCTGCTTTGACAAAAAGTTTATCCTTAAGGCCTACGCTTCTCCACGTTGACTACAGTTTATCTTTTCCCCATCACCACTGCTCTGCTGCATCTAGTCTTAATGATTACTAAGAGCCACCCAAGGTTGACGGCTACCACAACCTTTTTCTTATTTGGTACTACTAGGGACCTGTTGGTCACTTCTTCCTTTTATTCTAACAGTCATATCTTTATCACAATACATGCATATATCCCAGTGTGTTCCTTCTCTTCCCTCTCAGGTGTTCTTACTTATCTTTTTTGTTGGGGCTACCTTTAATGTTTATGGGCACTTATTCCTCCCATCTCTGTATTCACTTCCCTTCACAACGTGACTTTGCAGCTCCCAGCATCAACTGTTAAGACTATAGTTTTTCATCCTTTTAATCTGGGTTTAGTCATGTGTTGTGGTTTAACTATAACATGTTCCCTATATGCTCATGTGTTTTAGTATTTGATCCCCATGTGGCCATGCTGTTTGGAAATACTGTTTTGGAAAAACTTAGGAAGCCTTGCTGGGTCAGTGGGAGGGGCCTTCAAGTTTTATAGGATGGCCCCACTTCCTGTTCATTCTTTGCTTCCTGACTATGATTGTGAAGGGACATAGACCCCTCTGGAACTGTAGCTGAATTAAACCCTTTCCTTCTTTGCTTCTGGCCACAGCAATGAGTAAAGCAACTAATATAGCATGTGATTTGTATACCAATGAAACAAGTGTAAAATAAGTACTTGAAAAGTGCTAGTGCCTTGTGCTTGATCTTTCACTATTCTTTTACAAGCCCTTCAAAAATTCCATGGAAGAGCTTGTGGCAGCTTGTGACAAGATGAGGCATAGTTGGGATCAGCTATGGCTTAACCCCAGGTAACATCAAGTTAATGTCCAGACGTGTTCACAGCTGGCGACAAGAGTTCACCTAAACTGACTGATGCAAACCAGAAGAAATGTCCAGTTTATTCAGAGTTATGAGAAACAAAGTATATATTATGTGAAGCCACTATGTTTTTTGGTAGCTTATTACCCAGCAAAAGCTGACTGAAAATACTTTCAGCTTTCTCCCATCATAGTATATACACATTTGCATATTAAGCAATAGACATTTTTATTGTTTTTATTAATCAACTTCTGACACTATCTGTTAGCTTCCAAAAAGATAGATGAAGTTATCAGTCTGTTTCCCCTCACCTTTCCCATCCTCCAAAATACACGTCGTTCACTGTTCTGTGAACTAGTCAGTATTTAATGTTTACTTGATTGTGCCTACCCCACAAGTGCACATTGTGTCACACTCTGCCATTTCTTTTCATTCAAGGTAGCTACAAGTCATAAACAAATCCAGGATAAATGCATGTCAGAAATATTATTGAGTCTGCTTATAAGGTTAGGTCCAGTTCTAAGGAGAATTTATTTATTTATTTATTTATTTATTTATTTATTTATTTATTTATATTTATATATTTATTGGAAAGCAGACAGAAAGGCAGAGATATAGAGCATGGACCCATCAGGGCCTCTTGCCATTGCAAACAAACTCCAGATGCATGTGCCACTTTGTGCATCTGGCTTTAATGTAAATACTGGGAAATCAAACCCATACTGTCAGGCTTTGCAAGCAAACACCTTTAATAGTTGAGCCACCTCTCTAGCCTCCTAAGGAGAATTTAAAGCATCCACTCACAGTGTTTAAGTAGGAATAGTAAGTGAATTAATAAATTGATCCAAATAACTTTTCCTTTTATTTAAATATTTTTATTTGTTTATTTGCAAGGAGAGACAGAGAGAGAGAAAGAGAGAGAAAGAATTTGGGCACTCCAGGGCCTACAGCTGCTGCAAACAAACTCCAGATACAAGTGCCACTGTGCATCTGGCTTTATGTGAGTACTGAGGAATCAAACCTGGGTCATTAGGCTTTGCAGGCAAGTGCCTCAAATGCTAAGCCAGCTCTCCAGTCACCAAATGACTTTTTCCATGGAGAGGCATGGTTCAATACAAAGTCATGTTAACAAGTTTTAGACAAGTACAAGAGCGCCCCAGACAAAAAAAAAAAAAAAAAGGTCGGAATAACTCTAGATTCAGAATCGCTATAAAGGTGTCTATGGCTGGTTCTCCCTAAAAGACACCTATTTTTTGTGTGCGTGTTGTGTATTTTATGTTCTTGACAGTTTTTCTCTTCAAAAATGAAGCTATGGCCAGGCGTGGTGGCGCACCCCTTTAATCCCAGCACTCGGGAGGCAGAGGTAGGAGGATTGCCGTGAGTTGAGGCCACCCTGAGACTACATAGTTAATTCCAGGTCAGCCTGGACCAGAGTGAAACCCTACCTCGAAAAAACCAAAAAAAAAAAAAAAAAAAAGAAGAAGAAGAAGCAGCAGCAGCTATGAAAGTCCAATAGCTAAGCCGTTCTTCACTTTTTTTGTTGGTTTTGGTTTTCGAGGTAGGGTCTCACTCTAGCTCAGGCTGACCTGGAATACACTATGGAGTCTCAGGGTGGCCTCGAACTCATGGTGATCCTCCTACCTCTGCCTCCCGAGTGCTGGGAGTAAAGGCGTGTGCCACCACGCCCGGCCCCGTTCTTCACTTTTTCCTGCTGTCGTTTTCCTTAGTTCTTTGGCCTTTGGCAGGGTCGAATGGCGTTTCTTTGCATGCCCCAGTAGTCAATACAAAGAAAGGGTAAGATTTTTGATTTCTAGTTAGAGCTGGGAGGACAGCACCAAGATGGGCTAGCCACGCCCCTTCTTGGAGAGCACCGCCCCCTTCCTTACAGGCACGCCCCTTGCCAGTCCGACAATGGAGAACTTGGGCGGGTCACGTGAGCTGCCCAGTCCCGTGACAAAGGCAACGTGGCAAAGACATCCCTCGGAAGAGACCTTCTTGGTTTTCGTCTGCTTCCACCCCACCTCGTGTCTCCCTCTCGTGAAGTGCCCCCGGGCCGGCCTCCGCTCGGAGAGCGAGAACTAGCGCCCTGACTCAACCTAGACGCCCTTGGACCCCCCAGCCGCCCTTGCTTTCGCCCACCGAAGGCGCCCAAAGGAGCCGAACTTCTGATTGGGTGCTAGGCGTTGTCAATCTCCACATTTCTCTACTCTGGTGCCAGCTTCATCCAGCTCCCCTCTCCCCATTGGTGAACATGCGGCGGGGGGCGGTGCCAGAGCGGACGAGCCGAGGTCGTGCGGAGCGGTGCCCAGCGCGCAGGCGCGAGGGAGGTGGCCCCGGCCGTGCTAGGGCGGGCTGGAAGACGCGTCGCTGGGCTTTGGAGACTGAGACCGAACCGTGTGGGCTCAGCCGCTGGTCGGAAAGCTTTTGTCAGGGGCCCTCCGAGAACGAGGCCCGAGAGATTCCCGATGGTGTCCATGACTTTCAAGCGGAGCCGCAGCGACCGGTTCTCTAGCAGCCGGTGCTGCGGCTGTTGTCATGTCCGCACGGGGACGATCATCCTGGGGACCTGGTACATGGTGAGGGCGGCGCAGGGCCTCCCCGCCCCGAGTGCGCGTGTGCGGGGAGTTGGGTGGGGCGGAGGCGTGGAGGTTGGGCTGGGGGCACTCTTTTTTTTGGGGGGGGGTGCTTTAACTCTGAACGAAGTCCGGGGACTTTGAGGAACGACGCTTGTCCAGATGTCGGGGGTTGGAGGAAAGCGGGTTTGGGATGAGAGCACTCCAGCTGGAGAGTTCTGAGAATTTCGCGGTTTGGACTGTTTGTATTTCCACGATCTGAACCACAGTTCCCCATTCTCCCGCCCAGTGCCCCCAGGATGTTCTTTCCCTAACGAAACGATTGTGTAGACCTTTGCGTAGGCATTGTCTGCCTGATGCAAACCGGGGAATCTAGTATAATCCTTTTTTTTTTTTTTTTTTTTTAAATCCTGGGCCTTGTTTTGTTAAGATGTGTACGTGATGTGGGCAAAAAAGGCCTGTTTCGAGTCTAGAGAGAGATTCTCTTGGCGGCGATACGTTTCCTAGAATTTACACTTTGTCAACTTTTCCCCGTGCAACCCTCTCCCTGCCTATTAGTTTTTGTGGTTTTTTTTTCCTTTGTAATTAAACCTGCTTGCTTTTTTTTTTAAAGAGTCTATTGAGTGCCTACTATGTCCTTGCTACGTACGCTGACATTTTCTGGATGCCAAGGTCTTTGTGATTCTGTCATACTAGGTGGATAGTCGTGTTCAGTAGAAACACTTCTGTGATTTCATTTCTCTGTGACTTAAAAGTGCTTGTGTTTAGGGAGTTTTAAGGTAGTATAATTTTGACGTTTGACCCACTAGAGTTCATTGTCTTGGCCCCCATGGCTGATGACTTTGATATTTGTTAGAGGGAGGAGGAAGTAGCATTCCTGACACTATGCATTTTCGGATAGTTGTGTGAACATTGAAAGGAGGGAGAGATTTACTCTGGATTTCTTCCCTCCTTTTTTCTTTCTCTGAGCACTTCCCCACCCACTGTCTTGAAATTGTTAGTAAGTATTTGGCCAAACACCAGATGGAAATTCTCTTCTTCAGTCTACCTCATCAAGGACCTCCATATTGTTCCTGCTTTTTGTTTTTGTAAGTTTTGCTTCATAAATGTACACTAGAAAAGAGTGACAATAAACATCAATATGAGTGTGTTTGTTGGTGCTGAGGTATGTTTCTTATGCTTCTGTACCCAGAACATCATCTTACTGATACTATGTACTTCATCATACACATTTTCCTTCAGAAATTGCCTCTTGGTCTACATTTTAACTGATTTTTGTAACCCTGGACAGAGAATATTTAACGGCAGTCAGTTGAATTGTATTTCTAACCTCCTTTTGGGTCTTTTCTATTTTGCAGAGTGGTTGGGTCTTTCTTTTGTTTGTCTTTAGCTCTGTCTGCCACTCCCCTAAATGGTTAATTTTTATCTTTAGAATCATCAAACCTTACTTAACTCATCCTTCCTTTCCCCCAGAAAATGACCTTCCCTTTTACTTAGTATAGAAAATAGAGTCCACCAGCCAGTGGATTTTTACCTGCTCACTTCAGACTCTTCAGGAAGAAAATTCCACCCCTGTTTCTGTTGCTGTCATTCAAATGTAATTAACAGCATTTATTTACCCTCCCTGCTGGGCAAAAGTGTGTGTGTGTGTGTGTGTGTGTGTGTGTGTGTGTGTACACACATAAATGCTTGTCCAGAGGCCCCTGGTTGATACTGGGTGTTTTACACAAGCACTGTGCACCTTATTTTTTCTTCAGACTGGTCTCTCCCTGAACCTGGAGCTCACTGATTGAACTACAATAGCTAGCCAATAAACCCTTGGGATCTTCCTGTCTCTGCCTCCCTAGTACTGGAATTATAGACACATACTACCATGCCTGGCTTTTATGTGGCACTGGGGATCTGAACTTAGGTTTTCATGTATCAAGTACTTTATAGACTAAGCCATCTTCCCATTTCCTGTAAACAGAAAGTTTTGATGTTGTGGATTTAACTTATAGAATGAACTGCAGTGGGAACTATAAATAGGAAGCTCAAAAGTTAAAGAGAAAAACTTTAGTAAATTGGGAGTGAGGAGTTTAAATCTGTTCCCCAAGTTTGAGCCTTTGGCGTGAAAAAGCATTCTTTTCCATAGTTTAGTTTTCAGTTTTGTAAAGATACTATCTGTTCTTTGCATAGACTTTTCAGGTTAGGATATTGTAAGCTTTAAATCTGTTTTAAATCAATAAAGAGATTTACTGTCCATTTTCAATGTAAAAGGTTCTGCGGGATATACAAAAGCAATAAATCATGGTGTCCTTTGATTTCATTGTCTTTGTATGGGCAGTGGTACTCATGGAGGTCCTTTGACTTCGTGTTCCTAACACTTGCCACATGGTAGATTGTTATCTTTAACATGGCATGGCCCCTAGTTGTTTTGTGGTATTTACAGAGAACTCACGGTGACTGACTATGGAAAAAGATAATATGTGGTAAGCAGTGTCTAAACAGATTAGGGAGCAGAAGAGGGCCCTTCATAAGTGCTTATTCTAGTATTGTAGTGATACAAGCTTCAATACTATAGTTGTATGAAGATACAGTTTCTGCTAGTTGAGGAGATAAGGATGTAGTGGAATACTTACCTCTACTATATAAATGAAGAGAACTTGTCCAAACAGTGTATTTTGCTGCTACAAGTTGTACTAAAATGGAGAAAAAAAGATGATGGCTTGGTAGACTGTCACTTCCACCTTAAGCATCTTGTGGTACTCTCCCTAACTTCTTTGTCATGAGCACTGTTCCGAAGCTTCAAGTGAGGCAGTTATTTCTCAGTCTGTGTGGGGTAATATTTATGATTTGCTTCAGGTTACCTGAACCAAGGCTTTTTTGCATTTCTGGTTCTGTGGTATTTGAAACCTGGAGGTGTGTGTAACCCTCCCTTTTTGGAGGCCTGATGCTATGTCAGTGATTATCTGATAAAGTGTCACTGATTTCTAGCAATGACTTCTATTGGTCTGGTGTTGATTGTCACAGTATATACCAAGTGTTAAATACATGGAACTCAGAGTGCCAGTGTACGCTTGTAGTTCAAGCGCTTGAAGGTAGAAGGACGATCAGTAGACCAAGGCTCAAAAAAGAGTTAGTAGTATGGTATTGAATACTTCTGTGAGACATGGAGAAAGCTAGGACCAGTGTCATGCCCCAGAAGTACCAGCTCTGAAGTGTTGACATTTGGCATTTCAGACTTGAGAAAGATATGCTTGGCTTAATACGTGGTTAAGTAGCAGGACATTTCAGAATGAGCTTGTTTAAAGTCTTGCATTCCTAAA
The DNA here is from genome assembly GCA_036365145.1 of Orientallactaga sibirica. Lineage (NCBI taxonomy): Eukaryota > Metazoa > Chordata > Mammalia > Rodentia > Dipodidae > Orientallactaga > Orientallactaga sibirica. The sequence goes on from JAEOAD010000015.1 coordinate 11,069,657, forward strand.
GTTGATTTATCATTTGTTAAAGAATTTGAAGCCAGGTTATTTTCAACCAGTTTCTTATGGGGTGTAGGCTTATATGTTTATTTTAGCTAACTTTTCATAAGTGTCTCAGCCTTTAACATTCTAACGTTAGGTAATGGGGAGATGTAAGAACTAATTTCCTCAAGCGCTATGCCTCTCCATCCATGCTTCTGGCTCCTTTAACAATAGTTTGAAGTTGATATCTTTCCTCAACATATTTTTCTGTGCTTTGAATATCTTTGTATATACTATTTTTTCCTCTTTGAAGTATTCTTCTCTTCCCCTAATTTACTTTCAAAAGACTATTAAGGAAATTTTTAGACATACAAAGGCAGTGAAATAGCATAAAATATCTCTTATTTACTCCTTAGCCAGCATCAACCATTAATATTTTGCCAATGCCAGGCAAATTTTTACTGTTTAACTCAAATATTGATCATGATAAACCTTTCTTTGTGTTCAGCCAGACACCTGACTTCCTCACTATGTACTTCAAAATGTTTCCATATAACTTTGTATGTACTTATTTGACATTAGAATGATTATCTTTTTTCTTATCATCTCCACATAAAATGTCTTCCAAGGCTGGAGTTACAGGTCAGGGTATATATAGTGCCCAGTCTCAATCTCTACAGGCACCCCCACTACCCCCCAAAAAAGTAAAATAGTACAAGTCCTTACTGAGGAGGCAAGGTGAAGTCTTAATCTATAAAATATGTGTACTGGGCTGGAGGCATGGCTTAGCAGTTAAGGCACTTGCCTGCGAAGCCTAAGGATCCATGTTTGATCTCTATCTAGATCTCACATAAACCAGATGCACAAAGGTGATGCAGGCACAAGGTCGCACATGTGCACTAGGCGGTGCAAGTGTCTGGAGTTCAATTGCAGTGGCTGAGGCCGTGGCTCACCTATTCTCTCTCTTTCTCTCTCTCTTAAAAAATATATGCATAGTAGCTACCTTATTAATTAGAACATTTGAGTTATTCATTAGATGTCTGTGTTGTCTCATAAAAATAATAGTTATAAGACAATTGTAGCCTACACATGATAGTAAACAAAAAAAAAAACCGTTTTCTGTATACATTTAAAACTTATAAGATAGTTGTTCTTGGCAAATGTAGTTCTTTGCTTAGTTTTGCAAACTGGATTTCCTGTGGGTCTTTCTGCCTATGAGAGCCTTATCATAGTGACCTGAAGTAAACACACTAATATAATTGTAGTCTCAGAAGATACTGGGTTGGGGCAAAATATACTGTGGGAAAAACTGAACAGTAATGAGTTGTTGTTGTTTTTTTTCTTTTTTTAATCCATTGTTCTCTAGAATGGGTTACAAATCAAATCTAAGAAAATTTTTAAATTTGAAATTGTATCAAGTAACTTTTATGACTACTAGAAGTTGGTACTACACATGAATTTCCTCCCATGGAGCAGGCCTCAAATCTAATCAGAGAGCAGTTGGTTTCCCCCAAAGCAGACATGTGACCATTGATTGTATGAGTTGACACACTTAGCCTGGCTAGCCAGTTGGAAACTGGCAGGGTCCCCTACTGGTTAAAGCCATTGATGACTTTTCTCCCCCAACAGGCTTCATAGCTCTTTCCAGCATCCTGACAGCTAGTCAACAGGGAGAAAGCTTCCAGCTCAGCTCCAGATTGATTTCTCAGTGTCCTGAAGTCCAAGCATGTGATATCTTCAGCAGTAGGTTCTTACCATCTAGTTCTGGTGGGTAAAGAAAAGCCTTGGCAATGATTTGTAATGTTTTGGGGGCATCAGGGACCTCCCTAGCCCAGCAGCTCACTGGAAGGTATCCCATACCTGGCATTAAAATTTTCTTATGCCGGGCGTGGTGGCGCACGTCTTTAATCCCAGCACTTGGGAGGCAGAGGCAGAGGTAGGAGGATTGCCGTGAGTTTGAGGCCACCCTGAGACTACATAGTTAATTCCAGATCAGCCTGGGCCAGAGTGAGACCCTACCTCCAAAAACAAAAAAAAAAAAAAAAAAAAAACTTTCTTAGAACTCTGGCTTCTGAGCATATTATCTACCTCCACAGAATTCTTTTGCTCAAGCTTTCTTTTTTTAACATATACATATAATTTGGTTAAAAAGTAGGTTTCAATATGGTTTACTCATAACTTCTTTAATTTTTTTTTTTTTTTTTTTTTTTTGGAGAGAGAGACAGAGAGAGAGAGAGGGAGAAGGAGAGGAAGACAGAGATGGGTGCGCCAGCAGCCTCTCAGCTGCTGCAAACGATATCCAGATGTGCGCGCCCCCTTGTGGTCAAGTGCGGCATTGCGCCCTTACGTCACTTTGCATCTGGCTAAACATGGGACCTGGAGATTGGAACCTCTGGAGATTGGAACTGGCATTCTTAGGAGGCAGGCACCTTAACCGCTAAGCCATCTCTCCAGCCCAACTTCTTTAATTGTGATTAGCACTTCCCATCCCATCTTCTCCTCCATCTCCTGTCCCAAACCTACTTAGACCATTTCACACAACAGGAGGGAATTTTGTCAAGACTCATTCTATGGAGCCAGTATCACTTGATACCAAAGACAGTCAGATGTATATATATAATACATACACACACACACACACACACATAGAAACTATAGGCTAGTATAGTATATCTGGTGAAGATAGATGTAAGCATTTTGAATAAAACACTAGTGAACAGAATTCAACAGCACATTAAAAAGATAAATCACCATGATAAATGGGATTAATCCCAAGGATGCAAGGTTGGTTTAAATATTCAAGTTAATAAATGTGATATGCAAACAGATTCAAGGACCAAATGCATATGATCATTTCAATACATGCAGACAATGCATTTGATAAAACGTTTTTCACAACTAAAATGCTCCTAAACTTTATACAGGAGGAAAGCATTTCAACACAATAAAGGCCATATATGACAAACCCATAGTTAGACTATACCAAATTAACTTTTTCTCTAAGATCAGGAACCCAGTAAGGGGTGCCTCCTCTTACCACTTCTGTTCACCATGGTACTGGAAACTAGCCAGAGCAGTTAGGCAAGAGAAAGGGATATACAAACAAGAGAAGGATATACAAATTAGAAAGGAAGAAGTCAAAGTCTCCTTACTTGCTAATGACCCAGTCAAATATAGAAAATCCTAAAAACTATAAAAACTATCAGACTTAATAAATTAATAAAGTTGTAGGAAATATCAATTTGCAAAAACCAGTAGTGTTTTTAATGTGCTATAGTGAACTTCTGAAAAAGAAATTAGGAAAGCAATCACATTTATAGTAGTTGTACATATTAAATACAAACTAGGTATGTAGTAGTTTAGTCTTGATTGCCAACTTGATTGGCTCTAGAATCATGTAGGAGACATCCCCTGGCAAGTATGTGAGGAAGTTTCTAGATTAAGTTAATTGTGGTGGGAAGACCTACTGTTGGAATACATAGAAAAGTATTGAAAGTGAGCTGCGTGCCAGCATTCACTGCTCTTTCCTGACTGCAGATGCAGTGTGACCAGCTGCTTAATTCTCCTGCTACTGTGGCTTCCTTGGCATGATGGGCTGTTACTTCAAACTGAGCTAAAGTAAATCCTGCTTTAGGTTTTTTTGTCAGGTATTTTGTCCAAGCAATGAGGAAATTGTTGTATATCCCATACAATAGCTAATATAAAGTGAAAGACCTCCTCCATGAAATTAGAAAACGTTGATGAAAGAACTTAAACAAGTCACTAGTACACTAAAGGGCACTCATTTTATATTCATGGATTGGAAGAATTAGTATTGTTAAATATCCATACTACCCAAAGTGATAAACAGATGTAATAAAGTATCCATTACACCAGTGTCACCCTTAATAGGAATATATATATATATCCTGAAATTTGAGTGGAACCATAAAAAGACTCAGAATAGCCAAAGTAGCAAAAAGAACAAAGCTGGAGGCTTCACACTAAACTTCAGATTATAAAGCTGTAGTAATTCAAGCAGCACATGCAGTACAGAAATAGCTGTGTTAGAGCAGTGGGACAGAGTAGAGAAGCCAAGAATACACCCACTTTCTTATAGCCAATTGGTTTTCAACAGAGATGCCAAGAACACGCATCTGGGCAGTCATCACTAAATGGTGCCAGGGAAACTGGATATCTGCAAATCTAGACCTTTCTCTAATCATATGTAAAAAAGCAACATAAAATAGATTAAAGGCTTAAGTATAAAACACAAAAGACTACTAGAAAAGAATAGGGGGAGCATTCTCACACTGTTCAGGGCACAATAATGTAAATGCATAGGCATCAAAAGGCAAAAATGCACACATATACTTACATCAAACTATGAAGTTTATACTCTACAAAATAATTAACAAAGAGAAAATCTACAGAATGTGAGAAAGTGGAAAATGCTCAGTGAATAAAAGACAACCTACAGAATGGGAGAATGCGGGCCAGAGAGATGCTCAGTGAGTAAAAGCACTTGCTCTGCAAGTGTTAGTAACTGCTTGTGGATCTTCAGACCACACATTAAAAGCCAGAAGCATGGTGGGCCTCTGTAATCCCAGCACACATGCTATGAGACAGGAGAATTTCTTGGAGGCTTGAAGACCAGCTAGCATGGCATGCAGAGAAGTGAACAAGAGACCTTGACTCAAATGAAGAAAGCAAGGAGCAACACCTGAAAGTTGTCCTCTGACCTGCACACGTGTACCGTGACTCCTGTGTACCCTACACACATGGACACGTGCACACAAACACTTAAAAAGATGGACGAAAATATTTGCTAACTATCTCACAAGGGATTGATAGCCAGAATATATTCATCAGCAAAAGCAAATAATCCAAGAGTCTGGCGAGATAGCTCAGCAGTTAAGGTGCTTACCTACAAAGCCTGATTACCTGGGTTCGATTCCTCAGAACCTTCGTAAAGCCAGATGCACAGAGTGGTGCATGCACCTGGAGTTTGTTTGCAGTGGCTGGACACCCTGGTGCACTCATTATGTCTCTTATCTATCTGTTGGCAAATAACAGATTTTTAAAAAGCAAATAATCCAATTTAAAAATGAGCAGGTGAGGTGAATAGACATTTCTCAAAAGCAAATAGGTTGAATAAGAATTGTGAGGGAAATGGAAATCAAAACCACAGTGAACTATATGGCACCTCAGAATGCTACAGCTGGACAAAAAGTCACAGATGCTGAAACATCTCTATCACACCCTCCAAGGCTCAGGATCCATTGCGGAAGAGGTGGAAAGAATGTAAGAGCCAAAGGAAGGATACGACTCCTTACAATGTAACTGTCCAGACAGAAATTGGCCTTGAGATCCATGACCTCACAGTGCCTAGCAATACCTTCACAAGACCTTCGTAGGAGAAAAAATGATGACATCAAATTAAAAGAGAGACTAATGAAGAGAGGGAGGGGATATGATGGAGAGCGGAGTTCTGAAGGGGAATGGGGGAAAGGGGAGGGAAATACTATGGTTTATTGTCTGTAGGTAAAGAAGTTGTCAATAAAAAAAATCAACAAGAAAAAAAGTAAATAAAAATGTCAAAAAAAAGTCACAGATGCTGGTGGAGGTATGGAGAAGGAACATCTGCATTATGCGGGAATGTGAGTACAACCATTCTGGCAAAACAGTATGAATGTTCTACTGGTTAAAAATAGAACTGCCAGCCAGGTGTGGTGGTGCATACCTTTAATCCCAACACTTGGGAGGCAGAGGTGGGAGGATCACTATGAGTTTGAGGCAACCCTGAGATGACATAGTGAATTCCAGGTCAGCTGGGAGTGGAATGAGAGTGGGGGGGGGGGGAGGTGGGGATAGAACTTGCCAGGAATCCAAGTGGTGGATTTTTCTCCAAAGAAAATGAAATCAGCACCTACAGTACATGCTCAGCAGAAATGCACAAGATTCACAATGGATTGCTAGTCAGTGAAAATCACAGAATCCTGCTGTTTGTAGCAACATAGACTTCATGGTCATAATGCGTGAAATAAGCTAGGTAGAAAAACAGAAAATACATGATTTTACTCGTGTAGAATATAAAATGCTGAGCTCATAGAACTTAAAGGTAGAGTAGTGGTTACCAGAAGTTCGGGACCCTGGAGTGGGAGGGTAGCAGATGGGAGGTGGATTATTTACTCGTTACTGTGACCAAATAGCTAACAAGAAGTTAAGGAAGGAAAGGATCTATTCTGGTGTACAGTTTTGAGGGGTAAATTTCATCCTGGCAGGGAAGGTAAGGCAGAAGGAAAAGAGAATGAATAGGAAGTGAGGCCAGGTTATAAAACTTCAAGACTCTTCCTGCACAAAGCTCCACCTCCTAAAGGTTCCACAACTTTCGAGACAGTGACACCAGGTAAAGATCATGTGTTCAAATTATAAGCCTACGGGGCATTTCACATAGGAAGAACATTAGTGTACTCTTGAATAGAGGGTGATTGTAGCTATAAGCATTGCGTTATATAATCCAAAATAGCTAAACATGATTTTTAACATTCTTGTCACAAAAAATAAACACTTAAGATTATGGGATAACCTAAGGATCTTTATCAGTACACAATATATAAATACACCTAAACATCATTGTACACCATAAAGATGTAGATTTATTGTCATTAATGAAAACTTAAAAAATCTAAGAGTCATATAACCATGAAAAGTCAAAGCATGCTGTCCTGGGATTGGGCTTCCATGGACTTGATAATGTTCTTTTTGCTCACTTACTTATGGAAGTTGTGCAAAAACCTTTCAAAACCAACAGGAAGGGCATCTTTTGGTCCATGAAGGTCTGCTCCACATTGGGTGACAAGCCCATTGCAATGCTATTGGGAGATGTGCCGCAGGACCTCTGCCTGTCCAAATTGCTAGGTTTACATGCCTTTCTTTCATTTTTAACCTTCTTTCCTGAATATAGAGAGATTTTTAAAAAGGTCAGGAATATTCTGGAATCATTCTACATAGTAAGATATATTAAAGAATTTTTTTTCAAGGTGGGGTCTCACTCTAGCCTAGGCTGATCTGGAATTCACTGTAGTCACAGGGTGGCCTTGAACTCTGGCCATCTTCCTATCTCTGCCTCCTGAGTGTTGGGATTAAAGGCATGGGCCATCACACCCAGTTTAAAGAATTTTTAATGATAGTATAGGATTTTTTGGGGGGTGGTGGGGAATTTGGCATGAAACTTGGTAGAAATGGTAGCAGGAATCAAAAGCAAATTGTCAGGGCTTGCATGTGACAATCAGTGCTCAGTGGTAAGTCTTCAAGATCACAAGAGCCATTTTCCAGGCCATTTGTTTTAGGGCCACAGTGAAATGAAATGAAGTGTTGCTGATAATACTAGAAGATACTGGAGGATTTTGTGGTTTATCCATGGAAGAAAAGAAAGCTTTTAAAAAGTCACGCAATTAGAATATTTAATATAAAACCCTTAAATATTTTTAATGTTTCATTTTCTTCATTTTGTAGTTAGGTTTGCATGTTTTCCTTGAATAAGAATGTTTTTAGTACTTTGTAGAGCTTTTTTTAACCTTGATGATAATTGCATTTAGCAAAGAAGAATTTGCTGAATTGATTCAAACTGATTTTCATACACAATATTATCAGCTGTCTTAAATGTTACGCTTGGTTTGCTTGTCCACAAAATGTTTTTTAAATGACTTGACTGATTTTTAAAAATGCATTTCTGGGCTGGAGAGATGGCTTAGCAGTTAACTTGCTTGCCTACAAACCCTAAGGACCCAGGTTTGATTTCCCAGTACCCACATAAGCCATGTGCACATGGTGGTGCATGAATAGAGTTCATTTGCAGTGGCTAGAGGTCCTGGCTTGCCCATTCTCTTAATCTGCCACCCTCAAATAAAATATTTAAAGTATGTATTTCTTTGGTGTGTTATTTCATGATGGACAGGAAAAAGTATATAACAGTTTGCTTAAATTGCTATTACTGGGTCTCTACCAAGCAAATTCTATGAACTTTAGTTAGAGAAGGCTAACTAACCCTAGATGGGATTTCTGCACAGAATCCTGGACAGCACTGTTGAGGAGCACTTGAAGGGGTGCCTCCTGCTACGCTACAGGGATCCACAAACTATAGGCCTAAGAAATTTCTTTTTAAAGTGGGATTTTTTTTTTGGAGAGAAACACAGAGAGAGAGGGAGAGGAAGACAGATAGAGATGGGTGCGCCAGCAGCCTCTCAGCTGCTGTGAACGAAATCCACATGCGTGCACTCCCTTGTGGTCAAGTGCGGCATTGTGCCCTTGCGTCACTTTGCATCTGGCTAAACGTGGGACCTGGAGATTAGAACTGGTGTTCTTAGGCTTAGGAGGCAGGCGCCTTAACCGCTAAGCCAAAAGTGGGATTTTTTTGTTTTGTTTTGTTTTTTCGAGGTAGGGTCTCACTTTAGCTCAGGCAGACCTGGAATTCACTGTGTAGTCTCAGGGTGGCCTCGAACTCACGGCAATCCTCCTACCTCTGCCTCCTGAGTGCTGGGATTAAAGGCGTGCACCACCACGCCCGGCTCTCAAAAGTGGGATTTTTTAACCCTGGTAGTTGAGGAAAATTTACCAGGTACTTGATGCAATTTCAACCAAGCATTTGGTTAAAGACTCAAGATGTTCCTCTGGGCCAGATAAACCATTTTATTCAAAGGTTGCCGATTAACAGCTTCTTACACATTTGTGTTTAGCTTTTTTGTTATTGACATATATGAAGGTACTGATGATTATGTGCTGAGCATATTTCTAGATGTAGTATGTTGAGTCAATCTGTAGGATGTCAGAATCAATATTTAGAAAGTCTAATGGGGAAGAACGTAATAGTATAAAATCAACTTGCAAATACATTGAAGCCTATGCTTGGGTGTCTGGATCCGACTTGGCAGGTTGTAGGCAGTCGTTTACCAGGATCAAGAGTGAAAAAGACCTAGGTATTTTAGGGAGTTACTCTTGTGTGGCATTCAAAAAGTATACAAAGGTGTTAGTTTCAGCTTGCAGTGATTGAAATTGACACAGTAGAGCTCATGTAAATAGGAATGCAAAGGGGTAAAGAAGTTGCTCATGCCAGGCGTGATGGCGCATGCCTTTAATCCCAGCACTTGGGAGGCAGAGGTAGGATTGCTGTGAGTTCAAGGCCACCCTGATACCTTAGAATGAATTCCAGGTCAGCCTGGGCCAGAGTGAGACCCTCTCTTGAAAAACAAACAAACAAAATTGCTGGAAAACAGAAAGATAGAGGAACTTTCAGAAGGGTTAGGGAAGGTTGTCCTAGACAAGACAACTGGGAAGCTGCTTTCGGGCAGTAGGACTCTTAGAAGAGGACATCATCTCAAAAAGAAGACTTAAGACCAATAAGAGAGGGGGAGATGTCCCACGGGTTAGAGCACTTGTGGACAGACATGAGCACATGAGCGCCCTTCGCAGCACCCATGTGCCTGTCACCCTAATCCTGAAGGGGGAGAGACTGGAGGTCACTGGTACTGACTAGTCAGCCAGTCTAACTGAAGAACAGCACAAACTCCAGGTTCAGTGAGAAGTGTGAGAAGCGGGTACCCAACATCCTTCTCCAGCTTCTACACACGTGGGTCATATACTATGTGCACACACATGCCACATGTGCTATACACACATTGAAAAAGACCCCGGAAAACACTAAAAACAGACCAGCAGGAGAGTGGTCGAAAATCTTTTAAGCATTTGAATCAAGCTCATCAGGGGTGCTGTGGAGGAGTTTTAGGTATCTGATGAGTAATATATCCAATGAACTAACTAGCTCCCTTAAACAGAATTGTGAGGTTGGTATAATAAGTGTCTATGAACCTGAAACGTCTGTTGATTTCTTAGTTTTGTGCCATTTTAGTCTGATCTATAGGTATAAGTGTTAATAGGGTTAAGCATGTATCTCTGGAACAATAAGTTTATACTTGGTATTTAAACTGTTTAGAGTGGTAACTGCATATGTTTTATCTCACAGTTCATCCTCTGCCATTTTGTATCTTTGTTATTGCAAGTGAAGTAGTTTATTTATTCAGGGTGTGTATGCCACAGCACACATGTGGAAGTCAGAAGAAACTCTTGGGTGTCCTTGCTATCTCCTTTGAAACAATGTCTCTTGTTCACTGCTGTGTTGGCCTGGCTAGCTGATCCACGAGGTTCTGGGAATTTCTCCAGTCTTGGCCTCTCCCTTCTTGCCAACAGCATGCTGGGATTACAGAAGCCTGTCAAGGTCTTCCAAGTTTTACATGGTGTCTGGGGATATGAACTCAGGTACTCGGGCTTGGGCAGCAAGCACACTGAGCCTTCTCCCCAGCCCATGAACTGGTTTTAAATACAGGAAAATAAATATGTAGACATTTTGCAGAGGACTGTTTCCTGATAGCATTAATGTGATGGATAAATGCTTTCCTCAGGTAGTCAACCTACTGATGGCAATTTTGCTGACTGTGGAGGTGACTCACCCAAACTCTATGCAAGCTGTCAACATTCAGTATGAAGTCATTGGCAATTACTACTCATCTGAGAGGATGGCTGGTAGGTTTTTACTTGATAATGTCTCTCTTCTACTCTATAATCTACTGTGTGTGTTAGAGGAAGATGCTCAAGTTATACTACAAAAGGTCATATAAGTTGTATAAATTTAATACAAGTTAAATGTTATTAAGCTTCTTGTTGACAGGAAAGCATTTTAATTTTTTTTTCAAGGATATTCAGTGAGAATTACAATAGAACATGTCTCAATAGAAGATGCCATGAACTGCTGGGTTTTGGAGAATTGTTTAATCATGACTCTTACCAGGTACCAGGGATAGAAGGGCAGAGGGAAATAAAATGGTCTATAAGCTTTTGAGGGAAATCTTTAAGTCTGCTGATATGTAGCTGGGATGAAAGATTTGTCCATGGAGCAAACAGGCTGTTGTATGCTGTAGTAAAATAGAAAATACAACATATTTAAGTATTTGGTAAGATCTTTTCCACAGTTCTGCATTGGTTGTGGACAAAGATTCAACATTAAAAATACAGTAGCCCTAGAACATTGATTTCAGTTGTCCTTTTAGGACTATTTATTCCTTAATGGTAGTCACTTCTTATAATCATTTTTCTTTTTTAAAAATATAAGTGCATAAAATTCTAGTTGGATTTATATTGTATCATAAGTTTAATAATTCAACAGAAAATTATCCCTCAGACTTTGCAGAGCAAACAATTTTTTCATGCTTGCTTTTTAATTTCATTTCAGAAAAATACTCCCAGTTCATATGTACGTGTTATAATGCTGTCAGTGGTAATTCTCTGCTTGTTAGATTTTATTATTAGCTTAGTTTGTTTTGAAGCAGGGTCTCACTCTATCCCAGGTTGACCTGGAACTCACTGTGTACCCCCAGGCTTGCCTTGAACTTATGGTGATCTTCCTACCCCAACTTTCCAAGTGTTGAGACTAAAGTCATGTGCCCCCTTGCCTGGCTTCATTACTAGCTTTTAACAAGAAGTTCTGACCTTCATCATATTTGTGACCAACTGTGACCAGTATATGAAGATTTGTGTTTTTTTTTTGTTTTTTGTTTTTTTTTGGTTTTCCGAGGTAGGGTCTCAGTCTAGCTCAGGCTGATCTGGAATTCACTATGTCGTCTCAGGGTGGCCTCGAACTCATGGCAATCCTCCCACCTGTGCCTCCCAAGTGCTGGGATTAAAGGCGTGCGCCACCACACCTGGCTCTATTTGGTTGTTAAATGAGTTTTTTCTCTCTCTTTTTTTTAAATGAGTTTTTTGTCTTCATGACTAATTTAATTTTCTAGGCACCAAGAATTCTGTGGCCATTATATATAATAGTGTGAAAATAACTGGGGGTTGTTCTTACTGTGTTTTGAAAGTTTTTTTTTTTTTAATTTTTAATTTTTTTTTTTATTTTTGGAGAGAGACACAGAGAGAGAGACAGACAGAGAGAGAGGGAGAGGGAGACAGAGAATGGGCGTGCCAGCAGTCTCTCAGCTGCTGTGAAAGAAATCCAGATGTGTGCGCCCCCTTGTGGGCAAGTGCAGCATTGCGCCCATGCGTCACTTTGCATCTGGCTAAATGTGGGACCTGGAGATTGGAACCAGCGTTCTTAGGCTTAGCAGGCAGGCACCTTAACCACTAAGCCATCTTTCCAGCCCTGAAAGTATTTTTTAAACAGTGAAAGTGTTTTGATTCTTCACAGGTGTCATGTAATCCTCTGTGATGTTAGCTGTGATAGGAGAGAGAACACTAGAAATAAGCTTTTTGAGTAGTCTGTTTTTATTTGAGAACTAGAAATAAAAATAAGTAAAACATTAGATTCTAACAGCTGCTAGACCTTTTTGTTTTTAAAGATATGGTCTCTCTGTGTAGCCCTCCCTATGTGGCCTCAAACTGAAGCTCTTCTTGCCTCTGCTTCAGCCTTCCAAGTGCCCAGGATTACATGTGTTTGCCCATCACACCTAGCTACTTTTTGGTAATTTCAAATTTTTACTTTAGGCTATAAAATTACCTGCTAATGTCAACATTTCCTCTGTCTTGTGTGTTTCTCCTAAAATTGAAATGGAGAGATGTGATTCTTACTTGTGAATAGCTATGGTTGGGGGAGGGAGGACATCAGGAGCTTATTTCCTATTGCATGAATACTATAACTGCTCTATAGAAAATCACACATGCTCATTATTACCCTTTTACTGATTAAAGTTATACTAAAGCCCTTATTCTTAAGAGAATACAAACATGTATATTTTTTGGTCATTTGGTAGTTTTTGTTTCTTTGAAAGTTGAGATTTGACTTTCCTACAGACCTGGTTAACTTCTCTTTATTGGACCTGATAACCAAATTTAAATAGTGAATTTTGTGATTTGCTATTTGTACTCCGCCAAACAGAATGTGGCAGTCATTGTCCTTCTCCAGCATATGCAAGCTGTGTGTCAATGGGCATTGAACAGCATGTCCACTTCAGGAATGCATATACTAGGGAGACCCTAGAGGAGGTTCCTGCACTTTGTGCTTATGGAAACCTGAGGTTTATATCTGAACATCTGGCCCTTGTGTTTTATGTGCTTTAATTGATTTACAAATACTGGAATGTTTCTTGTTCCATAATATCTATCTTCCACCTGCCACTCTCTCCTCCATAGTTTGCTATTTACTGATCCACTGGAAAACCTTGAAGTGCACTTACTGTTTCAGAATTTTAGAACTAAGTATTCAGTTTCTCATAACAGATTCTTAAATGCTGATTATTTTAATTATTTTTTTCAAGTTTGATGGTACCTATTCTGTTTAACTTTGTGTTTTGTTTGTATCTGAGTTCTTCCAAGTGGCATTTTGTATCCTTCAGTAGGGAAGTCTTCAAATCCTTAATACTGAGCTATAATGTAAGAGACAATAAAGAGAGCTGTTATTTAGTTTAATATCAAGTACTGATGATGTTTGTACTACTCTGTAGTAAGATAATATATACATGTATCCAGTAGTGTGACTATTTAGTAGTTATTCTAGCTGTTTATCATTGTTAATTCCCTTCAAACTCAACTACAGATTGTGCCAAGAAATTCAGCCAGACATGGGTAGTTTTACATTGTTTGAGACTATTTGGGTGGCTTGTGAAGAAATTAGTGAATGGAGAGTTGAAAGAATGTGGGGAAGAGTTGAGGAGCAAAGAAGGAATGGAAGACCTGTGGAGAAGAGAAGGCAGAGTGAAGATAGCAGTGGGTGTAAACTGATGGTTTTGAGATATTGGAATGGGGAGAAGGGAATTAATGGAGAACTTTGAAGTTAGGGTTGTATTTTATTGAAGGCAAGAAGTAGCATCTGCTGTTCTCTGTGTAACATGTCTGTCTTTTAAGAAAACCCAGCTTTTCATTTAAACACTCCTCATCTCACAAGGCCCTGCTTGTATGATTTCTTTCATATTTTTCCATGATTCTTCAAGCCAAGGTCATTGTTTATGCCTTTGTCACAGCACTTGCATGGTAGATTGTGGTGATTGTTTGTACATCTTCATGGACTCACAGGGACACAAAGACCTGTCTCCCTAGTAGAGTAAAAGTTCATGTTCCGCCCTAAGCAAATGTCAGCAACTTGTTCCTTAACTTAACCTATAAAGGCTTGCATGGACTTCTCAAGATTTGTTAATGCTGAGACTTAGGCTCCCCCCTTCATGGCCTTAGTTCTTTTCATAGCCAATCTTGAAAATAACTGCATTTAATTTCAACATTTTAAAGCTAGCTTTAAGACATTATTTTGTCATGAAGAATTTTGTTCTTTTCATTGAACATGTAGCTTAATTAGATTTCTGTTTTTATTTTCTTAGATAATGCCTGCGTTCTTTTTGCCATCTCTGTTCTTATGTTTATAATCAGTTCAATGCTGGTGTATGGAGCAATTTCTGTACGTATTCCACGTTTTCACCTTTTCGAGTTTCATCTCACTGGGTGGTAGTGGTTCACGTGTGTCCTGAGTGTTTTCTTCTTCCACAGTATCAAGTGGGTTGGCTGATCCCGTTCTTCTGCTACCGGCTGTTTGACTTTGTTCTCAGTTGCCTGGTTGCCATCAGTTCTCTGACGTACTTGCCAAAAATCAAGGAATACCTGGATCAGTTAGTAAGTGTGTATGCTAATTGCTTTTTTGTTTTTATTTAAAGTAAAATTTTTAATTTAAATCTTTAGTTAACTTCAGCTACTATTTTTAACTATCCATTTTGCTTCTTGCTGTATCTTCAAATCACTGGCATGTTAAAACCTGAACATATAAATAAAAAACATTTTTCTTTGGACAGTCAAAAACCAAAAGTTCCTAAAAATGGTTCATATGGAAATAGTAGTTTAGCTTTTGTTTTTCTCAGCATACTAACTGAATAATTTGACCACATTTGGAATTTACAAAATGATTGGCATTTCATGTTTATCATAATAGTAGCATATATCTAAGTTCCTACCATATCCTTAAGCCTTAATACTAGGTAGCACTGGTGAGTTAGTGTGGATATAAAGATAATTTCCCTCTCTTTAGGGAGCAAGCCCATACTTAGGTAGTCCATGATGCATGAAGACATTGTTGAGGTATCAAACAAGCTGTCATACAGAGTGGTAAATAGGGAACTTAGATCAGTGCCATGTAATGGAGGGGGCAGGGGACACTGGCCTGAAGTGCCTAAGGACTTTATGGAAGAGTTATAGAAGGAAGTATGAAGACCAGAAGGAGGACGGGGTTGATATCAGTTGGTCATCAGACCTCAGCTAGGAAATGAGATTTTCTTTTGTAGTAGACAGCTTCAGGTTCGCTGAGATGAACTTCCAGACCAGGCACAGTTATGGAGGAAGGGATTTTATTTATTGAAGCTTACAGGTCCAGGGGAAGTTCCATAATGGCAAAAAAAAAAAAAAAAAAAAAAAAAAAAGTGGCCTGCTCTTACAGGACCAGGCAAGAGAGAGAAAAGCCACAGGCCACACAGCACAGCACACTTCAGGAACTCCAGCTAGGCACACTTTGCATATCTTTACAATGGAATCTCAAACCCACCACCACACCTTAAGATCCGCCCAGTGACATTGCCTCTAGCCAGGTGGCTGCAGATGCAAACACCAAACTAATAAAACACTGAATATATTGGGGGCCATATATTCAAACTGCCACAGAATTCCAGTGTGGTGATTAAGTAGGAATTAAGATAGGAGAAATACGAAAGTTCTAGGAACGTGAGTTCTTGAAGCATTAAGGAGCATTAGATTGTCAGGGAACTAAAAGATAGCTGTAGTGACTAGCACACAGAAGGAGGGTTGTTAAGTATTTTTCTCATGTTTCTGAGATAAATGAATGACAAAAGCAACTTAAGGAAGGCACTGTGGCAGGAGCAGCAGCAGCAGGCCACATTGCATCCACAGACAAGAAGGAGAGGGAGTGATGATGTTGAATGCTTAGCTTCTCTGCCTTTTTATTCAGTCCACAACCCCAGCTGGTCGGATGGTGCTGCTCACAATTAGGGTGGATCCTCCCACCTCCTTTAACCTAATGTAGAAAATCCCTCACAAACATGACCAGGGATTTTTCCACGGTGATTCTAAATCCTGTGAAATTGATGAATGTCACAGAGAGCGCTATAGGAAGGAATATTAGCGTGAATCTGCTATCCTTTTATAGACCCCTGTGTATTTTTTATTTTATTCACTCAATTCCTCAGACTAGAAGGCCTGGCCCCTCATGTCTTTCTCCCCAAACTTAGCTCACATCCTCGCCCACAATCAGAGCCGCATAAGCATTTCACTGAATGTCACCAATCTTCCCAGTAGAATGTAGTGCGGTGGCTGCAGTAAATCAGACCATCTTGCCTCTCATTTACATAGTGGCTTTCCTTGTTGTCCATCTGATGACGAGTTGAGACCAACAATTGATTTTCAGAAAAAATATTTTCTCCATGTAAGACTAAGTGGCCCTGGGAATTTGGGTCATCTCATGGTATCCTGATTTTCTGTTTGAGGGATAAATCTGGGGTCCCATGTAGGAGATTGTGTTTTGCCAAAAGCCAGAAAGATGGATAACAGTGGAAAGTTTTAAAGGAAAAATGAGGTCAATTTAGAACTTTTAGGAGTTATTCTGGATACTTAAACAAGTCTATTTTAGGTGACAAATGGCATCCATTATTGATAGGGAGGGGATGCTTCATGTGACTAGAGCCTCTTGTTAGTTTTTATTAGACAATCAACTATGACTGTGGTGCCTTTTGTTTGTATTCTTAAAATGTGCTCTAGGTTATCACAAAGTACAAGTGCCATGGCTGAATTGTAAATGTGTGTGTTTTAACAGCCTGATTTTCCCTACAAAGATGACCTTCTGGCATTGGACTCCAGCTGCCTTGTGTTCATCGTTGATTGGTTCTTTGTGGTCTTCATCATCTTTAAGGTTGGTAACTGATGATCTGAGGCAGACATTGCCCATAACACCTTTACTGCTTTATCTCCTCTCAGGTCACAATGGACTGGGGGTTTGTGGTGATGGTATCTCCTGGGGAAATAGTTGAGACAACTTCCAGGGCACTCCTTCATCTTGCTTCCAGGGTATAGTTGGAGTTCCCTGATTCTTCCCCGAGTGTAAGGAACATTTTTATGCTTTTGAAAGTAATTCATGATTTGTAGTGGGAATCTGTTAAGATTCTCCACATTCAAAGCCCTGAATTCCCAACATTTAGAGCTGTCCTCTGCAGCATAGTGGTTAACAACCCGAACTGAAACTCCAACTTGGGTTTCCTTGGGAAACTTGTGATTTTTAAAAGCAAGCCAAGATGGAGAGGGTCTGGCCTATGCCAGGTCCCAACAGGTATAAAGTTCCTTTTCCACAGAAAATAGGTGGGGGAGCACTGAAATCACGTGCCTGTAGAGAAGGTGGTCTGCTGAGTTTCTACATGCAAACATTTTGGTGGTTTCCTTTCAGGCTTACCTCATCAACTGTGTCTGGAACTGCTACAAATACATCAACAACCGAAATGTGCCAGAGATTGCCGTGTACCCTGCCTTTGAAGCTCCCCACAGGTTAGTCACCATAGCATACACTGAGACATCACAGACTCCCTTGTGGGGCTTAGCTTTCTGTTCTGTGCCATAACTGTGGTTTAGGACATGAAGAGCTTAAATCTGTAGGACTTACTTAGTGTTTCCCAGTGGGAATTTGGGTACACAAGGCTAGAAAAATCCTTGCACTGCTGTACCCAGCTTAGCTGTTAGGTTTACTCATTAGTGCACCCACAAGAATTGTTTGTGAGCAAATAAGATAGGAAATAGCTATGATAATAAGCTCATGAGGTCTAAGGGTGGCATGGTACCACTGAGCAAAACTTTTTTTTAAAAGCATCCATGCAATCCAAAAGCAGAACTGATTTGTTTGGAGAGATGCATGTGGTGGATTCCATGAGTGTTGCAGAGCTAACCTCTTGAACTTTTCTTAACTGCTGCTGTACTGTTTTCTCAATTTTTTTAAAACTTAAAAAAAATTTTTTTTGTTTTGGAGAGAGACACAGAGAGAGACAGAGAGAGAGGGAGAGGCAGAGAGAGAAAGAATGGGTGTACCTGCAGCCCCTCAGCTGCTTTGAACGAATTTCAGATGTGTACGCCCCCTTGTGGGCAAGTGCGGCATTGCACCCTGCGTCACTTTTGCATCTGGCTAAACGTGGGACCTGGAGATTGGAACCAGCATTCTTAGGCTTAGCAGGCAGGTGCCTTAACCGCTAAGCCATCTCTCCAGCCCTCTTCTCAATTTTTAACACATAAAATGTATGTGGTCCATTTAGAGGCAGCCCGCCATACTTGAAGTCTCTTAGGTTAGAATGGGCCTTACGAAGGAATGCCCATTGTACTAGAGGACAGAAGAGAAGATCATGGTCCTTGGCTACAGATGATAATGAAACTTGGGATCCAGCATCTATAGGCAGCTTCCTATAGAGTGGTTAGTGGGCCTTTTCACCCAGATCCTCAAATAGCACTGGTTCTTTATCAGTCCTCCAAGAAGGGAAAAAGGGCACTCACTGACCTTCAGGAGATCCTTGATAGCCTCCAGGTTAGTTCAAAGGAAGAATCCTAATTGTGCCTGCCCTCCATCCATCCATGTGTAGCATGCATATGGAATTCCAGGCTACTTAGATGTTCCTTCTTCCCTTATAGACTTGAATGAAAGCTGGATTATTCCAGAGAGAATTTCAAAGGAAAATCAAGTCTGATGTAGCTTTTGTTTCCTCTTCTTAGTACGTTTTGCCAACCTATGAAATGGCCGTGAAGATGCCTGAGAAAGAACCACCGCCTCCGTACTTGGCCGCCTGAGGACGCTTTGCTAGTCAGTAGACACGACACCAGCTTCTCGTCTGGCTTGCTTTGCAGAACGCTGCAGTGCAGAGCTCTCAGACTGGTTTGATATCAAGTACCTTGTCTTTGTTTAGCATTTATTTTCAAACACTAAGGAGCTTTTTGGACATTTATTAGAAACTTCTTTTTGTTAAGTGGATTACATTTTAATACTTTTTTGAAGACAATCTAGGTTCAGCCAGAGCAAAGTGCCATTGTTAGCCTTTGATGGAGGGGTGGGAAGGGAAAGGGGATTTTCCACATTTTCTTTTTAACTTTGCACTTTCTTTATATAATAGTTTGTATTTTGGTTATTTGCTGCCATGGATAATTTCAGGAAAAATGAATCCAGTATTCAGGATGTGTGAGTTGGGTATAAGAGTTGAAATTTTCAGCTGTTAGAAATGGACAATAAAGAAGTTTGACTTGACCATGGGAGATGAAGGTGCATGTTTCTAATTTGTATGTTTCCATATTTGTGATAATATACTTTAATAAATCTCTTAAACTTTAGTGTTGTCTTTTTTTTTGGTTTCCGAGGTAGGGTCTCACTCTAGCGCAGGCTGACATGGAATTCACTATGTAGTTTCAGGGTGGCTTTGAACTCTCAGCGATCCTCCTGCCTCTGCCTCCTGAGTGCTAGGATTAAAGGTGTGTGCCACCACACCTGGCTGGTGTTGTCATTTTTAACTCATCTTTTTTATAGAGAAAGCCCAACTTTTTTATGTCACTTGATACAAATGCTTTTAAAAATATTTTATTTATTGATTTGCAAGCAGAGAAATAGAGAAGAGAAAGAGAAAGAGAATGGGCACTCCAAGGCTTCTAGCTGCATGTGTCACTGTAGGTCCTGGGGAATCAAACTCAGGTCCTTAGGCTTTGCAGGCAAATGCCTTAACTGCTGAACCATCTCCCCAGTCCTAGAAATATGTTTTGAGAAGTATTGTTAGATGGTTTCCTCTTATTTAAAAATTTTCAGTTTTGTTTAGTGTGTGCATATGTGGTGTGTGTGCATGTGTGTGTAAAGATGCACATACTTAGCATTTAAGGAGGCCAGAGGAGAATGTGATATGTCCCCCTCTATTGTTCATCCACCTATTTCCTGAGACAGAGGTTATCAGTTCCTTTCTCATTGCTGGGACAAAATACCTTACCAGAAGCAGGGAGAAAGGTTTAATTCAGCTTACAGTTCCCGAGGGTAGAATCCATCATGGTAAGGAAGGCATGACAGGAGCAGAAAGCCAGCTTCACAGCAAGTAGGAGGTAGAGAGAACAGCAAATGGGGCTGGGCTAGAACAGTTCAAGCCCCGCCACCAGTGACACACTTCCTCCAGTGAGGCTTCACCTCCTAAAGATTCCACCACCTTCCCTAATAGCGCATCTGGGGACCACGTTTTCCAACACATGAGCCTGTGGTGAGGGATGCATTACATTCAAATGCCCACACGGGGTTTCTGTCTGAACACTGAGCTGCAGTTTTCAGGAGCCCCAGAGATTCTCTGGTTTCCATTTCCCACAGGATCACAGGCATGAGTGACCATACCCAACTATATACATGGGTGCTGGGGAATTAAACTCAGATGTCTCAGGTCCTCATTCTTGCACAGCAAATGCTCTTAACCACTAAGCCATCTCCCTAGCCTATAATTTTTTTTTCCTGACAGTTTCATATAGCCCAGTCTTGCCTTGAACTTGCTATTTAGCTGAGGTTGACTTTGAACTCTTGATAGTTAAAATACATGGCCACTTTTTTTTTTTTTTATTAAATAGGAATATGGTCTAAAATAACAAAACACAGTAAGTACATAAGCATAACAGTTTATTATCCAGCATTACATACTGTATATAGTTGTGTGAGCTGTGCTTTTCCATGACTAGCAGCACAGGCTCTCTCACACCAGCATTCCAGAGTGCACCAGGACGTGAAGACAGCTCCAGTGCAGCACTGGTGATAGATAGCATTCTTTCAGCATTCTTTCATTCTCCTGTGTTGTAGTCCAAGCTGGCTTTAGCTGCCCAAGTGCTCAAAGTGCAGGCATGTACCAGAAAATCTGGCTCCCATTAGGATTTTTTGGGACCACCATGACAATAACATTATCTGTCAACTGAAACATGGTGGGTTATATTTATGAGTGCAATGCTACCTAGACTAATTAGGAAGCATTTCTTTACTTCATTTAACACAGAACTATTATTTAAAGCTAAGGTGAAGTTGGGCATAATGGCTCATGCCCGGGATCACACATATTTTGGGGAGGGGGAGAGATGAAGCAGGATGATTACCACAAAGTTCAAAGCCAGCCTGTGCTAGAATAAATGGTCTCAGAAAACTAAGAAAAAGGGAAAAGGTGAAGATATTTCTTGAATCATAGGCCAGAAATTTCTGTTCTTGATTGTTTGATTGAAAAATTAATATAGCAAGTTATGTTTTTATGTTGTGATCATTTAGTTAGGTAATGAATTCACACGATATACCCACGATTCATCTAAAGAACATAACAAAATGTAACGAATAAGTTTAGTGATAATGATGTACAGTAATGGAGTACAGAGGTACTGTAGGTCAGGAAGGGAAACTTCAAAGTGGATTTTAGGTACTCTTGGTTTGCACATGAACACAAAGGGAGCTGGAAGATGATGGAGGAGTTAACTTTGAAGACAACATGCACACCTTAAATATATGCAATTTTTAAAAGTAAGGATGTGGGCTGGGGAGATGGCTTAGGAGTTAAGGCACTTGTCTGCAAAGCCTAAGGACCCAGGTTCGATTCCCCAGAACCCACGTAAGCCAGATGCACTTTGTGGCATATGCATCTGGAGTTTGTTTACAGTGGCTAGGGGCCCTCGCATGCGCGCGCGCGCACACACACACACACACACACACACACACACGCCCACACTCTCTCTCTCTAATAAATGAATAAATAAAATATTGTAGAAAAAAAAGTGAGAGGACAGAGTGTCATCATACTATAGCTTATAGGAACCAGTTTAAATTTTGCTCTGGACATAATTCTCCTTTCATCTTGCTAGGAGTGCAGTGTTGCTGGTTTCTACATATGTAGACACATACATTTATCCATCTTTCAAAGGGAAGGCAGACTTGTTTGGCTGTGAATTCACTTGTTTACAAAGTCCATCACCACAAAACAAAAGTCCACCAAGTTTTTACATTCAGAAAGGAAATGTCACTTGGGGAATAACCCTAGTTTTCAGGAAGATGCTTTTTTCATAATGTTTTCCAACATTGCAGAATCAAGGATTGCTTCTGGGCTAGGTCTCACTGCACTCGAAGCAGAAGCCTCAAATAACCTCTCAGATTTCTTTGTCATCGTTTGTTGTAGTCAGCTCCACGTTGCTGTGATTAATATTCAACCAGACACAGTTTATGGGAGGAAGGGATTTATTACAGGCTTACAGATCCAAAGGACGGTCCATCAATGGCAGAAGCAGCTGCTTAGTTCTGTATACCCAACCACAGAGAAACAACTGCAGCAAGCAAACCTCAGCACCAGCAGACAGCATGAAGAACCATGCCAAGCTCAAACTGTTCTCTGAACAACCTTTGGGCTGGAATTCGGATCTGCCCAGTGACACGCCCCCTCTACCAGGAATCTGGTAGAGGTAGGGGCTGAAGTTGCAAATTCAATTTTAATAAAATGAGTGTATGGGGCCACACATTCAACTACCACACTGTTGATTTGATTCTGCCCTCTGCTGAAGACCATGCCCAGCAATACATAAGTATACACCAGCCTCTTCCCCGTCACTAGCACTGGTAAGATCATACAAACATTTGGATGCATTGGGCTGTTGGTGGAAATGCAAAATGGTATAGCAGCTTTGGGGAAGAGGATGAAGGCTCCTCAAGAAATTTAAAATGATCAAGTAATCCCATTTTCTAGTATTGTTGCAAAATAATTGAAGTCAGGATCCCAAAAGAACATTAGCACTCCTACGTGTTTCCTGTAGTGCTATTCACAGTAACCAAGGTGTGGAAATAAGTGTCCATCCATAGATGGGAAAAAACAATGTATGTACATGTGTATTAGTTACTTTTTCCTTGATGTGACAAAATGCATGGCCAAAAGAAAGATTTTTAAAATAATATTTACTTGCGGGGGGTGTGTGTGTGGATAGAGAATGGGCTTACCAGGGCCTCCTACCACCCACAAAATGAACTCTGTATGCAAGTGCTACTTTGTGCATCTGGATTTATGTGGGTACTGTATAACCTAACCCTGGCCATCAAGCTTTGCAAGCAAGTAAGCATCTTTAACTGCTGAGCTATCTCCCCAGCCCAGAGAAAGGATTTGTTTATGCTTACAATTTGAGGCTACAGTCTGTCCTGGAGGGGAAGGCATGGTGGCAGGAGCTTAAAGCAGCTGGTCACATTCACGTTCAGTAGATAGTGGAGAAGCAGAAAGCTTTGAATACTGGTGCTCAGCTCTAGTTTTTATACAGTCCAGGACCCAGCCTAATGAATAATGTCACACATAATAAAAGTCATTTAACCTAATGATGACAATCCCTCACAGGTATGCCCAGAGGCTAGTTTCTGTTGGAGGGGGTGTCTCAGAGCTCTCCTCCCAGCCTGCCATAAGTGAGGCTTTCAAATATCTCATTTTCTCAAAGGGCTTAGTGGTGGTCTCACCAGCCTGGCTCCTTCCCTGACCACTGGGCCCCACCTCTACACATGTCCCAAGGCCCTTCCCCCTTCTCTACAAGGAGCATATATAAGGTCTCTCTCAGATACCCTTTTATTCTTTGGCTCCTCCATGAGCTAAGGTAAGTTTTCTGCTTGTTCTTCTGTCTCTTTTTTTGTCTCTCCCTTTTCCTTCTATACTATACTATTTAATCTTTCTATACTATTTCATCTCATTCTGTGGTAGTTTGAATAGATGGCCTCCAATATATTCAGGATTTTATTACAGTATCACTGGTATCACTGGGCAGATCTTAGGGTCCAGCTGTACAGTGTGGTGGTGGATTTGCAATTCCACTCTAAAGATATGCAAAGTGACTGGAGTTACTGAAGTGTGCTGTGTGGTGTGGCTTTTAGGTTTTGACTTGTAGCTTTTTCTCTCTCTGCTTGGACCTTTGAGAGGAGCCAAACTTCTTCTGCTGTTATGGAACTTCCCCTAGATCTGTAAGCTTCAATATAAACATCCTTTCTTCCATAACTGTGCCTAGTCTGGAAGTTCATTTCAGCAACCTGAAGCTGTCTAGTACACATTCGCTCCAGTTCTCCCTCACTCTCCCAGCTTCTCAGTTCAGATTCCAGTAGGTTTTCCACCCCAGGTTTTCCAAAGTTCCCATATGCCTGCCCTGCTGTACCCCTAAGCTGGCACAAGTCCCAGAGGCTACCTCCCAGTTTCTTCCACAGCTGTCCCTTGTCCTCTTGTTCTCCTAAACCAAAATTGCTGCTCTTGCCAGGCATGGTGGCACACGCCTTTAATCCCAGCACTCAGAAGACAGAGGTAGGAGGATCACCCTGATTTCGAGGCCACCCAGAGACTACATTGTGAATTCCAGGTCAGCCTGAGCTAGAGTGAGACCCTACTTTGAAAAACAAACAAACAAACAAAAATTGCTGCTCTCTATACCACCAGTAAAATAATTCCCTACCCCAAGGAAACTGTCTTGGAACCTCTGTTCTGGAACCTATATTTCCTAGGTGATTCTAGGTCCTATCAATTTGAAGATCAATATAAATCATCACCTGTAGTAGGATTCAATTCAGCTTTTAAAACAAGGGAATTCTGGGACTGGAGAGATGGCTTAGCGGTTAAGGCACCTGCCTGCTAAGCCTAACAACGCCAGTTCCAATCTGCAGGTCCCACATTTAGCCAGATGCAAAGTGACGCAAGGGTGCAATGCCACACTTGTCCACAAGGGGGCGCACGTATCTGGACTTTGTTCACAGCGGCTGAGAGGCTGCTGGTGGCACCCATTCTCTGTCTTCCTCTCCCTCTCTCTCTGTCTCCAAAATAAAAATAAATATTTAAAAAAATAAGAAGGGAAATCTATAATCTGCAACAACATGTATGGGTTTTGAAAAGCAAGTCCTAGAAAGACAAAGCTACCTCATTCCACTTAGCTGGGAAACTTAAAATAGTCAAATGTATAGAACCCAGGAGTGGCATAGTGGCTTCAAGGGGCTAGAATGAGAGGACAACAGATAGTTACTGATCAATAGGCATGAAGTTTGAATTAAAAATTGTACCTAAGCCGGGCGTGGTGGCGCACGCCTTTAATCCCAGCACTCGGAAGGCAGAGGTAGGAGGATCACCGAGAGTTCAAGGCCACTCTGAGACTACATAGTTAATTCCAGGTCAGCCTGGACTAGAGTGAAACACTACCTTGGAAAACCAAAAAAAAAAAAAAAAAGTACCTATATACAAGTTACTAATGTACACTAAGACGAGGAGGGTACATCTCATGTGAAGTATTCATGTAACAAAACAAAAAATTTTTAAAAGCTAAATCAGCCTTCAAAATATTATTAAGTTCTACCTCTTCCATTTGTTCATTTTTCTTCTATAACTTCTCCCATATTCTGGCCTTCTGTCTCATTTTCTCAACTTTTGCTTGCCCCTATACATGTGACCCCAAACTCTATAGAGAGGTCCAAGTGTTTCTAGTCAGTGACCTCAAAAAGTCCTAGGAAGCCCTTGTTCCCAAAATTGAGTTTGGACCCCGTACCTTCTCCCTAGAATCGTTGGCATTTGTCCTTAGGGGTTATTTAGTGTGTTCCATATCTACTTCATTTTGGTGGATCCTTGAGCAAACATTCAAGTAATTTGAGCATGTACTTTGTTACAGGTGCAGGAGACATAGTGGTGGGCAAACTAACTAAAAAAAAAAAAAAAATATCTTCGGCTGGGGAGATGGTTCAGTAGTTAAACCTTCTTGCTTATAAAGTCTGCTGGCCAAGGCTTGATTTCCCAGTATCCACACAAAGCCAGGTGCACAAAGTGGCATATGCATTTGGATTTCATTTGTAGCAGCAGAAGACGCTGGCATTCTCATACTTGCCTCTCTCTCTCTCCCCTCATCAATCAATCAATCAATCCCTGGATGTGTTAGGATTCCCTAGAGGAGCCAAAACAGTAGAATGTATACATATTGTAAATGGGGCATTTTAAGATTGGCTTACTGAATATGGGCTAGGTAGTCCCAACAATGACTAAAGGCTGGAGAGTCTGAGAACCCAGTAGTTATTTAGTTCACAAGGCTAGATGCCTCAATAGTCTTAATCTGGCACTGAAGGGCTGGAGGATTCTTGGAGAGCCACTGGTCTTCAGTCCACGTTGGAAGACTGAAGAAGCTGTATTCTGATGTCAGTGAAGGTTAGCAGCAACAGGGTTGATAGGCTCACCAGCAAATAGCAAGGATGGCCAGGTTTATTTTTCCAGGAACATATTTATATGTAGGCTACTACTGGAAGGCAGTTAATCTTAGTGGTGGTCTCACCAGCATCCTTACATCCTTACAGACCTTCCCAAGAGACATGTTTCTTGTTTAATTTGTGATCTTCTCAACGTGATAATAGAGATTTAATTGTCATACTGGAGAAGGCATGTCTTAAACTATAAAATGGGGTTTTGATATAGCTGTGGAGAAAAGACAGGAGGATATATGGATGAGAGTGCAATCTTTTTTATTTGAGAGAGAGGGTCAGAGGCAGAGGGAGAATGGGTGCTCCAGAGCCTCCTAGCCACTGCAAATGAACTCCAGATGCATATGCCATGCCACCTTGTGCATCTGTCTTTATGTGGGTAGTAAGGAATTGAACCTGGGTCTTTTAGTTTTGCTGGCAAGTGCCTTAACTGCTAAGCCATCTTTCCAGCCCCAAAGTGCAATTTTTCACACTGTGAAAAAGGTCATTGTTTAGAAAGTACTGTGTAATACCTAAAAGAAATAGGAGAGGAAGCATATTCCAGGCCAGCAGCGTGCAGGAGCATGCTGGTGTGTTCAGGAATCGTGAACTTGAGTGGCATGAGAGGGGAGAGTAGGGGATGAGCTCAGAGAGGCACTGCTGTGGCTCAGTGGAATGGGATGTTACAAGAGCTTTCTGAACAGACAAGAATCCTGAAATGACTTAGCTATTTCTCTAAATCTGTTCTTTTATCTGAAAATGGTCCTAAAACCTCAGTTGTCAATAATTAATTACATAGCTAATGGGCAGTGCCCAGCATATAATCAGGAGTCAATAGATGCTGTATGGCCCACTAAATTGAGGAGTTATATCAGATGTTGGACTCAAATGTGGTTTTGAAGATTTATTTATTTATTTATTTATTTATTTGAGAGACAGAGAAAGAGGCAGAGAGAATGGGCACACCAGGGCCTCTAGTCACTGCAAACAAACCCCCATACATGTGCCACTTTGTGCATCTGGCTTACAGTAAGTAGGTCCTGGATTATTGAACCTGGGTCCTTTGGCTTTGCAGGCAAACACCTTAACCGCTAAGCCATCTCTCCAGCCCCTCAAATGTGGTTTTAAATCTCAGTTCTGCCACTGACCATGTGAATGTGGTTAAACTAAACCTCTATGGGCTTTAATTTGTCCAGTGACCCTATAAGATGAGGACAGTGTGTGAAGTGCAAACACAAAGGCAGATGTAGTGGGTACTTGAATGAATATGGCTATGTATATATTGAAATGTTTAAGAAAAATCACTTCAAATCCATTTTTAGTAAGTTAGGTAAATTCTGTAAATTGGCTGGTATTCTGTTTGGCAAATGGACTTTCAGTGATGGTTTTGGAGACTGTTTTTTCTTTTCTTTCTTTCTTCTTTCTTTCTTCTTTCCCCTTCCTTCCTCCCTTCCTTCCTCCTCCCCCTCCCTCCTCCCTCCCTCCCTCCCTTCCTCCCTCCCTCCCTCCCTCCCTCCCTCCCTTCCTTCCTTCTTTCCTTCCTTCCTTCCTTCAAGTTGCTGCTGTTTTGCCTCTCAAGTTACTCCAGCACCTGGGACACCTCCTTTACAGCTCGTGGTCCACATAGACTCCTGTGTGAATACCCCAACTAGTGGTGCTGTTTGGGAAGGTTATGGAACTTTTAGCAGGTGGAAACTTGCTGGAGGAAATGTATCATTAGGGATGAACCTTGAGTTTTTTGTTGTTGTTGTTATTGTTTGTTTTTTTTTAATCCCAACCTTACTTCCTGTTCTTGCTCGGCTTCCTAATTCTAGAGAGATGTGACACAGGCTTCCCTTCCATCAGGAAACTTCCCCTTAAAACTGTAAGCTGAACTAAACCATGTTCTCCCATAAGCTGCTTCTGGTTGAGTGTTTTGTCCCAGCAACAAGAAGATAACTGACACACAGCTCATAGCTACTGTCTGTGGTAGCAAACAACTTGCTGATGCAGAGTTCTTGTGCATGTCTACAACACTTGCCACAGTTAAAGCTGAGGGTGGGAAAAATGCGTGGTTACTGAATGAGAAAAGTTTGTGATTTGGGGGAATAGCTCTATAGTAAAAGTGTGCTTTCTGACCAAGCATGAGGATCTGAGCTAGATCCCCACAACTCATGTAAAAAGCCAGGAATGGCCAGCTACGCATATCTCAGTGTTGAGTAGGGGCAAAGACAGGACAACCAGAAGGGTCAGCCAGGGTCGTGGGGAATGACAGTCTCTAGGTTCAGTGAGAGACCCCGTCTCAGGGAAATAAGTTGAAAGAGTGATAGAGGAGGATATCTGTTGACCTTTACTGGTCCCCACATTCCTGAGATGTATGCATCTGCTCATACACATGTATACAACATGTGCACACACACACAAAATGCTAAATAAAAATACTTTAAAATATAGAATTTTCTGTGCTGCAGATATGGCTTAGTGGTTAAGGCGCTTGTCGTGAAGCCTATGGATCCATGTTCAACTCTCCAGGTTCTGTGTAAGCCAGACGCAAGGTGACGCAAAAGCACAAGGTCACACATGTGCCATCTGGAATTTGAATACAGTGGCTGGAGGCCCTAGCACTACACTTCTCTCTCTCTGTCTCTCTCTGTCTCTCTGTCTCTCATTCTCACTCTTGCTCTCACTTTTGCTCTCTCAGATTAAAAAAAAATAGAATTTTCCTTTGCTGATAGTTTTAGATATAAATTGAGAATATACCAGCACATATATAACACTAACATTTAAAGATCTTGCACTATAAAATTAAGAGACTTTTCATTCTTGTTTTCCCATCTGTGACTTCTTTGTTCAATCATCATAAAACTTACTTTGTTCTGAGTCTTAATTCTTCCAGTGTGCCCTGTAGGCAAAGAATGATGCATAGTTTTCAAAGAAGAAACATGTTATGAATTAGCTCAAGAACTGACGAAACGAAAAAGTTGAATCTTTGTTTTCCAAGGTTACTCTACTTTCTGGAGAAGTCATGGTTTGGGTTATAAGAAAATAATTTAGACTCACGATGGATGTTCTTTAATAATGTGGAATTCCAAGCACATGGGAGAATGAGAACAGGGCTTGGAGTCAGAATACTAAATGTCACTTCCTGTCTCCACAAAAGGCTGGCACTCTCTGACCTATGGAGTCAATCTGGGTGGTAAATTTGTAGAATCAGTAAGATGCAAACCTGGGACCTATGTACCTCCTTTACTTATGGTGAGGATCAAGTGAGGTAACAGACATGGACGGCTGGCTGACTATAAATCACTGTGCAAATATTATGATGAGGTGTGTGAGAGCCAGCCTTAGCTGCAGGAAGGGCTCAGAGGGAGAGGAAAAGTGTGTGACCTGGAAACCAAAGAAAGAGTGACTTTGTTTCTTGTTTGTTAGAAAGGAACTTTGTATCTGTCATCATTCCCTTAAGGTGGTACCAGAAACTTCATTTATATTCCTGACCTTCCTACTGATTCTATGACTTTAGTAAGTCCCTCAGATTACAAATACCATCACAGATTCCTTCTTCCTCCGACCTTCTGTGCCTTTTATTTTTGGGCAAACAGTTAATTCTTTTTGAGAGAGGAAATTAATCTGAAAAACGATGGAGGCACACATTTGCTCACCATTTCCACAGCTGGTTGTAGTTTTCTTCTGTCAGAGAGACTTCCTCTACCATGTTTGTACAGGTGACTCTGCTGCTGACAAATTTTTTGGGCTTTTATATGTCTCAGCACATCATTATTTTTCCTTTGCTTTCAAAAGGTATATTTGCAGGGTATAGAATATGTTGCCTCCCTGTCTTCTTGCATACATTGTTTCTGATAAGAAATTTGCTGCACATTTTCATAGCATCAAATAATTTTCACAGATTTTGATCAATTTTTTTATAATATCACTGAGTTGAGATTGGCTCGAGGCCTTTTCATTTCTTGTGCCTGTTGGTTTGTGCATTTCATCACATGTGGGCATTCTTTAGCCATTATTTCTTCAAATGCGTTCGGTCCTCCTTTCTCCCTCCTTCAGAGATCTTACCTGGCTACAAAGATAAGGATGAACTGCCCACAGAGATGATTTGACATAAGACTTGGGAGTTGCACAAAACTGAAGATGTGGATATATTTCTTTTTTTTAATTTTTTAAAATTATTTTATTTATTTTTGAGAGAGAGACAGAGAGAGACAGACAGAGAGAGAGGGAGACAGATAGAGATGGGTGCCCCAGCAGTCTCTCAGCTGCTGTGAATGAAATCCAGATGTGTGTGCCCCTTGTGGTCAAGTGCAGCATTGCGCCCTTGCATCACTTTGCATCTGGCTAAACGTGGGACCTGGAGTTTGAAATCGGGTTTGTAGGCTTAGGAGGCAGGCGCCTTAACCGCTAAGCCATATCTCCAGCCCTGTGGATATATTTCTTAACTTATTTAACACAAGATAAATGAGAGAGGAAGGCCGATGTTAAGATTTGATTCATGCCTGTGTGACCAGGATAGTAATGGTTAAAGGACAGAGACGTGTTTAAAGAAAAGGATGTTGAGTTCTTCTGGGTTGTGTTGAGCTGAAGGAGCCTTTGTAACCAACTAGAGAGTCCCAAAGAGGTAGTTACAAAAGTAGTTCTGTTGCCCAAGAGCACAGATTTGGAAATTAGTAATGCAGAGGTGGCAGCTAAAACCAATTAGTAGATAAAGTTCATATAAATGTTACTTGAGGAATGAAGGAAGTCATTTATACCTTTTACTTCTAGCAAGTTCTTCTAAGAATCGAGGGAATAATTTAAGCACTTTTTGCATTTAAAAACAAATGGAAGGTCAGCCTGGGCTAGAGCGAGACTCTACCTCGAAAAACCAAAAAAAAAAAAAAAAAAAAACAAATGGAAACTAAATGTCTCACAAAAGAAAATTGGTTAAATATGTGGAATATATATGGAATACTATACAGCTATGTGAAATATTGGAGGAATATTTAAAAGCAGAAAATTTTTCATTATATATTAAGT
Organism: Orientallactaga sibirica; assembly: GCA_036365145.1. Taxonomy (NCBI): domain Eukaryota; kingdom Metazoa; phylum Chordata; class Mammalia; order Rodentia; family Dipodidae; genus Orientallactaga; species Orientallactaga sibirica. The sequence continues at coordinate 11,100,867 of JAEOAD010000015.1, forward strand.
ACAAAAGGTTAGTTACATAACCATAATATATATCATGATCTCATTTCTAATAAAATATGTATAAGCAGAGACAAAAGAGATATCACCACATAGCTTATCTTTGAGTAGTACAGTTTGGATTTTTTTTTTTTTTTTTTTAGTTTTAGTTACGTACATTTTCTATATTCTCTACTGTTTAAGTATACATGAGTTTTAAACTCAGGGGAAACCCTGGTGCATTTTTTTTTTTTTTTTAGGTAGGGTTTTGCTCTAGCTTAGGCTGACCTGGACTGGTAGTCTCAGGCTGGCCTTGAACTCACAGTGATCCTCCTACCTCCGCCTTCCGAGTGCCTAGTACAGTTTTCAAAACTTACTTTAAAAAAAAAGCCTGTGGACTTCCACAGTGTGTGGAGTGGGAAAGAAGAGAAGAAAGAGGCATAGGAGATGGACAGTTATTGTAGAGTCAGGACTGTCTACCAACTGGGCAGAAAAGGGCTGAAGCTGGGATACCAGCCAAAAGTAGAATCAAGAGGCATTCAGATTTTATGATGAGTCATTAATGCCCAAGGAGTTGAGGAATTGAGGTGTGATGAGTGGAGCAGGGAGGATTAGCTTAAGAAATGAGGGCTATGGAGATGTGTGATCATCAAGAGAAGAAGAGAAAAGTTGGCCAATAACAGGAGAGTGAGAGTGATTCACCACTCGTATGTCATCGTCCAGTTCAGCCAAGTCTTTCTTCCTTTGGCATGAGATCACCATATCTCAGGTTGGAGCTTCTCCTTATGTCTGTGTGCCAGATGATGGAAGAGGAAGGGAAGAGCTGTAGCTAATCCAGGAAAGATACACAACAGAAGAAACAAATGCTTTCAGGCCATTGCTCACCATTACTGGACCTTGTCAGAGCTGATGGAGAAGTTATCTTTCAATACTCTAAAAACAATACAGGAATATTAAAGTGAAAAGAATTCAAAGCAAAGCACTACCGGTAGTCAAAAGCCTGAGGCAGGCAGATCACCAAGAGTTGAAGGCCAACTTAGTCTACATGCTGAGTTTAAGACAGTCTAGGTTATAGAGTGAGACTCTGCCCCCACCCCCACAAAAAAAAAGGAAAGGAAAGGAAAGGAAAAAGAAAAGAAGAAGAAAGAGCTCTCATTTATTTATGCCTTGGTTAGATGGTTTTCATTTTTGTAGATGCTCTCAGGTGGATATGCTGAGTCAGACCATTACTCCTTTTTTTCACATATATACATATATATATATATATGAGAGAGAGAGAGAGAATGGGCTTGCCAGCAGCCTCTCAGTGGCTGTGAGCAAACCCCAGATGCGTGTGCCTCCTTGTGGGCAAGTGTGGCATTGCGCCCTTGTGTCACTGCGTCTGGCTAAAACGTGGGACATGGAGAATTGAAAGGGAGTTCTTAGGCTTAGCAGGCAGGCGCCTTCACTGCTAAGCCATCTCTTCAGCCCTATGTATATGTTTTAAATAAATATTTTTATTCATTTATTAGAGAGAGAGAGAGAGAGAGGGAGAAAATGGGCATGCCAGGGCCTCCAGCCTCTACAAATGAACTCCAGACACATGTGTCACCATGTGCATCTGGCTTACATGGGTCCTGGGGAATTGAACGTGAGTCCTTAGGCTTTACAGGCATGTGCCTTAATGCTAAACCATCTCTCCTGCCTGTTTAAAAATATTTTTATTTATTTATTTGCAAGCAGACAGAGATGGAGAGAGAGAGAGAGAGAATGGCAGGGCCCCCAGCTACTGCAAATGAACTCCAGACACATGTGACACCTTGTGCATCTGGTTTTATGTGTGTATTGGGGAATCAAACCCAGGCTGCTAGGTTTTGCAGGCAAGTGCCTTAACCACTGAGCCATCTCTCCAGCTCCCAGACCATTGCTCTTGATGCTATTTCTTCCATGAGCTTCTTGCCCAATAATAGCCTGGTGGTAGCCTAAGACCCACCACCCTGCTAGAGAAGGCCACTGTGTGGAGCCAATGCCTGGAACAGAGAGGTCTGTTCTCAGTCAGTGAAACGAAACAGAGCAAAGCCTTTCCTCCACAGTGCTCTACTTTTGGAAAAAGCAGCGCCAGGCTGTTTCTTCTACAAACAGTCTACCGTGCCTGCTGACCACTCTGCACAGCAAGGCTCAACACCAGCCCTGTTTTAGGAGATTCCATGTTCTGACATCTCAGTCCTAGTTTTGACTGTGAGCCTGCATGTGGTAAGGTCGACTTTCTGGGAACTGGGCAGTGAACAATTCAGGCATTGCCTCTGCGCTCCTGGTGCCTACATCCAATTGGGCATTACATGGCAAGACATAGCAAGCATGCTTGCTCAGATCTCTCTTTCTCTTCTTATAAAGCAAGTAATGCCATTGTGGCAACCTCCCCAGATCAATGATGCACCAGTTACCTTCTCCTTGCTAGAAGAAAATACCCGACCAGAACAACTTATGGAAGGAAAGCATTTAATTCAGCTGACAGTTCCAGAGGATAGACTTCCATCATGGTGGGGAAGGCACAGTAGGAGGAAGGAGCAAGCATCACATCGTCACATCAGCAGACAGCAGAAAAAGAGCGACAGCAAGAGGAGCTCAACTATGAAACCTCAAGGTTCATCCCTCCCCCTTCCCCACACAGTGACATACTTCTTCCAACAAGGGTCTACAACTTTCCAGAAAAGCACCACTAGCTGGGGTAAGTATTCAAACATGAACCTATGGAGGCATTTTATATTCAAAGCACCACACCAAACCTCTCATCATAATTACTTCCCAAAGGCTCTACTTCATTTTTTTAAGAACATACTTTGTAAGCTGGGCGTGGTGGTGCCTTCCTTTAATCCCAGCACTCGGGAGGCAGAGGTAGGAGGAGCACCATGAGTTCGAGGCCACCCTGAGACTATATAGTTAATTCCAGGTCAGCCTGGGCCAGAGTGAGACCCTACCTCGAAAAACCAGAAAAAAAAAAAAAAAAAAAGAAAAGAAGAAGAACATACTTTGTATGGACATGTCATGTGTTGGTACCATCTTTTCCTTCCTCCCTGGCCCCATTCTGCAGGGGCATCTTCAGTGGGGTTGCTGGTATACCCATGGGGTTGTGGGTTATGTGTTGTGGGAGCAGCAGTCAGTTGTTGGGGGGAGGCAGTGCCTCAGGGCATGACGTCCCAACCTGTGGCTCTTATAATCTTTCTGGCCCCCTCTTCCACAAAATGCCATGAGCCTTAGTGGGTATGTTTTAAGTCTACTTCAGTGATGACCTCTTAGGATCCTGTGGATCTCTGCTTTGGTATGTGTTGAGTATCCTCAGCATCTGTCTTTTTCATCCTGGCACTGATTGTCAGCACTCTTCTCATCTCCCCACTTCCTCTTTTGCCTGGGTCTTGACTGAGGGTCAGTCTCCCAACCTTCTGAAAAAGAAAAACAGATTCTCCAATGGAGAGTGAAGTCAGCATAGGTTAAATTGGATAAACATTATTAATTTAGGGAGAATTGGATGTATGTAACCCCTCTTTTAGCCAAAGACTAGTGGGAGCTTGACACTGGAGAAAATAATCTTTGTCTCCATAGCATTCTGACCTGGTTCCAAGTTCCAGATATGGGTTCCTTTCCACTGAGCAGATCTCTTAGCCAATCAGAAAGCCATTGGTTACCCATCAAGGCCGTGTGCCAACATTGTACTTGTGTGTACATCCTGTCAGGCTGGTTCAAAGGCTCTACTTTAAATATGATCAACACAGAAGGATACCATGGGAACTTCACAGGGACACATTCAAACTCTAGCAGTTTGTTCACAATGTTTGTGTACTCTCCAGAAATTTTCATCTTGCAAAAATGAAATATTTTTAAAGTTTTTTTTATTTGAGAGCAACAGAGAGAGAGAGAGAGAGGGAGAGAGAGGAAGAGGCAGAGAGTGGGCATGCCAGGGCCTCTCAGCCACTGTGAATGAATTCCAGACACATGCGCCCCTTTGTGCTCATGTGTGACATTGAGTGCTTGTGTCACTTTTGCATCTGGCTAAACGTGGGACCTGGAGATTTGAACAAGCGTTCTTGGGCTTCACAGCCAGGTGCCTTAACTGCTAAGCCATCTCTCCAGCCCAGCAAAACTGAAATATTTTTAAATGAATTTATGGGTTTTTGGGACATATATAGAGAGAGTCTTAGACATCCAACATCATTACCTTCTATCCCTCTCCTGTCCTGCTGTTTCCTCCCCTCCCCCCACTTACCAGTGTGTCTACACTGCAGAAGTGAATGACTCTCCCTTCCCTAGCAACCATTAATTTCCATTAGCTCCTCAGGGAGGGGTGGGGCCTCATAAGCCCCTTCCCTGTCCATGACAGTATATCGGTTGACCCCATCATGTGCAGGTCTTGTGTAGGTAAACTCAGCTGCTGTAAGTTCATGAGTGCAATGGCCTTGTCATGTCTGGATGATAGAGTTTCACAAGCACTCCTCCCCATCCTCCAGCTCTTCTATTCTTTCTGTTCCCTCTTCTGCAGTACTCTCTGAGTCATGGAAGGTATGATATTTATGTCCTGTGTAGGACTCAGCACTCATCATAAGTCACTTACTTTGAGAACTTTGACCCAGGTATGCGTCTCTGTATTAACCAACTCCCACTGTGGGCGATTAGGGGAAGCCTTTCTGACCAGGGCTGAGAGCAGAACTAATCTGTGTGTATAAAGATAAATATTTAGAAGGCAACAAAACTTAAATTCTATACCCATTAAGCAACAGCTTTCACTGCCTCCCTCCCCTATCTCCAGGAAACCACCACTCTATTTTCTATTGAAACCATCTGACTACTGTAGACATCTCATACAAATAGAATTGCCTTAGTACGTGCCTTCCTGTGACTGGCTTATTTCCCTTAGCATCACATCCTCAAGGTTCATCCTTGGCATAATGTGTGTTAGAACTTCCATTTTACAGTTAATATGCTACCTTGCACACAGATACCACATTTTGCTTATTCATTCGTCCAGAGGGACACAGTTGCCTCTACCTCTTGGCTGTTGTGTATAATTTGTAATGAACATGGTCCACAAGTTGATGTGCATTTAAGGGCACTAATGCAGATGGCATGCAGATGGGTTGTAGAAGCAGCAGTGGAAGTGGGAAGACCCAGTTGTTGCCATACATGCTTGTTGTCCTCTTTGGAGACCCAGCTCAACCGCCCCTGCTTCCAGAAGTCTTTTTACTCTACAAAGACCTTTCTCCTCTAACCCATCACCTTCCCTTAGACAGGTACACCATTTGGGCATATTCTCTCCCAGTAAACTGAATTGAGGGCTCCTGGGCAGTCTCCAGCCCAGTATGGCCTAAAGGTGGGTCACTCTTCCAGCAAGGAAGCGGGATATAAGAAGAGCCTCCGGAAGTCTCTAGGTACAGGCTGTTCTTCCAGCTAACAGAGGCTCTCTGGAGGAATGTATGTTTGATTTCCTATTCCTGGTAATATAAGTTCAAGTGTTTATGGATGTTTGAAGTTGGGATGAAAGTTTTCTATTCATGCTGCTAGATTCTATGAGGACTTTTCTTTCTAAAAACAAACAAACGAAAAAAAGCCAAGTTCATAGCAAAATTTGGGTTACTTGGCTGGAAAAAAGGTGTGTGTCATGAGCAAGGTTTCATCCTGCACTGAGCTCGCATCAGCTCACCTGGAGCTGAGCGGGCAGAGCCCAGGGGTTCCTCGCCTGGGGCCCTGGGGCGCAGATCTGGCTGGAATAGTAGGGTCGAGCAAGTTGCCGGCCCCCTTAGGCGTCCAAACCCGGGTTTTACAAGGAGGCAAAAGTCCAGGAGGCACCCAGCCTAGCCCACCCGGCCCAGGCGGGCGGTGACCACCGCGCTGCTGGCCGTCTAGCTCCAGACATTCCTCTGCTGCCACTGGAATGCATAGACAGGGCTCCTTGTTGGCCTTGGGCGGACCCCGGCTGGCTAGGCCCTGGAGCGCTGGGGGAGGGCGCGGGGCGGCGCCTCCAGAGCGGGACCTTTAAATCCTCCGCCTCGCTGCTGCCCGGGGCCCGCGACTGACTCAGCCAGCCCCAAACCCTCCTGGCAACAGACCCCTGCCGGTCAGCCGACCCCACCATGCCTCCCCTGGCCCTCGCGCGCCACCTCCAAGCATTCCTCCTGCTGCTCTGGCCGCTGCTACTGCTGCTGCCCCCGGCCACCCCTGGTCCCTTGGCCCGCACGAGTGTCCGGAGACTGGGGACTCGTGGTCCCGGGGGCAGCCCCGGTCTTCGTCCGGCTCCCGGGGCCCGTGGCGCAGGTACCGTGGGGTGGATGGGAGACTGGGATAACACGGCAGGAGAGCCTGGGCTAGAGGTGGGAGAATGGGACGGGACCCGGGAGCCGAGCATCCTACGAGGAAAAAATCAGGCGTAACGCCAAGTGTTCTTGCATCCCAGCCCCAGGGAGATGGGGTGCGAGAGGAAGAATTGTCCCCCAGAATCCTGCATGGAAACTGAGGTCTGGAGAATGAAGGGGGACGCGCGAGGCCACGCTTACGTCCAGACAGCTTGTGGGTCTTCCTGTAATTTGGGTCAGGAGCACCTGTGGGAGCGCCGGCCTTTCCACTTATGCCTGGCCTTGGTCTCTGGGTTCCGCGGAGCAAACCCCTTTCTATGAGTCTGCTTTTAGTAGTCGTGTGAGAGCATTTCTCCGCTCCCTCCTGGCTGTGGAGCTGCCTCAGTGGGACCAGATCTGACCAAGGACGTCACCGGTGGACGGGTGGGGTAAGGCCAGGAAGGAAACCCGAGATTAGGCGGGGATGCTCAGGACTCTTGGGTGCGGTGAGGTAACCATCCTGTGTCAACCCGGCCCTACTCGGACCGGTGTGCTGTTTAGACGGACTGGGCTCCACACCTCTCTTAGATCCGCAAAGACCCAAAACAGATCTCATCTTGGGACAATTCCATGTTCTCCTTGTGGCCGGCAGTCGATTCTTGTCTTAAAGCCTAGCAGACTTTAACACCTCCGAGCTGGCACGCATCCATCCGACTGGATCCCGGACAGGCCATACGGGGAACCCAGGGCTGAGCAAACCAGTATGGGAGCCCGGAAGGAAACTCAGCTCGAAGCCAAGCCAGGGCGCTTTCCATGGTTCCAGCCTAACATCTCTATACGGTTTATTACCAGAAAGTCCAGCCTCAGTCTTGTTTGTAGAAGTGTGTGTGTGTGTGTGTGTGTGTGTGTGTGTGTGTGTATACACGCGCGCGCGCGCACGCGTGTGCCCATGCCAGTGTCTGCTCTCTAGTCATCTATGTGCAATGTCCATCCCTTCCTGCGCCTTGCTCAGTATGTCTACGATTTGCCGAGGAGCTGGAGATTCTCCTGCATTGCGCTATTACCCACCCCCCCCCTACTTCTCTCTGCTGGGAATTGACCTTGACCATAGGGTCTCACACGTGCTGGGCAACACCTCAGCCTCTTGCCTTATTATTTGAAATGGTCAAAGCATTGCCTCGGAGAGGGAAGAGTCAGGATCAAGGCTCACAAGGGTTAACTTTGGCCAGCTGGTTGCTTGTGTGAGAGTGGGGGAGCTTTTTGTTTTGGAGGTGACCTTACCCATGTTGTTTCTGTGTTGCCTAGAATCCAAACCTGGTCTTAAACGGATAAATGCAGCATTCTAAACTTCCAAATCCTCGTGTTAGCCGCTAGGAATTGCTGAGCTCTGCTATGGGTTTTTATTTCTGGTAGGACTGTCACCAACTGGAATACTGTGATTGTGTGGATACCTTCTAGGAGACTCAGATATTAACTTCCTTATTTTTTTCTTTGTTTTTTCGAGGTAGGGTCTCACTCTAGCTTAAGCATATCTAGAATTCACTATGTAATCTCAGGGGGGCCTCGAACTCATGGTGATCCTCTTACCTTAGCCTTCCAAGTGCTAGGATTAAAAGTGTGTGCCACCATGCACTGCTACTATTCCTTATTCTTTAGAATCAAATGGCCATAGAAGGAAATTCAAGCACAGGTAGTGCCCTTGTTAAGGAGATAGAAATCAGGAAGGAGCCACATGCTTATGAAATAAATTGCCACCACTCTGTTCAAGACTCTTGTATTAGTTTTCTATTGCTTCTGTGACAAATGACTGGACTGAGTAGCTTAAAACAACACTCGTTGTTACAGTCCTGTAGGTCAGAAGCTGTTGCTCATGTCCTTGGCCAGTATCAAGCTGTTGGCAGGGCTGTCCTTGTCCTTTCAGAAAGTTCCACGAGGCCATTTTCAGCTGCCTTGAGGCTGCTGCTCATGGCCTTCTTCCTCCCTCATCATAGCCAGGAACAGCATTTATCTCATCACTTGGATCTCCTCTTCTGCTGCAATTTCCACTTTTAGGGTCCTTTGTAATTCTGTTGGACCCACTTGAATACTTTAGGGTAACCTCCCCATCTCGAGTTCCTTAATCATACCTGAAAAGCTTGCCATGCTAAATAACATGTGTGCAAAGTTCCTAGGATGACTAGAACATCTTCAGAGGGGAACATTATTCTGCCCATCACACCCCATGTCCCCATGAAGAGAGGATTTGATTTAGTGTGAAAACGAGCGAGAAGGAAGGGATAAGGTATGTTCAGTTACAAGGACATGCTGTGATTTGTTAAGTGCACTGCTTGGGTGTTACTGAAAGCATTGCCAGTCACGGGTTTTATATCACCTTTGTTTTTTCCTTGTGCTTCTATCATGCAAAATTACACAGATCCACATCAGGCAGGATTCAGCACAGCTCTTCCTTGCTCCCAACCCCAGCGGATTTAGAAGGAAGTGTGGTGTTAATTAAAAGAAGAGAGATTTGTAATTATTTTTGACTTAACTAAATACACATATGGCATATTTCAGGGTGGTAGCTCAAAGTCAACATGCATAACGTTTACTGGGTACATGAGATAATGTTGATTTTTGTAGTGGAAAACATTGCCTCAGAGAGAGCAGCTGTATGGTTTAGTCCCTGGGCTAGGAAGTGTCAGGGACCCTGAAGTCCAGGCATGCTCCACTGATTTTTAGTTCTAAGTTTTCCTGAACATCAGTGACGATGGGTATAAAGCCAACCTCTGCATTTCTTGCTTCACAGGGTTCTTGAGTTGGTATTCTAGGATCCCTACAGTGCTGTATAATGTAAGATGTTGCTTTATTAATTGTAGGAGGCGGGGTAAAACCAAGAGGATAAATTTCAGTGTTTAAAATGTTTAGACTACAATTGAAGAGTGGTGGCTCATGCCTATAATACTTGGGAGGTGGAGGCAGGAAGACTCTTAATTCATGTAATCTTGCCTACAAAGAATTTAAGGCTATCCTGACTGCATAATAACTTGTTTCCAAAAAATAAAAAACCCAACAGTTAAGTAAGTAAGTAAATACACAAAAACTGAAAGGATGGATGTAACTCAGTGGTTGAGTGTTTAACTACTATGTACAAGGTTCTGGGTTTGAGGCCCAGTACTGCCAAACAACCAACACAATCCCTATTTTGGACAAATTATTTTATTTATTTGTTTTGACAGAATCTCACTATGTACCTTAGGCTGGCCTTGAACTCACTATCCTCCTGCCTCAGCCTCCCAACTGCTGGCATTACAGGCAGGCACTGCCACACCCAGCTAAGAATTTGTTTTTAATCTTTTTTCTCTTCTCACTGAGCAAATGACATCAATGTCTGTTCTTTTACTAGGAAAAGAAGAATCGTGAATGGTGCCTCCTAAGGAGCTCATTTCCATTTAGGACTGCGAATGCATGTGGTGGGTGTGTGATACAAATGTGTATGCTTGCCTCTCTCTGTGTGTATGTATGCCTGTGAATTAGTTAAGAGTAGGGAATGGCTTGAAAAAGTGTGATAACTGTCTCCTTTCCTGTCTAATCTTGACTGTGGATTTGATTTTGGTGGTTAAGAGAGTGTGCAAATTGGGTTGGCTAAGCATGACAGACTAGGAAAGAATCCATAGCAACTAAAGTACATTGTGTCACTGCGGTGTACCTGATGTGTTTGTGTAGAAGGGATATAAGTCTCTCAAGGTAGCTCCAGGTCTTCATACATGAAGGTCCTCAAAATTAGTATTATTTGGTGAGTAAATAAGGGGGAAGGAAGTGGCCAAGAGAGTTTGGAGACAGTAGGAGAGTTACCAAGAAGCTGCGGTCTCTGCTACTTAAAACAAAACATGCTCATAAAACTGAAAGCACAGTAGGCGTGTGTCAGATTATCACCCCATTGCCTCAGATAGCGAAGTGACAAGACTGGGATCCATTCATTGCTAGGAGCCACAAAGAACATTTGGAACAAATCTTGAAGTCGCAGTATGAGGTTGTAAATAAAATTCTGGATTGAGAGAGCCTAAGGTGACTATTTGGGGCAGTCTTTATGTGAATTCTCACTAGGAGATTCTGCAAGCCTTAGCGTTTTCAAGAAGAAGGTTTCCAGGAAGGAAGCACGCAATGATGGTGTTGAGGCTAGGAAATGCTGCCTTGTCTGGCTCCCCAGGATGCCATGGTTCTCTGGTGTGAGGATTGTCACATTTCTGGTCATGGTGTGATCATTGCTTAGCCTTTTCTCCTCTGTATACTCTTCTTTGCAGGTGTTTGCAAGAGCAGGCCTTTGGACTTGGTGTTTGTCATTGACAGTTCACGCAGTGTGCGGCCACTGGAATTCACCAAAGTGAAAACCTTTGTGTCCCGGATCATCGACACTCTGGAAATTGGGGCTGCAGACACAAGGGTGGCTGTGGTGAATTATGCCAGCACTGTGAAGATTGAATTCCAGCTCCACACCTACTCAGAGAAGCAGGCCCTGAAGCAGGCCGTGGCGAGGATCAAACCCTTGTCAACAGGCACAATGTCAGGGCTGGCTATCCAAACAACTATGGAAGAAGCCTTCACAGTGGAGGCAGGAGCTCGAGGGCCCACATCCAACATCCCCAAGGTGGCCATCATTGTGACAGATGGGAGGCCCCAGGACCAGGTGAATGAGGTGGCTGCCAGGGCCCGGGCATCTGGCATTGAGCTCTATGCTGTAGGTGTGGACCGGGCAGACATGGATTCCCTCAAAATGATGGCCAGCGAGCCCCTGGACGAGCATGTGTTCTATGTGGAGACCTATGGTGTCATTGAGAAACTCTCCTCTAGATTCCAGGAAACCTTTTGTGGTAAGTTGCTCTTTGCTTCCAAGTAGCAAAGGTGTTATATTTCACACATTGTGTGCCCAGTAAAAGATTCAGTCACTTTTTGGGTGGAAATTTCATGGAAAAGTGAAATACATGCAATGCTTTTTTGGTGTCTTTTTACCAACTTAAACACATGGTATTGGTTTAGAAATATAAAGCTGCATTATATATAACTTGGTTTGCTCATAAAAATCTTCATGTTTTCATTAGAAATGTGAAGTTCTGGAAATACCCAGGGTAAATAACTTTGCTGTTTTCTGATGGAGTCAAGAAAAAAAAAAAAAAAAAAAAACCAAATTCCAAATCCCCAAACCACCCAAACCCAAGACCCTTTCTCTCATCCCTTCTTCCCCACCACTACATTCTCTCCACTCCCAGATATTTGTTTTACTTTACCATTTCTAGATTTAACAGGACTCGGCTTGTTCCTCTACAGAAGTTGGAGGGGTATCTGTCCTTGGAGAACCAGTAGGGTAGATTCCAATGTCACTGCCAGTGTGCATTCAGTGAACATTCATTTTCAGAGTCAGCTCTTTCTCTGATTATTCTGTGGAATAATTGGATTAGGGACTGGGAAGATTGGGTTTTGGTACCTTTGAGAGACATAAGAAGTAGATTAAAAACAAATCATTCTGTTACTCTCCTTCTACTTGAACATGGACATGCTAATTTCATTGGAGTTCTTTTAAAAATATTTATTTATTCACATGTATGTGTTTGTGTGTGCATGTGTATGCCACAGCTTCTGGCTTTTGTGTGCTCTGGGGATCCAAACTTGGAATCAGAACTGGACAGCAGATATTTTATCCATGAAGCCATCTTCCCAGCCCATCAATGAAGTTTTTTCTTTTAGTATTGTAGCAGACAGCTTCAGGTTCGCCGAGATGAACTTCCAGACCAGGCACAGTTATGGAGGAAGGGATATTATTTATTGAAGCTTACAGATCCAGGGGAAGTTCTATAATGGCAGACGAAGCTGGCCTGTCTTCACAGAGAAAAACCATCAGCTACATAGCATAACACACTTTAGGAACTCCTATTAGGCACACTTTGCATATCTTTACAATGGAATCTCAAACTACCACCATCACACCTTAAGATATGCCCAATGACATCACCTCCAGCAAGGTGGCTGCAGATTCAAACTATAAACTAATAAAACACTGAATATATTGGGGGCCATATATTCAAACTACCACAAGTATGAATAGCTAGATACATCAGCATGAGCCTATTCAGTGCTGTTTTGTGCTGCACTGATCAGGTTTATAATTTGTGGGCTAGGTGTAGTGATGCATGGTTGTAATGTTAGCACTTGGGCAGTTGGAAAGGCAGGAGGATCAGAGTTTAAATCCAGCCTGGGATACATGACACTTTTTTTTTTTTTTTTTTTTTTTTGGTTTTTCGAGGTAGGGTCTCACGCTAGCCCAGGCTGACCTAGAATTCACTCTGTAGTCTCAGGGTAGCCTTGAACTCATGGCGAGTCTCCTACCTCTGCTTCCCAAGTGCTGGGATTAAAGGTATGTGCCACCACGCCCGGCTGAGACTATTTTTTTTTTTTGAAAGAAAGGAAGGAAGTAAGGAAGGGAGAAAGAAAAGAAAGATTGGCTGGGAACTTGCTGTGCAAAAAAGCGGACCTGAAATTGCTCCTCAGTACTTATATAAAAAGCTAGACATAGCCTTGCATGCCAGTAACCCTTGTGCTGAGATAGGGAAGGAGGGGGAGACAGGAGGATCAACGATGCTCTCTGGTCAGCCAGTCTAACAAAAAAAAATATAGAATGGGGAGCTCCAGAGACATTGTCTTAGGGAAATAAGGTGGAAGAACAATAGAGGAAAACATTTGGTGTCTTCCTCTGGTCTCTACATGTGTGCACATCTACACAATGTGCATATAACACACACACACACACACACACACACACACACACACACCAGGGGTGGGAAAAGAGCGAGAGAACGAACACTATAAAAACTTTAAAAATGGGGCTGGAGAGATGGTTTAGCAGTTAAGGCATTTGCCTGCGAAGCCTAAGGACCCTGGTTCAATTCTCCAGGTCCCACGTAAGCCAGATTCACAAGGGGGCACACGTGTCTAGAGTTCGTTTGCAGTGGCTAGAGTCCCTGGTACACCCATTCTCCTTCTCCCTCTCTCTGTCTCTAATAAATAAATAAATAAAAATAAAATCTTTTTAAAAGAACTTAAGAAATGGAATTATGATTTGTGGTAGTTATTTTGTTTTAAGTCATTTGGAGTGTTTTGAAGCCTTCTATGGAATCATACAGGTAAGTGTGCACACATTTCTAGTTTGGGTGTGCTTCTAAATATACAGACCTGTTCTGCCATATTATTTATTCCAAGTTTGGTTATTTAGCATACATCTTTTGATCTAGATACAAAGACGAAGGTAGCTTCCCCCCTCTATCAGGTAACATTTTAGGGGTGGGAGATACACAAACAAGGGAGCCTATAACCACAATTGTGAATTTCAAGGAGACTTTACATCTAAATTAATGTGGATCCCAGCCATCACCAAATGGTTAGGAAATGAAAGCTGAAGTCTTGATCTGGGGCAACGCTTGGCCTCATCCCAGCCAGACCTGGCCGGGAGCCCCTCGTTTTTCCTATCCAGGGACAGTGGGCCTTCACAAAACCTCACTGGCTATGGTGGCATCTACTTGGCACTTATTGGGCTCTACAGAAGAAAGTGGCTTTCTTTCTCCTAGAATAACCCCTTAATCTGTGAGTGAGAGCTGTTCTGTCACAATGTGGGTCTGTGGTAAAGTTGTGTCTCAAAGTTAGCATCTGGAGGTGGGCTCAAAGGCTGTAAAGTAACAAGTGGTGAGTGGTAGGCTTTTAGCCTCATACAAAAGGTCTGCTTATTTGAGGGTGGGGGAGGGATGTCCTTTCTATGGAAGAAAGACTGAGGGGCCGTTTGTAGCAACTGGTTGGAAAGATCATTCTATGTAAAGGCTCTCCTTGGGAAAATATTAGCCTTGTCCTGTTGCCAAGGGCAATGGAGATTGGGTTACCTGCCACAGGAGTGCCAGCCTCCTCCAACAGACCTCCTTGGTTTATAGAAAAGACTAAATTCATTGATTCATCTTTCAAAGCATGTGACTAGAAAAAAACCCCACCAATCTCGTGTGATATAAATGGTTATAGTAGCAAAAAGATGTAGATACAATTGAGCTGATATGGTCTTATTTATTTTGTTCTTGCTTTTGGTTTTACCTGTTTATATGTAGCGTGTGAGTTCATTGTCCTTGTAGTTACTTCCACCCCAAATACATCCCTGAACTTAAGAACTATGCTGCATATGCAGAGGGTTGTTAGCCAGATCGCTGCCCCCATCATGTGCATACTCAAGTCTCATGGCCCAAGTGGGAGCCAAGTCCAGGCCAAAGTACACGTGAATTCCATTTACTCACAAAATAAAAATCCTTAGAAACTAGTTTCTACCACCAGCTTGTAACATTCCAGGTAATATGTCATTGTTCATATCTCTTACATTTGGGAAGCAAGACTCCACTTCATAGGTATATGAATAAGCCAAGTAAGACATCAGGTTGCTTGACAATGGACATGTTTGATATCAGCAGCTTCAAACTCAAAATTTCTTCTCTCCTTTGAAAGAGGCTATAGCAAAATCTCTAATTTTTTTAAGATTAAAACATTTTTTTTTCTTATTTTGGTTTTTGAGGTAGGGTCTGTCTGGCTCTAGCCCGGGCTCACCTGCAATTCACTATGTAGTCTCAGGGTGGCCTCAAACTCATCCTCCTACCTCTGCCTCCTGCGTACTGGGATTAAAGGTGTACACTACCATGCCCAGCTTAAGTTTTTAAAAATTTTTAAATTTATTTAATTTTAATTAATTTATTTGCAAGCAGAAAGATAGAGAAGAGAGACAGAGACAGAGAGAGAATGGACATGCCATTTTGTGCATCTGGCTTTACATGGGTACTGGGGATTTGAACCCTGGTCATTTTAGGCTTTGCAGGCAAATGCCTCAACTGCTGACTCATCTTTCCAGCTCCAAAATTTCTAATTTTGAATTTGTCACATTTCTAGTGAAAAAGTCTCATATCTAACAGGGGCAGAAAATAAATAGCCAATTGTGAAGTCAAGAGGAGATTATTAAGGAATCTGGAGTACAGTGCCTTTTGGAATAGGAAGGCATGTCTCAAATGGTTTTGACACATCAGTATCACCACTGTGCTTGTTCTTTGACCAGCTCTAGACCCGTGTGTGCTCGGCACACACCAGTGTCAGCACGTGTGCATCAGCGATGGGGATGGCAGGCACCACTGCGAGTGCAGCCAAGGGTACACATTGAACGCCGACAAGAAAACATGTTCAGGTGAGACCTGCTCAGGGACCAGGGTTGAATAGGAGTTATCTGGGAACAGCATTCTGTAGGGCTGTAGATCACCTTATGCTTTGTCTCTTGATCCCCTTTCCCCTAATTGAGTTTTGGCTAGTTTACTGCTGTTCATCTACGCCCCACAATGCACGACCCACATTCCCCAATGAGGAGGGTCCCTTCGGAGGGGGGAGGACAGGGAGGAGGCTATAGAAGGCACCAACATGAACGTATTCACATTATGAACATAACTAATAAAATAAATAATAAATTTTAAAAAAAAAGGAATCTGGGGCTGAGGATATCGCTCACTTGGGAGAGTACTTACCTAGACTAAACCATAATGCCCTTGGTCTGATCCTCAGCACCACCTAAAACTTGCTATGCTGGCACACACCTGTGATCCTAGCAGTTGGGAGATGGAACCAGGAGGATTAGAAGTTCAAGGTCAGGCCAGGCATGGTGGTACACACCTTTAATCCCAGCACTTGGGAGGCAGATGTAGGAGGATCGTTGTGAGTTCAAGGCCAGCATGAGACTACAGAATGAGATCCAGGTCAGCCTGGGCTAGAGTGAGATCCTACCTCTAAAAATCTTCAAAAAAAATTCAAGATCATTCTCTACTATATAGATAGTTGGAGGCCAGCTCCCCACCCTTACTGTGCTCACTGTGCCCCATCCTCTTCCAGTTGGCTCCTTTCCTTTCCCAGTTACTTCCCCATTCTTCTTTCTTATCATACATATTCCATCATCCTATTTCCCACCTCCCTTTAAACTTCTGCCTCCCCTCTCATGATTCCCTTTCTAGTTTTGTGACGTACTGATGCACATATATAAATATGTACACATATAAACACACACAAAATTTTTTAAAAATATATTTTGTTTAGTTATTTATGAGAAAGAGGCCGAGAGAGAGAGAGAGAGAAAGAGCAAAAGAGAGAGAATAGGTACCCCAGGGCCTCCAGCCACTGTAAAAGAACTCCAGATGCATACGTCCCATTGTGCCTCTGGCTTATTTGGGTCCTGGAGAATCGAACCAGGATCCTTTGGCTTTGCAGGCAAATGCCTTAACTGCTAAGCCATCTCTCCAGCCTAACACACACATAATTTTAAGTCTATATTCTTGGTATGAGAGAAAAGTATGCAGTATTTGTGAGCCTGGATTATTTTGCTTAACATAATGATTTCCAGTTGCATCCACATTCCTGCAAATGTCATAACTGCATTTTTTCTTATGGCTGCATTCATCTGTTGATCAGCTCTGGACCCGTGTGTGCTCGGCACACACCAGTGTCAGCACGTGTGCATCAGCGATGGGGATGGCAGGCACCACTGCGAGTGCAGCCAAGGGTACACCTTGAACGCCGACAAGAAAACATGTTCAGGTGAGACCTGCTCAGGGAGCATGCTTGACCTGCCTGGACGAGGCTGGTTCCATTTCCTGGCTGTTGTACAGCTGTAAATATGGTTGTTAAGTATCTCTGTAGCAAGGTGACTTAGAATCTTTGTTAATAAAAGAGGTAAAAGAGGAAGGGATGCAAAACTCTTGATTCTTTTGAAGATTTGGAATTTTTCCTGGGCTTGCTTTATTTTTCTTTCTTTCTTTTATTTATTTATTTATTTGAGAGAGAGAGAGAGAGAGAGAGAAAGAAAAAGGCAAAGAGAAGGAGAGAGAGGAAGAGAAAGAGAGAGTGGGCATGTCAGGGCCTCCAGCTACTGCAAATGAACTCTAGATCCATTTGCCACCTTGTGCATCTGGCTTATATAGGTCCTGGGGAATCGAACCTGGGTCCTTTGGCTTTGCAAGCAAGTGCCTTAACTGCTAAGCCATCTCTCCAGCCCTGGGCTTTATTTCTTTAGACATAAGCATCCTACTTCCTCTCTGGGGCCTCCATGCTCAGGGACACTAAAAGTAGAGGGAAATGTTGACATAGAGTCTATGAAGAAAGGGAATTAAGTTTTTATTTTTTTATTGCTGTTGTTTTAATCCTAGAACAGTTTTTGAGAGGAATAAAACATAGAGACAATTTAATTCAACCTACTCATTTTATAAATAATGAAATTGTAATGCAAAGAAAAGACTTACCTAAATCACTGTGTCTATTAGTGAAAGAGTCAGAACTAGAATGTTTTTAAATTGCCCTTTTCTTTTTTCTTTTTACGATTTTTAAAAAAATATTTTTATTTATTTATTTGAGAGGGACGGAGACAGAGAGAGAAAGAGAGAGAGAGAGAGAGAGAATATGAATATGGGTGTGCCAGGGCCTTCAGCCACTGTAAACGAACTCCAGATGCATGTGTCACCTTGTGCATCTGGTTAATGTGGGTCCTGGGGAATTGAACTTGGGTCCTTTGGCTTTGCAGCAAATGCCGTAACCGCTAAGCCATCTCTCCAGCCCTCAGTGCCCTTTTCTGTACCCTGCCTTAGCTGTGTGTGTGTGTGTGTGTGTGTGTGTGTGTGTGTGTAGTAATGAGGCCAGTAAAAATTTCTTTTTCATCCCCTTTTCATACATTTATATTTGTTCTGCTTATCTTTTGACAGCTATTGACAAGTGTTCCCTTAACACCCATGGGTGTGAACAGATCTGTGTGAATGACAGAACTGGCTCTTACCACTGCGAGTGCTATGAAGGTTACTCCCTGAATGCAGACAGGAAAACTTGTGCAGGTGAATGGGTTATGTATCTGCCTATCTACCTATATAGTGTTGGAATGGGAAGCCACAAGGGCTGGGAACTTGGTCAGTTTTCTTCCTTCCTTCCTTCCTTCCTTCCTTCCTTCCTTCCTTCCTTCCTTCCTTCCTTCCTTCTTTTCCTCCCTCTTTCCCTCCCTCCCTGCTTTCTTTCTTTCTTTCTTTCTTTCTTTCTTTCTTTCTTTCTTTCTTTCTTTCTTTCTTTCTTTCTTTCTTTTCTTTCTTTCTCTTTTTGGTTTTTTGAGGTAGGGTCTCACTCTGGCCCAGGCTGATCTGGAATTCTCAGGTTGGCCTTGAACTCATGGTGATCCACCTACCTCTGCCTCCCCAATGCTGAGATTAAAGGCGTGTGCCATCATGCCCAACCTCTCTCTCTCCCTCTTTGTTTCTTTCTTTCTTTGCCTCCTCCTTCCTTCCTCCCTCCCTCCCTCCCTCCCCCCTCTCTTTCTCTCTTTCTTTTTTCTTTCTTTCTTTCTTTCTTTCTTTCTTTCTTTCTTTCTTTCTTCTTTCTTTCCCTTCTCCTCCTCCTCCTCCTTCTTTGCCACCCTGAGGATTTGACCTCTAAGTTTTATTTTGAAAAGGTAGAAATGGTAAAAATCTATACATCACATGTGAAAATGTGTGGCTCATTTCCTTGCTGTATCCAGTCCTTCCAGTCCTCCCAAATGCTAGCCCATTTAGTAGTTTAGCTTTAAATAATGTCTTATAAGACACCTACTCCTCACAAGGGTTGAAACAATAACATTGAAGTGGAGAACCTGGTAGACACCACCTTGCTAATTCTATTTCTCATTGTTGTGGCAAGAAACCTGGCAGAAGCAACTTAAGGAAGAGTTTATTTCAGCTCACAATTTAGCTAACAAATAGTGCATATTCAGAGCCTATCATGGTGGGGAAGGCATGGTGGCCGGAGCTTGAGGCAACTGGTCATACTGAGTTCACAGGCAGGAAGCAGAGAGCTATGAATGCCAGTGTGCTTCATAAGAAAGTTCAATGAATAAAGAATTGGGTCTCAAGTTTTGACATTGCCCTAAATTAGTTGATCTCCTCCGGGCTCACTTTCCTCATTTATGAAACAGGAGAGTGTTGTAGTATAATTTCTTCAAGCTCTAATTCTTTGTTTTTCTGGATTTAGTGTAACTAGCTACATAACTGTCAGTATTTTCCTGGGTTGGGCAAAGTACAATAAACCTAAAAGGAATCTATTAAGTATTTATGAGATGCTTAGCTCATAAAAACTCAACACTGGTGGTTTTAAGAAGGAATTGGGAAAGGCTGGAGAATAATTATCATATATATATACACTATTTTATTTAACTCAGCTAACTTCTAGTTAGAGCAGATAAAGCCAACAGCTTTGACTAGCTACCAATTAGATTTCCTCATATACCTTCCTAGCTGCAAACAAGCAGGGTTCTATCTCTGGGTAACAAGGCACTCTTTCACTTTTTATCTTTTCTCTTGGACCTTCATCTGACAGCTCAGGACAAATGTTCTTTGGGTACACATGGCTGTCAGCACATTTGTGTGAACGACGGAGCTGGGTCCCATCACTGTGAATGTTTTGAAGGCTATGCTCTGAATGCAGATAAGAAAACATGCTCAGGTAAGGTCCACCCCACAAATTCTTTCCTATTTGAGTCTTTCTCTGGCAGTGAAACCAACTTGTAGCACACCAGGAGAGAAGACCTTGGAGGTAACTTAAAGATGCAGGCGTTCTCCCAGCTTACAAACTAGAGCACACATTACCCAGAGTGGGGTGAGCTCACTGGCTTCTGAAAACATAGATCTCTTCAGAAAATTACTAGGAAATGGGCAGGGAATGGGAGATATGAGACAAGCTAATGAAATGTAGGTCCTTATCCAGGAAAATTTTATAGCTCTGTACACTGGGGACCTTTTAGGCAAACAGGAGATCTTAGAGGAAGTCAGCTGGACAGTAACTATTTGGTATGATAGGCTGAACTGATCTTTTTCCAGTTAAAACTTGGCCTGGAGCATTTCTGTAGCATTACACTTAAAGCTAGATGGCTTTAGCAAAGGAGACTCTGTGAAGGTCTGACTCACATACATCTTCCAGGATGTTGGAAGCAGGACTTTCTCTGTCAGTTCTAGCTGGTCAGTCTTCAGTGACTCTGAACCTTGTGACTCAGCTAATGAGCTCCTGCCAGGACTGCTAATCCTCATTAATTTGATTTAAACTCACTGGTAGAACAGGGTGGCATTCATATATGTCAAAGACCTCCTCCAGGAGGAAATTCCTGCTCTTGAGGTGCTGCTTAGTTTTGGTTCCTGAATGTTCTTCAGAATTTACATGGTTTTTCCTCTCCCTGGAGGAGTACATGATGGATCTTGTCAAGGTGTGTAAGAGGAAATGGAATATATCCGCTCCTCTTTTTATTATTTTTGATATATATATTTGAGAGAAACCAGTAAAAAATTTCTTTTTCATCCCCTTTTCATACATTTATATTTGTTCTGCTTATCTTTTGACAGCTATTGACAAGTGTTCCCTTAACACCCATGGGTGTGTGAACAGATCTGTGTGAATGACAGAACTGGCTCTTACCACTACGAGTGCTATGAAGTTTACTCCTGAATGCAGACAGAGAAGCAATCTGCAGGTGAATGGGTTATGTATCTGCCTATCTACCTATATAGTGTTGGAATGGGAAGCCACAAGGGCTGGGAACTTGGTCAGTTTCTTCCTTCCTTCCTTCCTTCCTTCCTTCTTCCTTCCTTCTTCCTTCCTTCCTTCTTCCTTCCTTCCTTCTTCCTTCCTTCCTTCCTTCTTCCTTCCTTCTTCCTTCCTTCTTCCTTCCTTCTTCCTTCCTTCTTCCTTCCTTCTTCCTTCCTTCTTCCTTCCTTCCTTCTTCCTTCCTTCTTCCTTCCTTCCTTCCTTCCTTCCTTCCTTCCTTCCTTCCTTCCTTCCTTCCTTCTTCCTTCCTTCCTTCCTTCCTTCCTTCCTTCCTTCTTCCTTCCTTCTTCCTTCCTTCCTTCCTTCCTTCCTTCCTTCCTTCCTTCCTTCCTTCTTCCTTCCTTCTTCCTTCCTTCCTTCCTTCCTTCTTCCTTCCTTCCTTCCTTCCTTCCTTCCTTCCTTCCTTCCTTCTTCCTTCCTTCCTTCCTTCCTTCTTCCTTCCTTCTTCCTTCCTTCTTCCTTCCTTCTTCCTTCCTTCCTTCCTTCCTTCCTTCCTTCCTTCCTTCCTTCCTTCCTTCCTTCTTCCTTCCTTCTTCCTTCCTTCTTCCTTCCTTCCTTCCTTCCTTCTTCCTTCCTTCTTCCTTCCTTCCTTCCTTCCTTCCTTCCTTCCTTCCTTCCTTCCTTCCTTCCTTCCTTCCTTCCTTCCTTCTTCCTTCCTTCTTCCTTCCTTCCTTCCTTCCTTCCTTCCTTCCTTCCTTCCTTCTTCCTTCCTTCTTCCTTCCTTCTTCCTTCCTTCTTCCTTCCTTCTTCCTTCCTTCTTCCTTCCTTCTTCCTTCCTTCTTCCTTCCTTCTTCCTTCCTTCCTTCCTTCCTTCCTTCCTTCCTTCTTCCTTCCTTCTTCCTTCCTTCCTTCCTTCCTTCCTTCCTTCCTTCCTTCCTTCCTTCCTTCTTCCTTCCTTCCTTCCTTCCTTCCTTCCTTCTTCCTTCCTTCCTTCCTTCTTCCTTCCTTCTTCCTTCCTTCCTTCTTCCTTCCTTCTTCCTTCCTTCTTCCTTCCTTCCTTCTTCCTTCCTTCTTCCTTCCTTCTTCCTTCCTTCCTTCCTTCCTTCCTTCCTTCCTTCCTTCCTTCCTTCCTTCCTTCCTTCCTTCCTTCCTTCCTTCCTTCCTTCCTTCCTTCTTCCTTCCTTCTTCCTTCCTTCCTTCTTCCTTCCTTCCTTCCTTCCTTCCTTCCTTCCTTCCTTCCTTCCTTCTTCCTTCCTTCCTTCCTTCTTCCTTCCTTCTTCCTTCCTTCCTTCTTCCTTCCTTCTTCCTTCCTTCTTCCTTCCTTCTTCCTTCCTTCTTCCTTCCTTCTTCCTTCCTTCTTCCTTCCTTCCTTCCTTCCTTCCTTCCTTCTTCCTTCCTTCTTCCTTCCTTCTTCCTTCCTTCTTCCTTCCTTCCTTCCTTCCTTCCTTCCTTCCTTCCTTCCTTCTTCCTTCCTTCTTCCTTCCTTCTTCCTTCCTTCTTCCTTCCTTCTTCCTTCCTTCCTTCTTCCTTCCTTCTTCCTTCCTTCTTCCTTCCTTCTTCCTTCCTTCTTCCTTCCTTCCTTCCTTCCTTCTTCCTTCCTTCTTCCTTCCTTCTTCCTTCCTTCTTCCTTCCTTCTTCCTTCCTTCTTCCTTCCTTCCTTCTTCCTTCCTTCTTCCTTCCTTCTTCCTTCCTTCCTTCTTCCTTCCTTCCTTCCTTCCTTCTTCCTTCCTTCCTTCCTTCCTTCCTTCCTTCCTTCCTTCCTTCCTTCCTTCCTTCCTTCCTTCTTCCTTCCTTCTTCCTTCCTTCCTTCTTCCTTCCTTCTTCCTTCCTTCTTCCTTCCTTCTTCCTTCCTTCTTCCTTCCTTCCTTCCTTCCTTCCTTCCTTCCTTCCTTCTTCCTTCCTTCCTTCTTCCTTCCTTCTTCCTTCCTTCTTCCTTCCTTCTTCCTTCCAGGCTTGAGGCAACTGGTCATACTGAGTTCACAGGCAGGAAGCAGAGAGCTATGAATGCCAGTGTGCTTCATAAGAAAGTTCAATGAATAAAGAATTGGGTCTCAAGTTTGACATTGCCCTAAATTAGTTGATCTCCTCCGGGCTCACTTTCCTCATTTATGAAACAGGAGAGTGTTGTAGTATAATTTCTTCAAGCTCTAATTCTTTGTTTTCTGGATTTAGTGTAACTAGCTACATAACTGTCAGTATTTTCCTGGGTTGGGCAAAGTACAATAAACCTAAAGGAATCTATTAAGTATTTATGAGATGCTTAGCTCATAAAAACTCAACACTGGTAGTTTTAAGAAGGAATTGGAAAGGCTGGAGAATAATTATCATATATATATACACTATTTTATTTAACTCAGCTAACTTCTAGTTAGAGCAGATAAAACCAACAGCTTTGACTAGCTACCAATTAGATTTCCTCATATACCTTCCTAGCTGCAAACAAGCAGGGTTCTATCTCTGGGTAACAAGGCACTCTTTCACTTTTTATCTTTTCTCTTGGACCTTCATCTGACAGCTCAGGACAAATGTTCTTTGGGTACGCATGGCTGTCAGCACATTTGTGTGAACGACAGACTAGGTCCCATCCTGTGAATGATTTTAGAGAGCTATACTCTGAATGCAGATAAGAAAAACATGCTCAGGTAAGTCCACCCCACAAATTCTTTCCTATTTGAGTCTTTCTCTGGCAGTGAAACCAACACTTAGCACACCAGGAGAAGACCTTGGAGGTAACAAAGATGCAGGCGTTCTCCCAGCTTACAAACTAGAGCACACATTACCCAGAGTGGGGCCATCTATTTAACCCATGTTTAGTCTTTTTAATTAACTTAACCAGCAAATATTTTCTTTCCTGCATGATTCTGGGTCAGTTCGTAACAAGTGTGCTCTGGGCACTCATGGCTGCCAGCACATCTGCATAAGTGACGGGGCATCATCCTACCACTGTGACTGTTTCCCTGGCTATACTTTGAATGAAGACAAGAGGACCTGTTCAGGTGAAGACTGGCTCTTTAAGTAGATTTTGTTTCCTAGGAAGATCTAGGAGGAAGCTGTTCCTTTATCATATCTGGTTTTAATATCCCTAGGACTTCTGGTTGGCTGCAGGATAAAACAATTACCCTACTCTGCTAGATAGTTTACCTTCTATGATCTGATCACATCTTGTTTTTTTTTCTTTGTGGTTATGGAAATGATAGGGCCTCATGCACACTATGAAAATCTACATTCATTTAAAGTTTACAGTTCAATAGTTTTCAGTATATCATACAGCTGTGCAAGCATCACACTATCTAATTTTTATAAATTTATTTATTTTTTAATTTTTTTGATTTTTCAAGGTAGGGTCTCATTCTAGCTCAGGCTGACCTGGAACTCACTATGTAGTCTTAGGGTGGCCTCGAACTCATGGTGATCCTCCTACCTCTGCCTCCTGAGTGCTGGGATTAAAGGCGTGTGCCACCATGCCCGATACTTTAAAATTTTATTTGCAAGAGAGAGAGAGAGAGAGAGAGAGAGAGAGAGAGAGGAGATAGAGGAGATAGACAGGGGGAGAATGGGCATACCAGGGCCTCCAGCCACTGCAAACAAACTCCAGACGCATGGCCCCCTTGTGCTCTTGGCTTACGTGAGGACTGGGAAATCAAACCTGGGTCCTTTGGCTTCGCAGGCAAGCACCTTAACCACTAAGCCATCTCTCCAGCCCTATTTTTTATTTTTGTGGTAGGGTTTTGCTCTAGCCCAGGCTGACCTGGAATTCCCTATGTAGTCTCAGGCTGGCCTTGAACTCACAGTGATCCTCCTACCTTTGCCTCCTGAGTGCTGGAATTGAAGGTATGTGCCACCCTCATGCCTGGCTCCATTTTGTTTTTAAAAATATTTTTGTTGGCAAGGTGGGGAGAAAGAGGGAAGGAGGGGGGGGAGAGGTGCACACCAGGGTCATTTGCCACTGAAAACTAATTCCAGATGCATGTGCCCCTTTGTGCATCCAGCTTTATGTGGGTATTGAGGAACTGACAGGCCGGCATGCTTTGCAAGCAAATTTCTTTAAGTATGGGTTCATCTTTCCAGCCCTCATTTTCGTTTAATGAAGACACAAGAAGACAGTCTTATTTATTTGGCCTCTCCCTACACTAAACACCTTTTACCTTCTGAAATATACATTTAGATTAGGGCTTAAAAGCAGAAACATTGACTTGTAGATTTCTCAATTATATTGGTTATGATTTTTTATTTCTTTCATGCTGGGGATTGAATCCAGGGCCTCTCTGGTGCTAGGCAAGTGCTGTACATCACCAGCCCTGCTTTGTTATACTTCCTGGGTAGCTGCTACATTTTGTGTACTGTCGTTGTCCCAGACATTGAAGAAGCACGAAGACTCGTTTCTACAGAAGGTACTTGTGGCTGTGAAGCCACACTTGTATTCCAGGAGAAGGTCAGCTCCTCTCTGCAGAGACTGAACACCAAGCATATCCTTTTTTGGATGGTAATCTGCTTCTTCTTGAAGTCAACCTAGATTCTTCAATGGAGTCAAACATTTTAGACCATTCCACTGGCAAATCCCTTATTATTTTAAGATAAGCAGTAGTAATAAATTTAAAAATAAATTATAGAGTTCTTTTTTAGTTGTTTAGTAGGCTGTTTTCACTCTATAATTTAGATGGTGGTGAGTATAACCTAGGAATGTGCAAATTTTCCAGGAGGATACAAACAGCCATAAAGGAATCAGTTTCCAAATCCTTCAACTGTGTAAGATGCTGTTTGTGACTGGCTGGCATCCTTCCCCCCCCCCCATTTCACTGTTGCCATTCTCCTAGCTATATGAAAGGCATCTTTTCACCCCAAATATGCTCCAGAGAATCAAAGGAACAAATTCCTTTAATCAAGACTTCATAATGTTGCTCTCCCATCTACCCCAATAAAATCATTTTTCAATTAAATTTTCTTTGAGCATAAATATTTGAAGAAAATAGTAGTGGTATAATTTATCCTGATCTCTGAAGAACTGAAATTTTGAGTTTTAGATTAAATTAGGCTTTTGAAGAGAAAATAGTTTTGCTTGTTATTTTCATATATAATATAATTTTATTTTATCTTGGGTTGAAACATTTGGAAGTGTGGTTATATTTTCTAAAGTGTAAAAATAAACAGTGTTGGCCTTAACACATAGCCACTTGATAACATTTTGCAGAAGTTGCAAGTAAATGAATATGGACAAGTGCATGGCTAAAGTGCCCCAAACTCTTAGACATGCGAGTGCTTGCTCTACTCAAAACTCATTTATAGTTTTGAATTTGTGCATCTCCAGTGTTCTTGGTAATACCTGGCCATTAAAAATGCTTGAATATTATTTGACAAATAGTATGAGGATTTTCCGGAGAATCAGCATCATTTTCCAAGGAAATACATGTGCAGATCCTTATTAAGAGTGAACTTACTTTAGCCTCTAAGCTATGACTGTGAAATGATTGTTAAGAAGTAGAATGAAAAATTTAATGTTTATCTACTAATTGAGCCATTTAATTTTTAAATTTTTGTATTAGTAACACATCATATATACAATGGAAACTTTTAGGTTTATTTTCTCTTGGTAGTATTTATAATACAGACCGGTCTTATTACTGAGAGTACAAATTTTATGAAGGAATTACACATAAAAAGTTTGTATAATTAAATTGAGAAGAATATATTTACAACTGTTTAATACTTTTTCTCATTTTTGCTGAAGTATTACTGAGGCTAAAATCAAGGGGTTGTACTATACATACCTAAAAATAGTTAATATGCAGCAAGTGAAAATTACATGATATTTTTAGTTAATTCTTGTTTTAGAAATGCACAATTAAAGAATGCTAATTGTGAATTTAAGGTGCTAAACTTTTTACCAAGGACAAAGAATCCTAAATTCACTATTTCCTTTACTATGTAAAAATCGATAAAATTAGATATTTGTAAGATTGGTATAATAAGCAACAAGATTTAATATTGTCTTTAAAAAGTATTAGTGGGATGGAGAGATGAATTAGCTGTTAATGTGCTTGCCAGTAAAGCCAAAGGACTCAGGTTCGATTCCCAGTACCCATGTAAAACCAGATGCACCAGGTGGTGCATACTTCCAGAGTTCAATTGCAGTGGCTGGAAGGCCCTGGTGCACCAATTTTCTCTCTTCCTCTCATACAAAATTAGTAATAAGCCTTTTACATTTATATATATAATGCATATACTTTTGTTTTTAGTGCTAAAGCTTGTAACTTTTGGAACAAAACAGTCCTTTAAATTGTGTTTTGGTTTTTATTGTTTTGATATAATAAAAAGTTATCTTTATACATTAATGCCATGATTGATTTTTGGTGATTCATATTATTTTATTCCATTAAATATATTTCCTTATGCTGAACAGAATTAATCTTGAGGCTAAAACAGTTTCTTGTCACAGGACAGAGTGCCAATATCTTCCTATAACTTAATCCCACACTGCTAAACTGACACTAAAAATGTTAGTTCAGGGTAAGTAGAAAAGCTTTCAATAAGGAGGATCCTCAAACATCCACTAAAAATAGATCTACTATAAGACCCAGCTTTACCTCTATTGGTTATATATCCAAAGGAATCAAAGTCAGTATATAAAAGAGACAACTCTTCATCCTTACTTATTGCTGTACTATTCACAATAGGCAAGTTATGGCATCAGTCTAGTTACACACCAGTGGACGAATGGTTAAAGAAAATGTAGCATACACACAATAGAGTATTAGTCATCTATAAAGAAGAACAAGTTCACAGCACTTACAGGGAAATGGATGGAACTAGATTAAAGCAAAATAAGCCAGATGCAGGAAGTCAAGTATCCCATGTTTTCTATCATTTGTGGAAAAGACACACAAATAGTAGGAAGGCATTTCAGAGAGGAACAAGAGGAACAAAGGGAGGCAAAGAGAGGACAAGACAGGAAATGGGGGAGGGTAGGTAAGATCAAAGTTTGTTATATGCGTATGTCATAATGAATCTCAGTTTTTATTCAATAAAATATGTTAATAAAACCAGAGATGGCTTAGTGGTTAAGGCACTTGCCTGCAAAGCCAAAGGACCCAGGTTTGAATCCCCAGGACCCACGTAAGCCAAATACACAAGGTGACACACACATCTGGAGTTCTTTTGCAGTGGCTAGAGGCCCTGGTATGCTCATTCTCTCTCTCAAATAAATAAAACATAAAAAAAATTTAAAAACAGAAAAGCTTTAACTGGTTTGTTGTAGAAGAGGGGATAATATAAAGTTATCTATATTTAGAAAAAAATAACCTTTGCAAATACATATTTCTGAGAAACAAACATAATAGATTTAAATTAAAAAAAGTCAACTTTAAAGTAAAAATGAATACACCATAGTAGTCTATATTATACATGCCATGTATTGTTACTTTTCAAACTTATTTTTTTATGAGAGAGAGAGAGAAAGAGGTAGACATACAGAAAGAGAAGCACACTAGGGCCTCTTGCCACTGCAAATGAACTCCAAACACATGCACCCCCTTGTGTACTTGGCTTTATGTGGGTAGTGGGGAATTGAACCCAGGTCCTTAGGCTTTGCAGGCAAGTGTCTTAACCACTGAACAATCTCTCAGCTTTTTTTCCAAACTTTTTGAAAGGACATGATAGAGAACTACATATTTACTGCTCAAAGAATCAGTAATACATATTAATATATCACAAAGAAATACTGGTATAGAAGGGAAAAAATGATAGCTCATGTGAAAGGACGGAAAGATCTTTGTTGTGGAATGCTGTCCTCCTGGGCATGTAATGGCTGTTGCCCTCTTGAACTGTCAGCAGCTGTGAGTACCTGAGGGAGACCTGTACAAGACTGGGCCCATCAACTTTTTTTCTTTTCTTTCTTTTTTGAGGCCAGCCCAACAGATTGGCCTTTAAAAATTTTTTTTATTTTTACAGAGAGACAGAGGCACACACACACAGAGAAAGAACATGAGAGAATTGGTGAACCAGGGCCTCAGCCACTGCTATAAAACTCCAGATACTTGTGCTACCTAGTGGGCATGTGCGTCCTTGCGCTTGCCTCATCTTTGTGCATCTGGCTTACGTGGGATCTGGAGAGTTGAACATGGGTCCTTAGGCTTAGCAGGCAAGCACCCTAACCACTAAGCAATCTCTCCAGCCCTCCTTTTTTTAATGCAAGAGAGGGAGGGGGAGAGAGAATTGGCATGCCAGGGCCTCCAGCCACTGTAATTGAACTCCAGATGTATGTGCCACCTTGTGTGCGTGTGTGACCTTGAGCTTGGGTCACCTTGTGCATCTGGCTTACCTGGGATCTGGAGAGTAGAACATGGGTCATTAGGCTTCACAGGCAAGCCCCTTAACTCCTAAGCCATCTCTCCAGCCCTGGGCCCATCAACTTTCTATCACCTGGTGAGAGCTCATGAGGTCCAGCCTCTCCCTAAGGATTTACGGACAGTTGTTAATGGTTGCTAGCAGGAGGGGCTCATGAAGCCACATTACTCAAGGACTTACAGTGAACTCTATAGGGGAGAGGGGCTTATGAGCCTTCTCTATTTAATGGCAATAAGCAGTTGCTGGGGGGAGGGACTAAGAGAGACAGAGACATTTCCCTCAGTAGTGTCAACATCCATGAGTTGCCCCTGCTCCTGAAACTTAAGTAAATCAAACTAAACTTATTGAGTGACCAAACCAAATTGAGTGGAATTGTTTCTTTGTATCTGTCATTGGTGCCCTAAGTCTGGTGAATAGATGTTTATATTTTTTTCAGAAAAAGTTCACATAACTGTGTTTAAAGAGAAAGGTGAGTTCCCAAGAGTGTGACCATCAGTATGTAGCTTCCACTAGATTATCATGCTCTGACCAGCTAATCGGAAACCCTTGGTTTAGAGTGCTGATTTGTTTCATGAGTCCAACATATGCACATGAACAGGTGCCAATGCATATCACGTGCTTACTGTTTCAAGTTAAAATGGCTCCACAATCAAAAGCAAACTCTCTGAATGAGTAGGTGTTTAGTTTACAAAGAATTCCTCGGAGCTTGGAATGGAACTCAGTTGGTGGAATGCTTGCCTAACCTGCACAAAGCCCTGGGTTCCATCTCAACACCTGCATAAATCCTGCACAGTGACACATCCCTGTAATCCCAGCACTTGGGAGGTAGAGGCCCAGAGAGCAGAAATTTAAGGTTATTCTTAGCTATGTAGTGAGTACAAGGCCAGCCTGGGAAACATGAAACCCCATGTACAAAGAATTTAGATGTGCTCTGGTGCTGCTCTTACTATTGGCCAAGGCAGATTTGTTTTTGCAAAAGGGAGTATAGTATACTGGAGATACTCAAAACTTGCCAAAGGGCTGAAAATAAGTGGCTGTTGAGTGCTCATTGCTAAATCAGACATCTCTAGCATGCTCTCCAAGGCTCAGGGAACATTATGGAAGAAGGGACAGAACGAATGTTATAGCCCAAGGGTGGGAAGGAATCTTTTGGGACACTGTCCTTCAGACATGAAGCAACTGTGACATCCATGACCTCACAGCAGTTGTTTTTTGTCACTACCTCCACATAACCTGCATAATATTGAGTCCATCAACATTCGACATGGATGAGGGCAAAAATGGAATGGAGATGGGGAGGGGGACAAAAGAAGGTAATGGGAGGGATTATGATCAAATTACAGTATGTTTATGTATGAAAATTCTCAATAAAAAAGGGAAAAATTCCTCAAGGAGATCTGATTTGTGTTCATGTGGGCACAATCATCCTTTAATGGGGGTGGGAACATCATAGGGCACTACCGAAACATTTTAGGATTGAGAAAGATCTGGTATTACATGGAGTTTAAATTGGATAGCAAAAACACTTGCGTCTCTAGACTCCCAGAATGTGGTAAGGCAACAGACCCAGGTTATAGTTATTACCTTCTCCTTACTGGCACAAAGCACCCCGCCCAAAGCAGCTGATGGGAGGAAAGTTGTTTACTTTGGCTTACAGACTGGAGGGGAAGCTCCATGATGGCAGGGGAAAATGATGGCATGAGAGGAGGGTGGACATCACCTCCTGACCAACAAACATCAGGTGGACAACAGCAGCAGGAGAGTGTGCCAAACACTGGCAGCTGGGAGCTGGCTAGAACACCCATAAGCCTGATCCACAGCTGGGGATCAAGCATTCAGAACACGTAAGTTTAGGAAGGACACCTGAAACAGACCTCCACACAGGTCAAAGGATTTGAAGGTTATTTTCCAGAGATGGGGAGAGGCTCCAAGTGGGAAAATGAACACTGTTATGCGAAGTACACCCTAAGTTATCAAAATTCCCATTGGTAGCTACAGGTTACTGTAAAGGGGAAGCTGCCATAATAAAAAGATGGGTGAGACCCAAAACTTTCATAAGAGTAGCACTAGCAAAAAGATTTTGGACCTTTGTATCACTCAGACATTCAAAAAGGACGAGGAAAAATGAAGAAACAAATATGAAAAAGAAGACTAGCAAACTCTTTAGGGGAGAAAACATCAAACAACTCAATTTTTTTCAGTAGGAGGCTATACCCAGAATGTAATTGTAGCTTTTTAAAATATTTTTTTTTACAAGTTATTTATTTGCAAGCAGAGAGATGCATGCAGCACTTTGTGCATCTGGCTTTTGTGGGTACTGGGGAATGGAAGCTAGGTCGCTAGGCCTTGCAGGCAAGCGCCTTAACCACTGAGCCAACTATCTCTTCAGCCCCAATTGCGGCTTTAATGACCTAAAGTTTATAGTACTTCTTTTAGAGGGACCCTGGAGGTCTTCAAGGTTTTTTATTTTTTTATTTTTATTCCAATCCCAAATGGCTCCTACTCCCAAATTGCTTCAGAGGGCTCTCCAGTCCCCGCAAGAAGAAGGGAATCTTCAAAATGCCCATTTGCACTACTATTTAGCTGATGGCACCAGCCTACTAAGTGGAACCAAGGTCCTTCACTCTCCGGAATGTTAGGCCAATGGGGGTTCACGAAGTACGGAATCCGGGGCTCTCACTGGAAGGCGTCGCTCTCCACCTTGCTTATCCCCGGGCGGGCTCTGAGGGTCCAGCGGGCCGTGGGCAGGAGTCGGCCGAGGCTACAACGTAGGTCAGGGCCGGTTCTGCAGCCGAAGGCAGAAAGGCCCGGATGCAAGGGGCCAGGCCCAAACCCGGCGGCGGCCCCGGCGCCCGTCACCCGCGCAGGCGCACGGGGACGCGCTTCCCGCACGAAAGCCACGCCGGAAGTGTCCCTCAGCGCCCCGGATGCGGCTGGGCGGCGGCAGTTGCCAGGCGACGGGAGCTTCTCTGAGCTTCTCGCGGTCCCAGGCTTAGGTTACCTGTAGCGGTCCCGGACCGTGGCGGCCGTCCTCTCCGGGTTCTCACCATGTTCTTTTACCTGACCAAGAAAGTGAGTTTTCCGGGGGCGCCTCTGGCTGGCAGGACGCACCCACATTCCTGCCCCTGGTCGGGCCTTCTTGGGTGACTGCAGGACCGGTCACCGGTGGTGCTGTATCTTTCCTCGCCCACTTGTTGATGCAGATGATGGATCCTTACCGCCTGCGGGCGGGAGGAAAGACATTAACAAAGTCGCCCTGGGAAACGGAATTAGGAGTGGGGCGTGGATTTTCACCACGGTTCCCAGCCTTTACACACCTCGAGGTGGCCCCCCGCCTGGGTCATTGGAGGGGACCATCACCGTTTTCATAACAGCGTTTTTACCCCCCTCTGCAAGGCCTTCTTCCCCCCAACCCCCGCTCTCTTTTTGGAGACACTGTCTTGCTGGCCTCCCAAGTGTTGGCATATTAGCTTGCACCACCAGGCCAGGTTTCCTGTGGGTTTCTTTAGAAGATTCGTCAGTCTACATTTGGAGACTTAACTTCCCAATTCCATAACGACAAGCTGCTAGTGTTACTGTGGTTTCTTTTACAGATTACTATTCCCAATAACGTGAGGCTGAGATGTTTATCCTGGAACAAGGACCAAGGATTCATAGCATGTGGTGGTGAAGATGGATTACTGAAAGTGTTGAGGTTAGAGACACAGACAGGTAAATGATGGCTAGCACAAGTGTCTGGAATTGGCAGAAAAAGTGGACTAGTGTCATTTATTCAATATGACTTGTTCATGGTGTTTGGCAATATGCAATTCTTTTAAAATCAAAATAGAAACCTAAACATTTGATGGTGACTTTCTCGAGTACTTTTTTACAATAAAAGTTCATTATAATATGGCTTTTACTGAAGTTTATTGTGGAAAAAGAAAAGCTGAAATCCACGTTACTATGTGGTGTTATGTCTAATTGTCATGTTGGATTGTTGTGAGTCTGGTAGAAACTATGCAAATCAACATCTTAGTAACATCTTCTATGCCCTCTTATATGGTTACCTTGATGAATAAGATAGGTCTGACCTTCACCTTGACAAGCCTGCAGCGGAAAGGGACAGGTGTATGGTGTGTGTGTGCGCGCAGCTGTGTGGGTGGGCTCCTGAAATGTCCAGTTACAGGTCCAGCTAGTTTTGTGTAGCCAAGAATGACTCTATTTATTTATTTATTTAATTTGAGAGAGACAGAAAGGGGAGAGAGAATGGGCGTTCCAGGGCCTCTATCCACTGCAAATGAACTCCAGACGTATGTGCCCCCTTGTGGATCTGGCTTACATGGGTATTGGGGAATCGAATCTGGGTCCTTAGGCTTCACAGGCAAACGCTTAACCACTAAGCCATCTCTCCAGCTCATATATTAATTATATTATATTATATTATATTATATTATATTATATTATATTATATTATATTATAATATTGTGTTGGGGTCCCCCCTAAGGCCAGCCCAGGAGGGACGCAGGGTCTCTGCCGAGTTGGGAGTGAGCAGCGTGGAATCACGACACAGACTCCGGGAATTGGGTGGAAACAACAGAGAGCGAGCTGCCGCAAACTCGTTTATTGAGGAAGTGCAGGGGGTTTTAAGGGGCTTGGCTGGCCAATCATTGTATGGGGTGGTCCCCTTTTGTGACCAATGACAGCCTGTCTCTGGACAGGACATCTCGTAGCAGGTTTCTCGCGAGCATGGGACTGTAGCTGTTGTCACACCAGGCCTGTGCAGAATGCCATGTTCACAGAAGCCACTTCCTGGTTTCTTCTGCCATGCAGTCTGGCTAGGGTGAGGCCTGCATTGTGCCATACAATATTGTTTATTATTGACTTTAGACACACTTGCTTGCTCTCCATGACCTAGATAGATGGACAGTGCATGAAAGGATAGTTAGATTGAGAGATGGATGGATTCAACAAAACTCAACTTAGAGTTTCTGACTTAAGGCCATGGAGTTTTTGACTTTATTATTTTTAAAAAAGATTTTATTTTTATTTATTTATGAGAGACAGAGAGAGGAAGACAGAGAGAGAGAAAGAGAAAGACAGAGAGAGAGAGAGAAAGAGGGAATGGGCACACCAGGGCCTTTAGCCACTGCAAACAAACTCCAGATGCATGTGCCACCATGTGCACCTGGCTTACGTGGGACCTGGAAGACTCGAACCTGGGTCCTTAGGCTTTGTAGGTATGCACCTTAACTGCTAAGCCACCTCTCCAGCTCATGACTTTTCATATATGTATATGTATATGTGTATATATTGGGGAAAAGGCTAAAAGACTGATGAATATAGCTGGAGTCTTATTGGTCCTTCTGTCTTTGACCATGGTGGATAGAAGCAGTCATTTGGCACTAACTGGGCACTCACTCTGATTACCCAAGCTCTGGGTTTTCTTTCCCTAAATTGCAGGTTGATAATATAATCAGCTCAGTGTATCCATGGAGTCAGCCAACTTTTGATAACTATTTGTTTTGGGAAACAAAAATTATGCCCGAATTGTATATGTACATACTTTTTCCTTGCCTTTATTTTCTAAAGAATAGAGTATTATTAATACCTATTTATATAACATTTATATTTTGTATCTTGCATTATGAATAATTCAGAAATGATTAAAATGCACAATAATATGTATGTAAGTCATATGTAAATATTATACCCTCTTATGCAAGGGACTTGAATATCTGTGGTTTTTGGTATCCACAGTGGGTCCTGGAACCAATGCCCCTCTGATACTGAGGGATCATTCTCTATCATTACTGTGAGGATTGCACCAGGTACTTAGTCTTGTCTTAATTAGAAGTCAACCCAAGTGTTGATTGAAACAGGGCTCTCTTGCTTTTGTGAGGGTTGTCAGTAACTAACATTTGCAGTCTGTGTATTTTATACTTCTCATCATGCTTTCCCATGATAACAATCACAGCAAGGTTTCAGACATAATAATATAGATAGGACCCTAGTCATTTTGCAGTGGACATTAGCACTAAGGGCTATTGTTGCAGTCAGGTTCGCATTGCTGGTAGAAATCACCCGACCAACAGCAGCTTGTGGGAAAAAAGAGGTTTATTTTTGGCTTACAGGCTCAATAGGGAAGCTCCATGATGGCAGGGAAAACGATGGCATGAGCAGTGGGTGGACATCACCCCCTGGCCAACATAAGGTGGACAACAGCAACAGGAGAGTGTGTCAAACACTGGCAGGGAGCTGGCTATAATACCCATAAGCCCACCCTGAACACCACACTGCCTCCAGGAGGCTTTAATTTCCAATTGCCATCAGCTGTGGAGACTAGCATTCAGAACACTTACGGTATGGGGAATACCTGAATCGAACCACCACTGCCATGTAAGCCAGATGTAGTGTCATGGGTTCTGTCCTTATGGAAGGGATGTAGCCTTCTAGTGTGTCCACAACAAGGATGGCCAGAACAGCCAGGCCAGCTGGATAATTAGAACTAGTGGTTTTAGAAACATTCGAGTATTTTGACAGTGTTTTCAGGTTAAATAATATTTTTCATAACATTTTAAGAGACTTGTTAACTGAAAGAATTTTCACATTTTTTTGGCTTATTTTTACTTATTTGAGAGCGACACACAAAGAGAGAAAGAGGTAGAGAGAGAGAGAGAGCGAGAGAGGGAGAGAATGAGCACACCAGGACCTCCAGCCATTGCAAACAAACTCCAGATGCATGCGCCACCTTGTGCATCTGTCTTATGTGGGTACTGGGGAGTTGAGCCTTGAACCAGGGAGCTTAGGTTTCACAGGCAATCACTTAACCACTAAGCCATCTCTCCAGCCCCAAGAATTTTCTTTAGTATTGAGTTTTATAATCCACATCTCACAAATTCTTAAGGTCCATAAAATTAGTATTTTTGGTGGTTTGTTTTTGTTTTTGTTTTTGTTTTTTGAGGTAGGGTCTCTCTCTCACCCTGGCTAACCTGGAATTCACTATGTAGTCTCAGGCTGGCCTCAGCCTCATAGCAGTACTCTTACCTCTGTCTCTCGAGTATGGGGATTAAGGGCAGGCACTACCACCCCAGCTTAAAATTGGTATTTTTGGCCAGGCATGGTGGCACATGCCTTTAATCCCAGCACTCGGGAGGCAGAGGTAGGATGATTGCTATGAGTTCAAGGCCACCCTGAGACAACATAGTGAATTCCAGGTTAGTCTTAGCTACAGCAAGACCCTACTTTGAAAAAACAACAAAAAAAGACATTTGTATGTGAAAGTTTACTCTGTTTTATGTATAACAGGTTTTCTAAATAACAATTTAGTGAGATGACATTTTAATATTATATAATTTTCTTAGGATAATTAGTAATTAAGGAGAAAAAATAAATTTTGAAAAGGTCTTTCCTCCATTGAACTTTGAAAACAATGTAAAAATCTTGTCATTTTCTATAAAGACATCATTTTTTTCCTGCGCCTGTATCTGCAACTTCATCTGAGGCCACTTCCCCCTTAGCCGTCTGCATTGGCCCTCTTTTGGTTTGTCACAGGTGCAGAGCCTTGGTATTGCCTGAATATTCCTTTCCCTATCTCACCTTGTCTGATCAATTCAATATAATTTCTCCAGAAAGCCTCCATGGTACCCCCTTCAGTCTACATTAAGCCCATTTACTGTCTTGTATATCTTTACTTTCCAGTTTATAATTATGTGTGTTTTACCATCTCACCTTGTCTCCTATGACACACAAGAGAAGAAGAATGACCATTTGGTTCATTTTTAAAAAAATTTATTTTATTTTATTTATTTTTGGAGAGAGACATACGACAGAGAGGGAGAAGGAGACAGAGATGGGAGCGCCAACAGTCTCTCAGCTGCTGTGAACGAAATCCAGATGCGTGCCCCCCCTTGTGGGCAAGTGCGGCATTGTGCCCTTGCATCATTTTTGCATCTGGCTAAACCCGGGACCTGGAGATTGGAACCAAGTTCTTAGGCTTAGCAGGCAGGCGCCTTAACCGCTAAGCCATCTCTCCAGCCCATGGTTCATTTTTTTTTTATACCCAGATCCTCCCATAGAACCTAGAACAGTGTACACATTCAAGAAGTGTTGTTGAATCAACGAGTAAAATACATGAGTGAGCCTGAGATTCTGTGAAATCTAGTAAAAATCTAGTTAACATAAGTTTTACAATTTTCAGTTTATACCCATAGAAATTTCTAGTGTGATCTCTGAGGAAGGCATATGTAGCACTGAGGCCTGAATAATATGTTGGCTCAACATCTTCCTTTACACATGTTGCTCTATTTTGCTAGAATACCATCTGCAAGGATACGTATTGTTATTCATATTTGTAGTAGGAGAATAATAGATCAGAATGAGCAATATTAAAAAAGTCCTAATCTCTCCCAGACATACAATGCTTCTCCCAAGATATATAAAAATTGTACAATCTGTTATTTTCATACTTTTGTTATAGGAGACTTTTTGTTTTGTTCTAGATGATACAAAATTGAAGGGTTTAGCAGCTCCCAGTAACCTTTCCATGAATCAGGCTCTCGAAGGCCATAGTGGTGAGTCATGCAACTTAAAAACATGTTTGAAAGGTATTTTGACATTTAGACATCATCTACTTAATGCAGAAATGTCAACATTTAAATAATAGTAATAATAACAATATTTAAAGCAAGCATTTTTTGAGTCATAATTTGTATGGCTCAGAATTATTCAACAATGTTTACACGATTATGTATTATCTTTGATAAATCTGAAAAAAAAACCCAGTGACATTTCATACATTAGAATAGAACTATCTGTTTATGTTTGTATTATAGTTTTAGAGAATCTGCCCTGTGATTCCAGATTAAGAAGACTAAAATGATAATAACTGAATGCACTGATGGGTCTTAGGTGGGATATGGGCATGAGGAACAAGTACCTGTGCAGGATAGTACTAGGACAATTGATGAAGCTTGAAAATGGATTGTGTGTTTGATTTTATCAATGTTATTTTTATTTTTTTTTGTTTTTTTCGAGGTAGGGTCTCACTCTAGACCAGGCTGACCTGGAATTCACTATGTAGTCTCAGGGTGGCCTCTAACTCATGGCGATCCTCCTACCTCTGCCTCCTGAGTGCTGGGATTAAAGGCGTGCGCCACCACGCCCGGCAATGTTAATTTTTAAAAAGATTTTATTTTTATTTACTTATTAATGAGTGAGGGAGAGGGAGAGAGAAAAAGAGACTGGGCATGCCAGGGCCTCTAGCCACTGCAAACGAACTCCAGATGCATGTGCCACCATGTGCACCTGGCTTACGTGGGACCTGGAGAATCGAACCTGGGTCCTTAGGCTTTGCAGGCATGTGCCTTAACCACTAAGCCATCTCTCTAGGCCATATCAATGTTAATTTTTAAATTGTGGTTATACAAGAAAATCTCCTCAGGAAATATATATGCTAAAGTATTTAGGGGTAAGGAAATGAAGTCAATTAGTCATAAAACCCAGAGGTTTGAGATATATCTAAGAGTCTGTTACTCACAGAATGGAAAATTGGGGTGGAGGGAGGAGGAAAATCAAATTGTGGGACTTATCAACCTCAAATGAACAAAATACCCAAAACACTTGTTGTCCTTTTGACATTTTTATCCTTGGGAGTCAGGCCAGTTGAGTAAATCATGCATGCTTACATTTGTTTCTATTATCAGATCTATGGCAACTCCCACAGCTGGGGGTGACAGGGCCCATTGTAGGCATGAAATAGGGGAAGGTTGAGTATTATACATTATTGTAGAAAATTATAAGCTAGGTGTGGTGGCACAGGCCTTTAATTCCAGCACTTGGAAGGCAGAGGTAGGAGGATTGCTGTAGGTTCAAGGCCACCCTGAGACTACATAGCGAATTTCAAGTCAGCCTGGACTAGAGTGAGCCCCTACCTTGAAAAACCAAAAAAGAAAATTATATAGTGATCTTAGTAACCATGTTCTATGCATATTTTGGTATTCAAATTTTTTTTTTAAATTAAAAACTGGTTAGTTGTACGTGAACTGTATTGATTTTGACATGCTTGTGATGTTTATTTATATAAAGAGACAAATATGAAATTAATTGATAGTCATTTTAATGTTTCTAAATTGTTGTCTACTCTTCTAGGTACTGTACAAGTTGTAATATGGAATGAACAGTATCAGAAGTTGACTACTAGTGATCAAAATGGGCTTATCATTGTATGGATGTTTTATAAAGGTAAAGAGAGTGCTTTAATCTTCACAACTGGAG
Source organism: Orientallactaga sibirica (assembly GCA_036365145.1). Lineage (NCBI taxonomy): Eukaryota > Metazoa > Chordata > Mammalia > Rodentia > Dipodidae > Orientallactaga > Orientallactaga sibirica. Next base: position 11,140,299 of record JAEOAD010000015.1, read on the forward strand.
TCTGATCACAGTATGTGGATGGGGATATAACATCTCTGAAATAGACCCATTTGAGCCAGCAGGAGGAGTCCATTCTGTCTGCACAGTGATAGTTCTGGCTTACTGTCTATTTTCCACTTGACTTCCTTTGAACTGTGACTCTGCATTAAAGTGAATTAAGTGACTGTTGACTGTCTCCAAAATGAATTTTGATGCTTAGAATACTGTCTTCTTTTGAGCATTTTTTTAATTTGAGAGAGAGAGAGAGAGAATGGGTGCGCCAGCAGCCTCTCAGCCACTGTGAACAAACTCCAGACTCATGCGTCCCCTGTGGGCAAGTGTGGCATTGCACCCTTGCGTCACTTTTTGCATCTGGCTAAACGTGGGACTTGGAGATTGGAACCGGTGTTCTTAGGCTTGGCAGGCAGGCGCCTTAACCGCCAAGCCATCTCTCCAGCCCTTCTCTCCAGTTTTCTACTAAGAATTATTTCCTACGTGGGCGGTGGCTGGAGTTAGCTTACTAGATAAGAACGTATTTATGAAGGCAAAGGCAATAGTTCCTTTATTGTGTTTCCCGTATTGGGCCAGGTAGCTTCCTATTCTTTTGTGGATACCAGTTTATCTCACCTGTGATGATTGACTCACAACTTGTGCCTTTTGTCTTGGGGGATGGAGGAGAGAAAAATTAACTGGGGTGCTTCACTGTTACTGGAAAACCAACTCACGACTCATAACAGCATTCTGTCTGGAGGCTAGGAGCCAGTGTCTTCCAAAAGGAAGGCATAGTTCATGTGTCCATTTTTTTTTCATGTGTGCACTTCTAAAAAGGTCCAGGATGTCCCATTTAAAAATTATTATTATTATTTTTTGTTTGTTTTTCGAGGTAGGGTCTCACTCTGGTCCAGGCTGACCTGGAATTAACTATGTAGTCTCAGGGTAGCCTCGAACTCATGGCGATCCTCCTACCTCTGCCTCCCGAGTGCTGGGATTAAAGGCGTGTGCCACCACACCCGGCTCATTTAAAAATTCTTAATTCCCAAAATATGCTGTTCTACTTGAGTTTATTTTGAAAGTTTTTTTTTTTTTTTTGGAAAGTTTTTTTTGAAAGTGTGACAGAGAGGAGAGAGAAAGGAAAAAGGAAGAGGGAGGAGTATTAGAGTAAACTTTGTTTCCAGGGTCAGTCTTTTCTGGGCCTTGATGCTGATTCTGTTACTATTCTGTGTTTGACTACTTATTTCACATTATATAATTATTTGCTTATCTGTAGGTCAGAGATACCTCTACCAGAACTTGGCAAAACTTAAAAAAAAACAAACACAGAAATAAAGACAAAATACACCCCCCCCCATTTTTTCCCTCTTGTTTGGTTTTACGATGAAACTAGTCACATCTCACTCAAATATTTTTGTCATTCTATGTTATGGAGGCCTGCCACTAATGTAATATGAGCTTTTAAAGAATTTTTTTAAAGTAAAGAGTTTTAATTAATAAGCTATATACTTTTACCTAATATGTTTGCATATAGTTATCAGTGACTTTATGAATACCTATGAAGTTTTCTATTTTTATTTTTCCTTAATTATTATCTGAACTGTGTTACTGAAGTAGGAAAAGTTAGGTTTTCAGAAAAATTAGTTATTTTGGTCCTGCAAAAGCAAATGAAGTTTTACTGTTTTAATTGATAAGCAGAGAGGAAAAAGAGAAAGAAAGAATAAAAGACGTGGGTATTTGTTGTGTTTTCTTTGATAATCTTAAAGCCATTATCAACAAGACCTAAACTTATTTTTCATTTTGTTTATGTTGGATTTGTAGTCCCTATAGTTTAATGTTTCAGGTTGTAGAAAACTTTTCAGTTATTTAGACTTTTTAATATACTTTTAAGAATGTTAACAATTTTAATTTTTAATTTTTTTTGTTTTTTTTTTGAGGTAGGGTCTCACTCTAGCCCAGGTTGACCTGGAATTCACTATTTAGTCTCAGGGTGGCCTTGAACTTGCGGTGATCCTCCTGCCTCTGCCTCCTGAGAGCTGGGACTAAAGGAGTGTGCCACCACAGCTGGGTAATTTTTAATTTTTTTAGTGTTTATTATTATTATTAACAACATGTTTTGTATGGGTACATCATCTGTTGGTACCCTCTTTTCTCTTGCTCTTGCTCCCATTCCACTGGGGACGCTCCTCATTGGGGTTGCACGTATTTCCCATAGGATTGTGGTTTATGTGTTATGGGAGTAGCAGTCCAATTTTAATTTTTTTTATTGACAATTTTCAAACGTGTACAAAATATATTTTGATCATAGTCCCCCCCGTTACCTTCTGGGTCTCTCTATCACTGTCCGCCCTCCATTGAACTTCTTTCTGATTAGTCTGTCTTCTATTTTGATGTCATTTTTTTAACCCCATAAGTGATTTTTTTTTTATTGACAACTTCTATACTTACAGACAATAAACCATGATATTTCTGTCCTCTCCCCCCATTCCCCTTCAGAACTCCACTCTCTGTAACATCCCCTCCCTTTCTCCATTCTCTCTTTTAATTTGATGTCATCTGTTTTTTCAAGGTAGGGTCTTGCTTTAGCCCAGGCTGACCTGGAATTCACTATGTAGTCTCAGGGTGGCCTTGAACTGATGGTGATCCTCCACCTCTGCCTCTCAAGTGCTGGGATTAAAAGTGTGCACCACCATGCCTGGCTCTTGATGTCTTTTTAAGTTAGGTCTAATATTGTGCGTGTCTGGTGCAGGTAGTAATAGCTGCTGTGAGGTCATGAATTTCGTGGTCACTTCATGTCTAGAAGATAGCATTCCAACACATTCTTTTCTATCATCTGGCTCTTACATTCTTCCCCCTTTTTACAATGTTCTTTGAGTTTTGGAATGTGTAGTAGAGAGGCTTCATTTAACACTGAACACTCAATGGACAGGTATTCTCAAGGCTTTGATTAGTTTTGAGTCTCCTCCATAGTCACTGCCATCTGCAAAACGAAGTATCTCTGTCCAAAGGGGAGAGTAAATATAAATATTTGGAGGGCAATTTGATGGGAACAACATATCCATTTACCCAAACAGTGGTAGTAGCTCCCCACCCTCATTCCCCAGCCAGGGTCTATGATCTTATCTTCTTTGCCCTAGCCTTTTGATTAGGTTTTCAAAGTACTAAGCATGAATTCCCTCATGTAGATTGGGCCTTAAATCCAGAGAGCAGCTAGTTACTCCTAAGACAGACATGCTATTATTGCATCAGTTATATAGCTTACTGGGTCCACTGCTGATTAAGACTGTTGTTGCCTTTTCTCCCCCAAGAGTCTATATAGCACTTTCTAGCACTATAAGAGCTAGTCAGCAGAGAGTACGCTTCCAGTTCAGTTCCAGCTTCATTTCTCAGGGTCCTGCAACCAAAGCATGTCGATATCTTGAACAATAGAATCCTACCATCTAGTTCTGGTGGGCAACCAAGAGTCTTGGCAATGACCTGTGTTGTATTGGTGGCTTCAGAGGCCTCCCTAACCAGTAACTCATTGGGAGGTATCCCACCTCTGGCACTGGGGGAGGGGTTTCCTATAACATATAGCTTTTGAAAGTAACATTATCCATTACCTCAGGGTACCCAGACTCACTCTCTGTCTTTAATTATATTTTTTAAATTAGCTAACAAAGAAGTAAGTTTCCTTATGGCATTCTCATCTCATCTTTAGTTTTGCTTAATACTGCCTCCCATCCCTTCCTTTCTTCTATTCCTCTCTCTTGACCATATTTTACCCCTTTTATCCACAGTATTCCACCCTCTACACACACACACACACACACACACATATATACACACACACACACACACTATCCCTTACCCTTAAGCCCTTTTCCACATTCCCTTCATGGCTGTTTTCTAACCTTTTGACCTCTACTGACTCTTATTTCAACTTAACATACAAATCTAGAATTTCAAAGTTAGATTCCACATAAGAGAGAACTTGTGGCATTTGTCTTTGTGAGCATAGGGTACCTTACTTAATAATATCTTTTAAATCCATCAATTTTCTACAAATTGTATTATTTCATTTCTATTTACAGCTGAATAAAATTTGATTACCATATATATGTATTTCATTAGCCATTCATCAATTGAAGGATATCTAGATTGATTTCATTTTCTAGCTATTATGAATATTGTGAATATAGTAGCAATAAACAGGGCTGAGCATGTTTCTCTACAGTAAAGTGTAGAGTCCTTAGGGTAGTCTGGGAATGGTATAGCTGGGTCATATGGTAGATTGATTTTTAAAAATTTTTTATTTATTTATTTATTTATTTATTTATTTATTTAAGACAGAAAGAGAGAGAGGGTGTGAGAATGGGTGTGCCAGGGTCTCTAGCCATTGCAAACAAACTCCAGACTCATGTGCCAACATGTGTATCTGGCTTACGTGGGACCTGGAGAAGTGAACCGGGGTCCTTAGGCTTCACAGGCATGCGCCTTAACTGCCAAAGCCATCTCTCCGGCCCTGATGTTTGTTTTTTTGAGATGCCTGTATGCTGATTTCCATGCTTTTATCTTGAAAAAGTGTCCTCCTTACTTTTTTCCTCTAGTCATTTCAGTGTTTCAGGTTTTATACTAATGTCCTTGATCCACTTGGAGTTATTTTTGTTCAGGGTGAGAGATAAGGGTTCAGTTTCTTTCTTTGAACGCAATTCCCCAGTTTTTCCAGTACATTTTTTGAAAATGTTGTCTTTTCTCCAGTGTTTTTTTTTGTGTGTATGTATGTATGTATGTATATGTATATATTTGTGTATGTATGGGCCCACCAGAGTCTCTTGCTGAATGCCCATTTGGCCTTTTATAGGTGACTGGGGATTTGAACCTGTGCTGACAAGCTTTGCAAGCAAGTGCCTTTAACCATTAAACCATCTATCTAGTCCTACCACTGTGTGTTTTTGATACCTTTGTCTAAAATCAGATGGCTGTAGTTATCAACTAATTTATTTTGAGACAGGGTCTTTCTACATAGTGTTGGGATTCAAAGTTGAACTTTTAACCCATTCTGAACCTGCCTTGCTGGCATGGTACTAATCCCCATCAATAGATCTATTTTATTAATCTTATATATACCTGTATTCATATATTCTTTTCTATTCTGCTTAATATGGCTGGCTGACATGTTGGCCATAATCTCTGCCACCTTTACTTGTAAATTTGGCAACTCTAGATTTTCTCTGTTCTTTCTCTTGATGGGATAAGTTCATATTCTCTTTCAAGTATAAGCTCCTTTTTAAAAACTTTTTAAAAAATTTATTTGTTAGAGAGGGAGAGAGAGAAAGAGAGATAATGGGCATGCCAGGGCCTCCACCTGCTGCAAACTAACCCAGATGGATATGCCACCTTGTGCATCTGGCTTACATGGGTCCTGTGGAATTAAAACTGGGTCCTTTGGCTTCGCAGGCAAGCACCTTAACCTTAATGGCTTAGTGGTTACAGGCACTTGCTTGCAAAGCTTGTCAGCACAGGTTCAGATCCCCAGTCACCTATACAAGGCCAAATGGGCATTCAGTAAGAGACTCTAGTGGGCCCATACACCCGTTCTCCCTCTCTCTCAAATAAATTAATAAATAAATCTTTAAAAAATCCCCAGATGAGCTGTTTTTTTTTTTAAAGTTCCTTAACTATTAGTTACCTACCCCTTGAACTTTCTACCTATAACCTTGAGAGTAAACAAATGTACTTTACCTTCTATTAAAAGGCGAGTTCTTCTTTTAGCTGTGCACTTCTTCAGCTGGAATTCATCCTGTGTGGTGGCTTAATTACAAACTGCCTGAGTTTATCTTGTGACACTATTCCTCAAATTATTCCTGCTTCTCCTACATTTATTCCTAATCTTCTATAGCCCAGGCTGGCATTGAACTCACAGTCCTCCTGCCTCAGCTTCTCAAGTGTTGGAATTGTAGTTATATGTCATAGTTTTCAAAAAATATTGTTAACTCTTAAGGTTTTCTTTTGTAATTTTATTTATTTATTTATTTATTTATTTATTTATTTATTTATTTATTTATTTATTTATCTGAGAGTGATAGAGAGAAAGAGAGAGAATGGGCATGCCAGGGCCTCTAGCCACTGCAGATGACCTCCAGACACATGTGCCACCTTGTGCATCTGGCTTATATGGGTACTGGGGAATTGAACCTGGGTTAAGGCAAGTGTCTTAATCTCTAAGCCATTTTCTAGCCCTTAAGTTTTTTTAAAATGCATTTTTATTTTCTAATTTTTTTTTATTTGCAAGCATGGAGAAAGAGAGAGAATATGAATGAACGAATGAATGAATGGATATGGGCATGCCAGGGCCTCTTGCCCCTGTAAATGAATTCCAAATATATATGTCACTTTGTGCATTTGGCTTTATGTAGGTACTGGGGATTTGAGCCTGGACCATCAGGCTTGCAAGCAAGCACCTTAACCATTAAGCCATCTCTCAAGCCCAACTCTTAAGTTTTAACTTGTAATTTTTAAAATTTGTGAACACAGGTTCTTGGTATGAGGAGATGATCAACAATCGCAATAAGTCTGTGGTTCGAAGTATGAGCTGGAATGCTGATGGGCAGAAGATCTGCATTGTGTATGAAGACGGCGCTGTGATCGTTGGTTCAGTAGATGGTAACACTACACTCACTGGACATTGGACTAAGACCAGTTTATTTTATTTTTATTCATTTATTTTTGGTTTCAATGTATGGTCTCACTTCAGCTCAGGATGACCTGGAATTCACTATGCAGTCTTATAGGGTGGCCTTGAGTGTCTGCTATCCTCCTACCTCTGCCTCCCAAGTGCTGGGATAAAAGGCGAATGCCACCATGCACAGCTCTAAGAACAGTTTTTAGCTGATGTTTAGGTTAATTATCACATGTTAGCTTTCTGATTAAAAAATAGAAATAAAAGAAAAAAATACTTGCTATACAATTTGGTGGCATATAAGAACCACCTTTTAGTTCTAAGTACATTCAAGACTAAATCTGTTCTGTTTTGATTTCCTACAATGGTAGTGAAAAAAGTAACTTAATTTCTCAGCATTAGTATATGTGGCCATTATATAATTTATCTTCATATTGGTTAGATGATATGCATACACAGATGTCAGTTTCAAAATGTATGTGGTATTTTTAGTTGAACAGAATATGCCATTGCATTATAGAGAAAAAATTTATTTAATATTTTCCCCATTTTTTCTGTGTGTGTGTTTGTATTGCAGTCAGCAAATCTTTTTTGAGAGTCTATCAAGTAATAATTATTATTTTAGGATCTAGCAGTACAACACTGAGAAATATTCCTGACTTAACTAAGTAACTAAGCAATCAAAGTGTTATGATCAGTGCTGAATCAGAGTTTCGTATTAACATGGAGGTACAAGGGCCCAGAGAGATGGTTAAAGACTCAGTGGTAAAAGGTACTTGCTTGCAAAGCCTGCTGGCCATGGTTTAGTCTCCCAGCCACCCCCATAAAGCTGGACACACACATTAATTAATTAAAGTAAATAAAAAGAAATATGAGTGGGAAAGAAGCAGCATTTCATTAAAATAAGATAAAGGTCCAGACTCAAGAGACATCATCTTATCAGTATAATTTGAAAGGTATAGCTATAAAATACAACTGACGATGGGAAATCAATGACAGTGTTTGAGAATGGGAACAAGGGGAACAGACTTGTTCTTTAGAAACATCTCTGCGACCACATATGAAGAAGCCAAAAGCAATAGTGGGCAAGCAGTCAGGAAACTGTAGTGGTTCAGGTGTGAGATGATGCTAGACAGTAGCTGGAATTGGTGTAAGGGCAAGGCATACAGAAGTAGGCAGACTCTGGAAATACTTCAGGCAACCTAGGAAGGACCTTATTACAGAGAAGATTGGGGAGAGAGAAAGCCAGGAGAGTCTAGGGTTCTTATGGTATCAGTTTTGGCAGTTGGATGGATGGATTTCATTGAAATTGGTGATGTATAGACAGATGTTTTGGAGGATTTGTGTTTGGATATGTTAGTTTTGTCATGGCTCTAGGCCATACAAGTAAATATATTCAAATTCTATTTATTTATCTGCAACTCAGAAATATTCGAGCTGAAGGCATAGTTTGGGGAACATGCAACATATGCACGGTAATTTAAACATTGGAATACCTGAAGAAACCCAAGGGCTACTTATAGCGTTAACAGCTAGTAACATTTAAAGGATGGGAAGAGTGAACAATTTTATACAGGATACTGAAAAGTAGAAATCTGGGAGATGAAGGAGTTCATAGGCTCATGGAAGTCAAAAGACTTAAGAAAGAGGGGATGGTTCAGAAAAGAAAAGAAGGGGAATAAGTAAGAATAAAAATCCCTAATTGAGGCTGGAGAGATGGCTCAGTTGTTAGGTATGCTTCCTACCTGCTCAAGTGTGAGGGCCTGAGGCTGCCCGAATTCAAGTCTATAGATCCCATGTAAAACAGCAGGGCATGGCCACATGTGCCCGTAACTATAGTCTTACAGGGGAGCAGAGACTCAAGAATCAAAGGAGCTCCACAAGCTCCAGAAACATTAAAAAGAGACTGCCTCAAAAACAAGACTAGGTGAAGAAGCAATGGAATCAGATACCTGACATTCCACTCTGGTTACCCTTAGCACAGGCAAGCATATAGGGTACTGCAAAGGCATATACATGTGCATATAACACACATACCACCACACCCTGTTACACACACACACACACACACACACACACACACACACACACACAATAATAATAGTAATACTAATAATATAAAAAAATGTATCACTAATTGGCTTTAGCAACAAGCAGTTGCCAGCCTCCATGAAGGCAGTTTCAGTGGAGTCATAGGGTGGAAACTAGATTGGGCCTAGTTAAAGCTGGGGGTGCAGGTAAGAAAGTAGATGCTGCAATGCTATGTAAACTGAAGAAAATTGGTTTCTCAATGGTAGAAATAGGGCAATAGCTGGAGTGGGAATTTAGGGTTCAGGGAAGGGTTTTGTTTTTACTTGAGGTGGTGATTTGGAATATCTGTGTGTATTTAAATCTGAGGACGGGCCTGGAGATAAGATATTTTAAATTTATTTTTTAATTACTTATGTGTGTGTCAGGGAAATGCATGCCATGACACGTGTGGAGATCAGAGGACAACCTTGAGATGTCTGTGCTCCATCTTTCTTTGAAGGAGGGTCTCTTACCATTGCAAACCAACTGTCAAGACTGCAAAGAAACATCAGACTAGTTAGTTGGCCTGTTGAGTTTTGGATTATCATAACTCTGCCACCCATTGTCATAGGTATGTTGGGATCACAGATACATATGCCACTTTCCAACTAGGAAAGTGAACCTTGGTTGGCAGGCTTTTGCCATCAAGCACCTTTTGCTACTAAGCCATCTCCCCAGCTCCTGGAGAGAAGGTTTTAAAGGAAAAAAGGCAATGAGAATAATAGTCAGTGGAAATCTTTGTAAATTTAGGAAGGGATTAGATTATTGGCTAGATGGAGGGATTAGCTTTAGGTAGGGCTCACTTGGGGAGATGCCTCTTCCTTTGTCTTAGGTGGCAATGGAGAAAGGACCAGCATGGATTCAGTTGTGTTGTGAATGTTTGAAGATTGGAATGAAGAACTCCTTTTGAGAAAATTTCTTCTTTCCTAAGTAGAAGATAGGCTCACTTGCTGGCTGCAGGTGAGATCCTTTGTCAGAGAATAGGGAAAGGGGAGAAAGTCTGAAACAGCTGCTGTTTAAAAGGTCTCAGGGTAGTTAGCTTTTATAAGTGCTCAGTAAATATTTATTGGCCAAACAAATTGAATGACTGCATGGATACTACTAGTTATGTGAGAACTCTTTAAGGAAACCAAGATTTTGAAAGTAGTTGTTGGAGGATTGTGACTATGAACTTGTAATAATTATGGCTCTGTTTTGTTTTAGGGAATCGTATTTGGGGAAAAGACCTGAAGGGTATACAGCTATGCCATGTAGCCTGGTCTGCAGATAGTAAAATATTACTTTTTGGAATGACAAATGGAGAAATACACATTTATGATAATCAAGGAAATTTTATAGTAAGTGTGTATTCATTATTCCATTTATATAATTGTATGTAATTATTTTGTATATCATTTGTATATGTACACACTTACTTATGATGGTTCATGCAATCAGTCTTCAGTACATTTTAAAGTTATCTAAAAGTTTTTAAAAATCAAGTCTTAGTTTTTTAAAAGACAAATTAGTATTAAGAGTATAGCTTTGAGTTCTGCTTTCCTGAAGCTGTATGGGGCAAGATGACTGTGCATTGAAGCAGATGGAGAATCAGTAGAATGTGTCCTCCATGCTTGAAGCCAAGATTTACATGTAGATATTAAAGATTTCTTGTTTTTTTTTTTTTTTTTTTTTTTTTTTTTCCCCAAGGTAGGGTCTCACTCTAACTCAGGTGGACCTGGAATTCACTCTAGTCTCAGGGTGGCCTTGAACTCATGGTGATCCTCCTACTCTGTCTCCCAAGTGCTGGGATTAAAGGTGTGTGCCACCATGCCCGGCCTAAAGATTTTTTAAAAAGATTTTATTTTTATTCATTTATTAGAGTCAGAGAGAGAGAGAGAGAGAGAGAGGGAGAGAAAATGGGTGCGCCAGAGCCTCCAGCTACTGCAAACAAACTTCAGACGCATGTGCCACCATGTGCATCTGGCTTACGTGGGACCTGGAGAATTGAACCTGGGTCCTTAGGCTTCGCAGGCATATGCCTTAACCACTAAGCCATCTCTCCAGCCCTTAAAGATATTTTTGTAGCAAAAAAAGACAATGTCTAGAATCAAGGTGAAATAGAGTAGGCTCAGGTGGCATGATTACAATTCTGGTTTTGAGAGATATAGCCATGATGGATTTCTGATTTGTTGATGGGACAGTTCTGTTTGTAGCAAGGATTAGGATATTTTGTAATCTATTTGCTGGTGGAAGTAAAATTGCTAGATTTTTGTTTCTTTGGTTTTGGAGACATGGTCTTGCTACATAGCCCAGACTGTCTTCGAACAGGCATGCCCCACCATAGCTGGCAATTGCCAGTTATTTTCAAAGTACTTGCATATGCCTGTTGTCGTTTGAGTCTCATTAAAACCCTGTCTGTGAGTGTAGTTTTAGGTGAAATATTTATATGAGCTGAAGAGAAACTAGAGTAGGCAAGTGTAGTTTTATTTTACTTTATTTTATTTTTTGAGACTAGGTTGATATATTGCTCATACTGTCTTTGAACTGGCTGTGTGGTCTGACTAGCCTCAAACATGATGTCTTCTTGCCTCAGCTTCCAGAGTACTAGGATGGATGGCAAGCATGCATTACCACACTCAGATCTGTGAAAGTAGTTTTAGTTTTTAAAAGTGTTTGCTTCTGCGTGTATATGAATATTCCCATGTGTGTGGGCATGCATACATGCACATGTGCACAAAGGATTAAGGTTGATGTTGGATGTCCTCCTTGATTGTTCTCTATTTTATTACTGAGATGGTCTCTCACTTGAACCCAGAGCTTGCTGATATAGCTCAGCTAGTCTAGGTAGCCAACTTGTCCCAGGGAGTCCCAATTTCATTTTCCCAAGTGTGGGATTACGGATAGGACACCATGCCTGCCCGGCTGAACTCTGTCCTCATACTTGCACAGCAAGCATTTTATCTATTGACTCATCTTCCAAGCCCTGTAAGTGTGGTTTGGTTTTAATTTAATTTATTTATTTGCACATGTAATGGCGGCAGGGTCTCTAGCAGAGCACATCTCATTTTATGTGGGTGTTGGGGATCAAACCTGGGCCAGTGGGGCTTTGCAAGTCTGCCTTTAAGTGCTGGGTCATCTCCCCAGGCTTCTGTAAGTATGTTTTTAATCCTCATTTTACATGTGGAAAAAATAGAGAGGTAAGGGATGGCCTTGTCCAAGGTTGATAAACTGGTATGTGGTGAAGTTTGACAATTACAGCCAGATGTTTAAATCTTCATTTTTGGTGTTCTTCATATTGGTCTGTTTAAAAGTGTAATTATTAAACCCAACCTAATTTACTCTCTGTAGATGAAAATGAAACTGAATTGTTTAGTGAATGTCACTGGAGCAATCAGCATTGCTGGGATTCATTGGTACCATGGCACAGAAGGCTATGTGGAACCCGATTGCCCCTGCCTTGCCATTTGCTTTGACAATGGGAGATGCCAAATAATGAGACATGAGAATGACCAAAGTAAGAAATCCTTGCTTTTTTTTGGTGGGTGAGTGTGTGTGTATGTATGAGTGTGCACATATGCATGTGTGCCATGCACATGTGTGATGATCAAAAGACAACCTCGGGTACTGATCCTCACCTTCTACTTTGTTTAAGGTAGTATCTCTTGTTGTTCACCTCTGGTTCTGTAAGGAATTTTGCTCTACTCGCCATAGGAGGGCTGGGATTACAGATTCTCACCACTGTGTCTGCCCTTATGTGGGTTTGGGGAATATGAACTCAGGTCATTATGCTTGGTCATAACATTTCCCTATTACCCCTCTTTGCTTTTTATTTTTAATTATTTTTATTATTATGAACTTTACAGTATGAGCATACTACATATTGGTCCTATTTCCATTGGTTATACTCCAGGCTAAGTATGTTACCAAAGGTGCTACATTTTTTTTCTTTCCTTTTTGTTTGTTCTGACTAGACCCAGTCTTGATTGACACTGGCATGAATGCAGTAAGTATTCAGTGGAATCACATTGGCAGTGTGTTAGCAGTGGCAGGATCCCAGAAAGAAGTCACTCAGGATAAAGATGTCAACATTGTTCAGTTTTACACTCCATTTGGTGAGGTAAATATATGATGTCTTCTTCCCATTTAAAGAAAGATCAGAGGTAACTAGGGGAAAAAGAACAAGGAAAACGTAAGTTTGGTACATTTTCTTTTAGAGGTCTATAAGTAACATCTTGAGATACCAAGTATGTCTCTATAATGTTGTATAATAAAAGTCTTCATTATATTTTAACCTAGAATTTGTTATTTAATCTTTACATTTAGAAACCCAGAAATTTGACATAAGAAAGCATTATAGAATATCGGTTTAGAATAATTCCTTTGTGATGCTAATAAACACATGCCTCTCTTGACTTTTTTTCCTTTAAGGTTTTTTTTTTTTTTTTTTTTAAATTTAAACCGGGTGTGGTGGCGCATGCCTTTAATCCCAGCACTTGGGAGGCAGAGGTAGGAGTATCACAGAGATTTCGAGGCCACCCTGAGACTACATAGTGAATTCCAGGTCAGCCTGAGCTAGAGTGAGACCCTACCTCAAAAAAAAAAAAAAAAAAAAAAAAAAAGGGCTGGAGAGATGGCTTAGCGGTTAAGGTACCTGCCTCCTAAGCCTAAGAACATTGGTTCCAGTCTCCAGCAGTTCCAATTTCCAGGTCCTACATTTAGCCAGATGCAATGCTGCACTTGACCACGAGGGGATGCACGCATCTGGATTTCATTCGCAGCAGCTGACTACTGGCATGTCCATCTCTATCTGTCTTCCTCTGTCTTCCTCTCCCTCTCTCTCTGTCTCCCTCTGTCTCTCTCTCAAAAAAAAAAAGAATTTCATTTATTTATTTATTGGAGAGAGAATGAGAGAATGAGAAAGATGTGCCAAGGCCTCCAGCCACTGCAAATGAACTCCAGATACATATGCTACCTTGTGCATCTGGCTTATGTAGGTACTGGGGAATCAAACCTGGATCCTTAAGCTTCACAGGTAAGCACCATTACTGCTAAGCCACCTCTCCAGCCCAACAACTGGCTTTTGAGTCATTTTAAGTGTTGTATACTTATTTCAAGTTCAATTTTCTTATATATATAATTTATTTTTAATTGGAGAGAGAGAAAGAGGCAGAGAGAGAGAGAGAAAGAGAGGGACACAATGGGCGCACCAGGGCCTCCAGCCACTGCAAACTAACTCCAGATGCATGCACCTCCTTGTGCATCTGGCTTACGTGGGTCCTGGGGAATCAAATGGGGATCCTTTGGCTTTGTAGGCAAGCACCTTAACCGCTAAACTATCTCTCTAGCCCAAATATATACATATATATTTATTTATTTTTTTGGTTTTTTGAGGTAGAATCTCACTCTGGCCCAGGCTGACCTGGAATTAACTATATAGTCTCAGGGTGGCCTCGAACTCATGGCGATCCTCCTACCTCTGCCTCCCAGGTGCTAGGATTAAAGGCGTGCACCACCACGCCCGGCCAAATATTTTTTTAAAAAGATAGAAAATTGGGGCTGGGGAGATGGCTTAGCAATTAAGGCATTTGCCTGCAAAGCCTGCAAAGCCAAGGACCCAGGTTCAAGTCCCCAAGACCCACATAAGCCAAATGAACAAGGTGGCACATGCATTTAGAATTCTTTTGCAGTGGCTAAAGGCCCTGACACACCATTTTCTCTCTATCTCTCTCTATATATATCTGCCTCTTTCTTTCTCACTCTCAAATAAAACGAATTAATTAAAAAAATAAAAAAAATATTTATTTGACAAAGAAAGAAGGAGAGAGGGAAAAAAAGAAGGAGAAAGAGAAAGTATGGGTGCGCCACGGCCTCTTGCTACTGCATGTGAACTCCAGACACATGTGCCATTCTATGCATCTGGCTTTACATGCATACAGGGGAATTGAACCCATGACATCAGGCTTTGCAAACAAGCGCCTTTAACTGCTGAACCATCTCTCCAGCCCAATTTTCTGGTTTTTAATGTGGTACTTTAAGTGTCCTTGGATATTAAGCATATATTTAGCTGCCCTCCCACCAAACTTCTAAGAATTTTAATTTATTGCCAAGAGATAATTATTTTAAGTAAATATGTTGTAATAATTAGTCTTAAGTGACATTACACATACTGTCAGCATTGTTTCCATACATACAAGGATTATCATTCTCAATGGTATTAATAAATTGAAGTTTTAGAGAGACTTTCCTGAAGTTGCATTGGAACACTCAAGAAGATGCATATACTGTAAATTTAAAGAATTTAGAAAATGAGCTAATAACTGTGCTTAATTTTATTTTGTAATTATCTTATTTTCTAACTCTTTACTATATATTCTTCCCTGTGGATACTCTGTTTTTATGTTGTTTAATTTTTAATTTTTTTTTTTTTTTTTGGTTTTTGAGGTAGGGTCTCACTCTAGCTCAGGCTGACCTGGAATTCACTATGTAGTCTCAGGGTAGCTTCAGACTCTCAGCAGTCCTCCTACCTCTGCTTCCTGAGTGCTGGGATTAAAGACGTGTGCCACCATGCCTGGCTAAAATATTTTTATTTATTTGCAAGGAGAGGGAGAGACAGAGAGACAGTAGGCCTCTCAGGGCCTCTTGCCACTGAAAACGAACTCCAGATGTATGCACCATGTTGTGCATCTGGCTTTATGTGGGTACTGGGGACCTGAACCTAGGCATTCAGGCCTTTAACCACTGAACCATTTCTCCAGTTCAGTTGTTTCATTTTTGAGGCAGGATTGGGATCCCTCTATCCCAGGCTGACCTGGAACTCACTTAGTAGCTTTTATTCATTCAATTCTCTTAATTCAGCCTCTCAAGTGCTATGATTAAAGGCATGAATGACCATGCCTGGCTTCCTATTAGTTTACCATAGACTGCAATAATACATATTTTGACTGTAAAAAACCTATATCTACTGTTTTAATATTAATATTTTAATATATTTTGATCATTTCTATAGGATGAAAATAGTGTCATCTAATTTTTTGATTCAGTACTACAAAGTTACCCAGTGAAATGAGCCATAGTGAAGAGATGCAGTTGTACGTTGTCAGCGGATGGTGTTTCTGATAGGTGTAAAAGCTCATAAAAAAGTAAAACAGAGTTTTCAAGGTTCCCAGTAATTAAAAATCCGAGTCTAAACTCTGTGTAGAGTCCCCTCTATATTTCACACGGTTATTGGCTCACAGATTTGGAGGCTGATAAGTCCTATTTCTGGTGATGGTCTTCTTGAAGAAAGAGATAAGAGGGTACTCAATGTACCCTTTCATAATGAATTAAAAGTACCACCTTTAAATAGTTAAAATGGCAGTTAAAATTCAGTATCAATCTTGGAGGGGACAGACCTTTAAAACATATTAAATTTGATTTCAGAGTGTATCTGCTTAAGAACAAGGGATACCAGTGCAATTAATTGACAGTCTTGGGGATTTATATTGCCATGTCAAAAACTGGATTAAAAATGCTTGTGTTTAAGCCTGGCGTAGTGGCACATACTTTTTTTTAAAATAATTATTTTTTTTTATTGACAACTTCTATACTTACATACAAAAAGTGCAGGATATTTCCCTCCCCTTCCCCCATTCCCCTTTAGAACTCCAATCTTCATCATATCCCCTCTCTCTCTCCATTAGTCTGTCTTTTAATTTGATGTCATCATCTTTTACTTCTATTATGAGGGTCTTGCGAAGGTATTGCTAGGCACTGCAAGGTCATGGATATCGAGGCCAATTTCTGTCTGGGCAGTTGCATTGTAAGGAGTCATACCCTTCCTTTGGTTCTTCCATTCTATCTGCCCCCTCTTCCGCAATGGGCCCTGAGCCTTGGAGGGTGTGACAGAGATGTTTCAGTGCTGGGCACTCCTCCATCCCTTGTTCTCAGCACTATGTTGCCTTTTGGGTCATCCCAGTGGTCATCGCCATCTGAAAAGAGAAGCTTCTCTAACCAGAAGTGAGAGTAGCATTAATATGTGAATATGAACATTAAGTGTAGTGCTTTCAGGGCAGCTTGGTGGGAATAAAATATACATTTAGTCAGACAAGAGCAGGCTGTATACCCCTAAGGCTCATGACCTCCCCTGCCATAGACTTTTGCTTAGGTTTTTTCAGTACCAGGTATGTATTCCCTCCCGTAGAGAGGGCCTTCAGTCCAATTATGAAGCAGTTGGTTACCCCAAGAGTAGACATGCCACTATTGCACCCGTTCAGTCATTGGGCCTGTATGGCCAAACTTGAATATTCAGTGTCCACTGTTTTCACTGCTGATGACTTCTGTCTCCCATAAGGCTGCATGCAGTGCAGCTTTTTCCAGCTTTCAGTTGGCTGTTCTACAAGGAGAAGGGTTTCTGCTCCTTACCAGCTTGCTTTCTCAGTGACCTTGCCTCTCAGGCAAGAGGTGTCTTCAGCAATAGGGTCTTACTATCTGTTTCTCAAGGGAAACCAAGGGCTTTGGCAAAAGCCTTTAATGTTTTGGAGGCTACCAGGACCTCCTTGGCCAACAACTCACTGGAAGGTATCCCATCCCAGGCACTGAAAATTTTCTAGTAACAGTCTACAGCTTCTAGATGTAGCACATACTTTTAATCCCAGACTTGGGAGACAGAGGTAGGAGGATTGTGTGAGTTTGAGGCCACCCTAAGACTACATTGTGAATTTCAGGTCATCCTGGGCTACCTTGAAAAAAAACAAAAACAAAAAAAAAAAAAAAAAAAAAAAAAAAAAGTTTGTATTTAAGGCTACATTAAAAGAAAATGCTTGTATTTACTCATTTACTTAGTTATCAATTCCTTATATATGAAGCTATCAACTTATGTGTACAATATATTTATTTACTTAATGCATAACTATTGAATATCTGCTTTCCAAGTAATCTCTTAAGTGATAGGAAAATAAATGTGACTATGAGGAAGTTAGTCATTGAAGGAACTGGGAGCCAAAGTATGTGGACCCCCAGAGAGAGGAAGAAGACAAGATCATTGAGGAAGCATTGTTTGAGTTGTACTTGAAGGTTGAAGAAGAGTATTCCAGGACAAGGAGCAGTCAGAGTAAGGGACAGTGGGGAGAGCAGAAGTTCAGGAATAAGAGCTAGCAGCATATGGGGTAAGGTTTGGTGGTTCAGAAACTCCTTCATGAGTCAGCACATATGTGTTGTGAGGCTTCAGGCAAACAAGTGTTGGGGTCCCCCCCAAGGCCAGCTCAGGAGGGACGATAGGGTCTCTGCCGAATTGGGGTGAGCAGCGCGGAGTCACGACACAGACTCCGGGAGTTGGGTGAAAGTGGGAGCGAGAGGGCTGACTTTCAATAGATCGCAGCGAGGGAGCTGCTCTGCTACGTACGAAACCCCGACCCAGAAGCAAACAAGGTCATTTTGGACCAGATGAGAAAAATGCATTACATGCTGTGCTAAAGACTATATGGGGACTGACTGATGTTGAAGAATTGTTAGACTTTTTTTTTTGGGTTTTTCAAGGTAGGGTCTCACTCTGGCCCAGGCTGACCTGGAATTAACTATGTAGTCTCAGGGTGGCCTTGAACTCACGGCAATCCTCCTACCTTTGCCTCCCAAGTGCTGGTATTAAAGGCGTGCGCCACCACGCCCAGCTTGTTAGACTTTTTCAAAGAATTCAAAGAATTTTTCAAAGTAGAGAAGAGTATGATTAGATTTTTGTTCCAAAAAGATAATTGTGACAGCAGAGTACAGTGAATCTTGGGAGGGTGGGAATGAGAAAGCAGGTAAGAATTGAAGACTCTTCCCAATGAGAAAGATGCAGTTGTGGATTTCAGAAAGGAACAAAATCAATGGGATTAGGTGACTAGGTGGTTGTGAAAGAAGAAACAGAAAGGTGAAATGTCAGGATTGAGTTTTAATATATCATTGATTCTAAAAAGTAGAATTTTTACAGCTGTAAAATTGGGATGCATCTTGAAATCAAAGTTGTCACATTTTTAATAGAGTGTCTTTCATAGTTATGCATAAAAGGAAAGATCTCAATTTATGCTGTCATATAGTTGATGAAATTTGATATCAAGTTTTTGAGTATAGTTTGTAAATTTCTCCTATTATATGTTTTTCTTTATAAGAAAAAGAAAAACAGTTTTAAAAGATCAATAATGTTCCATAAAATAGTTTTCAAACCACTTTTGATCTTGATATGAGGTGTTTGGTGGTAACTTGTTGTATTACTTTAGATTAAATTTTAAATGTAATTTTTCCCAGAATCTAGGTACTTTGAAAGTTCCTGGAAAGCACATGTGTGCAATATCTTGGGAAGGAGGTGGACTGAAAATTGCACTAGCTGTTGACTGCTATATATATTTTGCAAATATTCGACCTGATTATAAGGTATTAAGAGCCATTATAAAATAAAGTTTTTTTCCTAAACAAAGACTTGTTATAGTCATAGATTTTAAAAAAGAAAGTAGGAGAAAGGGGGCTTTTGTGCAGGAAGACCTTAAAACTAGTAAATATCAAACTTTTCTAGAACACTTGTGAAGTTATTAAAATAACTCTAGGAGTCAGGTCACAGCAGGAAACAGATGGCCCACTCACGGGAGTAACTGAAGGCTTGTTACAGAGGTATGGGTAGGGGTAAAGGGATAGCAAATCAGAGAGAGCAAGCATCCAGACCTAGCAAACACAAGATGTCCATCACCAGCCCTGGATTCAAGGGGCAAGTAAGGGACTAATGTTGTTGGAACCTGGGAGAACCAGGGCTGTTCCAGGGCCACTAGCTGCCTGGTGGGGAGGGATTGAGGGTGCCTGCTAGTGGTCAGACCCAACAGAAGCCACATAGGAAAGCAGTAGTGCATGTGATTGGCACCCTTGGAAATCACCCTCCAGGCTTAGAGCAAGTGGAGAAGGGCAGAGAAGAGATCAGAGGAGGAAAGTTAAGAATAAGCAACACCATATTTTACTTTATGGACAACAGACGATGCCCATATGACATCACACAATTACATTTTAAACTCAATATTTGATTCAAATGAGCTCTGAAATATGAGGCAGATCTGATGTACTATTTGTTATGAAAAGTCTGTGGAGGCTAGGCATAGTGATAATGCCTATAATCCTTGCTACCAGAAGGTGAAGGCAGGAGGATCCTGCATTTAAGGGCATCCTGGGCTGTGTAGTAAGACCATATCTCAAAAAACCAAGGGCTGGGAATGTAATTTAGTGGTAGAAAGCATGAAAAGGCCCTGGGTTTGGTCTCTACCACTACAAAAGAGGGGAAAAAAAGTATGTATTTCTTTTTTTTTTTTATGCAAGAGAGTGAGAGAGAGGGAAGGGGGGGAGAGAAAAAAATTAGTGTGCCAGGGCCTCCGACTACTGTAAAAGAACTCCAGATGTTTGTGCCATCTAGTGTGCATGTGTCACCTTCCACACTTGTGTCACCTTGCATCTGGCTTACATGGGATCAGGAGAGTCAAACATGGTTCCTTAGGGTCCACAGACAAGCACCTTAATTGCTAAGCCATCTCTTCAGACCTCTATTTAATTCTTAAATGACAAAACACCTTGGAGAAATGGCTAATTCTAGGACAAGGGCAGGTAAAATCCAACATAAGCATAGAACATCTTGCAGTGTAGGCAGTAAGGAAGTACCCTGATGAGAAAGGATGAGAGTATATCCGTGAAACATGGCAGATAACTGGGAAGAGCTCCCAGTGGTCAAATAAATGATGTAATATTTTATTTTTACCCAAATCATAAGTGTCTGTGAGTAAATACAGCTACACATAAGTTCTTTAGGAAAGCAAACAGATGGAAGAGCAGAAACAGACTTTCGTTATAGAAATGTTCTAACTTCCATACTGCCCTCTTCAGGATATGGAATGGAGTCTCCCATCTTCCTAGTTTAGAGAGGGAAAAAGAAGGTAGCTTTTCAGTGGAGAATCCTGGCAAGAACCAAATTGTCTTAGAAACCAGAATGTCAGAAACATTATCAGTGATGTTGTGTGATGACCATGGACCTTCATTATGACATAAGGAGAAGAACGTTTCACTTCTGTGTCCTTATATAAGAGCCCAATACTCTCATCTAAACATGAGAAAAATCATCAGACAAACGTAAATTTATGGGCACCTTCCCAACTACCTAATTTGTACTCTTCTCTGCCAAGGTCATCAAAACCGGACTAAGAAACCAGCACAGTTCAAAGAGTCTAGGACATGACAGTGGAACATGACGTAACTCCAGTGAGATTCTGGGATAGAGAAAGGACGTTAGGGAAAGGTTAATAAGATCCAAATAAAGTGTGGAGTTTAATTAATTGACATAAAATTAATAGTGATGTTGGTGTCTTAGTTGTGACATTGTGCTATGATAATGCATGATATTAACAATAGGGTAAGATGGTTAGAGTAGTATTTGGGAACTATATCTTTACAGCTTTTCTATAAATCTAAAATTTTTAAGGCCAAAGTTTATTTAGAAAGTAACATACCAGAAGCTTAGCATGGCTTGACTTTGAATAGTAAATACAAACAAAATGTTGGCAATGAGTATTGATATACTTAGTAACATAAATGTCCTGAGATGTTAAAGAGAAAGGAAAGTTAGAATGTATAAGTTTTAGGTCAGTGAACAATGTGATGTAGAGATAAATCCAAATAGTTACAGCTCAAGGTTTATATATGGCTATCCCTGAGATAAAGATGGAAGGGTCTGTATTATGCTTTTGTTGGTTTTAAATAAGCCATGTATGAGACTATAAAGAATTCTATGAAAAAAACGTGGAAAAGAAAAAGGCATAGTGCTTAGTTTTTGAATTTTGGCTTGAGGACCCTGAACTTAAACTTAAAAATTTTTTTTTTTTTTAATTTTTGGAGAGAGACACAGAAGAGAGACAGACAGAGAGGGAGAGGGAGACATAGAGAATGGGCGCGCCAGCAGTCTCTCAGCTGCTGTGAATGAAATCCAGATGTGTGTGCCCCCTTGTGGGCAAGTGCAGCATTGCACCCTTGTGTCACTTTGCATCTGGCTAAATGTGGGACCTGGAGACTGGAACTGGGTTCTTAGGCTTAGCAGGCAGGCACCTTAACCACTAAGCCATCTCTCCAGCCCCTGAACTTAAACTTTTGACAGTGATTGATCATCCTATCTCTACTCCCCCCAGTAGGTATTATTAATTATTAAAATTTTTCACCATTGAAGCTTAAACTTTATAAATCAAGGGAAGTTACATAAGGCCAAGTTTATTTTGCAGCATATTATTTGTTTTTAAAAAGTCTTTATTATTATGACTTTTGGATTTTTTTGTTAGTGAGAAAAAGGTGTTATATTGAAGGTTCAGTCCTATCATCTGTGTGAAGGAAATAGTTGTCAACATTGATCAAACTCCTACCTGTAATATTTCTAGAGTAAAGATAAAGTAGTGTGATATTTTCCCTCCCTGAGCTAAATACTCTTCCTTTTTCTTTCTTCCCTCGTCTTTACTTCTGTTCTTTCCTTTTACCCCTTCCTTTCTTCTTAGTGGGGCTATTGCTCAAACACTGTGGTTTATGCATATACCAGACCTGATCGTCCTGAGTACTGTGTTGTCTTTTGGGACACGAAAAACAACGAGAAGTATGTTAAATATGTGAAGAGTCTCATTTCTATTACCACCTGCGGTGATTTCTGCATTTTGGCTACAAAAGCTGATGACAGTCACTCTCAGGTTGGTACTTTTGATATCTTTACAGTTGGCAGAGTCTCAAGCATGGCCTGTACACTGGTAAGGACAGCAGAATATGGGCTCTTCTAACATGTCTGTCGACCTGTTTTTAAAAAACCTGTGAGACTCCAATCTGTATTTCCTGATTCTTTTTTCTTAGCATCCAATCAATCATTGACAGATGTTAACTGGTTCTGTAGTGAAGCTTTTGTCTATGAAATGTATTTAAAATATCACAGTCTGGGGCTGAGGAGATGGCTCAGTAAACAGGAGCACTTGCCAAGCAAGCATGAGAACCCGAGTTCAATCCCTAGCACCCATATAAAAGGGTGGACCTAAGCTGGCTATGGTGGCACACGCCTTTAAAGGAAGCAGAGATAGGAGGATTGCCATGAGTTTGATGCCACCCTGAGACTACATAATGGATTCCAGGTCAGCCTGGGCTAGAATGAGACTCTATCTCAAAAACCAAACCAAACCAAACCAAACCAAACCAGACCAGACCAGACCAAACCAACAAAACAAAACAGTGGATCTGGTCCAACAGTAAGTCCAGTTCTGATGAGGGGCAGAGACAGGAGGATCATGGGGGCTAACTAGTCAGTCAGTCTAACTGAAAAATGATGAGCTCCAGGTTCAGTGAGAGACTGTCTCAAAGAAATAAGCAGAAAGAAGAGCAATAGAGGAGAATACCTGTTGCCTTCCTGTCATCCACATGTACATGTGCATAAAACACATACATGCACATTAAAAATACCATAATCAGCTGGGCGTGGTGATGTACACCTTTCATTCCAGCACCTGGGAGGCAAAGGTAGCATCATTGAGTTCAAAGCAGCCTGAGACCACATAGTGAATTCCAGGTCAACCTGGCTAGAGTGAAACCCTACCTCGAAAAACCTAAAAACAAACAAACAAAAAACACAATCCTTTCCAAGTCAAAATTCCACAAGCAAAACATGAGTATCCAGATATCCAGTAGAAATACTGAGGAAATTGTAAAAGTTTGGGTAGTCTTTGACATTGAAAAATCTATTCTCATTTATAGTCATGTTGCTTTAAAAACCATCATCTTATATCATAAAATAAAAAATATATAAATAATGTTTTTTAAAGTATGTTAACAATTTAAGTATTTGCAGAGGTAGGCAAGTATTTCAAAATAGGACTACCAACATCTTTGGCCGTGTTATAGTTAAAAATATAGTTTTTGGTTAAAGGGGGCTGTTAAAAGCACCATTTCACTTTGGACTCTCCCAAATGCACTCAAACATAGACAGACACAAGCCAATAGGTACTAGAAAAGGAGATGAAGTGGCAACAAAGTTCTGGAGGTTGGAAAGGGAGTGGGTTAGAGGTAATTCCATAAGCCAGTCGTGGAAGGATGTCTAGAGGCATCTGATTACAGAATACTGAAGAAGCCTTAGACTTGAGGGTGCTGAGTGGAGAAAGAACCAAAAATACAAACAATTTAGGAGTACTGGAGATGACACAGGAAAGAAAAAAAACAACACAAAGATACACCAAGAAGCAGATTCCTCAGTCTCCTTCCCTAGCTCTTCATATAGCCTTCATGCCATCTATTAAGACAGGGTTAGTTCCCAGAGACCATGGAAAGGACCTTCTGTAGGGAAGGGCACTGAGCATAGCTCAAACTAGGCAGTTTTACAAAAAGTTTACTAGTTAGTGTTACCACCAGGCCCTACTCACTCCCTTCCACTTCTGCTCTTTTCCTGCTTGGTTCTCAGAACAGTGATAGCCAGTCTTTCAGCTTGATATAGCAGTTTGAGAGTGTCTTCTCTAGAAAATCTGATCAGCTTAGGAGAAAAAGACCTCTGAGCTATGCTGGTTTTGAGTCCCCAAGAAAAGAGTCTTGCCCGATCAGATCACTTCTCAGTAAGACCACAGTTCATTGCAGCCCTTTAATGGATAAGTAGGTTCCAAATGGCTTTACCCACTCCTAAACATAGCAGACAGATAAGGAGTCTCCATATTTGGAGAAGCATCCAGTTTAGCAGACAGACACCAAACAAAAACAAATAGAAAGAACTTGCAGGAAGCAGAAACAGGGCAGGAAGGACTTGAAGGACACCATCATCTCTCAGGAAGTTTATCACTGACTGGAGGCAGTTAAGAGGTTTCCATCCATAAAATAAGAAAGGAATACTGTAGAAAAGGAAGTTGTTGGAAATTTCAAATATGTTAGCTACAATAAATTTGGCATAATGGTTAAGTAGTAAAGTGAAGGAAAACACTTATAAAGACAAAGAAATGGAAAGTACTGATAAAACAAACTGGCCCTGGAAATTTAACATTTGAATACTTGAACTAAAAAAATGAATAGGTAAAATAGAGGGGTAAATCTGGGGAAAAAAAAACAACAACAAAAAAAAAACTAAGCAAATTCCCAGAGCTTCTAGATTGCAAGCAACTAGCTCAAGTGCATAAAAGTACTTCTACATCAAGACAAAACAGTGAAAATTTTAGAACACTAGGGATTAAGAAAAAAATCCTACAGCCTTTCCAATAGGAAAAGCAGATTTCACAGACAAGAAGTCATAATAGCACTCCACTTGTCAACAGCAGTACTTTGGAGAATTGTATTCAAAATTCTGAAGTAAAATTATTTCCCATCTAGAATTAAATGTAAGAATGGAGTACAGATTTTTTTTTTTTTCTAATGTAAGGTCGCCAAAAATTTTCTTCCCAAGCTTTCCTATCCTTAGAGAGTTATTTCAGGGTAGAATCCACTAACATGAGGAGGACACTGTCCCCCATGGTGAAGCTTGTGCTGCTGAATGCCTTGCTTGGCTGGGAAGAGCATTACTGGTAAAGTGATGTGATTGCCAACAGCTGACATTGAAGAAGCTCTTAACTGACGGTGTAGCACACAAATCCAACCTTAAATTTCTGATTGGCAAAATTATGTTAAAAGCAGGAAGATGGGAGGATGGGAGTGTGCTTATGTGTGGCAGGGGGTGGGAAAGGGGATGGAAAAAGCTAAGTGCTTATCTTTCTGGAAAGCAATAGGTACACCATTGGATTGAAATGAAAAGCTGAGGGCAGGATTGTCACAAGTTCAAAGCCAGACAGGGCTTCATAGTCTCTGAGTTATATTGTGAGACCCTAACCACCCAAACAAAACAAAAACCATGTTACTTAGATTTGTGGAGATAAATAGTAGAAGGATGAGTTAAAAGGAGTAGGAAGAGTAAGTCCTTTAGATTTATTTGATTCTTGAAATTTATAACATGCATAATGATTAACATGAAAGATTAAAAATAATTTATTTGTATTATTTTCAGGCAATAAGCTTATTTTAAGTAGCACAATGTAAAATATTTTGTCATTTAGTTTATATTTATGTAATTAACTAAACAAGTTTTAGTTGAGATGCCAGAAACCAACAAAGAGTATGTATATAGCACACAAAGAATTGTTTGATTTGAAATTTTAAGTAGAATAGTACAACATTCAGTAAATACTAGTAAAAATGAAATTATTAATTTAGAACAATGTGATATAAAGTATACATTATACTTGGTTCTTTTCCTAATATTAGTCATTGATTTGTACATAACCCTTTTTTCCTCAATTAATTGAGTTTTTCTGAATTTCTTACACCATTTCTATATTGCTTCAAAGGAGGAGAATGAAATGGAGACATTTGGTGCAACGGTAACAAATTGCATTAACTCTTAATATGTTGCTGGATAGAGGGTAAAAATGAATTTTAATGTTACAGTGATTAGTAAGTTCAGAAGTATAAAGTAGCCAGTGTTTTTATGTTTTTTAAGTATTCTCCCAAAATCATAGTGTTCCATACTAAGAAACCAGCCTTAGTTTAATTTGAATTAATTTAATGCTGTAGATGATCTTGTTATGTCTGTTATGCTTTATACCTGTTTGTCAATTATTCCCCAGTTAGTAATACTTGAAAAAGATGAGCATGACATATAAAGTGTATTTCCTCACAAGCAAGCTTTCTGATACTCTGTTTTTTTTTTTTTTTAATTTGTTTACAGTTCGTGTTAGTTCTTTGCAATTCAATTGGCACACCCTTGGATCCCAAATACATTGATATTGGTAAGGAAATGTTAATATTTGTGTCCTTTCCAATTAGGTATTGTTTGTAACACTAACAAGATGAGACTTGGAGCATTCAGAGTGATATGGCTGTAGAGGTAACACTAATTAGAAAAACTTCACAGTGGTACCAATTAGAATCATATTCTCTAAAATAAGGCCAGCCATACTTTATGGTTGCTAGTAGTACCAGCTGATATCTGTTCTCATGACAGAATTATCAGTGCTTCATTTCATTTTCAAAAGCATCCTTCAATAAATTATAAGGTTATTGTGTCTAAATTCCATAACATTTTAATAACTGCCATATTGCCATCATTTCTCTACATGAGAAAATAACTAGACAGAAATTGGCATGCAATGTAATTACTAGTATGTAATAAGTAGCATTATAGAAAGAATTTTGCTCTTAAATCACTTTTATTATTAATAAACTGCTTGTAAATACCTCTCTTTCATAAAAACACTTTAGCTGCTTGTAATGTGAGTTTGCCTATTCCAGAGTTTCCTAATGAAGCCAGTCTATTAATAGGGACAACCTTAAAGAATCTGCCCGTTCTGCTTTTAGAAGACATTTGCTTTTTAGTTTTATCCTTCCCTTTATCCAATAGATATGAAAAATAATGCTAAAAAGTTTTGAGTCTTAGTCTAAGAAGTTTGTTAAAAATGTAACAAATATTTTATTCTATTTCATTTTAACTTCTTATAGTAAGTCTTACAAAGTGTACAATACTATATTGGAAATAATATGATAAAAACAATTCAGTCTGAAAAATTGAAAATCCATTGAATTATTTTCTGACCCCATGAACTAGTCATTTATTTTTTCCAGATTATACTTTTTACTTTTTATAATCAAGTGTTAATGTCACCTTCTAAATATTTGCATTTTGCTGAGGTCTTGGGTGTTACAACCAGATATGAGAAATATGGTTTGGCGTCAAAGCCTATACTCAGTATTTAGGGCTTTTGTAACTCACATACTTTGATATACTGAAATATTTTAACTTCATGTCTTACATTCATTGTTACATGGGTATGTTGATATATTTATATACATATATATGCATATTTATACACACACTTCTATAAATAGGAAAGTTTCATGTTAAAAGTATTAACTTCTAATATCACACACTTATCAGCTGCAAGTCTTTTTAAAGAAGTATTACATTCTTGGTGTTTGGGAGATGTCTCAGCTGACAAAGAGCTTGCTATGCAAGCATGAGGACCTAAGTTTTGGTCTCTCATGCACATGTAAATGCTGGATGGATGCCTGTAATCTCAGCCCTCCAGAGGCAGGGACAGGGGATCTCTACCTAACTAGACTAGCAAAATCAGTGAGCTTTGGGCTCAAGTGAGAGAGCCTGTCTCATAAATTAAGGTGGAGAATGATTGAGCTATATGCCCAATATCAACCTTTGGGCTTTTTATGCACACATGCACCTGCTCACACACACATGAACACCCATACATGCATGTGCATGCACACACACACACACACACACACACACACACATATACACACACTATATTCTTTTATCTAAGGTGTAAGTTCTGTCAATGTTCAGATTACATTTTTCTTTAAATATGAACATTTTTAATATAGAACCATATGATTGTAGTTAGCCTCAAAGTAATTTTTATACCAGATGGAGTATTTTTTATAATAAAGCTAAATATAAATTATTCCTTTTCATAGAATGGCAAGTAATTGAGGCATGGTTATTTGTCTTTTTAAGTCTCAAACCTTTTTTGTTAATCCTTGCATGCTGAAATTTGAACAGACAGTTTTTGTGTTGGTCTGTAGCAAACAACTGCCAAAGACTCAGCATTTTTGTTTCTTACAAAGTTCTCACGTCAGATTTCCATGATGACAGGAGACTGCAAGTGGGACAGCTACTATTCTAGAGGATTTTTGTTTGGTCAGCAATCTGTGTAGAAACTTTTTGAAAGAACTTTGTATTTTACTATAGAGCACAGCCTGTGGAGCTCTGTGTACTGTACTTAGCACAAGAAATTAGGACAGTTTCTTTGGATGCTCTTGTGTGAACCCTTCACAGTACCTTTGGGGTACTGCTATCATGGTATTTCTTATCTTGCACTGGGATTACTATATTCCTTGTCTGATTTTCCCACTAGACTTTGAATTTCTTTAAGACATGTGTAGTTAATTTCTTTGTCTGCAGTACCTAACAGTGTGCTTGGCCCATAAAAAATGTTTCTTGTATATTTGTTTCTTATTTTGTAATTTGAAAGTGACTATTTAGCAAACTACCAAATAGATCCTGTTTTGGATATTATACCAGTCATTGAGAGAAACAAGAAATTGTGACATTTATAGCCAGGTGTGGTGGCACACACCTTTAGTCCCAGCACTCAGGAGGCAGAGGTAGGAAGATGGCCATGAATTTGAGGCCACCCTGAGACTACACAGTGAATTCCAGGCCAGCCTGAGCTAGAGTGAGACCCTACCTCGAAAACCAAAACAAAACAAACAAAACAAACAAACAAACAAAAAAAAACCCCAAGAAATTGTGAGATTTATTATAGGGTGACTAAGTAACTAAGATATAGTTAATCTGTTGAGCCATGACTTTGTGCTTCCTTGCTGTGTACCAGTATTACGCAGGGTGCTGGGATAAGTGGATCTTGGTACATAAGGATGTCAGTGACATCTTTTTCCTTGGAGAAGGTTGCATATGAGCTGTTGTGAGGAAGAAGTATTTCTTTCTGTGGTATTTTAAGGAGAGAGGATAGCATTCACAGAAGATGGAGGCATAGAATGTGGCCAGAGAGCATAATGTTGCCTGTTCAGCATTTGATAGGAGCACACAGGCAGCTTTCTAACCATGGCTTCTAACATGTGTGCTAAGTTTTCCATATATTCTAGAGAAAGTTAATTTGATGGAAACATTTTGTGAGGTTTCAACTTACCAGCTCTTTAAAGTGCTAAGACATGAATAAGTAGGGAAGTGGGAGAATGTTACACATGCAGGCATTTATTTCAGGCCTCAGCATTAAAATATTATAAGCAGATTATCCCTAAATGTTAATTCCTAAATTGTTTAATTTTTTTTAACAATCTGGGTTAGCAATAACTACTACATATTAGTGATAAGGTTTAGTTGGTGAAAGCATCACTATTTTCTTAAAAATTTTTTCCAATAATCTTTCTGTGTATTTTGACTTTTTTCTTTTTAAAAATATTTTATTATTTATTTTATATTTATTTTTATTTATTTATTTATTTTGATTTCAAGGTAGGGTCTCACTGTAGTTCAGGTTGACCTGGAATTCACTCTGTAGTCTCAGGGTGGCCTCGAACTCACAGTGATCATCCTACTTCTGCCTCCCGAGTGCTGGGATTAAAGGCATGTGCCACCATGCCCAGCTTTATTATTTATTTATTTATTTGAGAGAGGCAGATAGAGATAGAAAGAATGAGAGAATGGGCGTGCCAGGACCTCCAACCACTGCAAACGAACTCCAGATGCATGAGCCACCTTGTGCATCTGGCTTACGTGGGTACTGGGGAATTGAATCACGGTCCTTTGACTTTGCAGGCAAGCGCCTTAACTGCTAAAACATTTCTCCAGCCCCTTATTTAGAATATTTTCTTTCCAGATACTAAATGGTTGCAAAAGGCATGAAGTGTTTTCATCAGGATAGTTAAACAAAATTCCTATCTCTTAAAATTTGATCTTTGCTTTCTTAGAAGCTTAGTTGGGGTAGAATGAATCTTTTTTTTTTTTTTTTGGTTTTTCTATGTAGGGTCTCACTGTAGCTCAGGCTGACCTGGAATTCACTATGTAGTCTCAGGGTGGCCTTGAACTCATGGTGATCCTCCTACCTCTGTCTCCCAAGTGCTGGGATTAAAGGCGTGCGCCACCACACCTGGCTAGAATGAATCTTTTAAAACATTCTATCAGGGTTGGGAATATAGCTCACTTGGTAGAGGTTTTAGCATGCACAAAGCCCTGTGTTCAACCCTCAGCATTGCATAAAGCCAGGAATGGTGGCACATGCCTGTAAGAGTATCAAAAGTATAAAATCATCCTTGGCTATATAGAAAGTTCCAGGCCAACCTAGAATACACTAGACCCTCTAGGTTGAGGAGATGGCTCAGTGATTAAAGGTGTTTGTTTGCAAGCCGGTAGGCCCTTAGTTTGATCTCCCAGCACCTTCATAACAAAGGCTGGATTCAAAGTGGTGCATGTATCTGTAATCTTAGTGAACCTTTGACAGTGGGAGGCAGAGTGATCTAGGAACTTGCAAGCCAGCTAGATTGTCACACAGTAGCCAAAACCACAAGAGAGACCCTTTCTCAAAAAGAAGGTAGAAGGAGGAACAAACTCCTCAAGTTTGTCATCTGACTCCCACATGCAAAGTAGCACAGGCATGTCCCCACATCATACACATCCACATACACTTAAAAAGATCGATCAGGGCTGGAAAGATGGCTCATTGCTTAAGGTGTTTGCCTGTGAAGCCTAAGGATCCAGGTTTGATTCTCCAGTACCCATGTAAGCCAGGTGCACTGGGTGATATATGTGTCTGGAGTTTGTTTTCAGTGACTGGAGGCCCTGGCATGCCCATTCTCTTCTCTCTCTCTTTCTCTCTCTCTGTCTCTCTCAAATGAATAAACAAAATAAAATTTAAAAAAATATTTAAAATGTTGGAAAAAAGATCTATCAAAACTTACATGATGGCATTATATACCTATGTGAATTTACTGAAAGTACTAGTATGTTAGTTTACAATGTGTTTTGAATATATTTGTATTGTTTTGAGCATTGTCTAGAGAACTTTATATGAGTATAATATAAAAACTATGTAGAAAATAAGAAAGTAAGAACAATAATGACCACTGTGCCCACTGCGTCCTCACTTTTAGTAAGGGTTCATCTGCATCAGCCTAAAGTACAAATAATAACCGTTTCATGCTTCCTCATCTTTAATGAGGGTCTGTTCTGTGTCAGCAGTGAAGAAGGGCAGGTTCAGGAGCTAAGATGACTGGATTCGTGTCAAGCTCCACCACTACAGGACATAGGCAAATTATAACTATTTTCTTCCTCTGTTAAATGTGAAGAATAATAACTGCTTTATATTATAGTTGTGAGTTAATATCTCTAATGTGCTTAGAAGAGCTCCCTAGCACATATTTAAAGCAGATCAATATTGGCTTTCTTAAAATAACACATTTCTTCTTTATTTTAAAAAATATTTATTTATTTGTATATATATGTGTAACTAGCAGGGGGTGGAGGAGGAAGAGGAGGCATGTCAGGGTCTCTTGCCACTATGACTGGATGCCAGATGTCACTTTTTGCATTCAGCTTTACTTGGATGCTGGGAAATTGAAACCAAGCCTTGTAAATAAGTGCCTTTAACCTGTGGGCCATTTCCCCAGTCTAATATTGGCTTTTAAAAAAATGAGATATGGTCATATTTAGTATGTAAGCAACACATGTTGGTACTATCCATTCCCTCCTCCCTGACCCTTTTCTGAAGAGGCCTTCTCCATTGGGGATGCAGGTAAACCCCATGGGGATTGTGGTTCATGCATTATAGGTGGGAGAGGCAATGTCTCTGTAAAAAATGTCCCAACTTTCTGCCCCCTCTTCCGCAAAATTCCCTGAGCCATGCTGGGAGCATTTTAAGTCTACTTCAGTGATGGGCACTTAGGAGCCTCTGGATCTCTGGTTTGGTAGGTGTTGCGTGTCCTCAGCATCTATCTTCATCACCCTTGTGCTGATATCAGATTCACTAAGAAAGCAGCACTCTTGCTCATTTCCCCAATTCCTCTGTGGTTTCAACTGGGGCCAGGGTGGAGTGTATTGGGTCATTTATCTCCTCAGGTCCAGCTCCCATCTGAAAAAGAGAAGCAGATTCTCCAATGGGATAACCATTATTAATTTAGAGAGAATTTAAAGGGTGTGGACTCTCTTATAGCCCAAGGTTAATGGGAGCTTGACAATGGAAAGCAGAATCATTATCTGGGGCTGGAGAAATGGCTTAGTGGTTAAGGTGTTTGCCTGCGAAGCCAAAGGATCCTAGTTTGATTCTCCAAGACCCACATAAGCCAGATGCACAAGGAGCGCATGCATCTAGAGTTAATATGCAGTGGCTAGAGGCCCTGGCATGCCCATTCGCTCTCTGTCTCTCTTCTCTTTCTCTCTCTCTGATTGCAAATAAATAAATAAAATTAAAAAAAGAATCATTATCTGGATATGATTCTGACTTCTTTCCCAGTTTCAGATATGGTTTCCTTTCCACTGAGCAGAACTGCTAGCCAATCCAAGACCAGTTGGTTACTGACCATGGCTGTGTGCCACTATTGCACTTGTGTGAGCATCATGTCAGGTTGGTTGCTTCTGAGTAGCTTAGACTTTGAGTTGCTTAGACAGATGTTGGCCACATTCCCCCAGTAGTTCATGTAGCACCTTCCAGCCATAGATGGGATAATTGTCTGGGGATTCCAACCAGGTCTCTCCATGGTCTGTGCCAACAGTGTATGTTGTCTTCAGCAGTAGGGTCTTGCTGTTAAGCTCTGGTGGGTAATAAGCGCTCTGATAGAAGTCTATCTTACTTGTTTTGGGAGATCTAGTAGGTCTCTCTGATCAACAGCTTATTGTGGATATAAACCACATCCTGGTCCAGGGAATTATAGGCCAGTGCCAAAGGAAAAGAAAAAAGAAAAAGACAGAGAAAAAAGAGAAACAGGAGAAATTTGAGGTTACATTTTGTTTCACCTCTCCAGGGCCCTTCAATTCAGGTGCTCCCCCTAAGGTCCTCTTGAGGGTTCCACCTTTTAGTCTGACTTCCAGGATATATGATTCTATGGTACCAGTTCACTTTGGGTTCAGTTTTGTGTCCCCCCTTCTTCCTCTTCCCCCAAGCCCTACCCTAGCTATTGTCTAAGCCTAGAGATGCTGTTTAGGTATGTCAGCCACTTGGGCTGATCCAGGTTAGGAACTACAGATGAGTGAGACTATGGGACAGTTGTCTTTCTGTGTTGTGTGAGTTCACTTAGAATGATCTGTTCCAAGTTCTGGAGTTCTTAGGGTTGAATTTTTCTTATTTTTACACTGCCTTGGGATCCTCTGCCTTTGTAATGAAGGCATATAGGGCTATGAATTTTCCCCTTATGACTGTATTTTCACTGTGTCCAATAAGTTTTGGCAGGTTGTGTTTTGATTATTCATTTCTAGGAATTTTACAACTTCTTTTTTGATTTCTTCCACAACCCATTCATTGTTTAAAAGTGTGTTTTATAGTCTGCAGGAGCTGGTAGAGTTCTTGATGTGTGTCTCTTGTTGTTCATTTCTAGCTTTAAAGCATTGTGATCTGACCTGATGTGGGAAGTTACTTCAAATTTCCTGACTTTATGAAGGCATGATTTATGATCTAATATATGGTCAATTTTGGAGAAGGTTCCCTGGGCTGCTGAGAAGAATCTGTATTCTGTAGAGTTGGGGTGGAGAGTTCTCTAGATATCCACTAGGTATAGTTGATCTATGATGTTGTTGAGTTCTATTATTTCCCTGTTTATTTTCTGCTTGGATGATCTGTCAATAGGATAATGGAGTATCAAAGTCTGTGAATATGATGGTATTGGTGTTTATTTCTGTTTGATTGTCAAGTAGATTTTATTTTATAAATAGTGGTGACCTGTGCTTGACACATATATATTTATGATTGTGATGTGCTCATGTTGGATCATTCCCTTGATGAGTAAGAAGTGGCCTTCTTTGTCTTTTTTGATTACTTTTCATTTGAAGTCTATTATCAGATATTAATATAGCAAGACCTACTTGCTTTTTATTTCCATTTGCTTGGAATATCATTTTCCAGCCTTTCACCTTGAGGAAGTGTTTATCTTTAGTGGTGAGGTGGATTTCTTGAAGACAGCAGATAGAAGGGTCCAGTTTTTGGATCCATCCTGATAACCTGTGTCTTTTGATGGATAAGTTAAGACCATTAATATTTAAGGTTATTATTGTGAGGTTTGAATTAATTCCTGCTATGATGAGGTGTTTTATGGGGTTTGGTGCTTTCTTGTGTTTTGTACTATTTTGAGCTTGGTCTATTTTGGTTATTGTGATCTTCTTGTTGGCCCTTGAGATTGGCTGTTTGACTGTTCTGTGTGGAGTATTCCCTCAGGAATTCTTTGTAAGTTTGGCTTTGTGTTCATATAGTCATAGACTTGACTTTTTTCATGGAAAGTTTTTCTTTCACCATCTGCTGTGAGGGATACTTTTGCTGGGTGTACTAGCTTGGGTTGGAAGCCATAGTTTTTTAGACCTTCTGGCTTTCAAGCCATGAGAAAGTGTTTCTAATGGGACTTTGTATGTTTGAATTGTCTTCCTCTTTTTTTTTTTTTTTTTCTTGAGAGAGAGACAGAGAGAGACTTGAAGACAGAGAATTTGTGCCAGTAGCCTTTCAGCTGCTATGAGAAATCAGATGTGCGCCCCCTTGTGGTTGGATGCTGCATTGCACCCTTGTGTCACTTTGCATCTGGCTAAACGTGGGACCTGGAGATTGGAACTGGCGTTCTTAAAGGCAGTCGCCTTTGTAAGCCATTCTCTCTTGCTGCTTTTAACACTCTTTCTTTGTTTTCATTGTTAAGAGTTTTAACTATTATATCTCCTGGAGACCTTCTTCTTTAGTCCTGTCTGTTTGGTTTTCTATGAGCTTCTTGTATGTGGATAGGTCTCTGCTTTGAGAGATTCAGGAAATTTTTTTCAATAATTTTGTTGAATATAGTCTCTATGCCTCTGGCCTTGATTTCCTCTCCTTCTGGTATACCCATGATCTGGGTGTTTGGTCATTTTAGGGTGTCCCACAGTTCCGTCATATTCTGTTTACTTGATTTGTTAAACTCAGCAAAGTTTTCACACTCCTGCTCCTGATCAGTTTCTTGTCTCTTGTCTTCCAGATCAGAGGTTCTGTCTTCCACATGAGTAACTCTGTTGGTGAAGGTTTCTACAGATGTTTTTATAATTTCTATTTGATTTTTGTTTTCTTCTGTGTTATTTTGCACCATGTCCATCTCTTTTTTGAGGTATGATTTCAATTCAAGTTCTGGTTTTCTTGAAGCTTCCTGGAGTTCATTGTTGCATTTGATCAAGTCTTCATTAAGCTTAATCATTGGTTGTTGAGGTCTTCCATTTCTTGGCTTACCTTCAATTTATTCATATCTCTTTGGAGGGTTTTAATGTTTTCTTCAATCATAGTAAGCCTACTGTTAAAAGCTGAATGCTCTAGGAGATGATTCTGTTTAATTTCATTGATAAAACTGTTGGTTCTTTGATGGTTTGCTTCCAGTTCAGCAATTTTTAATTTTTTTATCAGGGTCTCATTGGTTTTCATTTTGGGAATAAATTTGTTTTAATTTCTCTGATTTCATTTGAGGCTTTCATTGTAGGACTAGGCATCCTTGGTGGAGATTTCTCAGTTTTCTGACTTTTGTTGGCTTTTTTGCATTGTTGTCTACCCATTTTAGGAAGACTATTTATTTTATTGGGGAGGAAGCAAGTTTTTGTTCTTTGGTCAATGCATCCTCTGACTGAGGTGAACAGGGATGTTGGTACCCAGTGGCCAGTCAGGATGCCAGAGCAAAAGGCCTGATTTCACAGCTCACACAGGGACCAGGCCTCCTCAATGAAGGCACAACGGTACCTACCAGGACCAGGGGACTGGGAGAAGCCAGGGAACAGGGATCTGGCCTACTTACTCCATGCCATGCCCTCCAGCACACAGACCAGGGTCAGGAAGCTTGGACCAGGGAACTGGGAGGAACCAGAATTTTAAATCTGGCCTACTCACCTTCCAGCTGGATAATGACACTTCCTTTATCCAGGTGGTTACAGATCTAAATTACATACTGTAATAAACCACTAAATATATTTAACATTTTATTTTCAAATTTGAGAGAGAGGGATTCTGATGCAGAGAGAGACCCAATCAATTCATAGAGTGATTTCATATTGCTAGAGAGACATTCAATCCAATTTTCAGAGTTGGGCAGTTTTTAAGGTCTTCCAGCCACTGCTAAACTCCCAGACCTCTGAGATTTAAGATTATTTCTTATCTATGAGTCCTGTAAAATCAAACAAATTATATACTTTTAATGTACAAAGGCATAGAAGAAACATTTTCCACTTGTATAAGGCATAAGAGGGAGAGACTAGAACAATGTAAACTCAACAGCCATCAAGCAAGCATCAAACTTTTGTAGTTTTTAAGTTTATTTTTATAAGTGTTGGCAGTTTCATTATTTTAGTAGATTTTGAACTTCCAGCTGATGCTTAAAGAGCAAAAAATTTATCTAATGTCAACAGTGTGTCTTGCAATTTAGCAAGAAATATGATTCTTATTTTGAATCAAACATCTTTAGGTTCTTTTTTTAAAGTAGTTGGTTTATTGAGTAAAAAATGGCTTTGCCAGCCTATCGGTGGTTAAAATTATGCATCTGCCAAAGTCTGCATCTTAGCAGTTGGCTCTTGGCACTCCATGTAATTCCAAACAGAAGCATCCAGCATTTTTGCAGTTTTAAAACTAGTATGTCCATACAAACATAGTACAAATTTTAAAAACATTTTAAAATAAATCTTAACATCAAAGTGCAGGGCTTTACCAGATGGCTCTTTCCAAAAAAGTTTTGTCCAACTATCATAGTTTTCCTCAGGCATCAGAAGCCATTGTTTTAATGTGATTCAGTTGGACCATCTGGATGCAGATTGTGAGGTGGGAGGCAGAGACAGGAGAATTTTCTGCAAGTTAAAACCAGTCTTAAAAACAGTAATTTGAAAATTGAATAAGAATCTAGAGCAAAAATTCAAAAAAGCTAAGAGCTGAATCAACTCCAATATCTTTAGCTGAATGGATCAGTCCATTACAAATTTAACACTGATCAAAATCTCACAGCCTGAAAATGACACAATGCAGCCAGTTAAAATGGTCAAACTATGAACAGATCATTGTCAATAGTCACCCAATCACAGAAAGATCCTCATTGCAGTCTTGTTTTCACTCATCTGTGGTCCATAACCCAAATCTGCCCAAGTTGCTTTCATACCTATTTAGCATCTTGAAAACTGGACAATAAGAAGGGTGGGACAGGAAGGGAGAGTACAGAATGTGTCTTTAGTTGCACAAAAACTGGACCTAAATGAAATGTTACCAAAAAAAAGTTCTAAAAACCATAATCCACATGGATCAAATTAATCATACCAGCACAGGGCCCCAGCTGAAACCAATAGAGTAGCAGACAGAAATTAGGTCACTGAGACAGAACTTCCAGTGATCACAACACAGAAAAAGGCTGAAGGAGATAAACACAGACAGATCCAGGGAAGTTCCATAATATCCAGAACACACTGGCTCCCAAGACCTCATCACTGAAGTATAACTCAAATGATAGAAGCCACAGCTAAATTCCACAAGGGGCAAAGAATTTTAGAACCACAGGCATTTTGCCTTATCCTTTGATTGGAATTTTAAATAACCATCACTCCTCCCCAGCCACAATGCAATGACCTGTCATTCCCCATTGATGAGGGTCCCAGACAATAGGGAGGGTGGGAGGGGGAGGATAATAGAGTGGGGGGTAAATATGGGGAATGTAAAATTAGAATAATATAAATAAATAAATAAATTTTAAAAATCCTATATCCTGAGAGACAGGCTAAAAGGATGAACCTTCAGCAGGCCCTTGGAGGGAGCACCTGAACCACAGGGTGCTGGAGAGGATATCGTGCAGACTAACCTTAATTTTCTCCTGTTTCTCTCTCTCCCTCTTCTCTCTTTTATATTACCAATCTTTTTCTTCCTTCTTCCTTGGTGCTGACCTGTAACTCTCAGTAACAGCATGTGGCTAACTTCCACAATGAGCTGTTGATCAGAGAGACCTACAGTAAGGTTTCCAAAAAGAAGACAGATTTCTGTCAGAGTTCTTGATGACCCACCAAAGGTTAATGGTAAGACCCTACTGCTGAAGATACCATATGTTATTGGGATGGAACATGGAGTGGTCTGGCTGGAATTTGGAAGACAGTCAGTCCCCAGACAGTTAGCTTGTCTGGTGCCAGAAGGTGCTACATGAGTGACTGGGAGAAAGTGACCGACATCTGTCCAAGCAACTCGTAGTCTAAGCTACTCAGCAGTGAACAACCTAATGTGATGTTCAAACAAGTACAATAGTGGCACACAACCATGGTGGGTAACCAACTGCTCTTGATTTGGCTAACAGATCCACTCAGTGGAATGGAACTCATAGCTGGAACTGGGAAATAAGTCAAAACCATGTCCAAGAAATGAGCCCATTCTCCAATATCAAGCTCCCACAATCATGGGCTCTAAGAAGGCCTACACATATAAAATTCTCTCTAAAATAATAATGGTTATCCCATTTATTTGGTGCTGACTTTTCTCTCTGTTGGAGAATTTGCTTCTCTTTTTCAGATGGATGCCAAACCTGAGGGGAGGATCAGCCTATTGCACCTCACCAGGGCCTCAGCTGAAACCATAGAGTAACTGGGGAAATGGGCAAGAGTACAGCTTTCTTGGTGAACTTGGTACCAGCACAAGGTTGAAGGAGATAGACACAGAGAACACTCAGCTCCTACTAAACCAAATATCTAGAGACACAGAGGCTCCCAAGACCTCATCACTGAAGTAGACTTAATACAAACCCAACATGGCTCAGGGAAATTCACAGAAGAGGGGGCAGAAAGATTGTTAGAGCTACAAGTTGGGACATTATGCAGAGAGACATTGCCTCTTCCCCATAACTGATGGATACCTCCACAATGCACGACCCACATTCTCCAATGTGGAGGGTCCCTTTGGAGGGGGGAGGAGAGGGAGGAGGCTATCGAAGGTACCAGCATGAATGTATTCACATGAGCATAACTAATAAAACAAATAAATTAAAAAAAAAGAATCTAGAGCAAGAAACCCTGCCTCAAATGAGGTGGACAGGCAAGGATCAACTGGAAAATTGTCATATGACTGCCACACACCTGCTATGGCATGCACACTTCCCCCCTAAAATTAATAAAAAAATAAAATTCAGAGCTAACTCCATGAGTGTTACTTACAATTGTGGTTAAGCATTGTTGGGGAAAATGTTTATGTGCTTAAAAAGAATTATATTTTAGGAGAAAGCAATACAGGTTCGTGAACTTAGATCTTCCTGAGACCGCAGTAGTTACCAGCATCAGTGTATTCATTGTGTGTTACTAAATATTTATTTAGGGTTTTGTAAAGGGAGTAAAGGAGTGCACAGCCTGGCTGTCTTGAGCACTCACTGGAGGCTGAGCTGCCAGTTGTCAAGCCTGGCTTTTGTCCCCAGAATAGGTGCTGTGCGCCCTCTGGAGGTCGTTACTAGTATATATTTTTGAACAGGAAAAATGTAGTAAAAAACTGAATTATTATTATTATTATGATACTGAATTAGTTAGCATATGAGAATTCTTGAATTTGAATTTCCAATTTGTTAATCTACTCAATTAACATATTCTGCCATACTATTTTCTAATTCTTTAGTTTCTAAGGCTCTTATTTGAGCTGTGGTAGAGCTCCATAAATGATTGTGTCTGTTAACACTGTTCTTTTATTGCTTGGCATTGCATTACAAATAGAAAATGTTATATAGTTTTATTATTCATGATAGTAAACAGTGACTAAAATGACATTTATGGAGGAGTACATTTGCTTTTATAAATTTTGTGTGGATATATGTATTTAATTTTGTATTTAGTGTTTTGTAACTTTGAGTTACTTTGTTGTTTGTGTTATTTGGCATGTGAAAGACAGATGAAGTCAAGAAAAAGGACAAATGTTTAAATCAAGCTGTAATCAATAGGAGAGGAGGAAGAGGTTGGATTTACTTATCCATTCATCTGTTGATGAACATCTGAGTTGTTTCTATTTGTTGGCTATCACTAATAATGTCATTATCTACTTGTTTGTATATGAATATGTGTTTTAGTTTCTTTTGGGTACACATATAGGAGTGGAATTGCTTGATAATAAAGTAATTATTTTGAGCAACTGCCAGACATTTTTTTCAATGTGGAATTTACATTTTCACTATTTCACTATATCCCTGCCAACTCTTGTTATTGTTTGACTTTTTAAACTTCTAGCTATCCTTGTGGGTGTAAAGTGGTATCATTGTGGTTTTGATTTTCTTGGTGGCCATCTTTTCATGGTTATTTGTATGTTATCACTGGAGAAATGTAATTGGGATAGTTGTCTTATTATTGAATCAATAAGAGTTACTTATTTAGTGGATATAATTCCTTACCAGGTACATGTTTTGTAAATATTTCTTTCATTTTGTGTATTGCTTTTTCATTTCTGCAACGGTATAATTTAAAGCACAATTGTTTAATTTAATGATTTCCAATTTATGTATTTTTGGTTATATTTTTGGTGTCATAGCTAAACCAAGGTCTTAAAGATTTAGTCCCATTTTTTTGTTTTTCGGTAGTGGGGTATGTAATGTCCTGTCACAGGCTAGGCAAATACTGTAACACTGAGCAACAATTCTAGCCCTTATTTTTATGGCTAACTCTTGATCTATTTCATTCTAAGGTTCATTTTAATTAATGTTTTTGTAGAGTCCTAAGAACTTTTGATTCATTTCTGATTTGTGAGATTGTGGGTCTGTTATCTTTACAGTGAGTTGACTCAGTGATACTGAAGTTCTCCTAAGCACATTCTGTGCAATTTTATAACTTAATTGTCTTAATGTTCTTTTTAATAGTGCCATTATTTGTGGCAATGACCAAAACCCATGTGATAGCAGCTTCGAAGGAAGCATTTTATACCTGGCAGTATCGTGTGGCAAAGAAACTCACTGCATTGGAAATTAACCAGATCACACGTTCTCGAAAAGAAGGCAGAGAAAGGTATTTATTTTAATATTTTTTAATGTATAATTTTATTATTGACAACTTCAGACCATACCTAAAGACAATAAACCATGATAATTTCCTCCCCTCCCCCACTTCCCCTTCATGACTCTACTCTCCATCATCTCCCCTCCCTCTCTCCATGAGTCTCTCTGTTATTTTGATGTCATCGTCTTTTTATCTTATTATGAGGGTCCTGTGAAGGTATTGCTAGGCACTGTGGGGTCATGGATATTGAGGCCAATTTCTGTCTGGACAGTTGCATTATAAGGAGTCATACCCTTCCTTTGGCTCTTACATTCTTTCTGCCACCTCTTCCGCAATGGACCCTGAGGCTTAGAGGGTATGATAGAGATGTTTCAGTGTTAGATACTCCTCCACTTCTTCTCTGCATTATGTTGCCTTTGGGGTCATCCCAGTGGTCACCGCCATCTGAAAAGAGACACTTCTGTAACCAAAAGTAAGATAGCATTAATATATGAATATGAACATTAAGTGTAGTGCTTACTGGGAAGTTTGGTGAGCATAATTTCTGCATTTAACCAGACAACAGCAGGCTTTATACCCCTAAGGCTTATGACTCCCCTGTGATAGGCTTTTGCTTAGGTTTTCAGTACCAGGCATGTATTCCCTCCTATAGTGTAGGCCTCCAGTGCAATTAAAGGGCAATTGGTTTTCCCTAGAGCAGACAGGCCACTATCGTGCCCACATTTGGCCTGGCTGGCCAAACTTGAGGCTTCTAGTGTCCACTGTTTTCACCACTGCTGACTTCTGACTCCCATTGGGCTGTATGCAGTACAGCTTTTTTCAGCTTTCAGTTGGCTGGTCTACAGGGAGGAGGTTTTCAGCTAAGCCCCAGCTTGATTTCTCAGTGACCTTGGTGCTCAGGCATGTGAAGTCTTCAGCAATAGGGTCTTACCGTCTGTTCCTGTTGGAAAGCCAAGGGCCTTGGCAATAGTCTGTAATGTTTTGGAGGCAACAGGGACCTCCCTGGCCAACCACTCACTGGAAGGTATCCCATTTCTGGCACTGAAAATTTTCCACTATCAATCTATGGCTTCTGGATGCGCCATTATCCAGAAAAATAGGCTTTCATATGTCTTATTCACAATATCTTGAAGTTTGATTGACCCTCTCCCCCACCCTTCTTTTACTCAATCTCTTCCCTTGGCCTCACTTAGGCCATTCCCCTCCCTGTAATCTGTTCTTCATATATATATCCATCACCTTAAGCCTTTCCCTTTCTTCCCTCCCTTATATCCTTTTTCTAGCTCACTGGCCTCTGCTACTGATTTTTGGTTTCAGCTCACAAACAGGTCTATACATTTGTAGCTAGGATCCACATATGAGAGAGAACACTCTGGGCCTGGGTTCCATCACTTAGTATAATCCTTACCAGATCCATCCATATCTTTGCAAATTTCATTTTTATTTACTGCTGAATAGAACTCTATTGTGTAAATGTACAACATCTTTACTATCCATTCATCTGTTGAGGGACATCTAGGCTGGTTCCATTTCCTAGCTATTGTGAATAGAGCAGCAATAAACATGGTTGTGCAAGTATCTTTAAGGTAGTGAGAAGATCCATTAGGACATATGCCTAGGAGTGCTATAGCTGGATCATATGGTAAATCTATTTTTTAGCTGTCTCAAGAACCTCCACACTGATTTCCACAAAGGCTGTACCAGACTACATTCCCACCAGTAGTGTAGAAGTGTTCCTCTTTTTCCATATCCTTGCCAACTTTTCTTGTCATTTGTTTTCTTGATGATAGCCATTCTGACAGGAATGAGATGGAATTTCAAAGTAGTTTTTAATTTGCATTTCCCTGGTGGCTAAGGATGTAGAACACTTTTTTAGATGTTTGTATGCCACCTGTATTTCTTCCTTTGAGAACTCTCTTTAGTTCCATAACCCCCCCCCCTTTTTTTAAGACAGGGTCTTGCTCTAGCCCGGGCTGACCTGGAATTCACTATGTAGTCTCAGGGTGGCCTTGAACTCATGGCAATCATCCTACCTCTGCCTTCAGAGTGCTGGGATTAAAGGCATGAGCCACCATGCCCAGCTCATTGCCCATTTTTTAATTGTTTTTTTTTGATTTTTTATTATTCTCTTTTTTGAGTTCTTTGTATATTCTGGATATCAATCCTCTGTCAGATGTATAGCTGGCAAAGATTTTCTCCCATTCTGTAGGTTGTCTCTTTGCTTTATTCACAGTGTCCTTTGCTGTACAAAAGCTTTGTAATTTCATGAGATCCCAGTGGTTGATTAGTGGTTTTATTTCCTGAGCAATTGGGGTTATATTCAGAAAGTCATCGCCTTTGCCAGTATGTTGAAGGGCTTCCCCTACTTTGTCCTCTAGCCATTTCAGAATTTCAGGTCTGATATTAAAGTCCCTGATCCATTTGGACTTGATTCTTGTGCAGGGGGAAAGACAAGGATCTATTTTCATCCTTCTATATCTAAATATCCAGTTTTGCAAGCACCACTTACAAAGAGGCTGACTTTTCTCCAATGAATATTTTTAGCATTTTTGTCAAAAATCAGATGGCTGTGGCTGTCTGGATT
Source organism: Orientallactaga sibirica (assembly GCA_036365145.1). NCBI lineage: Eukaryota > Metazoa > Chordata > Mammalia > Rodentia > Dipodidae > Orientallactaga > Orientallactaga sibirica. The sequence goes on from JAEOAD010000015.1 coordinate 11,184,264, forward strand.
AACATCTGGGTCCTCTATTTTGTTCCATTGATATATGTGTCTGTCTTTGTGCCAGTAGTAGGCTGTTTTTGTTACTATGAATTTGTAATACAGCTTAAAATTGGTATGATGATGCCACAAGCCTTACTTATGTTGCTCAAAATTGTTTTGGGTATTCGAGATTTTTTGTGCTTCAAAATGAATTTTAGCATTATTTTTTCTATTTCTGTGAAGAATGCCATTGGAATTTTAATGGGGATTGCATTAAATGTATAGATTGCTTTTGTTAAGATTGACATTTTCCCAATATTGATTCTTCCAATCCAAGAACATGGCATGTCTTTCCATCTCCTAGTGTCTTCTGCAATTTCTTGCTTGAGTGTTTTAAAGTTCTCATTGTAGAGATGCTTCACTTCCTTGGTTAAGTTTATTCCAGGGTACTTTATTTATTTATTTACTTTTTTGAGGCAATTGTGAATGGGAGAGATTCCCTGACTTCATCCTCTGCTGTGGGTCCTCGCTATTCCCGGGGGTCGTTGGCCACTGACGTCCCGGGCGCACGAGAAGTTGGGGGGAAGCAGGGTCTTGGAGCGGGCTAGTGCGATGGGCAATGAACCACCCAGGAGGCCATCTGATGGATAGCACGCTCTCATTTATTCAAAAGGGGAGTGGGTTTATAAACACTTGAGAAAGGTTGAGAAGGCACATACAGACTATAAGGTGATTGGATACATAGATTTATGGGTTGCTATCTAATTGGCTGCTGCTGAAAGGCAGAAGTCTCAAGGGAGAAGCTGCAGGGGAGATAACAGAAGTGGTGGGAAAAGTGACGTGACTTCAGCTACATATTGGATGGCTACAGCTGCAGGGGGACTGTTTATAAGCTATGTGACTTCAGCCACCTATTGGATGGCTACAGCTGAAGGGAGACTGTTTATAAGGGTCTCTTGGGCAGCTAGCCACAAGGTCAGGAACTGGGGCGGGGGGCAAAGCCTGACTGTGGAATGGTCAGGTGCTTTTGGGATGGGGGGAGGGCCCGCTGGTTCTGCCCACTCTGGGTGAAGATAGGGCACACTACAACCTTGAGGGCAGGGAGGACCAGCTCCTTCACCAGAGTGGGTTCCTGACGATAAGGCCAGCCTCAACCCCCACAGCCCAAGGTCCCTGGCCATGTCCAACAGCCCAGGCCAGTTTCCTCACAGTCCCAGCCCGTGTTTAGCAATGCCCAACACTCTGCATATTTGTTTTTAGTATATAGGGAAGCTACTGATTTCTGTGTGTTTATTTTGTATCCTGTTATGTTGATAAAAGTGTTTATCAGTTCTAACAGTTTGCTGGTAGAGTTTTTAGGGTCCTTTATGTATAGCATCATGTCATCTGCAAATAATGACAATTTGATCTCTTCCTTTCCAATTTGTATCCCTTTTATGAGTGTCTCTTGCCTTACTGCTATAGCTAAGACTTCCAGTACTATATTAAATAAAAGTGGGTACACTGGACACCCTTGTCTTGTTCCTGAATTTAGTGGAAAAGCTTCACGTTTTTCCCCATTTAGTATTATGTTGGCTGTAAGTTTGTCATAAATAACTTTTATTATGTTGAGATATGTTCCTTCTGTTCCCAGTTTCTATAGGACTTTTACCATGAATGGATGTTGAATTTTGTTGGATGCCTTTTCCGCGTCTATTAAGATGATCATGTGTTTTTGTCCTTCAGTCCATTTATATAGTGTATTACATTTATTGATTTGTGTATGTTGAATCTCTGGAATAAAGCCTACTTGGTTGGGGTGAATAATCTTTCTGATATATTCTTGTATTCTGTTTGCCAATATTTTGTTGAGAATTTTTGCATCTATGTTCATGAGGGAGATTGGTCTGTTATTCTTTTTCTTTTATTGGTTTCTCAAGGTAGGGTTTCACTCTATCCCAGGCTGACCTGGAACTCACTATGTAGTCTCAGGGTGGCCTCGAACTCACAGTGATCCTCCTACCTTTGCCTCCCAAGTGCTGGGTTTAAAGACATGTGCCACCATACCTGGCTTGTAATTTTCTCTTTTTAAAATTATTTGTAGTTGCAAGCATTATCTTTTATTTATTATTTATTTATTTTTTTGAGAGAGAGAGAGAGAGAGAGAGAGAGAGAGAGAGAGAAATAGGCAGATAGGGAGAGAGAATGGGTGCGCCAGGGCCTCTAGACACTGCAAATGAACTCCAGATGCATGTGCCCCTTTGTGCATATGGCTTACGTGGGTCCTGGGGCATTGAACCAGGGTTCTTAGGCTTTGTAGGCAAATGCCTTAACCACTAAGCTGTTTCCCTGGCCCATAATTTTCTTTTTTTGTTCCATCTTTGGTTTTGGTATTAGGATGATGCTGGCTTCATAGGAGTTTGGTAGAATTCCTTCCTTTTCTATTTTGTGGAAAAGTTTGAGAAGCAGTGGTGTTAGTTCTCCCATGAAGGTCTGGTGAAATTCACGAGTGAATCCATCTGGGCCTGGACTTTTTTTAGTTGGGAGACTTCAAAAAAAAAGTATACACACACACACACACACACACACACATATTTTATTTATTTTAATTTTACATTCATGTTGGTATCTTTGATAGCCTCCTCCCTGTCCTCCCCCCTCTGAAGGGACCCTCCTCATTGGGGAATGTGGGTTGTGCATTGTGGGGGTAGCCAACAGTTATGGGGAAGAGGCAATGTTTTTGTGCATTACGACCCAACTTGTGGCTCTAACACTTTTTCCGCCCCCTTTTCTGCGAATTTTAGTCAGGAGACTTTTTATAACTGCTTGAATCTCCATACTTATTATAGGCCTATTTTAAATGGTTTATCTCATTTTGATTTAATTTTGGTTGGTCATATGAAACAAGGAAATCATCCACTTCTTTCAGAGTTTCAAACTTAGAGGCATATATATTCTTAAAGTATGTCCTTATGATTTTCTGAATTTCTTTGGTATCTGTTGTAATGGTGCCCTTTTCATCTCTAATTTCATTAATTTTTGTTTCTTCTCTCTTCTGGTCAGATTTGCTAAGGGTTTATCAATTTGTTTACTCTTTCAAAGAACCAACTCTTTATTTCATTGATTCCTGGAGTTTTTTTTTTTTGGTTTCTAGTTCATTAATTTCTGCCCTAATCTTTATTATTTCTTCCCATCTACTGATTTTTGGTTTGCCTTGGTCTTCTTTTTTCCAAGCCCTTAAGGAAAGCATTAAATTGTTTACTTGTGAACTCTCTAATTTCTTGATGTAGGCACTTAGAGCTATAAACTGCCCTCTTAGCACTGCCTTCATTGTGTCCCAAAGGTTTTGGTATGTTGTAGTCTTATATAATCAATTGATTCTATGAATTTATTGATTTCCTTTTTGATTTATTTAATGACCTGTTCATCATTACATAGTGCACTGTTTAGTCTCCATGAATTTGTGTATGCTTTGTAGTTATTCTTGTTGCTGATTTGTAGTTCAATCCCATTGTGGTAAGGTATAGTACAAGGCATTATTTCAGTTTTACTTTATTTGTTAAGATTTGCTTTGTGTCCTAATATATGGTCTATTTTGGAGAATGTTCCATGTGCTGCTGAGCAAAATGTATATTCTGCAGCATTTGGATGGAATGTTCTGTAGATATCTGTTAGGTCCATATGTTCCATGACATCATTTAATTCAGATGTCTCTGTTTATTTTGTGCCAGGATGACCTGTCAATTGATGATAGTGGAGTATTGAAGTCATTTACTACAATTGTGTTCATTGTTATCTGTGACCTTAAGTCTAATACTGTTTGTTTGGTGAAATTAAGATCCCCCATGTTAGGTGCATATATGTTTAGGACTGTAATGTCCTCCAGTTGGAGTGTGAATAAGGTGTAGAAAATGGCCTTCTTTATCTTTCCTCACTAATGTTGGCTTGAAGTATATCCTGTCAGTTATTAGGATAGCAACCCCCGCTTGTTAACTAGGCCCATCTGCTTGATATACCATTTTCCATCCTTTTACCCTAAGACAGTGTCTATCTTTTATTGAGAGGTGAGTTTCCTGGAGGGAACAACAGCAAGATCCTGCTTTTTGATCCAGTCTGCAAGCCTGTGTCTTTTGGTTGAGGCATTGAGGCCATTGATATTAAGAGTTATTATTGAAAGGTATATATGTATTCTTGCCATTATTCTTGTTTTGTATTGCTTCCTGGTTTCCCTTTACTCTCTTGTTTTAAGTGTTATTTGAGTATGATTTATTTTTTCCTGTTACCTCATGTGTGTGCTTTGCTTTCTCTTCACGTTGAAGGATTCCTTTAAGTATTTTCTGTAGAGCTGGATTAGTTGTCATAAATTCCTTTAGCCCATTTTTGTTGTGGAATATCCTTATTTCTTTTTTTTTGTAAGTTTTTTTATTTGAGGGGTGGGGAGAGGCTGAGAGAGAATGGGCGTGCCAGAGCCTTTCATCTGCTGTGAATGAACTCCAGACACATGCGCCCCCTTGTGCACATGTGTGACATTGTCCGCTTGCATCATTTTTGCATCTGGGTATATGTAGTAGCTGGAGATTTGAACAAGCATCCTTAGGCTTCACAGGCAGGGACCTTAACTGCTAAGCCATCTTTCCAGCTGAATGTCCGTATTTCTCCTTCAGAACTTGGAATACATCATTCCAAGCCCTTCTGGCTTTTAAAATTTGTGTTGAGTAATCTGCTGTTATCCTGATGGGCTTGCCTTTATAGATGACTTGCTTTTTCTCTTTTAACTGCTTTCAATATATATATTCTTTGGTTTGTGTGTTTAGTAGTTTAATTATAACACAGTGAGGAGAGGTTCTTTCCAGGTTTTGTGTGTTTGGTGGTCTAAAACCTTCCTGTATCTGCATTGGCATTTCTTTCCCAATTTGGGGAAAATTTTCTTCTGTGATTTTGTTGAAAATGCCTACTATGCCTTTGGATTGAAATTCTTTTCCTTCTCCTATACCCTGAATTCTTTTTTTTTTTTTTTTGGAAAGAGACACAGAGGGAGAGGGAGAGGAAGACAGATAGAGAATGGGCGTGCCAGCCGCCTCTCAACTGCTGTGAATGAACTCCAGTTGCATGCGCCCCTTTGTGGGCAAGTGTAGCATTGCGCCCTTGCATCACTTTGCATCTGGCTAAACGTGGGACCTGGAGATTGGAACTGGCGTTCTTAGGCTTAGCAGGCAGGCGTCTTAACCTCTAAGCCATCTCTCCAGCCCCTATACCCTGAATTCTTATGTTTGATCTTTTCATTGTGTCCTGAATACCTTGAAATTTCCAATTATAGCTTTCTATAAGCTTGTCTTTCTCTTTGTTGGACTATATTAGATCTGCCACCTGGTCTTCTAGTTTAGATATTCTGTTCTCTCCTTCATTCTGTTGGTGTGACTTTCCACAGAGTTTTTATTTGACTAGCTATGTTTTTCAGTGCTAAAATTTCAGCCTGGTTTTTCTTCAGTGTTTCTATTTCTTTACACATGTCTTGTAATGATGTCCTTATTTCATTAAGCTGGTTTCCTGTGTTCTTTTGGAATTCCTTCAGGAGTTTGTTTTCTTCTTTGATTTCGTTGAGTATAGATAAACTTTTTTTCTTTTTTTTTAAATCTTTGTCAGGCATTTCATCTAAAATACTCTCACTGGGAGTCATTTCTGATGGATTTATAATTTTTGGTGGTGTTGCATTGTCTTGGTTCTTTGTGTTTCTTTTATTATAATATAGCAATTTTTGCATCCTGAGTTGATTTGATGCTTGGGTTTTCTAATTATTTGCTGTGCTCTTAGACTTGGAAATCCAACTTTATGAACCTTCTGAGTAGGAGTTTAAGGCGCCAAGTGTAGCTCTTGTACTGCAATCCAACAATAGAAGTAATCCTAGGTGTTGGGTTTGCCTTCTATTCAAATATTCTAGTGGGCTGGGTAGAGCAATTTACTTGCAAAATTCTAAAATTCAACTGAACATTATACACATTCAATAAAAACCAGCACAGAGTATGCAAGTGTGGGGATTGAAACAGATAACCTTATAAACCCAAAATCTCTTAAGGGAGTATGTTGCTGTACACCCTTAATCCTGTCAGCTGTGAGGTTGATATTTCTGTTTATTTTTATTTATTTATTTATTTGAGAGCAACAGACAGAGAGAGAAAGAGACAGAGAGAGAGAGGGAGGGAGAGAATGGGTACATCAGGGCCTCCAGCTACTGCAAACAAACTCCAGATGCACGCCCCACCTTGTGCATCTGGCTTATGTGGGTACTGAAGAATCAAGCCTTGAACCAGGGTCCTTAGGCTTCAGAGGCAAGTGCTTAACCGCTAAGCCATCTCTCCAGCCTGAGGTTGAGATTTCTGTTCTGAAATGGGTTCCAGCTTAGCCTGGATCTGAATCAGACCCTGTCCCCAATAATGACAGAAGAAAAAAGACAAAGGCCCTATGAATCTGAAAGCATCAAAGACAACAATAGTCAACCCCCAAATACAGCTTAATTGAAAATGGTAAAGCCAACAACAAATATGTAACCAATCACCCGCTTTGACATGTAAAGAGAGATTAGCACTTCCAGTGTATTCCTATGTACCTGCTTTTTTGTCAGTTGCCCTCATTACCTTTTGGGATGGCTTCCAATCTCACCAATGCTGAGTGCCCACCTTAATCCATCCGTGTTCTGCTTTTGTGCTGGTGCTCTGATCAGCTGTGCTGGATGCCCTGCTGCGGGAGGGAGGGTGGGCTGAATGTGTTCTCTGGAGGTTCTTGGTTCTGAAGGTTTTGGGATAGGAGAGTGCAGGAAGTGTATTGGAACTGCTCAGCTGGTGCCACCTGTATCCCTTTCATCAGCTCCTTAGCTGATCTTAGCTGTCTCTCCTTCAGGTTTGATGAGGTTGGAAAATCCCCTTGTTTGGTCTTTACTGCTGCAGCTGGGCACTGGGCCAGGTGGGCACACGGACGGATCCACATGGGCCACAAGCACCTCTCTGGATTATGGCTAGTTTCCTCCTTTCTGGTAGATCTTGGTCTCTCCTGCTTCTCTGCTGTGGCTGATAAAAACCTATATACCTTTACTTTTCAGAAGAAAAGTGTATTTTGGTGTGGTTTTGCTTAAATCCCTCCTTAGGCTGGTTTGGTGTGATTCTTATGTAATCTCACCCGGAAGTCTATATCTATCTATATCTATCTCTATATATTTTTGTTGTTGTTGTTTTTTCGAGGTAGTGTTTTATTCTAGCCCAGGCTGACCTGGAATTCACTATGGAGTCTCAGGGTGGCCTTGAACTCATGGTGATCTTCCTACCTCTGCCTCCTGAGTGCTGGGATTAAAGGCATGTGCCACCACACCTGGCTATTTTTAATAAATCAACCATATCCCATTTAAGCCAGACACAGTTACTTGTCAGTTTTAATTCTTGAGAAAAGTAAGTTGATTTGATTAGTAGAAATTATTTTTTTCATTAACTTGAATATTTAAAAAAATTGATGTATTTTAACTTACCCAGGTTAGAGAGAGAACATGGTGTAATAAAGAAAAATTTTTTTGATGATAAAGTCTGGAACTGTATGGGTTATTGGTAAGGGCACCCCCGCCCCCCATGTACTAGTTTTATGTTGAAATTACAGTTACTCAGTTGAAGTCCAAGTGTCTAACTGAAGCTTCATTTCTATGGGCTGGTGCTATAGGTCTTTCCAGGCAGGTGAGGCAATTCTAGCATTAATCCTAGATTTAAGAGGGTGAACTGGAGTCTTGGCTTCCTTCCTTTATTCTGGATTTCAGGAAGTCTGGAGCTGCAATGACTTCTAGTAAGTGGGAGTAAAGAGGGCGCTTCCTTATTGGAGGGGTGAGGAGCCAGGATGGAGGGTCTCCCCATAGTAAGCTTCAATGTGAAGATGTATTTAATGTGTTTGGTGAGCTATTTTCTGTCTGTGATATACTGTTTGTGTCCTTTGGTTTTTCCTCCAAGAATTTTTTTCCCTATGCTTTAACCTAATGATTATGAGTAAGGACATAGGTCAGTGTCGGAAGGAAGGAGGATAAAAGTCAGGTCAGAAATCCCAAGTTATGTTGTCAAATATTGTTCAACACACAAACTTGAGGTGGTTCTTCTTTTTTTTTTTTTTTTTTTTATTTTGAGGCAAGTCCAACAGACTGGCCTTTTTTTTTTTTTTTTTTTTTTTTTTTTTTTTTTTTTTTTTAATGTAAGAGAACAAGAATGATAGTGAGAGAGAGAAGGAGAGGGAGCCAGGGCCTCCAGTCAGTGCAATCAAACTCTAGATGCATGTGTCTGCCTTGTGCGTATATGTGACCTTGTGTGCTTGTACCACCTTGTGTGTCTGGCTTGTGTGGGATCTGAAGAGGTGAACTTAGGTCCATAGGCTTCGCAGACAGGCGCCTTAACCGCTAAGCCATCTATCTCTCCAGCCCATCGCAAGGTTCTTAATGCTGCTGTTCCTGCCTTCTTCTCCTCCCTCTCCCTCCTATACCTATTACAAAGATAGGAGATAGATCTTTGGCAAAAGTATTTTGAGAATGTGAACACATGTGGAAACGAATAAATACCTGTTGGGAAGTATCACAGCTTGTCTTCTCAGTGGTGCTTGAAGGCTAACTGGGAAGATGCTGTAGCCTGTCCAATGACAGCATTTAGCAGTCTCCTCATTGTAGGATTTGTGGCCATACTAAGCAGAGATCTGCATTCTTCAGAACAAGGTAGATCTTAGGATGGTTTGGGTGCTCAGGTTTGGCTTTTCCATAGAAAGGGGAGTACTTCTTATGTGTCAGATACTTTGGTAAGTTGAATCAGGACTCCTGTGAGTCATAAGAGGAGACAAAGGTGAATGTCAATTATTTGTAAGGATCACTGGCTTCTAAGTAAGATGGAATTCTGACTCAGAACCCCTTATCTCAGACAGGCCTTTCTTATTGTACTGTTCTTGTTTTGAGAGAAAGAGCTGAAACACATGGTCTCTGTCTCTCTCTCTCTCTGTGGGTATGTAGGTCAGAAGACAAGCTCAGGTGTTATTCCTCAGAAATGTTGTCAACCCCCCCCCCTTTTTTTTTTTGGTTTTTCGAGGTAAGGTCTCCCTCTAGCCCAGGCTGACCTGGAATTAGCTATGTAGTCTCAGGGTGCTCAGGGTGGCCTTGAACTCAAGGCGATCCTCCTACCTCTGCCTCCCAAGTGCTGGGATTAAAGGCGTGCGCCACCACGCCCGGCTCAACCCTTTTTTTGAGACGGGGTTTCTCTTTGTTTTGTAACTTGTCAATAATGCTAGATGGGCTGACTGAGGCCCAGGGGTCCTCCTCTCTTGTACAGGGATTATAGGCAAATGCAGCCCTGCTGGGAATTTCTATCTTGGTACTGGGATCAAACTCAGGTCATGCTTGGGAGACAAGCTTTACTCCCTGATATATCTCCCAGTCTTAGGAGCACATAATCTCTTGAGGGACTTCCTATGCTAACACAGTGGGACTGAATGTGCTTAATGAAAGTGTATTTAATTACAAAAATGTGTATCAATTTTTGATATAGTACATATTTCTGTATTTTAAAACATTTATATTAAATTCACCCAAAATTTTATGTATTACATTTCTGAATCTGCAATTATGATTTCAACCTAACAATGATAAAATTCCATCTGTGTATAAATAGAAATGACCTGGGTTTCCTGTGACTATATTACTGGCATGTTTTGAATTCTTTGTATATGTCAGGCCCTGTGGGTGTGTGCTTTACAGACCTTCCTTGATTTTTGCCTCTGAGTGATAAAGAGGAGGAATCATTACCCTTCTTTTACAGAGGAAGAAATTGAAGTTCAGAGAAATTAAGTAATTTGCCTAAGCCTCCTAACTGTTCTGTAATCTGGAATTATTTTAGCAATTCTTAAAAAGTCCATTCATTTTAATAATTAATTATTAAGCAGGCATTGTGGAGCCTTTGGCAGAGTGTGTCACTGTGTCAGGGATTAAGGATGGTCTTTCCCTGTAGGCACCTCACTACACAGTGGGATAGGCAGACAAGGAAAGGAGCAGGGATGCTGCAGCCCAGCATGAGTGAGCACCATACCACAAGGCTGGACAAGATGGAGACCAGGGTGCCATCAGGAAGGACAGGGTACTTACTGCAGCCTCAGAGGTCCTGCTAATCACAGCTTCCAGACACACTCAAGCTTTACTTGTATTAAACATGCTGATAAAAGGGAGAGCTTGAGGAAACAACATATTAGTTGACATATTAGACATTATTTTTGCATAAGCCTGAGGTTCCAGCTCTTGGGAGGCTGAGACAGGAGGTTTATGAATTTGAGGCCAGTCTAGGCTACATAGTGAGACTCTGTCTCATAAATAAGGAGGGGCTACTGGCTTGGGTTCGATTCCACAGTACCCAAGTAAAGCTAGATACACAAAGTAGTGGGCACCTGTGTCTGGAGTTTGTTTGCAGGGGCAAGAGTGTCCATTCTCTGTCTTCCTCAAGTGAATAAATCAAAAATATTATAAATAAAAATGCATATGTAATTACAGATTGATAGGTAAACTCTTTCTCAAAACTTACGCAATTCATTGAGAATATATGATTCAGGGTTCACAATGGTATATAACTTTCTAGTAGAAATCACTTATAGGTCTAGAAAACCTAGATAGATGGTTTCTTCCCTCATCAAATTTAGATGTATCAATAACTTTTAAAAATAATGAGTTTTTTGCTGGGTGTGGTGGCACACACCTTTAATCCTAGCACTTGGGAGGCAGAGGTAGGAGGATCGCTGTGAGTTCAAGGCCACCCTGAGACTACATAGTGAATTCCAGGTCAGCCTGAGCTAGAGTGAGACCCTACCTCGAAAAACTAAAAAAAAAAAAAAAAAAAAAAAAAAAAAAAAAAAGATAAATAAATAAAAATAAATTAAAAATAAAAAAAATCTTTAAAATATAAAAAATATTTAAAAAATGAGGTTTTAAAAAATTCATTTATTGGGCTGGAGGGATGGCTTAGTGGTTAAGGCATTTGCCAGCAAATCCAAAGGACACAGATTCAATTCCCCAGGCCCCACGTTAGCCAGATGCACAAGTGGGTGCACACATTTGGAGTTCGTTTGCACTGGCTGGAGGCCCTGGCGTGCCTATTCTATCCCTCTCCCTTTTTCTCTGTCAAATAAATAAAAATTAAAAATATTTTTTAAAAATTCATTTATTTATTTGAGAGAAAAAAAGGGGGGGAGAGAGAGAGAGAGAGAGAGAGAGAGAGAGGGAGGGAGGGAGGGGAGAGGGAGAATAGGCATGCAAGGGCCTCTAGCTACTGTAAACAAACTCCAGATATGGGCACTATTTTGTGCATTTGGCTTATGTGGGTACTGGGGAATTGAAACTGGGTCCGTAGGCTTTGCAGGCAAGTGCCTTAATCACTAAGCAAACTCTGTAGCCCAAAATAATGACTTTTTAAATGTTAAATGATGATACTCATTGGTGTCACCTAATCTTTAACTGTGTGTAGAGTATAATCCTTAAACTCTGTCCAAAATTGTATTTTTTAACAGAGTTTATCATATTGATGATTCTCCTTCTGGATCTGTGGATGGTGTGCTTGATTACAGTAAAGCCATTCAGGTAGGTGATTTCATTTTTGTAAGTGTAACTATCTATAGATCTGGAAATATTGTAACTTGATTTTGAAACTTGAAAAAGCATTTGTTTCAAGTGAGCAAGATATAATTTTAGCATTTTTAAATACATTTTTCTATTCTGAAAAACTTACTTAAATGTTAGAAACTTTTCTTGGTGTGTGTGTGTATGTGTGTGTGAGTGTGTGTGTGTAAGACAGAGTATGTATGCTTGTGTATGAATGTGTGTTTGTGAATGGGGGTATGTGCACACATGGAGATCAGAGGACAACAAGGTCCTTGCATTCTACCCGTTTCATTTTTTATTTTTTATTTTTTTTTTTGGTTTTGTGAGGTAGGGTCTCACTCTGACCCAGGATGACCTGGAATTAACTATGTAGTTTCAGGGTGGCCTCAAACTCTCGGCGATCCTCCTACCTCTGCCTCCCGAGTGCTGGGATTAAAGGTGTGTGCCACCATGCTGGCCCGTTTCATTTTTATAAAATGTTAAACTCTGTGTTCCCTTGCCCCTGCTCCCCTTTTCCTGAATCAGGGCCCTCCTCAGTGGGGTTGTTGGTATTCACTGTGGGGTCTTGAAGGCCTTAGTCATACTCTTTTGGGGACTGTGCCTTAGGGTACTCCTGTATATTCTGTGGCTTTTATAATCTTTCTGTCCCCTCTTCTACAATATTCCCTGAGCCAAGGTGGGCCTATTAGCAGTCTGATTTAGTGTCAAGTTTTCTGTGGCCTCTGGGTTTCTGCTTTGATGGGTTTTGATTGGCCATATTGTTTGTTGCCATTTCCCTGGAGCTGTAAGTCAGACTAGCAGTGAAAGCTGTACGTTACATTGTCTCCTGGGCTGAGACATGGTCTCATGGTGGGAAACTGGCTATCTTTTTTTGTTGGGTTGGTGGATCTTGGATCTGCTTAGAATTCTTTGCCATCTGTAAAATAAAACAGATTCTTCAACTAGGAGTGAGAACAGCTGGGATTAAAGGGAATATGTATAGTTATATGAGAGACTTTTTGATGTATATTCCCACTCCTATTATCTAGAGAGCAATGGGGACTTTTCTCTGGAATTGCTTAGTTTCCCGTATAAGTTCTCAACAGGTATAAATTCTCACTCACTGAGCAGAGATCATGTGTAATCAAGAGAGCATTTGTTCACCCACAAGGACTGTGTGCCACTATTGCACAAGTATATATTTCTTGCTTGGCTGGTTAGTTTCATAGCTTAAAGGATCTCCTGCTTATTCACACTGTTGGTGACCATTGTCTCCTGGCAGCTCCCATAGTACTTTGCAGTCAAGAGGAAACTAGCTCCCCTCTCAGTTCTAGCATGGTGTCTTGAAGTCCTGTTACCACAGCTTGTGGTATCTTCAGCAATAGGGTCTTGCCTTTTTAGTTACGGCAAGTAACGAAGTACTTTGCCAATGGCCTGCTTTGTTTTGGGAACATCATGACTTTGCAGGCACCTTAATTGTTAAGTCATTTCTCCAGCCTGCTGTTAGATTTTTTGATTGCCATCCTTACTGGAGTAAGGTAGAATCTCATGGTTGTTTTAATTTGCATTTTCCTAATGGTTAGGAATGTTGAACATTTTCTTAAGTGTGTGTTAGCCATTTGTAATTCTTCTGAGAACTCCCTATTCAATTCTCTGCCCCACTTTCAGAGTGGGTTGTTTGATATTTTATTATTTAGTTTTTTGAGTTCTTTATAGATTCTAGATATTAGGCTTCTGTCAGTGATGTAGCTGGCAAAGATTTTCTCCCATTCAGTGGGTAATTTGTTGGCTCTGTTTATGGTGTGTTTGTCTGTGCAAAAGTTTTTTAGCTTCATGAAATGCCATTGGTTCCTGGGCTACTGGGGTTTTGTTCAGGAAGTCTTTCCCCACTCCTATATTGTGGAGAGTGCCTCCTATTTTTTCTTCCAGTACTTGAAGAGTTTTAGGTCTTATATTGAGGTCTTTAATCCATTTGGACTTGATTTTTGTGTATGGACAGATGAGTAGGTCTAGTTTCATTTTTCTACATACGGACATCCAATTTGTCCAACACCATTTGTTGAAGATGCTGTCTTTTCACCACTCTACATTATTGGCACCTTTACACTTGATCTTAGCCAAAAGGCTGAGAAGTGATCATTATTGTCACCTTTGTCAAAGATAAAGTAACTGTAGCTACTTGACCTAAGATATGAGTCTTCAATTCTGTTCCATTGGTCTATGTTTCTGTTCTTATGCCAGTACCATGCTGTTTTTATTACTATGGCTTTGTAATCTTTAAGCTTTCTTAGCTTTAGGTCAGGTATGATGATACCTCCAGAGGTTTTTTTTTTTTTTTTTTTTTTTTTTTTTTTGGTGAGGATATGTTTGGATATCCTAGGCCAGCTGCCATTTCATATGAATTTTGAGATCATTTTTTCAATCTCTGTGAAGAATGATGCTGATATTTTTATTGGTGTTGCATGAAATCTGTGTATTGCTTTTGGTAGAACTGCCATTTTCACAATATTAATTCTACCTATCCAGGAGCATGGGAGGTCTTTCCATCTTCTCTAGTCCTCCTTGATTTCTTTCTTGAGGTTTTTAAAAAATATATTTTATTTATTTATTTATTTGAGAGAGAGAAAGAGGCAGAGAGAGAAAGAGAGGAGAGAGAATGGGTATGCCAGGGCTTCCAGCCACTGAAAACGAACTCCAGCTGCATGTGCCCCCTTGTGCATCTGGCTTATGTGTGGGTCCTGGGGAATTGAACTGTGGTCCTTTGACTTTGCAGGCAGGTTCCTTAACTGCTAAAACATTTCTCCAGCCCTTGAGGTTTTTTTTTTTAAAAATGTTTTCATTATATAGGTCTTTCTCATCCTTGGTTAGTATTATTCCAAGGTATTGAATTTTTTTGTTGTTATTGAAAATGAGACAGCCTCACTGTATATTTGTCCTTTGCATATAGAAAGGCTACTGGCTTTTGTGCATTGAGTTTTGTATCCTGCCAGCTTACTGAAGGAATTAATTACCTTTAGAAGTTTTGAGATGGACACTTTTGAGTCAGTTATGTATAGGATCATGTCATCTGCAAGTAGGGCTAGCTTGACTTCTTCCTTTCCAATTTGAATCTCCTTTATTTCTTTCCCCTGTCTTATTGCTTGGACTAGTACTTCAAATACTATGTTGAAGAGCTGTGGTGAGAGTGGCCACCCCTGTCTTGTTCCTAATGTCAATAGGAACTCCTTGAGTCTTTCCCCATTAAGTATTATTTGGGCTTTGGGTACTTTATACATATAGCCTTTGTGTTGAGATATAAACCCTCCATGCCTATTCTTTCCAGAGTTTTGATCATGAAGTGGTGTTATATTTTGTCAAAGGCCTTCTCTGCATCAATTGAAGTGATCATGTGGTTCTTATGGTTAAGTTTATTTATGTGGTGTATTACGTTGACTGATTTCTGTATGTTGAACCATCCCTGCATCCCTTGGATGAAGCCTGCTTGATCAAGGTGACTAATGCTTTTGATGTGTTGTTGAATTCAGTTTGTGAGGATTTTGTTCAGGATCTTTGCATCTAAATTCATCAGGGATATGGGTCTATAGTTTTCTTGTTGTATCTTCATCTGGTTTTGGTATTAGGGTAACACTAGCTTCATAAAAGGAGTTGGGGAGCATTCCTTGGTCTCTGATTATGTGAAACACTTTGAGAAAAATTGGTTCCAGTTCTTCAATGAAGGTTTGATAGAATTCAGCTGAGAAGCCACCTGGTCCTGGACTTTTCTTTTTGGGTTAAGTTTTTGTTAACCTTTTCAGTCTCCATGAATGTGATAGGTTTGTTTAGGACATTCATCTGCTCTGAGTTTAGTTTTGGTAGGTAGTATGTGTCTAGGAATTCTACTATTTCTTCCAGATTATCCAATATTGTGAAGTAGAGATTTTGGAAGTATGCCCTGATGATTCTTCCAATTTCATTGATGTCTGTTGTGATCTTTCTTTTTTCATTTCGGATTTTGTTAATATGAGACTTCCCTTTTTTTGCCTGATCAAACTGGCGAGGGGTTTATCAATCTTGTTTGTATTTTCAAAGAACCAGCTCTTCGTTTCATTGATTAAAATTTTTTTTTAAAGTTTCTAATTCATTAATTTCTGCTCTGATCTTGATTATTTTTTTCCATCTGGAGCTCTTAGGGTTGGATGATTCTTGTTTTTCCAGTGCCTTTAGGTGGACAGTTAGGTTATTAAGGTTGGGATCTCTCTGTCTTTGTTATAAAGGCATTTAGTGCTATGAATTTTCCCCTAGGGCTGCCTTCATTGTGTTTCACAAGTCTTTTACAATTTCTTTTTTGGTTTCTTCTGAACCTATTCATTGTTTAAAAGTGTGTTGTTTATTCTCCAGTAGCTGGTGAAATTCTTGATTTGTCTCTTGTTGATGTCTAGCTTTAAAGCATTGTGATCTGATATGATGCAGAAAGTTACTTCAATTTTCTTGAATTTATGGAGGCATGCTTTATGGTCTAATATATGCTCTATTTTGGAGAAGGTTCCATGGGTTGCTGAGAAGAATGTGTATTCTGTAGAGTTGATATAGAAAGTTCTGTAGATGTCCAGTATATGTAGTTGATCTATGGTGTTGCTGAGTTCTATTATTTCCCTGTTGATTTTCTGCTGGATGATCTGTCCATTGATGATAGTGGACTGTTAAAGTCTCTGACTGTGATGATGTTGGTGTTTATTTCTGCTTTGTTGTCAAGTAGGTTGTGTTTTACAAACACAGGTGCACCTCTGTTTGGTTCATATAGATTTATGATTGTGATGTGCTCATGTTGGATGATTCCCTTGATGAATAAGAAGTGGCCTACTTTGTCCTTTTTGATTACTTTTGGTTTGAAGTCTATTTTATCAGATATTACTATAGCAATGACTGCTTCTTTTTTATTTCCATTTGCTTGGAATATCATTTTTCATCTTTTTCCCTTGAGGAGGTGTCTATCTTTAGTGGTGAGATGGATTTCTTGAAAACAGCAGATAGAAGGGTCCATGTTTTTGATCTACCCTGATAACTTGTGTCTTTTGATGGGTGAGTTAAACCATTAATATTTAAGGTTATTACTGTGAGGTTTGAATTAATCCCTCCATGATGAGGTGTTTTATGGGGTTTGGTGCTTTCTTGTGTTTTGTACTTTTTTGAGCCTGATCTATTTTTGGTTATTGTAATCTTCTTCTTGTTGGCTCTTGAGATTGGTTGTTTCACTCTTCTGTATGGAGTATTCCCTGAAGTACTCTCTTTAGTTTTAGCTTTGTGTTCATATAATCATAGTGTTGACTTTTTTCATGGAAAGTTTTCCTTTTACCATCTATTATGAGGGATACTTTTGCTGGGTAGAGTAGCTTGGGTTGGAAACCGTAGTTTTTTAGATTTTGAAGTGTTCCATACCAGTCCCTTCTGGGTTTCAGGGTTTCCACTGAGAAATCTGAGGTAAATTCTGATGGGATTACCTTGGTAGGTAGTGAGTTGTTTCTCTCTTGCTGCTTTTAGCACTCTGTTTTTATTTTTATTGTTAAGAGTTTTAACTATGATGTGTCTTGGAAAGTTTCTTCTTTGGTCCTGTCTGTTTGGTGTTCTGTGGGCTTCTTGTATTGGGAAAATTTTCTTCAATAATTTTGTTGAATATCTTCTCTATGCCTCTGACCAAGATTTCCTCTCCTTTTGGTATACCCATGATCCAGATGTTTTGGTCATTTTAGGGTATTTCACAGTTCCCTTGTATTCTGTTCATTTGGTTTTTTGAACCTAGCAAAGTTTTTGGCCTCTCAATCAATTTCTTCTGTCTTGTCTTCCAGGTCAGAGGCTCTGTCTTCCACATGAGTAACTCTATTATGAGGGGTTCTAGAGAGGTTTCTATAAGCTCTTTTGATTTTTGTTTTCTGTTGTGTTATTTTGCTTCATGTCCATCTCCTTTTTTGAGGTACAATTTCAATTCAAGTTCAGATTTTCTTGATGCTTCCTGGAATTCTTTCTTACATTTGATCAGGCCTTCATTAAGTTTAATCAATAGGTTGAGATCTTCCATTTCTTGACTCACCTTCAATTCATTAATATCTCTTTTAAGGGTTCTAATGTTTACTTCAATCAAGTTAAGGCTACTGTCAAAAGCTGAATGCAGCCAGGCATGGTGGCGCACGCCTTTAATCCCAGCACTTGGGAGGCAGAGGTAGGAGGATCGCCATGAGTTCAAGGCCACCCTGAGACTACATAGTGAGTTCCAGGTCAGCCTGGGCTAGAGTGAGACCCTAACTTGAAAAACAAAACAAAACACAACAACAAAACAAAACAAAAGCTGAACGCTCTGACTTTTTTTTTGTTTAATTTCATTAATTCAGTTGACGGTTTGTTTCCAGTTCAATGATTCTTTTGATCAGGGTCTCATTGGTTGTTGTGTTTTCATTTTGGGATTGAATTTCTGTTGATTTCTGTATGATTTCATTGGAGGCTTCCATTGTGGGATGAGGCATCCTTGGTGGAGATCTCTCAGTTTTCTGACTGTCATTGGCTTTTTTGCATTGTGGTCTATTCATCTTGGGGACACACTTTATTCTATTGAAGAGGAAGCAAGTTTTTGTCCTTGTGTAGGATCTTCAGAGGGTGTTCTGTTTTAAATGTGAACTGGATTGGTGTACTGGTATATGATGGGGTTATAACCACAGATGTGCAGATTGTGGAGATTGCAGGTACATTAAAGCTACATGGGGACCTGGGAGCTCTGGCCTACTCACTCCACATGCATGTACTCTTCAGCACACATCGGTTGGGGAGCCAGGTGCCAGGAAGCTGGAGAGCCTCAGAGTCAAGAGGACTACTCCTATAGTGGCCTGTAAAGCCTCTGACTCAGGGGAATAGGGGTGTTGGTACCCAGTGGCCAGTCAGAAAACCAAAGCAAAAGACCTGCTTCCACAGCCCTCACACAGGGACCATGTCTTCCCAAGCCAGGTGCAGGACCAGGAAACTGGGAGGAGCCCCAGGGATCAGAATATCTCCTTTTTTTTTTTTAAAGAAAATTTTTATGTAGGAATCTAAATAAATATTAAACCCTCAAAGTTATTACATCCTTAGTTCCAATGAAACTACCACTATGGGAGACGGTACTTGGAACTCCTTTTGGAGAGGGAATTTATGCTGGAAAATGGATGGATCTGGAAAGGATTATACTTAGTGAGGTAACCCAGGCTCAGAAAGCCAAACGTCACATGTTCTCTCTCATATGTGGATCCTAGCTACAAATGATTGGACTTCTAAGTGAGTAAAAATAAAACTCAGTAGTAGAGGCCAGTAAGCTAGAAAGGAGATATAAAGGGAATAGAAAGGGAAGGGGGGGGACTTAATAGAATGGTATTGTATATATGTAAGTAGAAGAACAGATTGATGGGGGTGAAAAGGCCTAAGTGAGGTCAGGGGAAGAGATTGATTAAAGGAACGGTGGAGGGAGGGCTAATCAAAATCTAAGAGTATATAAAAAAGTCATATGAAAACCTACTTTTCTGCACAATGGAACACTCAGAAGCCATAGATTGTTACTAGAAACTTTTCAGTGCCAGGGATGGGATACCTTCCAGTGAGTTGTTGGCCAGGAAGGTCAACAGATACCCCAAAATATTATAGGCCATTGCCGAGGCCCTTGGTTTCCCACTAGGAATAGATGGTAAGACCCTATTGCTGAAGACTCCACATACTTGAGTGGCAAGTTCACTGAGAAATCCTGCTGGAGCTGAGCTGAAAGCCTCCTACATGAGGACCAGCTGACAGAAAGTTGGAAAAAACTACACTGCATGCAGGTCAATGGGAGAGAGAAAACACCAGTGAAGGTACTCAGCAGTGAACACTGCAAGCTTTAAATTTGGCCAGCCAGGCCAAATGAGCTAATGGGTGCAGTAGTGGCATGTCTGTTATGGGGGAAACCAACTGCTCTCTAATTGGACTGGAGGCCTGCTCCATGGGAGGGAACACATCCCTGATACTGAAACTGTACGACAGGGATAGTCATGAGCCCTAAGGGTGTAATGTCTACTGGAGTCTCGCTAAATGTATATACTATGCTCACCAAACTGCCCAGTAAGCACTTCTCTTAATGTCCACACCCATATATTAATGCTACTCTCACTTTTGATTAGAGAAGCTTCTCTTTTCAGACGGTGGCAACCTTGGGATGATTCAGAAGGCACCATGGTGCTGAGAAGAAGTGACAGAGGAGTGCTCAGCACTGAAACGTTGCAAACCTACCTTCCAAGGATCAGGGTCCATTGCGGAAGAGGGGGCAGAAAGAATGTAAGAGCCAAAGGAAGAGTAGGACTCCTTACAATGTGCTCCTCCAGACACAAAATGGCCTGGATATCCATGACCTCACAGTTCCTGACACTACCTACACAAGGCCATCATAATTGGAGGAAAAGATCATGACATCAAACTGAAAAGAGAGACTGATTGAGAGGGGGAGGGGATATGAAGGAGACTGAAGTTTCAAAGGGGAAAGTAGGGGGAGGGAGGGAAAATACATGGGATATTGTCTACAATTAAAGAAAAAAAAAGGGAATTTATGAGCTATGTGTAGCAGACAGCTTCAGGTTCGCTGAGATGAACTTCCAGACCAGGCACAGTTATGGAGGAAGGGATATTATTTATTGAAGCTTCCAGATCCAGGGGAAGTTCCATAATGGCAGAAAAAGCAGCCTACTCTCCACAGGACCAGGCAAGAGAGAGAAAAACCCACCAGGCACATATCACACAGAGCAAAACTATTGCCACAGCACACTTCAGGAACTCCTATTAGGCACACTTTGCATATCTTTACAATGGAATCTCAAACCATCACCACAGCTTAAGACTGGCCCCCAGTGACATTGCCTCTAGCAAGGTGATTGCAGATGCAAACTATAACTAATAAAACACTGAATATATTGGGGGACATATATTCAAACTACCACATTCCGCTCCTGGCCCCCAATAGATTTATAATTATCACACATTGTAAATTTTACTCAGTCCAATTTCAAAGGTACTCATAGTCTTGACCAACTTAAGATAGTGAGTCCTGTAAAATCAAACAAGTTAAATACTTTCAACAAGTAAAGGCACAGAGTAAACATTTTTAACTGGTATAAGGCATAGCAAGGAGAGACTAGAACAATGCAAATTCATCCACCATCAGCAGTCATCAAACTTCTGCAGTTCAAGTTCAATATAACCAGAGACTGACAGTCTCCAGGTTTTCCAATTCCGCCCCTCCAGCTGGGCAGAGT
Organism: Orientallactaga sibirica; assembly: GCA_036365145.1. Taxonomy (NCBI): domain Eukaryota; kingdom Metazoa; phylum Chordata; class Mammalia; order Rodentia; family Dipodidae; genus Orientallactaga; species Orientallactaga sibirica. The sequence goes on from JAEOAD010000015.1 coordinate 11,205,102, forward strand.
AGCCAGGGAAAACTTCGATCCCAGGCCAGCACTGCACTACATGGGAGCCCTTACATAGTCCTGGTATATCCAAAACATCTTCAGGTCTCCATGCAAACGACGGTCCATCTTCCAAAGGCTATTCCAGCCTATTCCTGAGGGTCTTCATGCCCTGCCTCATGCCGCACCTCAACAGCGGCTCCTGGAACCGTGTGCAATCCATGACCACTCCATGCATTTTTCATGCTTCCAAAACTAATACCAGGTGTGCAGGACACAGCCAGGGACAAAATAAATCATAGCCTTGAAAAGCAGGTTCCTTCTCCAGTCAGCTCTTTCCAAGAGTTTGCATTTCTAACAGTCTTTCCTCAGGCATCCTCTCCATTGTTTTAATGTAAAGCAGTCAGGCCATCTTCCTTCCACCTTCCTTAAGATTGCTAATGTGTTGACAATAGCAGCTCCAGTAACCTAAACCAGTCTCAGAGCCTCTAATTTTAACTTGCTTGAGGTTTTAATCTTAAAATCTCAGTCCTATATCTTTAGCAAGGCGTATCAGTCCATTACAAATTTAACCTTGATCAAACTTTCTGGGCCTGGATAGCAGAACGTAGCCATCCCTTATGCCAGTGGCCCAGTTCCAACAAAGTCCTCTGCAGTCTTTCCTTTCCCTTAGAAAGCTCATAAGCCAAGCCTCCAAGTTCAATACTGTCTGCACTTAGCATTCTCAAACTCTCATCAGAATAGTCCATAAAACTTGGCTTACCACTCCAGAAGGCATCTTCAGTGGCAAGCACAACATCCATACTCATTCCTCCAAAACAAAGGTTCCAAAAGACGAATATCCACACGGTCAGGTTCATTTCACCCCACACTCCTCGGTACCACTTTACTGTAGCAGACAGCTTCAGGTTTGCTGAGATGAACTTTCAGACCAGGCTCAGTTATGGAGGAAGGGATATTATTTATTGAAGCTTCCAGATCCAGGGGAAGTTCCATAATGGCAGAAGAAGCGGCCTGCTCTCCACAGGACCAGGCAAGAGAGAGAAAAACTCACCAGGCACACAGCACACAGAGCAAAACTATTGCCACAGCACACTTCAGGAACTCCCATTAGGCACACTTTGCATATCTTTACAATGGAATCTCAAACCATCACCACAGCTTAAGACCGGCCCCCCAGTGACATTACCTCTAGCAAGGTGATTGCAGATGCAAACTATAACTAATAAAACACTGAATATATTGGGGGACATATATTCAAACTACCACTCTATGTTAGAAAAAAAACACCTTCAAGTGCTGGGCATTTCTTTTTGACAAAGGGTCTCATGCAGCCCAACATGGCCTCAATGATGACCTGAGAATGACCTTGAGAGAATGACCTTGAGCTTCTCATCTCCAACTCCTGAGTACTGGATTATAGGAGTGTATAAAACAAGCTCAGTTTATGTGGTGCTGGGGATCAAACCCAGGGCTTCATCCCTGGTAGGTCAGCACTCTCCCAAGTGCATCCTCAGCCCAAGCTTGGTTTTTTAAAACAGAAAATGTACACTCTGAGAATAATGTTGTGGCTAATCAGGGCAACCACTTTAAATGGAAAGGGTATTCACCTAATAGAAATATTTTGCTGTTAGCTGAATACTAATTGAAAATTAAAAAAGAAAAAAAAGGGCTGGAGAAATGGCTTAGCGGTTAAGGCATTTGCCTGCGAATCCAAAGGATCCTGGTTCGATTCTCCAGGATCCATGTAAGCCAGATGCACAAGGGGAACATGCATCTGGAGTTCGTTTGCAGTGGCCCTAGGCCCTGGCATGCCCATTATCTCTCTGTCGGCCTCTCTTCTCTCTCTGCTTGCAAATAAATAAATAAAAATTAAAAAAAAAAAAAAAGCCACACTCCTTTATAGTCACACTCACATTTGGTTAAAAAAGTTTACAATACTGACACATGGTTCTTGTATAAATTCTAATTAAGAGACATTATATTCAGAATTATAGTACTCATAGTGATAATTTTCAGAAGACTAGAACTACTTCTTTGCCACATAAAAGGTTCAGAGGGTGCAACTGTTCACTTGAATGTATTCTTAAAAAAGTGACAACTACCACTCTAAGTTTCCTAATTGTAGTTCTGTGACAGGTTCCTGACCACAAGTTCATGTTCCAGACTTCCTTTGCCAACACAGATTTCATTGCAAGGGAGCCATCCCCAAGTCTTGGGTGAATTGGCAAAGGGCCAGTTAAATGAAGAAATGGGACATTCCTTCACAATAGTTTGTAGTTTTCTTTCTCAACACATCTTTTTATTGAGAACTTCACTTTTATTTTGTGTTCCTCCTCTACCATCTCACACTCTTGCTCTATCTGCTGAATTTTGGCCACATGCCCTTCATTCATTTGTATCAGCTACAGTTGTAAGATGGACATTTGTTGGTGGTGTTCTTCCTTGTGCATCTTTTTTTAATGCACCTTTCTGAGAAGCTTTGCTCCTGTAGTTTTTGTTGGCTGTTATTCTTAGAGTTTAACATGAAGGTTCAGGTTGAGAGGTCCCCTTACACACTGGAAAATGTATGTACTCTTTCTCATCATTGCACAGTTCTCTATTTGAAACAACAAATGATTCTTGGGCAGTGTCAGGGTGGTACTTGTGCTCTTCCTTGGGTGGGCTCTGCAGAAAGTAAAGCTGCTCAGGCAGCATGCTGCAGATCTCCTTCCCCAGCACATTGGTACTCAGTAGTGGGCTCACACTCTGCTTCACTTTCTCCCTTCTCTCATAGGCCATAATTTTTTAGTCTGAGCCTTGATGTTCTCCCAACACTTCTTCAGCTATTTGAAATCCTGCAGCAATAAGCTTGACTGAGAGTTGTATTCATGGACAAGCATTTCCCAGGTACATTGCTTGAGGGCAATAGTTTGTGCACCACTTTTTTTTACATTCCAGCAAATATTTGTACTTTTCTACTAAAGCAAGCAAGATATTCTTTTTCAGGCAGGTTTAATAATTTCATTGTTTTGCATTTTCCACTATATTTCTCCTGGTTGTTAGCTATCCAAGTCTCATGGGCACAGAGGGGGTTGCCTGGCGCCTGGCCTGCAGAGCTTGGAACCTGCCTGCAGAGCTGAGAAACACCACTGCTTAGCCCTGAAACCCCGCTCGCCTGAAAGATGTTGAACATCTCTTTAAGTGAATTGGCCATTTGTATTTTTTTCCTTTGAGAATTCTCCTGTTCAGTTCTCTACCTTATTTTTGGATTGGATTGTCTGATATTTATATTGCTTAGATTTTTTTTTTTTTTTTTTTTTTTTCGAGGTAGGGTCTTGTCTAGCCCAGGCTGACCTGGAATTCACTCTGTATTCCCAGGGTGGCCTCAAACTCACGGTTATCCTCCTATCTCTGCCTCCTGAGTGCTGGGATTAAAGGTGTGCACCACCACACCCAGCTTTATTGCTTAGATTTTTTTTTTTAATTCTTTTTTTTTAAATTTTTATTTATTTATTTGAGAGAGAGAGATAGGCAGGTAGTGAAAGAGCAAATGGGTGCACCGGGGCCTCCAGCCACTGCAAACAAACTCCAGATGCATGCACTCCCTAGTGCATCTGGCATACATGGGTCCTGGAGAATCAAGCCTCGAACCAGGGTCCTTAGGCTTCACAGGCAAGGGTTTAACCGCTAAGCCATCTCTCCAGCCCCTATTGCTTAGATTTTTAAAAAAACTTTTTTTAATTGACAACTTCCATAATTATAGACAATAAGCCATGATAATTCCCTCCCCACTTCCACTTTCTCCTTCAAAAATCCACTCTTCATTATATCTTCTCCTTCTGTCCATGAGTCTTTTATTTCAATGTCATCATCTTTTCCTCCTATTATGAGGGTCTTGTGAAGGTAGTGTTAGGAACTGAGAGGTTATGGATATCGAGGCCACTTTCTGTGTGGACAATTGCATTGTAAGGAGTCGTACCCTTCCTTTGGCTCTTAAATTCTTTCTGCCACCTCTTCTGAAGTGGACCCTTGTGGTTCTCATGCTGTGGAGTCTCGTTCCGTTCCCTTTCCTCGGGGTCGTTGGCCACTGATGTCCTGGGCGAGGGAGAGAGCAGTAGGGTCATTTCTGGCTGGGTGGGTGAGTGTGACGGTGGACACGTGACGGGGCAATGAGCACCCGGGAGACTGTCTGGTGGACAGTACTCACTTAATCAAAAGGGGGTTTATAAATACTTGGGGAAGGTTGAGATGGCACGTACAGACTATATGGCAATCGGATGCATAGTTTATGGGCTGTTAGCTAGATAGCAGAAGGGCTAGTAACTTCCAAGCTATGGGGGAAGAATAAGGGAAGGTAGGGGGAAGGGCGGAAGAGGAGATTAACAGGAGGCTGTGACTTCAAAACTGTGGGGGGTGAGAAGGCTATGTGACTTTAGCCACATAAGGGTCCCTTGGGCACCTAGCCACAGGTCAGGAACTGTGGGGGGCAAAGTCTGACTTATGGAATGGTCAGAGCCTTTTGGGGTCTGGGGGGAGCGCCTCACCAGTTCTGCCCACTCTGGGCGATGACAGCTCACTACACCCTACAACATAGGGAAGGCTGTTACTGTCGCCAGGGACTTCTGAGAGAGGGCCAGCTGTGATCCCACAGCCCAGGGTCCCTGGCCATGTCCAATAGTTCAGGCCAGCCTCCTCACAGGTCCAGCTTGTTACTAGCAAGGCCCAACAGACCCTGAGCCTTGGAGAGTGTAATAGAGATGTTTCAGTGCTGAGCACTTCTGTCACTTCTTCTCAGCACTATGTTGCCTTTTGGGTCATCCCAGTGGTCACCGCCATCTGAAAAGAGAAGCTTCTCTAACCAAAAGTGGGAGTAGCATTAATATATGAGTATGAACATTAATAAAAGTGCTTACAGGGCAGTTTGGTGAGCATAATATAGAATTAGCCAGACAAGAGCAGGCATCACACTCCTAGAGCGCATGACCTCCCCTGTCATAGGCTTTTGACTAGGTTTTCAGTCCTAGGCATGTATTCTTTCCCATGGTGTGGACATCCAGTCTAATTGGAGAGTGGTTAGTTTCTCCCATAACAAACATGCCACTATTGCACCAATGTGCATTAGGCCTGGCTGGGCAAACGTAAGGCTTGTAGTGTCCAGTTTTCATCATTGATGACTTCTGTCTCCCGTAGGGCTGCATGCAGTGTGGCTTTTTCCAACTTTCTATCAGCTAGTCCATAGGAAGGAGGTTTTCAGCTCAGCTCCATCTTGATATCTTGAACCCAAAGCATGTGGAGTTTCCAGCAATAGGGTCTCACCCATCTATTTCTGGTGGGAAACCAATAGCTTTGGCAATAGCCTGTAATGTTTTGGGGGGCATCAGGGACCTCCCTGCCCAACAACTCACTGGAGGGTATCCCATCCCTGGCATTGAAATTTTTCTAGTTAACAGTCTATGGCTTCTGGATGCACCATTATCCAAAATGTTGGTTTCCATATGGCTTATTCATAACATCTTGAATTTTGATTAATTCTCCACCCCACCCTTCTTTTACCTAATCTCTTCCCGTGCCTTGCTTAGACCATTCTACCCCCAGTAATCTGTACATCTACTTAAATATATGGAATACCATTTCCTTAAGTTCCCTCCCTCCTCCTTCCCTTACAGCAGCTTTCTTGCCTACTGGCCTCTCTTACTGATTTTTATTCTAACTTACACACAAGTCTAAAATTTGTAGCTAGGAACCACATATGAGAGAGAACATGTGGCATTTGGCTTTCTGGGCCTGGATTACCTCACTTAGTGTAATCCTTTCCAGATCCACCCATTTCCATATTCATAAATTTCATAAATTCATTTTTCTTTACCGCTGAATAGAAGTCCATTGTATAAATATACCACGGAATAGAACATCGTGTAAATGTACCACATCTTCATTATCCATTCATCAGTTGAGGGACATATAGGCTGGTTCCATTTCCTAGCTTTTGTGAATAGTGTGGCAATAAACATGGTTTAGGAAGTATCTCCAAGGTAATGAGAAGAGTCCTTAGGATACTTGCCTAGGAGTGGTATAACTGGGTCATATGGTCTATCTATTTTTAGCTGTCTCAGAAACTTCCACACTGATTTCCACAATGGCTGTACAAGTTTACATTTTAACCAGCAGTGTAGAAGGGTTCCTCTTTTTCTACATCTTGCCAGCATTTATTGTCATTTGTTTTCTTGATGATAGCCATTCTGACAGGAGTGAGATGGAATCTCAACATAGTTTTAATTTGCATTTCCCTGATGGCTAATGATGTAAAATGTTTTTAAAATGTTGATAGGGCATATGTATTTCTTCCTTTGAAAGTTTTTTTTTTCCTTTTTATTGAAGCTTCCATACTTACAGGCAATAAACCATGATAATTCCCTCCCCTCCCCTCCTTTTCCTTTCACAAATCCACACTCCATTATATCCCCTCTCTCCATTAGTTTCTCTCTCTCTCTCTTTTTTTAAAAAATATTTTTTTTTTTTTTTTATTAAAGACAGAGAGAGGGAAAGAGGGAGAATGGGTGTGCCAGGGCCTCTAGCCACTGAAATGAAGTCCAGACACATGTGCCACCATGTGCATCTGGCTTACGTGGGACCTAGAGAATTGAACCGGGGTCCTTAGGCTTTGCAGGCATGTACCTTAACCACTAAGCCATCTCTCCAGCCCTAGTTTCTCTTTTAATTTGATGTCATCATCTTTTCCTCTTATTATGAGAATCTTGTGAAGATAGTGCTAGGTACTGTGAGGTGATGGATATCAAGGCCAATTTCTGGACAATTGCATTGTAAGGAGTGGTATCCTTCCTTTGGCTCTTACATTCTTTCTGCCACCTCTTCCACAATGGACCTTGAGCCTTGGAGGGTGTGATAGAGATGTTTCAGTGCTGAACATTCCTCCATTACATCTTCACTATGGTGCCTTTTGGGCCATACAAGTGATCACTGCCATCTGAAAAGAGAAGCTTCTCTAACCAAAAATGAAAGTAGCATTAATATATGGTTTAGGAAGTATCTCCAAGTAAAGTGCTTACAGGGCAGTTTGGTGAACATAATATATGCATTTAGCCAGACAAGAGCAGGCATTACACTCCTAATGCTCATGACCTTCCTATGACCTCTGTAGGCTTTTAATTAGGTTTTCAGTACTAGACATGTATTCCCTCCCATAGAGCGTTCTCCAGTCCAATTAGAGAGCAGTTGGTTTCCTCCATAACAGACATGCCACTATTGCACCTGTTGTCTCATTTGGCCTGGCTAGCCAAACTTGAGGCTTGCAGTGTCCATTATTGTCACCACTGATGGCTTCTGTCTCCCATAAGGCTGTATACAGTGCAGCTTTTTCCAGCTTTCTGTCAGCTGGTCTACCAGGAGAAGGTTTTCAGCTCAGCCCCAATTTGATTTCTCAGTGACCTTGCAGCCCAGGCGTGTGGAATCTTCAGCAATAGGGTCTTATCATCTATTCCTGGTGGGAAACTAAGAACTTTGGCAATAGCCTGTAATGTTTTGGGGGCATCAGGGACCTCCCTGGCCAACAATTCACTGGAAGGTATCCCATCCCTAACACTGAAATTTTTCTAATAATCTATGGCTTCTGGGTGTGCCATTATCCAAAAAAGTAGGTTATCTTATGGCTTATTCACAATATCCTGAATTTTGATTGACCCTCCCCCACACTCCTTTTACTAAATATTTTCCCTGACCCCACTTAGGCCATTCCACCTGCTGTAATCTGTCCATCTACTTACATATGTACAGTACCATCCCCTAAGTCCACCTTTCTTCTCCCTCCCTTATAACCCTTTTCTATATTAGTGGCCTCTGCTATCAGTTTTTACTCCAACACCCACACAAGTCTGAACATTTGTAACTGGGATCCACATGTAAGAGAAAACATGTGACATTTGGCTTTCTGGGCCTGGGTTACCTAATGTTGCAGACAGTTTCAGGTTCGCTGAGATGAACTTCCAGACCAGGCACAGTTATGGAGGAAGGGATATTATTTATTGAAGCTTACAGATCCAGGGGAAGTTCCATAATGGCAGAAGTGGCCTGCTCTCCACAGGACCAGGCAAGAGAGCAGAGAAAACCAACCAGCCACCACAGCACACAGAGCAAAACTACTGCCAAAAGGTCACACAGCAGACTTCAGGAACTCCTGCTAGACACATTTGCATATCTTTACAATGGAATCTCAAACCCATCACCACACCTTAAGACCGGCCCCCAGTGACCTTGCCTATAGCAAGGTGATTGCAGATGCAAACTATAAACTAATAAAATACTGAATATATTGGGGGACATATATTCAAACTACCACATTCCGCCCCTGGCCCCCAATATATTTAGCTCCTGGCCCCCAATAGATTTATAACTATCACACTTTGTAAATTGTACTTAGTCCAATTTCAAAGGTTCTCACAGTCTTGATCAACTTAAGATAGTGAGTCCTGTAAAATCAAACAAGTTAAATACTTTCAACATGTAAAGGCACAGAGTAAAACATTTTAACTGGTATAAGGCATAGCAAAGAGAGACTAGAATAATGCAAAATCAACCACCATCAGCCATCATCAAACTTCTGCAGTTCAAGTTCAATATAACCAGAGACTAACAGTCTCCATGTTTACCAATTCCGCCCCTCCAGCTGGGCAAAACTTTCATCCCATGCCAACACTGCACTCCATGGTAGCCCTTTTGCACAGTCCTGGTATATCCAAAACATCTTCAGGTCTCCATGCAAAACATGGTCCATCTTCCAAAGGCTCTGCCAGCCTATTCCCGAAGGTCTTCATGCCCGGCCTCATGCCGCATCTCAACAGCGGCTCCTGGAACCGTGTGCAACTCATGACCACTCCATGCATTTTTCATATTTCCAAAACTAATACCAGGTGTGCAGGACACAGCCATATTCTAAATCCAGGGACAAAATAAACCATAGCCTTGAAAAGCAGGTTCCTTCTCCAGTCAACTCTTTCCAAAGAGTTTGCATTTCTAACAGTCTTTCCTCAGGCATCCTCTCCATTGTTTTAATGTAAATCAAGTCAGGCCACCTTCCTTCCACCTTCCTTAAGATTGCTAATGCGTTGACAATAGCAGCTCCAGTAACCTAAACCAGCCTCAGTGCCTCTGCTTTTAACTTGCTTGCGGTTTTCCAACTTAAAATCTTAAAATCTCAGTCCGATATCTTTAGCCAAGCACATCAGTCCATTACAAATTTAACCTTGATCAAACTTTCTGTCCCTGGATAGCGGAACGTAGCCATCCCTTATGCCAGTAGCCCAGTTCCAACAAAGTCCTCTGCAGTCTTTCCTTCCCCTTAGAAAGCTCATAAGCCAAGCCTCGAAGTTCAATACTGTCTGCACTTAGCATTCTCAAACTCTCATCAGAATAGTCCATAAAACTTGGCTTACCACTCCAGAAGGCATCTTCAGTTGCAAACACCAAGTCCATGCCCATTCCTCCAAAACAAAGGTTCCAAAAGACGAAGATCCACACAGTCAGGTTCATCTCACCCCACACTCCTCGGTACCACTTTACTGTTGCAGACAGTTTCAGGTTCGCTGAGATGAACTTCCAGACCAGGCACAGTTATGGAGGAAGGGATATTATTTATTGAAGCTTACAGATCCAGGGGAAGTTCCATAATGGCAGAAGTGGCCTGCTCTCCACAGGACCAGGCAAGAGAGCAGAGAAAACCAACCAGCCACCACAGCACACAGAGCAAAACTACTGCCAAAAGGTCACACAGCAGACTTCAGGAACTCCTGCTAGACACATTTGCATATCTTTACAATGGAATCTCAAACCCATCACCACACCTTAAGACCGGCCCCCAGTGACCTTGCCTATAGCAAGGTGATTGCAGATGCAAACTATAAACTAATAAAATACTGAATATATTGGGGGACATATATTCAAACTACCACACCTAACTTAGTATTATCCTTTCCAGATCCTTCCATTCCCCTGCAAATTTCATAATTTTTTTTTTTTTTTTTTAACCACTGAATAGCATTCTATTGTACAAATGGACTTTATCATTATCTATTCATTAGTTGAGGGACATCTAGGCTGGTTCCATTTCCTACCTACTGTGAATAGAGCGGCAATAAACATGGTTGGTCAAGTATCCCTAAGGTAGTGAGAAAAGTCCTTGGGATATATTCCTAGGAGTGGTATAGCTGGATCATATGGTAAATCTATTTTTAGCTGTCTCAGGAACCTCCACACTGATTTCCACAATGGTTGTACCAGATTAAATTCCCACCAACAGTGTAGAAGGATTCTTCTTTTTCTGCATCCTTGCCTACATTTATTGTCATTTGTTTTCTTGATGATAGTCATTCTGACAGGAGTGAGATGGAATCTCAAAGTAGTTTTTTTTTTGAGAGAGACAGAGACAGAGAAGGGGAGGAAGACAGATAGAGATGGGCGCGCCAGCAGCCTCTCAGCAGCTGCGAATGAAATCCAGATGCATGAGCCCCCTTGTGGTCAAGTGTGGCATTGCACCCTTGTGTCACTTTGCATCTGGCTAAATGTGGGACCTGGAGATTGGAACCAGTGTTCTATAGGCTTAGGAGGCAGGCACCTTAACCGCTAAGCCATCTCTCCAGCCCTCAAAGTAGTTTTAATTTGCAGATTCTTTATGGCTAAGGATGTAAAACATTTTTTACATGTTTTTATGCCATCTATATTTCTTCTTTTGAGAACTCTAAATTTAGTTCCTTACCCCATTTTCTAAAAATATATTTTATTTTATTATTATTATTAATATTATTATTTTTGGTTTTTTGAGGTAGGGTTTCATTCTAGTCCAGGTTGACCTTTAGAAGTTTTTTTTTTTTTTTCCCAAGGTAGAGTCTCACTCTGGCCCAGGCTGACCTGGAATTAACTATGTAATCTCAGGGTGGCCTTGAACTCACAGCGATCCTCCTACCTCTGCCTCCCGAGTGCTGGGATTAAAGGCGTGTGCCACCATGCCTTATGTCACTTATATATAGGATCATGTCATCTGCAAATAGGGTTACCTTGACTTCTTCCTTTCCAATTTGTATCCCTTTTATGTCTTTCCCCTGTCTTATTGCTTGGAGTGGTACTTCAGGTACTATGTTGAAGAGCAGTGGTGAGAGTAGGCCCTCCAGTCTTGTACCTGATCTCAATGGGAACTGCTTGAATCTTTCCCCATTAAGTGTTATTTAGAGTTTGGGTGCTTAATATATAAGTCCTTATTTTGTTGAGATATAAGCCATCCATGCTTATTTTCTCCAGCATTTTGATCATGAAGTAATGTATTTCCCCGAAGACCTTCTCTGAATCTATTGAAATTACCATGTGCTTCTTGTGATTAAGGTTTTTTTATGTGGTGTATTATGTTGACTAATTTCTGTATGTTGAACCACCCCTGAATCCCTGGGATGAATCCTGCTTGATCAAGGTAGATAATGCTTTTGATGAATTGTTGAATTCAGTTTGCAAGGATTTTGTTCAGGATCTTTGCATTTACGTTCATCAGGGACACAAGCCTATAGTTTTCTCTTCTTGTTGTATCTCTCTCTCTGGTTTTGGTATTAGAGTGATGCTAGCAGCATAAAAGGAGTTTGGGAGCATTTACTTTATGTCTTCATTAAGCTTAACAAACTTGTTATTGAGATTCTCTATTTTTTGGCTCATTTATCTCTCTTTTAAGGTTTCTCTGTTAAGACAGCTGTGTGGATTTCATGTATGCACTTGTTGGTTTTTTGTTGATTTGCTACCAGTACTTCAGTTTGCTTGGTCAGGGTCACATATCTTGTGTTTTCATTTTGGAGTTGTATTCCTGTTGCCTCCTCTATGTTTACTTTGGAGATGTCCATTGTAGGACTAGGCAACCTTGTTGGAGATCTCTCAGTTTGTTGTTTCTTATGTTGTGGTCTCCCCATCTGAGTGGGTGAGTCTTACTTAATTAAGGAAGAAGCCAGAGTTTTCTCTTAAAGTATCTTCATTGAGTGTTCCATATTATGTTTGAATAGAATAGGCTTGTGATGGCTTTGTATTTTGGGATGCACAGGTTGTGGTGAGTATAAATGTACCAGCAGCTCTGGGATGGTGCTTACTACTATAGGTGGGATTGGAGGTCTGGGATCCCTTTGACCTTGTCTCAGCTCTGTGTTGTCTGTGGCTCAGCAGTTTTAACCCTTGCCCTTGCTCTCCTACTATACCCAGATGGGCAGGTTATTGAGGACTCACTGTTTCCCCCTGGCAAATGATTGCCTGATATTCCTTTATCCCCTTCTGGGACTGAGTTGATGCACCACGTAGTCACTAGGAGTAGGGGGTGGGGTGTTAGAGGGATGGTGTGTAGGCGTCACTGGGTTCTACAGCCCAGGCTGGGTATTGGAGTTGGCTGTGTGGGGGAGATAGGGTGCTGGCCAAAGGGTACACACTAGGGTACCTATAAGCATCACAGGGTGTGGAGGGTCTGTGAGTAGGTGGAGCAAAGCAGTCTGCAAGCCCACCCACCAAGGAGGCAAGACAGGGAAGTGTGCGCTAGTAGCACCGGAACCTACAGGAGCAGGGTAGGTATTGTGGGTGAGTTGGGCTTAGTCAGTGGAGCCTGTGGGAGCATGGCAGGAGATAGGGGCATGCGAATGGGCTGTGGGCACAGATGGTGGGGTCTGAGGGAGTGTAGCAGGAGATAGGAGCACAAGTGAGCTGGACTCAGTGGGGGAGGTGTCCAGAAGACAGGGAAATGCATGCAGGCCATCTGGGGAGCCTGCTGGTAGCTCAGTAGGACACAGGGGAGCACAACAGGGAGCATATGTGCCTCAGACAGAAGCAGCAGTAGGGGGAAGATAGGGAGGCATTCAGGCTGTAGTGGTGAACCTGTTTGGGGAGTCAGGGGTGTGATGGATGGGGTGAGTAGTTGAGGGGTCCCTAGGGTCTAGTGGGCTACCTGAGAGTGTGGGAATCAGCAGATTCCCAACTGTGCTCCTCTGTTCTCATCTAGTGGAGGTCTGCTAAGACCTACTCAAACTGGAGCCCCATAGATCTTACCTGATATTACCCTGGGAGTGAAGCGTGTTTATGAGGCTGCCATCTTGACAAGAAGTCTCTAATTTCTTATAGCTATAAACTTCCCTCTTAGGATTGCCTTCATTGTGTCCCAGAAATTTTGGTATGTTGTGTTTTCATTATCATTTGATTCTGTGAATTTTTTAATTTCCTTTTTAAATTTTTATTTTATTTTTTATTAATAACTTCTATACTTACAGACAATAAACCATGATATTTCCCTCCCTTCCCCCCTTCCCCCCTTCGCCTTTGCAACTCCACTCTCCATCATATCCCCTTCCCCTCTCCATTACTCTCTCTTTTAATTTGATGTCATCATCTTTTTTCTCCTATTATGAGGGTCTTGTGAAAGTATTGCTAGGCACTGTGAGGTCATGGATCTCAAGGCCAATTTCTGTCTGGACAGTTGCTTTGTAAGGAGTTGTACCCTTCCTTTGGCTCTTACATTCTTTCCACCACCTCTTCCTCAATGGACCTGGAGCCTTGGAGGGTGTGATAGAGATGTTTCAGTGCTGGACACTCCTCCATCCTTTCCGCTCAGCACTATGTTGCCTTTTGGGTCATCCCAGTGTTTATCACCATCTGAAAAGAGAAGCTTCTCTAATCAGAAGTGAGAGTAGCATTAATATGTGAATGTGAACATTAAGCGTAGTGCTTTAAGGGCAGTTTGGTGGGAATAATATATACATTTAGCCAGACAAGGGAAGGCTTTATACTCCTAAGACTCATGACCTACCTGCCATAGTCTTTTGATTAGGTTTTTCACTACCAGGCATGTATTCTCTCCCTTTAGTCCAATTAGAGAGCAGTTGGTTTCTCCCAAGGCAGATATGCAAGTATTGCACTTTTTCAGTCATTTGGCCTATCTGGCCAAACTTGAGGCTTCCAGTGCCCACTGTTTTCACTGATGATGACTTCTGTCTCCCATAGGGCTGCATATAGTGCAGCTGTTTCCAGCTTTCAGTTGGCTGGTCTACAGGGAGAAGGTTTTCTGCTCAACACCAACTTGATCCCTCAGTGACCTTGCCACTTAGGCAAGTGAAGTCTTCAGCAATAGGGTCTTACCTTACCATCTGTTTCTCAAGGGAAACCAAGGGCCTTGGCAATAGCCTGTAGTGTTTTGGAGGCAACAGGGACCTCCCTGGCCAATAACTCGCTGGAAGGTATCCCATCCCTGGCACTGAAAATTTTCTAGTAACAGTCTATGGCTTCTGGATGTGCCATTAAAAAAAAAAAAAAAGATTAGGCTTTCATATGTCTTACTCAGAATATCTTGAAGTTTGATTGACCCTCCCCCTTTTATACAATCCCTTTCCCTGGCCTCACTTAGGCCTTTCCCCTTGCTGTAATCTGTTCTTCTACTTACATATATACAATACCATCCCCTTAAGTCCTTCCCACTCTTCCTTCACTTATAGCCTTTTTCTAGCTTACTGCCCTCTGCTACCAATTTTTGGTTCCAGCTCATACAAAGTCTATACGTTTGTAGCTGGGATCCACATATGAGAGAGAACATGTGATGTTTGGCTTTTGGGCCTGGGCTACCTAATTTAGTATAATCCTTTCCAGATCCATCCATTTCCCTGCAAATTTTGTAATTTCATTTTTATTTACTGCTGTATAGAATTCCATTGTGTAAACATACCACATCTTTATTATCCATTCATCTGTTGAGGGACATCTAGGCTGGTTTCATTTCCTAGCTATTGTGAATAGAGTAGCAATAAACATGGGTGTGCAAGTCTCTAAGGTAGTGAGAAGAGTCATTAGGATATATGCCTAGGAGTGCTATAGCTGGATAATATGGTAAATCTATTTTTAGCTATCTCAAGAACCTCCACACTGATTTCCACAATGGCTGGACCAGATTACATTCCCACCAACAGTGTAGAAAGGTTCCCCTTTTTCCATATCCTAGCCGACATCTATTATCATTTGTTTTCTTGATGGAAGCCATTCTGACAGGAGTGAGGTGGAATCTCAAAGTAGTTTTAATTTGAATTTCCCTAATGGCTAAGGATGTAGAACACTTTTTTAAAGATGTTTATATGCCTTTTTATTTCTTCTGATGAGAATTCTCTATTTAGTTCCATAGCCCATTTTTTGTTTTTTTAAATTTTATTTCTTATTGTTCTGTTTTTTTGAGTTTGTTGTATATTCTGGACATTAATCCTCTGTGAGATGTGTAGCTGGCAAAGGTTTTATCCTATTCTGTAAGTTGTCTCTTTGCTCTATTCACAGTGCCTTTTGCTGTACAAAAGTTTTGTCATTTCATGAGATCCCAGTGGTTGATTAGTGGTTTTATTTCCTGAGCAATTTGGGTTATATTCAGAAAGTCATTGCCTATGCCCATATGTTGAAGGGTCTACCCTACCTTTTACTCTAGCAGTTTCAAGCTTCAAGTCTTATATTAAGGTCCCTGATCCATTTGGACTTGGTTTTTGTGCATGGAAAAAGACAAGGATCTATTTTCACCCTTCTACATATAGATATAGATCCAGTTTTCCCAGCACCACTTGTTGAAGAGGCTATCTTTTCTCCAATGAATATTTTTGGCATTTTTATCAAAAATCACATGGCTGTAGCTGCCTGGGTTAACATCTGGGTCCTCTGTTCTGTTCCGTTGATCTACGTGTCTGTTTTTGTGCCAGTACCATGCTGTTTTTGTTACTGTGGATTTGTAATATAGCTTAAAATCAGGTATGGTGATACCACAAGCCTGATTTTTTTCTACTCAAAATTGTTTTGGCTATTCGAGGTTTTTTTTTGTGCTTCCAAATGAATTTTAGGATTGTGTTTTCTATTTCTGTGAAGAATGCCTTTGAAATTTTAATGGGGATTGCATTAAATGTGTAGATTGCTTTTGGTACGATTTACATTTTCCCAATATTGATTCTTCCAATCCAAGAACTGAGATGTCTTTCCATTTCCTTGTGTCTTCTGCAATTTCTCACTTGAGTGTTTTAACGTTCTCATTGTAGAGGTCTTTCACTTCTTTGTTTAAGTTTATTCCAAAGTTTTTTTTTTTTTTTGAGTCAGTTGTGAATGCCCTGATTTCATCCTCCGCATGTTTGTTGTTAGAATATAGGGAAGCTACTGATTTCAGTGTGTTTATTTTTTATTCTGCCATGTTGCTATGTTTATCAGCTCTAACAGTTTGCTGGTAGAGTCTTTAGGGTCATTTATGTATAGAATCATATCATCTGCAAATAATGATAAGTTGAACTCGACCTTTCCAATTTGTATCCCTTTCAAGAACAAGTGTCTCTTGTGTTATTGGTATAGCTAAGACTTCCAGTACTATATTAAATAAAAATGGGAACACTGGACACCCTTGTCTTGTTCCTGAATTAGTGGAAAAGCTTAACGTTTTTCCCTATTTAGTATTATGTTGTCTGTAGGTTTGTCATAAATAGCTTTTATTATGTTGAGATATGTTCCTTCTGTTCCTAGTTTCTGTAGTACTTTTATCATGAAGGGATGCTGGATTTTGTCAAGTGCCTTTTCTGCATCTATTGAGATGATCATGCAATTTTTGTCCTTCATACTATTTATATGATGTATTACATTTATTGATTTGCATATGTTGAACCATCCTTGCATCTCTGGGATAAAGTCTACTGGGTCGTGGTGAATAATTTTTCTGATATATTCTTGTATTCTGTTTGCCAATATTCTGTTCAGAATTTTTGCATCTATGTTCATGAGGGAGATTGATCTTTAATTTTCTTATTTTGGTCTATCTTTGTCTAGTTTTAGTATGAGGATGATATTGGCTTCATAGAAGGAGTTCAGTAGAATTCCTTCCTTTTTTATTTTATGGAAAATTTTGAGAAGCAATGGTGTTAGTTCTTCCATGAAGGTCTGGTAAAATTTACTAGTGAATCCATATGGGCCTGCAGGTTTTTTTTAGTTGGGAGACTTTGTATAACTGCTTGGATCTCCGTATTAGTTATAGGTCTATTTAAATGGTTTATTTCATCTTGACTTAATTTTGGTAGGTCATATGAATCAAGGGAATCATCCATTTATTTCAGAATTTCAAACTTAGAGGCATATATAGTCTTAAAGTATATCCTTATGATTTTCTGAATTGCTTTGGTATCTGTTGTAATGGTGCCTTTTTCATCTCTAATTTTATTAATTTTTGTCACTTCTCTCTTTCTTCTGGTCAGATTTGCTAAGAGTTTATCAATCTTGTTTATCCTTTCAAAGAACCAGCTGTTTGTTTCATTGATTCTTTGGATTTTTTTTTTTTTTTTTTTGGTTTCTGCACTAATTCTTATTATTTCTTCCCAACCACTGATTTTTGGTTTGCCTTGGTCTTCTTTTTCCAAGCCCTTAAGGTGAAACATTAAATTGTTTAGTTGTGAACTGTCTAATTTCTTGATATAGACACTTAGAGCTATAAATTTCCCTCTTAGCACTGCTTTCATTGTGTCCCAAAGGTTTTGGTATGTTGTATTCTCAACATCATTTGATTCTATGAATTTATTGATTTCCTTTTTGATTTCTTCAATGACCCATTCATCATTCAATACTGTACTGTTTAGTCTCCATGAATTTCTGTATGCGGTGTAGTTTTTCTTATTGCTGATTTTCTGTTTAATCCCATTGTGGTCAGATAGAGTACGAGGGATTATTTCAATTTTTCTGTATTTGTTAAGATTTGCTTTGTGTCCTAATATATGGTCTATTTTAGAGAATGTTCCATGTGCTGCTGAGAAAAATGTATATTCTGCAGTGTTGGGATGGAATGTGTTGTATATATCTGTTAGGTCCATGTGTTTCATGACATCATTTAACCCAGATATCTCTCTTAATTTTTTGCCGGGATGACCTGTCAATTGATGAGAGTGGGATATTGAAGTCACCTACTACAATTTTGTTTGGTGTTATCTATGATCTTAAGTGTAGTAGTGTTTGTTTGATGAAATTGGGATCCCCATGTTAGGTACATATACGTTTAGGATTATAATGTCCTCCTTTTGGAGTGTTCCTTTAATAAGTATAAAATGATCTTTATCTTTCCTCACTGGTGTTGGTTTGAAGTCTATCCTGTCCAATATTAGGATAGCAACCCCTGCTTGTTTCCTAGGCCCATTTACTTGAAATACTGTTTTCCATCCTTTTACCCTAAGACATTGTCTCTTTTGTTGAGAGATGAATTTCCTGGAGGAAACAAGTGGCCGCATCCTTCCTTTTAATCCAGTTTGCAAGCCTGTGTCTTTAGGTTGTGGCTTTGAGACCACTGATATTAAGAGTTATTATTGAAAGATATGTATTTATTCTTGCCATTCTTCTTGTTCTGTAGTGCTTCCTGTTTTCCCTTTACTCACTTGTTTTTTTATTAGTTATGCACATAATGTGAATACATTCATGTTGGTGCCATCAACAGCTTCCTCCCTGTCCTTCCCCCTCCGAAGGGACCCTCCTCATTGGGGAATGTGGGTCGTGTATTAGGGGGGTAGCCATCAGTTATGTGGAAGAGGCAATGTCTCTGTGCATAATGACTGTACTTGTGGTTCTAACAATATTTCTGTCCCCCTCTTCCACAAACTTCCCTGAACCATGTTGGGTTCGTTTTAGACTGACTTCAGTGCTGAGGTCCCGGGAGCCTCTGTGTCTTTGGATATCTGGTTTAGTAGGAGTTGAGTGTTCTCTGTGTCTATCTCTTCTACCCTTGTGTTGGTATCAGGCTCACCAAAAAAGCAGCACTCTTGTTCATCTCCTCAATTAGGCTATGGTTTCAGCTGGGGACCTGGTGAGGTGCAATAGGCTGATCCTCTCCTCAGGTTCAGCATCCATCTGAAAAAAGAGAAGCAAATTCTCCAACAGAGAGAGAAGTTAGCACCAAATAAATGGGATAACCATTATTATTTTAGAGAGAATTTTATAGGTGTAGGACCTCTTTTAGCCCACAATTGGTGGGAGCTTGATATTGGAGAGTGGGCTCATTTTTTGGATATGGTTCTGACTTGTTTCCCAGTTCCAGCTATGAGTTCCACTCCACTGAGTGGATCTGTTAGCCAAATCAAGAGCAGTTGGTTACCTACCATAGTTGTGTGCCAGTATTGCACTTGTTTGAGCATCACATCAGGTTGTTTGCTGCTGAGTAGCTTAGATCATGAGTTGCTTGGACAGATGTTGGTCATTTTACCCCAGTCGCTCATGTAGCACCTTCTGGTACTAGACAAGCTAACTGTCTGGGGACTGACTTCCTTCCAGATTCCAGCCAGGTCTCTTCATGTTACATATCAATAGCATATGGTGTTTTTGGCTGTAGGGTATGATCCCTTGTTACTCCTGGGTCTTGTTGGCCACCAACGTCCCAGGCGCGGGAGGACCTGGGGGAAGCAGGGTCTTGGAGTGGGTGAGTGCAGCAGGCAATGAACCACCCAGGAGACTTTCTGATGGACAGCACTCATTTATTCAAAAGGTTAGTAGGTTTATAAACACTTGAGAAAGGTTGAGAAGGCACATACAGTTCATAAGGTGATTGGATTCCTAGGTTTAGGGGTTGCTATCTAATTGGCTGGTATTAGAAGGCAGAAATTGCAAGGGAGAAGTTGCAAGGGAGATAACAGAAGTGGCAGGAAAAGCTATGTGACTTCAGCTACATATCGGATGGCTGCAGCTTCTTGGGCTGTTGGTCACAAGGTCAGAAACTGGGGTTCGGTGGGGGGCAGAACCTTAGTCAATGGAATGCTCAGGTGCTCTGGGATGGGTGGAGGGCTTGTCGGTTCCATTTCCTCTGGGAGAAGATGAAGCCCACTACGACCTTTAGTGAAGGGAGGGCCAACTCCGTTGCCAGAGTGGGTTCTTGATGATAAGGCTGGTTGAAACCCCCATAGCCTAAGGTCCCAGCCATGTCCAATGGCCCAGGCCAGCTTCCTCACAGTCCCAGCCCATGTTTAGCAATGCCCAACAGTAGTGTCTTACCATTAACCTTTAGTGGGTCATCAAGTACTCTCTCAGAAATCTTGTCTTCTTTTGGGAAACCTTGTAGGTCTCTCTGATCAACACCTCCTTGTGGAAGTTAACTACATGCTGGTACTTACTAGCACCAAAGAAAAAGAAGGAAGAAAAAGATAGGTAATATAAAAGAGAAAGAGAGAAGAGAGAGAAGAAGGAGACAGAGAGAAACAGGAGAAGATTAAGGTTAGTCTTCATCATACCCTCTTCAGGGCCCTGTGATTCAGGTGTTCCCTCTAAGGACCTGATGAAGGTTCAACCTTTTAGTTTGTCTTTCAGGATATAGAATTTTATGGTACCATTTCCATTTGGGTCCCATTTTGTGTCTCTCCTCACCCTTACCCTCCCGTCCCATCCCATCCCAACCTTGCTATTGTCCTGTCCTCAAGATGCTTATTAGGTATGTCAGCATCTCAGGCAGATTGAGGTTAGGAGCCACAGATGAGCGAGACCATGTGACGATTATCTTTTTGTGATTGGGTGAGTTCACTGAGAATGATCTGTTCCAAGTTTGACTATTTTTCTTCAAATTTCATTATGTCATTTTTCCTTACTGCTGTGTAGAATTCCATCATGTAGATATACCATATCTTGGTTATCCATTCTTCTAGTGATGGACTTCTGGGTTGATTCCAGCTATTAGCTATTATGAATTGAGCAGCTATAAACATGGTTGAGCAAATCTCTCTGAACTGAGGCTTGGAGCTTTAGGGTAAATGCCCAGTAAGAGAATAACTGGGTCTTTTGGTAACTCTATAGTCATCCTCTTTAGGAGTCTCCATATTGCTTTCTATAATGGTTGTACCATCTTCCATTCTCACCAACAGTGAATGAAGGTTCCTATTTCTCCACCGCCTCACCAGCATTTATTTTCACTAGATTTTTTTTTTTTTTTTTTTTTTTTTGGTTTTTCGATGTAGGGTCTCACTTTGGTCCAGGCTGACCTGGAATTAACTATATGTAGTTTTAGGGTGGCCTCAAACTCACGGCAATCCTCCTACCTCTGCCTCCCGAGTGTTGGGATTAAAGGCATGTGCCACCATGCCCAGCTTATTTTTTTCACTAGATTTTTTAATGTTAGCTCTCTTTACTCTGGTAAGGTGGAATCTCATAGTTGTTTTAATTTGCATTTCCCTGATGATTAGGGATGCTGGACATTTTCTTAAGTATGTGTTTGTCATTTGTATTTCTTCCTCTGAGAACTCCCTGTACAGTTCTCTGCCCCATTTTGTGAGTGGGTTGTTTGACTTTTTATTGTTTAGGTTTTTAAGTTCTTTGTAGATTCTAGAAATTAGGCCTCTGTCAGTTGTAGAGCTGGCAAAAATTTTCTCCCATTCTGTGGGTAATCTGATGGCTCTGCTTATTGTATGTTTGTCTGTGAAAAAACTTTTCAGCTTCATGAGATCCCAATGGTTGAGTGATTGTTTAATTTCCTGAGCTACTGGGGTTTTGTTCAGGAAGTCTTTTCCCATGTGGAGTTCCCATGCATGGAGGGTGGGGGTGAGGCAGTGAGGGAGATGGAACTTGTGTGTGGAGTTCCCACACCCGGGGTTGGGGGAAGGCATCGGTGAGGGGGATGGAGATGCTTATAAGCTGGCTTAGTGGTCACATATTCCTTTAGCCTGTTTTTGTGGTGGAATGTCCTTAATTGTACATTGATTTGGATGGATAAAGTAATCTTGGTTGCCAGGTATCTTTCAGAACTTAAAATATATCATTCCAAGCTCTTCTGGATTTTAAAGTTTGTATTGAGTAATCTCCTGTCATCCTGATGGGCTTGCCTTTATAAGTAATTTGCTTTTTCACTCTAACTGCTTTCAATACATTTTCTTTGGTTTATGTATTTAGTAGTATAATTATGATATGGTGAGAAGAAGTTCTTTCCTGGTTTTGTCTGGTGTTCTAAAGGCTTCCTGTCTCTGTATTGACATCTCCCTACCTATTTGTGGGAAATTTTCTTCTATAATTTTCTTGAAGAACACCTACTATGCCTTTGGAGAGAAATTCTCCACCTTCTACTCTGCCCTGAATTCTTATGTTTGATCTCTTCATAGTGTCTCAAATGTCTTGAAATTCCTATTCATTCCTTCCTATTAGTTTGTCTTTTTCTTTGTTGGACTGTATTAGATCTGCCACCTGGTTTTCTAGTTTATATATCGTGTTATCTCCTTGAGCCATTCTATTGGTGAGACTTTCTATAGAGTTTTTAATTTGACTTACTGTATTCAGGTATTTCTGATGGGTTTTTCTTCAGGATTTCTGTTTCCTTACTCATTTGTTGATCTCTTTATTTCATTAAGTTTGTTTTCTGTGTTTCCCTTTAGGAGTTTGTTTTCTTCTTTGATTTCTTTGAACATAGTTATAATAATTCTTTTGAAATCTTTCTCAGGCATTTCATCTAAATCAGTCTCACTGGAGATCATTTCTGATGGATTTATAATTTTTGATGGAATTATATTGTCTTGATTTTTTTCTGTTTCTCGTACTATAACGTGGAAACTTTTGCATCTTGGGTTAATTTGATGTTTGAGTTTTCTAATTATCTGCATTATTCTTAAATATATAAATCTGACATTATATATCTTCAGGGTATGAGTTTAAAGTGCCAGGTGTTGGCTTTTATATTACTCCCAGAGTAATAGCAGAAGTGACCCTAGGTGTTGAGCTTGCCTGCTATGCAAGTATTTTTTAAAAATTTATATTATTCTGATATTACATTCATAGTATTGGTTCCATTATCCTTCTCCCTATCTTCCCTCTTCCAAAGGGACGCTCATCAATGGGGAATGTGGGTCGTGCATTGTGGGGGTCGACAAGAGTTCTGGGGGGTAGGCCCCAGTCTCCTATGCAAGTATTCTAGTAGGCTGGGTGGAGCAAAATGCAGGCAGATTCTCAAATTCTACTGAGCAAAATGCACTTTCAGTCAAAACCAGCATAGAGTATTTATGTAAGAGTGGGTATTAAAACAAACAAATAGCCTAACAAAATAAAAATTCCCTGAGGGTGTGTGTTGCTCCACACCCTTAATCCTGTCAATTGAGAGGCTGAGATTTCTGGTCTGTAAAAGTTTCTAGTTCAGTTTGGGGCCAAATTAGATCCTGCCTTCAACAATGACAAAGAAGCCAAAAGCACTATAAATCAGGAAACAACAAAGGACAACCCCAAAATACAGCTTATTTAAGAATGGCAAAGTGATCTTTAATCAAATGCAACACATAACCTGCCCTGACCTGGAAGGTGCGATTAACATTTCCAATGCAGGCCTTTTATACCAGGCTTTGGGGCAGGTACTGACCTGGTGTAAGTAGGCCCTGTTACCTTTTGTGTTGACTTTGATCTCACCTATGTTGGGTCCCTCTTTGCTGCTTTGCACGCTTGGCTAGGCTGGCTAGGTTGGTTAGTCCACTGCTCTGATCACCTGTGCTGAGTGCTGTGTAGCTGAGTTCCCTTTCCCTGGTCTTCAGTGGTTGCTGGCACTGGCAGTTATGGGAGGGGAGGCTGTGGAATGTGCCTGAAGTTGTACTGGAGCTGCTTATCTGGTTCCCGTGATCCTCTTCCTCGTGATCTGCTCAGCTAGTCCCTGCTGTCTTATCCTTCGGGTTTCTTGACTTTTAGAGGATGCTGGTGTGAGTGGAAAATCCCTTCACCTGTCTTCTCCTGTGGCTCAGGCAGAGCCACATGGCTGTTTGGACCAGCGCTGCAGAGGGAGCCAACTCTGGCTGGTTGCCTGCTTTCTAGAAGCTCTGAGCCTCTCTTGCTTCTCTGCTGAGGTTGATAATTCTTTACACGCCTTCACTTTTTAATGGAAGAGTGTATTTTGCTCTTTTTCTGCTTTCTTCCCTGCCCAGGCTGCTTTGGCATGGCTACTATGCCACCATTTTACCTGGAAGTCTCTATTGCTTAGTTTTTTGAGTTCTTTGTAGATTCTAGGTATTAGTCCTCTGTCACTGGTATTGCTGGTGAAGATCTTCTCCCATTCTGTACGTTGTTTATTGACTGTGTTTGCTTGCCTATACGATAGCTTTGTAGCTGTATGTGCTCCCAGTGGTTGAGTGTTTGTCTTATTCATTGGGCTTCTGGTTTCTTATTTAGGAAATCTTTCCCTATGCCTATATTATGGAGTGTTCTCTCCATTTTTTCTTCTAGATGTTTTAGAGCTTCAGGTCTTATGTTGAGGTCCTAAATTCATTTGGAGTTGATTTTTGTGCATGATGAGAGAAGTTGGTCTAAATTCACTCTTCTATAGGTGGATATCCAATTTCTCCAGCACATTTGTTGAAAATTCTTCTTTTCTCTTGTGTGCATTTTTGGCATCTTTGTCAAAGAGGAGATAGCTGTAGTTGCTTAGATATAGGTCTCTTAATTCTATTCCGTTGATCTATGTGTCTGTTTTTGTGCCAGTACTATGATTCTTTTATCACTATGACTTTGTGATACATCTTAAAATCAGGTATGGTGATGCCTCCTGAAGTTGAGAATATTTTTGGCAACCAAAGGCCTTCTGTTCTTCCATATGAATTTTGAGACTTTTTTTTTTTTTTTTTGGTTTTTCAAGGTAGGGTCTCAGGGTGACCTGGAATTCACTCTGTATTCTCCGGGTGGCCTCGAACTCACAGTGATCCTCCTACCTCTGCCTCCCGAGTGCTGGGATTAAAGGCATGCGCCACCACGCCCAGCGAGACTATTTTTTTAACTCTATGAAAAATGTCACTGGAAATTTTATTGGAATTGTGTGGACTTGTGGCCATTTTCACAATATTAATTCTTCCAATCTATGAGCATGGAGATCCTTCCATTTTATCATATCCTCAGCTTCTTTCTTCAAGGTTTTTAGGTTTGCTTTGTTTGGGTTTTTCACTTCCTTGGTTAGTAATATTCCTAATTATTTAATTTTTTGTGGATATTGAAAACAGGATAGCATCACTGATCTTCTCCATGTTTGTCTTTGATATAGAAAGGTTACTGATTTTTGTGTATTGATTTTGTATCATGCCACTTTACTGAGGGAATTTATCAGCTTTAAAAGCTTTTTTTGTGGAATCTTTTGGGTCAGTTATATATAGGATCATGTTATCTGCAAATAGGGCTAGCTTTAGTTCTTCCTTTCCAATTTGTATCCCTTCTGTTTCTTTCTCTTGCCTTATTGCTTGAGCTAAGACTTTTAGCAATATGTTGAATAGCATTGGTGAGAGTGGTGAGAGTAGGCGACCCTGTCTTCGTTCTGACCTTAATGGGAATGCTTCAACTTTTTCTCTATTTACTATGCTGGCTGTAGGTGCATTATATGAAGCCCTTATTATGTTGAGATATGATCTCTCCATCCCTAGTCTCTCCAGTGTTTTGATCATGAAGAAGTGTGTATTTTGTCAAAGACCTTTTCTGCATTTATTGAAATAATCAAGTGATTCTTGTGTTTAAGTTCATTTACGTGGTGAATTACGTATATCTATTTTCATATGTTGAACCATCCCTGCATCCCTGGGATGAAACCTACTTGATCAAAGTGGATGATGCTTTTGTTGTGTTCCTGAGCTCTCTGAGGAGTTTTTTTTTTTTTTTTTTTAAGATAGCTTATAGCCTTCAATTTTTTAAATTAAGAATATACTTTGTATGGACACATCATGTGTTGTTTCCATCATTTTCCTCCTCCCTGTCCCCATTCTGCTGGGAGCCCTCCTCAGTAGGGTTGCTGGTATTCCCCATGGGGTTGTGGGTTATGTGTTGTGAGAGCAACAGTTAGTCAGTGGGGGGAAGGGGCAATGCTTCTTGGTATGCCCTCCCAACCTGTGGCTCTTACAATCTTTCTGCCCCCTCTTGTGCAAAATTATCTGAGCTGTGATGGGTGTGTTTTAAGTCTACTACAGTGATAAGCTCTCAGGAGCCTCTGGATTTCTGCTTTGGTATGTGTTGAGTTTCCTCAGCATCTGTCTCCTTCACTCTGGCACTGATTGTCAGGCTCACCATGGAAGGAGCAGTCTTGCTTATCACCCCAGTTCCTCTGTGGTTTCACCTGGGCCTTTGCTAACATGCAAATGGTGGTTTATCTCCTTGGGTCTTGCTGTCTTCTGAAAAAGAAAAACAGATAATCCAATGGAGAGTGAAGTCAGCACTGTTAGTTAACTTAGGGAGATTTTGATGGATGTTGCTCCTCTTTTGGCCAAAATCTAGTGGGTGCTTATTGTTGGAGACCATAATCTTGGTCTCCATAAGTGTCTGACATGGTTTCCAGTTACAGCTATGGGTTCCTTTCCACTGAGTGGTCTCTTAGCCAATCAGAAAGCCATCGGTTACTCATCAAGGCTGTGTGCCACCATTGCATAGGTGTGTACATTTTGCCAGACTGGCTACTTTTTTTTTTTTTTTGATAGAGAGAAAGAGAGAGAGAGAGAATGGGCACCCCAGTGGCCTCTCAGCTGCTGTGAATGAACTCCAGATGTGTGCGCCCCCCTGTGGGCAAGTCTGTCATTGCACCCTTGCTTCACTTTTGCGTCTGGCTAAATGTGGGATCTGTAGATTGGAACCAGCGTTCTTAGGCTTGGCAGGCAGGCACCTTAACTGCCAAGCCATCTGTCCAGCTCCAAGCTGGCTACTTTTGAGTAGCTTTGACCCCAGCTTGCCCACAAAGTTGTTGGCCACATTCTCCCAGTAGCTCATGTAGTGCTTTGCAGCTCTAAGTGGGCTAATCATCTGGGCACTGGCTCCTTTCCAGATTCCAGCAGGTCTCTTAGTGTTCTGTGTTGGTGGCATGTGGTGTCTTCAGCAATAGGGTCTTTGTGCATCTTTATGAGAGTACTGGGGATCAAACTTGGGTCATTAGGTTTTGTAGGCAAGTACCTTAACCACTGAGCCACCTCTCCAGCTCCAACCTGTGTCTCTTAAAAAAAAATATTTGTTTCTTTATTTGCAAGCAGAGAGAGAGAGAGAGACAGAGAGAGACAGAGAGAGACAGAGAGAGACAGAGAGGAGAGATACAGAAAAAGAGAGAGAATGAAGGGCTGGAGAGATGGCTCAGTGGTTAAGTTACTTACCTCCAAAGCCAAAGGACCTAGTTTCTATTACCCAGCACCCATGTAAGCCAGATGCATAATGTGGTGTGCATATTTAGAGTTCCTTTGCAGTGGCTGAAGGCTCTGGCACACCTAGTCTCTCTCTCTGTCTTTACCTGCCTCTTTCTTTCTCTGTCTTTCTTTCAAATAAATAAATAAAAATAAAATATTAAAAGAGAGAGAGAATGGGCGTGCCAGGGCCTCCCTCCACTGCAGTGAACTCCACATGCATGCTCCACTGTAAATCTTGCTTTACATGGTTCCTGGGGACTCAAACCTATGTCATTATGCTTTACAGGAAAGTGCCTTCATTACTGAGTTATCTCTCCAGCCATAGCTTACATCTTTTGATTGGGGAGTTGAGTCCATTAATGTTCAGAGTGATAATTGTGAGATGTGTGTTAATCCCTGTCATGTAGATGGCTCTGTCAAGTTTGATGTTTCCTTTTCTTTTCTTTTTCCAAGATAGGGTCTCACTCTAGCTCAGGCTGACCTGGAATTCGCTGTGTTGTCTCAGGGTGGCCTCAAACTCACAGCAGTCCTCCCACCTCTGCCTCTGGAGTGTTGGGATTA
The DNA here is from genome assembly GCA_036365145.1 of Orientallactaga sibirica. Lineage (NCBI taxonomy): Eukaryota > Metazoa > Chordata > Mammalia > Rodentia > Dipodidae > Orientallactaga > Orientallactaga sibirica. The sequence goes on from JAEOAD010000015.1 coordinate 11,232,743, forward strand.
AAGGTGTGCCTCACCACACCTTTTCTCTTTTCTTTCTTTCTTTCTTTCTTTCTTTCTTTCTTTTCTTTCTTTCTTTCTTTCTTTCTTTCTTTCTTTTTCTTTCTTTTTTTTCTTGATTTTTATATGATTTAATGTCTGTATTATTTTGATTATTTCTTTTTCTTCCTTGTAGCCATATGTATATGATTGTCTCTTTAATGTGGAGTATTCCATGCAGTATTCTCTGTAGGGCTGGCTTAGTATTCATAAATTCATAAAGCTGATTATATTGTGAAAAGTTTTTCTTTCTTTCTTTCTGTTTGAGATAGGGTTGCTGGGTATAGAAGTTTGGGTTGGCAATCATGGTCTTAGTTTTTGAAATACTCTGTTCTAAGGTATTCTGGCTTTTAGAGTTTCCATTAAAAAAATCAGAAGTAATTCTAATGGGCTTACCTTTGTATGTAATGAGCTGTCTTTCTCTTGCAGATTTTAGTATTCCTTCCTTGTTTTCTTTGTTTAGTGTTGCAATTATAATGCGATAGGGGGTATTTTTCTCTGATCCTGTTTGGTGATCTGTGTACCTACTGAACCTGGATGAGTCTCTCTTTTTTAAGGTTGGGAACGTTTTCTTTGATAAGTTTGCTGAAAATCTTCTCTCTGCCCTTAGACTTTATTTCTTCCCCTTCCTAAATGCCTATAATCTGAAAATTTGGTCTTTTTAAGGTGTTCCACAGTTCCCACCTGTTCTAATTGTATGTTTTTTTTTTTTTTTGAACTTGGTATTATTTTTTGGAGTCTTACTTTATTTCTTCTGCTTTGTTCTTGAGTTCTATTAATCTGTCCTTCTTGTGGTTTATTCTATTGGTAAGGCTTTCTTGGGAGCCTTCTAGGAAAGATATTTCCTTTTTTGTTTTTCATTTTTCTTTCTTTCTTTTTTTTTTTTTTTTTTTTTTTTGAGGTAGGATCTCACTCTGGCCCCAGGCTAACTGCAGTTAACTATGTAGTCTCAGGGTTGCCTCAAATTCATGGTGATCCTCCTACCTCTACCTCCTGAGTGCTGGGATTAAAGGTGTACGCCAACACCCAGCTGGTTTCCATTTTCAGCATCTCATATTCTTGCTTAAATTCCATTTTCATTTCTCGATTCCTGCATTTGGTTATATCCTTGCTGACTTTATTCCTTGAGTACATTTATTTGTTGATTCTCATCAAATTCCTTTAGCCTTCTGTTGATCTCTTTGTGTTCATCTTTGATTTCATTGAGCCAACTATTGAAAACTGTTTCTTGGGGTTTCTTTGATTTCATCCAGCCATCAAGTTGTTTTTCCATTTCCTTCATCCATCCTTTGGGTTCTTTTTGTTGCATTTCTTCCATTTCATTGAGCCATCCTTTAAATTTTATTTTGAGTTCTTTTTGCCACTTGCTTTTGTTTTTCAAGGTAGTGTCTCACTCACAACTTCTAGTTGACCTGGAATTCACTATGTAGTCTCAGGATGGCCTTGAACTCACAGTGATCCTCCTATCTCTGCCTCCCGAGTACTGGGATTAAGAGTCTTGGAATTTTTGTTTGATTACTCTTTCTCCATTTTCTTTAATCTTATCTACCTATTTGTTCATGGCCTCATTAAGTGTGTTTAAAATACCTATCATGTTTTTTATTTTGGTGTTCTATATCTTGGGTTTCCTCCAGACTTTCTTTGGAGGATTGCATTGTGTTTCTAGGCAGTTTTGGTAGGGATCCCTTTGCTTGATGTAGTACATTGTTTGCTTTGTGTTGGGTTTTTCCCATCTTGAGGTTGACCTCTTGTCTCACTGAGAATGCAACAATAGATCTCTGGTATAGCCTATGCTTGGGTGGCCTAGTCTGGCTTGATCAAGGTGGGTGGGGAATGGTAGTCTATCTGCTGGATTGGGTGGAATGCCCTTGAATCTGTACCTTGTGTGTGCTGCTCCCAGGCAGGTCTGGGTGAGACCTTGAAGAGTCTGGTTTGCTTTATAACCAAGATGGGCCCTGTTCTTCCAGTGCTATTAGCTGTTTGGAGGCTTGGATGGAGCTCAGCTTCAAGTCTCTCTTGGTGGTTAGAGCCAGGACGTGGTTGCCCTCCACTTCAGCCCTTCAGACTTTTTGCAAAATGAGTGTGGGTGGCAGAATCTGTTCCAAGTGAGCCAGCTATTGCTGGCTAATGCAGGGCTATGCCTGGCAGGTACTGCCCTCTGGCTGCAAGTATTCATTTCTTTGTACCTTCGGGCTGCTCTCTGTGGGTGCTGGCTGGTAATTGCCCACCACCCGAGGGTTGCCCTGCCATCATGCTTCCCCTCTCCCTTGAGATTGCCCCCCTGTTGCTGGTGGTGATTCCCTTAGTGCTAGCTATTAACTCCACTGATGGGCTTGCTGGCTGGTACTTCCCCTCAGGTGTTTGCTGCAGTTCCCACCAGCCTCCCCCACCACCGAATGGGGAGTAAGCCTTATCAATTTACACAGTTCATGTGCTTGTTGGTTGGCTCTTCCCCTTAGAACTTCCTATCAGCTCTGAAGCTGCTACCAAGTGGGGGCTGAGACCTCTTGATTGGCCCTGCTGGCATATTTGCCTACTGGCGCTTTCCCTAGGCTATACTTGCCAATAGCAACTGTTTCTGCTGCTTAGCAGGGGACTGTAGCAAACAGCTTCAGGTTCGCTGAGATGAACTTCTAGACCAGGCACAGTTATGGAGGAAGAGATATTTATTAAAGCTTATAGATTCAGGGGAAGTTCCATAATGGCAGAAAAAGCTGGCCTGCCTTCACAGGTCTAAGTAGAGAAAAAAAAGCCAAAAGCCACACAGCACAGCACACCTTAGGAACTCCAGCTAAGCATGCTTTGCATATCTTTAGATTGAAATCCTAAACCCACTACCACACCTTAATATCCGCCCAGTGACACTGCCTCCAGCCAAGTAGCTGCAGATGCAAACTATAAACTAATAAAACACTGAATATATTGGGGGACATCTATTCAAACTACCACAGGGACCAAGCCCTGAAAATTGGACCTGCTTGCAAGCTTGCCCTCTGGGAATTCCCCTAGGCTATTCTGTTCTACCACTGCCACCACAGGGTGGGAATCAAGCTCTGAAAATTGGTCTCCCTTGTGTCCTTGACTGCTGGGACTTCTAGACTGATGTGGCTGCAGCTGCTTGTTGGAGCTGAAACCACACTGGTTAGTTTCTGAAAGCTCCTTGCTTATCTTTCTGGGACTTTCCTGGATTCCTAGTTATTAAGTTCAGACCTCACATTTTTTGATAGGAAGGATGTATTGTGAGGTATCTTTCCTCTTGCTACCTCCTCTTACTGTGGCATGGCTCCTATTCTGCCACTTTAACCAGAAGTGTCTTTTACCTTTTTTGAGATAGGGTCTTATTTTGTTCAATGTGGCTTTTACCAGGCTAGTTAGCCCTCATGCTTCTGGCAAATTTTCCTGTCTCAGTATTCCTGCTTGTCTGTAGGCATGGCTAGGATTACAAATACCTGTACTGGGGTTCCGAACTTGGGTACCCATGTTTGTGTGGCAAACACTTTATCCGTTGAGCTATCTCCCTAGCCCTGAATCTTAGAAACTCTTAAACCAATAAAGGTGTTACATGGTGATACAAAGCTAATACAATACTACTTGAAAAAACTTATTCCCTAAAATGTTGGGGACTGTAATTCCTCCTTTTCCTGTCCTCTCCATCAACCTCCATCTATTACCTTGTATCTATCTCTAATGATCTGTCAATAATTCTTTTGTTTATAAGCTAATATAATTTAATATTTTAATAAGCACTTTTATAATCTTATTTTGGATATTAAAAGAGCACCCCTTTTTATTTAATTTCTTTTTTGTTGTTTTGTTTTTGTTTTTCGAGGTAGGGCCTCACTGTAGTCCAAGCTGACCTAGAATTCACTATGTAGTCTCAGGGTGGCCTCGAACTCACAGCGATCCTCCTACCTCTGCCTCCCTAGTGCTGGGATTAAAGGTGTGCGCCAACATGCCCAGCTTATTTAATTTCTTATCTGATGTTCACAAAACTGTAAATCAGAAAATATGGAATCGCTTCTCTTCTTTGTTTATTAGTAAGCTGTAAGAGAAATTTGGTAATGAATTTCTGGTCTTCAAGTAATTCAGCAGTAAGGTGGGGAATTCAAGTTCAGATCTGAGAGCAGATGTGATATCTTTCTGGTCAGCTATGTATCTCGTATTTACTAAGTGTCTGTTATGTATCATACATTATAGTAGATGCTATAAACTTCCACAAAACTTCAAATTTATTCATCATCAATCAGCTCTTTGCTCCTAACCTCATATAAAGTGTAATAAAATCTCTCGCATCTTAAAAACAAGTCTCCACTGTCAACCACATTTATCCAACCACTGTCTTACCTTTTTATCCTTTTATAGTTAGCTTGTTAAAATAATATACTATAGATATCTTCTTTCCCTCACCATTCATTGTATTTTTGATTTCCAGAGACCCTTGAATTGCAAAGTCAAGGGATATATGTAAATAAGTTTTTTTTATTCTGTTATTTATTTATTTATTTATTTATTTATTTATTTATTTATTTATTTATTGAGATAGGGTCTCACTCTATCCCAGGCTGACCTGGACTCACTATGTAGTCTCAGGCTGACCTTGAACTCACAGCTATAGCTAACCTCCTACCTCAGCCTCCCAAGTGCTGGGATTAAAGCTGTGAGCCGCTATGCCTGGCTCTATATCTTTTTTGATCTATATTAATATATTTTTTAAACTTTGTAAGCAGAGAATTATAGGAGAAATACAGACAGAGAGAATGGGTATGGCAGGGCCTCCAGCTATGGCAAATGAACTACAGATGCATAAACCACTTTGTGCATCTTGCTTTATGTGGGTTCTGGGGAATTGAACCTGGGTCTTCAGGCTTTGCAGGGAAGAACCTTAATCACTGAGCCATCTCTCTAGCCCCAACACTTAATATTTTGGAACATTGGTTTCTGTTTGGCTCTCATGAACCTACATTTGCACTTTTAAAACAATAATTATTTTTATTTATTTATTTGAGAGAGAGATACAGAAATGGGCAGAGAGAGAGGGAAGGAGGGAGAGAGAGAATGGGCATGCCAGGGCCTCCAGCTGCTGCAAACAAACTCCAGATGCATGTGCCACTTTGTGCATCTGGCTTACATGGGTCCTGGGAAATCAAGCTTCAAACTGGGATCTTTAGCCTTCATAGGCAAGCGCTTAACCACTAAGCCATCTCTCCGGCCCTACATTTGCATTTTTTAAAAAAGATTTTATTTATTTATTTGAGAGAAAAGAGAGCGGAAGAAGCAGAGAGAATGGACATGCCAAGGCCTTTAGCCACTGCAAACAAATTCCATATGCATGGGCCACCTTGTGCATCATGGCTTACGTGGATACTAGGGAATTGAACCTGGGTCCTTAGGCTTTGCAGGCAAATGCCAACCACTAATTCATCTCTCTGGTCCATGTTTGTGCTTTTATATCTAGATATCATCACCTTCTTAGTGTTCTTTGTCAAAGATTCATCCACTCATCTGTTATTGTGGTGTTTACTTCTGTCTACTCTAGGCCATCCACTTATTTATGCAATCTTCTGAGTCTGCTTATCTACCCACCCTTACCTGTAGGCTGATGGCTCTAAAATCTATCTGTCCAATGATGATTTCTTCTAATTTCTGAACAATATGTCTTGCTGTCTGGATAGTAAGGAATTGTATGGCTCAATGGCACCCCAAATTTAACCTCTCTGAATATGAACTCACCTGACTTGAGATCCACTCCATGTATCTTCTGTATATCAGTGACTAGCTACGGCATCTCTGTGAGAATCATGAGTACTTCTTTTCTCTTGTTCTCCATAGCTGCAAATCTCCAAGTTCTGTTGCTTCTGTGCCAAAAATTTCTCTCAGATTGCCTTCCTGTCTCTGTACCTGGAATTCACTTTAATTTACATTTGGATGGTAATAACTGGTTGAAAGAGTACTGACAGCACAGACTATCCATATCAGTCTTCTGCACTCCACAGTGCCATCCATTTGCTGGCCACCACTCTTTGCAAACTGCAAATCTGACCTTGCTACATGTGGTTCCTTTCTTTCACTAATTGTTAACTGTTGCAATTATTTTGGATTTTCTGGATGAATATCTGACCAGAAGCAGCTTTTGAAAGGAAAGGGTTTATTTTAGGGTTACAGAATCCAGGGGAAGTTCCACTAGGGCAGAAGAAGCTGGCTCACTTCCATAAATTATAGCAGAGACAACACCAACAGCCATTAAACATGAACAGCCAGGGCTAAAACTCCTCTGAACATACCTTAAGACTGGACTACAAAATTTCTTCCCAGTAACACCTCCTCCAGCAGACTATTGGAGACTTAAATTTCAAGCTTTATCTGAAATATCTCAGGCGATGGGAGATATGCATTCACATTCAAACTACCACATTAACCTTCAGTAATTTGCTGTATTTATCAGAATAAAGTACAGGTCTTTTCTTTGCTACTTCTCTTCATAACACGTTCCTTAGATGCAAGCTGTGTTAGACAACTGACCACTTCCAGAATATGCCAAAAGTTACTCAGCTTCTCTCAGTGGTGTCATTTTATGTGAGTGTAGTAGGGCATTAAATCCAGGAAATTAACATTAATGTGATGCTGTTAACTAGACTATGGCCTTATTCTTTACTTAGTTTCTGTTAATGTTTGCATGTAGATGTGTGTGTGTGTGTGTGTGTGTGTGTGTGTGTGTGTGTGTGTGTGTGAGAGAGAGAGAGAGAGAGAGAGAGAGAGAGAGAGAGAGAGAGAGGCTGAGAAGAGGAGAACTTACCACCACAAAGGGACTTTCTCCTTATTCTGCCCCATAACTGATTCCTGGGCAGTTCTCTATGTAGTTTGTCCTGTGTCTGAACGGTTCTGTCAGTGTAAGACTTCTCATGAATGGAATTATATAGTGCATAATCTGCTGAGATTAGCTTTGTCACTAAGCATATATGCCTTTTAGATCCATCCAAGTGGTTGCACTAGTGTTCCATTTAACTCATTTATGTTGCATGCCCTGGTCTCTCCCTCAGTTCATCTTTTAGAGCTAAACTCAGGTTTTTGCCTACCTTAGCTTAAGTTGAGTATTTCTCCTTCTGTGAATGTTTAATCCATCTTTATACCTTCTTGTTTAACACATTATCTATAATTTGGTGTTTGGATCACAGTCTTTCCCATAGACTTTTAATCTCTAGGTGGTAAAGATTTACTTGACATATAGTAGGAGTTCAGTAACTGCATTTCTGCTAAGTTATAATTATATTATTGATATATTCTTCTTAGTAATTGCATACTACTTTGGGCCATCATTGTCACTCAGTAAATACTAAATAATGACTGACTGACTGATTGATTAATTTTTAGGGTACAAAGGATCCAATTTGTGCTATAACTGCATCTGATAAGACATTGATTTTGGTAAGTTGTAAGAGACACTTATTTTATAAGTAAAGTTTTTTTTAAGTTATAAAACTAAGATAATGCAAGCAGTTTTGGATTTTAATATCATCTTATGGGTACCCTAAATTTTCCTCTTTAATATAAGAAGTGAGAAAGTTTTAAAGCTTTATTCATAAATTATTAATCATTTATAAAATAGTTAACTATTTGTAAAAGCAGTAGAGTGATGGCCAGCTAAGAAGGGAAAGTAGATTGAAGAGCTTGACACCAGGTTGAAGAAGCCCAAACAAGGTTGACAAAAGTGGGCCAGAATGCATGGAGGGAGTTAGATTTAGAGGGCCTCCTGTATGTAGCCTGATATTTTATATTGGTTCTGGCTTAGCTACCGTCATAAAATTTAGAATGAAGAGGTGATGTGTTTGCCAGCCAGTAAAATTGAGAAGTCCCTGGAAAATTTCTGGTAAATTTTTCAAATAGAATCAATGGAATAGTGTCTTTTCTTAAGCTCTGGCTTTTGAAAATATTAATTTTAGAAATAAATGTTTAATACAGTCATGCTGGTGGAGTTGCATTGGAATTACGCAAACAGAGACTTAACTGTCTATTTCCAGTTCTAGTTTCATTCTTTAGCTGTTAGCTCATTTTATATGGAGAGCTCTTAAGAGCTTTGTATTCTATAGCATTCCTGCCCTTCTGAGAGGCCCCTCTTGAGCATCATGCTGTGAAAGCAGTGCTCTTTGGTAAAAAGGGGGAGAAGGAAAGTTGGACAGTATTCCACTCATTCTCCTTTTAGTGGCCCAGGACACAGAAGAGTTTGAGAACCACAGATCTCTGTTGTGTTTGCTGTTTTCTATCCATTTACATAAAAACATACATTCTGTCTTACTTTTTAAAAAATGTTTTTGTTGGGCTAAAGAGATGCCTTAGCAGTTAAGGTGCTTGCTTGCAAAGCCAAAGGACCCAGGTTCGACTCCCCAGGACTCACATAAGCCAGATGTACAAGGGGCACATGCATCTGGAATTTGTTTGCAGTGGCTGGAGGTCCTGGCACACCTATTCTCTCTCTCTCTCTCTGCCTGCCTATTTCTGTCTCTCTCTCTCTCTCAAATAAATAAATAAAAATAAAAAAAAGTTTTTGTCTGTTTATTTGCAAGGAAAGTGTGAGAGAGAGAACGAACTGGGGAGTCAAACCCAGGCCATCACGCTTTGTAAGTAAGTGCTCTTAACTGCTGAGCTATCTCACCAGCCCTGTCTTACTTTTAAAACATATTGGAACAAATGCTCAAGGGGTTACTGCTTTTAGAGCATCTTTATTTCTTGCCAAAACAAAAAAGAAAAAATGGTTGTCAAAGAAAAGGCTATAGGAGAGGCCTTGGCTTTCAGTAACAACTGTTTTTAAACCATGACACTCTTCTTCCTTCTCTCTCTCTCCCTCCCCCCCTCTACACACACTACACACACAACACACACACACACACACACACAATGAAATTTAATCCAAGTGCATTGTTTTAGATTTTAATGTACCCTAAATATTAACCTAGATAGCATAAGAAACTTTAGATATTTCCTCCCTGTCATATAAGAACTCGTAAAATATCAGAGATCTAAGTTCCTGACTTCTTTCATGAATAAAAATATTAAATTACCTACAGCTGAGTTAAGAAAGCTAAAATTAGGAGATAAACATATACTTAGTAGCATGATTAAATAACAGAATTGGGAGCTTGCTAGAACTATGGTTTTAAAACAATTTCATGGACATATAGAGAAATTTGTAGTCATGGTCTGATGTTCTTATGGTAAATATGCTTTAGTAATCCAAAGTCATTTCCATAGGGTCGTGAATCTGGCATCATTCAGAGATATAGCCTTCCTAATGTCACTTTGATCCAAAAATATTCCCTTAGCTGTCGAGCTCACCAGTTATCCTTGAATTGCAATTCTAGGTAAGCCCGAGAACGTTGTCCAGGGATTGGGATTATTGGGTCATATAATAGATGGCATATGTATTTTCTAAGAAGTTGTTTGCTATAGTTTTATTGTATGGTATTTGGTTTAAATGGAAATCTTGGTACGTTTTTCTTGAAGCTTAAGAATATTGACTTTTATATTTTGATACTAGTTGGTTTAATCCCTTTGGTTATGTTTCCTATACAAGGAAGCAAAGTAAAGAATAGTCTCAGCCAACTGTCAAATATTTAAGATACTTAAATATTTGAGCTAAAATATTTAAAAGCCATTTTTATCATATTCCAGGTTTTTGATAAACTGATTTTGAAGAAGAATGGCATGAACACTGATAGTATTTTACAATTTTCCCCCTTTCCCAACTGCATTCTAGTCGTCTCGCTATCATAGACAACTCAGGAGTCCTGATTTTCTTTGACTTGGATGCTCGGGTAACAGACAGTACAGGGCAGCAAGTGATTGGTGAACTGTTAACATTGGAACGGAAGGATGTCTGGGATATGAAATGGGCCAAAGATAATCCTGATTTGTTTGCCATGATGGAGAAAACAAGAATGTATGTCTTCAGAAACTTGGATCCTGAGGTAAAAAATATAAGACATGAGGTTTATAGTCCATAAGTAATGAACCAGATATCAAAACCTGGATATTTCTCCTGTAAGAGGTTTGTTGGTATTGGCAACATACCTTTGTATGTTCAATTTCTGTCAATATTTGGTCTGAAGTGGGAACAATACTTTAAAAATATTCTCTGCTTTCTCTAAAAGGCACTTCCTAGGCACTTGCCTTTTTTATTTTTAAAAGATGGGCTCATAGCTGGGCATGTAATCCTGATACTTGGGAGTGTAAAGCAGGAGGATCATATTTCTGCATTTAGCCTGGGCTATATAGCAAGTTCCAGGCCAGCTTGAGTTGCCTAATGAAACCCTGTCTCAAAACTAAAACCAAGCTCTCTTCTGCCCCCCACCAAAGGTGGACTCTTCTGCCCCCCACCAAAGGTGGAATCATGGTCACTAGAGCTTCTAATCAAAGTTCAAAAATAAAAATCAGTCCTATTTACCAAAATTAAAAAGACTTCTAACCCAAAACATATAGTTTTGAAATGGCCTGTTCTTTCATTCTCTTCGATGTGTGCCTTATTTTGTCTTCACCTTGTCTTCTGCTTGCTTACTTATCAGACCACTTACCAGTCCATACCCTTTTTAGCCAGCTTCCCTCATAGACATGCTGGTGTGGACTGTGATTGTCTTCTCTTTCCTGGAAGTATGTCGGCCCATTCTCACCCTTGTTTATGGTTAAGGTTTTTCTCCTCATGGCACATCAGCTAACTTTTATACTCTGGATATTTCTGTCACTCAATCAGTTGACTTTGGAGCAACTGTTAGCTATTTTTTTTAAGAACTAGAAAAATATTTGCGCTATAGCCCAATTAAGAAGATAACCTTTAAATTTTTTTGAATTAGTAATTTTGTTTTGTTTTGTTTTCGAGGTAGGGTCTCATTGTTCAGGCTGACTTAGAATTCATTATGTAGTCTCAGGGTGGCCTTGAACTCTCTGCAATCCTCCTACCTCTGCCTCCCGAGTGCTGGGATTAAAGGTGTGCACCACTATACCCAGAAGTAATGATTTTTAGTTTATATGTTTTGTTGTATTTCACTAATGTAAGTAATAAAAGATGAGTTGATAAATATTTTATGTCAATTTCTGTTTGTTTCTAGCCTCCTTCTTGGGAAGAAATTGCATACTTGGGCCTTTAAGTGGCCAAAAAATTTCTGTAGTAATTTGTTTAGTGGTAAGCTATTTCCCCTTTAAAATCCAAAGATACTTTTGCATTTCCCTTTTTGAGCTCTACTCAGGATATTTGGATCATCAGATTACCTGACATAAATTACTGTCAAAGGCTCTGTTAAAGCTTTAAGGAGCTGCAGGGTGTAATTCGTGGAGTCTAGAAATAGTTCAAAGGAAATTCATTCTAGACTTTTACCTTGACCTGTAAGCGTAGGTGTTTTTCAAGGACCCAAGGGAAAGCTGACCCTTGCCACAAAACAAGAGTGGAAATTTGTCACGTGTGCCCAGGATAACCTTCAGGATGAAGCAGAATACTTTTTTTTGCATGTAAAAGTCTTCTTTTCTATTTTTGGTCCTACTCAGTCAATGTCAGAGTCACATGCTCAGAGAGGAGGATGTTTGTTCTGGCTGCTGCACAGGGTGTGTGGGGCACATGTGGTCACCTAGCACCACGCAAAACCTTTGTCTGGTGGAAAGTATATCCTCAAGTAGTCCTGACAGAGCAGCCTCTGTTTAGAAATCATTTTCTTTATTTGAGTTTCTTCTCTGGCTTGTAATGCCATTCTGTTTCTCTTAGATTTAGAGCTAGTTTGATTATTTTCTGTTTACAACCTCATCAGTCTAGATTTCTTTGTAAGGCAAGCTGTTCAGTTCTCTTCATTTATGATGACAATGGCCTGCTGTGCTCATTCCAGTTTAGTTGCCCTGGCTGCCATTGACTATGTAAGAACATATTCTTGCAGTTAGGATTTGTTGGACCTGCAGACCTACAGACTGATATGTTTCTTGAGAATGTAACAGTCTGTATTACCTTGAGATGAGCTCTGTTTGACTATTAATAGATGGATGTGTATATATCTAGGTGAGGAGAGGTGAGATGTCACTGTTTCACATTGCCATTTGATGACTCAGCAGTCTGTACTAAGAGTGAGAGAGGAGTTCTGCCATTTTGTATTTGCTTGTGGTTTCCATTATCAATAATACCTTGAGTTGACGAGTTCTTTTCAAGACACTGCTTAAGTCACTTATGCAATTTGTGGTGAGTAGATAAAAGTAGATAATATACTATCAATCTACTTAGGTATGTACAAACTTTGTGTGTCACACACAATAGGCTAAAATTGACTAAGTAAGGGCTGACCAGAATACCCGTGCTATGAGGCCTTCTTGCTGTGCTGAGTGAGATCATCAGTGTTTCTCACTATAGTATAGAATAGCAAAACTTTTTTTTGATAAAAGAAATACTTTGCATAATGCTTAGGTGAATGTACCCTGCCTTGTAGCCTGTTGGTGTGGAGTATCATATTTTTGAGGTGTGGATGAATAGAGTGAATTTTGGAGAATAAAGACAATTAGAGTTGGGTGTGGTAGCATATGCTTGAGGCTGAGGCAGGAAGGTCTCCATGAGTTTGAGGACAGCCTGGGGCTACATAGTAAGATCCTGATCACCTGGGCTAGAGTGAGACCTGTATTAAAAAATATAATAAAAAAGAAAAGAAAATTAGTTGATATAATTTAAGTGGAAGTTGAATTTTAGAAAAGATAAATTACATAATAATTTACTTATTATTTGCCAATAATCATGAAGTATTCTGGAAACTCTTAGTTTTTTCTTTTTCCTTTTCCCATTTCTCTTTATTTCTGATATTTTTTTAATCCACAATCATCTGTTATGACTTCATCTTCTGACTGTCTTGCTTTGTTCCATTCCCAAGCTAAAGTTAAAATTATTACTTCTGATAAACATCTTTATACACACATATTTGGTTTGTCAGTAGTATTAAAATGATAAAAGTATAAGAAATATCTCATTGCATATGCTTTTTATTTTAGACAGGGTGTCAGTATCAAAGGCTGCCCTTGAACTTGCTATGTAGCTGAGATGACCTTGAAATCCTGATCTCCTGCCTCTAGCTTCTCGAATGCTGTGGTTACAGACATTTGTCACCACATCTTGTGCTTTCTACAATTGTGTGTAAAACTAGGATGAGACCAGTGTAATAGACTCATATGTATACTGGCACATAAACTGTCATGTAGCTAGTATATTAGGCACAATCTTTGATTCATATTTCAGAAGACAAACTTCAGTTTGATATAAATTTCTGTGATAGATATACTTGGATTCAAATAAAGTATTTAACAATTTAACTAAAAACTAAATTTATAACATGAACAGGTTAGAGAGTATCCTCTTTTAGAGAAATGTACAAAAGTATTTAAGAGTGAAATATCATAATACAAGTCAAAAATTATATGGAATATATAAATATAACAAAATGTTGACTCTTTAGGTGATGGGCATATAGTGTCAATGATATTTCCTACTTGTTTGAAAACTGTAATAATACAATAAAACCAAGATTTCTTAAAGAGGGAACATTTTGTCTAAGGACATCTAACACTTGTTTTTGTCTTTAAAGGAACCCATTCAGACCTCTGGATATATATGTAACTTTGAGGATTTAGAAATCAAATCTGTTCTTTTGGATGAGATATTAAAGGTAACTTACTGAACATAGCTGCATTTCTGTTGCTGAATTGGCTGGGACTCTCAATGGAGCAGGCAGTGTGGTGCCCCAGTTGAGAGCAGTTCCAGAAGTCAGCTAGGTCTTGAGTCCAGCCCTGCTTTGTTACTTGTGGCTTGGTTTCCTGTGGATAGGATCTCATGTTCTTTAAAAGTTGGACTGTCTGGGCTGGAGGGATGGTTTAGTGGTTAAGGTGCTTTCCTGCAAAGCCAAAGGACCCAGGTTCAGCTCCCAGGACCCACGTAAACCAGATGCACAAGGGGGCACACACATCTGGAGTTTGCTTGCAGTGGCTGGAGGCCCAGATGTACCCATTCCCTCTTTCTCTCTCTTCTTGTCTATTTCTGTATCTCTCTCTCTCAAATAAGATAAATGAATGAATGAATGAATGAATGAATTTTTTAAAAAATTGGACTGTCCATAAAGGAGAGAGCACCTGAGCTTTCTTACCAGCCTGCTTCCATGCAAGGTGGGAAAGGAAAGGAAGGTGAAGCTTCAAAGCTGTCAGTAAACACTAGAATGAGGTCTAAGTATGTTACACTCTAGGGTTACATGATTGATTGCCACACTGACTGACACTTCTTCATGTGGCTAGCACTTCTGCAAGGGTAAAGAGAAAGGTCTATGACCTGTAAAACAAGTGAGCTTGATTCATTACCTATACCTTACATACAGAGAATCACTATTTTCCTTCTTGCCTCTCTCACCCATGCAAGAAGACAAGTCTTTTCATTTGTCTTGTACTCTTTCCAAGTCTTTTTGAGTTCGGGTCTCATGAACTGGAATGCACTCTCTATTCTCATGGGGGCCTAAACTCACAGTGATCCTCCTACCTCTGCCCACTGAGTGCTGGGATTAAAGGTGTGCACCACCACATCCAGCAATCATTTTATTGCTTTAAAAAATGTGGCAGCTAGGGGGCTGGAGAGAAGGCTTACTGGTTAAAGGCACTTGCTTTCAAAACCTGATGGCCCAGGTTCAGTTCCACAGTAGCCATGTAAAGGCAGACACACAAAATGGTGCACGTATCTGAAATTTGTTTACAGTGGCAAGAAGCCCTAGTGTGCCTGTTTCTTTCTCTCTCTCTGCTTGCCAATGAATAATAAAAATAAAAACATTTTAAAAAGTGGAAAATATTTGTAGAGAATTAAATTAATACAGAAAGTGCTGAAAATCAAGAAAGAAAAAACCACCACAAGTCCCACCATTTAGCTCTTTAATCCTTGGCATTAGATAATTTTCCCAGTATTCATTCTCACATCTTTGAGCTGTCTGTGGGAAGACAGATTTAATGATTAGATGAACAGAAGTAATATTACCAAAATGGCATCATTATAAATTTTATGTTTTGTTGTTAAATTTAATTTTAATCAATCAGAAAGTCATTTCAAAGGAATTCTAGTCCCTAAATTTTTTTAACCACAAACAATATTACCCTGGGTTAACAAAAAGCAGTGATAAATTTGAGTTACCATTTTAGACAACATTTTTATGCTTAATAGACTATCCTCTCAAAGATCACATTTATAAATTTTCCTTCTTTTTTCTCTTTTTTTGGGTAGCCATATTATTACATTGTCAAGATTTAGAACATTTAAATTTGCTTTTATAATTCTTTTTTTGTTGTTGTTTTTTTTTTTTCAAAGTAGGGTCTTACTCTATTCTAGGCTGACCTGGAATTCACTCTGTAGTCCCTGGCTGACCTTGAACTCAAGGCGATCCTCCTTCTTCTGCTTCTTGAATGCTACAGTTAAAGGTGTGTGCCACCAAACCTGCCCTTTGTTTTATAACTCTTTTTTTTTTTTATTAGATATGGCCATATTTAGTATGTAAACAACACATGTTGGTACCATTCTTTCCCTCCCCTTTTCTGAAGAGGCCTTCTTTGTTGGGGATGCAGGTCAACCCCATGGGGATTGTGGGTCATGCATTATGGGAGGGGGAGAGGCCATGCCTCTTTGCAAACTGTCTCAACTTATGGCTCCAACATTCTTTCCACCCTCTCTTCTGCAAAATTCTCTGAGCCATGCTGGGAGCATTTTAAGTCTATTTCAGTGATGGGCACTTAGGAGCCTCTGGATCTCTGGTTTGGTAGGTGTTGAGTATCCACAGTGTCTATCTCCATCACCCTTGTACTGATATCAGATTCATTGAGAAAGCCACTGTAGCAGACCAGCTTCAGGTTTGCTGAGATGAACTTCCAGACCAGGCACAGTTATGGAGGAAGGGATATTTATTGAAGCTTACAGATCCAGGGGAAGTTCCATAATGTCAGAAGAAGCTGGCCTGCCTTCACAGGACCAAACACAAAGAGCAAAAGCTAAAAGCCACACAGCACAGCACACTTCATAAGAAGAAATACAAAAAGAAAATGAAGGACATTAACATTTACTAAAATGCTTTCATATATGCTGTTTGATATGAGACATCCTTGTGCCTGGTAGATATTCCTTACACTTCTTTTACAGATGAGGAATGGTAGCCAGTGAGCAATGGAATGTGTATGTGAATCCAAACCCCATGCCCTTTCCTTACCAGTTCCTCCTTAGCATGCAGGAGTCTCCTAAGGACCTTCCACTTTCAGCTATGGTGCTTTAGTTGCAGAGTGAGGAGGGGTTTCCTAACACTCTGCTCTTTAGGACCCACATACTGCTTCATTACTTGTGGGACCTAATTGTCCCTAGTGTTTCATCTTCTCATAACTTGAGATATGTAGAATCTGTTAGTTGATTATACCCCCTCATCTCCTTTCTTTGGCCATTTGGTCCTTCCCTGAAAGACAGGCTTTCTTATTTTGGAAGGAAAGTCATGACGATGACTAGTTCTTGTTCTCTTCTTCCATCTGTTTACTGCCGAACAGTAGTGCAACAGCAGTGTTATTGCTCCTGGCAGGGAGAAGGGAGTGGAGGGGGCTGCATGTGGACATTTTTGCTCCCATGGAGCAAAAGAAATGAGTGAAACATGAGGAACCCTTGCTGTCATTGCCCATAGCTCTCTGTAGGCAGCCCGATGGCCTAGGGGTGACTTTATTTGTGTGTTTTAGGTATTTTATAAATAACTCTTAAGACCTAAAAATGGGAATTTCTTTTCTTTACTTTTGCACACAATACAATGCAGGTTTGTTTTATTATTATTATTAGAAAGAAATATACTATATAAACATCTTGATTTCATCTTTACTTTTAGAATCCAGAACACCCCAGCAAGGACTACATAATGAATTTTGAGATTCGGTCCCTGCGAGATAGTCGAGCATTGATTGAGAAGGTTGGAATTAAAGATGCATCTCAATTCATAGAGGACAATCCACACCCCCGACTTTGGTATTTTAAAGAACCCTAATCCCCCCAAATGTCAGGTTTACACTTTTGTTTTACTTTTTGAGATCTGAATGAGTCATTTTATGTTTTAAGTTTTTATTGACTATTTTCATACATGTATGTAATATATTTTGATCATAATCCCCTCTTGGTACTTTGTTTCTCCTCATCCCCCTTCCAATGACCTCCTTCTTTCCAACTAGAATTTTTTCTATTTTGATGTCAGTAATTCTTTTTGCTCTCCTTTATCATCCATGATGATAGGTTGATGGGCCCAATACTCTCTAAGGTATGACTGCTGCTGTGAAGTCATGGATGCAGCAGCTGCTCTGTGTCCAGAAAACAGTGTTCCAAAGAACTTTTCTCTATTCTTTGGCTCTTACCTTCTTTCTACTCCTTTTCCCACAGTGTTCCCTGAGCCTTAGAAGGTGTGGTAGTGATGTCTCATTTAGTGCTGAGTACTCAGATGTCACTTCTCAACACACTGATGAATTTTAGTCTCCTCAGCAGTCACCACCATCTGAAAAGTTTCTCTAACCAACGGTGAGAGCAGAGGCTTCCAGCTCCATTCTGGCTTGATCTCTCAGTGTCCTGCAACCAAAGCATATGATATCTTCAGAAATAGAGTCTTACCATATAGTTTCAGTAGGCAGCCAAGACATGTATTGTTTTGGGGACCTTAAGGACCTCCCTGACCAACAACTCACTGAGGATGTCCTACCCTGGCACTAGGGTTTTTCTGTAATAACCTATGGCTTCTGGGAGTAGCATTATCTGCTCCTGCAGGGTACTTATGCACAAAGTCTCTTTTTAAAATTATACCTTTTTAACAGAGAAGTAGGTTTCCATATGGCTTCTTTATTATATCTTTAGTTTTTGTTAACCCCTTCCCACTGTGTTCTATATTCCAGCCCTCTCCTCTGACCCCACTTAGGCCTTTAAAGTCTCTGCTCTGTAACCCTCTGCTCTCATACTAACCTTCTAATGGAAACAAACTTCCTTCTTATTCTTGTTTGGAAGTTTTCAATTTAAGCATAATATTATATGAAAAATGCTTGCATGTGCTACAATAATCATTTTTTAACCGTATTTCACCAGAAGTCTATAGCATGCTTCATCAGAAACAATAGGTATAATATTTGAATTCTGGTTTAAGACTTGTTTGTTAGAAAGTAGGCTTTCTGTTTTTTTTTTTGTAAAACCAAGGCGCTTATTGGCTGAAGCAGCTCTTCAGAAGCTGGACTTGTACACTGCAGAGCAAGCATTTGTACGCTGTAAAGATTACCAAGGCATCAAGTTTGTGAAGTTCCTGGGCAATATACAAAGTGAATCCATGAAGCAAGCTGAAGTTGTTGCCTACTTTGGCAGGTTTGAAGAAGCAGAAAGAATGTACCTTGATATGGACAGAAGGTAACTTATGAAGGGCCAGCATCCCTGACATCTTAGATCTGTAATGGGAGTTTTGGAGTTCCTTGCCAGTATACCAGAGTGCCAATTCACCAGTACATTTGGGGTATCCTGGATTCTTGTCTAATGAGATTAAAGAATTTAAATCCATAGACCAGAGAGTAAGACTTAGATAGACTTCATTAGATGAAAAGAAGGAAAGAGAAAAGAAGGTACAGAGAGCTCCTGCCATGTGGAAGGCATGAGCGGGCAGAGATCCCATTTGGGAGTAGGGGTCCCTCCTTTCCCATCACAGCTCAGTAGGGCTGAGATGACGGAGGATTAGCAGAACAGGGACCTAGAAGTTCAGGAAGGATGATAAGCCTACATAGATCTTGCCCACCTGGTAAGGTTCTATTTGTAATTGTGGTGGGCTTTACCCTCAGACTCAGGTGAGTCTAAGGGAGCTGATTGGTCTGGGCTGGCGGGGGAGGGAGGGAGTTGGGGTTGGCTCAGGAGTAGGGGGTTAGAGAGTTGATTGGATGAGATTGGATCAGACACTGAATTCTGGCTCTGTTGGAGCAGGCAAGCTGTGTGACATCCTTTTGTTTCCCCCTAACTGGCAACCTGAATAATTCCCCCCAGTTCTTATATGTTTTATAGTGAAAATATAAAGTAGGTAAATTTATTGTACTGTTTCTTTTAGACAGTAATTTTTAGTTTGGATTACAACCTAGATATTTCACATGTCTCTCATTAATTTACTCTATATGATTTGAGGATAGCTTTCTTTTCTGTTTTTATATGTTAATTGATGATTATGGGGATTTTGTTTACTTGATTGAGAAAATGTTGATATGATCGTAAAGACTGGAAGCTTTTATTATTGATTATACATATCATAATTTGTCTTTTCTTTCGGTTTAGGCAACTATTTTTCTTTTGTCAGAAATCTTAAAAATCAAAGGGAACTATTGAACTTTATTGCTTATATTTAAATTTTTTTGCTTATGAACTTATTTTCAGGAGTAAACATGTTATCTATTTTTCATTAGTTTTTTTGTTTTGTTTTGTTTTTTGAGGTAGGGTCTCTCTCTAACCCAGGCTGACCTGCTGGCTTGGAATTCACTCTGTAGTCTCAGGGTGGCCTCATGCTCAGGGTGATCCACCTACTTCTGCCTTCCGAGTGCTGGGGTTAAAGGTCTGCGCCACTACACCTGGCTTAATATTGTTTACACTCTTAGGAGATCCTTAATGTAACTTAAGCTCTGCAAAGAAGTATAAAATCATATGTATTCATGGTATATATTCTGCTTTTTTTCCATTTTTAAAAATTTATTATTATTATTATTTTTTTTGAGAGAGAGAGAGAGAGAGAGAGAGAGAGACAGACAGACAGAGACAGAGGAAGACAGAGATGGGCGCAGCAGCAGTGTTTCAGCTGCTGCGAACGAAATCCAGATGCGTGCGCCCCCTTGTAGTCAAGTGCGGCATTGTGCCCTTGCGTCATTGCATCTGGCTAAACGTGGGACCTGGAGATTGGAACCGCTGGAGATTGGAACCAGTGTTCTTAGGCTTAGGAGGCAGGCGCCTTAACCCCTAAGCCATCTCTCCAGCCCTATATTCTGCTTTGAAATAAACCTGATCACATCTAAGAAACTCATGAATGATTATTATTTAAATAATTATTTATTTAGCAAAATTGTTAAATTTTGTTGGAAATTCAGGAAAACAAGACTGGAAATTGCTTTTTTGTTGTTTGTGCTGCTTTAACAAAGTATGTCATATGGAGTAATTTATGACAAACAGAAGTTTGTTTCTCATAATTCTGGAGGATGGAAAGTCCAAGATTGAGGACTAATCAGGTTGGTGTCTAATGTGAGACCTATTTGTGCTTCCAGTGTGGTGCTTTGAATTTTCACCTGGTGCAAAGCATTAGCACAAATAAAGATGAACTTTCTCTCATGTTTCTTTAATACAGGCACTAGTGACTCATAGGATAAACTTAATCACTTCCTAAAAGACCTCATCTCTTGATACCACCACAATTGGGATAAAAGTTCAGCATGAATTTTGTAGAGAATACACATTCAAACCGTAACATGTCCCATTGCCTCTTATTCAGTCAGGCCAAGTTTACAGTGTCTGTTCTGAGTACCTGAACTACACTTAGCACATAGTAGGCACTTCTCAATGATTTGTGGACTAGATAACTGAATGAATAAATGCTATTGTCTGTAGAGATCTCGCCATTGGCCTACGGCTGAAATTGGGGGATTGGTTTAGAGTGCTGCAGCTCCTGAAGACTGGGTCTGGTGATGCAGATGACAGTCTCCTTGAACAAGCCCACAATGCCATCGGAGACTACTTTGCCGATCGCCAAAAGTGGTATGTAACCTATCTGGAGCAACTCATGCACTTAAGAATGCTTAGTATTGTATCTGCCCAGAGTACTTCACTAGAAAGTAATGCTGCAGGAGTGAAGACCATCCTACTGTCCTAAAATTCACAGTTCTACATTCACTGGAGAATGCAGACATAAAACTTATACCTAGCTCCAGGAAGCTGTGTACTGCTTTGAGAACACAGTGTATAATTCTGAGAATGTTACATTATATATTTCTTTTTAAAAATATTTCATATATTTATTTGAGAGAGAGAGAGAGAATGGGCCCACTAGGGCCTCCAGCCACTGCAAACAAACTCCAGATGCATGCACCCCCTTGTGCATCTGGCTTATGTCTGTCCTGGGGAATCGAACCGGGGTCCTTTGGCTTTGCAGACAAATGCCTTAACCGCTAAGCCATCTTCTCCAACCCATATGATATATTTCTGAACAAAGTAAAAGATATATATTTGCTTATATTATTATTATAGATTATTTTCAGAAGTCATTACTTTTATTAAGTTTTCATTGTGATCAAAATGCTTATTTATATCAGTGTTTGGGATTACTAGCATGGCACATTAGATCTAAATGAGTATGAATATTCAAATTATATTACACATGGAATGTGCTATGTGGTCTTCAGTTTTTGAATTATTCTTTAAAGGCATTGTCTGCTTGAAAATGAAGTAGTGCTAGTAACTCTAATGAAGGAACAGTCTGTGGAAAAGTGCCTAATTATTTTATTATAGGTTGAATGCTGTACAATATTATGTAAAAGGTCGGAACCAGGAGCGCTTAGCTGAGTGTTATTATATGTTAGAAGATTATGAAGGATTGGAGAACCTTGCCAATTCACTTCCAGAAAACCACAAGTTGCTTCCGGTAGGTATCCAAAAACTTTAGTTTTTGGAATTGGTAGATTACTTTTTAAAATGTTTGTTTAAGTCAAGAAATACCCTTTACAATGAAGAAAATTGAAAGTTAATCTGTAATTTTAGTTTCTTACACATGGAATGGTTTTTTAAAAAGGTATTTATTTATTTTCATTTATTTATTAGAGACAGAGAGGAGAGAGAGATAGAGAGTGAATGAGAATGGGCACACCAGGGCCTCTAGCCACTGCAAATAACTCCAGATGCATGTGCCACCATGTGCATCTGGCTTATGTGGAACCTGGAGAATTGAACCTGGGTCCTTAGGCTTTGCAGGCATGTGCCTTAACCTCTAAGCCATCTCTCCAGCCCGATTTTTTTTCTTAATTATCAGTATTGAGTGCTTGAAATGACAATATGAGTCACATATTTAGTACTTTAGCATATCATATATGGTCTTGTACTTTCTTCAGTTTATTAAAATTGCTTTTAAAAGTTAGTCTGGGGCTGGAGAGATGGCTTAGTGGTTAAGGCACCTGCCTCCTAAGCCTAAGAACACTGGTTCCAATCTCCAGTGGTTCCAATCTCCAGGTCCCACGTTTAGCCAGATGCAAAGTGACGCAAGGGCACAATGCCGCACTTGACCACAAGGGGGCGCACACATCTGGATTTCGTTCGCAGCAGCTGAGACACTGCTGCTGCGCCCATCTCTGTCTTCCTCTCTCTCTCTCTCTCTCTCTCTGTCTCTCTCTGTGTGTTTCTCTCCAAAAAAATAATAAAAAATGAAAAGTTAAAAAAAAAAAAAGTTAGTCTGAGAGCCAGGCATGGTGGCATGCACCTTTAGTCCCAGAACTGGGAGGCTGAGATAGGAGGGTCACCATGAATTCAAGGGCAAGGTGGACTACAGAGTGAGTTCTAGGTCATCCTGGGTGAGAGTGAGACCCTGCTTCAAAAAATCAAAGCAGCTGGGCATGGTGGTTCAGGTCTTTAATCCCAGCACTTGAGGAAGAGATAGGAGGATCATTGTGAGCTCGAGGCCATCCTGAGAATACATAGTAAATTACAGGTCTGCCTGGGCTACAGCGAGGCCTTACAATAACAACCAAACAGTAACAACAAAGTTAATCTGAATACATGAATTTTTTCAATTGAAATTATATATTAGGGATTTGCTTCAAAATAATCTGAAGTAATTTAAAATTTACTGCAAGTTTAAAAAGTCTTTATTAGTCTATATTAACAATCGGTATTTCATGCTACACAAGAGAAACTGAAAACAATGTTTTCTTTCTTCTGAATGTTACTTTTGAGCCTCTGTGAAGTAACTATTGAACATTACTCTTTATGTTTTATTTAACTTGTAAATCACAGAGTTGTTCAGTACCCATGGAGTTAGCTGCTCTCACTTACAGGGGTAGGACATGTATGTGCCGTGAGTTCCATCCTAAAAATTTTGTCTATTAATTGATAGAAAAGTATAGAATTCTGGTAATTCAGTTTTATTATTGTGAAGTGGCAGCTATTTTTGTTATAATGGCATTTCATTCACTCTTAGTTTCATTGTATTCTCTTGAATAGGAAAGAAACTGAAATTACTTAGAACTGTAGACATGAGGAACAATACAGCTATCTGTTAGGTGTGTCTAGTAAAGCAGAAATTTTTCCTTTAGAAGATCCAGAATAATAAAGCTGAGCAGTTAAAACTGTAAAAGTAGCTGATAAAGTTAAGTAGCTTAAAATTCAATTCAGTTTCAGAGGAATTTCTAATATGGGAAGACATGCACACACTGAAGTACAAAGTTCAGGATAAAAGCTATGTATAGTATGATCATGATGTGTGCACAAAGGTATATACTGAGGACAAAGATGATGGACAGTGACACCAGAATTTTGAGAAGGGTTTCTTATGGGCAATAAGATTATGAGTATTTTTTTGTGTGTGTTTTATAAGGTTTTAATCACTAGAGAGTTTTACTTGATCAGAAAAATGTAAACATTACTTTTAAAAAGGTAGATGGATACACAAATGTACATTTAGTTTTTCAAAAATATTTTGGAAGTAGAAGATGGGAGAGAGAAAATCTCTTAATGAGATATGCTAAAACAAAATTATGATTTTCTGAAAATGGAGACTATAGCCAAACAGGTAAGATTTGTTGTGGTGGTGGCTGTCACTGCCTGCAGCCGCCTTCAGAAGGAGTTCTCTTTTGGGATTATCTTTCTGAATTCACAAATGGCACACTTCTTAATGGTATTTCTCTGCTGGGGCTTGCCTGTTTCTCTTTTTTGTTTTTGCATTGCTAGGTTCAAACCCAGGTCCCCGTGTGTGAGACAAGTGATTGAACACTGAGCTATACCCACCCCAGCCCACATTTCCTTCTTTCCTCTCTCCCCTCCTTCCTTCCATTTATCTCCCTTCCCCTCCCCTCCCCTCCTCCCTTCCTCCCTTCTTTCTTTTGAGGGAGGTCTCACTGTGTTGCTCAGAGTGGTCTCTAGCTCCTGGACTGAGCTGGTCCTCCTGGTTCAGCCTCAGGAGTAGCTGTGGCTAGAGATGTGCACCACAGAGCCTGGCACAGGTTTTTCTTTTTACAGATGTGTTTTGGAGCCCTGGTTGGGAGCTTTCCCATGAGCCTTTAAGAATGATTAGCATTGAACATATCATCAATGCCTTTACAGGCTTCTTTGCTTATTCCTGACCCCCCCCAATAGCCTGCTTGCCCCCTTCCTTCCTTCCTTCCCTCCTTCCTCCCTCCTTCCTCCCTCCTTCCTTCCCTCCTCCCTCCCTCCTTCCTTCCTCCTTCCTTCCTTCCTTCCTTCCTTCCTTCCTTCCCTCCTTCCCTTCCCTTCCCCCCTTTCTTCCCTTCCTCCCTCCCTCCCTTCTCCCTCCTTCTCTCCCTTCTTCCCTCCCTTCCTTTCAACATAGAGCTGACCTGGCTGGCCTTCAACTTGCTATGTAATCTAGGTCCTGCCCTATCTATTTAAAAAAGGAAAATCTGAGCTAGGCATGGTAGCGTATGCCTTTAATCCCAGCAATGGGGAGGCAGAGGTAGGAGGATTGCTGTGCATTCAAGGCCATCCTGAGAATACACAGTGAATTCCAGGTCAGCCTGAGCTGAAATCCTGCCTCAAAAAACCAAAACAAAGAAAAAAAAAAGGAAATAAAGGAAAATCACTTTACCGTTTTTTAAAAATTTATTTTTTATTTTTTTGGAGAGAGACACAGAGAGAGAGAGGGAGGGAGAGGGAGACAGATAGAGAATGGGTGCGCCAGCAGTCTCTCAGCTGCTGTGAATGAAATCCAGATGTGTGCGCCCCCTTGTGGGCAAGTGCGACATTGTGCCCTTGCGTCCCTTTGCATCTGGCTAAACGTGGGACCTGGAGATTGGAACCCGGTTCTTAGAGAGAGAGATAGACAGAAAGAGAGAGGAAGAGGCAGAGAGAGAATGGGCACGCCAGCGGCCTCTCAGCCACTGTGAATGAATTCCAGACACGTGGGCCGGTGCGGCATCGCACCCTTGTGTCACTTTATGTCTGGCTAAATGTGGGATCTGGAGAATTGAACAGGCGTTCTTAGGTTTGGCAGGCAGGCACCTCAACTGCTAAGTCATCTCTCCAACCCCACTTTTAATATTTTAATATTTATATGTCCCTGTGGAGTTTTGCTAAAATGAAATCTAAGAGATGGCTTTGGCCTGTTGAAACTAATAGCACTGTTTTGCACCTACAGGAAATAGCACAGATGTTTGTGAGAGTTGGAATGTGTGAACAAGCTGTGAGTGCATTCTTGAAATGTAACCAACCAAAGGCAGCGGTGGACACCTGTGTACACCTCAACCAAGTAAGGAAGCAGTACTTGCTGTCTGGGCAGCTTGTTGGCTTCGGTATTTTTAAATCAAAGCAGAGATGGGGATGAGGTGATTTCCAGTGTAAGGCTGAGAGGGTTGGGCATGGATTTCAGAAAAGGAGCCAATTGGATATTTTGAGTTGAAATTGGGGAAAGTTTGGCAGTTGCGCTTAGCTCTTTAAGATACCACAAGCAATGACCCACTCCTAACTAACCAAGCAATGGAACATGGCCTGTTCTTTTAGTCTATCAGGTTTTTGTCTGGAAGTAATTTCATAATTTTCTGCATTTTATTAAGATTGGGTTTTGTTCCCAGGAAAGGACCAGTCATTGCCTGGGGAAGGAATTGAGTTACTTTATCAATATTTATTTTGGCAAATCTATTTTCTTTTCTCTTTATAGAAAACATGCATTTGATATTTTTAAAAACTGAAATTTAACTAAGAGTGTAGAATTATTACATAAACCACTCACTATCTGTGTATTTTAAGTATTTTCTTTGATGTATTTTATAAAGCTCCATTACCTTATAAAAATATTTTTTTTAATGTTAAATCTGATAGGATATTTTCTTAAACGAAATCATATATTTTGTTTTGGTATAAAAAGTAAAAAAGTGAATCTTTTTCTGGCTCATAGTATGTGCAGAAAGAGAATTATAAGATTGACTATAAACTTTGAAACTTCCCTTTTTCAAATATACTTAAATCAGTCTTAGATCATTTGATCATTTTTGTCATGTTTAGCTTACAGAACTTATAATTGGTCTAATTTTGGATGATTTTTTTAATATATATATATATATATATATATATATATATATATACTAGTTTTGTTCTATTGTAAAATGGTGTTACCTTGTATTATAAACTTAAGTCCTCATTATATAAATTTTATGACATATGTTATTTAAATTCTTGGATGGCTGACTTGTGTAATTTTTTTTCCTAGTGGAACAAAGCTGTTGAATTGGCTAAAAGTCACAATATGAAAGAAATTGGATCTTTGCTAGCTAGGTACGCATCCCACTTACTGGAAAAGAATAAGACTCTGGATGCCATAGAACTCTATCGGAAAGCTAGTTACTTTTTTGATGCTGCTAAGCTGATGTTTAAGGTAATGTGACAATTGTAGCATTTGGTCTGTTCTACTTATAGTTTTTTTTTTCTTAACCATATGGCACTAAATGCACTTTCTGTTTTCTTTGCAACTGAGTATTTATAACAGCAACCCCTCTTTGGTTTTTATTACTACTCCAACTAGGTGTATTATTACCTTCTACTAACAAGGTTAATTATTGATGTCAGAAACTATTTGGTACTAACCAACTGGTATATGTGGTATTGAAGTTTACAAAAAGCTTAAGAACTTGTTGGAATTGTCAAGATCATATTCCCTTAACTGGGAATTAGATCCTATGATAATAGTTTTTCTTTCAGAAAATAACATATAACTTTACTCTTTTTAAATTTATGTATATGTATATTTTTAAAATATTTTATTTATATTTATTTGCGAGAGAGAGATACAGAAATAGGCAGTAGAGAGAGATTGAGATTAGGTGCACCAGGGCCTCCAGCCACTGCAAACAAACTCCAGATGTGTGTGCCCTCTTGTCCATCTGGCTTACGTGGGTCCTGGGGAGTCAAACCTGGTACTTTGGCTTTGCAGGCAAGTGCCTTAACTGCTAAGCCATCTCTTTCTCCAGCCCATAAATTTTTATATTTTTATTGAGGATTTTCATACATGAACACCCTGTAAATTGATTATGATCTCCTTCTACTGCCTTTTTTGTCTCCCTTCCATAATGCCTCTTGCACTGAGCCCCTTTTAATCTTTCCAATTAGACCTTCTACTTTGATGTTCTTTTTTTTTCCTTTTTTTGGAGAGAATCAGAGAGAGAGAGAGACAGAGAGAGAGAGAGCCCGCCAGCAGCTTCTCAGCCACTGTGAACGTACTCCAGACGTGTGCACCTCTTTGTAGTCAAGTGCAACGTTTGTGCCTGTGTGTCACTTTGTGTCTGGCTAAACATGGGACCTGGAGAATTGAACGGGCATTCTTAGGCTTAGCAGGCAGGCACCTTAACCACTAAGCCATCTCTCCAGCCCTGATGTTCTTTTTTTCACCCTCGTCTATGTTGAAATATTGATGGAATCAATATTGTGCAGTTTTTTTTTTATTAGATTTTCTTTTGTGAAGGTTTTCTGGAGGTAATGACAGAAGCCTACCACTATGAGGTCATAAATGCAACAATCACTTTGTATCTGGAAGATAAGGTCCCAAAGTACTCCTTCCTACCCTGTGGCTTTTTCATTCTTTCTGCCCCTCCCCTCTCCACAATGCTCCCTGAGCCTTGGAGAGTATGTCAGAGATGTCTCATTTACCATTTTAGTAACCACCAGCCACTTATTCTCAGCCTTTCAACAAGTTTTAAGTCTCCCCTGTATCTACTGCCTTTTGCAAACAGAAACTTCTCTGGCTGATGGTACAGTGGCACTAAGCTATGGGCATCAACACAATATTTTTAGGGGGAAATTTAGTCAAACAACAGTAAGCTTCCTTCACTAGGGTCTATGACCAGAGACTTTTTTTTTTTTTTGACTAAGTTTATAGTACTAGTCATAAATTCCCTCCCTTGGATTACTCCTATCAAAAGAGCAGTTGGTTACCATTATAAGAGTTATGACAGTATTGTAGCTGTATGTATGTCTTCCCTGGTTTGTGTGTAGCAAGCAGGGAAGATCCACAATTGACTAAGATGTTGATGACTTTTGTAACCCAGAAGTTTTTATAGTTCTTTCTTTCACTGTGATAGCTTGCCAGCAGGGATAAAATAGTCTTGAGGCCTTGAAAATGTATAAATTTTAAAACAGTATACTTTTCACAATATCCACAATATAATAGTAATCAATGCTGTTTTTATATTATGTTGTGCTTATTTAATGAAAAATGGATAGTTGTCCTTAAAATCACTTAATTTAAAACTTCTGAAGGATGTACCATCCTTTATTCACTCTGCTTTTATCATGTAATAGTATTTTCTTAGATTGTTAGTGGTTTTAATTCTAATGGCTAAATGATAAGGAAAAGCAAAAGGCTTTAAAAATATTAAACATAAATAATATTTATATTCTGTCCATGAATCAAGTTTCAATTAATTTTGGAAATGATTTATTTGTACAAATATGGATTGAGAAGTATCTTACCTAAATTGTTTAAACATCTAAAGATTGCAGATGAAGAGGCAAAGAAAAGAACCAAACCTTTACGTGTGAAGAAGCTGTATGTACTGTCAGCCTTACTGATAGAGCAGTATCATGAGCAAATAAAAAATGCCCAACGAGGGAAAGCTAAAGGGAAGAATTCAGAGGTAAGGTAGACATTCAGTAATATCAAACAATATTAAATCAGCTGGAATGTTTAAGAAAACATAAAGATATAATCTCTCTTTATGGACAAGCCCTTTCACTTTTGTGCCTGCATACCTAAGTGGCAGAAAGAAAAAAAATACCTCCTTTACAAATTTAGAAATTTCTTCTTAGAAATATGGAAAATTGTTTTTTATCTAAGCCTAATTTGTGGTCTTTAACTTACTTTTGCTAAAGTTTTTTCCTAGTAAGTTTTCCTTTGAATCAGAGATTTTACAAAACTTTCTTAGAATATGCATATTATTTTTTAAATTGTAAGTGAATCTCGTTAATTTAAATGAATTTCACATTAACTTAAAGTTTAATCAGTTCTACTTTTAACATTTGATCATACTAGTTTAACAATGGGATTATAATGGAAAAATTATGTCTGCAGTGACAATATAATGATAACATCTGCTCATTTAGATAAGTGGATATACAAACCTCAGGCCTTCTTTTCCTTATAGTGACATGGCTGCATGGGGATGGCAGTGTGCATGTTTGGGATGACACACTGTGCGCTGGTTTTCTTCTAGGCCACTTCTGCTTTGGCTGGCTTACTAGAAGAGGAAGTTCTGTCTACAAGTAGTCGGTTCACAGATAATGCTTGGCGAGGAGCAGAGGCTTACCACTTCTTTCTACTTGCCCAGAGGCAGCTCTATGAGGGCTATGTGGACACTGCATTGAAGACAGGTGGGCATGTCACCCAGTGTTCGTAATGTCTGAAATATTAAAGGGAATATGAAGGACCAGCTCCTTTGCCTTCATACTCATTTTATTCTCTTGTATGAACTTATTTTCACATGCTGAGATTTTTTTATATACAACTTATTTTATACCATCCTCTTTTAGAAGTTTTTTCCTGTCACATTTTTAGAATATAGGAAGCAATACATAATAATGAACAGAACATCAGATACTGAGATAAGCAGCACTCAAGTCAACAACCACGTGCTGTCTGCTTAGTGTTGAACACTATAAACCATTTTCAGTCTTCTCTCTGTAAATGTTCTCTACTAAACATTCCAAAACACTGGAAGCATATACTAGGAGCATACATAGCAGGCCTATTTTTGTTTACTTTAAAAATAACAGTGTTCGGAGGATGGAGATTTTTCAGCTGGTAAAGTGCTTTCCCTGCAATCATGAGACCTGAGTTTGGTCCCCAGCATCCATGTTAAAAAGTCAGATGTGGTGGTGTGTCCCTGTAATCCCAGTGCTAGGAAGGTGGAGTTAGCTTGCCTAGCTGAATGAGTGAGCTCTGGGTTTAGGGAAAGACCATGTCTCAAAAATAAGGTGGAGGATAGTTGAGGAAGATATCCATTGCTGACCACTAGCCTCCATGTGCATACATGTTCATGTGCATATATTCCTGCCCACATGCATGCACATATGCATGCATACCACACATATGTGAAGAATAACAGTTTAAAATATATTCATATTGCAAACCTTTTTATAGCATTCATTCATAAAATGATTATTTTAAGCAAACAAAAAATACAAAATAAAAGATAAATCAGTTCTATGATTTATGAAATAATTTTATAACTAAGAGATAACTATTGTGAGTACTTGGACACACTTTCTTTTAAACATTTCTCCATGCCAAAACTTACTTTCCTCTTAACACACTATGTTGTAACTATTTTTCCTTATTAATAACATATCTATCACTTTTAACAGCTACATAATATCCCACATAGTATTTATGTAGTATAATTTGTAGGTGACTTATGCAGTGTGGATGTAGATTTCATCTGATTAGCACTATTGTAGAGTTTAGATATATTAATCTGTTCATTAACTTTAAAGAACATCATTATAAGACTTACATTGTAAACTATGATCTACAAATGAATGAAAGACACGTTACTGCTCTTCAGCTTGGTCATCAAAGCTTTGCAGACATTGTCATTACCCACTCCATGCTAGGTCACACCAGGTTGTTACTGTGAAGTCACCCATCTGCTGCTCACAGTGTCACCAAGAACACATCACATTCTAATGCTGATAGATCACAAATCTGTATTCTAATAGAATTATTTAAGAAAATCTTTTAGAGAAATTTCTTTTATTGAGCGTCTCTGGAATTCTAAAGAATTTCTTATTTGGGTTATTATGTATAACCTTCTTCCATATATATTGGTTTTCCTTATGAATTTTCACTACCTAGCCTTTTCAAACTTTAGAAAGAGAGGGAGGGAATGAATGGGTGCACTAGAGCCTTTAGCCAGTGTAAACTAACTCCAGATGTTTGCACCACTTTGTACATTTGGCTTTAAATGGGTACTCAGGGATCAAACCTGAGTTGTTAGGCCTTGCAGGCAAGTGCCTTAACTGCTGAGCCATTTCTTCAGTCCTGGATTTTTTTTTTTTTTATTAAAATGGACATTGTCAATAGAGTTGGTTTAATGATTGAGAAGTTTTGAAAGGAAAATTCATTTATTATGAAACTTTGGATATTGTGGTCCTCAGTAAATGGCAGCTGTGAAAATGTTATTGACAGTGTTTCCCACATAGATATTTCTGTTCAGTTGACAGTTTTTTTACTTCATATATTTATTTATTTGCCTGTGTGTATATGACATGTCAGGGACTCTTGCTGCTGCAAACATGCTAGACACGTGCACCACCATTTGTACCTACTTTACATGGGTGCTGGGAAATCGAACCTGGACTGCCAGGCTTTGCAAGCAAGCATGTTTAACCATTGTTACAATCAGGTTCGCATTGCTGGCAGAAATCACCTGACCAAGAGCAGCTTTTGCTAAAAAAAAGGGGGGGGTTTCATTTTGGCTTACAGACTCAAGGGGAAGCTCCATCATGCAGGGTAATGGCATGAGCAGAGGGTGGACATCAACCTCCTGTCCAACAGTAGACAGACCACAGAAACAGAAAAGTTGTGGTCAGAGAGCATACAAGGGATTATTTCAATTTTCCTGTGTTTGTTAATATTTGATTTGTGTCCTATTATATGGTCTATTTTAGAGAATGTTCCATGTGCTGCCGAGAAAAATGTATATTCTGCAGCATTTGGGTGGAATGTTCTGTATATATCTGTTAGGTCCATTTGTTCCATGACATCATTTAATGCAGATGTCTCTCTATTTATTTTTTGCTGAGTAGAACTGTCAAGTGATGAGAGTGGGGTATTGAAGTCACCTACTACTATTGTGTTAGGAGATATCTCTGACCTTAGTTCTAATAGTGTTTGTTTGATGAAATTGGGAGCCCCCATGTTAGGAGCATATATGTTTAGGATTGTAATGTCCTCCTGTTGGAGTGTTCCTTTAATCAGTATAAAGTGACCTTCTTTATCTTTCCTCACTAATGTTGGTTTGAAGTCTATCCTGTCAGAAATCAGGATAGCAACCCCTGCTTGTTTTCTAGGCCCATTTGCTTGAAATACCTTTTTCCAACCTTTCACCTTAAGAAGGTTTCTTTTATTGAGAGGTGAGTTTCCTGAGGCAACAGATGGTAGGATCCTGCTTTTTTAAAAATTTTATTATTTTATTTATTTTTGGAGAGAGACAGAGAGAGGGAGGGAGAGGAAGACAGATAGAGATGGGCGCGCCAGCAACTCTCAGCTGCTGTGAACGAAATCCAGATGCATGTGTCCCCTTGTGGTCAAGTGTGACATTGTGCCCTTGCGTCACTTTGCATCTGGCTAAACATGGGACCTGGAGATTGGAACTGGCGTTCTTAGGCTTAGCAGGCAGGCACCTTAACCGCTAAGCCATCTCTCTAGCCCGGATCCTGCTTTTTAATCCAGTCTGCAAGCTTGTGTCTTTTGGTTGG
Organism: Orientallactaga sibirica; assembly: GCA_036365145.1. Taxonomy (NCBI): domain Eukaryota; kingdom Metazoa; phylum Chordata; class Mammalia; order Rodentia; family Dipodidae; genus Orientallactaga; species Orientallactaga sibirica. Next base: position 11,265,492 of record JAEOAD010000015.1, read on the forward strand.
GGCATTGAGGCCATTGATATTAAGAGCTATTATTGAAAGATACGTATTTATTCTCACCATTCTTCTTGTTTTGTAGTTCTTCCTATTTTCACTTTACTCACTTGTTTTAACTGTTATTTGAGTATGGTTTATTTTTTCCTATTTCCTGCTGTGTGTGTTTTGCTTTCTCTTCAGCGTGAATGATTCCTGCAAGTATTTTCTATAGAGCTGGTTTAGTTGCCATAAATTCCTTTAGCCTGTTTTTGTTGTGGAATATCCTTATTTCTCCATCAATTTGGATAGATAGCTTTGCAGTAATCTTGGTTGACAGTTTTTTTTATCTTTCAGAACTTAGAATACATCATTCTAAGACCTTCTGGCTTTTAAAGTTTGTGTTGAGTAATCTGCTGTGATCCTGATGAGTTTCCCTTTGAAGGTCACTTGCTTTTTCTCTCTAACTGCTTTCAATATATATTTTTTTGGTTTGTGTGTTTAGTAGTTTAATTATAACATGACGAGGAGAGGATCTTTCTAGGTTTTGTCTGTTTGGTGTTCTAAAAGCTTCTTGTATCTGCATTGACATTTCTTTCCCAATTTGGGGAAAATTTTCTTCTATGATTTTGTGGATAGGGCCGCATGCTCCATAGTGGGATTCTGGCTGTCTCCTGCTTTTCTGCTGTTTCCTGGAAAAAATTTTCTGCACTTTTCAGAAGAAGAGTGCAGTTTTGCTTAAGTCCCTCCCTGGTCTGGCTTGGCGTGGCTCCTATGCCACCATCTTATTCGGAAGTCCTAGATTTATTTTTTATAAGGCTCTTTCTCTAAACACTTAACCTCAGAACCAACTTATTGGAAACTAATTATAAAATAAGTAAACATACTGTTGTTAATTTGTTTTGTTAAATTTCCATGCGTACTATGAGGTGATACTTTTAAGATTGTAAGATGTAGAGAAGAAAAACATACAAACTTGAATATAATGGTATTTCTTCAGTGCATTTTAAAGAAAGATTGTATCTATGGAATAGAAAAATTACAGATACAGTGTTTCAGCTGTTCAAATACATGGTCTAAACTGGTAGTTTGGAGGTTAATGTGCACTTTTTTTGTCCACCCTGGATTAGAGTGAGACCCTGCCTCAAAAAAAATGCATTAATATTTTCAGAGAAAGAACACAATTTCATATATTACTGCTTTTTTGTAAGAAGAAATATATTCAAACCATAAAATATTAAGCATTAAAATATTAACTTATTTTTTGGGGAATGTCAGAAAAACGTGTCTCACTCTAGCCCAAGCTGACCTAGAACTTAGTCTGTAGTTCCAGGCTGGCCTTGAACCCACAGTGATCCTCTTACCTCTGCCTCCCAAGTGCTGGGATTAAAGGTGTGTATCACCATAACTGGCACAAAACTAAACCTTTTGTCCGTGCATTTTTAAAAAAAATTCTAAGTCTTAAGATGGATATGTATATCATTTTAGAGTTGATTTTCATAGGCACTGTGTGGTTGGTTGGTTCTGGGTGCTGGAGAGCATGTTCCCTACTTCCTCCATCTGTTCTACCTGGTCCTTGGCATTGTTTTACTTAAGTTTGTTCAGGCCCATGTAGGTTAAACTACAACATCATAATGTAAATCCTTTCTCATGCATGTTTGCTTAATGCCATGATTATTGTTACCATTGAAAATTGCCCTCTTCTTTTTTTAGCTCTTCATCTGAGAGACTATGAAGACATTATTCCTGCTGTTGAGATCTATTCTTTGTTAGCACTCTGTGCTTGTGCCAGTAGAGCTTTTGGTACCTGCTCAAAAGCTTTTATTAAACTTGAATCTTTAGAGACCATCAGTGCAGAACAGAAGCAGCAATATGAAGACCTTGCTTTAGAAATCTTCACCAAACATACTCCAAAAGATAACAGAAAGTCTGAGCTGAACAGCCTTCTTGAAGGGTAGGTTCACTGTAACTGGTAGATGCCATATACCTTGTTGGAAACCTGGACATAATAATTGAAGCTTTTTAAAATAAAAGTATTTTATTTAAGGTTTACCTTGGAAAATTTTTCATTCTTCAGTTTTTAAAGAGTAATAGTATTAGGCTAATTGGAAATTGAAAGCGTAGTTAATTGTTTTTCCTAATGTTTTTGCAGTGGAGAAGGGAAACTGCCAACATGTATCGCCACAGGAAGCCCGATCATCGAATACCAATTCTGGGTGTGCAAAGTGTGCAAGCACTACGTTCTAGCTCAGGAGATCAGTAACTACAACTTCTGTCCTTTATGCCATAGTTCAGTAGAATAAAGGAAGGATTATGATTTTCAAACATACTTGTTGATAACTATATGTACAGCTTGATTTCCATAAGTTCTACATGAAAATCAGCTTCTTCACTGTATAGTTATATTTTTTACAAAAATATATTAAGGTAATAAAATGGCTGGCATGTAACTCAGTGATAGAGTGCTTGCCTACCACAAGCAAGGTTCTAAGTTCCATCTTCAGCTTACACACACAAAAAAAAATTACACGGGAATGCAACTATGAAATAACATCATTAACTTTAATATAAAAGTTATGGATGCAAACCTTATATTCTTTCTATATTTTCTGTCTATTGTGTATATATCTTATGGTTTGTTACATGATACCATGGAAATATCCCCAGTGAGAAATATTTTTTCACCATGTCATTATAAATGTTGAGAGGTGGGTAGAATGGAGTTGGGAGTAGAAGGCAAAGCTATATTTAGAAAACAGATAACATGTGTTACAAGGAGATTAAATAGTTATGGAAATAATTCTGTATCTAGCTATATTTACTTTAGATAAATACTGAATGTTTTCTATATTTTAAGAATTTTTATGACTTGAGTTTTTAAAAGTCTATTTTTTAGTCAAGGTGAGGCTACCCTTGTTTTTTGCAATAAACATGAACTTATTGAACTGAGTCATGATATCATTCATCATCATCAAACTTACCCTGGATTATGTTATGTCAAAGCAGTATGGTGGGTCACTGTGCTAATGATGGAACTAACCAATAACACTGTATACATCAACTACATGCCCAAATAGGCAGCACTACATTATGACATGCATTACTCATAATACAAGTTCCACTGAACTTTGCTACAGTGTGCTTGGAATTAACTTCCTACATTTGCAGAGCTGATACTGTAGGTTTTTATGAAATATTACTTGAAAAAATCTGAAATTAGTAAATTGTAAAGAAACAATGTGTTTATAGCTTAGGTTTCCTTTATCTAAGGGCTGGGAGATAGGGGCAGGATATACAACACACACACAGATTTGCTAGCACACAGGATGGAACAACTTGACAGTCTTGTGAGGGGACAAGGCAAATGCAAACACCCTATGATTAGACATGGCAGAGGAGAGTTCTTTAGACTTTATATATTCAGTCAGAACTGGAGAAAAATTGTTGGCAGATCTTTAGAAAAAAAAATCAAATATTGAATTTGCTAATGTAGCTCCAAAATCTTGCTCTGGGCTTACAAATGAGAATAGCAATATTATGTCGCCCTCTACTGCCTGTTTTTATGATTATTTTTCTCAATTATTTTCTCTTTAAGAAAGCAGCATTTAATTATAAAATAATATGCTCATGGTAGAAAATTTTAGAAATACATAAGAATATGGACCAGAAAGTAAAAATAGTCCCAATCTTTTTTTTTTTTTAAGGTAGAGTTTCACTCTAGCCAAGGCTGACCTGAAATTAACTATGTAGTCTCAGGATGGCCTTGAACTCATGATGATACTCCTATCTCTAAGTCCCAATCTTCTTAAAAATGAAAATGTTGATTCATTCATTGATTAGTTGAATTTCATAAAATCAAGTGAAATTGAAGAAATTTATGTATTATAAACAAGTGTTTTATAACAAGAACTATTTGTTCTTAAGACATTTCATTTACATTAAAAATTGACCTTAAAGATTGAAGGCTATTATTTTATGTATTTTTTCTCTTTTTTTTTGTATCTGTGTGCAGTATGTATATGTGGCCTGTGCGTGTGTGTGTGCAGCTGCATGTACTTTATGTTCATGCATATAGATTCCAGCGGAGGATGTTCCTCTATTGCCTTTCCACCTTATTTCCTTGAGACAGGGTCTCCCACAGAACTTGAAGTTCACTGATTTTCCCTTAGACTGTCTGACCAGCAAGCCTCAGTTTTCCTCCTGTCTCCACCCCCCCCTTCAGTGCTGGGTTTACAAGCATGTGTGGTCACGCACAGCAGTTTGCTTGTATTTATTTATGACAACTTCCTTAATTGTATACAATATCCCATGTTACTTCCCACTTTCCCTTTTGAAACTCCACTCTCCGTCATATCCCTTCCCCCTCTCAATTAGTCTCTCTTTCATTTTGATGTCATTATCTTTTCCTCCTCTTATGATGGTCTTGTGTACGTAGTGTCAGGCTCTGTGAGGTCATAGCTATCCAGGCCATTTTGTGTCTGGAAGAGCACAAGGAGTCCTACTCTTCCTTTGGCTCTTATATTCTTTCTGCCCCCTCTTCTGTAATGGACCCTAACTGAGCCTTGGAAGGTGTGTTAGAGATATTTCAGTGCTGAGTGCTCCTCTGTCCCTTCTTCTCAGCACCATGGTGCCTTCTGAGTCATCCCAGTGTCACCATCATCATAAAAAAGAAGCTTCTCTAATGAAAAGTGAGAGTAGTATTAATATACGGGTGTGGACATTAAGAGAAGACCTTACTGGGCAGTTTGGTGAGCAGAGTATATACATTTAGCCAGGCACCAGCAGACATTATACCTCTAGGGCTCATGACTCCTCCTGTTGTAGGTTTTCAGTATCCCATGGAGTGGGCTGCCAGTCCAATTAGAGGGTGGTTGGTTTCCCCCATAACAGACATGCCACTATTGCACTCATTGGCTCATTTGGCCTGGCGGCCAAATTTAAGGCTTGCAGTGTTCACTGTTGAGTATCTTCACTTGTGTTTTCTCTCTCAGACTCATATGCCACTCTGTGCTTCTGGCTTTACAGGGGTACTAGGGAATTGAACCCAGGTCATTAGGCTTTGCAGGCAAGCCCCTTAACTGCTGAGCCATCTCTCTAGTCTGTCTAACATGAGCTTTATTATGTTCAAGTAGATAGATGCCTTCTCCTCCTAGCTTCTGATTATCATAAAAGGGTGTTAAATTTTTCAAATGCTTTTTCTGAGTCTTGAGTTGTTATGATTCTTTTCTGTTCACTCTGTGAATGTTGTGTTACTACATTGATTGATGTTCACATGCTGAATCAGTCTTGCATTCCAGAAGGAATTCCTACTTAGAGTACATAATCCTTTGAATATGCTGCTCAACTTGATGTACTACTATTTTGTTGAGAGGTTTTGCATTCAATGTCAGTCGTAATTGATCTATAGTTTTCTTTTAGTGTCTTTGTCTGACTTTGGTATCTAGATAGGTAATTAGTGTTCCTTCTTGTTCGATATTTAGAAAGTGACTATTATTCCTTAAATGTTTGGCAGAATTCACTGGAGAAGCCATCAGATCTAAGGCTTATGTCACTTAAAAAAAAAAATCAGCCACTGTGGTGATGCATGCCTTTAATTCTAGCCCTTGGGAGGTAGAGGTATAGGATTGTAGAGAGTTTGAGACTACATAGTGAATTCCAGGTCAGCTTGGGCTAGAGCAAGACCCTACCTCGAAAAAAAAGTCATACTAGTTTTATAAGTCTGTTCTGATTTTTGTATTATCCATGACTCAATATTGGTAGTGTTTACTTTCAGCAATTTGTCCATTTTATCTACTTATCTTTTTTGTATGTAACTATTCATACTACTCGTGACTCCTTTTTATTTTTTGTATTAGTAGTGATATCCTTATTGTCATTTCTGATCTTAACAATTTGAGTTTGTTTTCCTTAGTCAAAGATTTACTAATTTTTGTTGAAGAACCAGCTTTTGGTTTTGTTGATTTTCCTTTTGTTTTACTCTTTTCAATTTTGTTTCCTTCCTCTGCTAGCTTTGTTTTCCATTTGACATTTTTATGTATTAATAAGAAGTATATATTAGTCTTTTATTAAAATGTTAATGTTTCTACAACTTTTAAAACAATTATCAAAATCCTGCGTTTTATTGTATTTGAGAGGGAGGGAGGGTGAGAGTGAAAGAGAGAAAGAAAGAGGGAGAGAGAACCCTAGAGTCTCTTGCCACTACAGATTAACTCCAGACACATGTGCCACTTTGTATGTCTGGCTTTGCGTGGGTACTGGGGAATTGAACTTAGGCAGGCAGGTTTTGCAAGAAGTGCCTTTAACTGCTGAGCCATCTCCCATCTCAATTCTCCATTTTACATGCACTCAGAAAACACTGAGGAGGAGCCACAGGCTTCACCAGGCTGTCAAAGAGGCCACAGCATAAAAAACAAATCTTACTTCTGTCTAGGATATGACTTTTCACCACCATCAAATTTCCAACCTTCATTACACATCTTATTATTGTATTGATACATGATTATGTTTGATACTCCTTTAACAAAACCAGATCTTCATCTGTGTCATGGCTTTTACATTTTCGGTTTCCTCTGACCATGAGAAGCATGGCTTGTTCTCTTATTTGCTTTGGACTTTACTTAGATGGTCACCTTTCTGTGAATTAGTCTTCATCCAGTCTTTACAAAACAGGAAATGCTGTACTAGTCTGGGTTACTTGTAAGTAAATTTGTTTGGTTTACATGTGTGGCATTGGAGAAGTCCAAGTTTGTGGGAGTACATTTGGTGAGAAGGCCTTTTGCATTATAACAAGGCACAACAAACACATCACATTGCAAGAGTTGATTGCAATTTCAAGCCTTTTAAGTTACTAATATGCACCAATTTATTCATGAGTGTAGAGCCTGCATTATTTAGGCCTCACTTCTGAATACTGTTGCACATGAACTGGGGGGAGCACATTAAAACTATAGCATTTGTTCTTAATGCATTTGAAGCTCTGTACATACTTGAGAAAATTATATTTTTATTTTTGGAGACCCAATTTTTTTTACTGACAGCTTCCAAACTTACAGACAATAAACCATAATTCCCTCCCCTCCCCTCCTTTCCCCTTCACAAATCCACACTCCATCATATCCCCTCCCTCTCTCCATTAGTCTTTTATTTCAATGTCATCATCTTTTCCTCCTATTATGAGGGTCTTGCGAAGATAGTGCTAGGCACTGTGAGGTCATGGATATTGAGGCCAATTTTTGTCTGGATGATTGCATTGTAAGCAGTCCTACCCTTTCTTTGGCTCTTAAATTCTTTCTGCCCCCTCTTACGCAATGGAATCTGAACCTTGGAAGGTGTGATAGAGATGTTTCAGTGCTGAACACTCCTCTGTCACATCTTCTCAGCACTATGGTGCGTTTATGGGTCATCCCAGTGTAACAGAGAAATTAGGGTTTTGAGGTGTTTCCTGGAACCCCAAGCCCTGAGTTCATATTTGCAAACTAACCAAAGAATTGGCAATTCCAGTTTCAATAGAAAGTTTTTTTTTTTTTTTTTTTTTCTCAAGGTAGGGTCTCACTCTAGCTCAGGCTGACCTGGAATTCACTGTGTAGTCTGAGGGTGGCCTTGAACTCATGGTGATCCTCCTACCTCGATTCCTGAGTGGCGGGATTAAAAGCATGTGCCACCACACCCGGCTAAGAGAAGGATTTTTAAAATATCACGTGGAGCCCAAAAGCCCATGTGGGCCACATGTAGCTCAAGAGTCCACTTGACCAGGTAGATCTGGGGGAAAAAAGCATGGAAAGAAAAGAAAAAAGAAATTTCAAGGAGCTCCTGCCATGTGGGGAGCTGGGGGAGATAAAGAACCCATGCAGAGAGTAAGGGCTGGGGGGCGGAGGGGGCTCCTGGCGGCTGGGCCTGGAAGTTCCTAAGTGATCAGAGAGCCAGAGAGCCTGGCCTTCCCATACAAAGGTATTTATAACCTTAGGATGGTGTCTTTTGGCCCAGGTGAACCAGAGGGCCAGCTGGTTGGTTAGGACTAGGGGCTGTCTCAGGAGGATATTAGCTCTGGCAAAGAGTTCTGGGGGCTGATCTTGACCAACCAGGATGTTTAAATCCTATGAAAGACTGCCTTCCCAGGAGGGGTCCTGACTGACTGTGGAAAAACAGTTCTTTGGAACTAGGCAAGAGATAAGAAAAACTTTCTTGCCCTTTTTACCTTCAGTGGTCCAGTTACTCTAACTTTACCCCCCTTCACCAGTGAGACTCAAGTTTTTATATTTAGCTTCTTAATTCACACACAACCAGTTTTGTGTCAATTGGTATTTTAAATGTTTAAAGGTTAATTCTCCCAGTAGCACACATTTGAATAATTTGTTCTATCTACATACAAGTAAATGTTTCAGAAACAAACAACACCCCCACTCACCTCCAACCTACTTGAATTTTATTTTTCTCTCTTTTGACAGACTCTTGAGCCCAGAATAATCTTGAATTCAGATCCTTCCAAGTGTTGGTACAGGAAATGCACAACTGGTTTAATTTCTAAGTAGTGTGCACTTGTACACACACACACACACACACACACACACACACACAGAGCAGTACAGTGTATTTTTAAATGATGATAGGTGGAAAAAAAAACATAAAAAGGACACAATTTATATACAGGTGAGGCTTTTATACATATTCCCAGATATATTTTTCATCACTTTTTCTGATCGTAAAGTGCTCAGGTAGTTTGGGATGTGAAACAGAATTGAGGGACTTTCAGAAGACGGGGTAGACCTGTGTAGGGTAGTTAAAGCTTTTTCTATGATTTGAGTTAAACATAATGCACTTAATTAGAGTTTGGGTCTCTTTTCCATAAATATCCAGGTTATATAAGCTATTATTTACAGATGAAAGACTTTAATACCCATACAATTCCAGGTAGTAAGATCGAGACGTTTGCTATCTTCGGTACTGGGTCTGATTTAGGGATCGAGGGACATCAAATGCACAAGACTTAGACACAGCGTACCACTGTACCACAGGAGATTCCTCTGTGGGGCTTAGCAACGCAGGGACTCTGCACCGGAAGCTCCAACTCTGCAAGCTAATGAACTATGCAAACGTGGGGCCCTTCTGCTACCAAAACAATCGGCCCCAACGCGATGTGACTGATGGGACGATCCTCACAACATCAAACGGGCCTATTTACATTTCCGTGAACTCCCCCAGTTGTGATGTTATCTCGCGAGATTACGGGTCACCCTAAGGCACAAACTGCTCTACTCCCGTAGCGACGGTTTTGTTGGCCAATTAAATAACGAGGTGCGGGAGTAACTTTGTGGTTCCGCTTCTCATCGCTCAGAAATCAACTCGCTTTCCACATCCAAAGCTAGGCCGGTATGGAAAGGCGGCAAGCGCAAGAACGCCACGCGACCCTAGCACTTGCCCAGGCACGCTTCGAGAAGGGCGAGTACACAGACGCAGAGGCGCTGTACTCCGCATACATTCGCCAGTGCGCCTGTGCGGCTTCCGTCGGCGCGAGGTAAATACCGCGAGATGTGGGGGACGGGCGTCTTCCCTAGTGGACGTGTGGCTTTCTCTGCGTGGTCTTCGTTTTGTTCCTCCCAGTTCCCGGACCACTCTAGTATCTCAAGTCTAGAGAACACGAGGCGGTGAACTATAGGGAGACAGCCAGTCCCAGCGCCCTCCTGCCGTCCGCGTTGTTCCCGAGCCTGCCCCGAGCGGGCGTTTCTCCAGCCGCAGAGCGGAGACCCTGGCCGGGAGGTACCGGGCGGCGCGTCGCGGCCAGGGCTCTGCCTTCACGGGCGCCTCGGTCCTGAGCGTGGGAGAGTGTAACGATCCCGCAGGTTCGCCCCCGGCTGAGCGCCAGCAATCCACCCAGTCACAGAATTCACGTGTGCATGCGTCAGAACACACTCCTAAAAGACATCACTGACATTTTATCACAGCATTCCTTAGTAGCAAATATCAAGTAGGTGGAACTTCTGGACCAGTCAAGCTCTTGTCATTTGGTCCGTTGTGTTTTACCAGTTGGTTCAAGCTAGAATGCACATCTGGTCCCTTTTAGAATTTGTAAACTCCCTTTTAAAAAAACCTGCAGTTTGTTAATACATTATTTTGTCTAGTGTTTGTGTATCTGGGATCTGTTGAATTGCAGGTCGTCTAATGTTCTGCTTGATTTGATCATATCTTAGATCCAGGTCGTCTAATGTTCTGCTTGATTTGATCATATCTTAGATCCAGAAAACTTGATTGGAATATTTTTGTGTTATATTATACTATATTTTGTTTTGATATTTGAGTGAACTGTGTGTATCATCAATCACATCTCCTCAAGAGGATTTGATTTTTCTTCATAGAATGCAAGTTTGTCTTCTGTATGGGGCTTAATTCAACACTAAGGAACATTCTTTACCCTGTTTGTAAGGCTCATGAAATTAAGCGTCAGAGATAAAATTGCTTTCTCATTTCAGTACTGCATCAGCATGATGGTTATGGAGGTTTTATTTATTTATTTATTTATTTATTATTTATTTATTTATTTATTTATTTCTCGAGGTAGGGTTTCACCCTAGCCCAGGCTGACCTGGAACTCACTCTGTAGTTCCAGGCTGGTTTGGAACTCACAGTGATCCTTCTACCTCACCCTCCTGCGTGCTGGGATTAAAGGTGTGGGCCACCACAACTGGCTGGTTATGGAGGTTTTGAACATGTATTGGGAGAGTGTTACCATCTCTACCTCATCACACCTCTCCCCCATTGTTAGTAAACAGAGGAGACTTAGTTTTCTGTTCTTGTGTAAAGACTACTTACTAGGTTTCAAAAAACTTCATTAGCAGTAAGCATGTAGATGCTGTGTAACCTCATTCCTCCTTTGCTGATTCTCAGTCTGAGAATCCATGTCCATAGCAAGACCAGTTTCTGCCCATTGTAGGATAGAACATCTGCCTTGGCCCAGTTGAAGGGAGTTCTACATGCTGTGTTTTCAGCTCTGACACATCTTGACATCTTTTCTCAGCCTCAGTTTCTCATTTGTAAATTGAGCTTCCAGTTTCCCTAGAGCTCTAAAATTCTAGGAACTCATGGATTGAAACAATTCTATCAATTAAATTTCCCCCTTAAATGTATCTTTAGGAGTTTTAAAAATTTGGGCTCTGGAGTCATTTGGAAACAGTACTGACAATCATGAATGCCTTTGCTTTGGATGGCTTATCACATTTTATTTTCAATATCTAAGTTGCAGCTTTAGCTATAATCTAATTTCCAAATATTTTGTCTTGGTTAAAGTTAGCAAATGCTAAAAATTCATATTTGGATTAGATAACTTGGTTAGATTCCAGTACAAGAAATACTATTCTTTACAAAAATCTTAATATCATTAAAAAAAAAAACAACTGAAATCAGGCACTAGGTTTAAGACTCAGTGGATAAGAGTGCTTACCGTGCTAGCATGAAGAGTTTGATCCCAGGCTGGAGATACGGCAAAGCCAAAGGACCCAGGTTTGATTCCTCAGGACCCATGTAAGCCAGCTGCACGAGGTGGCATATGCTTCTGGAGTTTGTTTGCAGTGGCTAGAGGCCCTGGCGTGCCCATTCTCTCCCCTCTCTCTGCCTCTTTCTCTCTCCCTCTCTCTTAAATAAATAAATAAATAAATAAATAAATAAATAAATAAATAAAATATAAAAAAGAGTTTGATCCTCAGCACTATGTAAAAAGCCTCACGTACCTGAAACCTCATTGTTCAGGCAGGTGGAGAAAAGAAGACCACTGGGGTTCCCTGATCAGCTAGTCTAACTGAAAATGGGGAGCTCCAGGTTCAATGAGAGACTCTGTCTCAGGGAAATAAGGCTGAAGAGCATTGAAGAAGGACACCTGACATCCTCCTTTGGCCTCGACTCATGCATATCTGCACACACATGTACATATATCATACACACCAAAAAAGAAAAAGGAAATAGATAAATCAGTGTTGGTTGTTAGCCCATCTCTAAAAATTTCTGCTTGAAAAGTAGGATTTTAGACTACTGCATGAATTTTTTTTTTTTTTTTTTTTTTTTGTTTTTCAAGGTGGGGTCTCACTCTAGCTCAGGCTGACCTGGAATTCACTATGTAGTTTCAGGGAAGCCCTTGAACTTATGAACTCACATTGATTCTCCTACCTCTGCCTCCTGAGTGCTAGGATTAAAGGCGTGCATCATCATGCCCTGCTGAAGTCTAATTTTACATCTTAACATTTGTAACAAAGCTTTTGAAGTCTCAAGTTAATGTGACAATTTTACTGCAGTCCTGAGGCTACATTTTTCTTCAGACCATTGGGCAGCAAGCAGTTCAAGTTTCCTGACACAGATGAAGGCATGTGTGCTTTTGTCCTCTAGCTTTTAGTGTCTGTGCTTGTGGCATCCATGTATCTATGTGCCAAACTCCAAGTCAGAAGTCAGAACAAAAATTTTCTAAAATTACAGCAGTTCCAGCTCTACTGTTGGCAAATTTAGTCTGTGAGTACTTTGGTAGGCAGCAGTATTTGTAGTTCTTATTGGATCTCTCAGTGACAGGATGTTAAAGAGAAATAGCTGATTGCAGTTATAAATGTTTTCTGGGGATTGGACTCTGCACTATGGGGTGTGACAAAAAAAAAGACAGAAGTAGAATTTTAGTTTTTCTGTTTGGATCAACATTGAGAATCATTCTGGAAAAGAAGAAAGGATAATGGAATAATCCATGACTCAGAGCAGAATCCCCATTCTCCATGTTCTCTGTGTGATGAACTGGTGGCCTCTCCAAGCAGCAGGATGCTAGAGGTTCAGCCTCTTACAGCTCATGGGTCAGTTTCTGGAGTCTTCAAAGTCAGAGCTGACTCTGCACACAGGATCGCTACAGTGCATTGCATCCCAACTAACTAGCAGCAAACCAGCCTGATTATGGGAAGGGCCCCAACCAAGTCTGGAGGGAGGGCATCTTGGTCCAAGAGACCACTCTGGAGATAAGTGTGTGGGATTTTCACCTACAATTAAACCAGTAGTTAATAGTCCCTCTTTCCCTCCTTCTCTCCCCCCTCCTTCTCTTGTACCTCCTTCTCTTGTACCTTTTTTTTTTCCCCTTTTGTAGATGTATGTATGTTTGGTGTGTGCATTTGTATATGCATGTTTGTGTGTGGGTGTATATCTAAGCTAGAGATTGACATGAGGGTCTTCTCCAGTTGCTCTCCACCCTATCCTTTGAGACAGGGTCTCAGTCCTAACTTAGAGCTCACTGATTCTGCTAGACTAGCCAGCCAGTGAGTCCTAGTGACTCTTGTCTCCACTTCCCCAGTGCTGGGGTTACAGGTGAGCACCGTGCCTGGCATTTTGTGTGGGTGTGGTGATCTGAACTCAAGTCCTTTTGCTTGCATGGCAAACAGTTTCCCCACTTTCAAGCCATATCCCAGCCCTGACAATACTTCTTTTGGTGGAAAATGATTTCAAATCTCATGGTTTTAAGGTTACTTGAAAGTTTATGAGTAAAATTGGTAATTCTATCCCAGCACTTGGGAGGCAAAGGTGGGAGGATTGCCATGAATTCAAGGCCACCCTGAGACTACATAGTGAGTTTCAGGTCAGCCTGGGCTAGAGTGAGACCCTACCTCAGAAAAAAAAAATTGATAATTGTCATCTGACATGTCCACAGTGCCCTTACATTTGGGCTGATTTCCCCTCCTGTTCAATATGTGTCTTTTCTGCCCTGTGGTGTGGACTTAGAAAATGTGGGGCAGTCATTTTAATATCATCATTAGCAAAGCATGTTGGCAATGAACAGAGCATTTGAGGACTATAAAAATTCATGTGCTTTTCAGATTGACATGCCATAGCCCCACAATAGTAGATAACAGAGGTAAACAGAAACCGATCCAGTTCTTTATTTACTTGCACTTTGTTTCTTCAGCTTGGTTTCTCAGGGTAGGTGCCGCCCGTTATAGGCTATGAAGTTTGACAATACCCAGAAGAGAATGAAAGTGGAAACAAGAGGAATTTAGTGACACAGTGTTTTTAATGTGAACTTTGTGTTTAAAGCAAATGCAGCCCCAAGGATTTGGCTACTGCATATAACAACAGGGGGCAAATCAAGTACTTCAGGGTTGACTTTGACGATGCCATGGATGACTACACCTCCGCCATACAAATCCAACCCAGTTTTGAAGTTCCATATTACAACAGAGGTCTCATACTCTATAGGCTTGGTAAGAGTTTTGAAAACTTAATTTTTTCCTTTTTTCATTGATTGCATTCTGTTGCTTCAGAGCTATCAACTGTTGGGACAAGAATGTCATTATCATCAAGTTGCAAAGTTATGTGAGATTTAGGTTTAGAGCTGGGGACAAAGGAAGCCTACCTGAGTGTATCTTAGGTGTTCTCGAGACATATTTAGATCCCAGCAGAGTGCCAGTGTGGGAATTGGACCAGGGTGCCGGAGTGGGGATGACCCCATTACTTTGTGCCTGTGCAGTCCCAGCTGCAAAATGAGGGTAATGCTGAGGAGCACCTGTGATACTTTCCTGAGTTAACAGCTGTGAAGACACATGAGAAGATAGAGTTTCTAGATTTCTGCATTAAAGGGATAGTGGGTACTGTTTCTCATTTAAAATAAAAGATAAGGGCTGGCAGGATGGCTTAGCAGTTAAGTCCTGTGAAGCCTAAGGAACCATGTTGACTCTTCAGATCCCCCATAACCCAGATGCACAAGGTGATGCATGTGCAAGGTTGCACATGTGCATAAGGTGGTTCATGCTTCTCAGATTGATTACAGTGGCTGGAAGCCCTGGTGTGCCAATTCTCCCTCTCGTTCTTGCCGAAAAAAAGGCCATGGGCTAGAGAGATGGTTTAGTGGTTAAGGCACTTGCCTTCAAAGCCTATGGATTCATGTTTGACTCTATCATGTAAGCCAGATGCCCAGTGATGCAAGCATGCAAGGTTGCACAAGCACACAAAGGGGTGCACTTGCAGTGGCTGGGGTTCCTGGCATGCCTGTTCTCTCTCTCTTACTCTTGCTCTCTCACATAAAAATAATGACAGTCTTTTGGGCTTGCCACAAAACAAAACAAAACAAAACAAAACAAAACGCCAGTCTGTTGGGCTTGCCTTAAAAAACAAAAATAAAAAATAAAATAAAACTAATCTATTTCTCAGCTTTCCTGTACAGGTGATATAGTTTTGTTGAAATATGATGATTTGTGCTACTTGCCTGTTAAATCTTATAAATAAACCCATAGCTAATTTGATTTACCTTTTTTTTTGTTGAGGTGCTGGGAATTGAACCCAAGTCCTCTTGTTCTGAGCTACACCTCTTAGTTGTCCATAGCTAATTTTCATTGTAATTATTCTGTAAGAGCCCAAAACATTACTTTGATGTGCCTATCATAAATTAAACTAAATTAAGAGGAAAAGCTTCTTTTATTAGGAGTGGCTGAAAGGTCATAAATGTAAAATATGTCTATCCAAATTTTGCTGGGCATAATATTTAGAAATATTTAACTTTTTTTCCCCTTTTTTGGTTCTGGTACAGGGTATTTTGATGAAGCTTTGGAAGATTTCAAGAAGGTATTAGACTTAAATCCTGGATTTCATGATGCTAATTTGAGCTTAAAACAGACTATTCTGGACAAAGAAGAAAAACAAAGAAGAAATACTAGAAAAGGTTATTGAAAAATTTAACTTAATTGAAATGTTAACTCATGATCCTTAACTCTGCATCTAATTGTCTCCAAAATAAATATTGAGCTATTTTAATTTATACTTAAGATAAAGAGATTTACATTTAATTGATAGATTTATTTAAGATTGTTAATTTGTTTGAGAAACTGTTGAATTCTTTTTTGTACAGTAGATATGCTAATATGTAAGTGTATACTATTTCAATAAAATATTTAAATAAATATGCTATTGTCAGTAAAAGTATTATTTTTATTTAAGGTTTTTTTTTGTTGTTCAGTGCTAATACAATCAAGATGTAAACTTTTCATGTAGGTTCATGAGTTCACAATGTGTCACATTGCCTTTTATGTATATTTAAAGACAAAACTGGATAGGGTTATAACTCAGTTGGTAAAGCGTTTACCTGGCATGCACAAAGTCCTGGGTTCTATCCCACCAAAACAAAACACTTCCGCCAACAAAGCAAAACAAAAACTTTTTGAACAGGAGGCTGAGGCCAGAGGTTTGCTGTGAGTTTGAGGCAAGCCTGGGCTACAGAGTGAGACCCTCAAACAAAACAAAACCAGTGAAATAAAACAAAACAAACCCAACAGAAACAGAAACAAACAACAAAAAGTCAAAATATTTGCTGAACTTGAGACAAAAATGACTACCATTTACTCCTAAATATTTCAGCTTATAGCTTCTAAGATACCCTTCTCTCTAGCCACAATGCCATTGTAACTCCTAATTAATATTTCTTAACATCCTCATTATCTAGCCCATATTCACATTCCATAGTTTCCAGAGAATTGTGTCGTGCTGCTATTTCTTTGTGTTCTTTTACTCTGAAATCATCCCTTGATAATCCCCCTCCCCACAGTACCCATTTTGAGTGGTAAGCTGTTATGTATGGAGCTGGACTGGTGAGATGGTGCATTTAGGTTTTGAAATAAACACCTATCTGGTAGGAGAACATTTGGAATGAATTCAACCTGTATTTTATTTTTCTATAAAAATTGTTATAAATATGGGCTAAGATTTAGGTTTTAAATATGGTTTTCTGTCTTTGGATAATGCTAGTAATTATTGCTGAACATTTACTGAACACTTATATGCCATACACTATTCAGACACCTTATGAAATGATGTGGGGGTGGAGAGAGAAGTGAGGAACTGACAAAAACAGGTAAATGTAAAAGCTTGAAAAATTCCGTTTTATTTGGATTCTGCCAGCAGACGATTGGACTCTGACAAGGCTCTCAGGAACTGGGAAGGGAACTTGAAGGGAAAGCAAGCCAAAACCAGCATGGCCCATCTACAGTTTTAAAATTTTATTGCTGCGGTTTGGCTTCCCAAGATACAGACCCTCATCTTGAGGTCTCCTGAACTAGTTTATTATTGCTGTGGGAAAGCTGTTCTGGGGTGGAAATTACCCTCATCTGGACAGAGACAGTGTGCTTGCCTGGCGTCTCCAGAGGAAGTGCCTCGGAACTCCTGCAGCTTCAGTTGCGATCACCATCAGCCCTAACAGCTTTTCTTTTCTTTTCTTTTCTTTTCTTTTCTTTTCTTTTCTTTTCTTTTCTTTTCTTTTCTTTTCTTTTCTTTTCTTTTCTTTTTTTCTTTTCTTTCTCTTCTCTTCTCTTTCTTTTCTCTTTTTCTTTTCTTTTCTTCTTTTCTTTCCTTTTCTTTCTTTTCCTTTCCTTTCTTTTCTTCTTTTCTGTTCTGTTTTTCTCTTCTCTTATCTCTTCTTTCTCCCTTCTCCTTCCCCTTTCCTTTCCCTCCCCTCCCTCCCCCTCCCCTCCTTTCTCCTCTCCTCTCCTTTCCTCTCCTCTCCTCTCTCCCTCCCTCCTCTCCCTCCTCTCCTCTCTCTCTCCTCTCTCCCTCCTCCTCTCCTCTCCTCTCCTCTCCTTTCTTTTTCCTTCCCTTCCCATCCTGTACTTTTTCTTTCCTTTTTCTTCTTCCCTTCCCTTTACTTTCTTTTTATCTTCTCTCTCTTTCATAAAACTGACCTCACAAAGCAGAATGGTTGCCCCACATATAGTTCATGATTACTATGCCAAAATTCATGGAGAATTTGTGCTGCAGGTGAATGAATATAAAAAGGAAATTTAAGTTTGATGGCGAGAAAGGAAAAGTCTATTTGTGGAATTATTTACATTTTCCAATATGATTTATCTCTGTTGGAAATGGCCTTAAAAGAATTTGTAAAGTTGTGAGTAAACAGAATAGTCTCTCTTTAAGAAAGCCTTTCATTAAAAAGCTATGTCCGTGTAGACCTTGGGAAGCTGAACACTGTTCCACCCAGAGAATCAAGTAATAACTTCACTTTTTTTTTCTCCTGGCACATATTCTCTCTCTTTACTCATGACTGAGATCAGATGTAATATGAAAAAAGAAAACTTGTTAAAAATTTTTCATTGGTTTACTTGATTTTATTAGTCAAAGGTTCTTCATTTCTCAGAAGAAGGAAAATCACTGATATTCAGGATTAGCCCTTGCTAACAGGAACCTAGGCACTTAATTTCTTGTTGTTTTATTACTTAGGGCATAGCTGAAGAGTATTGCATTTACCACATTTATCTTTTCTGAAACTAGTCTTTATACGATAAGATTTTAAATTTTTCACTGACTAAATAGTATCTTTGATATTTAAACATACTCTTTTATGTTCATTATCATCCGTGTTATTCGTTCCATTTTCTACTAGGTAAGTACCAACCTATATGCCTTCCAGTTTCTTTTACTCCACAGAAGCAAAGCAGAAAGGAAATGTGGTTTGTTGTAAGAACTGTGTTGCATAAAGTGTAGTAACATGGAATACATAGATTTAAGTTGCCTGTGAGTTCACATTGGTTGGAAAGATGGGATTCTTTGTCTTTTTTAGAAGTCTGGAACTGAATAATGTAGCAAATTACCATGCAGCTGTTGAAAAACTGCATTCCAAGTGAGCCCTTAATGACATTTAATTCCTTTTTCTGTATCTTTCTGTTTTTTTTTTTTTTTCCTTTCTGTCCCTCACTGGCATCTCTAAACACCATGTTAGTCTTATGTCATTTTGTAAATCTCTATCAGTGGGCATTATGTATCTTGTCCCGGCCACTCAGCAAATCAATTTGGCATTTATATTCTCCATGTCTCAATGTTCCCATCTCTGCTATATCTAGCCCTTTAACAATTTCAAATAGTTAAATCTATGTCTCAATGACTTTGGTTTGTCCCTGAAAAAGGTGAAAATCCATTAATAATTTAAAATATTTCCAGTAATTTTAACTGGGTAAGTTATGAATTCTGTTTTTCCCCCAGTATATCCACAGACAGATATCTTCACAGATAGAAAAACAAATCAATTAAGCAATGAAAACAAGTGTCTAACAATTTGAAAATATGCAATTTGCATATAAACATGGCGTGAATGTTTCCTGTTTTCCCTGGTGCATTAAAAACAGCTTGAGATACAGTTCACTTACTCAAGCCATTTAAAGTGTACAGCTAGGCTATTTTAATTATATTCTGTTTCTGCACTATTTTTGAAAATTCATTTTCAGGCTTTTTGAGTCTCAAGGTTCTGTATGCAAGCTACTTTAAAAAACAGAAAAGCATCCTTAGTCAAAGACCAAATTCAAGAGTGCTTCAAAACTAGCATAGGTACAAAACAGACCAAGCAGCTTCCTCTCACTTTTGTCCAAATATGCGGCACAATTCTAATTCCCTTCATTATTCCTTGGCTTGAAAATTGGGTTGAAGATATAGGGCTATGTCTGTGCCTCGAACAATGATGCTAGATTTATTTGGAGTGTTTGGACTAACATACTGTTATTGTAAAAATCTAATTGTTGGCAAATGCAACATAAGATCCCAGTGAGAAGCAGATGGAACTGTTGTGTGATTTTAACATCTATATAAACTCAGATTTTAACTTTTTCTCTATTTCTAAAAAAGTGACAATAAATCAGGGGAATAGCATTCCAAATTAAAATGGCATTAGATCAGAGAAGAGGAGAAATTTGCTATACTTCACATGCGATCCCAGTTAGGGACTTCGAAGACACTTTCACTCTGAAAACAGAACAAAGAAAAACAAAAAGGCTACTAAATATAATTACTGTTTTTGGAAAAATAAGGCAATCGGTAAGATTAAAAAAAAAAGTTCACGGGCTGGGGAAATAGCTTAGCAGTTAAAGCGTTTGCTTGCAAAGCCTAAGGACCTCGGTTTGATTCCCCAGGACCCATGTAAGCCAGATGCACAAGGGGGCACATGCATCTGGAGTTCATTTGCAGTGGGCTAGAGGCCCTGGCGTGGCCATTCTCTCTTTCTTTCTATCTGCCTCTTCCTCCCTCTCTCTCACTCAAATAAATAAATAAAATATTTTTAAAAGTTAATGCTCTTTAAAATTATAAATAAGTAAATGACAAATCCATGTACAAAAGACAAATGATAGAAACCTATAAGCAAATAAAAAACAGGAATTATGGCCTGTGAATGTGGATATGACAGCAAGGAGGACAGCTGCAAACCCCAAATTTGCATGGCCAGCACACAACCCTGCATACAGCAAAGCGGTCAAGTGAAAAGGCTATGTTCTTCACAGGGAAGGAAGCTAAGGCTAGGAAGTTCAGTACCTTGCCCAAACTTCCTTCAGGAATCCACATAAACACTTGCAAGTACAGTTACTATCAATTGATGCTTTTTTTTTGTCGAGCTTTGTTGTTGTTGTTGTTGTTTTTGAGAGGGACACAGAGAGAGACCGAGAGAGAGACGGAGAGGGAGACAGATAGAGAATAGGCGTGCCAGCAGTCTCTCAGCTGCTGCAAACGAAATCCAGATGCGTGTGCCCCCTTGTGGTCAAGTGCGGCATTGCGCCCTTGCATCACTTTGCATCTGGCTAAATGTGGGACCTGGAGATTGGAACCGCTGGAGATTGGAACCAGCGTTCTTAGGCTTAGGAGGCAGGTGCCTTAATTGCTAAGCCATCTCCAGCCCTGTTGTTGTTTTTTTTGAGGTAGGGTTTTACTCTAGTCCAGGCTGACCTGGAATTCACTATGTAGTCTCAGGTGGCCTCAAACTCATGGTGATCCTCCTACTTCTGCCTCCCGAGTGCTAGGATTAAAGGTGTGTGCCACCACACCTGACTAGATGAGCTTTAAATTTTTTTTATTATTGACAACTTCCATAATTATAGACAATAAACCATAATAATTCCTCCCTCCCCACTTTCCTCTTTGCAACTCCGCTCTCCATCATATCCCCTCCCCCTCTCAAATAGTCATCATCTTTTCCTCCTACTATGATGGCCTTGTGTAGGTAGTGTCAGGTACTGTGAGATCATGGGTATTCAGACAATTTTGTGTCTGGTAGAGTGCATTGTAAGGAGTTCTACCATTCCTTTGGCTCTTACATTCTTTCTGCACCTCTTCTGCAATGGAGCCTGAGCCTAGAAAGGTGTAATAGAGATATTTCAGTGTGGAACACTCCTATGTAACTTGTTCTTAGCTCTATGGTGTCTATTGAGTCATCCCAGAAGTCACCACCATCTGAAAAGAGAAGCTTCTCTAACCACAAGTGAAAGTAGCATTAATATATGGGTATGAACATTAAGAGATTACTTACTGGGCAGTTTGGCGATCATAATATATGCATTTAGCCAGACACCAGCAGGCATTACGCCCCTAGATCTCATGACCTTTCCTGTCATAGATTTTCAGTACCAGGCATGTATTCCCTCCAGTGGAGTGGGCCTCCAGTCCAATTAGAGAGTGGTTGGTTTACCCCACAACAGATATGCCACTATTGCTCCCATTGGTTCATCTGACCTGGCTGGTCAAACTTAAGGTTCGCAGTGTACACTGTTGTTTCTCTCCACTGATGACTTCTCTCTCCCATAGGACTGCATGCAGTGTAGCTTTTACCATCTTCCTGTCAGCTGGTCTACAGGAAGGAGGTTGTCAGCTCAGCTCCAGCAAGTTTTCTCAGTGACCTTGCAGCCCAAGAATGTGGAGTTGCCAGCAATAGGTTTTCCTGGAGGAAAACCAAAAGCCTTGGCAGTGGCCTGTAATGTACTAGGGGCATCAGGGACCTCCCTGGCCATTCCTGCATCTCTGGGATAAAGCGAGTTGGTTGGGGTGAATGATATTATTGATAAATCCTTGTATTCTGTTTGACAATATTTTATTGAAAATTTTTGCATCTGTGTTCATGAGGGAGATTGGGCTATAGTTTTCTTTTTATGTTCTATCTTTGTCTGGTTTTGGTATCAGGGTGATGCTGGCTTCGTAGAAGGAGTTTGGTAGTATTCCTTCCTTTTCTATTTTATGGAAAAGTTTGAGAAGCAATGATGTTAGCTTTTTCATGAGGGTCTGGTAAAATTCACCAGTACATCCATCTGGGCCTGGATGTTTTTAATTGGGAAATTTTGTTTTATAACTGCTTTGATTGCTATACTTGTTATAAGTCTATTTAAATGGTTTATCTCATCTTGACTTAATTTTGGTAGGTCATATAAATCTAGAAAATCATCCATTTCTTTCAGATTTTAAAACTTAGTGGAGGGCTGGGCGTGGTGGCGCACGTGTTTAATCCCAGCACTCGGGAGGCAGAGATGGGAGGATCACCGTGAGTTCGAGGCCACCCTGAGAATACAGAGTGAACTCCAGGTCAGCCTGAACTAGAGTGAGACCCTACCTCGAAACCCCCCCAAAAAAAAAAAAAAAACTTAGTGGAGTATATATATATGTTCTTAAAGTATGTTCTCATGATGTTCTGAATTTCCTTGTTATCTGTTATAGTGGTGCCTTTTTTCATCTCTAATTTTATTAATTTGTGTCTCTTCTCTCTTTCTTTTGGTCAGATTTGCTAAGGGTTTATCAGCCTTGTTTATCCTTTCAAAGAACCAACTCTTTGTTTCATTGATTCGTTGTATTTTTTTGTATCTATTTCATGAATTTTTGCCCTAATCTTTATTATTTCTTCCCATCTACTGATTTTTGGTTTGCCTTTTTCTTCTTTTCCAAGGCCATAAGGTGAAGCATTAAGTTGTTTATTTGTGACTTTCTAATTTCTTAATATAAACATTTAAAGCCATGCATTTCCCTCTTAGGACTGCTTTTATTGTGTCTCAAAGGTTTTTGGTATGTTGTGTTCTCATTATCATTTAATTCTATGATTTTTTTGATGCCTTGCTTGATTTCTTCAATTACCCATTCATCATTTAGTAGTATACTGTTCAGTTTCCATGATTTTGTGTATGCTTTAAAGCTTTTCTTGCTGTTGATTTGTAGTTTAATCCATTGTGATCAGATAGAGTTCAAGGAATTATTTCAATTTTCCTGTATTTGTTAAGATTTGCTTTGTATGCTAATATATGGTTTATTTTAGGGAATGTTCCAGGTGGTGTTGAAAAAATATATATATTCTGCAGCATTTGGATGAAATGTTCTGTCGATATCTATTGTGTCCATTAGTTCTATGACCTGACCTTATTTAATCCAGATACTTCTCTGTTTATTTTTTGCTGGGATGACCTGTCAATTGATGAGAGTGGGGTGTTGAAGTCACCCCTACAATTGTATTTTATGTTATCTGTGACCTTAAGTCTAATAGTGTTAATTGATCAAATTGGGAGTCCCCATGTTCAGTGTATATATGTTTGGAATTGTAATGTCCTTTCTACTGTATTGTTCCTTTAATCGATCTAAAGTGAATTATATTGGGGGGAATTGTATTTTTTTGTGTGTGTTTCTTGTATTATAATGTACAGATTTTTGCATCTTGAGTTAATTTAATGCTTGGGTTTTCTAATTATCTGCCATATTCTTAGATGTGTAAGTCTGACTTTATATATCTTCAGGGTAGGAGTTTAAGGTGCCTGTTGTGGCTCTTATACTCGTAGTGTAACAACAGAAGTGACCCTTGGTGTTGAGTTTGCCTACTATGCAAATATTCTAGTAGGCTGGGTGGAGCAAATTCTAAAATTCAACTGAGCAATATACACATTCAATCAAAACCAGCACAGAGTACTTATGCAAGAGTGGGGATTAAAACAAACAATCTAATAAAGTAAAAATCCCTTAGGTTGTTCCACACCCTTAATATTTTCATCTGGGAGGCTGAGATTTCTGGTCTGAAATAGGTTCAGATAAGCCTGGGGCTGAGTGAGACCCTGCCTCTAATAATGACAGAAGAAAAAGACAAAGGCCTTATAAATCAGGAAACATTAAAGGCAACAATAGTTACCAGCAAAATACAGCTTATTTGAGAATGGTAAAGCTGACCAAGACTACATCAATCAAATCTAACACATAACCTGCCCTGACATGGAAAGAGAAATTAGCACTTCTAGTGCAGGCCTATGTATCTGGCTTTGCATAAGTAGGTCCTATTACCTTTTGGGATGGCTTCCAATCTCACCAATGTTGAGTACCCACCTTGGTCCCTCTGTTGTGCTATGGTTTTTGTTAGGCTGCTTCTGTAGCTGGATTTGGTGTTCTGATCAGCTGTGCTGGATGCTGTGTGGCTGCATAATGGATGAGTTTTCTGGTGGTTCACATCACTGGTGTTTGGGAGAAGGGAGGCTGTGCAGGGTGTCTGGAGTTGTACTGGAGCTGCTCAGCTGGTCCCATTTGTATTCTCCTTCAGCAGCTGCTCAGCAGGTCCCTGCTGTCTTCCCTTAAGGGTTTCTTGACTTTGCAATGAAGTTGATGTGAGTGGACAATCCCTTCACACTCTGTGGCTCTGTGTCCCACAGGGCTGTGCAGGGCCGTGGGTGCCATGGCAGGAACTACTTTTGGGTTTCTTCCTTGCTAGACGTTCTTGCTCTCTTCTGTTTCTCTGCTGTGGTTGATGATCCCTTGTACACCTTCACTTTTCAGTAGAAGAGTGTATTTTGCTGTTTTTCTTCTTATTTCCCCCCTGGGTTGCTTTGGCATGGCTTCTATGGTGCCTCTTAACTGAAAATTCCAGATGAGCTTTTTTTTGTTGTTCTGATTAAAAAAATTTAAATTGCGCATAAAATGTTTCAGCACCCATCACAGTGAGTATTCAAACAAGGTTAATATGTATTTCACTTTTTTATAATGGACGATAACGGCTATGTTAGAACTGTTTTGGTCCATTTTCCTTCCTGATTGAAAACAGGCATAAAAGATAGTGAAAAGCAGATTAAAATTAAGAGCAAACTCCATTTGGAAACCTGAAAGCCACTGCTGCCAATATGTAAATTCGTATCTTATGTTAAGAAAAGCATCCAACACTTAAAGGAAAGAAAAATCGCATGTTCTGCCACATATTCCCAAACCCAGTCTAGAAGAACTACCCAAGGACTAATGCTGTTGATTGGGGTCCAGACTCTCGGGTTACATATGCTTACTGGGTTTTGTCCAGGGGAGATGAAAATAAATTCTGTCTGTAGAACAGATAACCCAAGGGTTATGGTTCTTTTCTTTGCTCTAAACACCACTAACCAGTTTTGCGTCTAACCTGGCAACTTTATTTCTGAATTCTTTATTGCCCACAAATTCTCACTTCTTCAAATTCTTTCTTACCATTCTGTTCCTTTCATTAACCAGGTCAAACATTTGCCATATTTTCATTGTGCATTCTTAAAAGAGTCATACCTAACATTAAATATTTTCATATCCTAACAATGCAACTGAAAAAAATTAACGCCTTAGGGCTTATCATTATATATCATTATATATTCCTGCTATTTCTAGCAGGAATAAAAGTGAAGAGGGAACAAAAGTTAATATTTTTCTTATCATTCATTTCTTTAAAATACTCAACAATTTGCATTTGGACAGTGTGAAGGTTTATTTGAGCTCTGGCTGAAACAAGACAGTAAAATCTCCACCTTAAAACACACATAAAAATGTACTCTGGGGCTGGAGGGATGGCTTAGTGGTTAAGGCACTTGCCTGCAAAGCCAAGGAACCAAGGTTTGATTCTCTAGGACCCACTTAAGCTAGATGCAGAAAGTGGCGCATGTGTCTGGAGTTTATTTGTGATGGCTGAAGGCCCTGTCTTGCTCATTCTCTCTCCCTCTCTCTCTCATAAATAAAATAAAATAAATTTTAAAAAGTACTCTGGCCAGGTGTGGTAGTACACACCTTTAATCCCAACACTCAGAAGGCAGAGGTAAGAGGATCACTGTGAGTTCAAGGCCAGCCTGAGACTACATAGTGAATTCCAGGTCAGCCTGGGCTAGAGTGAGATCCTACCTAGAAAAACCAAAAAAAAAAAAAAGTGTTCTGAAAAGTAACAAAAACTATATTACATGAACAGCAAATATTCCATTATTTTCATTCTCATTTTCTTGAGGGTAACAACAATTCCTACATGTATTTTCAGACCACTTGTGTTCGTTATACCAATCCATGAACACAACATTAAGGAACAAAAGTATGATGTGCATCATTCAGTAGCTGGCGTTATTTAATGTCTTGGTCATTTCTACATATAAGAATATTGAATTACCTTTTTCTGCTTAGACCCTTATTTTTTAAACCACCTTAAAATGATTGCTGATTTTTTATGAAGGGATATGGTAATAATAATTAAAACAGCACAGGAGTTATAAATGAAAAGTAAAATACCACCCAGTTATGCTTCTATAAGCCAAGGAACATATGGGGCTTCCAGAGAGGCAAGGAGAGTCCTTCTTTGAAGGGTATGCAAGGAGCATGGCCCTGCCTACACCTTGACTATGGACTCCTAATCTCCAAACTGTGAGAGAACAAGTCACCCAGCCTGTGGTACTTAGTTACAGCAGTGCTGGAAACTGAAGACAACACCCATAAATGTTAGTTCAATTTTCAAAAGACAGGCTTTAAGTGAGTTTGTGTTCTTGTGCCCACTAATGTAGTCTAGTGAAACAAGGGTATGTCAGACTTTGGAAGAAGTTGGTAAGCTAAAGGTTTCTAAGGTAGGGAGAGGGAGAGAGAGAGAGAGAGAGAGAGAGAGAGAGAGAGAGAGAGAGAGAGAGAGAGAGAGAGAGAATGAGTGTGATCTGGGTTTTATTTTTATTTGCTCATGACCTTGACTGAATCAGGGGAGGTACCCATGACTAAGCATTGTACAAAACATGCTGGTTTGGGCTGGAGAGATGGCTTAGTGGTTAAGGCAACTGCCTCCTAAGCCTAAGAACGCTGGTTCCAATCTCCAGTGGTTCCAATCTCCAGGTCCCACATTTAGCCAGATGCAAAGTGACGCAAGGGCACAATGCCGCACTTGACCACAAGGGGGTGCACGCATCTGTATTTCATTCCCAGCAGCTGAGAGACTGCTGGCATGCCCATTCTCTGTCTTCCTCTCCCTCTCTCTCTGTCTCTCTAAAAAGAAAAAAATGCTGGTTTGCTCTGGCTGCCTGCTGAGGGACTCATAGCCATCCTGTGTGGCTTCAAGACACTCCACTTTTGGAGAGCTGAGACTCCTTTGACTTGAGACTGGAAAAGCAAAGGGAGAGTCCCTTCAGATGGCCAAACAACAAACCAATGCAAGCAAGCCAGGTGAAAACATATCCAAGTTGGCTGAGCAGGCAGGGTTGGGAGCTGTCAGTCTGGGGCTCACAGAACAATAAGTCTTTCCATCATGAAGACCAGCTGCCAGTAGATTTATTGGATTTGGACCAGCCTCTTGAATGGGGAGGATACTGTGGAGGCAAATGGAGTGTGCCTTTGTGTGGAGCCACAAGCCTCCACCTGTCATTCACTCCTGCAAGTGTAAATTGCTGTATCCACTTTTCTACCCTTGCCCTTTTTATCCCCCTCATGCCCTTCTCAGTGTTTGCTCCAAGCATGCCCTCTTTGATACATGTACTTAAATCATGCTTATTCTTTAAGAACCAACCCAAGTCCCAACATCTACCATTATGAAACCTTCCCTGCCATATCAACTTCAATGCACTCCCCATTCTCCAGTGTTCAGTGCACTAGCTGGAGAACCTTGGCTAACAAGTATACTCACAGATAACAACTTCAGCATGACCTGGGCCTCTCCAAACTGAGGATGAAGCCCAGTGGTAGAGTGTATGCTTCACATGTGTAAGCCTTGATGGATGAAGATAAGGAAGGAGGGAAGTGGGCAAGGCAGGAAGGTATGATGGAAGGGAGAAGGAAGGAAGGAAAGAATGAAGGCAGAGAGGAAAGAGATACAGACCCTTGGAGCTGGAGGTGTCAGTCAGTGGTAGAGTATATGCTTAGCATGTATGAGTTTCTGGGGACAAGAGAGAAAGAGGAAGGAAGGTGGAGAAAGAAGGAAGGATAGAAGGGAGGAAAGAAGGAAGGAAGTGCAGCCTCATGGCCTGTTAGGTATTGCTAAATCAGACTTTACATTGGAAGTGAGCCCCAGGTGGTTTCCATGCACACTAATGACTAGGAACCTTAGTTTGTCATGCTGGCTCCAAGAGCATGAGCTCTGGACCAAAACCATCCAGAAACTTCAGAGATGAAGATCAGCTGAATATGACTTTCTGGAGGGAGGCCCAGCCATCATTGCTAGCAAGCTTTCTGGGAGATTCTCTTGCACACTCAAATTTGAGGCCACTAATCTAATTAGCATCTAATTCTACTCTTTCATTCCATGGATGTCTCCCCTTCACGATGGGACCTGAAGGCAAGAGACACATTGCTTGAGGCTCTCTGGCACTCATTCTAGTTCTAAGCACAGGGCCATAGACGTCCTGAAGTCACTGGTCAGTTTGTCCTCCCCAATGTGCTCTGAACAGGCATGTAGGTGCTGGGTAAGAGAGAAGCGTAGTTGGAGGAAGATTTCCTTTTGTTCCAGAGTCTTAGGGGTACAGTTTTTGAGGTGTATTGTGCTCCTCTTTTAAATTGGAGATCATCAGTACCATATATTTTGCTATCTCGTCACAGCCTGACTTGATCCAGAATTCTGTCTCTAATAGTTTTATATGGGTTTCCTCCCTGGAAAAAGTCATTTTTATTTGCTATTAAAATAAAGCAACACTGGCTCACTTGCTTTTTCTGGATCAATAAGTCCTTCTTCTGGGCAGTGGCCAAGCTGGCTCCTTGGGTCTCTGGTATCAGTGAGAAGGAATCTCAGACATGAGTAATGTATAGCCTCCTCAGGCTCCTACCCATGTGCTCTCATAAATCTCTGCTGTGTCCATCATCGTCAATTACCAATGCAGCAAGAGTCTTGGGCTAGAGAGCAGACTGTCCTTGCCCCCAGTGCTCTTCTTCATCTGGCTAGCTGCTAGCTTTCTGATAGCCAGACCTAATTCCTTTTGAATTGTTTAATGGCACAGTTTGTATCTGAGTCACAGAACACTTAAGCTGGAAGACACTGGAGAAATCATTTGCTTCTTTATTTTACAGGTAAACAGGAGAGGAGGTTCCAGATTGAAAGTCATTCAGTTGGTTAATAGAATAATGATGAGATCGAGTCCTTTAAACTCTTGGTTCAAGAGCAGTACAGACTGCTAGTGAGCCGAGCACCTTATCGGACACTCATTACCATTAATCCTGACTTCAAACCTTACACCCATTCCAGGATCCATTTCTTTGCTCAGAATCATCTTCCAGGATGGGAATCACTGGCCCAGCCCTGTGAAGAATTGTACAAAGTCTCATTCATTAGTTAATTTTCTGTTACTATGACCAAATTACCTAAAATAGACATCTTTAAAATTGATTTATTTAATTAATTAATTTTATTTGACAGAGAGGAAGATAGAGTGAGAAAGAATGGGTGTGCTAGGGCCTGCAGCCACTACAAACAAACTCCAGATGCATGCACCACCTTGTGCATCTGAATTCTGTGGTTACTGGGGAATGGAACCTGTGTCCTTAGGCTTTATAGACAAGTGTTTTAACCACTATGCAATCTCTTCATCCCTAAAATAGACACTTTTAGGGAGGAAAAATTTATTTTGGCTCACAATTCAGAGGGTTCAGTTGATTGTGGATTGGCCCCATCTTGGGCTGAACATCATGGTGGTGGGAGTGCATGGCAAAGGATAGTTGTTTCTATAGGCAGGCAAGAAGCAGAGAGCAGGAAATGGCTGACCTGTTCTGAGTGACTCATTTCCTTGAGCTAGGTCCCACCTTCCATGGTCTTCAGAACCTGGCATAGTGCCACCAGCTGGGGATGAAGCATTCAAAACATAAGACTATGGGGATGTTTCAGAATCAAACTGTCAACCCAGAAATCTAACTCAGGTAAAAGTGTTATGGGCACTCAGACCAAGTCCTAGAGATAGATAGAATGCTCCAGGGCAGAGGTGAGTTGTGAGGTACGTGTCCCTAGCTGGAAACTGTCATAAAAAACTGGGAGAAGGAGCATGTAGACCCCATCATATTTCCACAGCTTAAAATGCTGGCTATAATCCATTTTACAAGCATGAGAAACAAGAATAGTAATTTCATATAAAACCCTGAAGCACAGAGGAAAGCAACCTATTGGGAGTAGGGGTGGGGAAAAAGAATGGGACCTCGTTAGAGAACATGCCAGAAAGCAGATGCCCACTGTTTCCCATACATTTGCATTAATGCTGTATAACATCCTTCAAAGACTGACATTTCCATTTTAGCTCCACTTAAAATTAGGAGACAGCTCCAGATCTTTTCCTTGAACCTAAAGGAACTTAGGTTCCCTTGGAGTAAGAGCTTGTCCTGGTTGGCCTATCATGTCTCAGCCCAGAGTTAACATTATTCCACACTTCTTTTGCCCCATAGGTTACAGGAGTTCATGCCAGGAGCCTCCCTGGACTTATAGGCCCTGACCTAGGCCTGTTTCTCTTAACTGATGGGTGGCTGGTATCAGAGGAAGCTGTCATCTCTGTAGCCCATCAGTGAAGGTGAAATGGAGCCCGTAACACACTTGTGCTGGGATTCAGAAAGACCAGAAGCTGCACTGGAATTTGAGCTATCTGGTAATGTAATGATTGGCCCATCTGGAGGGGATACTGTGCTTTCTCTGGGAGAGGAAATGGGTAGGAGGATGTTCCCCCAGCCTCAGAGCCTCAGAATCCTGGATGGTGGAAGGTATGGCTATTTCATGGAGGAAGTGAACTGGTAATTCTGGCCAGGTAAGATTTATCATGAGGAGGAAATTAGTAAAGCACAGACTTTGAAAGCAGGATGCCCCCAGTGAAGACAAGGAAGATGTGAAGGGCTCAACTATGAGATTAGACCTTTATCTCTATTACTGGGGCAGACATGGTGTCCCAATGTTTAGGTCAGGAGGATAATACCCACTACTTAAGGTCCTCTGCTTTTAAAGCAGTTCAATTTTCAAACAAATGACATGCAAATCCCATCTCATTAAAGGCCCCTTGTAAGGGTCTCTAAGCCAGCACTTTGCACTTAAATTGTTCAGGCTGTCATTCCAAGACTTGATGGTGAACTGCATCCTCAATGGAGAGAATCCAGCATCTTGAAGTTTTTAGGAGGAGAGACTTAGGCAGCCAGGACTCTTCACCCAAGGCCAGTAGGCCCCCTACTCCCTTATAGCTAACTGACACCTGATGCTCAGCTAGGTTAATGAGATGGACCACCCATTTTTACAGGGAGAAACATGGCCCTTCTGAGACATTGCATGGGCCAGGAAAGAGTGTGGGCCCAGCTGAGGGCTCCGTCCATTACAGCATGATCTGGAACAGAGGCCAGCTTGGTAACTGGGCTCCAGGGAAACATTCTTACCACCTCCTCCAAGGCTGCTTCAAGACCTGGCCAAAAAGGGCCTCCAGTAAGAGGCTAGATCTCAGTTATTAGCTATCCTGAGTCAGATGGTGTTCTGTGAACTCTCAGAGTTGACAGAAACATTGACCCTGGGGGATAAAGATGGACATCACTGGAAAATACTCATGCAGAGTAGAGGGACATGTTGGCCTTTACAAGTAGGATGGAGCATCTTGAGAAGTTGGGCTGCAGAGCACGGCAGTTAAGAGCTGATGGTGAGAGAAGGTTCCTGGGCAGCTGCCTCTCCTTTGGGTTGGAGTGGGGGTTCTCAGGACTGTTTTCTCGTCTAGTTTACAACTCTAGTAGATGGGATAACTGTTCTTGTTCCAATGTTTCTTCCTTGCTAGTAAGTCTGTTGGTACCTGAGGCGATACACAATGTCCCTTAAGTCAATCACCTCATCTAACTAAACAAATTCTGAATCAAGAGGGTTTAAAGGCCTCTGTGGAGCTGGAGCACTTTGAGTTCTCCCTATTTGAGGAAGGCCAAGGTCTCTGAGGAAGAACTCTGCTGACAAGACAGCAAGTCTTCATGTGCTTGGTTAAATGTGTTTACCACACTCGGAACCTGGTGTTTTGGGTGACAGACTTCATCATGGATAGAACTGTCCCAGTGGCCACCGCTACGACCAGGGAGGTGATCACCCAGGACTCCAGATAAGATGCTGCCCTCCAAGGAGGAAAATGGAAGGATTTGAGGTAGCAGGGATCTCAGGTGACAAGAATTCTTTGAAACCCCTACTAAGTTCTTGTACTTTTGTTTTTGGAGCACATAAGCCCTAGAGTCACTGAATGTCAGGCTGGATGGTTCAGAACACTTCCCTGGCCTGAGTTCAAGATGAGTCCAGAGTGAGGGCATCACTGAGGCAGGAAGACTAAGATTGCTGGGCTCATGTGACCTGTCTTCCAGGACTTCCTTCTTCTACAAGGCTAATAAAACCTATTAAAAATCTCAAAAAATGCCTGAAAATTAGCATAGCCAGACACCAGACAAGTCTGGTGGGTGAAAGCCAGATGTTTTTGGCCAAAGAGACATCAGAGCATATCCAACTCAGCATGCAAGGTTTCAAGCAAGAGTTCCTGGGGCAGGGAGAACAGAGTGGGCCCAGTGAGATGTAGCTTAACCCCAGAGTGCTGCTGGGGGCCCTCTGCAAGAGAGAAAGGCATTATCCCATTGGCACTCAGGAAAGCTTTTACTATACTGGGTTCATCTGGAGCCATGGAGGAGACAAAGCAGAGGTTTGTGGGCAGAACTGGTGGGACAAGCTGCTTGTCCTGGAGAGAGAGGCCTGCTTTCTTTTTTTCTCTCCTCAGGAGGACATCAGCCCCCAGGAGGATCCAAATGTCGGCAGAGTTAGGTCAGGCAGTGCAGGTGACCCAAAGACATAAATGGGTGGCCAGTCAAGAGTGTATTTCAGCAGGAGAAGTGCCTCAAGAGACCTAAAATCCCCAGGCTCTCTGGATCTAAGCTCTTTTCTGGAGGTCCCTACATACCAGCAGGAGTAGAAGTTCTCTTGTCAGAACCTTGGGAAGACAAGTGACCCAGCCTTGCTGAAGCAGAGCAAGTTCAAGAACACCCAGAGCCTAGATTGTCTCCAACAGTTCCGTTATCCTCCCTGTGGGATGCTGGAACAGCCCCGCCATACCTCTGAGCAACTTCCAGAGCTTGGCAAATAGGCATGGCACGGACTGTGCAGCAGCCCAGTGTGAGAGAGAAGGAGCTGCATGCAGGGCAGGGGCACTCACGAGACATCACTTCCCACGTGTTCTTACTGAAGAAGGGGAGCCACTTCTCCCACTTCCTCTCAAAGCAAGGAAACCATCAGATGTGCTATTAGAAGAGAGGCAAGCAGAAGAGGACAAAGATTAAAGCTCTTAGCTCAACCTTCAGGCCTGAGAGGGAGGCTGTCCATGTGAGACAAAACAGGAAAACGTAAGGGGACCTCCCCATGTAACAAGGTTAAATTATTCCAGGATTGAAATCACACAGAGGAATTTGAAAGCTGATAGGGCTAACAGCTAGCTTTGACCCTTTCTCTGAGGGTGGCCTATTTGTGCATGGAATGAGAAATCCAAGATTTGGCCAAGGATTGCTTGATCAGCCACAGTTCCATGACAGGGAAGGCAGCCTACTAGTGCCCCAACCTCCATTGCTCAGGTAGGCTTCAGAAATCATGGCATATTACTTTTAATAAACACTTATCAACAGGTAGTTCTTTATATGGATGGGAGATGCCCAAATGAGGGTCCTCCTCCATTTTTGCCACCTACCCCACAGGGCTCAGAGAGGTTTCTGCCTCTGTGTGCTACCATAGTCGTGTGCCTCTTAGACTCTCCTTTAGGCCACCTTCACTGCAAGCTCTGTGCTGGTCAGATGCATCCCCAGGACCTGCCACAGCAGATACCCACACCTGCCTGGTTACATCCTCTGTCTTTCCTATTGGGACCTAGATGCCCCTGACATAAGGCTGAGCTTGGTCACCAGTTTGGTCATTCAGGGCCCAATGCAACAGTAGAGTGCTGTCTGGTGGGTGGTGGCTACATATAACATATTTACCTTTTACATTTCTTACCTTAAATACCTTTTAATTCCTTCACCTTAAATACTCAAATTGTTCCCTCCAGCTTAATCAAATCCTGTTTCCAAGCTTGTCTAGTTCATGTAAGTATTAGAGGCGTAAGTACTAGAGGACATTTTGTGTCTGTGAAAGCACCTGGCTTGGAAAAGCTTTAGAGAGCAAATGAAGGGATTTTAGTGCCTGGAGATCGAGCTTTTGATGGGTGTCACTGATGCTTTGTATGCCCTCAAGTGCAGGGGAGCGCCCATGGGTGTGTGGGGACTGTGTGGTGTAACCACCATTGAGGAGGCAGGAGTGGGAGGTATAGACTGGAGCGATAGGAGGTGTTGCACTTTGGGGGATATATAGAACTGGCCAGGACAGCAAAACTGCTCCAAAGTGTTGGGGCTCCTGGACCCCTGAGTCTGGTGGGGTGGAGGCATCTCTGGGAACCAGGGAAAGGGAGGGAGGTCATAAAACCAACCATTTGAGCTTCTAGGGACCTAATGCTAGGAACTTCCTTCTGTTCATCTTCACTTGGGACTGGGTTGTACCCACTGCCGTGGGTATAGTTGCTACCTTAACACTCATATTATAGTTCTGGGAGCCCTTCAAGGTTCTGCCTAGATGGACTTTACACTTTAGAGGTAGTCTAAGAATGTCCCTAGAGTTCTTTTTTTTTGTTTGTTTGTTTTTTCGAGGTAGGGTCTCACTCTAGTCCAGGCTGACCTGGAATTAACTATGAAGTCTCAGGGTGGCCTCGAACTCTCGGAAATCCTCCTACCTCTGCCTCCCAAGTGCTGGGATTAAAGGCGTGCACCACCACGCTCAGCTGTCCCTAGAGTTCTTGATCCACCTCTTAAGAAAGATAAGATCCAGCTCCTAATTGTATGTATCTATTTATATATAAATGTATCTATTTATTGTTAAATATAATTTAATTATAAAAAGTGCTTACAACAAACACACAGGTTAAGGAAATAATTCCAAAGGAATCCCACCATCCTCACAAAGCATTTCTATATTTGCCACAGAAGACCCTGCCCCAGAGGTCCTCACTTCTCCATTGAGCCCTGTCTGATTTTCTATTTCTCATACCACTGTCATGGCTATCCAGTGTCTGTGCAAATTTGTTCCCAATCTTTTGACTCCTTGTATGATTTGCACTACCAATTCTAAACTAGTGCTGAGGCATAGGCCCATAAAGAGGATTTCCACAGTGATAAGTAGCAGTAAGATTTTAGACACTAGACACCTTCACTTCTAAGGTTCTTGGACTATGTTGCCACATTTTCCCACCAAAGAATTTTGCCAGCAACTTGACTCAGTAAGTGTCCACGCTGAGCCTCTTTATGGAGACAGTAACCCTTTGTTATTTTAGGGTTCAGTGAGACCTAGATTTAATTTGTTCTAGATCCCTTGTAACAGACTAAATGGTTTTCCCTTCCCCAAGATATGTCCGTGAGCTCATCCTGAGAACATCTATATGCGACCTTATTTGGAAGAACCTTTGAAGATGTAATTAAAATAAGGAACTTGGGATGAAGAGATCATTACAAATCACCTGCGTGGGTGCTGAATTCAAGGCTATGTACACTTGTAGGCAGAGATGCGCATGATACACCCAAGTCAAAGAGCTCCTGCAGCCCCTTAAGGCTGGAGGAGACAGGAAGGACTCTCCCAGCCACTGCAGGAAGTACGACTGCTATGGTTTCAATGTAAAATCTTCCCTGTAGGCTCACGCATTTGGAACCCAACTAGTGGTACTATTTGTGAAGGTTGTGAGATCTTTAGATCTAGAGCCTTGCTAGAGGAAGTGGGTTATTGGTGGTGGGCCTTGAGGTTTATAGCCCAGTCTTACTTCCTGTTTACTATCTGCCTCTGGATTATGCTGCAGTGTGATGAGGCTGCTTGCCTTACCTTTCCTGCCATGGTGGAAAGTATCGCTTGATACCGTAGCCGAAAAGAAACCCTTTTCCTTCCTTAAGTTGCTTCTGATCAGTTATGTGTTCATAGCAAAGAGAAAGTAACATACGGTGGCTGACACTTTGACTTCAGGTTCCTGGACTCTAGAATGGAGACAATAAGTTTCTGTGGTTGCAAGCTCCCACAGAACAAGCTATCTGTGCTTTGCTCCAGCAGTCCTGGAAGATGAAACACCCTCATTCCACAGAATAGGTGAATGTACAGATTAGGCAATTGCTGAGGCCATCTTTGGAGTTCATCCAACTCCTGGGCTTGTTTCCCAGGATGGGAAACTGAGTGGGATATTGTGGTGTGATGTGGCCTTCCTTATAGGACCCTAAGGTGGTAGATATGGGGTTGTTGAAGTGAGCATATGTGTTACTGAGCTCAAGGCTGACAGTGCAAGGACCTTGCACTATTCACAGCTTTGCTATCTTTTCACTGTGGTCTCAGATAAGTTCGTTTCCTTTCATGGGGTCTCAGCAGCTGACTGAGCCTAACATCACAGATTCAAGGAATATTTTCTTAGCCCTCGGCTCTTTGAGGTGCACAGACTGGCTTTGCCCCATCAATCCTTCCACATGTTGGGTCTTTAGAGGCCGTGGCTCAGAAGTTGCATCCTATTTTTCTTCCTGTTGAATGCATACTCTTCTTGGTGCTCTGACGGTTACCCAAACTCATAGATAAGCTGAAGGGGTCTGAGACACACAGACCAAGTAGGGGCAGTCTCCAGCAGGGCCTGGGGAGGTGGCTCAGTAGGTAAAGTGCTTACCATACATGCATGAGGACCCGAGTTTGGATCTCCAGCTCTCACAGGGATCCAAAAGCAGGGCACATTGGCACATGCCTGTAATTCTTGTGCTCGGGAGATGGAGACAGGAGGATCCCTGGAGTTTTCTGGCCAGGTAGTCTAGCTGAATTGGCGAGCTTCAGGTTCAGTATGAGAACCTATTTCAAAAAACATAAGAAAGGGTTGGGGAGATGGCTTAGCAGTTAAAGGTATTTACAAAAGACTGCCACCCAGGTTCAATTCCTTAATACCTACATAAAGCCAAATGCACAAAGTGGCACATGCATCTGGAATTCGTTTGCAGAGGCGAGAGGCCTTGGCATTCTATGTTCTTTCTGTCTCGGTTTACAAATAAATAAAAATATTAAAAAAAAAAAAGGAGTAGAGTGATTAAGGAAGATAGCTGACTTTGACCTCTGGCCTCCACATGCACATAAACACATGTACACACATACATGGCAGTAAATAAAGAAGTCTGAAGTCTGTAGAAACGAGGTTCTTGGACCAAGCAGGAACAAAGGCAAGGTCCTCTGCTGGGTCTGATCCCATGTAGGTTCATGCAAAAGATCTCAAGTTACACTGTCCGTTTTGGCAGACACCAGCACATGTGGCTGTTGCACACTTGACCTGTCCAAGGAACTGAATTTCTAATTTCATTTGAATTAAAGTAACAAAAATACCTATTTTGGGTATTGGAAATATTTAGCGTGTCTGGAGGAACAAATTCACATTTAAAGTTTGTGAATCTGCAAGTGGGAAGCTTATGAGATCTAAATCAAATATTTCTGATGAAAATTTATGTTCCAATCAGGATGTGCTGTAAGTGTTAAATAGATACCAGATTTTGAAGACTTTGTACAAATAGAAGAATGCAAAACATCTCTAACATTTTTATATTGATTACGTGTTGAAATGATAATATTTTGGATACATCAGATCAAATAAAATCACATTAAACTTAATTTCACTGGCTCCTGCCACTTACTAGCTCTGTGGTTTTGGCAATCCCTCCAAAATCTCTAGGCCTCCATTTCCCCTTATTTAAAGTCCCTGAGTGGAAAGACCTTCTGCGCTTATCACAGAATGTGCTGGTGGAAGATAGGACACTTGGTGGGAAGGAGGTCTCTAGCTCCCCAGTGAGGCTGGGCCCTGGAAGGATCAGAGCTCCCTGCTGGAAGTACAGCCCTAGAAGGAGTTCAGTCAATGCTTTCCAAGCCTGGAAACTGGCATTTGCTTAGTACCCCCTGCCTAAGAAGCAGACCCTGCCTTGGCCTGCTGGCTCTGTTTAATACAATAACAACCGCACATCTTTTACATGTTGAACTTTCCCTTCCTCCTGAGCGCTTCTAGGTTAGGCTGGGTTCCCCTCAGTTCCTGTAATTGGACTCCAGGATCTGCTATGGTCACACGGGGTGAGGAAAGAACAGAGGGTTGATGCCTTGCTCTTCTCTGGGCTTTCTCCATCTTCTCCAGGTAGCTGCAGGCGTTGGGACCAGGGAGATGGTGGGTAAGAGCTTCTAGGAGGGAGTTATTTTCCTCCCCTCCTCCCTCTCTCTGTGTGTGGTCCATGTGGACTTGACCCTGAGGCATACAGCAAGGAGACATGGGCGGTTTGTGTGTGTGTGTGTGGGGGGGCATTCACATACATGTGCACCCATGATCAGGGCTATGAAGCTCATGGCTGTCAATTTGAGGAAAGCTTGAGAAATTTAGTGTCCTTTTGATTTTCCTTGATTACTCAGTTCCATACACCTAAAGCTGTTTAGATCCATTGCAACTGATGTGTGTGTGCGTGCGTGTGTGTGTGTGTGTGTGTTGGAATGGAAGAGGCAGGATTTGAACCTGGTTCTATCTGATCAGAAGAACTGGTCTTGAAAGCAAGTTGCTTAGAGTCCAAAAACTGTGAATGCCCCAGCAGTGTGTACTAGAACCCCATTCGTAGTGTACCCATTTCCTTTGAGCTGGCGAAGCATTCTCTCTGGGAGGGAGGCAAGGTCCCTAACACTCAGGAAGCTACTGAAACATTGAAGACTCAGAATGTTACAAGATTCACAAGGCCCCTGCTTTGGGTTAAGCGGTGAGCAATTGCTGGGAGACTCTGGTGGAGTTGTCTGACAAGTTGGGCAGGAAGGAGTTCCTGGGATGAGTTGTCTCCCAGGCTGGGCTTTTTGGTGATGCCTTTGCGTTACCATGTTAACTCCTTACTCAATAAACTCATTTCTTTGGTCTGTTATTGGTGACCTATCTGGAGTGAATATACTTTTGTTCATGTGTCACCGAGAAAAGTCACACACCATCACCATATTCCCACTTTGGTGTTAGGAGTGTG
Organism: Orientallactaga sibirica; assembly: GCA_036365145.1. Classification (NCBI taxonomy): domain Eukaryota; kingdom Metazoa; phylum Chordata; class Mammalia; order Rodentia; family Dipodidae; genus Orientallactaga; species Orientallactaga sibirica. The sequence continues at coordinate 11,304,453 of JAEOAD010000015.1, forward strand.
AGTGTGGGCTGGAGTGGCTTGTCCAGCGCGTTGGGGCAAAGCCAGGCCTCAGGCTCCAGTAGGCATATGGAGCTCTCCTTACTCCCCTGCACTGGGCCTGCTGAATGAGGAGCCGGGATCCCTGCAGACTGTGATCCCAGGGAAAAATGCATGTCACAGGGACAGCCCGGCTCCTCTCTCACAAAAGGTGTGTTCTTTAAACAATACGCAGGTGGCTAGATAGCCCTGAAGGGGAGGAGATCTTTCTGTACCATTAGGATTGGGGGTCCAAAAGATGCGGGACTCACGCCTGGCGCAGCTGACTGAGTCCTGGCTGGATGAAGCTGGCTGATTCACTGCTTCTCTTCCGCAGTCTAGCCTTCTGGCCTGACAGTGCCATTTTCTGTATGACCACTTGGTGTCGCCCAGACTCCATGAGTGGGCCTCCCTAGCCACAGTCTAAAGTTCTCCTGGGGACTGCTGTGTGGCTGCCACAGACTTGAGTCCCCTTGTCCAGCCTTCTTTCTGAAGGCAGTGGGCTCACGTCAGCTAGCGACAGTGTAGTTACTTTTCAGCCCAGTGTTCTGAAGGCAGCCTGGTGTTTTATTGGGACCTCTTCTGTGCAGGTATCATGAAAGGAGTCTTCATGGTTTACCTGTGTGAGAAACCTCCAGCGTTCCCTGGTATCTGGTGGTACCTGTGCACCTTACAGTACCCGGTCTTCCTACTCTTGAGCAGAAGAGAGCTAGGAATTACGGCTGGTGGCCTTGAGAAGTGATGGCCTCAGAGGTCTAATTAGGTAAGCCATTGCTGAGGTCTTTGGAAAAGTCAACTGCCTGGCTCAACTCAGATATGGGCCTGTCTTCCAGATACGCTGGCATGCCAGAAGTCAGGTGGAAAGTGACTGCTACGCACAGGTTCTGGGCCACCTATTCACCAGAAAGCTGCGTGGAGTCAGACAGGGGGATCTCTCCTGCTGCAGCTCACCCTGGGAAAGATGCCTGATATAGGCTGAATCATGTTCCCACACATCCATACATGTTGAATATGACTTGATTTAGAAATAATGTCATTGCAGATATAATTAATTAAGGGGAGGTACTGAAGTAGGAATGTCCCCTGACTTAATATGACAGGTGTCCTTATAAGGGGGTGTTTGCATAACAAGCAGGCACCCAGGAGGATGCTAGGTGGACATTAAGGCTAAAGCTGGGTGATGCAGCTATGTGGCAAGAATACCAAAGACGGCCGTGGACCACCAGCAGCCAAGGAGAGGCAGAAGAGATTCCCTCACAGCTTCAGAAAGAAGCAGCCTGCTGTTACCATGATTGTGGCCCCGACACAGTGGTGACAGTAAACACCTGCTCTTTAAGGTATTTAGTTATAGCAACCCTGGCAAGTGAGCCCAGTGCCTGAGTTGAGGGGCAGCTTCATCTCTTTGGTTCCCCCTCCCTCTTGGAATCTGACGTGATCAGCTAGCTTCTTTAGTTTCCTTATGTAGTTTTCTGGCTGAACAATTTCTCTCTTTTCCTCTCCCATTCTTATGAGTCTCCTACTGTACTCTCTTTCCCACCCTGTACTGGCTTCTACCAGAATCCACTCTTTCAGGAATTGCCTCTTTCAGCAGGCAATAAGAAAGAAACCCCATTAAACTGTTTCATTCATATCAAGTGATGAGTGACTAACACCTAGGTCTCATGTTTTCAAGAATAGTTTCCCCTTGACTCTCTCAGGGATGCTCACCTGTTCAAAGAAGAGTCTGTTAATCTCAATCCTTTGTTGAATGAGGAATAATTTTGTTATTGGGTGTTTGCCCTCTAATAGATCTATTAGACATCTCAGCACGTTTTCCTAATGAGGGCCAAAGTCCTGGATCTCTGAGTTTGGGCTGTTGCACTAGACACTAGTGCAGACTAGGTCAGGCTTTTGTTTTTCAGGTGAGGCCCTCTGTGCAGTCTCACTCTGCACTATAGCCAGTGGAGCCCTGGCCAGGCTCCCCACTGCCCCACTCAGGGAGACCTGCCCAGATCTCCAGCTTCTTCCCTACCCTTGTAAAAGGGTGACTGCTTGCTGGCCTGCTTTCAGCCTCTCTGACCAGACAGGCTGCCCCTGGGGATGGTGGTGCTGGCAGCCAGGCTCAGTTGGCCTCTTGGGAGCAGTGCTGGCTGGAAGTAGTGGTGTCCAGAAAGAGTTGGCACAAGACAGGGCACTTGTATGCCTCTAAATAAGCCATGACCTGTGTCCTTCAGCTGTTGGAGGGCTGGCAAAGCTGGGCACTGAGGGGCTGTGGGAGGAGATGCAGAAGGCAGGGCTACATCTGAACAAGATGCCTAACCTTTCACCAGTATCCTATAAGACGGGGTTAGTAGCTCATGGACCAACAGCTAAGTGGGTAAAGTACTTGTACAAGCATAGGGACCTGAGTTTGAATCCCCAGCACCCAAGTAAAAGTCACACATGGTGACAAGTACCTGTAATCCCACTGCTGAGGAGATAGAGACAGGAGGATCCCTGGAACTTCCTGGCTAGTTAGTCTTGCTAAATTGGTGAGCGCCAGGTTCAATGAGAGAACTTGTCTCAAAAAAAAATAATAAAATACAGTGAGAGCAATTGAAGAAGACACTGGATGTCAACCTCTGGCTTCCACATGCATGTGCACACATATGCGCATGTGTGCGTGTGCACACACACATATGCAACACACACACACATGAATGGTTAGCCCCTGGTGCTCCTTGACCAAGAGTTAGGAAGGCCTGTTTGGCAGTGAAATGGGCAGGAATTGGGCTGAGTGTGAGGGTACAGACTGGATGAATCATTTCTTGATAGAATCAATGAGTTTGTCTGGAAGTCCTGACATGTCAGGGCCTGGGGGAAGCCCCACTGTGGGGAGGCTCACAGACATGCAGAATGCCTGTGCCCACCTCTGGATGGTCCTGAACGGACCTGGCTAAGTGGGGGCAGCAGAGACAGCATGCAGGGGAGGAGGAAGGTCACTGCCTGCCTGAGGAACCCCAGGGATGCTTCCTGGAGGAGGTGAAGTGTGAGCAATGCTGGTTGGGTCTGTTCTAAAGCAACCCTGGGCAGAGAATATCCTATAGACAGAGGCTTCTGGAAAGAAGCAGAATGGGGTATACAGGTGGCAGTTTCTCCACAAGCCCCTCCTGAGCTCTAATTGTGGTGGTAAACGTCACAACCAGCATCTCTATTCTAAGTCTGCATGTCCCTGTCTCATCCCCAAAGCTCCCGTGGACCTGAGCTTCTGCTCTTCCCCGGCTCTCCAGGCCTCACCACCCATACTAGCATTGTTCACATTGCCTTCTCTGCTCATGTCTTCTCCCTGCCTCCATTCCACCATCGTCACCCCTGTTCATCTCCACACTGTAGGTCTCCTTTCTTGCTTCCCTTTACAACTATAATCCTTAAAATTCCTCCCTCACTCATCCCTCAGAAGACACTGGCTGGACCTCCAGCTTGCTAAGTGTTGGGGATCCACACTCCAGTCTGAAGGAGTCTGGGGACAGCAAGATCAAGAGTGAGGTCCATCCTGGCTACCCAAGAGCCAGTGTCTTTGGTGAGTCCTGGGTCATCTGTGTCAGTGTCCCCAAAGTATTTGCCTTTCCTGCCAGGAACTGAGGAGGGGCAGGGTGCTTGTTTCCCAGGAGTTACCAGCAAGGCCATCTTGTGGGGGTCTGTTTGTTTTGTTTCCTGAAGCATTAGGTCACTCAGGTTGTTGGTGAGGTCCTTATTTAGAGAGCCTGGCTTCCTGATATGAAGCAGAAAACTGAAGCCGTCAGGCCTGCTGGTCTAGGGACAACACTGCCGTCAGAAACAAAATCCTCTTTCTGTTTCACCACAAGCACTGGGAATTGAAGTATGTGCGGAAATACAATTCATAAATTGATGGACGTTATTTTCACTGTTCCCAGGCTTTAATTTCCAGAAACAAAATGTCAGTGTTATGGCTGAAGTTCTCTTAGTTTTAGGAAACACATCATAACCAGAGCTGTTTATGCATAGTTCATATATTATATGACAAGAGTGGGTTTGAGAGTAACAAAGGGTCACAGCACTGTGGTTACACTGAAACAAGATGATCTGAGTGTTGGGGATCCTAGCTCTCTCTTATTTATATTCCAGACTCTGCCCTTATGCTCCACAGGAAAAAATAGAGGGGATGGTGTTTCTTTTGGAAACTGCAGCTATGGGTAACCAGCCACCAGGGTGTGTCAGGGTCTTTCATACAGAAACTTCTGTGTGCGTGTGTGTGCGTGTGAATGTACATGTATGTGCACATATGTGGTCAGTGTGAGACAAGATGCAGGATAAGGCCTGAGAAATAGGTTTGGATCCTGGTCCTGTTTACCCCTTAAGCCAGTGAGACCTCCCACTTCAATCTCCCCATGTGTGACATGGGAATGCTAATGTGCTAAGCCCTCCTCAACGTAAACCTGAGCACTCCCTGACCTGTGTTAGAGAGAAGAGAAGCCACAGCCCTGGGGCAGCATGGGGACTCTGCAAATACAAGCTGGGGACTGAGATGAGTTAGGTAGTGAGGGAGGGTTCTGGTATTTTAAATGGCACTTGGGTTTTGGGGTCACCCTGGTTCTGGTAGCTTCTCTTTTCCTTCACCCAGGATGTCAGGACTCTGATTTGTGTGCACAGCTGCTTGGTGGGAAGGTGAGTGTTGAATCCTCTCTGTTTCTGGCACGAGATGACAGAGACTGTTGGAGAAGAGCTCCTTCAGGGTAACTTTTACAGTCCTGTTTATGAGCAGAACAAGAGTCTGATCCCATCATTTTATGTGATGCTCCAAAATTAACAATAAGCACTCTTCACTGGATGCACTTTGTGAGAGGGGAAATGACTTGTTGCTCCAGAAACAGCTCTGATAACTTCTGATTAGGTCCTGCTGGCCTGGGTGGACCAAGGCTTGGCCAGGGCTCCAGTGTCCTGTGCTGGCTGATTTCCACAGGGAAACCATTGTTAGAATCAGTAAGAGCATCCTATGGGCCACATGACATAGGGTTTGCTGTCACTTAGCAGAACCTGGAGGCTGTTTTCCTCAAGGGAGCTTTGACCTCATCTGTGAGAAACTTGTAGGGCACCTCACTGTGAGTCCAGAGGCTGTGAATCCATAGGATGTGAGTCCAGAGGATGGCTTTTGGTGTATATTCACCAGTCCCCTTTTTGCCTACTCTGGCTGGGTAGCATATCTGCTGTACCCTAACACAAGGGACTTGACTCTTCAGAAATTGGAAAGGAGACCTCACTATGGCAAGAACCACCTCAAGCTGACAAGGGTTCTGGATGGTGTTAATGGATACACCCTGGTTCCTTCCTGGACCTGTCCCACGTCCCCCAGGTACCTGCTTATCTTTGGAGCCAGAAGCTTGGCAGATGGGAAGGAGAGGTCAGGAAAGGATCCGATACTCTTTTGGAGAGCCCTGCCTGCTAATCATATATGAGAAGGTTCTAACCTCATTTCTTCATCTCCAGCTGGACTGGTGTGAGAAGGAGGAATACGAGAGAGGACACTTTAAAGTAGCCATAGGTACTTCACATCCACAGATCCAGTAGGCCGTGAAGACAAACTGTATACATACAGCCATTGTGGAGACCTTTCCTACAGAACACACCCGCAGCTCTGTACCATCTCCTAAACAGGAGCGATTTTCTTTGAGAAAACTGGCTATAGAAAAACCTGCTTCGTCTGAGAGTCACTGTGAGCGGTATTCTGAAACTCACAGTGTTGTGGTAAGGGCTCTCTTTGCCAAGTGGCAGGGGGCACTGGACATGTTCCTCTCCTGGGTGACAAAGCAGACAAGCAGTGAGTCAGTGGAGAAACTCTGCGTTTTTTCTAGAGACAGCAGTCCACAGTGGGTTGTTTGGATTTACTATTAATTTGGGAGTCTGGCTTCTCCTGGAGAAGCATAGAGAATATTTTATCATTACAATTACATCTTGCCATGCTATGGGATTTACGGAACCTGACATTAGACAGCAGTAGTTTGGCTGTGGAAGATAGATATTCTGTAAACATTTCCCCAAACGTTCTTCGAGCCATTTTACTCCATACTGTTGCTAGAAGCTAAGTAGCAACACTTATAAATGCTCACCCTTTAACAAAATATTTTTATTTATTTGTGAGGGATGGAGGGAAGAAGAGAGAGAGAGAGGGAAAAGATAGAGGCTGAATCTGAATGGATGTGTCAGGGCCTCTTGCGGCTGCAGAGGAATGTTGATACAATGTGCATCTGGCTTTACATGGTTACTGGGGAATTGAATCTGGGCTGGCAGGCTTTGTAAGCAAACATCTTTAACTGCTGAGCCATCTCCCTAGCCCTCATCACCCCACCTTTTTTTTTTAACAAGTCTTTGTCATTTATTTATTTATTATTTTTTTTATTTTTGGAGAGATACACAGAGAGAAACAGAGAGAGAGGGAGAGGGAGACAGATAGAGATGGGCGTGCCAGCAGTCTCACAGCTGCTGTGAATGAAATGCAGATGCATGCGCCTCCTTGTGGGCAAGCGCGGCATTGCGCCCTTGCATCACTTTGCATCTGGCTAAACGTGGGACCTGGAGATTGGAACCGGGTTCTTAGGCTTAGTAGGCAGGCGCCTTAACCGCTAAGCCATCTCTCCAGCCCTGTCTTTTATTTTTTTAGACAAACTCAGGCTGGCCTTGAAGTCATGATGGTCCTCTTGCCTCAGCCTTACAAGTGCTGGGATTATTAGTGTACACATTCATACTGAGATCCCCATACTCATTCTTTGTAATCTTTTTTTCTTTGCAGTGCTAAGGGACTGAACTCAGGGTCTCAGATGTACAAGATAAGCATTCTACCACTGAGCTATATCCTCAGTCCTCTTTACTTTTTATTTTGAGACAGAGTCTCTTTAAATTGCCCAGGCTGGCCTTGTACACCCTCTGTAGCCCAGGCCTTGAACTTGTAATCTTGCTTTAGCCTCTTGAGCAGCCTGGATTATAGGCCTGTGTCACCACACCAAACTCTCTTAATCATATTGAAAAACATCTTGTGTGCAAAGGCAGAAGATGGAATGGTGGCCAGGAAGTGTCATGGAGCCTGGCTTGACCCATGCAGTCTTGCAGCCTATGACTTCCTGGTTCTGTCCTCACAGAATGCCCTTGTCTGTGTGAACAGGGAGTGACACCTAAAAGTGGGAACACATCAGTGTTCTATGAAGGCTCCCCCTAAGCATCCATGCAGCAGGCTCCACTTGGAGCAGTTGTGAGGGAGTTGATAATGTCAGTGACTGAGACATCCTTGTGATGGGGTCTGTCTTATTGGAACATGTCCAGGGCCTATAAAGTAAACTGTGTGGCTGTGTTACCTGGGGGCCCTGCAACCTCAGTGTCTGTATAAGGGCTGCACTACAGGGTTTCAGACCGAGATATGTGAGGAGCAGAGCAAGACTGAAGAACCAATTATTTTTTAAAATGTTTTTTATTAGTTATTTATATAATGTGCATAGAACCATGATGGTACCATCGTTAGCCTTCTCCCTGCCCTCCCCCCTCAGGGATTGTGGGTCTTGCATTGTGGGGATAGCCATCAGTTATGGGGGAGAGGGAATGTCTCTGTGCATAGTGATTGAACTTATGGCTCTGACAATCTTTCTGCCCCCTCTTCCGAGAATTTCCCTAAGCCATGTTGAAGAACCGATATTTTTAAAAGCTAATGCTAGGAGATGAGACAGATGAAGAGACGGTTCCCCACCCCCCTCATTTTTCTGTAAAACGTAATTTGAAAAAACAAAACAAAACAAAAAAAAGGTCACCCTTTGAAATGTTGCCAGCAGTGAATGAGTGAAAACCTGAGAAAGTTCAGAAGTTAGAGCCCTGCTCTTATTTCAGTAAGGTTCTTAATGATCCTTTCCCATCATTCACCAGCAATACATATCCCCAACAGTTCTCCAAAATTTGATTTTGTTCTCCAGTTCAAGTGAAAAAAAAAGAGTGGGGGAACTGTGGGACTAGTTTCCCTGGCCACAGCAAGTTCTCAGGAAACTGATGCATAGGAGCTGGAGTTTCAGAGCTGTCTTTAGAGTGGCCTCACGGCAATGGGAAACTGCCCGCGATGTGGGCTTCTGGGTGGGGGTCTGAGAGGAACTGCTTATAAACTGGATTCAAGAATAATTGATATTTAAGTCTCTCCCTGGAAATTTAAACTTTGATAGTTTATATCTCTGCTTAATAACATATTAAATCATTTTATAACCCTTAACAACTGTTTAATCTTTTCATTGTTGAAAAATGAGGTAATTGATCTAAACCATGTTGGAATATGCCAGGAAAAACTCATTTAAATATACCTCCCTCGCCATGCATTCAGGACATCTTTGGGGCCCACATGTGTTTAGTGTGGTCCATCTCCCTCCCCCACCCACAGTGGGGTCTCACATGGAGCACAGGCTTTCTCACATGGAGCAGGGGCTTGAGGCTGGTGGGGGGCCAGTGGGGTGAGGGCTGAATCCTGGGAGTTGGCCCTTAAGCTAGGGTACTGCCGCCATCTAGGATTTTGGCATCTAATAGGGCCCTGTTGAAAACAAGCTCTTCTGGCCGACAGTATGCGCTATGATTTCTCACTGCTCAACAAGGTTTGTGCATTTCTGTCAGAGTATTCATTGCCTAGAGAAACGGGGAGGGACAGAAAGATCGGGGGAGGGAAGTGAAAGAAAGAAGGAGTGGTGCAGGGAGAGAGCACACGAGTGAGCAAGCTTTGTTATTCCAAAAACAAGTATGCCTTCTTGGGAATGACACCAGAGAATACCTTCTAAATGAAGTATGTTTCCCTTTTGAGATTACAGCATCAATTGATCAAAGTCCCCTGGAAATAGCTTTTGGCAACTTTGAGGTTCTCTGTAATTCTTCTTCTACTCAAGCAGAGTGGCCTTGCACAGGGGGCAACAGTGACCTGGCTTTGGAGGCCAGAGGACCCAGGGTGGGGACAGATAAGTATCCTGTGTTCCCACAATCGCTTTGTACGCCCTGTGGCCTTGTGTGGGTTTGGGGCATTGGAAATGGTTTCGTTTGTCTGGAAAATTGATTGTGGCTCCCAGGCTGGTGTCCTCTGTCCAAGTAATGCAATACAGGCATCTTCTAAACTTAAACAAGGTTTTGGCAATCTTGGTGAAATGGATTGTCGTCAGCTACGTGTCCTGATGTCCTCCATAGAGTTGAGGAATGTTTGGACCTTGGCCCCTGAGCCCTTTCTGGTTTAGGTTTAGTGAAAGTCTGGGCAATCCAACTGTCTATCTGACAGTGGTGATGAGCCCTTCATGTTAATTATTACTAAGCTAGACTATCTCCTCCCAAGCTCCATACACAGCCCTACACATTTGTATATATTTTATATGGTCTATTTCCATTATAAATTGCCCATAAATTAAATACAGATTTTCTCTGAACATCTTAAAAAAAAAGGAAGAGATATGTATGATGCATGTTTCTGGTATTGGAGGTGACGTGAACTACAAAGGGGAGGGCTGCCCAGTACCGCGACTCCCCAACATGGAGGTCATATGTCTGGGTGAAGGAACCTGAGTTGTGTGTGAACAACTGTGCAGAATATCTTCCCTCTGTCTTTCACGTCAGGAGTTGCACATCATGATTTAACAAAGGACGGGAACTGATTGATTGACATAGACAATCTGGAGTGAGGCCAGGGGAAGACAGGCAGGGACATGAGTGTGCTCTGCTCTGCAAAGAGAATCCTTGGCTTTGGAGAGGCTGCATTTGTCTCTAGGATGGTCGTTCTCAGCCATCCTGTGACAACACAGTGGGAGACTGGTCTTCATTGTGAGGGATACTGTTGGTGTGTTCTATTGCTAACAAAGTACTGATGGATCTTCAGAAAAAGTGAAAGCTGACTCAAGGGTTGCCCCTTGAGTGTTTCCTTACTCTCCTGTCTTCCCAGCTCCTCATAAGGACAGTTTAAGGGTGCAGCTGGACTCCATAGACCCCGGCTTCCTCGGGGATTTGCACTTCTTGGCCCCTGAGCTTGGCTTGCTCTTCTCATAGATAGCTGCATGGTTTCCTAGTCCCCTCTCCTCTATTCTGTCTTTACTCACAACACCTCCTCTGATATTCTAAACAGGCATTCCAAGTACTCGCCTGCTGCTTCTCTGCGTCATTTACCTTTAGACATTACAGATTTTTATAAACAATAATAAACATAGGGTTCATGAGACAGGGATTTTTTTTTTTGTTTCTTTCATGTTCTACTTTGCTCCAAGACAGGGCACTTTGCAAGTGCTCAAAACTTATTGATTGAAGGCATGAATAAATGCTTATGGATATGCATTTGTAGGTGATCAGTTACCCATCTTAGAAGAAAAAAAATCTTGCAAAACACCACTTCAAGACGTTAAAGTTGAGGGAGGTAGTAGTAATAACCAAAGGCAGATTTTTAGCCTACATAAAAACAACAAAAACAATAGCAGAAACAGTTTCCCAGACATAGAGTTTCCAACTAAAGAGCTCAACTCTCTGGGGAGAGAGTGCCTTGGAGGAAGTATTTCAAAGGAGGATGGTATTTTGGCTAGGAGGCCAATGAGCTACTTCTGACCCTAGAATAGGGAGAATTTTAGCATCACAAATATCCTTTCTCCTCTAGATTCTATTCTGAGCTCTCCTAAGAGTTCAGTGTTTAGGCTGTTGGAATGTCCCAGGGCTAGGACCAGATCTCACAGCTCCTGGGGGCAGGCCCAGATGGCATATTTCACACTTACAGTGTGATCCTCCAGCATGCTATTTCCCTACTGAGGTGGTATAGCCTCTGCACCTTGAGTAGTGACCTACCCGGCGGGGGCATGGTCTCTACCCCAGTGGTCTCCAGGCAGCCTATCTCACAGTCTGATGCATGTTTCCTCAACCCCCGCCCCCCCAGTGCTTCAATTTTGTCTCTTCTACAAGTGAGATATTCATTTATTCTTGTCTCACTCAAGTGTTGTGTTTTGCTTTTGTGTCCATGATGGTGTAGGGGCAGGGTCCTGCCCGACCACCTCCAAGACATGGGACTCCACACTTGCTGTCCCCACCTCATCCCTCAGCTCTGCTCAGATATCTTCAAATGGGCACTCTAAAGATTCTCTCCAGACTCACCTTCTCTTTGGTTGGGATGCTTAGGCCTGGGCTCTGTTGCTTAGGGACTTTGGGGATGAATGGAGGATCTCCCAGCCTGGGGAAGCCATGTGCTGGGACAAAGCAGAGCTGGGGCTGCTGAGCCCGTGGATAGACACAACACTGCACAGGACCTCATCTATGCACAGGAAGGGACAGAGCTGCTATCTTCCCCCTTCCGCTTTAGGGTGGGCAGGAGGACATCAGGATTTTAAAAAAATTTTTATTTATTCATGAGAGAGAGGGAGGGGGACAATGGGCATGCCTCTTGCTGGAAATGAACTCCAGATATGTGTGCCAGTTTGTGCATCAGGCTTTACATGAGTGCTGGGGAATTGAAGCATGTTTATGTGTGTGGTGGTGTGTTGTGTGTATGTGTATATGCATATTCATATGTGTATGGGGGTACACATGTATATGAGAGTGCATGTGCACATGGCTGTGCATGTGTATGGATGCTAAAAGTTGACATCATACAATGCCCTTAGTCAGGGTCTTTCACTGAATTGAGAATTCAGTGACTCATCTAGATTAGTTAGCCAGTGAACCCCAGGGAACCCTGTTCCCACCTTTCCATTGCTGGGATTACAGACATGTGCCACCATGCCTGGCATTTTATGTGGGTATCCATTTTATGTGGGATCCAAATTCAGGTCCTCAGGCTTGCATGGCAAGAACTGAATTATCACCCCAGCTTCTTGTTTGAATTTTTAACAACTTTTTAATTGATATTCATATATACAATATATTTTGGTTATAATCATTCCTCCCATTACTTGTTTCCCCTCCCTTGTAATAAACCCTTTTTTATTTCCAACAAGTTCCTCTTCTACTGTGATATTTTTTTTCCTGTTTTTGCCCTTCTCCACTACCCATGATGAGTTGTTGATGGGCACAGGTGCTGACAGCCACTGTGAGGTTGAAACAGCTACTTCCTGTCCAGAAGACAGTGTTCCAAAAGCCTTTTCCCCATCCTCTTGCTCTTAAATTCTTTCTCCCTCTTCTTCCACAATGTTCTTTGAGCTTTGCAGGGTGTAATAGAGATGTCTCATTTAGCACTGAGCGCATGACCTTCATTTATACCTGGTACCTGGATGATTGTGAATCTCCCCAGTAGTCACTGTCAACTGCAAAGAGACTTTGTTGTTAACTCTAGGTAGGCACCATTATGATTATAATAGTAGAATGGGTGTGAGGTGAATTTAGGAAAGGTTAGTGAACAGCCAACATCTGCTCTCCACTACGCTATCCCCACGGTATTTGATGCGTGTTGATGGGGACACTGTGCCTCTGCTCAAGGCCTTGGTCTGGGGCTGCACAGAGAACCCACCCATCTGGTTTGAGGTTGAAGGGCACGTGCAGGAGGGCTCTGACATGCCAGCCTGGCGCCTGTGGGAGGCTGTTGATGGATGAAGTCTTCCCCACTTGGGCTTCATAAATGGTTCAGTGGGGTTCATTAGAGCTGGGTGGGGAGCAAGAGAGCGATTTTTATAGGCAATTTACACATAGTCTTTGTGCAAGATCCCACCCATTGCCAGCTGGACAGCTGGCTACTCTTGTGGCCAAGCTCTGGCTTAGAGAGGCCCCCATAATGTGAGTGAGATGCACATTGTGACCTGAGGCTGAACAGGATGCCCCAGAACCCATCAGGAAACCCCACCGTAGAAGCCCCAGGAAGAAGGGAAAGTCATGTAACCCCATCTCCCTCTGTTCCCATGAAGATTTGGAATTCAGACTCCTTAGAGGCTGACATGTTCTATTAATTAAGGGAGAGTCATAACTTTGAAGCCAGCATTGGGCTTTACAGGGGAAGAAACAGGATCTGGGAGAGTGGTACTTCTAACCCAGTAGATCAGAGCTGAAGCTGAAAGCAGACCTCTTTCCCTACTTCTTATTGTCTACTTAGACCACAGTCAGGAGGAATCAGGATTGGGAGCTGTCGGTAGTAAAGAAGCCGAGCTGTTCTCTAGAGACCCTGTGCTCGTGGGCACAGTCTTTCTGTCATACAAGGCACCTGTATGGCATTGGTTGCCTTCCCAGCTTGTGACTTACCTCCACCTTCTCCCATAGCACTGAGCACTGTACTACAGAGATGTTCTAGGACTTCCACTGACACTGCCTAGCTCTGCCCTGGGGCTGCAGAGGAGCTCAGCATTCACAGTCCCATTCCTCAGTAATACGAGTGTGATGCTGTAACAGGATGCAGCAGATTGGGTGATTCAAACGTAGAAGTTTATTTGGTTCTTGGGACGGGAAATTAGGAAGTCCAAGGTCAAAGGGTCACATCTAGTGAGGGCTTTCTTGCTGCATCATAACATGGAAGAAGGCATGGTGAGAGACTGTGTGGGTGAGGGAAGGGACTCAAACTCATCTTCTAAAAACCATTAAAATCCACCCCAGAGGTAACCAACCCACTCCTGACATAGCACTGTTAAACCATCACAAGGCCAGAATCTTCATGACCTAATCAACTCACTTCTCAGCATTGTTGCACTGGGCTTTGATTCTCTCTCTCTCTTTGGTTGGAAGGGGCACATGTGAACCACAACAGTGTTCAGGAATGGCTTTTTCCTCAGACATTCTGCTAATGCCAGCTGCAGCTCGGGGGAAGGATGCTAGAGCTGAGGTTCATGCTTGGAATTCCTGGAACCCTAAAGGGTCGTGACTTCAGCACCCTCGGTGTTCCATCCACTGAAGAATGAGGTTTTCATTTGGAAGAGACTTGTATTATTCCCTGGTAGATCATGACCTTGAGGAAGTTCCGGGAGCTCCTGCTTTTCCTAGGGTCATTTGAGAAACAGTACCATGATTCATAACCGTGAGATGTTCTTGTCACTATCTATGCCTTTGTTTTGTCAAGCATCTGTGCTCGAGCACCACCCACTCGAGACCTGGGAAAGGTCTCTTATCACTACCTTGGAATTATAAATCAGTTTTGAGAAAGAAGATGCAGACTTACATTTTGTGTTGAGTATTTCCACTTGTGTGGCTGGTCCTGACTTTCCTCCCAGCCTCCCCCAAACCTATGTGGCACAGATGGCTGATGGGGGAGGGATGGAGAGGGAACTGAGCAGAATGCATCTCAGATGGAGTGTGCGGTAGCTGCTGGCTGAACTGGTGCAGGGTGGATTGACCTCTAGAGCCTGTGAACTTGGCAGAACTTCTCAGAGAAACCCTTAGGCTCTGCTCTCTGTGGCTTCTCTTCTTTTCTCCATCTAGGTTCTCCATGTGCTGGTCCTTCCTGTTCTGGTGACAGCTTCATAGTCTTGGTCAGTAGAGTAGTCAGATTAGGCTTAGTTAGGCAGGAAATTAGTGCAGAAATCACAGCAGTTAAATGAAACATTTATTCCTTGCTAATGTTCTCTGTTCATTACAGATCAAGGCATGGGGATTCTGCTCCATGAAGTCACTCAGGGTTCTTACTCCATTATCCTGGAGCCATACCATCAGGGTCACACTGTCTGTCTTGACTGCTATAGTAGAAGGCAGCAAAGGAGGACCCCAGCCAATACTCTTTATTTATTATTTTTGAAAATTAATTAGGAACTTCACTGTATGGGCAAATCATGTGTTGGTCCCATTCCCCTCATAATATCCTATTACATACCATCTTCCCTGCCCCCATTCCAGTGAGGGCCCTCCTTGGTGCAGTTACTGGCATTCACCATGGGGTTGTGTGTTATGAATGTAGCAGTAAGTCCGGTGCTCTTTAGTGCTTCATCTTGGAGATGACACACATGACATCAGCTAGTGCCTCTTTGTTGTAATTAGTTCTACAGACCTGCCTAAGTACAGAAGGTAGAAACATGGGGTCTTCTGTCCCTAGAAAGAAGAGAAGAAGCAGACACTGGTGATATGAACCTCAATCTTCACATGTCTTCATCTAGGGCGAATGCTGTTTAATTCTTACTCAGGAGTATTGCAGGGAAAGCCTGAACTTAGTCAGGTCCCAAATTTCCTTTGAGGCAGGGCAGACTCTTTCTAGCCCCTGTCTTTCTAGGGTCATAACCAGACCTTCCCAGGGTGTGTAGGAGACTGGCTGGGATGGATCTTACACACAGTGAGCACCTGGTAGGAGGCTGTGCTTAGTATCTTGAGGGTGTGAGTGGGGTCAACTTTGAGTTTGCTAAAGGTAAAAGTGAGTGTAACTGATGTGAATGACATTTTGGTGTAAGTCATGTTGCATGTCAGGAGTCGTCCTCAATTACTCTTCACCTAAATTATTGAGAAAAGGTCTCACTGAACCTATAGCTCACTATTCAGCTAGTCTAGTCAGATAAGTTGTCTTAAGGATCTCCCTGTCTCTGCTTCCCCAGATCCGGGATACAGACGAGTGCTACCACATCCATTTTTTACACGGGTGCTGGGATACAAATTCAAGGTTTTGTCCATGTAATTGTTGGGATAGCAAGTGCTTTACCCACTGAGCCATTTATCTTGGCCCCCATATTTGTTTTCCTAAACTAAATCTACCTAAGTCCCCAGTTACCAGGCTCTCGAATGTCCCCTCGATCCTGTCCATGTACTCATATAGTATAGGGATGATCAAGAACAAGATCTAGAAAGGCAGATGATGGTTACCCCTTTGCCATTTCTCCTTGCCAGAGATCATGTGGTTGATTCAGGAATGGGAAAGTCCTCAGGCTGTGCTCAGAATGGGGGCCCCACTGTCACTTAATTAGGGCCCAGTGACACAGCATCTATGAGACAAATCCCTCATCTTATAGCCAAGGATGGATGTTGTCCTGCTTTTCTCACTCTCCCAGTTCTGTCTCCTGGTCTCTAGCCTTTGGCGCTGTGGGTCACTTGTTAGGGGCACTTTCCTGCCTGCCTGTCTTGTGAGCAGAAGCACTAGCCATCAGCCACAGTACAGCCAGAAGATCTGTGAGTTACCTCATCTTGTCCACATTTACATGGCCAAAGCCCATTGCAGACAAAACACTAATAAAAGCCTGGGCCTGGGAAACACAGGGCGGCAGAGCAGGGGAGGCAGAGTTGTTCTCATGGCCCAAAACTTGTGTCTCTTTTTTTTCTTTTTTGGCAAAAGAGAAAACGAAATAAGTTTAAAAACAATGTACAGTCCACTGTTGATGGCTGTAGAATATGTACGGCCTTCAGCTGCTTCCAGAAAATTATTCACAATTTATTTGAGCACTAGCTAGACGCTGACACCATGTCTCCTCACACTGACTCACCCCACCTGGGGCCCTGCCTGGAGTCTTCTGGTCTGGGGCCTCTGAAAGATTCTATACCTGAGCCAGGTGGATGGTGGTTCTGTGGACTGGCTCTGAAAGTGGCATGCTGCCAGGGTATGCTTGTGGGCCTCAAAACTGGGTTTTGATGATGTGGAAAGCCACCAATCTGTCCTGAGAATGGTGTAGAACAAGTGCTTGTTCAGGTATCAGCTACCTCGGCCAATATAGTTTCCATCCATGAATAAAGCCCAGCAACTTGCCTTTATTTCTTAGCTCCACAATTAAAGTGTCACTGTCCTCATTCTGGCTTCACCTCTCATCTCTCACCAAGTCTTACCAACTTACTCTGGGGCCTTTGTCAATTTTCTTCTCTCCTTAGCTATTGGCTTTATTTTATCCTTCAAAAAGCAAACAGTACCAAAATTCCCAAGAAAGACTTTCTTTACATATGGAATCCCATCTATAGAATAGATAACCTTAAATCAGATTTATTTATATATTTATTTATTTATTTGCATGCATGAATGTGTCTATGAGCATGATATAAGTCTTGCCACTGCAAACAATACCAGGCACTTGCACCACTTTTT
The DNA here is from genome assembly GCA_036365145.1 of Orientallactaga sibirica. Classification (NCBI taxonomy): domain Eukaryota; kingdom Metazoa; phylum Chordata; class Mammalia; order Rodentia; family Dipodidae; genus Orientallactaga; species Orientallactaga sibirica. Next base: position 11,321,365 of record JAEOAD010000015.1, read on the forward strand.
GTGTCTGGCTAATGTGGATAGCTTGAGAATTAAACCTGGGCCATTAGGCTTTGCAAGCAAGCAAGCAAGCAAGCAAGCAAGCAAGCAAGCAAGCAAGCAAGCAGGCAAGCACTTTTAACTGCTGAGTCACCTTCCCAGCCCCTTAAATCGCCTCTGTGATAGAGTGGGTTAGGGAGGATGTTTCAATGGCCCTCACCTATTTACCTCTACAATCCCCATCCCCAACAGCCTCCTGTAGTCTCCACTAAGCATAATGTAAAACAAAACAAAAGAAAACAAAACCAAACAAAAAACCAGTGGGGTGGGTCACCTGTAAGAAAATTATAGCACTTGTCATTCCTATGACCTCACTCTGACCTTCACAAAGCATAAAACAAGATGGCAACAGAATTCTTGTAAGACACAGAAGGGAGGAGAAGGGGTGGCATCTTCATGGAAGTTCCCTCTTTCTCCTGTGCAGTCTGGAGCACTGTTTCTGGACCACTTAGCTGCCTCTCCTCTCTGGCCTTTTCCTTGTCAGCCGTGCATTTATTCAGGCCCTCTGGGGACCATCCTCTTTGGATCACTTTTCTACTGACCTGGAGCAACTTTGAGAACTGGGAAGGCTGTGGTTCTCAATGCTCTCATGAAATGGCATGCTAGCAAGGGTTTCCACCTTCCTGCAGTGGTCTCTAAACCCCACAGTGGCAGGTGGACACACAGAGGAGGAGCTACAGGGAGGTACCAAAGCCAGCCTTCAGGGAACATGGGAGTTCTCTATAAGAGACTGGTTTCCATCAATAAGTCAGCTAAACCCTTTATCCCTTGAAAGAAATCTAGGCAACATGGAGGTGGAGCTACAGGTAGGTACTCAAAGCTGGCGTTCAGGAGGGCATGGTAGTTCTCTTCAAGTTCTGGGCTTACTGGGCCATGACCATACTTGTTAGTTTGTTGTAATTGATTAATAGGTATTTTGGGGGATAGTTTAAGGCTTGATGGAGGAAAATAGGAAGGCTGATGTCGAGTAGAAGGCCATTTTAAAATTGCGATTCACATGTCCTGGTCCTTGATGGTTACTGGTTCATTTCTTCTGAGACCTGCTGCAAAGGAGTTGCAGGGACAAAGCTCTGGGTCGGGCTTAGGCTATAATAGCTATTGTGCCCCCCACTCTGTGACCTCCTCATCTAACTCTCCCCAACCCTAGCATGGAGGTCTTAGACTATAGAGAAGAAAGTGGTCTATTTTGGCTATGGTAGGATCTTGGCAAAGTGACTTTCTTTATCTCACATAAGTTGCCTTCCTGCTGCCCAATGATCCTGCCCAGGATCAGTCTGGGGAAATCTCAGCTTGCTCGTTAATGGTGTGGAGACTGAGCGGACAGAGATGTGTGCATCCTGTGAGGCTCAGCCCGGAATGCTTCAATTGCAGGCACCAATCACAGGTATCCCCCCTGTGGTGGCCTAGTTTCCTCAGTGGGTCAGTGCAATGGAGTCTGCATTGTGGGGCGCAAGGGGGAGGTGAGCTACCATTTCTGGGCTGAGGAGGGAAACCAGGCATTTTTAGCTTCACTTCCTGGAGAGCTGTGGTTAAGTTTTTGGATGATGGAGGATGTAGCATGGATCAAATTCACACTTGGTCCAAAAACAGAGGTGTCATTTTTCTTCTTTTTTTTGATGTATATGTTTCCGTGTGTATATACATGTCGTATTTGTGTGGGTACACGTGTGTGCATGTGTGTGTTGGCCAGAGGTCTGTATTGAGTGTCTCCATCTTATGTACTGAAGAGTGATCTCTCATTGAACCTAGAAATTGCCAGTTAGGCTAGTCTAGTTCACCAGCTTGCCCTGAGGACCTTCCTGTCTTCACTTTCCATGTGTGTGGCAAGTGCTTTATTGCCCCAGTCCCAGGAGGTGTCCATTCTGACCCCCATTAAAACACCCAGACTCATAGTTTATGATTTCACGTATATTCATTTAGTGTTCTAAAAACTTTCTAATGGTCTCACTGACATTTAGGTATTGAAATGCCCTCACAATGTCCTCCTTTAACCCCTTCTCACTTGAAGCATTGCTAGTGTGATCTTTGGCAGGTGAGTATCCTCTGCTATAGTCCATTCTGGAGTCATCACCCTTTGAGCTGTCTTAGTGACTCTGAGCTGAAAAGCATCTTATTGCCTGATGTGTGGTGTAGGCGCGGCCGCTTGATATCCCTACTACCTCCTGACAGCTATACTGTCTCGAGTCCCAACTCCACCCAGGGGAACCTTCAGGATCTTCAGACAGCCCTGAACAGGCCCTCCCTCAGCCATACTGAGAGAAAGTGCCATGGTGCTATGAAGCAGGATGCCCTGCCACTTCTCAGGGAGAGCCACCGTCACGACCAAAGCAGGAGTCATCTTTCATCAGCGCTGCCGCTCTAACAGGGGCAAAGTCCAAGGGGACCCATGCAGTGGACCTGGATTCCAATGGGAGGTTGTGGGTCTCCCTATAGTTTCAGGAATGTTGGGTTCCATTGGAGTCAAGGATATCCCAGGATGTGCTGTCAGTCTCTGGAGTTCCATTCACTGAGGCCAGAATTACAAAGAACCAAGTAGGATCAAGAAGGAGCCAAGGCTGTGCTTACAGTGGTGAAAGAAAATGGGCGTGAGAATGGACAGAGATCAGCATTTAAGCTCTTACCACATGGTGAATTCTTTTATATTAGGTTTTATTTGATTCTCACTCAACTTCATGGATGGTGGTGGCACTATCATTTCACCAGTAAGAATTCTAGCCCCAGAGAAGTCAGCTCTGGACCTTTGGCTGCAGTGGCCTGGAAATGGGCCTGCTCGTCTCCAAGCCATTGTTCTCAGTTGCTGGATGAGCCTGCTTTATAATGGCTCAGCTTGACACATATTTGGACAGGCAGAAGACATGCCTCCTCTTCTGGCCTCCGTTTCCCACACGAAAAATGAGGTATTGGATTCCATGGCTTCCAGAAGGCACTTTTTGGGGACCCCAAGGCACCTTGTGTTCTATTCGTGTGTCTTTTTGCTTCCATGGATGTCTGTCTTTTGTGTGGACAAGTACCTGGAGCAGAGGTACCAACTGCAAACCCCATCATAGCACAGGGTCTCTTACAGACAGCTGTGCTAAGGGGAGGGGACATTCTTGTTTACACTCTGTATCTGGAATGGGTATGGGAAGAGAGACATTGACTTTTAGCATAACAAAATGACTTTGTGGTTTTTTTGTGTGTGTGTATGTGTTATATGTGCATGTGTCTATGTGTGTTTGAGGGTGTGATTGCAAACATTTATGCATGTATATGGAGGCCAGAGGTAATCCCTTTCTGCCTTTTTTTTTTTTTTTTTTGGACAGGGTCTCTCACTGATTTTGCCATTAGCAACCTCCAGGGATCCTCCCCAGATCTGTGATTATAGACATGCTGGCTGTCATGTCTGGCTCTTTTTACATGGGTGCTGAGGATCTGAACTTAGGTCCTCATGCTTGCTTGTTTGGCAAATGCTTTGCAGCCCTATGAAATGAATCGAGAGAGAGAGAGAGAGAGAGAGAGAGAGAGAGATATTTCAGAGAGAAAACAGTGTGTGTCCACACATTTTCAGTATTGGATCCACGGTTTGGAAGTCAATGGTGTTTTAGCAGAGGTTTCCAGCAGAGACTGAGCTTTTAGGACTGAGTTCTCTATTGCAGGACTGTGTGTGTGTGTGTGTGTGTGTGTGTGTGTGTGTGTGTGTGTGTGTCTAGGTGAATTGTAGGGAGGTGGTCTTCATTGTCATCTTGTCATCCATACCCCCTGGGTGCACATGTATGTATGTCTTTCACTCTCCAGTCCCATGCTGAGGCTTCCATTTGGATTGTGACCACAAATGCTGTATGTATGTCACATTGGTATCATGTGAGATCTTGTACTTTAATGGGGAGATTGACTGAACATGAACAGCTCTGTGGGGGGTGGGCTCCACAGTGCTTCTGCTCCAGGGCCTCTAACTTGGCCTCGAGCCAGCCCTGAGCAGAGGGGAAGGGGCTTTGGAAAAGACTCCTCGCAGTTGGCCATCCAATATGCCTGAAAGGATACCAGCCTGATGAATGAAGGTTTAGTAAATCAAGACCATGTGGTTGGCTCCCCCTTGAGATGCTCCTAGTTTAAGAAATTGGAAAGGAGGGAAGCATTGTTGGCAATTAGCCCTGAAGCCTCTCTTCCATCTTTTTTCTCCTTGCTCTTCAACCCCCACATCAGAGGGAGTCAGATGGTTTAATTTTAACAGACACAGCCCTGTATCTCCCTGACTCCCAGGACAAAACATCTCTTTCCATCATGCATGTCTATTTGGGAGCAAAGATAGCCCTGGAGTTAGGGCTAGAGAATTTGGTCTTATGAGGATTGGGGCATGGGTTGGGGAAGAAAGGATCATCTTTTATGCTTCTTGCATCTCAGATGATGTGAGTAATCCTAGGGTTTGCGTGATGGCCTTGGGAAGAGTAACTGACATCTGCAGAGGCACCAGGACAGGCTCAGCTTTTGCAGCACCACAGCTTCCAAACCCAGGTCACCTGCTTCCAATTTGAGATTATTTCTGTTCAGCAAACTCAGATGTGATCATTATAATGGGTTTGATTTGAAGAAGATAAATCTCAAGAGAGGATGTAAGAAGAAAACCCTTAGAGTATCGAACCAAACAAGGGGATTCTGGGATGATGGGAGAGGGAGAAATTTGAAGTCAAGAACTAAAAGTGCTGTAGGTCTTGGCTCTTGAGGAGAAGGTTGGTTTGTGAATGAATCAGGAGGTATGTAAATGAAGCTTAGGGCACCAAGATCTTATATTAGCCCCACAACTGTTAACTCCTTTGGGAGGAAGGCTGCAAGACCTTGTTCTATAGCAGTTCACATCAGGTTAGCCTTTGAACCTGGTGCTGATATTGGGGGCTGTTGAGGTTGACACATAGATCTTGACTTTATATCACTATCCAGGATTACAGTCAAATATAATAGTGAAGAACTGGCAGTGTGAACTTGTAAACATGCCTGGTTTCTTCTAAATTGGGTCTAGTTCTCCAGCAAAGGAAGTAGGAAACCACTCTGGATGCCTGGCGTTGAGTTTGAGTCTTGAAACTTTCTCATTAGTGACCCCTGGTACATCTGTTCTCTTTCCCTGGCTGCTCCAGCCCTATCAGTTCGTGATAACAGTAGCCTTACCCTGCCCACTTAAGGCAGGCTCTGTTGTATTGTCTTTCCAGTTTGCCTTTCCTGATCCTCTCATAATGTTTCATCTTTCTTCAGGGTTTGACCACCCCTCCAGGTCAGTCAAGTGGTCCTGGTGGAGGCTGCCAATGAAACTCATTCTCCTCCCAGTCCTGTCATGATCATAATAATGTCAATATATTTATGCAACTCCTTTGACAAGTCATTTTGCAAGAAGGTGTTATACAAGAACATGGTAAGAGTTGTACCCAGTCACATGGAAGACACTCATAGCTCACAGGGTGTAAATAAATTCCGTCAATAACTGAGGGAGACTTGGAAGGGTAGTGAGTCCCTGTAAGTCCCTGGTCAATGTGACCAGATGTCTGTCACAGTATTGAGCTAAACTAGAGCTTTATCCACTTGGGAACTTTTGTTTCCAGGAACAGAAACCCAGTCCAAATTCGCTTAAGCAAAGGGAGAACAGATCAGTTCACTTCTCTGAGCAGGCAGAGACTTTGCTGGTTGTGACCTTGGCTCCAGGCTGCTCCTCACTCAGTCATGGGGATCCAGCACCTCTGCCTCTTTTGGGAACAGGAACCTCCCCCTGGGTTCATAAATAGCTGATACTCTTTCAAGATTCAATCCTGGCAGGGCAAAACAGCAGCAGTTTCTTTCCAAGAGAAACCTTGGCCAATGTCCCATTGCCTCTTATTGGTTTGGACTTGGTCTAATATCTGTGTCCAAATGATAGTCTCCATCAGTCAGGCGACTGTGATGATACAATGGGTTTAGGCTTACAATATAGGCTCTAGTTCTAAATATGAAGTGAAGCTCCACTAACACTCAGGATTGAACGTAAGAGGAGAGGACACAATGGTCAGAAGGGTTAGTGAACGTGAGGTGGCTGTAGCCCAGATACCTCTACCTTCAGTACCCAACAGGTTGTCCAAAGCCTGCACTTCAAGCCAGATCTCATGTTCTCTGTCCATCATCATGGGCACTATAACTTATGAGGTGATTAAAACTTGGCTCCCATATGAAAAACAATGACCACTAAAGAGTGCCCAAAGCCACTGCTGGTGATGGACATGCAGGGAACTCGACCGGGTTAAGAAAATGAGTGTTCTCAGAAGTGTTGGGCAAATTAGGAGGTAGAATGTTAAACTGGTGCAAGCTTGTATCAATGGTGTAAATGAGTGTACCTTGTGTTCTATATGGAAACGAGACCAGACATTTCCTGAAAGCATTTCAAAAGCTTCTCTAACTGGCTCTGACGTGCTCAACAAGTAGGAGAAAGTCATAAAAGTTAGAAATAAACCTGAAGTTTAGAGAAATACAAAATTCACTACAAACAATCTCATGTCTTTGACCTGGGTTCACAAACACTTAAGAATGTTTCTCTTATAAAAATTACTTAACATTTTTACTAAACACATTTTTATATTTGATCAATTACATGTTATGGGAATTTAATTAATTAATTATTATTTTTTTTTTTTGAGGTGGATCATGCTCTAGTCCAGACTGACCTGGAATTCACATGTAGTCTCAGGCTGGATTCAAACTCACAGCGATCCTCTTACCTCTGCCTCCTGAGTGCTGGCATTAAAGGCTTAGGCCACCATGCCCACTTGATGTTTTGACTAAACAGATATAAGTTGTCTTTTAAAGAGAAAATTTGGTGGTCAAATAAACTTTTATAATTCCTTCCCCCACTTATAGGCATATATATATTCAGCTTTGATGAAAAGGAACTAAATATCCCACATGAAATGAAAGGTAAGAAGGCAGTGTGTCTCTACCTTTGGCACAGCTGAGGATTATGGCGAGTAGTAACCCTGCCTTTCTCAGCGTGGGATGTGGTTTGCTTTGAGACAGCTTGGCTCATATTTTGGAGCTTCTGTCTGTGCCATGGACCTCACTGCAGTAGATGTTTTCCTCAGACCTCCTCACTGGGGCTCCCATGCACAGTAGAATCCGGGAGGAAGGAAGAGTGTTCATATAGCTCAATGGTGGCTCAGTATGTCTGATGCCCCCCCAACTGGAAGCTTATGAATTATGACTTAAAGAAACTGTTCTTACTGCAGAGTTCTGAGACTTTAGAAGAATGTATCTTTCATAGAGGGTAAGAGCCCCCACTTCTTGCCATTTCCCTAGCAGAAGATCACACAGAAATATAGTGGGCAGTTATTTTTCTATGCTCAGCATTCATTCCCCCTTCTTCAGATAAGAGCACCTCAACAACTATTTGGGGAACTCCTTCCTCAAGCTCAGTCCATGTGGTTCAATTGGAACTGGTAGCTAACCTAGGGTCTCAGAGTGAACATATGGCCCAGGGCTGGCTGACTTGCTTATTCCATATCCCTGCCCATGGAGATTGGTTTAAAGATGGACATCCAGATCAAACAAGTTAATCCATTTTAGGACTCTTGGAGATGGTAGGATGTTGAGTGGATGGAATGTTGACTGTGAGACATTGATGAGTGCACCACTACTTCAGATAGTACCTGACAGTGAACATAACACAGAGTTAAGCAGAACCAAGAAATTGTGAATAATACAGACCTGACCATAGCATCCAAATCCAGTTGTACCTGAATCTCGACCCAACCATAGGAATTCCAGGTATGTGTGACAGTAACTTCTGTGTGGGGGTGATTCTTCTCTTCCTTTTCCAAGCAAATGCTATAGCCTGGTCTAGAGCCATAGCTAAATAAGATACTCTTCTTTAAAAGTTCTCCAGCCTATGGTGTTCAGTCACAGAAAGAAAAAATGTCCCAAGAACTATCAGTATGTAAGTCAATTCAGCCATGGAATGGGTGGTGTAGTTCAGAGAGAGAGAGAGGTCCAGCAAGAAGAAAGTTCTAGGAAGCCATTGATTCTCTCAGGAACACAGTGTTTAGGATCTGGGTAGAGAATGAAGAGCTCACAATGGAGAATGTGACATGGTAGGTAGAAGGAGAAAGAGAGAAGGATGATGACATGGAGATCAGGGTGACTGCATGTTTCAAGAAGAAAGGAGTGTCATTTAGGTGAACTGTAGTTGGAGACTCAGAAATACATTTTTACTCTCTTTTTTATTTTTATTCTACTTTATTTTTTTTATTAAGAACATACTTTGTATGGATACATCATAAGTTGGTACCATCTTTTCCCTCCTCCCTGGCCCCATTCCGCTGGAGACCCTCCTCAGTGGGGTTGCTGGTATTTCCCATGAGCTTGTGTGTTATGTGTTGTGGGAGCAGTGGTCAGTTATTGGGGGGAGGCAATGCCTGTGGGTATGACGTCCCAATCTGTGGCTCTTATAATCTTTCTAACCCCTCTTCTGTAAAATTCCCTGAGCCTTGGTGGGCGTGTTTTAAGTCTACTTCAGTGATGAGCTCTTAGGAGCCTCTGGATCTCTGCTTTGGTTTGTGTTGCGTATCCTCAGCATCTGTCTCCTTTACCTTGGCGCTGATTGTCAGGCTCACTATGGAAACAGCACTCTTGCTCATCTGCCCATTCCTCTGTGGTTTCACCTAGGCCTTGGCTGAAATGTGAGGGGTGGCTTATATCCTTGAGTCTTTTTTTTTTTTTTTTTTTTTTGTTTTTCGAGGTAGGGTCTCACTCTGGTCCAGGCTGACCTGGAATCAACTATGTAGTCTCAGGGTGGCCTTGAACTCATGGCCATCCTCCTACCTCTGCCTCCCGAGTGATATCCTTTAGTCTTGCCACCTTCTGAAGTGTATTTTGAGTGTCATTTTCATTTAGAGATTGGTAAGAATCTTTTCAGATGAGATCAGACACATTCAGGGTAGTATGGTTATAGACAGGTAAGAATTTTTTCAAAGCAGTGATGGCAGTAGAAATTAAGCTGAACAGGCTAAGCATTACTTTCACTTCTCCATTACCATTTCCTTTTTGGCTCTTCCAACTACTGCCACCACCACTTCCTCAAAAATATTCTTCAAACGTATGTGTGTGTGTGCACATGCAGGTGCAAATGCTTGTATGTGGATTTGAGAGGACGATCTTGGGTGTTTTCCTTTGATTCAGCATCCACCTTTTGTTGAGAAAGGGTCTCTCATTGGCCTGAGACTTGTCAAGTAGGCCAGGCTGGCTGTCTAGTGAGTTCCAGAGAGCCACTTGTCTTCATTTCCGGTTCTAGGAGCACAATTGTGACCACTATGCTTGGCATTTTACATGTGGGCTCTGGACATCAGACTCAGATCCTCATGCTTACAAGGCAGGCACATGACCAACTGACCTGTCTTACCAGCCCTTAAAATTTCATCCATCACTAAAATCCTTCCTCAGAGCTTCAGAACAGAAGACAAGGTACAGGGTATAGGTCACTGTGGATGAGAAGGTCATGGAAGTTGTATAGCAGATTCCTCGGGATTGAAGAGAGGAAGGAGAAACTGAAATATTTCTTCCTGTGGGGGAGGTGGTGGAGGAAGGAGGTTGCAGAAACTCAGGAAATCTCCAAGTCTGGGAAAGTGTTGCCCTAAGGCTACATAAAGGGGAAACAGTCCCTTGAGGGGGAGAGACTTTCTGATGGAGCTGCCTGCCAGTGACATAGTATGCTAGAGAGACTCTCCTATGGAGCTGTCTGCAGGTGGTGCAGTGTGCTCCAGAGGCGCAGCTTCCATGAGTCCTCACCTATGTTAAGGTGGGCTTTCTGGTGATGCAGTTGTCTTTGAGTCAGCTATGGGGTGGTCATCATCCAGAATGGGGTGAGACTTCTCATGGTGTGGCTATGCTTGACTCATCTCGTGCTCTTGTAAGCAACCCCTCACCCTGCTCTGTAAGTAACCTGAATCATCTCGTTGGTTCAATCCTTTGATTTTTGGTGCAATCATTCTTTGGTCTTTCATCTCTGCCCTATCTGGGGAGAAGACGAGTGTTTGCATCACCCAGGTAAAAGGCTTCCCATGGCAGAAGTAGACCTGGCGAGGTTGCACCTGTAGGTGGTGAGATGTTCTAGTTGATAGAGATGATTGTCAGCTAGGTCTTTGAGGAATGAGAATACCCGTGGACTTGCAACACAGTAGTGACAGAGGGGGCAGGATTGCCTGAAGGTATGAGTCTCCAAAGACCCGGGCTTTGCACAAAGTCAAGTACCAGTCCGGAAGACCGGGTGAGTCTAGGGAAGATGCCAGCCCCATCTCATCAGGGAGAAGCAGGTGCCACGTGGCCAATGACTGTTCCCAGATGATCATGGCCTTGGGACTAGACACACTTTTTGGAGAGCAAGTCTTGCCAAGTGTGGTCAGCCCTTTGAACATCTGCCATGGATACGCTGTTCCCAGCACCTGCCTGACATCTCCTCTGTGCTTGCGCCAATAGCCAGGCCCCCAGAAATCTCTGTACAGTGTTACATGTTTGATGTCCCTAAAACAAGAGGGAACACATAATCATGATTTAAAAATAAACAGCAGAAGACAAAGTATTTTGGTTCTTGGCTCTGTCCTCTGTGGTGAAGTCATCTCTTCAAGTGGGCTCTGGCCACGGTGTAGTTGGAGGACTTTGGGGTTTGGCAGTCCTCGGGCTTTGTCCACAGAGGGTTGGGCCTGTTCACAGATGACAGCCCCCATTTGCTAGTCATGATAAGGCTAGGACAAGACTTTGAGTTGGCAGAGCCGTGCCCTGGGCTTTCCCTTCACTATTTGGACAGCTTCTGCTTCTGTCCTTTCAGTACTTTTAGAATGGTACAGAATAGCTGTACAATCAACCAGATATATGTCAATGGTCTTGCCATCCAACACAGGCCAAACCTATACCAGGTGCTTGGTGACCCTAAGGTTTATTCAAACAAATGAAAGATGGCAGAAGGCCAAGTTCCAATGCTAAGACTAAGCCTGTGGATATATATCAACTTTCAAAAGCAGGGGCTTTTGAAAAGCAGGGGCTTTCAAAAGAGGGGGATGATCATATCCATTATGACTCAGTGAGAGATTTGGGGTCAAAGGCAAGAGGGTTAGAAGGGGAAACAAATAAGTACCACAGGTATAGGTCACTAGAGGACATCTAACATTGTCTAATTCTCCTGCCCCCTCCTGCATATTATTGCTTCTGGAGTGAAGATTGTGTTGTGTGGGGCATTTAGCAGTATATGGCTGGACTTAGCTATAATATTCACTTGTTTAATCATACAAAAAACCCTCTATAGGTTCCTGATATGTAACTTTTATTTAATAAAACTGAAAAGTCTCAGCTTTGTTAAAATCATGTTACTATTTAAAGCCAAATGACAAACAGGGAAAGATCTTTGCAGTATTAAAGGCATAGTTAATATGTCCAATGGAATCAAGGCATTTGTGAGACAAAAGGAGAGAGAAGAATGACCTACAGAGACCACTGCATAGATTCATTGAGAAACTGGCCCAAAAAAAAAAAAAAAAAAAACAGGAAAAAAAGGAACAAGGAAGCAGTTGGAAACATATGAAAAGATATTCAATATGACTCCATATGCAAGACTGCTAACTGGAAATGAAGTATTATGCTTTGCTTTCTTTTGAAGGTAAACCGTTTGGACTAAAGAAAGTAATAGTATGCAGGCTGGAGACATGGCTCAGCAGCTAACGGTACTTGCTTGTAAAGCCTAAAGCCCTAGGTTTGATTCTCCAGTACCCACATAAAGCCAGATATGCAAAGTGGCCCGTGTGACTGGAGTTCATTTGCAGTGGCAGGAGACCTGGGTGTGACCATTTTACCTAGCCTCTGATCTCTCTGCTTGTGAATATAAATCAATTAAAAAAATAAAAAAATAGCTGGGCTGGTGACACATGCCTTTAATCCCAGCACTTGGGAGGCAGAGGTAGGAGGATCGCTGTGAGTTCGAGGCCACCCTGAGACTACATAGTGAATTCCAGGTCAGCCTGAACTAGAGTGAGACCCTACCTCAAAAAAACCAAAAAAAAAAAAAAAAAAAAAAAAAAAAAAGGTAATAGTATTTACTATGGTCTTGAAAAATGCTTTGTTAATAAGTTAGTGGGGCCTGTTTGTTAGGAGGTGTGAATATAAAATGCCCATATCCTTTGTCCTAGCAGTTCTGCTCTTAACTTTAGCCTGAGAGGGAAATGGTTCAATGAGAAAAGTTGTATGCTAATTTCTGACTAATGGAAAACTTTACTGACTATAACGCAAAAACTGTTTTGACCAGTATCTTTTTTGTTTTGCACGTGTGGGTGTTTGTGTACATGAGTATGCATATTTACGTGTGTGTGAGCACCCCTGTAGTTGTTTGAGTGTGTGCCGGTGTGGGTGCACATTGTGGGTATGCATGTGGAGGCCTGAGGCTGGCATCAATATCTCTCTCTATCGCTTACCACCATAAATATTGAGAGAGGATCTCTTACCGAATCCAGAGCTTTCCAGTTAATTTGGCTAGAGTAGGTAACCAATTTGCTTCAGGCATCCACCTGTTACCTCAAGAGTACTGGGATTACAGGTGTGAGTTTTGGGGATCTAGATTCCATTCCTCAAGCTTGTGCAGAAAGTGCTTTACCAGGAGAACCATGTCTTCATCCTGGAAAGTATCCTTTTATAGGAGGACTTGAATTATCCTTCATGAAAATAAAAACAGATTATGTGGCAAGTGGAGCATCTTTCTATTTTTAAAACTCTGAGCCTTAAAAGAATAAAACATGTTGTGCCTCACACATTCTTTCTGCGGGCCATTTTCACTCAGTTCTCAGCTGATCACGGCTTTTTAGGGAAGAAGATTTTCTTTTTTTTTTTTTTCTTTTGGTTTTTCAAGGTAGCTCTTGCTGTAGCCCAGGCTGACCTGGGATTCACTATGTAGTTTCAGGCTGTCCTCACACACTCAGCGATCCTCCTACCTCTGCCTCCCAAGTCTAGATTTAAAGGCGTGTGCTACCACACCTGGTGGAAGAACCTTTCTTGATTTGACCTCTGAGGGACTTCTATCTGCAGTCTTGCCCTCGGTTGGTTCCTCTCCATCTTCTGAACCTTGAAGTGTTCCTTTTTATGCACACTCATTTTTTAGGCACCTCACCTAGACCTAGGCTTCAATGCCTCCTGTAGGTATGGTGACCATATGTCCTCCTTTGCCTGGGACAACCATTATTGTTATTACTATTATTATTATTACTACTACTACTACCACCCATGGCTTAGCATAACTAGTGCCACCTTGTGGTCTCAGGAAAAGTCCCAGTTTGAATGCTAAGTTTCACGCTCACCCCACTCCCAGGCCGAGTGCTCATCATTCTCATGTCTTGTTTGGGACCTTAGCCCCTGAACCCTAGGTTGCTGCGACTCTGTCTGAAACCTGACAGAAACGAGTCCAAGCCCACCTTGTTTCAAATGTGTACTTCCTACAATTTTATGAACAATGACTTTGTTATTTTGGTTTCTTAGCCCAGATCCTTACTCTGTTTTTCTTAGAGCCTCTATCCCATCTGTTAGCAACCTGTGGGCCATGTCTCTGGTTAGTTCAGTGCACAAAGCATGATTTTCTACAGGACCTCTGCACCACTTTACTTAGCTGATGACATCTCTGTAGAGTGACAAAGCCTTCTGGCTCCCATTTCTACTCTGAGCTTTATTCCCTCTTTAGCAGGCAGATGTTTAAAAACATTCAGGTTATGACACCCTTTTGGAAATTCTCCTGTTTAGGATACACGGTAAAAATGTATCATGGGACTTGAGTCCCTGGGAACTGAACCCTCAGCCACAATTTGCTGTTTCTCCTGTTTACTTAACTGCACTCTACCAACATTAGCCCATATGCTGTTTTTCCTACTGGCACACACAAGCATGCCTCAAGACCCTTGTACCTGCACTACCTTGAATTCTCTTCCCTCATTTATATATTACTTTACTCACTGGTCCTCAGGCCTCTGCTCAAATTTGTTCATATTAAAAGGACTTTATAGGCTGGAGAGATGGCTTGGTGGTTAAGGCGCTTACCTATAAAGCTAATGGTCCCAGGTTCAATTCCCCAGTACCCATGTAAAGCCAGATGCACAAAGTGGCACATATGTCTGGAGTTTGCAGCAGCTAGAGGCTCTAGTACTCCCATTCTTTCTCTATCTGCCTCTTTCTCTCTCTCAAATAAATAAATAAAATAAAAATTAAAAAATATTTTAAGAAAGTCTTTTACTATAAAAGAGGCTTCTCATATTATTTTTTACTCCTTAACCTAGTTTTATTTTTCTTCATAGCACTTGGCAGGACCTAATGTTATAGGACAATTTTATTGTTATTATCTGATATTCTGGCTATGTTATAAATTTCATGCTGTCAGAACTTGGTTTTCTCTCCAATACCTAAAACAGCTCCTAGGATGTAGTAATTATCCATTACTCACTTGCTAGATTCAGAAAGTACATACATAGTAAGCACACACCATTCTATTTGATACTTATTTAGGCTCTCTTGAATGTATCTAAGCAGTCCATTTTTTTTAAGTGTTCTTTGTGAGATCTTGCAAGAACAGAAGACCAAACTACAAAAAATTTGTGACAAAATTTTGAGTGCACACACATATACATATGTACACACAAGATAATATAAAAGTAGAAGAGGGTATATTGGGGGACAGGAAAGGGATCGGTAGGAGGTGGGAGAGAGGACAATAGAGGTGATGTCCACCTTCTGCTCATGCTATCATTTCCCCCTGCCTTTATGGAGTTTTTTCCTTGAATCTATAAGCCAAAATAAAACCTTCTCCCTCACAAGTCCCTCTTAGTTGGGTGTTTTCTGCCAGCAATACAAAGCTGACTGCAACAGCAAAATTGGTACCAGAAGTGGGTCACTGATGCTTGAAACCTGATTCTGTGGCTTTGGCCTCTTGGCACTACTTTGCAGGAGGATTTGAAACCTTGTCCTAAGATGTTCCTTGCAGTACTGTAAGTACAACTTGAGAGACTATTCTTGTCAGAGTTAAAATACCTGAATGCAGTAAGAACTAAGGACTATGAGGTTTGGCTTATAAGGGGTAAAAAGAGCTTTGTTGGACTGTGTTAGAAGCAGTTTATGTGACAGGTTTGCTGTTATGCCAGTGTCTCGAGAACTTGAGAAATGGACTGGTGTCAGCAGATGGATATGGCACAGAAAGAAATGAAACCTTTGGGCCCAAACTGCTGCCCATCTAGCTGCAATTGTTTGAGAGATTACAATCATTAAGATCGGGCCAGCTAATCTGCATTGGAACAGCAGGGAAAATGTAGACTATCTTGAAGTAAGGGGCATGAATGCTAAAGAAATGCCCTATCCTTCAAAGTTACTTTATTTCCCTTTGAATTAACAAATTTGTAGCCCACCTGATACTATGGAGTACAACAAATGCAAGAAAGAGAGGGTGATTGAATTTGTAACTTGGTTTTGCATTTTGGAAATGGCCATGGAAAATGTGAAGCAGGCTTTTTGGATTACCTACCTGTGTGGCGGCTCGATGGAGCCACGAGGATGAACCTTGTGCTGCAGTTGAGGCCCAATGGAGATGCCAGGACTATGGGATGGCTGCTAAGTAGAGCTGCAAGCACAGGATGAAGTTTTCCCATACTGTGAGTAGGCTAACTGGAGGAGTGGAATTAGAACTCTAGAGACTTGTCACTGGTTAGAATTATTGGACTTGGAGACTTGTCACTGGCAGACTTGTTGACTTGGAGCTACAGATTTTGATGTTTGCCCTGTTTGCTTTAAAGCTTGTATTGGTTAAATATTTCTTTGCTATGTACAATGCCATCTTTTGCAGTATGAATGTTTATTGTGTGCCATTATGTTTATTTTTTATATTATTGCTCAGTTAAAAGACCTTGGACTATGGGGAAGTTTGAATATCATTGGAATTGATAAAACTATGGGGACTTTTAAAGTTGGAATAAATGCATTGCATTTTACATAATTGATGGTAATCAGTTTATGGGGGTCAGGGATGGAATGTGGTGGCTTGATTCAGGTGTCTCCAATAAGCTTATGAATTCTGGATGCTTAGGTCCCCAGTTGGTGAAAATTTGAGAATTGAAGCCTCCTGGAGGCAGTGTATTGCTTCTGCTTGCTAGTGTTTGGCACACTCTCCTGCTGCTGTTGTCCACCTAATGTTATCCGGGAGGTGATGTCCACCCTCTGCTCATGCCATCATTTCCCCCTACCATCATGGATCTTCCTCTCGAGTCTGTAAGTGAAAATAAACCCTTTCCTTCCACAAGATGGTCTTGGCTGGGTGTTTTCTGCCAGCAATGTGAAGCTGACTGAAAGATTGCACAATGTTTATTCTTTCAGTTTTCTAAAAGGGCTTTGGAAAGAATCTTGTGATGGTACTCATGTGGTAACTAATAAGTTTATACTCTGTGCAGTGAAATGAAATTGATTTTGAGCATATAAAACTGGTGAACCATTCAGAAGGTCCACAAATACAGGCAATTTATTTGACATATTTTGTCAAGAAAAATGAGTCCAAGGCAAAGAAAAGTATGTCTGAGAGTATCTGAAGTGAAATATTTACTAATTTCAACATGAGAGATACTTAAAGTTGGCAATATCTGAAAGTCCATTGATATTTTTCCAAGTTTACCAGATACATCAGCACCAGGAGGCAGAATGCGTTCTTTTCTAAAAGATATTTTATTTTTAGAAAGAGTGAGAGAGAGTGAGAACAAGTGTATGTGTGAGTGAGAGAGAGATAGAATGGATATATCAGGGCCTCTAAGTACTGCAAATGAACTCTAGATGCATATGCCACCTTGTGCATCTGGTTTACTGCAGAATAGAATCTAGGTCCTTAGACTTTGCAGGCTAGTACCTTAACCACTAAGCCATCTTTCCAGCCCCAGAATACTTTCTTTTGTTTAACTTGAGACACACACACACACACACACACACACACACACACACACAGAGAGAGAGAGAGAGAGAGAGAGAGAGAGAATGGGAGTGCCAGCAGCCTCTCAGCAGCTGTCAATGAACTCCAGATGCATGCTCCCTCTTGTGCACATGCACTACATTGTGTGGTTGCATCACTTTTGGGTCTGGCTAAACGTGGGACCTGGATAATTGAACCGGTGTTCTTAGGCTTCACAGGCAGTGCCTAAACTGCTAAGCCATCTCTCCAGCCCTCCAGAATACTTTCCTTTTTAAAAAAATTTTTATTTGTGATAGAGAGAGAAAGAGAGATAGAGAATGGGCACCCCAGTGGCCTCTCAGCCACTGTGAATGAACTCCAGATGCATATGTCCCCTTGTGGACAAGTGTGGCATTGAGCCCTTGCGTCACTTTTTGCTTCTGGCTAAATGTGGGACCTGGAGATTGGAACTGGCGTTCTTAGGCTTGGCAGGCAGGCGCCTTAACTGCCAAGTCATCTCTCCAGCCCCAGAATACTTTCTTAATTAAAGATTCATGGTTTTCAAAGAAAGGTTGATTGAAAGAATGATTTCAAATTAATTAACAATATACAACTATGAAAAAAATTGCAGGCAATTTTATGCACAAATATAAAATAATATGACATTGACAAACTTACATTCCTCAGAAAACTGCAGGATACAAATAAAGGAGCTCGTATCTAAGAAACTGATGAGAATATGCTGGTAAATTTCATTATCGATTCATACAGTCAAGATCATTGTGCTTGCTGTTGTTTTTTTAATCACTGACAAAAAATAAAACTTAAATCTGAGGCAAAAAAATGTGAATATACACAAAGAATGTTATGTTGTTAACACTACTCTTACTGTTCAGAGATTATTAACATGAGAATATTTTTGATTTAGTGTATGTAAAGGTTTGTACTAACTTAAAAATTAATTTTTAAAAATTAATTTCTAAAAATATTTATTTATTTGAGAGAGAGAGAGGCAAACCCAGAGAGAGTATGGGCATGCCAGGGACTCCTGCCACTGCAAATGAACTCCAGATGCATGTGCTATTTAGTGCATGTGGCTTTACATGAGTACTAGAGAATTGTACTTGGGTACTTAGCCTTTGCAAGCAAGTACCTTAACCTCTGAGTCATCTCTTAAACCCCAATTATTTAATTTTAACACAATGTTTTATATGTCCCCTTCCCCAGTTCCTATTTCCCTGTGGAACCTCCTCAGTAGGGTTATTGGTGTTCACTGTGGAGTAATAAGGGCTCTGTCTTTGGGGAGCTATGTCTCAGGGTGTTTCTATCAGTCTTGTCTTCCTGCCCACTCTTCCACAACAGTCCCTGAGACTTGGCCAGTGTGTTATCTGTTGGTGTTGACTTCTCTGTAGCTTTTGTATTTCTGTTATGATGTATTTCGATTCACCACCATGTTTGATGCTATTTTCCTGGGTGTGGATGTCAGGCTAGCAACTGTATTCCTGTCACTGCTTCCCTCTCGGTTTCTTCTGGATCCTGGTAAATGTGATGGAGGTGGAACATCTTGAGAGTATTTGGCTGTCTTTTCTTGTGCTGATGGATCTTGGATCTCCTCAGTATTCTCTGCCATCTGTAAAATAAGACAGAATCTCCATCCAAGGGTGAGAGCAGCTTTGGTTAAAGGGAATATGCCTAGGAGCTTGAGAGATATTTTGATGAGGCTGCTCACTTGACTTGTAAGGGCCACTGGGAGGCTTCTCTGTGATGTTCCTGACCATTGGGTGCTGACTTGGTTTCTAGTATCAATTATGAGTTCTCTCCCACTGAGTGGGCCTCATGTTCAATTGAAGGGCAGTTGGTTACCCACAAAGGCTGTGTGCCACTACTGCACATGTGTGCAGTTCTTGTCTGGCTGGTGGATTGCATGGCTTGCAGGGTCTCCTGCTAATTTATGCTGTTGGTGACCATTGTCACCTAGTAGCTCCAATAGCACTTTCTAGTGCCATGAGAGTCTGACAGGCAAGGACTGGTTTTCTTCTTATTTCCCATGTTATTTCTCAGCATTCTGAGATGGCAGCCTATAGTGTCTTTAGCAATAGGGTCTTATCTTTTAGCTCTTTTGCATAACCAAGTGCTTGGCAAAGGCCTGCATTGTTTTTGGGGATCACATGATCACCTGGGCCAACCGGTCCCTGTGGGGTTAACCCAGATCAGATAAAGGGATCTACAAGCCAGAGTCCATGGTTTAAGGATTAAGGGTTCTCCATATTCTCCTGGGCATTTTGGTCTGGTATGTCCACCACCCTTATTGGGGGTTCTATCTCATATACTGGTTTCCAGGAGGCAGGTTCCTATTGTGTTGACTGCTTTAGCCTTTAGTTTTGTGTAGTTCCCCTCCCCACCCTCCCTTTTCCTGACCACCCTCCCTCCATCCCACTCCACTATTTTTTCCCTTTACTGGTTTATCTGGTATCCCTTTCTTTTCTCCCTTTCTGGTTTCTCTTTTTCATGGTCTCATTCAAATTACATGCAATAGTACTAATGCTCACTCACTTTTATACTCCTCTTATGCTGTCCAGTTTAGGAGCCACATATGAGAGAAAACATGTGATATTTTTCTTTCTTAGTCTGCACGATGGGTGTGATAGGTTTGTTTAGGAGGTTAATCTGCTCTGAGTTTAGCTTTGGTGGGTGGTATGTGTCCAGGAATTCATCCATTTCCTCCGTATTATCCAGTTTTGTGGAGTAGAGGTTTTTGAAATAAGTCCTGATGATTCTCCCAATTTCACTTATGTCTGTTGTGATCTCTCTTTTTTCATTTCAGATTTTGTTAATTTTGAAGTGTCTCTCTTTTTTTTTTTTGCTTGATCAAATTGTCCAGGGGTTTATAAATCTTATTTATTTTTCAAAGAACTAGCTCTTTGTTTCAATTTTCTTAATTGTCTTCTTAATATCCATTCATTAATTTGTGCTCTCATGTTGATTATTTCTTTCGGTTGAATTCTTCTTGGTTTTCCAATGCCTTTAAGTGGATGGTTAGGTTATTGATTTGGGATCTCTCTGTCTTTGTTATGAAGGCATTTAGTGCTATGAATTTTCCCCTAAGGATTGCCTTCATTGTGTCCCATAAGTTTTGGTAGGATGTGTTCTCATTGTATTCAATTCTAAAAATTTTGCAATTTCATTTTTAAAATTTTTTTTAAATTTTTTATTTTTTTGGAGAGAGACACAGAGAGAGACAGACAGAGAGGGAGAGGGAGACAGATAGAGAATGGGAGTGCCAGCAGTCTCTCAGCTGCTGTAAACGAAACCCAGATGTGTGCTCCCCCTTGTGGGCAAGTGTGGCATTGCACCCTTGCGTCACTGCATCTGGCTAAATGTGGGACCTGGAGATTGGAACCCAGTTCTTAGGCTTAGCAGGCAGGCGCCTTAACCACTAAGCCATCTCTCCAGCCCTGCAATTTAATTTTTTATTCCATCCTCTACCCATTTATTGTTGAAAAGTGTGTTGTTCAGTTTCCAGGAGCTGGTGGGATTCCTGGCACATCTTTTGTTGTTAATATTTCTAGCATTATAGCATTGTGGTCTGATATCATGCAGGAAGTTATGTTGATTTTCCTAAAAATATGGAGGCAGCCTTTATGGCCCAGCATATGATCTATTTTAGAGAAGGTACCATGGGCTTCTGAGAAGAATGTGTAATCTGTGGATTTTGGGTAGAATGTTCTGTAGATGTCCGTTAGGTCTAATTGCTCTATGGTATTGTTGAGCTCTCTTTCTTCCCTGTTAATTTTCTGTTTGGATGATCTGTCTTTTGCTGATAGTGGAGTATTGAAGTCCCCAACTACGATGGTGTTGGTGGTTATTTGTTTTGTTGTCAAGTAGGTTTTGTTTTATGAATTGTGGTGCACCTGTGTTTGGTGCATAGAGATTAATGACTGTGATATCCTATTGTTGGATCATTCCCTCGATAAGTAAGAAGTGGCCTTGTTTGTCTTTTATGATTAGTTTTGGTTTGAAGTCTATTTTATCTGATATTAGTATAGCAATGCCTGCTTGTTTCTTATTTCCATTTACTGGGAATTTCTTGAAGTACTCTCTGTAGGTTTGGCTTTAAGTTCATATAGTTGTAAAGCTGATTTTTATCATGGAAAATTTTTCTCTCCCCATCTATTATGAGAGATACTTTTGCTGGGTAGAGTAGTTTGGGTTGGAAGCCATAAGTTCTTAGACTTTGCAGTGTTCCATTCCAGGCCCTTCTGGCTTTCAGGATTTCCACTGAGAAGTCTGAAGTTGTTCTGATGGGGTTATCTTTATATGTAAAGTGTTGTTTCTCCCAAGCTGCTTTTAGGATTTTCTCTTTGTTATCAATGTTTAGAGTCTTTATGATAATATTTATTGGAGAATTTCTCCTTTGGTCAAGTCTGTTTGGAGTTTTGTTAGCTTCTTGTAACTTGATGGGACTTTCTTTTGAGAGGGTGGGAAAGTTTTCTTCAATAATTTTATTGAATCAGTTCTCCATGCCTTTGGTCTGACTTTCTCCCCTTCTGGTATCCACATAACCCAAATTTTGGGACATTTAAGGGTAAAGGGTATCTCACAGTTCCCCCTCATGTTCTGTTCACAAAAATTTTTGAACTTATTCAAACTTTTGGACTCATGAATGGTTTCTTTTGTATTGTCTTCCAGTTCTGAGTTTCTATCCTCCACATGGCTGACTCTGTTCTTGAGAGCTTCTATAGAGTTTTGGGCTTGTTCAATTTGGTTTGTATTTTCTTTTGCTTTTTTAATGTGTATTATCCATCTCTCTGTCAAATTTCCTTTTCACATCATTTTCTGGTTTTCTTAATGCTTCTTGGAATTCATCTTTGCATTTATTTATGTTTTCATTGAGCTTAGCCAGCTGATTTTTGAGGTCCTTTTTTTTTTTTTTTTCCTTTAGATTGTTTAACTGTCTTTGGAATCCATCCTGGTTCTTTTCTATTAGGTCTAATCTAGTGAGGACAGCATTCCTTTGTTGATTTTCTGCAAGTTCTGCTATTTCTTGGCCAGGGTTGCATTGCTTGTGTCTTCATTTTACTCCTGTTGTCTCTTCTGTTTTGATTAGAGTCTTTCACTGTGGGACTGGGTGACCTTGTTGGATTTACTTGTGATTGATTTTTCATGTTATTCCTTTTACACTGTGGTTTGCCCACCACTGTGTAGGAATCTTATTTAATTTAGGAGGAAGTTGTAGTTTACCCTTGAAGTGTCTTCAGTGATTATTGCCTTTTATGTTTGCCTCTTCTGATGGCAATGGGGTCTGTCTACTCAGACAGAAAGTGCCAGTGAGGCTCTGGTGGGGTTCTGAGGATCTGATGAAGGGGCTTGTTGGTTGGTGGTTGGGATATGAGACTGGGTGGTTAGTTGGCCCAAGGGGACAGGGGAATGGGGGAATGGGACACATCAGACTGGTGTGGTGGTGGGGTGGTGGAGGTGGGAAGGATGGGATTATGTGGTCCTATGATGCTGGGGGTGAGGGGATGGGATAGTGGGGTCAGGTCCATTGGGACCGTGTAGCAGGGGTGATGGCACTGCTGGGTTCTGTGGCACAGTGATACAGGGAGGTGGGACTGCTGTGGGTCAGGTGACACGCGGGGTGATGGGTGGTAGTCCAGGTAGGGGGTAGGAGGAGGAAAACAGAGGAAGGGAGGAGGGAATGGTACTCTGCTTGCTTAGTTTCAAGTTGCCTATAGGATGTGCAGTAGGCCCTGGTCACAGCTAGGATGGTGGTCAGGTGGTACAAAAGCCCAGGGATGGGCCTGCACAGCAGATGCAGCTGGGATGGGGATCAGATGACAGGAAAGCCCAGGGATGGAGGGGAAATGCTAGCCTGCTGCCCTGGGACTGGATAGCCTGTTGGTAGTGCAGGAGGAGGGGGCTGGCTACTGGGTCTGTGGCTGGGATGGGGATCCAATGGAGGGAAAGCCCAGGGATGGCGGCTGGTATGACTGCTTGAGGGGTTTGGGGGACTGGTGAGCTACCCAAGAGTGAGGGAATCAGCAGATTCCCTACTTTGCTTCTCCATGTCCTCCCACTGGAGGTCTACTAGGATCTCCAAACCCCTAAGTACCACAAAGATATTACCTTTCCTTCCTTCGAGGCAAAGCATGGTTAGGCAGAAGCCATCTTGACCAGAAGTCCCATTTTAGTTATTTTTGATCCTCTTTTCACTCTCAAAAGTTTCCCTATTTGTATGGTGGCTCATTTACTTGTTCTTTCTATTGTGCCTGCCATTAGCAGACCCCACAAACATTCTGCTATCCTACCAGAATGATGTTGGTAGTTTTTGTACTTCCTGTCTTTATGTAATCAGTCATGGAATGTGAACAGAATTCATGTCTAAAAGCTAGCAAATTATTTTACTTATTATTTTCTGCTTCAGAAGTAATGGAAACATATGCCAAGTAGAAGCTTCATCAGGTGATACTCTCAAGTGAGGATGGCTAGAGCACACCTCCTAGAGATGCTATGTGAGGAATCACAAGTGCAGTGGGCAAACAAATGTGCACGTGAATCTTAGCATTGTTAGGCCACTGAGACCTTGAGGGAAAACTCAACACACTCCAATTTATTATGTTATTTGGTAAGTTACATCAGTTAGTTAATTTATGCATCAATTTCTTTAAAAAAAAAAAACCTTGGGCAGCTTATAAATGATAGGATGAAATAAAAAGCATGAGGCTGCTTCCCAAGGAAGGTTGCACTGTGAACATAAAATCAGGGGTAAGGTTAATCCTCAAAATGAACTTCAGGGTATTTTCTAGAGTCAGACTGGGATATAAACTATCATCTTTATAGCAACCAAAGTAAAAAGAGAAATTAGGCCAGAAAATAGAGATCAACAAGTAGGATGCTCAGAAATACTTTAGACCAAAATGTAACACTGTGTCAGATGCTGGACAACTTTCCTTTTGTAAACAATCAAAGTGTTCCACAGACTCCTTTAAAACATTGGTTAATTAATTAATTTTGCATGTGCATGTGTGTTTGTGTGTTGCATATGCCACAGTGCAGATGTGGAGGATGCAAGAAAATGTTTGCGTCACTCTTCACCTTCTACCTCATTCTCAGGCAGGGTCTTATCGCAGTTAACCTGTCTTTGTGAGCTTCTGAGAAATTTTCCTGCCTCCACCTTCTCTCTCACTTTATGTGCATTGAGATTACAGAACCTTGTCACAGTTCCAGCTTTTACATGGGGTCTGGGGATTTGAACTCAGGTGCTCAGAGTTATAGGAAATGCTATATCTCATGAGCTATCTCCCCAGCCTCTCCACGGACTTACGCCAATGCTCAGTGCAAGCAGAAGACAATGGATAAATTCAGTTCAGGTAAAATGAATGGGAAAAGATGGTCAATACATATTGGTCAAAAAGCTTTTGATTACCTTGTCTAATTTGACATGAGCTTTAAATACTCTACAAATGAGTGCATAGCCTTCAGTAAGTTCTTTCAGAGATACAAATATTCTCCTAAGGACTCTTTTTTGGTGTGTGTTGTATGTTCATATGTGTATATGTTTGCTATGTGCAGGAGAGTGCCATTGTGTACATGTCATAGCACACAGGTGGTGGTCAGAGGATATATTTCTGGCCAGTCTTCACCTTTTCTCCTCATTTGAGGCAAGGGGTCTCTCTGTTTCTCTCTCTGCTCTTGTTCTTTGCTGCACTCGCACCATCATTCAGTGTGCTGGGATTACAGAGCCCACCATGACTCTTGGCTTTTTACTTGGACTCTGGGGAGAATTGAACTCTGGTACCTTGTCTTGAGCAGTGAGTTCTTAATCCATTGAGCTGTCTCCCAGACTTTTTTTTTTTTTTTTTTTTTTTTTGAGGTAGGGTCTCACTCCAGCTCAGGCTGACCTGGAATTCACTATGTCATCTCAGAACTCATGGTGATCCTCCTACCTCTGCCTCCCAAGTGCTGGGATTAAAGGCATGCACCACCATGCCCAGCTCAGACTCTTAATAAAAATAAATAGAAGGTTGGTTGGTTGGTTGTATTTTCTGGAATGGTCATGAAGCAGAATCAGACCTGGCTTCTAGCCTTCCAGAAGCTTCTCCTGCAATGGTAGGGCAAGATACAGACATAAACACTCACAGTACAGACACAATTAAACTTGGAAAGACCTGTCCACACTCATACCCTGGAGCCTAGGAGGGGGTGGTGGTTGTCCCAGTGATACCTGAGTCATTCTCCAGGAGAACCATGAGTGGCCCTGGTGGCCATGTCTTGGCTCTCTTTTAAGACCTTTGAGTGTTTGGCATCTCTGCCACTAAACAGCTCAGTATCAAGAACCATCTAAAAGGCCTGAGGGAAGAACATACTGGAGTGAATAAGCCACCACGTCAACTGAACCAACTGTGCCTGAGGTGGCCATGGGGCTGGAGCAAGCCCAGGGACAGGAAGCTCTGCCAGGGCTTGAACAAGCTGGTTGGACCAATGACCCAACAACTGGAATATTTGCAAGAGTCTATTTTTGTTTCTGATAAAACCAGAAACAATGAGCCACAAGGAGCCAACCTCCTGGAGATTGATGTTGAAGGATGTGGGACTCTGAGCTCACTGATATCTCCTGTAGGGCGGAGGCTGTGCCTTGGAAAGGAGGTTCGAGAACTCCATCTCAAGGGCAGCTGAGGTCAGGCCCCTTCCACAAAGTGCCCATCAGCATCTCCATACATGACCTCCTGTGTCTACCTTCTCTTGCCTGAGCTTAGCACCTGGCTGGCATGTGATGCTGTGCTTAGAGAGAAGGTATAGGCCCTTGCTCAGGACTGGAGAAAACACACAGAGCACCAGGAAGGAAAGTACCAGAGCCATGTCAGAAGTGATTTGAACCCAAGGACCTGGGATTTTCTCTGTTTTGATGCCACCAATCAATAAAAAGGAATTTTAGTGGTACTGGGGATTGAATTCAGGGCCTCATGTGTGTTAGGGAGTGTTATACCACTGAGCTATGCCCCCAGCCTTCTTTTGCTTTTTAAATTTTGAGTCAGGCTATACCTAACTTGACCATGCTAGCTCTGAACTCTGCAGCATGGGGGGGGGGTTCGTCTTGAACTTGTGATCCTTCTGTCAACTCAGATTATAGGCTTATACTATCAGACCTGGCTTTAGAAGTCCTTTGCTGCCAATTTAAGAGAAATTGCTAGAAAAATCTGTATGCCTAACTGGGGATTATATGTGTACTACAGAAGGTGTAGGGTCTAGGTGGGGAGTGAGAGAAGCTAAATAGTCTTACATCCTGTGTCTGGTGAGAGGTAGAATCCTGATCTTGGAGGTGGAACCCAGGAACATTCAATTCATACAGGACCTGTTTTACATTATCTCCCCAACACCATGACAGGGATCAGGCATTTAGGGTGGGGGGATGTTTTTCCACTATGGGAGAATCCAGAAATCTGGATAATAAGATGTCCCTTTGTCTTCATGTCATTCCTTAACCACCTGCTAATAGCTCTAACACCTGGAGGTTTTTAAGCTCCCAGTGTAAAGGTCTGGAATTTTCTCCTTACTGTGAATGTCTCACACTGTGTAGGAGCTGACTGGCTCCTATAACCTCGGCTGAGGGCACATTGTAGTGTATTTGTCCTCACCTTGAGTCTGAGAATTAGCACATGAGGACACGGACTCACAGTGTGACATACTGGCACTATCATGGTGTCTAGGGAAACATGTCAGTGATTTGTCAGGGCTAGAAGGCATGGGAGTCCCTCGGAGAATGTGGCATGTCATGGTTCATTTCAGACCACAAAAGCTGGGGTTGGGAGTCAGATGTGTTTAGTTTGTGGGATTTTTTTTAAACTGGCATGTAGGAAGAAACTAGCTTTGGCCTAAGGACATAGGCCAGAACAAGAGGATACTTATCTCAGTGTTCAGTCCCTGACACTGAGATGCTGTTAGGGTGCCTGAAGCACTTCCCTCAGTGATTCCACACTGGTAAATGAGCAGCAGGAGGACCACAGAGGTTTGTCCAAGGCACTACTTACACAATCTTGGAGCTGGGTGAATTTGATGACATTATCTCCCCATGAGAAATCACTCACCAGTCCTACTTTAGAACTCTCCATTTTGCAGGCTCAAGAAGCTGTTTAAAAAATTGTTTGGAACAAAGAGATAAGCAAGTGAGAGATAGATAGATAGATAGATAGATAGATAGATAGATAGATAGATGATAGATAGATGATAGAGACTTCCAGTCAAGATAGCATACACCTAACCATGCTTCAGCTCCCAGGGAAATACCAGGCAAGATCTGCAGGGTTCCAGGGTCAGCAGGTCCTAGCAGACCTCCAGTGGGAAGGTGAGGAGGAGCAAAGTAGGGAATCTGCTGATTCCCATGCTCTTGGGTAGTCCACTAGACCCCCAGACCAGTCAAACACCCATCCTAGCCACTGTGCCCCTGACCAGGCTCTCTTCTGTGCTACCTGTGTGCTCTGAAGATAGGGGCCAAGCACTTCTCACCTTTCTTCCTGCCAAGTGGGTCTCCTCCCTCCCATGTGTTTCTCCCTTCTTCCCACCCACCAGGACTGTGCTGTCTCTCCCAACCCCTCCCCCGCCACTGGGCCATGCTGTCTCCCGACTTCTCCCCACCACTGCTACCAGGACCATGCCATCTCCAGACTCCCCCTGCCTCCCAAGTCCTCCCCCACCACCAGGACCATGCTGTCATCTTCCTGACTTCATCCCCACCACTGGAACCATGCCAATTACCCCCACCTGAGAGACAGGCCCCATGCCACCCCCAATCCCACTGCTGGTACTAAGCACCAACCCAGGGTTCACAACTGCACATCCCTGAATACAAAGCCATCAACAGCCTATTTCAGCCAAATATAAAAGGGAACAATCACTGAAGACATGACAAAGGTAAACTACAGCTTCCTCCTGTATCAAATAAGATTCCCACACTGTGATGGGCAGACCACAGTGCAAAAGAAACAACATGAAACACGAAATGAAACACATGGAACCCCAACAAGGTTGCCTAGTCCCACAATGGAAGTCTCTAATCAAAGCATATAAGAGACAACAGGAATAGAATCCCAAAATAAAGACACAAGATATGTGACCCTGACCAAGCAAATGGCAGAACTTGCAGAAAATCAACAAAAGACCAGCAATTCTGTGAATGAAATCCTCACTAGGTTGGACCTAAAAGCAAAAAGACAGAGAGACTTCAAAAGAGAGTTAAATGATCTGAAGGAGAGTCAAAAAATAGAGGACCTCAATAATAAGCTGGCTAAGCTCAATAAAGATATAAATAAATGCAAGAATGAATTCCAAGAAGCATTAAGAAAATAAAAAAGTGATCTGAAAAGGGAACTTGACAAAGAGATGGATACTATACAGAAAATGGTAATAGAAAATACAAACCAAATTGTACAAGTCCAAACCTCTATAGGAGTTATCAAGAACAGAGTCAGTTATGTGGAGGACAGATCTTCAGAACTGGAAGACAAAACAGAAGAAACAGTTTGTGAGTCCAAAACCTTGAATAAGTTCAAAAATTTTTGTGAGCAGAACATGAGGGAACTGTGGGATACCTTTAAATGTCCCAACATTTGGATCATGGGTATACTAGAATGGAAAGAAATTCAAACCAAAGGCATGGAGAACATATTCAACAAAATTATCGAAGAAAACTTCCCCACCCTATCAAAAGAGAGTCCCAAAAAGATACAAGAAGCTAACAGAACTCCACCAGACTGGACCAAAGGAGAAACTTTCCAAGACATATTATCATTAAGACACAACAAAAACAGAGTCCTAAGAGCAGCAAGAGAGAAACAATATTACACAAAGGTATCCCCATCAGAATGGCCTCAGATTTCTCAGTGGAAACTCTGAAAGCCAGAAGCCCTGGAATGGAACACTGCAAAGTCTAAAAGCTTATGGCTTTCAACCCAAAATACTATACCTAGTTAAAGTATCCTTCATAATAGATGGTGAAAGGAAATATTTCATGATAAAAGTCAGTTCTAAACTATATGAACACAAAGCCAAACATACAGACTGTACTTCAGGGAATTTTCCACACATGAGTCAAATAACCTCAAGAGCTTACAAAAAATAGACCACAATAACCAAAACTAGAGAAGGCTCAAAAAAAGTACAAATTCCAAGAAAACACCAAACACCAAGAAAGCACCACAATATGGCAGGGATAAAATCAAACCTCACTAATTAACATTAATTGCATTAATTTACCCATCAAGAGACACAAGTTGAGAGGATGGATCAGAAAAATGGACCCCTCAATCTGCTACCTTCAAGAAACCCACCTCATCACTAAAGACAGACACCTCCTCAGGGTAAAAGAGTTCAAGATGATATTCCAAGCAAATGGAAATAAGAAACAAGCAGGCACTGCTATATCATATAGAATAGACTTCAAACCAAAAGTAATTAAAAAAAAAGACAAAGAAGGCCACTTTTTATTCATCAAGGAAATGATCCAACAAGAGGATATCACAATCATCAATCTTTATGCACCAAACATAGGTGCACCACAATTCATACAACAAAACCTGTTTGACAGAAAATCAGAAATAAACACCAACACCATCATAGTTGGGGACTTCAATAGTCCATTGTCATCAATAGATGGATCATCCAAACAGAAAGTCAACAGGGAAGTAAGAGAACTCAACAACATCATAGATCAACTAGACCTAACAGATATCTACAGAACATTCTACCCAAATTCTTCTTAGCAGCCTATGAAACCTTCTGCAAAATAGATCATATATTAGGTCATAAAGCCTGACTCCATATATTCAGGAAAATTGATACAATTTCCTGCATGATATCAGATCACAATGCTATAAAGCTAGAAATTAACAAGAGATTGGCCAGGAACTCCATCAGTTCCTGGAGACTGAACAACACAGTCTTAAACAATAAATGGGTAGTGGAAAAAAATCAAAAGGAAATTGTAAAATTTTGAAAACTGAATGACAGTGAGAATACAACATATCAAAATTTATGGGATACAGGGCTGGAGAGATGGCTTCGCAGTTAAGGCACATGCCTGTAAAGCCTAAGGACCCAGGTTTGATTCTCCAGGACCCAAGTAAACCAGATGCACATGGTGCCACCTGCATCTGGAGTTATTTTACAGTGGCTAGAGGTCCTGGTGTGCCCATTATCACTCCCTGTCTTTCTCTCTCCCTCCTCCCTCTGTCTCTAATAAATAAATAAATAAAAACAAAATCTTAAAAAAATTTATGGGATACAATGAAGGCAGTCCTTAGGGGAAAATTTATAGCACTAAATGCCTTCATTACAAAGACAGAGAGATCCCAAATCAATAACCTAATCATGCATCTTAAGACACTGGAAAAACAAGAAGAATCCAACCCTAAAAGCTTCAGGTGGAAAGAAATAAGATATGAGCAGAAATTAATGAATTAGAAACTAAGAAAACAATTATGGCAATTGATTAAACAAAGAGCTGGTTCTTTGAAAAAATAAGTAGGATTGATAAGCCTCTGGCCAATTTGATCCAAAAAAAAAAAAAAAAAAAAAAAAAAAGAGGCTTCAAATTAACAAAATTAGAGATAAAAAGGAGAGGTCAAAACAGACATAGGTGAAATTGGAAGAATCATGAGGACTAACTTCCAAAAACTCTAGTCCACAAAGTGGATAATCTGGAAGAAATGAATGAATTCCCAGATGCATACCACCTACCAAAACTAAACTCAAGCTGATTAATCTCCTAAACAAACCTATCATACCCATCAAGATTGGAAAGGTGATCAAAACTTCCCCAACTAGAAGAAACCAATATTAGATGGCTTCTTAGCTGAATTCTATCAAACCATCATGGAAGAAATAGCACCAATTTTCATCAAACTGCTCCACTTAATTGGAGATCAGAGAAAGCTCCCCAATGCCTTTTATGACCCTAAGACCAAAAGCAGACAGAGATAATACAACAAGAAAAGAAAACTATAGACCTCTATCCTTGAAGAACTTACATGCAAAGATCCTGAACAAAATCCTGGCAAACTGAATTCAACAACATATCAAAGGCATTATCCACCATGATTAAGTAGATTTTATTCTAGGAATGCAGGGATGGTTCAACATATGGAAATCTGTCAATTAATACACCACATAAATAAACTTAACCACAAAAACCACATGATCATTTCAATAAATGCAGAAAAGGCCTTCCACAAAATAAAACATCACTTCATGATCAAAACATTGGAGAGAATAGATATGGACAGTTTATATCTCAACATAATAAAGGCTATATATAAAGCACCTAAAGCCTAAATAATATTTAATGGGGAAAAACTCAAGGAATTCCCATTGAGATTAGGAACAAGACAGGGGTGCCTGCTCTCACCTCTGCTCTTCAAGATAGTGGTAGAAGTCCTAGCCCAAGCAATAAGACAGAAGGAAGAAAAAGGAAGTGATCAAGTTAGCCCTATCTGCAAATGACATGATCCTATATGTAAGTGACCTGAATGACTCCATCTCAAAACTTCTGAAGGTGATTATTCCTTCAGCAAAGTAGCAGGACACAAAATAAGCACACAAAAATCAGTACCATTTCTATATGTAAAGGACAAAGATACAGAGAAAGAAATTAGCAACACTGTCCCATTTTCAATAGCAACAACAACAAAAAAATACCTTGGAAAAAAACTAATCAAGGATGTGAAAGACATGTATATTGAAAATGAAAACACTCAAGAAAAAATTGAGGAGGACTTGAAAAGATGGAAAGACCTCCCATGCTCCTGGATAGGCAGAATTAACATTGTGAAAATGGCAATCCTACCAAAAGCAATATACAGATTTAATGCAATACGAATAAAAATTCCAGCATCATTCTTCCCAGAGATAGAAAATATAATCCCTAAATTCATATGGAATGTGAGAAGGCCTTGGATATCTAAGCATATCCTCAGCAAAAGAAACACCTCTGGGGGCATCACCATACATGATCTAAAGCTATATTACAAAGCCATATTAACAAAAACAGCATGCTACTTTCACAAAACAGGAATATAGACCAATGGAACAGAATTGAAGACCCAGCCTTTAGGTCAAGTAACTATAGCTACTTGATTTTTGACAAAGGCCCTAATAATATAGACTGGAGAAAAGACAGCATTTTCTACAACTGGTTCTGGACAAATTGGATAACCATATGCAGAAAAATGAAACTAGACCTACACATCTCACCATGCACAAAAATCAAGTCCTCAATATAAGACCTGAAACTCTTCAATTACTGGGATTAAAAAATAGGAAGAACTGTCCATGATATAGGAGTAGGAAAAGACTTCCTGATCAAAACCCCAGTAGCTCAGGAATTTAAACAATTACTCAACCAATGGGATATCATGAAGCTGCAAATTTTGGCACAGACAAACATACTATAAGCAGAGCCAATAGATTACCCACAGAATGGGAGAAATTTTTTGCCAGCTATACAAATGACAGAGGCCTAATTTCTAGAATCTACAAAGAACTCAAAAACCTCAACAGTGATGCTCACACAAGTGCAGTAGTGGCACACAGTCATGGTGGGTTACCAACTGCTCTAGATTTGGCTAACAGATCCACTCAGTGGAATGGAATTCATACCTGGAAATGGGAAACAAGGCAGAACCAGATCCAAAAATGAGACCGCTCTCCAATATCAAGCTCCCACCAACAGTGGGATACAAGAGGGCCTACACCTATTAAATTCTCTCTAAAATAATAATGGTTGTCTATGTATCTTGCACTGACCTCACTCTCTGTTGGAGAATCTGCTTCTCTCTTTCAGATGGACCCATATCCTGAGGAAAGAATCAGCCCATCTCACCACATCAGGACACCAGATGAAGCCATTGAGTTATAGGGGAAATGAGCAAGAGTGTTACTTTGTTGGTGAACCTGGTACCAGCACAAGGGCAAAGGAGATAGACACAAAGGAATCTCAACCCCTACCAAATCAGATATCCAGAGACACAAAGACTCACAAAACCTAGTCACTGAAATAGACCTAAAATGTACCCAACATGGCTCAGGGAAACTCACAGAAGAGGGGGCAGAAAGATTGCTAGAGCCATGACTTGGGTCATTTTACACAGAATCATTGCCTCTCCTGCATAACTGATGGTTACCCACATAAGGCAAGACCCACATAACCCATGGTAGGAGGACAGGGAGAAGGCTAATGATGGTACCATCAGGGCTATATATATACTATATACATAAATAATAAAAATATATATTAAATTAAAAAATCAAACAATGGGGCAGAGAACTGAACAGGAGTTCTCAGAGGAAGAAATATAAATGGCAAACACACACTTAAGAAAATGTTCAATATGCTAAACATCAGGGAAATGCAAATTAAATCAACTATGAGATTCCTCCTTACCCCAGTAAGGATATCAAACATTAAGAAATCAAATGAAAAAAAAAGTTGGCAAGGATGTGGAGAAATAGGAACCCTCATTTACTGTTGGTGGGAATGTAAGCTGGTATAACCACTATGGAAACCAATCAATATGGAGACTCCTGAAAAGGGTGAATATAGAATTACCAACAGACCCAGTATTTCCTTTACTGGGTATTTACCTTAAAAGTTCCATGTCTCAGTTCAGAGATATTTGCTCAGTCATGTTTATAGCTGCTCAATACATAATAGTTAAGAATTGGAATAAACCCAAGTGCCCATCATTGGAAGAATGGACAGCCACGATGTGGTATATCTACATGATGGAATTTTACTCTGCAGTAAGAAAAAAATGACACAATGAAATTTGTAGAAAAATTGTTGAACTTGGAATGGATCATACTTAACAAACTCACAAATCACAGAAAGACAATCATTGAATGGTCTCACTCATCTATGGCTCCTAACCTGGATCAGCCCAAGTTGCTAAAATACCTGATAGGCATCTCAAGGCCTAGATAATAGGGAGGGTAGAGCTTGGGCGGAAGGGAAGGATGGGGGGTGGGTAACACAAAATGAAACCCAAATTGAGCTGATATTACAGACTAAAATATTGAACCCTCAATAGGACCTTAGGGGGGTCACCTGAAAAGAAGGGCCCTGGAGAGGGTGAGATGAAGCCTAACATTAAATTTGTCCTGTTTCTTTTTTACTTTTTCTTTCTTTCTTTTTTCCCTTGGCTTATAACTAAAACCAGAATGTGGTTAACATCCACAATGAACTGTTGATCAGAAAGACCTATAAGGTCTCCCAAAACAAGACAGACTTCTGTCAGAGCACTTGATTACCCACCAGAGGTTAATGGTAAGACCTTACTGCTGAAGACACCATATGTTGTTGGCATGGAGCATGGAGAGATCTGGCTGGAATCTGGAAGAAAGCCAGTCCCCAGACAGTTAGCCCATCTAGTTCTGGAAGGCACTACATGCGCTACCGGGAGAAAGTGGTCAACATCTGTCTGAGCAACTCAAAGTCTAAGCTACTCAGAAGCAAACAAACTGGTGATGCTCACACAAGTGCAATAGTGGCACACAGCCATGATGGGTAACCAACTGCTCTCGGATTGGCTAACATATCTGCTCAGTGAAAAGGAAACCATATCTGGAACTGGGAAACAAATCAGAATCATATCCAGATAGTGATTTTGCTCTCCAATATCAAGTTCCCATTAATCTTGGGCTATAAGAGACTACACCCATTAAACTCTCTCTAAATTCATAATACTTATCCCATTTAAACTGTGCTGACTTCACTCTCCATTGGGAATCTGCTTCTGTTTTTCAGATGGGAGCAGGATCTGATGAGATAAACAACCTATTGCACTTCAGCCAGGCCCCAGCTGAAACTACAGAGAAATGGGGAAATGAGCAAGAGTGCTACTTTCTCAGTGAAACTGATATCAGCACAAGGGTGAAGGAGATAGACACTGAGGACACTCAATACTTACTAAACCAGAGATCCAGAGGCTCCTTAGAGCCCATCACTGAAATAGACTTAAAATGCACCCAACCTGGCTCAGAGAGTTTTGCAGAAGAGGAGGAAAGATTGTTAGAATCACAAGTTGGGATATTATGCACAAAGGCATTTCCTCTCCTCCATAACTGACTGCTTCCCTCATAATGCATGACCCACAATCCCCATGGGGATGACCTGCATCCTCAACGAGGAGGGCCTTTTCAGAAAATGGGCCAGGAAGAGGGAAAGGATGGTACCAACATGTGTGGTTTACTTACTAAGTATGTCCATACCTAATAAAAATAAATTTCAGAGCTGGGCATGGTGACTCATGCCTTTCATCCCCAGCACTTGGGAGACAGAGATAGGAGGATTGCTGTGAGTTCAAGGCCACCCTGAGACTACAAAGTGAATTCCAGGTCAACCTGGGCTAGAGTGAGACCCTACCTTAAAAAATCAAAACACAACAAAAATAAATTTCAAAGAAAAAGAGAGAGAGAAAGAAGAAAGAAGGAAGGAAAGAAGGAAGGATGGATTAGTGCTTGGGCTCTGATACCTCTGCAATGCCATTCACTTTCTCATTTGCCAGCTTTGGGCTGTGTAGCAGGCTATGAAGAGTGATTAGGAGTGATTTGCCTTGGGTGGACAGAATCAAGTAGGTGACACACACAGGCCTGGGAATGCTCCAAGGAAGGAAGGCTGTATTCTGAGGCTATCTAGCAGCTTGGCACTTTGAAGGGGTTTCTTGATGAAGTTATTCTTATGATAAATTTTATGCGTTCATTTGAATAGGTCATGGTATCCAAATATCTGGTCAAATGTTATTCTAGGTACTTCTGTGAAGGCATATTTTACAATAATGAGATTAACATTTAAATAAATAGGCATGGAGTAAAGCAGATTACTCTTCCTTCTAAAGTTGAATTTTCTGTTTTTATTATTTATCATTTGTGTGTGTGTGTGTGTGTGTGTGTGTGTAATGTTTACACATATATACATACACCCAGTAGTTCTCAGAATACTTTGGCATAGTCATTGTTTGTTTATGTGAATTCCTGGGATACACATGATAAAAGAATGTTCTGGAATGTCAGGCTCCTGCTGGCCAATTTTGCAATCTATGAGAGATTAGTGGCAAGTAGCTTTTACAGATAAATGCTTTTTTCCCAGGAAGGTGCATGCCTCAGGGAAGGGAAGGATATGGAGCTGAGGAAAGGTTTTGTGTACCTTAAGAAGCTGTGGTGGGGCTGGAGGGATGGCTTAGCAGTTAAGGTGTTTGCCTGCAAAGCCAAAGTTACCCAGATGCACATGGTGATGCATGTGTATGGAGTTTGTTTGCAGTGGCTGGAGGCCCTGGCATGCCCATTCTCTCTCTCTCTGTCAAATAAATAAAAATAAAAAAAAAATTAAAAAAAGAAGCTGTGGTGGTGGTGGTTTGATTCAGGTGTCCCCTATAAACTTAGGTTTTCTGAATGCTCGGTCCCTAACTGATGGCAATATGGAAATTAAAGCCTCCTGGAGGCAGTGTATTTTCAGGGTGGGCTTATGGGCGTTATAACCAGCTTCCTCTTGTGCTTGTTTGACACACTCTCCTATTGCTGTTGTCCATCTGATGTTGGTCAGGAGGTGATATCCACCCTCTGCTCATGTCTTCATTGTCTCCTGCCATCATGGAGCTTCCCCTAGAGTCTATAAGCCAAAATAAACCATTTTTCCCACAAGCTGCTTTTGATCAGGTGCTTTCTGCCAGCAATGCAAACCTGACTGCAATAGTAATGTTGGTACTGAGGAGTGGGTATCATTGCTGCTAGACACCTGACTATGTGGCTTTGACCTTTTGGAGCTTATTTTTTGAGAGGAATGTGGAAGGATTTGAAATCTTGGCCTAAGAAACACCTTGCAGTGCTATAAGTAAGCTTGATGGACTATTCTGGTCAGAGTTGAAAGACTTGAATGCAGTAAGAACCATGGTCTGTGAGGTTTGGCTTGTGAGGGTGAAAAAGAGCTTTGCCTGGACTGGGCTAGAAGCAGTTTGTATTAGAGGCTTGCTGTTATGCATGTATCCTGAGAATTTGTGCAGGGTTGCATTGCATAGAAATGGACAGGTGTGAGCAGAGGGATATTGCACAGAAAAAAATGAAATCTTTGGGCCCAAACTGCTGCCTGTTCAGCTGCAATTGTTATGAGAAGAGATTACAAACCATTGAGATTAGACCAGCTGACCTGCATTGGGACAACATTAAGAATGCAGAGTCTTTTGAAGGGGTCTGAATGCTGAAAGAGTGTCCTGTTCTTCAAAGACTGCTTTATTCCCCCCCTGGATTAACAAATTGGCACCCCACCTGGTATTATGGCTAGAGAGGGTCATTGAATTTGCAACACTGTCTTGTGTTTTGGAAATGGCCATGGGCAGTGTGAAGCAGGTTGGCTGGATTGCCTGCATGTAGACCCGATGGAGCTTTGAGGATGGACTGTGGGTTGCAGTGGAGTTCCACTGGAGATGCTGGGACCACAATGGCTCTAAGGAGAGCTGTCAGCCTCAGATGAAGTTTTCTAGGACT
This sequence comes from Orientallactaga sibirica, assembly GCA_036365145.1. NCBI lineage: Eukaryota > Metazoa > Chordata > Mammalia > Rodentia > Dipodidae > Orientallactaga > Orientallactaga sibirica. The sequence continues at coordinate 11,358,845 of JAEOAD010000015.1, forward strand.
GTGAGTAGCCTAGCTGGAGGGGCAGAATTGGAACTCCAGAGACTTGTTGCTGGTTAGAATTATCAGACTTGGAGACCTGTCACTGGGTAGAGTTTTTGGACTTGGAGCTACAGAGTTTGATGTTTGCCCTGGTTGTGTTAAATCTTGTATTGGTTGAATATTTCTTTGCTAAAGCCCGTGCCATCTTTTGCACTGTGAATGTCTATTCTGTGTCATTATGGTTTTTTTTTTTTTTTTGTTATAATGGTATAAAGATCTCAGTCTATGGGATGTTTGAACATCATTGGGATTGATAAAAACTATGGGGACTTTTAAAGTTGAATTAAATGCATTGGAGTTTATATCATGTATGATTATCAGTTTATTGGAGGCTAGGGGAAGAATGTGATGATTTGATTCAGGTGTCTCCCCATAAACTTAGGTGTTCTGAATGCTAGATCCCCAGCTGATGTGAATTTGGAAATTAAAGCCTCCTGGGGCAGTGTATTGTTGGGGACAGGCTTATGGGTGTTATAACCAGCTTCCTTTTGCCAGTGTTTGTCACCCTCTCCTGTTGCTATTGTCTATCTGATGTTGGCCAGGAGATGATGTCCACCCTCTCTCTGCTCATGTCTTCATTTCCCCCTGTTATCATAGAGCTTTCCCTTGAGACTATAATCCAAAATAACCCCCTCTTTCCCCATAAGCTGCTCTTGGTCAGGTGTTTTCTGCCAGCAATGTGAACCTGACTGCAACAGAATCTGACAACCAGAACAGTGGGTTTCATGGAAAAAATCAACATGAAAACCAAATTCACATGAAGATGACACAAAGAGTACCACTTAAAGATTTTAGATATCCATGATCTTTCAAATCCTGATACCAAGTAACCTGGGATAGTTACATCTACTCATTTGGTGTCTTGCTTTCCTGACGTACACAATATTATGTGTCAATTATGTAATGTTAAGCAGTGTAGTGTTGTTGGCCAAATGATTGACACTATTGCTAGACTTCCATAGAAAAATCATTATAGAAAACTGGAAGTTTATTCATGTGTTGCTCCATTGAGTTTGGGTAAAAGGGGAATTGGCCTCCTGACATTCCTGGCTGTGGTAATCCTTCAGGGTCTCCCAAGTGCTTACAGAGTCTTCCCTGATCTTGTTCTTCTCAGAAATTCTCAAAGCTTTATCTTATGTGTTTTTATGTTTTTATGATGTTTTTATGTGAACCGACTTTCTAGATGCTCACTGAATCTGGAGCAATTTCTGTTTTCCCTCTAGATCCTGACAAGACAAGTGCTTCCAGGAAATAGACCTTTATAGATGGGCTGGTCATCTGTGTGGATTAGATTTGGAGCTACCTATGGCTTTCCTGTCAATAGAATGGAATCATCAACAATGTGTGGCTCACTGACAAATAATTTCCTTTAAAATATATTTTATTTATTTATTTATTTGAGAGAGAGAGAGAGAGAGAGAGAGAGAGAGAGAGCATGGCATGCCAGGGCATCCAGCCACTGCAAGTGAACTCCAGATGCATGCACCCCCTTGTGCATCTGGCTTACATGGGTACTGGAGAATCAATCCAGGGTCCTTTGGCTTTGCAGACAAAGGCCTTAACTGCTAAGCCATCTCTCCAGCCAGACAAAGAATTTTTAAAGCCACTGCTGAAGGATGTCACTAAAGTAGGATTCATTGTGAATATGCAGAGGGTGGGTTACAGGATTATGGGGTAGAGAAAATGGCACAATCTCTGATTGTACTGGGAAGGAAGGAAGGAAGGAAGGAAGGAAGGAAGGAAGGAAGGAAGGAAGGAAGGAAGGGAGGAATTATTTCAGGTGTAAGTCATGGTCAGAGGACCAGAGTGCCTCTGTAGCTGTCTTACAGTCTACTGTATCAAAAAGGTTGGTCATGAAGTTGTAAATAACAGCACAACATAATGTACAGCTATGCCAGGTCTCATGTGCAAATGAGGATCTAGCTTAAGAAAGAGGGAAACACTAGGCATTGGAATATGAAACTTTGGGTAAATTCAGCTGATTTAGAGTGGTGTGGTCCTACTTCCTGAGCTTCTCTGTCCTACTTTGCCCTTGGAAGGAGCCTTCTTCACAACTACCTGACAGAGCTCCTTCCACCTGATTAAAGACCTTCTAAGCTGATGCTAAATCTTCTTAAGGCATTCTCACCACTTCTCACTGCTCCTCACTGGCTCTAGATCCTGAGTCAAATGCTCATATGCCTGACAGGGATGAGAACAAAGTGACCCTATAGGAGAAAGTATTCGTATTACAAGAATTACAAGGTGACAGACTAGGAAGGAAACTATGTAAGGTTGGACAAGACCAAATTTATCGAAATATATGTATTTTGCAGAGATGCTTGTCTCACGCTGGTAGCTGGAGCCATTGAATTGTACTCCAGAAATTTGCTTTCTTTTTGATTTAAGCCCAGACTCAGTGGTGACCTGCATTCCATGAAAGTGAGTTGTCAGAGCTTTTAGGTATACTGAAAATAAAGGAAGCCAAAAGCTTAAAAAAGATAGCATATAGGACTGGATCTCTCTTTTCTCCACCTCCCTCTCTCTCTCTCTCATACTTATACATCAATGGTCTGGTACAAGATAATTTTTACTTATGAATTTCACAGAGGTAAAACAATGTTTCCAAATATTCCAGCTGCTGAGAAGTGTTGCTAGAACTTGAATCTCAGGCCTCTGACATCAAATTCCAGTATCTTTTGCACATGGGGGTAGTGGTATGGCTCTCTTGAGAGATGACTTGCATAGTTGATTGGTATGTGACTGGTGTCTGATACAAGATCCTTTACTTTGTTCTGGATCTATCTGGAGGAGGCAATGAACAACAATAGCATTGCACAGAAGAGAAAATAAAGCTACATATGGACTGCAAACAGTTCCAGTCATCTCTTATATTTTAGAGGGAGCCATCTGATAGTTAGTTCTGGACGATTGACCTTGTGGCCTGACTGATCAGCAGACACCAAGAATATGGGACTTCATTCACATTAGGAACTGATAGGTTTTAGAGAGGAGGGTCTGATACTCAATGTGTCTGAGGCAGGCAAGTTAAAGTGATATCTTAGCAACCTGGGAATCCAATTGAGTTATATACCCACCCCTTTCCTAACAATGCCCTGAGACATCTGAGACCTCTGTACCTGGAGCTTCATGTACACCCCCCCTTCACACAATACAATTGGTCTTTTCTCCCTAGGAACTCCTTGGTAACTTCCTTTTGGGATAAAACATTCCAAACCAGATCAGGCTGGATTGGTCCATTTCCTCTCATTTCAGGATATATTTCTGGATGTGTTTGGCCACAAAAGGGGTACTAGATTGCTAAGCAATCTCACTTCATCTCTGATTATTGGGCTAAAAAGCCTGAGGAAGGGCAAGATCAGGTATCTAGAAAGGAGTTAGAGAGAATCTGGGAGAGCAGGTCCCTTGGCCTTTAGTCATAATCTAACTTCAGCCTGGAAGTTTGAGGACAACTGAAAAAGGAGAGAGGGAGAGTGAGGAGAGATATAGAGAAAGGAGGGGAGATGAGGAATAAGGAATAAAAGGTGGAGGGAGGAGGAAAAGGAGGGAGGAGGGATGGCGCAGAGGATCAGGAGGGAATTATAGGTGCGTGCGTGCGTGTGTGTGTGTGTGTGTGTGTGTGTGTATAGAGTGAAGGATCATCATTGAGATTGTTCTTCTCTGTTAGGACAGAGACAAAGAAGACATTCAAACATTTTCCCTTTTCCTCTAGAATAAAATGTAGCATATAATCATTTTGCTGTGTTATAGCATTTTGAGTTACATAATGACTAAAAGCAGATAAAGATCCAGCCAGACAACAGCAAACCATGGACATGCTGCTCATAAAAGCCCTTAGCCAGTCTCAGGGCTTGGCTGCCAACCTGCTCTGGGGCGATAGGGCTGGACAGAGCCAGGCAGTGAGGAGCCCTCCAAGAGCCTGGAGGAGGAGGCAGTGTTGGGGGAAACAGCGAGGAAGGCCAGCCCTGGTGGCCAAGAACAGCAGGTTGCAATGCTTAATGTCCTCACTCATGCCAGTGTGCTTAGGAACTGTTGTTATTTTTATGAGAAAAATGCAGAAAGGCTAATCTGTCTATTTATGTCTGTCTGGAAACATGCAATTACTGAAGGGTTCTTCTGGGGCCAGGATCCAGTCATAGCTCTTCCTCTCCCATGATGTCTTAGGAGGCTGGGCTCAGTGAACCAGTTCAGCTCCATGCAGGAGCCTGCCAAAGGCTTTGAGCACTAGTGGGGTAGACAGAGAGACAGAGGACTGAGATCATTGGGTGAAATACTTTTATCAACTTTAGCTTTTGGAAAGTGGTAATTTTAGGTTGTGTTCATTGAATTTATTAGTGCGGTGTTATGCAAAGTCTACCATCCATCCATCCATCTATCCATCCATTCATCAATCCATTCTTTCACCCATCCATTATTCTATTCTTTGTGCTATGCCAGATACTTTTCTGGACAAATTAGACAAAGTTTTTCCATAGGAGAGATTGAATATATGGGAAATGGTAGAAATGCTAGCCTGGAGCACAATGTCATGCCAGGGCCTACAATAGTCTCTTCACAGACGGGGGACAAGAAAGAAGGCTGAGAAGACAGAAAAGCTTCAGAGACTGGGTGACCCTTGACTTGGATTCTGAGATCTATGGGAATCTGCCAGATAGGCCTAGATAAGTCACCTCTCTAGGACACCCGAGGTGGCTGCACCTTCTCTGAGTGCATCTTGAATGTAATGGATGTCCATATTTTGCAGCAGAGGCAAAGCACGGGAAATGCTCTGCTTGCTCCTAGGTTTTCTTGATGACCTTCCCTACACTTCTACTTCCATGTCTTCTCCCACTGTTCCTCCAGGGATCTATGCCGGACCATATCCTGTGCTTCCTGAGCAGGCCCTGGAGGTCCTGGTCTCTCTTTCTGCTTTGCTTACCCCTCTTACTCTTCTAATCTCTTCTTAAGGCCATGTGGTATTGCCCTCCTCAGGGGTTTAGTGAGCAGGGGCACTGGCTAGCAAGGAGACCCTCTTAGGTACAGCAGCATGTGTGTTAGGAAAATGTGTGTGGCAAGATAGGGCCTTTCAGGGGAAGGTGTAGGCTGGGAAAGGGGCTGTGTTTCTGAAAGGTAAGAAGCTGACCTAGGTTTGAAGAAAGAAGGTGGCAGACATGTCACTCACCCTAGTTTTGAGATTCCTTACCCAAATGAGGGAGTCATTAGTCACATTAGGGCCCAAAATGTCATATAATGCCCCACTATCTATATCCTGGAGATTTCTGAACCTATACTTCTGATATTTCCCCAAATTTTGGACAAATTTCTTTTTTCATTTTTTCTTTTTCTTTTTCTTTTCTTTTTTTCTTTTTTTTTTTTTCGAGGTAGGGTCTCACTCTAGCCCTGGAATTCACTCTGTATTCTCAGGGTGGCCTTGAACTCATGGCAGTCCTCCTACCTCTGTCTCCCGAGTGCTGGGATTAAAGGCATGAGCCACCATGCCTGGCTGAATTTCTTACAGTGTCACTCCATGAGTCATTGAAAGTAAGAACTAATGGTTATGAGAGGTCTTTTATCGGATTGCACTAATTCTTTTATAACATGGGACTGAGCTCTGGGGGCAGGGTATAGGCAATGGCAAGGAGGCCAGCTTGCTCTCCAGATGGGGCCAGCTGGGCTGTGACCATCAGCCCAGACCTGGCTCCTTCCAGCTAACCACAGCATAATCCACTGGTTGGCAGGAACTGTGTGTTGTTTAGAGCTTTGACCATTGGTGATGTCACTCTGCATTTGCACTGTGGCTGGGGCTCCATGGGTATGCTTGGTGCTGATGGCAATGAAAGCCTGCAGGATGGAGCCACAAGGACAGGAGGCTGATAGGGTAGGTTTGCTCTTGAACAGGTGGAGGGAGTAGAGGTGTTGGCCCTCCCCATTCAGCCTCATTCCCTTCTCTGGAAAGTGATGGGGTTTGGGCATGATACTCTCTAAGGCTCTCTCCTGCTTTATGACTGTCAGGGTGTAGGCTTCTTGGAAGTGGATGGTCTACAAAGCAGTGCTGGAGCTAAGGCAGGGAAGGTGTGAGAAATTGACATAGATTGACTCACCCATTGCTCACTCTGTCTGCCCTACAGAAAGTCATGAGCTCAGGGTCTGAGATTCCCGGGGAGATGTCATGGGTAGGATTTGGTCAGATAATCATCTCCCAAGGATGGCCTTGGGAGAGAGATGGCACTGTATGTTTCTCTGGTAGCATAGTACTAAAAGGACTGGAACTGCTTTGTACATTTTTAAACATTTATTTGTGAATCTGGGATTGGTGAATAAATCTGTTTGGAGATTCACTTGCTTTGGTTGTCTCTTAGAGACCTGGGTGGGTACACTCTTGAGGTGTAGCACTTACAAGGAAATTTTGCCTCTCTGGCCTGTGGCATCTTGGTATCCCAGAATGCAACAGGGCCTAGAGAAAATGCTGAATAAATTAGTGAATGCAATTGTCCTGGCCACATGCATTCATGTCCCTGCTCTGGTCTTCCTCCAGCCTTGTGCCTTTCCAGAGGACAAGGGACAAAAGTGACATTTCCACCTGGAGTCTGTTAAAACCATACCCACTCACTGGTTATCCTGGAAACAGAGACTCTGAGCTTCCTCTGCCCAAATCCTCCCCTCAGGCCTGAAAGGTGGTAGTATGTGTGCTGCATATGGATGGTGAGCTGGTGGTGCACAGACTCCAGTTGTCCTTTTGACCCAGGCTTCTGTGCATACTAGAGGTGGCCTAAATGGACAAATTCACTGTCTGGAGTTGTGTCTCCTGGGGACCTGACAAGCGAGGCTAAATTGTAGGGAGTGGCAAATGAGTCTTGTCCTCCTGGTTTGTTGAATCTTTTAGTTTAACCTTCTTCATTTCTATAGGCAGTATTTATTGAGCACAAAGCATGAGCCAGATCCCCCACTGGTGATTTAATTTTTTTTTGGGGGGTTTCAAGGTAGGGTCTCACTCTAGCTCAGGCTGACCTGGAATTCACTATGTAGTTTCAAGGTGGCCTCAAACTCATGGTGATCCTCCTACCTCTGCCTCCCAAGTGCTGGGATTAAAGGAGTGCACCACCACGCCCGGTGATTTAATTTTTTTAATCTTTGTAAAAAATATTTTTTGTGTGTATGGGGAGAGGGGAAGAGAGAGAATATGGTTATGCCAGGGCCTCTTGCCACTGCAAACAGACTCCAGACACATTGCCAATTTGGGCATGTGGGTACCACTTTCTGCATCTGGGTTTATGTGAATACTGGGGAATTGAACCCATGCTGGCAGGCCTTGCAAGCTAGAATCTTTAACCAATGGGCAATCTCCCTAGCCCTTGTTTTAATCTTCACAAGGGCCTTTGTGGTGGGTACTAATATTGATCTCATTTCACAAAATAAACTGTGGCTCAGAGTTACAGAGGAAGGACTCAGTTCTCATTTGTCTGATGCTGACTTTGAACATTTTTCCCTGGGGACTGAACCCTGGGCTTTGAACATGCTAGGCAAGTGCTTTATATCTGAGCTCCCTGACTGAGGTGTTAACCACCCTGCACATCACCTCTCAGAGGAAAGCCTATGGAGGCTGTCCTAACGTTGTTATGCCCAGTATCTACCCTGGAGCAGGAAGCCAAGGCAGGAATAGGACTAGTTTTGTGTGTGTGTGTGTGGGAGGGGGTGTCTTGGCTCCCAGAAGCACATGGATGCCCATTTGAGGAATTTGAGGGGCCTGTTATGTGTGTGTGTGTGTGTGTGTGTACACTTTGAATGGGGACAGGTCATAGTGGGGGCAGGTGTAGGACAGAGATGCAGGAGGCTGGACCTGGTGCGGTGTTGGGCCCTAAGAGGCCTGGGTGTGAGGCCCAGTGGAACTTCCTGAGCCTGACTAGAGTTTAGCGACCTGTCTTTGGCCTACTTCCACTTAGGAGTGACTCAGCAAGACCTAAGCCAAAACTGCCTCCGCCCAGCTACTGCTGACGTGGTGAAATACTATTGGCCCCTACACCTTTATCCCATCCTGAGACCCACCCTCTTTCTCAAAGCAATATAAACACCTTCCCACTACAATAAAACGAGTTCCTGCTTCGACAAGACTCCCGACCCAGTGTGTTTTTCTCTCCGGTGTCTTAGAGGAGGGGGTTCTGGGTCACCGACATTCACCATCCCACTCAGCCCCAAAAAAGGGGCCGGCTGGACTGGCTCCTTCTTCAGCCCTACCTGCAGGGAGGAACCGGCGTGCGGAACAAGAACTTTTTATTTACTCCGCATTCCTTGCACAGGACTGAAGGGTACTCTTTCCCCATGCACTTGAACACACTTGAAATAGAACCAAGCTTTGAGCTTTATTAACTTGGGGATATTCAGAGGCCCAGCATTTTTGCTGTATTAGGGAATGTCATTACAATGTTTTTAAGCATCCATAATCTGAAAGTCCAAAAATTGAAATCTTCCGTAATCTGGAACTTCTGAGCATCAGCGTGATACCGCAAATGGAAAACTCCACATCTGACCTCATGGGGCAGGTTGTAGTCAAAACAAAAATGTTGGGGGTGTATAGAGAGCATAGGCAGGGGCTGAGGAAGTGGCCCAGGGGGTAAAGTGATTGCTGTATAAGCATGAGGACAAGAAGTTTGACCCCCAGCTCCCATGTAAAATGCCAGTGATGTTGGCACATGCTTGTCATCCCAGGATAGTGAGCAGAGACGGGGAATTCCCAAGGCTTGCTTGCTGGCTAGAATAACCAAATTTGTGGATTCAGTGAGAGACCATGTTTCCTAAATATATGGTGGAGAAGTAACAGAGGAAGACACTTGACATTATCCTCTGACATTCACATGCACATTTACCCTGTTCCCCCACACACATGTATAATAACATGCATACAAACATGCATGCCACACACATCCACATACAAAAAAGAAAAAAGATACACGTCATTCTTAGGCTTAGGTTCCGTCTCCCGGGTCATCTGATTATTGTAGTTCCTTGGAATCCATATCTTTCAAGGCTTAAAAAAATCAGGAAACCCTTCTAGTTACAAGCATTTTGAATCATGAATATGCATTCTGGATTTTTTAAAATCATCATTATCATTACTACTATGGACGTGCCTGTACCCAAATTCACCTGGCTTCTCGATTGTGGACACAGGCCATAGAAATGCCATTCTGTCACACTTCCTGAACATACGAGCCATCTCCATAGTCTGCACTTTGAGGGCTTCCTCCTGTAAGGGATCAGATGTGTGTTGAGAGGGATATTCTGGGAAACTGAAGGTGTTGGGCCTTTGGATTCAAATTTTGATGCTTTAAGCTGCTACTCACTGTTTCTTAGAGCCTCAATTTCTTCACCTACGACATGAGAACTCTTCCTCCATGCTCCGTTTCTAGGCTTACATAGTGCACATGATTAGTGTTTCGTGGTAACTCACAGTTATTCTCATCTTCTGGGCTATGGTCTTAGCTTCTTGGACTGTTAAAGGGAGATTGTTCTGAGACATCAGGCCCCTATTTCCTACAAGGCTCCTGCTTTCCCCTCCCAGTGGCAGATGTATGTGTTCGAGTGTGGGGTGCAGAAAGGACTATATCTGCCCACTGGGAAAGACCTTGGAAGTGTGGCATGTGTCCATCACTTGTTACACGAAGAAGTAGTGTCATCATGGGTGTCAGCTGGATGCAGTGTTGAAAACCCACATTCTGTCAAGGAGAATCAAAGTTGGAAGCAGTACCCACTGGCCCAATAACCCTTCTAATACTGGGGGTTGTTATTAGTTATGTACTGTTTTTTCCTTTACAGAGGAAAAGATATAGAAGGTGCCAGAGCACTGTCTTAGGCAGGCAGAGATTTATGGCCCTGAGTGATTTGGGGCTTCCTCCTCTCCTTGTCTAGCCTCTGGGAAGAGCATGGAATCCACCAATCAGCCACATGCTGTAGGACTAGGAAAGGGGAGAGCCAACAGCTCCAGCTCCAGAGGTCGGTGCAGGGCAAATGGTTCTGAGCATCTTTCTGCAAGCTTGTTGAACTCTTCACTGCACCCAGCTGCTGTGTCTTTACCACCCAACACTGTGTCCTTGATGACTCATACATGCCAAACCTCCCCTTGGAAATTCTGGATATAGTGTGCTCCAGGGCCATATTTAATTTAGTTTCCAGTGGCAAAACATTTGGTATTTGTCTTATGCTTCCTTCAAATCCCTGGCTTTTCAGTGGAAACTGCCTTGCACCAGTGGAGGATGGAGACCTCTTGCCACTGGCTCTGAGGAACAGGAAGACCAGGAGTTCTTTAGGTGTTAGGTGGCATCTTAGGTCTGTATCCCAGATCTTAGCAAGATGTACTAAGACATTGCCCTTTGCACCAGTAGCACATGCCCTCTCCATGCAGCCTTTTACTTGGGTTTGTACAACCTCAGAGGAGACTAAAGGCTGGATCTAGCAACACACCCACCTCCAGATTTGCCTCCTATAGTGTGCATGCATGCCTCCTTCCTGGCCTTTCCTTCTCCCTCCCTCTGTTGGTCCTGAGGGCCTCTGTCTGTTCCCTCTAGTTACTGGGTCAGCTCTTATAATCCCAAGGTAATTTTAGGGGTCCTGAGGAGTCTTAATGACAGAACAAATGTGTATCACCTTCTTCCTTTCAGATGCTAAGATGAGGCCCTGGGAGAGATAGACTGTTATTCATGGGAAGATAAAGCTGGGAAGACCATGTCCCTAGTGATGCATGGTAGAGGTGGCTGCCTACTTTACTGGTTACTTGAACAATGGAAAGTTCTACCTTCAACTAAGATGTGTGACACAGGAAGTATCCACCATTGGCTCTGGTCTGTCTTCTGAGGCTCCAAACAAATGCTATGCTTTTCTGTCCCAAAGCCGGAGCTCTAGTTCTCCTATCCTCAGCGTGGGCCAAAGGGAGGCTTCTCTCTTGGGAGGCTGGGAGGAACACAGCTTCTGCTTGCAGGCTTCTTATAAGATGGAGTACTTCTGTGGATCGCAGGCAGGCAGTTTCATCTTTTCATCACCCCATAGGATGGTGCTGAGGCAGCCTGGGCTTGCTCTTCTTGCTCCTTACAAGGCCCCTGAGTGCGGGCTTGGATTGGTTGGCTCAATATCACCATCCACCTCCATTGCATTTCTCTGATTGTCACTCCCATTTAATTTTTGCAAAACTCTCTCGTGAGGTTGGGGGCACCTTGGCCCAGGGCAAGGAGGTGACAGAGTAGGTGTGCGTGGAAGTTGGGCTGGAGCTCTGCTCTTTGGATTCACAGCACAGGGGTCATCGTTTCCAGCTCCTCAGAATGAGCCTCATCTGCTCTAGTCACTGGGCTTCAATGTTTTTAAATTTCTGTTTTAATTTTTTGATAATGTTATACATGTATAAATGTATTTTGATCATATCCACTCCTCTGATTACCATATCATCCCCTTCACACTCCTGCTAAACACTTTCTTCCCAACTCACTCAGCTTCTTGAATGATGAAACCATTGATGGCAGACTCTGACCCACATCTACTGAAGGTGGACCTTGTCTGATGTAATCCTGTGTGATCCTCTGTGCTTCTCTCTCTCTCTATCTCCCTCCCTCCCTCCCTCCCTCCCTCCCTCCCTCCTTCCTTCCTTCCTTCCTTCCTTCCTTCTTTCCCTCCCTCCCTCCCTCCTTCCCTCCCTTCCTTCCTTCTGTTCTTTTTTTGCATTTTTATTAGTCTATGTTCATTGCATAAAATATGAACTTTCCTTTTGCTTTTGACTATCACCTCTCGAGATCCTGGTGTCATGTTTGCCCCTTTAGCACCAAGAATCCAGAAGTTAACAGGTTCTTTGAAAGTGCTGCAAGTCATGTGTGGTCAGAGCCTAATGCCTCCTTTTCCTAATCTGTATCAGGGTGACACCTACGTGACCTCTTCTGCTTTTGTGAGGAGGGCATAACCCAGGACTTGGCAGCTGGCAGTTGCCTCCCTCCCAGGTGCCGTCTGTTGTAGGTCAGCCTGTCCTCCCCAAGCACCCGCCACCTTGTTTTTTTTTTTTTTTTTTTAATTTCAGGAAGCTCCTGTTCATATGTTCCATGTCTTGTATCAAGCAACTGTCTTGCAAACAGTGTTGTTGGTAATTCATGGACATGGATGTTATTTTTGGAGGCAGTATGTACAGAGATGGGCTTAACACTGGCTGCTTTTTTTCTTTTCAAACTCTCCTTGTATTATTGTAGAAATTACAGAAAAATATTTGGCTTGTCTTGTCTGACAATATATATGGCTGATTCCCTGTCATTGTGTTAATCCTAGAAAAATAAACCTTTTGGCATTTTTCAGATGTTCCTTGGGTGGATGGGAACATGGGCCCCTCCTCTATGCTCTAAGAGCCTGTGAATGTCTTTCTACATAGCATTTTGTTTAGGAAGACACAGGATGATTCACTGGATCTGGTCAGTGTTAAATGCCATGTCTTGGTTATGGCAGAGTGTTGGGGTCCTGTCAAGTCCTCCAAGACTGGGGTACCTGGACAGCTGATAGCTTTGATGACCCAGTGAAAGAACTGACACTGGAAATGGCCTCAAACTCACAGTGATCCTCCTACCTCTGCTTCCCTAGTGCTGGGATTAAATGTGTGTACCACCATGCCAGGCTTGTGTACATTTTTGATGGGTACTTGATTCATTAAAGATACAAACACTAAAGTCACGAAAAATATCTCTGCATTGATATTACCAGTCCCAGGCAGGGATGGGGATGCAGCTAGACTAATTTGAGAGGGGAAGCTGGCTTACTATACCAGCAAAGATGTGCAAAATGTCACTATAAGATCCATCAGGGGTCTGGGGACATAGGTCATTTGGCAAAGTGCCTGCCTTGCAAGCATGAGGATTGGAGTTTGGCCTCCAGAACCCAGGTAAAAATTCCAGATGTGGTGATGTGCACTTGTAATCCTAGTGCTGAGGGGTGGAGACAAGAGAATCCCTGGGTCTCTCTAGGTAGCCAGTCTAGCCTAATTGGTGAGGTCAATGAGAGACCCTATGGCACTCCATGTAATGAGAGACCGTGTGTGAGAAAAGGTGGTTGGCACCTGAGAAGAACAACACCTGAGGGGGGCCTTTATCCTTCATATACAAGCACCTGCACACACACCTGCACACACACATGATTTGTTGGCTAGGAAGACATTCATCTGCTGTAGACCATGCTATGGAGGTTCTTTGTTGTTGCTGGAGTCTTGAGCTGGTCTCACATGCCTTTTTCCATTAAAGCAGTCTAATAGGCATGGCTGGAGCTGCCCCTATTTCATAGGTGGGAAAATAGAGGCCCAGGATGGAAGAATAGCTTGCCAAAACTACTGAGGACTTCACAGTCAAGTAGAGGATGGAGCAAGGCGGCATGGTTTTGGGCAGTCTTCCTCCTCACATCCTCTTGTGATTGGTCTGCTATGACTGCCTTTCAAAGTCCACAGAGCATGCTTTGCCTCAGTTTCTCTACTCCAAGAGGCACCAGCAGACAGCTCAGTACTGGAGCTCTTGAGTCTCTCAGCAGCCTGGTTCTCCTAGCATCTGCTCTTAGGTGACAGGTGCCCTCATTGATTGAGTCTGGGCCATCTCCAGCCACCTCTGGACTTGGTAGGAAATTGGTCCTTTGAAGTCTGCAGCCCAGCATTCCCCCAGTGCAGCCCGGAAACATAACTCTCATTTCCTGGCTCCAGGCTCTGTCCCTTTGAAGGCAAAATTACTGTTTTCCTCCTTACGAATCATCCGAACCAAAGCTGTATTTCAGTTTATTGACTTGGCTTAACCATAAAACCACAGGTGGGGAAAACACAACCTTAGCAGTGCAGGGTTCTTTCCTTTGGGAAAGTGGTGAAGGAAAACTGGCCTCTGCATGGCTACTCTTCTGCTGTGAACGAAGGTATTGCCAGGTCTCAGAACTGACCCAGACTTTCCTTGGAGCCATTTGTGGCTGACAGAATTGCAAGACTTTCCTTTACTTGGTTGTAACGTTCCTTGGAATTTACAGTCTGAAGAGTCTCCCTAGGGTGCTGTTTTCTTGCAGGAACCTTATATGTGACCCCCACATTGTCTGGCAGAATGGGGCCAAGAGGAGGCACAGATGGGCACATTGGTCCTCTCCCCAGCTATCCGTGGGCTTGTGTAGGGTCAACAGGAGTGTTCTCAAGGCTCTGTGAGCTTCTGGCTTGGCTTCTAATTCAGTTGGCCATTCTCCAATTTTTTGTTTTTGTTGCCATGGACAGAATTTACTCACTGGGTTAGAAAGAAGCTTTGAGAACATCTATATGCTTTTAATCTAGCTCTTTGTCATTTATAAATTATAAATTATTTCCTTCCCTGCCTTCCTTATATAAATAAATCATCCATCCATCCATTTATATATGTATCCATCCCTCTATCTCCATTTTTAAGAGCTATTTCTGACCAAGTGGCATGGACATATTAATTCATAGACTATATGGACTCCACAATATCTATTATTTAAACCAATTAAAACATTATGATATTCATTTTCTTGCTTTTCAGGGGTCATATTTTTATAGTGAGAATATATATGCTGAAATGAGTCAACCATATTTTCCTTTGTTGTTAAGAAAGCTATTTTATCTTTTAGCAGAGTCTTTTACACGTGTCTTTGCTGGAGATCATTTATAATTCATTTTACAGGCATTTTTTGTAGTTTGTTTTAGCTCTAAGCATGGCTGCAGGCCATGGTGACCATCATGTTCTGATCAGTCCAGGCACATTCCAAGCTCCACTCATGACACCCTTCCTTTGGCACTTGGAATCACTCACCCTCTTGTGCTTCCATGTCTTTCTTTATGTGGTTCCCAGTGTCTTAATGTTGTCATTCATCCTGTTCATGTAGAACCCCTTTCCACCTTTCAGAGCCATCTAGGATGCCACCTCTTCCACAAAGCTTTCCCAAGTCACTTCTGTGCTCTTACAGCTCAGGTCACACTGCACCCTGTTATTTGTTGTCTCCATGAGGATGGGGGATGTTCTTTGTTTTCTTCCTCTCTTCTATCAGGAATAAGTCTGCACAGACTCAAATCAAGCCAATTCTATTGCAGACAGAAAAGATAATGGCTTTCAATGTTTATATTTAAATTCAAAACCATACCTGATGCAATATGTATACAACCATACCTGACTTGACTTGGCAAGTGTACTGAGTGTGATTGTGCATACATGTGGGTCCTGGGAAGGCCACTCATCAATTCCTCAAGGAATTACTGCTAGGGAACTGAAGCTGGGGCCAAGAGAAACATGGGTACTTCTGAGTATCTGCTAATTTAAATGAACAGTAAATGTACCAAAAACAGAACCAGAGACTTTTCAGGCTTTTATGGTAAAAGCCAAAGACAAGCCAGAGATGGAGTCCTCACTTAACCTTACACTTGCTTTGATTCAAGTCAGCTCTTCTGTCCTAAAGGATTCTGGTGAGTTGGTGAGGCACAGGTGAGGCCAATGGAGGAGTCCCTTTCAGAAATGCCCCCTGCTATAGCTGTATCCTAATATCAGTTCTAGTGCTAGTGCCTTCCACTGGCCAAACCCAGTGGGAAAGCATGCTTATACGGCTCTAGGCCAACCTATAGGGTATAGTGCATAGGAAGGAGCCAGCACAGTATTTAATCTGGGTTCTCTGAATCTGGAATGTGCTCACCTGACCCTCCGAACTTCAGCTTGTCATCTTCAGGTGAGCAGGCTCACTTCTGAGAACCACCTGTGTCTAGCAGGGGCTTTGAGGGGTGGGTGTGTTGTTCCCAGGTAGTTTCCTCAAGGGATCTAAGGACTGGAGTCTTGTATATGCCAACAGAAGTTAGTTATTTCTGAGAGGCCTCATTGCCTGACCAGGTAGGCAGTGCCCATAGAAACTTTTCTTTCCCATACTTCACCTTCCCTAGCAGACAGAGCCAGAGGGCTTTAGTACTGGGGCTAAGAGGTTTAGATTCAGAGAGCTTGGCCATAGACATTGAGGCCAGAGGATTCTGCTACAGCAAATACTTTGGTGTGCTCAAGAGTCTACAGTGGTGTCTGGCTATGAGGCTCTTAACTTGCCTGTATTGGAGCTGAAAGTCAAGCAGCTGGTGGCTCGGTCACTGCACACACTTTGGTGCTGACAGATCTGAGTTTGAATCTTGGCTCCCACACTGTACTTTGGTCAAGTTGCTTAACTCCTCTGAGCCTCAGTTTCTACAGCTTTAAAATAGAAAGAAGGATAATTATGACTTGGAAAGCTATGGTAAGGATTAGCACCTGGCATGTGGATCTGTATTAACTGTGCAGTACTCATTTGAGCAGATCTGACCACCTAAGCTTGTGTGTACTTTTCTCCATGGTCTCTGAACACCTTTGCTTTTGACTTTGACCTTCCCCAGGTGCATGACCTGGGGAGAGTCCATGGAAGTATATGAATCATGACAATGTTCAGACCCCAAACGGACTTGTTTTTCACTTACCACAAGGCACACTACTAGGAAAGTTGTGGAACATTTGATGCTCAGTTTACAATCCCAAGAACATGAAAAAGCCCTCCTGCCAGCTGTTAAAAAAAAGATGGATGTTGTTTCTGGGAGAAGGGATGTTGTACAGTGGCCCAGAATGAGACAGTGAGTCAGAAATGCTGAGAGCCAGGCCAGGCTGTCCCCTTAGTCCACCGCTTGTGAGTCAGCATTGCCCATGAGGTCTGGCAGGCAGAAGTTCCAGCAAGCTGTGCAGTCACATGGTATCCCACTTGGGGGCACTGAAGCTGGGCTCTTTTGTCACCCTGTCTGGGGACCTGATCAGAATGCTTTCTGATGTCAGTATTGTCAGCCTGGGTAGTTGCTGTTATGGTCCCCTACCCTCCTCTTTTACAGTAGAGTCTGGCTTCTAGACCAAACTTTCCATTTCCCTGCCTAACTAACCACACTTCACAGACACCCACACAATTTTCTGTTTTTTTTTCCACTGTGTGTGTGTGCACACATGCACGTGTATGGATGGATACACATGCATGTGTGTGCACGTGTGAGAGAGAATCCTTGAGTGCCGTTCCTCAGGAACACCATCCACCTTTTTTTTTTTTTGGCTTTTTTTTATTGACAGCTTCCCTACTTACAGACAATAAACCATGATAAGTCCCTCCCCCACTTTCCCCTTCACAAATTGCACTCCATCATATCCCTTCCTTCTCTCCATCAGTCTCTCTTTAATTTGATGTCATCATCTTTTCCTCCTATTATGAAGGTCTTGTGAAGGTAGTGCCAGGCACTGTGAGGTCATGGATATCGAGGTCAATTTCTATATGGACAGTTGCATTGTAAGGAGTCGTATCCTTCCTTTAGCTCTTACATTCTTTGTACCACCTCTTCTGCAATGGACCCTGATCTTGGAGGGTGTGATAGAGATGTTTCAGTGCTGGACCCTCCTCTGTCACTTCTCAGCACTATAGTGCATTTTGGGTCATCCCAGTGGTCACTGCTATCTGAAAAGATAAACTTCTCTAACCAAAAGTGAGAGTAGCATTAATATATGGGTATGAATGTTGGGTAAAGTTCTTCAGGGTAGTTTGGTGAGCATAATATATGCATTTGGCCAGACAAGAGCAGGCTTTACACTCCTAATGCTCATGACCTCCCTCACCATAGGCTTTTGATTAGGTTTTCCATACCAGGCATGTACTCTCTCCCATAGAGCAGGCCTCCAGTTCAATTATAGAGCAGTTGGTTTCCCCAATAACAGACATGCCACTATTGCACCTGTTTGGTCATTTGGCCTAGTTGGCCAAACTGGAGGTTTGCAGTGTCCACTGTTTTCACCTCCGATGATTTCTATCTCCCATAGGGCTGCATGCAGGGCAGCTTTTTCCAGCTTTCTGTCAGCTAATGTAGAGGGAGGAGGTTTTCAGCTCAGCCCCAGCTTCACTTTTTTTTTTTTTTGAGACAGAGTTTCTCACTGGCCTTGAACTTTCCTAATTAGGCTAGAGTAGTTGGCCAATGAGCCCTAGAGATTTACCTATCTCTGCTCTCCAGCACTGGAATTACAAATATACATCACCACGCCTGACTTTTTCTACCTGAGTTCTAGGGCTCGAGCTCGTCTTCCCACTTGCAATACAAGCACCTTACTAACTTAGCTACCTTCCCAGTCCCTTTTCCCATTTCAAAACATCTTTGAAGACTTATTCACAGTGGCATTTTAACTTACAGGGCTGGGTTTGAAGAAAACGGTCTATTTGGATGGTTTTGCACGTACCTGGAGCTGGAAGGCGTTCCTTCCTTCCAGCTGCCCAGAGGAATAAATCTAGACTACAGAAAATCAGTATGTGAGAGGAGGGAGCAAGTCATGTAGCTAACCAATGTCTGCTCAGTCTTAATGAAAGCATGGCTTTCCTAATGTGCACTAGGAGATGGGTGGAGCAGAGAGGCCTCTTTCTGGCTATATGCCTTGGATACTGAGGCTGACCTCTCTAATCCATCAAAATGAGGGTTGTGCTTATTTCATAAGATTGTGTGAGGCTAAACTAAATAACAGACTATATGAAAGCACATTGTGATATCAAAATAAGAAGACAAATGTGGGCTATAATTCCCTTAGACAAGGAGAGGAAGGATCAAAAAATGAGAAACCTAGGTGATTCCAAATCTAGTCAAGTTTGCAGTGAAGACACATGAAGTCTCACTCTCTTGTACACCTTGAGTAAAGTGACCCAACTAATGAAAGCTGTCTGCAAGAGACTCGCTTGAAAATGGCAAAACCCAAGATCACACGGGATAATGGAAAGAGAACCTCGGAATCTGTCTGTGGCAGCCATGCGGCTTCAGGGGCTGATGTTCTCACTCTCCATGGAGCTGAGCTCCTGAGCGGTATCTAGGCCATTTAGGATCAGAGAACCAAGTGGTCAGAGCAGAGCATACCATAATCTGACCCTTTCTCTTGGACCTTCAGAAGAAGAGCAAGTTGAGTAAGGTGGCCTCCGGTCTACCACCACCCCAACTTTAAATTAGGCACCTCTGCTTTTGTTTGTGAAAGGAGTGAGGCTCCGGGTGACTAAGAAGAGGATGTGATGGTGAATCCTCACTGTCAACTTGAAAGGTTTGGAATCACCTAGGGGACAAACTTCTGGGCATGTTGGTCACTTATACTTCCAGATAGGTTTAGTTGGAGACACACTCTACATATCTAACGGGCCTGGGATCTGATTAAATAAAAAAGGGGGAAAAAGGAGGAAGATAGCTGAGTACCAGCATTTCTCTCCCTCTACTCTCTGACTGCAGACAGCTGGAGTCACTGTCACTGCCATGCCTTCCTCACCATGATGGACTGCACCTTCAAATTATAAGCCAAGATAAAACCTTTTTTTACTTTAAGTTTCTTGTATCAAGTATTTTGTCACAGCAATGAGAAAAGTAACCAATACAGAGACCTACTTACTGATCCAGAGGTCCTAGAGGGAAGGGGCCAGTCTGTTGTACATCATGGTGAGCTGGCACAAAGGCGGGGCTAGAACCAGCTCAAATCATGTTACTTATCAATTTCTTTAGCCCTTCCATTCTTGTGAGTCTCTTCTTAGTAAGTGTATGTGTGTACAGATGTACAGACACATGGGGGCTTCCAGTGAGATATAGCTTGGGAGTTGACTCAAGAGAGAATGATTCTTTCTGGCTCCAGTAGATGCTCACAGTCTATCTTCATACTCTTGTGGTTCAATTGACACACAGGCCAGGGAGATGCAGTGCTGCACTGGGAAGATAGATTCATGTTTCAGAAGCATCATTCTCCTGGCATGGAGCAATGTGGAGGAAGAGGTTCTATGGGAACATGGCAGGAGGATGCAGTTTGTGCTGCTCTGTGCCTCTAGGTGCTTCTGGCCAGCCCCTCACAGTGTAGGAATCTTTACCAAGCTCAACTGCTCTGGTCATCTGGGGAAGACATTATCAGACCTGTAGTTAATTTTTGGCTTTGTTTTCAGAGGTAGCAGAATGGTCAAGATGAACATTGTTACAGACTGGAGCTTAGCCCTGCCACCTGGTGTCATAGTTTGACCTTCAGCCTTTCACAGCATGGTCTGCAGGATCACTGTACTCCATGATGAAACCAAGTGCCACTCTGCTCCCCAGGAGGGGCTGTGGTGATTCTAGAACCAGGGCTTTGTGTGCGGAGTATGAGGCGACCATAGTCCATGTTACCCACAATGGACTCAAAGATCTGGAGTCAGTGTCATGTCCCACCAAATTCATCCTGACCAGGATTCAGCCCAGCAGATATGCAAAGAAGCTGGCTCTGTATAAGGCCAAGCAAGGGCTCTTGTGGGCTTTGAGAGCTGTCTGTGCCCTCAAAGATTATTTTCTTTGTTGGGTCAGACTTTGTGTGTGTGTGTATGCTTTGTGTGTGTGTGTGTGTGTGAGAGAGAGAGAGAGAGAGAGAGAGAGAGAGAGAGAGCAGGTATGAACCTGTCATGGTGCACATATAGAGGTCAAAGGACAGCCTCGTGTGTTGGTGTTCACCCTCTGCCTTGTCTGAGGCAGTTTCCTCATTGCATTTACCAGGCTAACTGCCCCACAAGCTTCCAGGAGATTCTTCTGTCTCCTCTGCCTACTTACTCCAGGCACTCTGGTATTATAGACGCCTGTTATAGTGGGTTCTGGGGATCTTGACTCAGGTATTCATGCTTACATTATATTGTGGTTTCAATGCAAATTGTGTTTGCAAGATGTATCTGAACACATGTAAAGGTTTGGGATGGTTCTGGGTCCTTATGGAGGAAGACGTTCAAGGGGAGTATGCTTTGAGGATTTTTAGCCCAGTGACACTTCCTTTTTCTTTGTTCTCTGCTCTGTGCTACAATGTGACACCAGTTACTGGTCACAATGCTTTCATGGCCATGTTGAAATTTCCCTTCAAAACTTCCAGCTGAATTATACCCTTTGGCTTCTATAAGCTGCTTCTTGTTAGGTATTTTGTCCTAGCAATGAGAAATTAATTGATATATACAGCAAGCTTTTTACACACTGAACCATCTTTCCCAGTCCGGATGGGCAGATTTAAAGAGAACAAAGTTTAATATGGTACAAGGCAGAACTGCGCTGCAGTTTGAAGCATAGCATTGCAGGCTCCAAAAAGGGGTGAAGTCACACTCTTTTAAGCTAACCAGAAAAGGTGGACAAATGTAAGACTTACCTAATCCTGCTACCCAAGCTCTGCTAGAAATACGCTGGGAAAAGCATTGATTTTGGCAGATGGGGGGGCCTGGGATCAAGAGTATCCACCATGAGCCATAGAACAAGAATTGTGTGTAGGATGAGATCAGCTCTGGGCTACTTGACTCCACCCTGCCAGGTATAAATGAGCTACAGTTTACTGAGAGATTGGCAGGGCTAGAGAATGACCCTGTAAGGCATTTATCATGTTACTTTTCCTTTACTGACAGAGAATCCTATTCATTGAGTTCAACTTGCCCAGTGTCCTAGGATAGCATGCATGCCAAACATGGATTCCACCTAGAAGGATTTGACCCAAAGACTGTCTCTAACCATTCTGCCCACAGTCCCTCATTGCTTTGACTTGCTTGCTTCTTCTATTCATCCTGAATGCAAGGTTCTTGGTACCCCTGGTTTTGGTCAGATTTCCAAGATGCTTTGCTTCCCCCATACTCCTGTTCAGCACCTGTGACCCTCCCTCCAGGTTCTTACACATTGCTGGGACAAACCACTTAGACATGAGGAGGAACTCATCAAAGGGACAAAGTCAAAGGGACATGTCTCCAGTTCCTACAGGATAGCTGGGCCTTGCACTCTCTCTCCCTCTCTCCAACCTTTATACACACTAGGCATGCAGTGAGAGCATATAATGCACTGTGCATGCATGGGCTAAAGATGCTGGTGTTCCAACTCTGTCTATGGTGTCCATCTCTATAGATGTACCCTGACCCAAGGCTGAGCTGAGTACTGAGTGAGCACTGAGGAATGACTTAATTTTCTACACTTGTGACGTCTGGCAAGGCTCCTGTACTAGCAGCAGAAGAAGCTTACTTCTGCTGGCTTTTTGCCCCTGCTGTGAGGTCCATGGCATCAGTTGTTATGTTACTTCCATAATAGTTAAGGAATCCAGAGATGGTACTGTGCTTTGGAATGAAATTTAGTCAAAGAATTAACCAGTGGAACTCATTCAATGAATACCCATCACTCTTTTTGTACATAGTACATGTGCCCCTGCCCTCATGGAGTCTGTATCCCAGTAGTGTGAAGACCAGGTGAGATGCTCCATGGTTCCATAAGTGTCTGCTGAATGATTTATCTGCACGTAATGTTCTAATTTAGAAAATATTTAAAGTGCTATTGTCCTCATAACCTTTGAAGTACCAGGTAATTGCTCCAGTTTAGAGAAAGCATTTACCCAAATACTAAATCATTAAACTCTTCAGGAAAACACTTTTTCTGCAGAAATACCAGGCCCTCCTATAACATCTGTGATTCATCCTACTTGCTTCATGTGAAGCAGGGATTCCTGTGGAGGATTTCAAGATGGTTCAACTTGGCACCACTTGATGTACATGTTAGGGCTGAAACCTCAATACCACAAGGCCATAGCAGGGAAACCCATTAGCATATTCATGATTCACTGCTCATCTGTTTATAGGTCGATTGTCAAAGCTAATGGGTTTTCAGCTTTTATGAAACCTATCTTATCATGGGTTCCTGTTGGAGAAGAATGTGCAAAACTCAAGCATGTCCTTGTTATTGATCGATACTAATATCTTCAGAAATGATAGATTGCTGGGGGTTCATGACCTGCCCATTGCTCTTTCCTGCTTTTCTTGGTTCCTGGGGTTTGTCCTTATTAATGGACTATAAAATCGGGACTTTGCTTTTCATGTGTGGCCTGGAAAAACTTCCTTTTGATGTAAAGTCATTACATTTTTAATTTAATTGTTCCCCCAAGGCAGTGAAGAGGGAATTAAGGCAGCCAAGTTTCACCAGTTCAGTCAGCGTGGTAAGTGTGAAGTGGAGGCTGAGATGCTTTGGGCCATAGTAGTGGTCAAAGATCTAAGCTTCTCTAACCTGATGATGCCTTCCAGTCCATGTGAAAAGTTCACATGCTTTATACGTATCAATAGGGACCCTTTTTAAAAGGAACAAACATCCCCTCATTATACTAGTTCAGTTCTGCCTGTGAACTGTACTCGCCCACCCAGGTGCTGGGGGCTTGCTTGGAGCAGGGTCTCAACTCCCACCTCCTGGCTTTTGGCTTGAGGCATATCTGGCCTTCTTGCTCTTTCTCCAAGGAGGGCTCCAATATTTTGCAGCTGATGTGTTTAGTGTAAAAAATGTTTCCAGGCCCAGAGGAACATGAGGAACATTTGGGAATGCTTTTGGTTGAGACCAAAAATGAAGCTGAATTACAACTGTGAAGAGAAGAGAGTGTGAAAGTCTTTGATCCCTGGGGTCTTGAGGACTTGGCTCTTCCTGTATGGTTGCAAACAGGAGCACAGTTCCTAATTCGAGAAATCGCTGATGTTAATACAATTTGATGTTTATGGAGACTCAGTGCCATAAGATGGATACAGAAGAAATTCTTTGGGGGTTTGTGGAGAAGATGGGCAGGAAATGATCAAGACTTTTTAGGGAAGCTTTGAAGGGGTCTGGAAGATGAATAAGAGCTCAACATCCAGCAGAGGGGGAAAGTTTTGATGGAAGAAGGAAATTCCAGACAGAAGGACCAAATGGAAAGCCTGGTATGACTGTAGTACAGAGTAAATGACAAGCAGCAAGCACAATGGGAGTGTGCTGAGCTGAGATTGTTGGAAGAATTTACTAATGACTGGATATGCTGTTTGTAATGGCAGTGGACGGCCTATTTTTTTTTTGTGTGTGTGTTTGTCTAGGTTTTAAAGGAATAATATGCCAGATATCCCATAGTGGCCACCACTGTGTGGCTTTTCTTTTGGTACCTGGAGCACAAAGGAAGACTGGGTTAAACACCAAGGAGACACTGCCTGTACACTGGGGTTAGACCCATGTGGTCTGTTGGTTCACCTCTGTTGAGTTTCAGCCATGGCAATATCTGATGGCACTCTTCCATGTGTGACTGTGGGCCAGCTCCCCAAAGGATTAGAGCCAACCTAAGCCAGCACGGAGGGTGGACTGTATTATTTACCAATGACACTGACATCTCCGTTGTTTCCTATGGTCTGTGCTGAAGGTGTATCACTCATGGTGGCTGACCCCTCTGGATAACACGTGCTTTCCAAGATTTGCCTTGAAGTAGAAGAATGTAGCTCTGGAGTCACTCACAAGCTCCATCCACATTTCTATGCTTCTCTAGGGCCCTGCTCCTCCCTTATATTTGGGCAATTGCAGGAGCTGCAGAAAGGTTGACAGGATGTATACACAGACAGACAGACAGACAGACAGACAGACAGACAGACAGACATGTTGCCCTCTGGAGAGTGGCAGGAGCATTTCTCAGTGGCAACTGCCAGAGCTCTTCCTGAGCCCCTGGGACAGTCCCAGAGTCAGGCAACTGCTTTCACAGATGGCTGCTGCAGCTGCTCTGCTCCCAGGGTGGAGGGCACTCAGCAGTGGCCAGCCCTTGCGTTCTGTAAAACCCCTTTAGCCACATCATGTACATTCTCACAGCCACAGCAGTCATATTACTGAGCAGTAACCCTCAAGGGCAAGGTTTATCTCATGGATTCTGGGCTCACATCTGAGTGTTTCAGTCTGGCCTGAGCTGTGTGAAGCAGGTGGAGCCGTAGTCTGGTTTGGAGGCTCAAAGTGGTGCTGGCTGCAACTTGGGTTGAGTTTGGGTCAACTCTGAGTTACATTTTGATTAAATTTGAACTGTTCAGAGTACTGTTTGTATGGGAAAAATGCCTGCATGGGTTTTTAAAATTTTTTCTTTGGCATGTGTGCACACGTGTGAATGTGTGTGTGTGTGTGTGTGTGTGTGTGTGTACTTACAGATATGTAGGTGCCAGTGGAGGAAGAAGTTGAGTGTCCTCCTCTAATTCCTCTTCTACTTTATTTCCTTTAGACAGAGTCTCTCACTGGGTTAGCCTGACAGAAGGGCAAGCTCCAAGGATGGCTACAGGTGTGGGAGGTCACATCAGGCTTTTTACATGGGAGGGGGGTGGGGATTGAACCCAGGTCCTCATGCTTGTGAAGCAAGCACTCTTACTCACTGGGCCATTTGCTCCACCTCCTGGGTGGGATTTTAATGCCCTAATCTGCTTATATTTTTTATAATCAACCGTGGAGCGTGGGAGTCTAGATTGCTGGACTCTGTTCCATGGTTACCACTTGTTAAGTGGCCTTGGATGAGTTTCTCGGCAGGTTTTAGTTTCCTGTCTGTAGAATGGAGGATGATGGGATTTCTGAGATTCCCCTCCAACTGTGAAATTTGACAACACTTTTTAACTTCTTGGATAGAATTGGAGGCAGGACAAAGATAGTTTTGATGGATCCTGACCTATTGGTGTCTGAGGTTTGGCGGTGGTGACTAGACAACCCTAGTGTCAAACATATTGACTCTTGCCAGACTACACATTAGAAATATGTCCCCGCTGCTGAACTGGCCAACACACATTGACAGTCATATGGGTGTAGAGGAAACTGCAGCCATTGCTCTTGGAAATGGAAGGGAGACTTCGGCTTTCTCTTTGCTAAATGAAGGAGAACAGAAAGAACTATTTAACAAGCACAATAAGTGATTAAAAGTCCACCCCACCCCAGTCTTCTATGAGCCATTTAAGGGAGGAAGAAAGGCAACAAGAAGACAAAGAGAGAAATAAAAAAGAGGGGGTGGGGTGTGACAGGCAAGCAGATGGAACTGGTCCATCTAGTTCAATTGAGCAGATGTTGAACACAGAGAAGAGGCAAATTCTCCGAAAATTACAGCTATGATATTAACACATTTTCTTTTTCTTGCAACTATAGGTTTTCTTTGAGGACATTGGTCTAAAATGTATAGTTTCCTCTTAGAGCAGTGTGTACCTTTTGTGGCACATCCAAGATTCCTGATGGGAGGAATGACCATAAGTTCAGCATGAGGTCAACCTGATTTCCAGCCTGGTGACAGGTGACTTTTCACAAACACTATGACCCAGGTTCTTAGATGAACACAGGAACTTCTGTTAACCATTCCCCACTTGGAAGGTGAGACATTAAAACATCCTGCATGGCTGGGAAGAGGGCTCAGTTAGGAAAATGCTTGCGTTCCAAGTAGGAGGACCTAAGTTTGATCTCCAGTACACATGTGAAGATTCCAAGCGTGGTGGAATGCACCTGTAATCCCGCCACTGTTGGTGGAGACAGGAGGGGCTCATGGGTCAGCCAGTCTAAATAACTGGTGAGCTCCTCCATGCCTAGGCTAATCTCTGGTGTTCCCTGCTGCAGTCCACCTTCCAGACTGTGCGACCAGGTGTTCAAGACTGGGCCTCCCACCCCTCAGAAGTGCTGCTGGCTCTCCTACTCTGACCACCCCCCCCCCCACCATGCTAATGCTGCTTCTCTTCAGGAAGAACCTTGTGCTGTGGAGATCTCCCCGATGCCTTCCCTGACTCTCCTCATAGGAAGTGCTCCCTGCCGCCTCTGGGCCTGCTCCCGTTGGTGAGGTGGCAGAGTCTGTCTTCCAGGCCCTTCCTGTGTTATGTTTTCAGGTTCCCATTGAGATGGATAGCCCAACTCTAGGCATCTGCATGGACACAGGGTCAAAGGGTCACTGGTAGAATCAAGTGTCATCAGCCCCTTCCCTGCAACACATCTTTGGAAGTAAGTCCTTAGCTTTCTGACTAAGACCTTGGTAACAGCCAGTGCCATGCAAGTGGCTCGTGGCACTTTTTGTACCATCCAGTACTGTGCATTTATTGTATATTTCCCACATGAAACTGCCCTGTGGAGGCCATGGAGCCTAGTGTGCTGAGTGGTGAGGCCTGACAGAAGGGCCCAGGCTTCTGTCCTTACTAGGCCAATCCTGGCCTACCCATGTGGGTTAGGAAGGCACGAGCCTGATTGTCAGTGTGAGGATGAGTGGGATGCTGGCTGAGGCTCATGAGACAGCAGACAACTGACTGTCTGCCTCAGGGGAGCTGTGCCCCAAAGCAAAGCCACAAGTATCTTGGCAGAGTGATTTTATGAGCTGGGAGTATCCTGTGGAAGCAGCAGATTGTCTGTTCAGCCAGAAGCAAAATACTAAACATACTGGAAATAAACCCTTGCTTCCAGCAGGAGTGTTCTTTCGTATCTTGAGCTTGCAGGGCAGTTTCAGCTCCATTTGCCAGATGGGGCAACTGAGGCTAGGAGGCTTGAGGGTCTGGATGGGAGAACTGTCAAAATGGAAAGTGCTCTGTCCTTTCCAGGACTTCATGGAGAATGATTTTGGCTTCAGTGGTACTGAGAAGTCCCCTGGAGGACATGAGTGTGTCAGAGTAGAAGATGGGGAGAAAGGGGAGAGGAGGAAGGAGGGACCTGAGTGGCGTGTTCTGAGGTCTGCTTAGCACCATACAGCCTGTTTTTCCTGCATTCCCACAGGATCAGCTGAGTGCCAGCTGTATCTATGAGGGATCAGGTTTGGTTGCCTGTTAGGAAGAAAGGAAGGAGGAAAGAAAAGAAGGAAGGAGGGACACAGGGCAGAAGAAGGAAAGAAGGAAGGAAGAAAAATGGAGGGAGGGAGAGAAGGAAGGAATGAAATAGGAGGAAGGGCAAGGGAAAAGGAAGAATAAAGGAAAGAAGAAAGAAAGAGAGGGAAGAAGGAAGGAAAGAAGAAGAAAAAAAGGAGGAAAGGAGGGAAGAAGGAAGGAATGAAGAAAGACAGAAAAAGGAAGAAAGAGAGAAGGCAAGAAATAAAGGAAAACTGCCTTAAGGAAATGGGCTGTTATCTCCGCGGAGCAAGAATATCTGGAGTAGAGTGCAGGGCTGCCTCTGCTATCCACATTGCCTGTCTTGCAAGGTACTTTCCATCCTCATGGGCTCTTTAGTTAGAGATGACCATTGCAGTTTAAGGTCTGTCTTCACTGCAGGCTGAAGACACAAGGGAACTCCATGGAGGAGGGAGGGGTAGCTCACTCTAAGCAAAGAAAACCTTGTCCTCAGATGGCAGATTCAACCCCTGCATGTCTCAGGGGCCAAGACGGTGCCTCTGGAACCCACAGGAGAGGAAGAAGCTAGGAGAAAGTTTTCGGTGGAGACCTCCCTATTCTGAACTAACAGAGCTTCTAATCATGCCCTGCCTCCTTTCAGCACACTTCTCAAGGTTCTCCCTCAGGGCACCCCACTGTCACCCATTCTCCCTTTTGACTTCTGATCTTCAATCTCATTTTACCTGTGGTGGGGACATAATTCACATCCACCTTTGTACCTGTGACCACTGCTCCATCTTTCCTATTTGTTCTGCTTCCAATCCCTGCTCTTCACTTGAGCCACGGTTCAAACCTCTGCTTCCTTGGCTCTTCCTGTTCACCCACTCACCCAGCCTTGAGGCTGGGTCAGAGCAGCCTTGTTCAAAGGCAGGGTTGAAGCAGCCCCTGCTCTGTGGTGTTTCCCTTGGTGCCTACTCTGTCCTTGTCCAACAAGCACTGTAGTGGGTCCCCCGGACTCCTAGCTCTGGGCTATCAGCAAGGGGAACAGGCAGCATCTGAGATTTATGCACAGAATGGAGAATCCAGGCATTCCTGCTGGCTGGGGCCAAATCAACTAGCCTGGGACAAAGAGCAGATCACCATGGAAGACCAGGGAAAGCCAGATGTGCCCCAGAGGGTTGGAAAGACAGTTCCATCTCCAGAAGAGCAGGGTGAGGAAGAAGAACTAATTCAAAACTGAAGACCACTTGTGGTTTTCCTTATTTGAAAAAAAAAAAATGAGTGCAGCTTTGTCCTTGGAAGACACTCACAGCTCAGAGAGTGCCAACTCATCTTCACTAAGCTAGGAGAAAGATATTCTAGAATGCCCTTTCTCTCTTCTCTACCAGCCAGTATCTTATCCATGTTATACAGCCCACTTGTCTATGCTCTGCTCTGCTCTGAAGTCTTATTATCTCACTGCAGGCAGAACGAATTTCTCTTTTTATGTCCTTTCTTGGTACACATTTGAAAGTAATGTCAAATTATGTTATTTGTCTCATATCTGTGATTGATGGTACATCCTTTATGGTTCATAACTACTTCTTTTCCTCTCTTTCCTTCCCCCTCTTCTTTCTTTATTTTTCCTTTCCTTCTCCTTCAGCCTGAATCTCACTAGGACCTGGACTTGCTATGTAGACCAGGTTGTACTCTAACAATTGTCCTGTTCATGCCTCCTGAGTTCTGGGATTATATATATATTATATATAGATGTGTATCCCCACACCTGAATCAGATATGTGTCGTTTCATCTTAGTGTTCCTGGGGCCATGAGGGCTCCTGGCATAGAGGAGATACTCAGTGAAAGAAGGAGCACTGGGGAGGTCGAGACTGGGACCTGCTGGCCAATTAGTCTGGCCTACTTGGTAAACTCCAGGCCAGTGAGAGAGCCTGTCTTAAAAAGAACTCCCAAGCCTGGGGAGATGGCTTGGTAGATAAAACACTTGTGGCAACTTTAAGTACCTGAGTTCAAATCCCCAGGCTTCACTTAAAAACCAGAAGCTGTGGGGAACTTTGGTAATTCTGCTGAGCCTGTGATAAGAAGAAGGAGGCAGAAACAGGAGAATTTCCAAGAAGCTCAGGAATGGAGCAGTGAACAATGAGACACCCTGTCTCAAGTGAGGTGGGAGGTGAGGACTGACCCAAAAGTTGCTCTTTGACCTGTTCATGTACTATGGCATGCATGTGCGCCCCCACTCACATGCACACACCCATACCAAGTAAATAATAAAATTTTTTAAAAAGGGAAAACAGGGCTGGAGAGATGGCTTAGCAGTTAAGGCACTTGCTTGAGAAGCCTAAGGACCCAGGTTTGATTTTCCAGGTCCCATGTAAGCCAGATGCACAAGGTGGCACATGCATCTGGAGTTCATTTGCACTGGCTAGAGGCTATGGTGTGCCCATTACCTCTCTCTCTCTCTCTCTCTCTCTCCCTAATAAATAAATGAAAATAAATTTAAGCTGGGTGTGGTGGCACATGCCTTTAATCTCAGCACTCGGGAGGCAGAGGTAGGAGGATTGCAGTGAGTTCAAGGCTACCCTGAGACTACAGAGTGAATTCCAGGTAAGCCTGGACTGGAGTGAAACCCTACCTTGAAAAACCAAAAAATAAAAATAATTAAAATAAAATAAAAAAAATAAATTTAAAAAAATTAAAAAGAAAAAACATCCCAGGTTATTCTCTGGTCTCCATATACATGTGCACACATGCACCCACTCACAAACCCATGCACACACACAGACACCCAGATGGGGTTTTTCACAAATTCT
The DNA here is from genome assembly GCA_036365145.1 of Orientallactaga sibirica. NCBI lineage: Eukaryota > Metazoa > Chordata > Mammalia > Rodentia > Dipodidae > Orientallactaga > Orientallactaga sibirica. The sequence goes on from JAEOAD010000015.1 coordinate 11,389,232, forward strand.
ATGGGTCCTGTTAGCTTCATTCACCCCCAGTCCCTAGGGTTACCTTCTGTCTGGTTAGCTACCCTATCAGCCACTCCCTTTTCAGGGTCTCCAAATGTACTCTCGCCACTGCCCAAACTGGGTTGCTAACAGACCCTGCCCCCAGCATAGCCATGCATAGATGCCCTTGTGGAAAGGACGGGTGCCCAGCCAGAGGCCAGTGATCCTATCACACACTGTGATGGTTTACCCAGTGCAGTAACCCGCCATGTGGAGCTCCCGATTGTCCTCTGTGTGACCCTGGTGCGGCATTTCAGTGTGTCCTATAGAATAATATTGAGAGAATGAACAAATCAGTGGCAGAACCTTCTGAGATTTGCCTAATTGCGACTCAAATTGTTCCCATATTGGAAATTACATGGCTAAGATGCCTTTTGGGGAACTGAATATTAGGAGCCCAGGAAGGTCAGCCAACAATGAGTTGCTGGAGTTTTTTTTCCCCTCTATGAACTCTTACTGAGACATTTTTCCTGCAACGAGACATGGATAGGTTGACTCAAAACAGATTTCACAATCACTTTATCCAATTTTGGACGGCTTAATTCGGCAATTCGCATAACCCCTTTTAATCAGTCTCACATTCAGGGTTGCTGTGGTCTGAAGCACTTTGATGGTCACATGTCATTCAGCATAGCACCCCTGGGTGGGAGGCCACAGTCAGTCCCTGCATGGCTCTGGGAACTGGGATTGGACTTGGGACTCTGAGGGGTCTGGGTCATCACAAAGACCCCAGTGAGGCAGGAGAGCTGTGATTCTGGTTCTCAGCATGCAGACACACCTCATGTTCTGAGTGGAGTTAAGTCCAAGGGTGAAGAAAGTAGCTGATTTTGCTTGTTTTGATTGATTTTTGTCAATTTTTGCTTGTTTTGTCACTCTTTTTTTTATTAATTTTTTTATCGACAACTTCTATACTTACATACAAAAAATGCATGATATTTCCCTCCCCTGCCCCCATACCCCTTTAGAACTCCAATCTCCATCATATCCCTTCCCTCTCTCCATTAGTCTCTCTTTTAATTTGATGTCATCATCTTTTTCTTCTATTATAAGGATCTTGTGAAGGTATTGCTTTGTTTTGTCACTCTTATGAGAGGTCTTAGGATCTTTGACTTTGATGTCAAATAAAAATAGGTTGGTTATATACCTAGTTCAATGTCCTCAGGGGAAAAAGGTACTTCCTGTCCTCTCTCTAGCATCGTTGAGGTTGGAACCATATTACTGAAATTAGGGATGTACGTCTGGTTGATGGCTGTTGCATTGTCAAGGCTGGTAGAACATGCATTTTTCTGCCAGGGAAACCTCTGCTAGGCATGTGAACCTTTCCAAGGCCTAAGCTCTTGATCACCTCCATGTCTTCTCCCATGCACCATGTGAGATGGCCTAGAGAAAGGTGGTCTCCCTTTATAGACTGGGCAACATAGGTTGTGTGAACTTGAGTGAATTGTGCAAGGCGATTTGGGGATCATCAATGCCAGGCTGGGTGGTGTCATCCATAGAATGTCTATAAATCACCACCAGGTTCAGGAAGTGTGCTCTTAGGGACTTCCCAGTCATGCTCAGTGTGAGTGTGGTCATCTTCTAATTCTCTGTCCGAAATCCTCCAGGAGCTCGTTGCTTCACTGAAGAGGTTGAGGAGCCCCAGTGACAGGCTGGCTGAGTTCAGGACCTGGCTGGGGAGAGAGAAGGGCTGTCATCCATGCACCAGGTACTTCCATAGATTATTTGTATTCATGCCAATAGAGGCTAGCAGAACCAGGTTGTATGCTTTCAGGAGGAAGGAAATCTGGATGGCTTGAATGGTGGCAGGGAGGTGTGCATGAGTGCTATGTCCATAATGTGTGCAGTGTGAGTATGGTATGTGTTTATGTGTAATATATGTTAAGGAGTGTTTGTACATACTGCATATATTACTTATGCTTGAGTGAGATATGTGTGTAAAATCTGTGCTATACACATACATGGTATGGGTAATGAGAAGATATTGCATATTATGTGTTATATGTATATACTATGTGTTTGCATTTAGTATATATATGATGTGCTAGGAGTGTTTTTATATATAATCTATGTGTATCTGTGCATAGGGTAAGTATGGTGTATATATATATATATATATATATATATATATATATATATATATATTACATGTACAATATGCATGTGTACTACATGTGTGATGTGTGAAGAGATGTGTGTTTTTCATCTGTGTGTATACACAGTGATTATTGTGTATGTTATGTTTATGTTTTCAGCTATGCTCTGTGTATATGATGTGTGCCTTTATCTGTAGTCTGTGTACACACATTGTATGTGTGCATGGTTTATGTATAGTATGTTATATGTTGGCATATTTTGTACTTATTTTCAGTATGTGTGTGTACATGCAGAGTGTGTGTGGTATGTAATAGTGTGTAGTGTGTATATGGTATATGTGAGGTGTGATTATCTGTAGTGCATGAATGTGAGTGTATGCTTAGAGGGCAGTGGTCAGGAAGGGCTCCTTGGGATGTAGTCAGGGTGGGATTGTGCTCTGATGGTGGGGCTGATCTAGGGAGCATTCAAGGTAGTAAGGTGGATGGTTTGGGAGTATGAAGGTGAGAGGGCATCACGATGGGCATTGAGGGTGAAGGGGAAGGTGGGCATGTCAGGAGAGAGCATGTCAGGAGCTCCATTTGGAGGCCTGAGCTGCTGATAGGAAGGCCAAGCCTTCTGTAGGCATTCAGCTCCCATTTAAGCAGGAGGGTTGGGTCTTTGGCAAACCCTCTTCCCACCAGTTCTGTCTGCCTCCCGAGACAGAGGTCTGATACAGAACATCTACTGCAGAGAGAAAGTAAAGAAGAGCAAACATGGACAGGTATGAACATGAACTCAGAGAATAAAACATTGTGGGGCAAGAAAGTAGAGCAATTATAACAAAGTTACATATGTCATATTTTAGCGTATACATGTGTGTGTATGTGTGTGTGTTCCCACTGATGAGTATTTGGGATCTGTGGGTTCAGAAGGAGGTCAGTGGGTTTCAAATTCCCCTTGAGAGAAGTCTGCCTATGACAGTCATGAACGAGCTTAGCACTTACATTGTGAGCTTTGTAGCACTGTGTGCTTACTGCACCACTATAAGGAGAAAGGGGCAGTATGTGACAAGTAAGTGCCAGTCCGTACGAGGAGACCGAATCTGCTAGCATAAAAAGCTGTAAAGCTACACATCTGACTTACATGGCTCTCGTTTATGTGAGAATCTTCCTCTTTGGATCTTGCTGTATTGGATGATCTCAAAGGTTCACTAGGATAAGCTCTACGTTGGCTTTTCACTGTGGCTCTGGAAGGTGGGAGAGAGTGAGAACACTGCTTCACACCCTGTGTCAGCAAGTCGGCGTCTCCATGTCTAGGTGACAGTTTCATGCCTTTCCTGAAGGGACACATGATATAGCAAGAACAGTGCCTGCACAAGTGAGAACCAGAGCCTGGGGGTGCAGGGTATGGTGGGAACACTGCAGAGGAGGCCTTGCAGGACCTATGAGGTGTCAAAAGACATCATTCCTCTGGTGAGCCTGAAGAAGGGCAGGGCAAAGTGAAGGCAGCCATGGTAATAGCAATAGTGGAATTACTCAGGCAAGAACAAGCATGTGGGTTCAATGAGCTGAAAGAGGTTTATATGGCTGAAGCCCTGCGATACTGGGAGAGAGACATCTCTAAGTGAGGCAGGAGAAACAGGAAGAGAAGGTCTCATACTGTGAGAGGAGACTTCTTGCTCCATGCTAACTCTATCAGAAAGCAAATCCCACAGAGGCAATACCAGCTGGCACAGCCCCAGAGCCAAGGGAAAGAAGCTACTGCCTAATGCAGTCTCTACTGCTGAGCCAAGGCATTGCTTTGGGCTCACCAACAAGTGGGCCTGAGGCTCCCAAGTAGACTTCTTCTCTATGGCCAGTGGTACCCTGCCCACCATGGCATGGCATGGACTTCCAGATTCATCCCTCACTTGATGTCCAGACATTTCAAATACCCTGGCTGGGAAGAAATTTATTTGACTTGTTTATGAAGCTAGCAGTCTGGTCTATGGGTAGAATCAACTTTTCTAAACTCTTTCACCTATCCTTTTTTTGTTTCCTCTTTTAATATAGCTTTTAAAAATTATTTTATTTATTTGAGAAAGGGAAGAGGGAGGGTGGTGGGGAGAGAGAAGAGAGAGAGAGAGAGATTGAGAGAATGAATGAATGGGTATGCCAGGGCCGTTAGCCACTGCAAACGAATTCCAGATGCATACACCACCTTGTGCATCTGGCTTCCATGGGTCCTGAGGAATTGAACCTGGAGAATTTGGCTTTGCAGGCAAGCACCTTAACCATTAAGCCATCTCTCTAGACCCCTTTTAATAAACATTAAATCATATGAGTGTTTTTTCCCAAATTAAGTTTATAGAGTTGATTTTGGAAGTGAATTCCATTTGTTTAGATAAGGTAAAATTGGCAAAGAGAAACCCAAAATAATCTTAAAATGTGCCCTTTTGTGGTCTGATTTATTCCAAGAATACTCATTCCAGTTTATAAATGGCCAAAGGGAGTCATGATGCTACAGAGTCCTTTCTGTGGTCCCTGAGGTGGTTCTGAGGCCCAATACCCTGTCCTTTGTCCCAGTCTCCTCAGCCCTGAAACTCCCTACTGTGCTAGCTTCCAACATCAGTCACCTTCCTCTGCTTCTTCAGCAGTGTTTGGGATAGGAAGAAGGGAGCCCAGGGAAGGGACACTGTCCGGGAACAACCAGTCAGCTAGCTTGCTGGTGCAGAGGTAAACATAGGATTGAGGGGGTGGCAGGACCCCAGAAAACCTGCACTACTGGTTAAGAATCTGGACTTATTCTTTTAGGTAAGCAGATGTCAGGGAGCCTTTGAGGGGTTTTGAGATGAAGGAAGAAGGATGTTGGCTAAGAGCTGAGTTGGGATTATGAATTGTGAAAATGCCCTGAAGTCACTCAGATTCACCAAGAGAACTTCATATTCTCTCCAAAACTCGCTCTGCCTGTGTCTTAGCTTCAGTAGTGGCACCTTCAGGTACCTAGTCACTCCAGCTAGAAACTGAAGCATAATTATTGCCCCTCCACCCTCGCTCATCATCAGTCCTGTCCACTCGATCTGGAAATACTTTTCAGACTTACCTCTTTTCTCTTTTTTAGTACATCTTATTTTATTGTGTGTATGTATGTGTGTGTACATGTATGTATGTGTGTTTTCATGTGTGTGGGCATGCATCCATATGAATGTTGGGGCCAGACGCTGACTTTGGTTCCTTGATCATTTTCACCTTATTTATTGAGATAGGATCTTTCACTAGAATGCAGAGTTTGCTGATTCAGCTAGCTTGCCAGATGGCCCTGGGGATCTTGTCTCTTTCCACAAAGCACTGGGGGCCAAGTGCTTTCCTGATTAAACCATTGCTCCAGCCTGGCACCCAACTCAATTCCATTTTTCAGACCACCTGAGGCCATCAGATGGAGTTTTATAAGGAGAAACTGGATGATGTCACTTGCCTATGCAGAGCACCTCACTGGCTTCCTTTCTGGTCCAGGATAAGATGTACACTGCTTAAGACAGCCTAGGGCCTCCTGCGGTGGACCTGGCCCCTGTGCAGCCTCAGCCCTCCTGCTTTTCTCTTTGCACATGGTATGTTGCCAAGGCCTTATGGCTTCTATGTGGGGCACAGTTCCTTCTGGCTTCAAGGCCCTTGCCTGGACCCCACTCTTTCCTTTGCCAGCTCCTCATTCTCACAGTTCAGGTCAAATAGCATTTCTGCAGGGTAGTTTTACTCCCCTTTCTTTGTTTTTTCTTAAGTAGAATCTTTGCATGGACACATCATGTGTTCCTATCATCATTCCCCTCCTCCCTGTCTGCATTCCACTGAGGGCCCTCCTTAGTGGGATTGCTGGTATTCACCATGCCGTTGTGGGTTACAAGTTGTGAGGGCAGCAGTCAGTCATTGTGGACGTGACAATGTCTCTAGACAGTCCCTCCTTCCCTGTGACTCTTACAATCTTTCCACCCTCTCTTCTGCAAAATTCCCTGAGCCATGGTGAGCATGTTTTAAGTCTACTTTAGTGTTGAGCTCTTAGCAGCTTCTGGATTTCTGATTTGGTATGTTTTGAGTATCCTCAGTGTCTGTCTCCATCACCCTGACACAGGTTGTCAGGTTTGCTGTGGAAGCAGCACTCTTGCTCATCTCACCAATTCCTCTGTGGTTTCACCTGGGCCCTAGCTGATGTGTGAGTGGTGGTTCATCTCCTGCCAGAGAGTCAGCTATCTTTTCTTGTCTTGTTGGTAGAATTTGATTATCCTTGGTTCTCACTTCCTTCCGAAAAAGAAAAATAGATTCTTCAATGGACAGTGAGATCAGTATAGATTAACAGGAATAGGCGTTTTTCATTTAGAGATTTTGATTGGTATAGCCTCTCTTTTGACCAAAGACTAGTGAGAGCTTCTCACTGGAGTCATAATCTTGGTCTCCATAGGATTCTGACTCAGTTCCCAGTTCCAGTTGTGGGTTCCTTCCCACTGAGCAGATCTCTTAGCCAATCAAAGAGCCATTGGTTACCCAACTAGGCAGTGGGCCATTATTGCACAGGTGTGTACAACTTGTCAGGCTGGTTGCTTTTTTAAAAAAATTAACTTTTTACTTATTTATTGCTGGGGGGAGATAAAGATAGAGAGAGTGAGGGGCAAAAGGGGAGATAATGGACACATCAGGGTCTCTAACCACTACAAGTTAACTCCAGATGCATGGGCCACCTTGTGTATCTGGCTTATGTGGGTCCTGGGGAATCAAACCTGGGTCCTTTAGCTTTGCAGGCAAGTGCCTTAACTGCTAAGTTATCTCTCCACAGGTTGCTTTATTTAGCAGTGTTCCCTGCTTGCTCACAACATTGTTGGTCATTTCCTCCCCAGCAGCTCATGTAGTGCTTTTCAGTACTGTACAGGCTAACCATTTGGGAACTGGCTTTCTTTCGGATTAATCATTTGCTATTAAGCCAACACTCCTTTATTTCAGGCATTAAGCCAGGCTCCAAGAGAACACAATGAACAAGACAGGCAATCACTCTCTCCCTCATAGAGCTTAACAATCTGATACGACAGACAGGCATCAGACAAGGTGACTCAGAAGAATGACAATGGGCTGGGGAGATGGCTTAGCAATTAAAGGGGCTTGCTTGCAAAGACTGCAGGCCTGGGGTTCAATTCCCCAGTAGCCCATATAAAGCAAGATGTAAAATGTAGTGCATACATCTGGAGCTCATTTGTAGCAGTAAGAGGCCCTTAAAGACCCATATATTCTCATTCTCTCTTTTCCTTTCTCTCTTCTCCCTCCTCCCAAATTAAATAGATCAATAAATCAAAAGAATTACAAGAGGAGGGATTAAGAAATGAGGAAGGTGGTACAGGAGTCAGTGAGCAAAACTATTTGTCCCTACATAGTAGGAAAGGCATGGATATCTAGCCCACTCAGGCCTCTGGTACCCTGTGATGGGAATGGCTTCCAGGGATTCTCACCCAACTATCTCTCCACCTACAGCCCAGCCACTGAATTACTGGGTGATTGATGACTTCCAGTTCTTAGAGAGAAGTAGCTCAGCCCAGAATCACCTCTTTGCAAACAGAAATCCCCCTTTGGATGAGGAAGGGGGCTGACCTGGGCCTTTAGAAGGACTAGCCCATCAACCATGCTGTCATTTTAGTAATTGAGATTCTATCACATTCCAACCTGTGCCTACAAATAAATTCACAGTGATAGCAGTACTTTGGATTTGACTTTCCCCGTCAGTTTATACAGTTTTGACTCCTTTGCAAAGGTCCCACAAAGTGTACTACCAAGTCCCCCAGATGTCCCACCTGTTCTCCTAAGCACCACAGGCAGCTACTGCTTGCTTCTGCTTCTTCCAGGAACCACTGTCTCTCTCTTGAGTTTCTCTTACCTTGGGCCTGGCATGCTGCCTGAGCATGGCTTCTGACCTGCTCTCCTCTTTGGGGGTTACCACAACTTCTTGCTAGTCACCCTTCTGCCAGACCTCGCCCAGCAGGAACTGTGGTCCTTGCTAGCTATGATGTGCAGGGGCCCTCACACTCTGAAGCCAAAGAATGGTCTGTACCTCTTTGAGTCTGAGATTTTCCTCAAGAAGGTTAGATGACAGGGAATCCAACAGGCTAGATTGTAGACAGATTTGAGGGTCAGCCAGAACACACTCAGAAAATTCCTTCTTTGCTGAGACACAGAAATCCTTCAACCAGGTCTTCGTAGTTGTCTTACCTTAGAACAAATTCTCCCCCTGAAGCCAAGTCAGTTATGAGTAAGATTCCTGGGAATCCTGCCCTGAGTATGTCTAATCCTTACACAGGTCTGAGCAGTGACCCCTGCTATTGACTGCTGGTCCAGGAAGGACTGAGTTCAGGGGTGCTGGGTATTGAAGGTAATATGCATGTTATGGCCTGAGGAATTGGCCCTGACTACCTGCTGTCTGGAGGAAGACAATGTGTGGATAAAACAAATCTTAGTTCCTTGGTAAAGCTCTCTGAACTTGGCTTGCACTTCTGGAATCACATTAAGGAACGAGATTCCATGATCTTTGTTTCTCCCCTTTACACATATGTGTTTTGCATTTTAGCATGCCTGGTCATCTTACAGTCTACCCTTCCAATTTCTCACCTGGCACACGACATGCAGGGAAATCACATATTTCAGATACAGGTTGGAATGCCCCCCAGGGAATATAACGGGATTCCAAGAAGATGTCATGGATTTTTGTCTTAAGTAGATTACAGATTGAGAGCCCTCCAAGTTGTCCCTGGAACTTGAGCTATAAACATCTCTGAATAAGACACATACAACTCAAAGTCTGTAGGGGAGCCCAAGACTGGAGTCATGACTGGCGGACAGCTTGGGGCTCGTGGGAATTTTGAGATGGGGTCTTGCTGAGCCAAGGTGGCGGGGCTGGGATTCTAAAGTTGGTTTGATGGGCAGGTGGTTTGGCACTGACAAGGTGTGTGGTTCTGCCTAAGAGTGAATCACCTGCTGCAAGTTGGCATGGGGTCCTTAAAGCCTTTCCACAGCCTGGAAGCACCTATGTTTGGCTCACTTTCGTTGGCAAAGCTGATGCACATGGAATGTTCCTTTCAGAGTTAAGGGCTGTTATCTTCCTAGGAGACAGCCAAGCGTTTTCTCTGGGTTTCCAGCCTATGATGGAGAGTTCTCCAAGGCATTGCTCCCATACTGCTGAAATCATGCTGGATTGTGTCTAATAATTCAGTTCATCATGTGTGGAATGCCTTCCTTGGTTTCAGACACTGAGCAAGGTGATAGTGAGACAGAGGTGGTTAGGATGTGGTTCTTGCCTTTTAAAGCGTTTTGGTCAGAACATGGTGGTTGTCCTGGCAACATGTGACCCACTTTGGATCAAATACCTAACAAAAGAGATTTCCATGTAAAAAATGTGTACATATATCAATCATTCCCCACAGTGTTTCACTTACCAGTTTAGGGTACCACTTCAGTTAGCACCTTAGTTTGAAAGAGTCATCCCAGAGAGGATAGATGGAGAGAGTGGCTGGAGGGGCATCTGTGAGTTTTGGATCATTCAAAAAGACAGTGACATTGCGAAGAAAAGATTAAGGGGATATCCACTACATCTCAGGATGCAGATGGTAAGGCCACCTTACCTCAACTTTCTAATTTGGATGATTGAGTGATGGAGGACACTCTATAGTCCAGTGGGATGGGGCAGAAATGAAACAGGGGAACTTGGGACCATAGAAGAGGAGGCAGGTGAAGGATTCTTATGTCTCCAGCCTAAGCGTGCTTGTCTGGGAGGAGGTGGCCATAGCTCCATGGGATCTTCACTTAGTCTGGTTTCATCTTTGATGTGCATCTTAACTCTGGTCATAACTAAAACTGTCAGAAAACAGACTTAACTTCAACACCAGGCTATGGCTGCAGTTTCCTTTGGAGTAGAGTATTAACTTCCATTAATGGATCATTAGGGGACATCAGGATCATCAGAGAAAGTTTTCTAACTTTCCATGCCTAGATCTGTTGATTGATATTGTCTGAAGTAGGGCTTGAGGGTCACTTGCAAAGTTCTGATGCAAACTATAAGAACTAATAATTTGGGCCATCCTGTCCTTTTATAAGTGAAGAAATGGGGAACATAGGAGAGAAAAGGTCCTAGCCTAGATCTTCCACTGACAACATGGTTTGGCCTAGCATTCCTGATTCCAGAAGTGACACTTGCCTGCATCCTAAGTGCTTCTTTCCAGAAATGAGGTTATAGTCTCAAGCATTACCCAGTAGACCCAAACATCAGGCCTTATTTTAGTCTTCCAGCTTGCTTTAAGTTCTTCCCTGGAAAACCGAGGAAGGCATATCTTCTATCACAAATGGTTCAGACAGGAAAATGGGTTTCCCATGAGGTCCATACCAGGAAGAAGGGGCCAAATTTGCATTTTAGTGGCCTTTGCCAAACCATTGGGTCCCATTAGCATATTGATGGCAGTTCTTGGTATATTCTAAGCCTTTAGGGTCTTCTCTGTTCAAAGTCAGTTCTGCTTTGATCCTAGTCATCCTAAATTCCCAGAAGACCACTCTTTGGAGGGGCCCTTTCTTGCTGGGTCTAGTGTGGTTACAAAGCTGGGGCTGCCATGGCTCAGGTAGTCTCCTCCAAGGCTGAGAGGGCAGGCTGCCAGGGACAGGGTTTATATCCCTTAGCAGAGGCTGTTAAATACAGCTAAGTCTTGAGGGCCTTGAGGTTCATACTTGATGAATTATTTCAAGGGGATTTCTATTCTGTATACACAGTATGGGCTCCTCACCTGCCTCCCAACGGTAGCCTCTGGCTCACATTCTTCCAGCAGATTCTGAAATACAAAGGTTTCTCAGTGTGGGAAAATCAGTGACATTTATACATGCTGTTCATGTCTTCAACTTTCCTTCCCTTATAGGGAAGTTAATGCACTACAGTTACACGCCAGGTAACAACATTTCTATCAATAGACTACATATATGACAGTGGCACCATAAGACTATATTGTCTAGTGACATCATAGCTGCCTTAGTTTCTATGAGTGCACACCATGATGTTTACATAGTGGTGAAATTGCCTGATGATGCACTTCTCAGAATCTCTCCCCATGTGAAAGGACAGTGACATAGCACAATTGTGTAAATAGCATGATTATATGGAAAAAGCTTGTTATAAAGCACCATTCAGCTTCAAGTATCTTTGAATGTGACAAGCATATCTGAATATGTAGGCAAGAAAACAGCTTTGGAAGCAGGGATTTTGCAGACTGAAGGAGCATTTCAGGCAATGTGATGACCATAAATTCCTTCTGCAGAGATGTGAGTGCAATGAGTTTGTACCAGAGGAGGGCAACACCTGTACAATTCCTTTCTTGGTGTGGATTTGGACATCAGAGGTTGAAAGCAGGACCTGGACCTGGCATAACACCTGGAACAGTAGGGATTCAGAGCATGTACCTCTGAAAAATCTGGAGGGTATACTACCGAGCTTACTCCTGGGTGGGCTCTGAGATTTGATCTGAGAAAGGAAAAGGAATTTGGAAGGCTCTTGTAGAGAAGATTCCAAGTGGGAAAACATTTTTCTCATCAACGAAGAGATAAGAATCCAGTGAAGGTCAAAAAAGGTGTTGAGGGGATGGATACATGGCTTAATGATTAAGGTACTTGCCTACAAAGCCAAAGGACTCAGGTTTGATTCCCCAGTACCCACGTAAGCCAGATGCATAAGGCGGTGCTGTGTCTGGAGGCCCTGGAACACCCATTCTTTCTTTCTTTCTCTCTCCTGTAGTTGCTGCTCTTAGATAAATAAATAAATAAAGAAAATATAATTTAAAAGGTGGTTAGCCATGGCAGGGACATAGGGCATAGACAATATGAGCTCTCCTCAGACATACAGTACAAGAGAGAGCCAAGGGCTGTTTAAAAATATCTGCATTGTATGTTTGTGATCATGGAAGGTTTCTGGGAAGAGAGAAACATTATTTACAAAGTCCTACCAGGTATGATGTCACAGTTTGGATCCTGCATGCCCTCAGAGGCTCCTGTGTTGTACACTTTGGTGGTGCTCTTTGAGAGGGGATTGATCTAAAGGGCATGAACCTTTTCCATGAGCTATTGGGGGGGGCTAGTAGGAGGGTAATGTACTGCGGATATGTCTTTGAAGGGATATCTTGTCTCTGAACCATATCTCTCCCTGCGTTTCTCTCTGCTTCATGGACCATGAGGTGAGCAGTTTTCTCTGTCAGGTGTTCTCTGCGATGATGTTCTCTCTCAATACAAGTACACAGGGACGGGGCCGCGCAAACATGATGGAAATGTTGGAAACTTTGAGCCCAAATAACACTTGCTTTAAGTTGTTTTTCTCCCTTCAGGGTTTTTTTTTTTTGTTGCAAACACAGACAGTGGACTAACACATACAATGTTTATAGACCTTTGCACATATGAATAAATTTACTTGGTCTCAAATTATATAGAGCAGATGCTGGCTCCATGCATTTATGTTGTGGTGGCTTTGAAATCACATCTTGAATTGAGATTAATGTGAACATTACCTTCAGAATCTATCACAAGGAACCAACCAATGAACCAGTCTACTAACATGAGGTAAATTAGAGTTAGAAGATGAATACAGAGACAGAATGAAGCTCTATAGAGAAGTGGTTGCTCTCTATGACTTCGATTCACCTGTAGGAAACTGATGGTTATTTTAGAGGAAGAATATTTTTATTATTGTTATTTTTATTTTATATTTATTTTTATCATTTTTTATTTATTTACTTATTTAAAAAATTTTTTATTGACAACTTCCATATTATTGAAAATAAACCATGATATTTCCCTCCCCTCCCCCCAATCCCCTTCAGAACTCCAATCTCCATCATATCCCCCCCCTCCATTAGTCTCTCTTTTAGTTTGATGTCATCATCTTTTTCTCCTATTATGAGGGTCTTGTGAAGGTATTGCTAGGCACTGCGAGGTCCTGGATATCGAGGCCAATTTCTGTCTGGACAGTTGCATTGTAAGGAGTCATATCCTTCCTTTGGCTCTTACATTCTTTCCGCCCCCTCTTCTGCAATGGACCCTGAATCTTGGAGGGTGTGATAGAGATGTTTCAGTGCCGGACACTCCTCTGTCCCTTCTTCTCAGCACTATGTTGCCTTTTGGGTCATCCCAGTGGTCATCTCCATCTGAAAAGAGAAGCTTCTCTAACCAGAGAAGAGAGTAGCATTAATATGTGAATACGAACATTAAGTGTAGTGCTTTCAGAGCAGTTTGGTGGGAATAATATATACATTTAGCCAAACAAGAGCAGGCTTTATACCCCTAAGGCTTATGACCTCTCCTGCCATAGACTTTTGATTACCAGGCATGTATTCCCAGTCCAATTAAGGAGCAGTTGGTTTCCCCCAGAGCAGACGTGCTATTATTGCTCTGTCTGGCCAAACTTGAGATTTCTAGTGTTCACTGTTTTCACCGCTGATGACTTCTGTGTCCCATAGGGCTGCATGCAGTGCAGCTTTTTCCAGCTTTCAGTTGGCTGGTCTATAGGGAGAAGGTTTTCTGCTCAGCACCAGCTTGCTTTCTCAGTGACCTTGCAAAAACATGTACCAGGCTCACCAAGAAAGCAGCGCTCTTGCTCATTTCCCCTATAACTATATGGCTTTATCTGGTGCCCTGCTGAGGTGCAATGGGCTGATTCTTTCCTCAGGTTCTGCGTCCATCTGTCATGAGTTGGGTCATTATACACAGAGTCATTGCCTCTCCTGCATAACTGATGGCTACCCCCATAAGGCAAGACCCACATTACCCATGGGGGGAGGACAAGGAGAAGGCTCATGATGGTACCACCATGGCGGTATATATACTATATACTATATACTATATACTATATACTATATACTATATACTATATACTATATACTATATACATAACTAATAAAATATTTAAAAACATGTACAAGTGAGTTTTTAACATAATGAATTTTTACAAAGTGTTCAGCCTAGCTCTCAGATTAATGCAAAGAACAGCATAATCCCTTGACAGGTCCCCTTTAACTCCTTCAAGTTACTACCTCTTCACCTCAAATGAAATTAATATCTTTAAAAATTAGGTATGTATGTTTGTACGCATGTGGGCACACGTAAGCATGTGCAAGTGTATGTATGTGTATATTCAGGCCAGAGGCTGATATTCAGTGTCTTCTTTAATCCCTCTCCACCTTAGTTTTTAAGACAGGGTCCTCACTGAACCTGGATCTCACTAATTTAGCTAGACTAGCAATCCAGAAAGCCCCAGTCATTCTTCTGTCTCCAACTTCCCAGCACTGGGACTATATGTATGTTCCACTGTGTCATACTTTTATGTGGGACCTGGGGATTTAAACTTAGGTCCTCATGCTTACTGAGCAGTCACAAGTTGAGATTTCACCCTTGCTTTGAAATCAGTAAAAACATTGATATGTGGCCAATTTTGAACTTTATATAGAGTCATGCTGCATGTGTCTTTTTAGTGACTGTCTCCTTTTATTTTACATATTTGTGAGATTTGTTATACATGTTTCTGCATGGAGAGTGCATTGATTTTATTACTATTCTTTCCACCACACATTGTTCATTATACTGTTGGTGAGCATTTGAGTGGTTTCTTGTTTCTGGCTCTCATGAAACTGTCTAGTGTCCTAGAACTTTGTATATTCTCTTTTGTTTTTCTTTAGATCAGCCTTTTGATCTAAAAAAGTGCATATATAGGCAAAATAATGACTACTGCAGTTTATGGGCTCTTGAAGGTATTCTTAAGGATGATTTAGGTTAGCATCATCCACACTCTGGGAACCAGAGGCTTGTAATAAGCTAAAGAAATTGTCCCAGAATGCAAGTCAACTGTCAGTCAGCATACTCTTTAGTTAGCCAACATTTTAATTTTTTCCTTGTAAGACTTTCTTTTTTTATATAAAATATTTATTTAAGAGAGAGAGAGTGAGAGAAAGAGAGAGAGATAGTACGTATGAGCATACCAGGGACTCCTGCCACTGCAAACGAACTCCAGATGCATGCACCACCATGTGCATACGGCTCCCATGGATTCTGGGGAGTCAAACCTATGTTCTTAGGCTTCACAGGCAAGTGCCTTAACCACTAAGCCATCTCTCCAGCCTCCTAGTAAGACTTTCTGATGGAGAAAGCAGAGCATATTGATTTAACTTCTTGTACAGGATTCTTATTGTAAACCAGAAGTTTTAAGCTCTTTAGATCTCTCTGCTTTGTGTAGCATTGACATAGATCATTTAATCTTTAAAAATTCTCCTAACATATAGTTATCACAGAACCTAATATTCCCCACTGCTGGTCACTTAAAACATATCTTGGTGCATTTTGCATATTACATTGGTTTGAATTTTCCTTTGGGGCTTTATCTAGCTCTGTCTTGTTGAAGTAAAAGACAAACTCGACCCAAAGATACCAATAGATACATACACATTTGAAGTCACTATTTTCTTGGAGAACCAGAGAAGCAGCAAGCCTGGGGATGTGTCATGGCCAAGGGAGTGTCTCCTCTGATAGAGGTGATATTCCTTAACTTGTTAAGAAAGTGTCATTTATTTGGAATGTACATATTATGGTTGAACAATGGCTTCCCCTCCCTCCAGCTATCCACAGTGTGTTTACTTCTGGGATTGTCCTTCCTTCCTATACTTCTCTATTCTACGTGTCCCATCTGTACCAGCCCTGTCTTTGTGATGCCACTCATGTATCTTAGTTTCCTTTCTCATTGCTGTGACCAAATACCTGAAGTGAGGAAGGCATGGTGGCAGGAGCATGTAGTAACTGGTTATAATGCATTTGCAGTCAGGAAGCAGAGTGTGAACATGAAGTGGGGCTAAGCTACAAAACTTCAAGACAAATTAAAACAACTATGAGATTCCACCTTATCCCAGTAAGGATGGCTAACATTAAAAAAAACAATGAAAACAAATGCTGGTGAGGCTGTGGAGAAATAGGAACAAGCTTTCACTGTTGGACTATAAAATGGTTTAACCATTTTGGAAAGCTATATGGAGACTCCTGAAAAGGATGACCATAGACCTGCCAACAGATCCAGCTATTCCCTTACTGGGCATTTACCCTAAAGGCTCCAAGCCTCAGATCAGAGACATTTACTCAACCATGTTTATAGCTGATCAATTCATAATAGCAAAGAGCTGGAATCAACCCAGATGTCCATCATTAGATGAATGGATAACAAAGATGTGGTATATCTATACTATGGAATTCTACGTAGCAGTAAGGAAAGGTGAAATGATGAAATTCAAAAAAAAATGATTGAACATGGAACAGATCATCCTCAGTGAGCTCACCCAATCACAAAAAGATAATCGTCGCATGGTCTCATTTATCTGTCGCTCCTAACCTGAATCTGCCTGAGATGCTGCCAAACCTAATAAGCACTCTGAGGACCAGATAATAGGGAGGGTGGGATGGAGGGAGGGTAAGGGTGGGGGGAAGCGAGAGGGTGGGAGGGAGGACAAGGGTGGGGGGATACAAATAGGGACCCAAAAGGAAATGATACTATAAAACCCTATATTCTGAACAACAGGCTAAAACATTGATCTTTCAGCAGGCCTGCAGAGGGAACACCTGAACCACAGGCAACTGGAGAGAACATAATGAAGACCAACCTTAATCTTTTCCTGCTTCTCTCTCTTTCTCTTTCCCTCTCCTCTCTATACTCACTTTCTCTTTTATATTATCTATCTTTTTCTTCCCTCACCTTCCTTGGCGCTGACTTATAACTCCCTGCACCAGCACGGGGTTAACTTTCACAATGAGCTGTTGTTCTGAGAGACCTACAAGGTTTCCCAAAAAAGACAGATTTCTGTCAGAGTTAACTGTAAGACCCTACTGTCGAAGACAGCATATGCATGTGAGAGCAAACATGGAGAGACCTGGTCAGAATCTGGAAGAGGGTCAGTCCCCAGACAGCTAGTCTAGTGCCAGAGGGTGCTACATGAGCAACTGGGGGAAAATGACCAGCATATGTCTAAACAACTCACAGTTTAAGCTACCCAGAAGGAAGCAACCTGACACAATGCTCAAACAAGTACAGTAGTGGCACACAGCCATGGTGGGTAACCGACTGCTCTTGATTTGGCTAATAGATCCACTCAGTGGAATGGAACTCATTGATGGAACTGGGAAATAAGTCAAAACCATGTACAAAAAATGAGCTCAGTCTCCAAGATCAAGCCACCACCAAATGTGGGCTAGAAGAGGGCCTACACATGTAAAATTCCCTCTAAAATATTTATGGCCATCCCATCTATCTAGTACTAACTTCTCTCTCCATTGGAGAACTTGCTTATCTTTTTCAGATGGACAATGAACCTGAAGGGAGGATCAGGCAATCACACCTCACCAGGGCCCCAGCCCTGGCCCCATAGAGCAATGTGGGGGAAGGGCAAGAGTACAGCATTCTTGATGATCATACACCAGAAAAAGGCTGAAGGAGATAAACACAGAGAACATCCAATTCCTACTAAGCCAGATATCCAGAGACACAGAGAATCCCAAAACCTCATCACTGAAACAGAACTAAAATGATCCCAATGTGGCTCAGGGAAATTCATGGAAGAAGGGGCGGAAAGAATGTTAGAGTCACAAGTTGGGGTATTATGCACAGAGACTTGGCTTATTCCCCATAACTCTTGACTACCCCCACAATGCATGACCCACATTCCCCATTGATGAGGGTCCCTTTGGAAGAGGGAGGACAGGGAGGAGGATAATGGAGTCACCAATATGAATGTAAAATTAGAATAATATAAATAAAAAATAAATTATAAAAAAAGAAGTCTCACTCTTTGATGGTTAATTTGATGTGTGAACTAGGCTAGCTAGCATAGGCTGTGATACTTAGCTTTTGCTCAGACACCTGTCTAGATGCCGTTGTGAAGGATTTTAAGTAAGAAATGTATCAATAGACTCTGGGAAAACAGATTACCCTCTGTGGTATGATTAAGCCTTATCCAGTCACTGCAAGTTGAAAACCTTAGGAGAAAAAGTCAGACATATCCCGAGGATGAAGAAATTCTACCTCCATACTTCCTTTGGTTCCAATACTGCAATATCAGCTCTCTCTTGGGTCTCCAGGCTAGCCTGCCCTACTGATTCAGACTTGCCTTCACTTACCATCATGTGAGCTAATTTCTTAAAATAATTCTCTCAGCCAGGTCTGGTGCTACAGGCTTACAAGCCCAGCTACTCAGGAGGCTGAAGCAGGAGGATCAGAAGTTCAAGCCCAGCCTAGGCTACATAATGAATTCAAAGCCATCCTTGGAAACGTAGTGAGTTCCCATCTTGAAATAAAAGAGATCATCAGTGGTGAAAACAGTGGACACTGGAAACCTCAAGTTTGGACAGACAGGCCAAATGACTGAACAGGTGCAATAGTGGCATGTCTACTCTGGGGGAAACCAACTGCTCCCTAATTGGACTGAAGGCCCACTCTATGGGAGGGAACACATACCTGGAAAACCTAATCAAAAATCTATGGCAGAGGAGGTCATGAGCCTTAGGGGTATAAAGCCAGCTCTTGTCTGGCTAAATGTATATATTATTCCCACCAAACTGCTCTGAAAGCACTACACTTAATGGTCATATTCATATATTAATGCTACTCACTTTTGATTAGAGAAACTTCTCTTTTCAGATGGTGATGACCACTGGGATGACCCAAAGGGCAACATAGTGCTGAGAAGAAGGAACAGAGGAGTGTCCAGCACTGAAAAATCTCTATCACACCCTCCAAGGCTCAAGGTCCATTGCGGAAGAGGTGGTGGAAAGAATGTAAGAGCCAAAGGAAGGGTACGACTCCTTACAATGCAGCTCTCTAGACAAAAATTGGCATCCATATCCATGACTTTGCAGTACCTAGCAATACCTTCACAAGACCCTCATTATAGGGGAAAAAGATGATGACATCAAATTAAAAGAGAGACTAATGGAGAGAGAGAGAGGGGATATGATGGAGTGTGGAGTTCTGAAGGGGAATGGGGGGAGGGGAGGGAAATATCATGGTTTATTGTCTGTAAGTATAGAAGTTGTCAATAAAAAAATTAAATTAAAAAAGCTAACAAGAGGGCTAGGGGTACAGTTCAGTGGTAGAATGCTTGTCTGATATGCACAAGTCCCTGAGTTCAATTGTAATAATGGAAAAGTTGTATGTGATATTTGGATATGTTTATACATAGCATATAAATTAAAAATATTTGCTATATATGTATGTTTATTTTTTTGATAAATATGCTCAAATTCCCCCAGCTCTGGAAAACAGTAATCCATCAATTTGTATTGTCTTTATGGATTTACCTATTCTAATACTCTCCATAAAGAGTACCGTCTAATATAATCTCTTATGCCTGGCTTCTTTTTCATAGCATAGTTTTCCTACATTCATCCACATTATAGCATGTAATAAGACCATTGCTCTTCTAGTGAATAAGATTCTAGTGTATATACACATCATGATTTTATATATATATATATATATATATATATGTATTCATCCACTGATGCACATTTAGGCTGACTATAGTTTTTGATTATGTGAATAGTGCTGCTATGAGCATTTGTTTGAGCACCTGTTGTTAATATTTTAGATATATACCTCAGAGTGTAATTGTAGAGAATTGTAGAACTATACAAGAATTTTTTTTGTATATATATATATATATATATATATATATATATATATATATATGTATGTATTTTTGCCCCCTCTCTTTCTCCCTCCTAGTTCCAGTGCTTGCGGAGGATGCTTGAGCAATTTATGGGCTTTGCTCCCCTCCTTGTCTGGGGTTACAGTTTCATGGGGCCATGCTCAGCTATTTACATGGATTCTGGAGATTTAAATTCAGCAATCTCAGGCCCCCTTGGGCCCCCATGCTTGCGCAGGAAGCTCACTTAACTGTTGAACTGCTGAGCCATCTCTTTAGCTGGTGTTTTTTTTTTTTTTGTTGTTGTTGTTTTGTTTTTGAGACATGACTTCACTGTAGCCCAGGCTGGCCTCAAACCCATAACAACCTTCTGCCTCAGTCTCCATAGTCCAGGGAGTACAGATGTGAACCACAGTGCCAGGACAATTTGATAATTCTACCCAACTTTTTGAGGAATTGACAAAAACTGTCTTTCATAGCAGAGAAACCATTTGACATTTCCTTCCTTCCAATACAGCCTTTTCCATTTTGTAATTATGGCCATTTTAACAGTTGGGAAGTGGCGTTTCACTGTGGTTTTGATTTGCGTTTCTCTAGTGGCTAGTAATGTTGAAAATCTTTTCATGTGCTTTTGGCTGTTTTTGCATCTTTTCTACACAAGTCCTTGGGCTGTATTTATTTGAGTTGTTTGTCATTTTGACACATGATTTGTGAATATTTTCTCTCATTGTGTAGATTGACTTTTATTCTCAATGATGTTCTTGAGAGTATATGTTTCTTTCATTTTGAAGGAGCCTAGTTTATCTATTATTTTGCTGTTCATACATAAGAATCTATGGTCAAATGTGAGGTCATGAAGATTTACCCCCATGCTTTCTTCTAAGAGTTTTACTCTTATTTAGTAATTAATGATCCATTTTAAAGGATCCAGTCCCACATGGTCTTGATTATTATTTCATTACAAGTTTTGAAATAGGATAGTGTGAATCTTCCAACTTTCTTCTTTTTCGCTTTAAGATGCTTCTGGCTGTTTTTAATCTTCTTCAAATTGCATATGAACTTGAGACTTGAATTTTTCTTACTAAGAAGGCTGGCTGCTTTGGAAAATGCCAGAATGAATGCTACCCAAATCTGTATTCTAACAACAACAACAACAAAAAAAAAAAACTGAATTTTGTTTTGCATTGCATTAGATCTGTATGTTGCTTTGGATATATTAACAACTTACAATATTAGACCATCTTATCCATACACACAATTTCCATTTTTTTACAATTTCTTTCAGTAATGTCTTACAATTTTCCGTGAAAATTTTATTAAACTTATTCCTAGGTATCTTATCCTTTTAGCTACTGTTGCAAATTGTTTTAAGTTTCTTTTCAGATTGTTCATTGCTGGTGTGTAAACGCACAGTTGATTTTCATGTGTTGACCTTGCATTCTACAACTTTGCTCAGTTTGTTTGCTTTAGTAGTTTTTTAATAAAATCTTTTAAATTTTTCTCTATACAAGATTATATCATGCACGAATAAGGAAAGTTTTACTTCTTTCATTCAAAATTGGATGCTTTTAATTTCTTTGTGTTGCCTATTTGCTCTAGCTAGAAATTTTAGCACAATGTGGGCCAATGTTGGTACAGTGGGCACTGTTTGTCTCTCACCGTGGAGTATGGTGTTGACAGGGGTTTTCAACAATGCTATCTTTTTTTATGTTGATTCTATTTTTTGTTTCCCTGGCATTTTGATAATAGCAGTGTTTTTGTCAAATGATTGTTTTGGATATCAATTAAGTAGCTATGTGGTTTTCATTCTTCTATTAATACAATGTATTACATTTACCGTTTTATCATGTTGAAGTATTATTGAATCTCCAGGATAAATATCATTTATTAATCATTTATACTTCTTATAATATGCTATTGTGTTCAATTCACAAGTATTTTTGAAGTGTTATTGGTTTGTGATTTTATTTTCTTGTTATGTCTTTATCTGATTTTATGTGAGGGTCATGCTAATGTTGTAGAATGATTTAGGAAGTATTCTCTTTCCTCTCCTTTTTTAGGAAGTGTTTACAAAAGATTCCTATTAATTGTACTTTAAATGTTTGGTAGAATTCACCTGTGAAGCTCACAGCCCTGGAATTGTCTGTGGATTTTTTTTTTTTGTTTTGATTAATGATTTGATGTACTTGATCTCTCTTTGTCATAGGCATAGTCAATTTTTTTCTTTAATCAGCTTTAGTAATTTGTGTGTTTCTAAGATTTTCTCCCTTTTATCCGAGGTATAAAATTTGTTAGCATGTACGTACATGTTCATAGTATTCTCATAATCTTTTTTTATCTTGTTACTTCTTATTTTTACTTCTAATTTTATCGTTTAACAATCAGTCTATTTAAGCCTCAAATTTATTGCTCCTTTCAAAGGGCCAACTTTTTCTTTCATTGATTCTCTATTGTTTTATTTTACATTTTAACTTTGTTCTAATCTTTATTACTTCCACCTTTCTGCTAGATTTGTGTTTAGTTTGATCTCATTATTATAGTTCCCTGAGATCTAAAATTAGTTTATTCATTAGAAATCTTGCTCTTGTGAAATGTAGGTATAAACTGCTATAAATTTCCCTCTGAATGCTGCCTTCACTATATCCCATAAGACTTGATGTATTTGGTCTTTATTTACATTCATCTCTAAGATTTTTATATTTTCCTTGACCCATTGATTGTTTAATACTGTATTGTTCAATTTCTACAAATCATGAAGTTTCCATTTTTCTTTTGTTATTGAATTCTAATTTCATTTTTTGTGGTGAGGAATGATACTTTATATAATTTCAGTATTTTAACTTTACTGAGATTTATGTTGTAATTTAAATGTGGTCTATCTTAAAGAACATCCCATGAGTATTTGAGAAGAATATGTGTTCATTCTTCTAATTTTGAGTAAAGTGACCTACATTGCTTTATTTGCTCTAATTGATTTACTTGGGACCTCTATTTTTTAATATTTTGTTTTATTTGCAAGCAGAGAGATACAGCTAGAAGACAGAGAGAGAATGGACATGCCAGGGCTTCTAGCCACTGCAAACAAACTCCAGATGCATGCACTACTTTGTGTGTTTGGCTCTATGTACTAGGTACTGGGGAATTAAACCCAGGTTTTTAGACTTTGCATGCAAATGCCTTAACCTCTGAACCATGTCTTCAGCCTGATATTTCTACTTTTATGTTGCTCTTTGGTTTAGATGTGCTCTTTACCACTAAAATATGAGATATTGAGTTTTCCAATTTTAATTGTAAGCCATTCATTTCTCCCATCCAGTTTGTCAATATTTATTTCATATGTTTTGGAACTCTAGTGTTGGTTCATATGTAATTACAATTGTTCTGTGTTCTGATGAATTGACACTTTTATCAATATATCAATATATTATATCCATCTTTATCTGTTGATCACAATTGATCAGTGATTTATAATCCTGTTACCCTTAGAATGCTGGGGACTTCATAGGTCCCTCCTATCAACAGCTCAATGTGGGTTGTATCTGATGTAAAAGGGTAAGACCATATTGCTGAAGACACCACATGCTGATGATGCAGAACATCAAGAGATCCAGCTGAATCTGGAAGAAAGCCAATTCCTAGATGGTTAGCCTGTATGGTGCTGAAAAGTGCTACATGAACTGCTGGGGAAAATGACCAACAATGTTGTGAGCAAGCAGGGGACACTACTATATGAAAGCAACCAGTCTGACAAGATGTACACACCTGTGCAATAGTGGCACACAGCCTGGGTGGGTAAACAATGGCTCTCTGATTGGCTGAGAGATCTGCTCAGTGGAAAGGAACTCATAGCTAGAAGTGGGAACCAAGTCAGAATCCTAAGCAGACCAGGATCATGGACTCTTATGAGATGCTCCCACTAATCTTTGGCCAAAAGTGAGGCTACACTCACCAAATCTCTTTAAATTAACAATTCCTATCCCCTTTAACCTATGCTGATCTCACTCTCCCTTGGAGAATCTGCTTTTATTTTTCAGAAAGCAGTGAGAGCTGAGAACAACCAAAATATATCAATAAGACAAGAATAGATAGCTGACTCTCTGCAGGAGATGAACCACCCCTAGCACAGCAGCTAGGGCCCAGGTGAAACCTCAGAAGAATTGGCAAGATGAGCAAGAGGCTGCTTCCATGGTGAGCCTGACAACTTGCTCCAGAGTGATGAAGATAGACAGTGATGATACCCAAAACATACCAAAGCAGAAATGCTGAAGCTGCTGAGAGCTCAACTATAAAGTAGGCTTAAAGCACAACCACCAAGGCTCAGGGAATTTTGCAGAAGAAGGGGCAGAAAGAATGTAAAAGCCACAGGAAAGGAGGGAATATCCAGAGCCATTGCCCTCGCCCATGACTGACTGCTGCTCTCGCCACTCATAACCCATAACTCTGTGGTAAATACCAGAAATCCCACTGAGGAGGGCCCTCAGTGGAGTGGGGGCAGGGAGGAGGGAAATGATGGTACCAATACATGATGTGTCCATACAAATATTCTACCTAATAAAGAAAAAAAGAATGTTAGGGACTTAAATATTGATTTCATTTTTTTCAGAGCCTCCATTGGATTCTATTCATAGGAGATGTCTGGAAATATTGAACAATTAAATTGACTCTTATGGAGATCTGTCTGGCTTTATTCTCTTATTTGTCTGGTCCTAGTTCACTTGCAGTGATGTGGAACTTAAAGGAATCCTTTGATCTTGCTCCATGTGAGTGCTGCAGGTGCTATAGGGACACTTTGTACTTCATTGTTCTGTGTCCTATTTCTTCTGTTTCTTTCTGAGAGTCTTTCTAGCAAAAGTTTGACTAGATGGTTGGTTCTGGCTGGGTCTGTACCTCCTCTTCCAGGGGGATCCCAGAAACTCTTATGCTGGTTTTGTGTCTTTGCCAGTACATTTGCCAGTACATTAATGAACACAAAGCATAATGACTTTAATTAGGTTTTTAGTGTAAGCAGAACAAAATTACAGAGCAGGTCCCTTTTTCACTCTCATGGAATTCACAGTTATTTAATAAGTCAACACCCACTTTTAGGCATTCCCGTCCTTACTTAGTCAATCTAGCATCTCCATTAATCAATGTAGTTGACTTCTAATGCCAAAGTGGAAAATCTGAGTTGCACTTTCCTACTTTGGGGTAACAGATCACCTGTTCTCATCTCCATATCCATCTAGGCTCTGATCACAGACTGTCTACTTCTGAGGATCTTTGAGAAAACACTTCACAGGGGTGAGTATAGGGCTAGGGATGTCAGAGGGGTTGGTCTATGCAATGAGGGAAAGATGAGAGAAAGTTCTGACCTCTCACTCACAGCCCAATTATGCCACATGCTAAATATCAACTATATTCTAGATACAATATGGATCATAAAGTTCCTAAAACATAGAAGAAGTCACAGAAGACCAGAGCAGACCTTCCCTAGCAAAACTAAGAAGCTGCATGCCAAAAGCCAATATTCAAGTAAGGTATGACTTGGGCTGATAGGGCACACCTTCCTAGTGGCCTTGGCCATTTGGACAATGGGTGAAGAGTGGGCTTTGCATGTGATTTGGGTAGGAGCTGAAATCATTCTTTGGGTTATTAAGATGTCTCTGTACTCTAAAGGCCAAGGAAGCGTGTCTGTGCTTTGTAAAGTTCTCTTCTGCTTAATGTGTTGCTCATCTCCTGTTGTCAATATCTCATTTGAGAGCCTGTCATCTCCTGCTTCACAGGATTCTAAGTGAACAGTCTTCATTTCCCCAATCTCCAATCCCATGGTTTAGAGATGCTGGGAAAAGTCATTTACACCCTCTGTCTTTGACCAGCCTTAGTTCAGGCTTTCATCTCCAGTTCTGAGAGACATTTCCTACAGGCAGGGCCCATGTCTGTTCACAAGCTTCTCAAGTATTGGGTATCAATGACAGCCCTCCTTCCTTAAGCACACCCTTTGCTCTCCCACATGAGATCTATCACTTCTTTTGATGCCTCATGATAGTGTCCAGTGAAGCTGTAGCCAACCCAGCTCTCCTTGCCCCATCCCTTCCCAGAGGGTGATGAATGTCATTGTGTCTATGGACACAGGATCTGTTTTCTAGTTTCCACCTCATACTGCAAGGAGGGCACATGTTCTCCTGAGCTCCTTGTCCCCTCTTCCCAGTTGCCTCAAGACCAGCCCCATGAGTGAAACTGTCTTGGCTCTGCTTTTAAGTGCAGTCTGTCCTCACAGGAGCTTTGCTGTAGAAGGGCTGGAGTTTGCCTGACAGAGGGGCAGTCAGTACCCCAGTGGCAGAGCCAGGGCTATTCTGGGCCCCACTGCGTGCTACAGGCTGGCGGTCATCATGATCTCCCAGTTATTTATTGTTATAGCATTAATCATGCTGAACTCACTTGGCATTAATGAGGACGTAATGTGTACTTGGAAGGGAATTTTTATTGTAGCGCAGCATTAACTAACTGGCCTATTATTTAAAGTGTTACCAGACCTGGTATGTACAAATGGTTTACTTTGCAGTCTCCAAGTGTTGAAACTTTGTATGGTTTGTGTCAAGAAAATATGAATATGAAACACAAAAGAGGCAGGGGCCGAAATAAAGTGTGTGTGGGGGGTGTCCTTTGGCTGGCAGGGAGACAGAGCAAACTCAAGGAGGGGCACCTCCTGGGCAGCTCAGGAATCCAGTCACTGCTCTGGGCCTCTGCTGGGCTAATTCCTATGCCTGGGTTCGATGTCAGACATGAGAACTGTAGGGTGACAATAAGGGGCTTCCTGAGTCACCCCTGTGGGTTTGAAGAGAAACAGAATAACAGGATTTAGAAGTGGCAAAAAACTGCAGCCAGTGTTGAGATCTCCAGATTCTTCTCTCCTTGTTGGTCAATGGTGGCTGTAGCCATCATTCCCCCACAGCTGTCCCTGAGTAAGTATTCACCATTCTCCACCGTGTTGGGTTCTGGCCCACACTGCATACTCTCATGAGCTTCACCCCGCTGCGCGGCTGCAAGCTTCATCTTCATGGAATTTGTATAAACACACTCCCTTTTGGCTAATATACATTCATATTCAGGGGTTTGACTCAGGTACCACATGTTTTATGAAGTTTCCTACTATTCCCCACCTGAAAGGTACAGTTAGAGGTATTTTCTTTGTGGGTCCCTATTAAAAGCTACACATTCTGGTATACAAGGTTAACAACTCAGTTGGCTTTAAGATAGTTCTTGGAAGTGTAGTATGGAAGGCAAGGCACATGGATATACACACCATTTAGCCTGTGCGATGGTTACAGATGGAGAAGAGTAAATGAATGGACCACTGAAGTGTCAGTTATTCAGAACAAGGAAATTTAGTTTGCTCTGGACCTTGGACAAGAGATGGGGAATAGTAGTAACTGTGAGAATGTATAAGGGAAATATCAGGGTAGCTTAACAACGCCCTTAGCCTGTCCCAGTAACTCTGCCTCATAGCAGATGCATTTCCATTGCATCCCCTTTGGTTACTAGCGAAAGCAACACTATTAAGTACTATGGGATATACTCTTGTTCCAATTTTTCAAATAAAGACACAATGCAACAGGGGACAAATATGGAAGCTGAAGTAGGTTTGCTGGCATAGCAGGTTCCCCAGCTAACTGCAATCAAGAAACTTCCTACCACCATGTAGGGATTGTTGGTGGATGTTGAAGTTGGTTTTTGAACATAGGTGTCATAGTAGTTGCTTCACTCCACATTGACTCAGGTTGGTTTCTTGAATGAAATGGATGTTCCAATTGGCCTCAGTGGTTCCATCACAAAGTGAGAGAGAGTAGAAAGAGGGCCAGATAATGTTAGTCTAGGCCCTTGCCTGTGTCTTCTAGGGTTATTAACTGATGAAAGCCAGAATGGCATGAGGACCATTGAAATGCAGAGTCTCCTTTAGAAGGAAATAGATTCTAAGTGATCCTTTGACTGGAGACCCCCATGGTAGGTATTGAAATATTCACCAACATCAGGGCCACGGGGGAAAACCACAGAAGTAGAAGACAGAGTCATCAAGTGTGTGGTATAAAAATGAATGAGAATTTTAAAGAGTTCACATGCTGTAAGGATTTTAAGTTTACTGTGTTCTCCAATTCAAGTAAGACCAGAGACTAACCATGCACAGGTAACCAGGGCTAATTGGCAGCAGTAACTGTGAGGTCTAAGAACAACTGTGCTGAAGGCAGATGAAAGGAAGCCAAAATGTGTAGAGTAGGCTGGGGAGACGGCTCAGTAGTTAAAGGCACTTGCTTGCAAAACCTGCCTGTGTGGGTTCAATTCCCCAGCACCTGTGTAAATCTGGATGTAAAGTGGCACATGCATGTATAGTCCTAATGTGCTTATGACAGTGGGAGGTAGAGCCAGGAGAATCCAAAGCACTTAGGCTAGCAGTCTGATGTTCCTTTGCAGCAGTAAGAATCACTGTCTTAAAGACTATGGAGAGCTGGAGAGATTGCTTAGTGATTAAGGAGCTTGCCTGCAAAGCCCAATGGCCCTGGTTTGATTCCCCAGTACCTATGTAAATCCAGATGCACAAAGTGGTCCATGTGTCTGAATTTATTTGTAGTGGCTGGAGGCCCTGGTGCACCCATTCTCTTCTCTCTCTGCCTCACTCTTTCTTAAATAAATAAATAAAGATGGAGCACAGATACCTTGAAGTTGTCCTCTAACCTTCACATATGCACTGTGACACATGTGACACACACACACACACAAATAAATAAAATTAAAATATGGCCTGTTACAGCTCTAGATGCTCAAGCACATCATTGGCTCTGTGAACAACACCCACTGATGATTTGACCCTTCTTCACAGTGGTTGTTCTGTGAATTCTTGAATGAATGTGTCCTGAATGTGCTCGTTGCTCTGTTCTTGGACTATGACCTGTGCTTCCACATTACATGAGTCCCTTGCATATTTTCTTGCAATTTTGACTGACAGTGGACCTAGTGTTAGCTTCACCACTTCCTTCTGCTCCTTAGGATTAAATGCATAAACCTTATTGTTTCCCCTAACTCAGCTGTGAGGCATTCCTAGAAGCTAGCTAAGCCTGGCAGATTTGGAGTTGGGTAGGGCAGAGATATGGCAGTCTGTCCTTGGGCAGATGGCTCTTGGATTGGCAGGAGGTACGTATGTAGTGCCAATAAGGTCTGCCCCAATGGAAAGCATCTTGGCAAGGATTTAGACTAGAAAGGACCAGGTTTCACAGAGAAACTTCCAGAAGTCTGACAGAAGGTCAGAGTGTCATCAAAATTGGGAGTTGTAACAAGGCTCTGGTCCTCGTGAGTTTTCTCAGGAAACCAAGGTTGAGGACTTGTTGGGGAAATATTAGTGGTTATGTGGTTGAAACAAACAAGCCCTCAAATCTCAGTGGCTTAATATCACAGAAAGCTTATTTCTCACCCGCACCACGTCCGATGTGATGTTCCTGGTACCTCTCCAGGTGTCATTAGACATGTTCACTTAGGGTCACTGGCTCATACTCTGTGTGGTTTTTTCCTTTCCCTTGGGCTGTGGATGCTCCCATTGGGTTTCTGTATCTGGCTGACAGATGGAGCAAAGAAGCAGGCCTGCAAATGCAAGGTTTTAATGGACTGGGAAGTAGAACACAGCACTGGTGCCCACATTCCATAGGCCAGAACTTAAACACATGGCCACACCTAACTGCAAAGTAGGCTGGGGCATATGGTCTGTGTGCCCAAGAAGAAAAGGAAATGGGTACACCAGCCTCTGTCATGCCTAGCGTTGACTCTAAATAGTTATAAATCCTTTTAACCAGTTCTTTCATATGTTGGATGCTAGTGGCAAGGCTCTGATGAATATTTGAGGTCCAGAGTCTGCCAAGACCCACTGGGCACTGAGATTGGGACAGTCTTTGATGGATAATACAGACCTCATGCACAATCCAGTCTACATCCCATTGGCACAGGTCTTGAGTTATCTGAAGTTGGATGTTTTTAGACTCTTGGCTACCTGTGTACTGATAGGAGCTAATGGGGAAATATGGGTGGGTGGGTGTGGAATCGTTGGCCTGGAACACTGCTGCTGGGTAGACCCCTTGCAGTGCCCTCTCTAGTTTCACTGGTTCAGCTGGGCTGGGGAGGATCTTAAAGAGCTTTTGGCTTGATCATAGGCATCAGGTTGTCACAGCATGACACCTTCTGAAGTCTTTGTTCACTGTTTTCTTCCTTATGCTTCATTGCTTCTTTTTATTTCTCTCACAGTTTCTACAAACTTCCTGTTATATTCCTTCTGAATGACATTGTGGACAAGGTCTGCTGGTCACTTAAAAGAGTTTACCCAAGCTGACACTCTGTTTATAATTGGCAATTTACATTCCAGGCTTAGCAAGTTTCTTCCACTTCTTGACCCACATCCAGTGTATTCTCTGCGTGCTTGGCTTTGGATTGTACAGAGCAAGGAAAGCAAAGGTCTAGTCTTCCATGGGTGAAGTGCTGATGAAACCTGGTTTCCATGTGACAGACATACGGACACCATATGGGAGTATGTGCTCATTTATTTTTCCCAAAGAGCACCATCTTTGCTATGTTTATGGAAACTGTTCAGGAGTTTTGGGGCATGCAGGAGTAGGGCGCTGGGTAATTTTCCTAGTTAACCATGTGTAGCCTTTTGTTGATACACAGCCTTCCTTCTGCCTTCAACCTTACCTTTATGATGCTTCCACATACTAGGATTCAGTTGCACACACATCATTTGTTTTCTACTTGTGTGCAACTATAGGCAAATTAGCCTTCCTTTTTTTTTTTATTTGAGAGAGTTAGAGATACAGAGAGAGCCAGAGATAGATAGATAGATAGATAGATAGATAGATAGAGGGAGGGAATGGGCATGCCAGCAGCCCCTCAGCCACTGTGAACAAACTCCAGATGTGTGCGCCCCCTTGTGGGCAAGTGCAGCATTGTGCCCTTGCATCACTTTTTGCATCTGGCTAAATGTGGGACCTGGAGATTGGAACCAGTGTTCTTAGGCTTGGCAGGCAGGTGCCTTAACTGCCAAGCCATCTCTAGCCCTAGCCTTCCTTTTTTGACCTTAGTTTCACCCACTGCATGATAAGGAGATCAAGAAAGATGTAATTTAGAGTTTCAGCTTTGAAACCCATGAATCTTTTCAAATGTATGCATGTGCATGTGAGTGTGTGCACATGCATTGTATGAACATGCTTATGTAGGAAAAAGAAAAACCTTGTGGGTCATCCCCAGGAATACTTCCACCCACCATTTTTGAGATAGGGCCTCTTATGAGCCTGGAGCTCACCAATTAGATTAGATTAGATTGGCTGCCCAGCAGGCCTCAGGCACCCTCCTGTTTCCATCTCCACTGCTCGAATTACAAGTATGTAGTTCCCTGTCCGGCAGTTTTCAGTGGGTTCTGGAGATCGAACTCAGGACCTCATGCATGCAAAGCAAGCACTGTACTGACTGAGCTGTCTTCAAGCCCCTGAAAACCATGAATCATAATTTTGTTTAATAATCTCTGTAGCTTTCTTTTCACACAGTGAAGGAATGTGTCAAAATAGCAAAAGTATGTTCTCTAAGCCCGAGTTTTCTATTCTTTCCAATGGGGTCAAGATCTGCTTCTTGGTATGGGTTTGTGAATATCAAATAAGACACTGTATACATATATAGAAAGAGTTTAAGATGGTATCTGGCTCATGGACACCACCAAAGCCTATGTTTTCTAAGGCGCCATTCACCCAGAATGAAGTGTAGCCCATGCCTCTGTGAATGTTAGTCAGCCCTCTGCATAGACAGAGAAAACATGTGCAGAAAATAGTTGGTTAGGCACGTGGGACGATGGTTCAGACTCTGGGACCTAGATCCTCTCACTGTTAAACTCTTGGTTTGGTAAAGAAAAGAGATGTTATTTCTAGAGCTAGCACCTGGCTTTGCCCTCTAGGAATAGGAGAAATCCCACATAGGCCACCGAGAGGCCAGGCTTTTTGTAGAAACACATGCAAATGTGTTTGTTATTAGCCCTTCCTTCCACGCCAATAATCCATATCTTTTCCTCTTTGCTTTGTTACATTTTTTCCTTGTGGCCAGAAGCCAGACAAAACATACTGTCTCATAAGCTTCAACAGCCGATTCTGCCTTCTCAAGCTGGAGTGGGGGAGGCCTCTTTGGTCGCTGGAGGTTCAGGTGCTTTGTGAAGTTGAGTAGAGACTTTTGACTGGTTGGTCTCTGAAGTCTTCTGGCTAGGGATGACATCCAGTTATCTCTGTGCCAACACATAATGGCCCAGGGCACTCCTAAGCACTAGTGGCCAGACCTGCGAAAATAGGACAGATAGCATGAAGAAATGCCTTGGAGGCTGGAAAGCCAGTCGGTCCTTGTTTTTTTCTTTTTTTTTTTTTTTGAGGGCAGATGAGTGGGGTCAATGTAACTTAACATGGCCCAACAATCCTCTGTGGAAAGCCCAATTTTCTTCTTCTAGTTCCTCTCTGTAAAGTATTTGGTTTGCAAGGCTCAGATACCTACATATCTCTGGGTCTTTGCACAAACTAGTCCTCCTTCCTGGAATGTAGATTACTAGTATTCTATAAGCGTCAACCTAATGCCATGTATTGTCCAGTCACTTCACAAAGAAAGAGGTTGTTTCATGTTTTCTCACTGTACATACCAAAGGAAAGTCCTTGCATTTGAGGCTCAGCTCTGTTTATACATAACCATTATTTACCTGGCTATCCCAGCTTCTGGTGACCTTCAGCCATCGTGTGACCCCTGGGTACATTGTCTGTTGCATCTTATCATTTCAAGGCCTGTTGATAATGATCATATCCTATGTTCAAGGTACTGATGCGTTGAAGAGTCTCTGTTCATCAAAGTTTAGCCTCACAATGGTTTTGGCATTTTTATAATCATTACTTTAAGTGAAACCATCTGGAACCTTTCCATATACAATAGTAGCTCTCTTAACAACATCCAGCCCAGGTGCCACAACTTTTCAGTTATATTGGTTATTTGAACAATCTTATGATTTGACTTATTTCTACTAATTAGTTAAAACTCTTTTCAGTATCAGACTTTTTTTTTTTTTTTTTTTGGTTTTTCAGGTAGGGTCTCCCTCTAACTCAGGCTGATCTGGAATTTACTATGTATTCTCAGGCTGGCCTCAAACTCTTGGTGATCCTCCTACCTCTGCCTCTTGAGTACTGAGATTAAAGGTGTATGCCACCATGCCAGGCAAACTTTTTTTTCTTTTTAAAGATGGTCTCTAGTCCAGGTTGGCTTTGAGCTTCCTATGTAGTCGAGGATGACCTTGAACTTTCGATCTTCCTGCCTTTACCCCTGAGTACTGGGGTTACAGGTGTATGCCACCATGTTTGGTTTTATTCAGTGCTGGGGACTAAAACCAGGACTTCATGCATGATAGTGAATACTAACTGAACTACATGCCCAGCCTTTGGTCTCAGATCTGACTGACAGATTTTTTCCCCTCTTCTGGTGCCTAGCTTTGCTCCCTGACCCCAGTGTCTTGGAAATGGGTTGTAGCTATGTGTATGGAGGGCATGTATGTGCCAATGTGGAGAACTTTTACTGCTTTGGGCATCTCTGGGTAGAGAGAAGAGATCTTGATGAGTATTTTAATCTTACTTACCTGGATATTTATGTCCTCCAGGTATTCTCCTGGTCCCTCAAGTTAAAGGTTACATGAAGAAAAGTCATATTTCCAAGGTGGTCTGCTGGTAAGGCTTCCATCCTATGGGACCCCTTGAGGCATGAAAGTCCCTCCAGGATTTGGCTAGTGCAGTGGTTCATCTTGGTTGTTAATTTGATCGGATTTATAATCACTGTGAAAACAAACCTGTAGGAATATCTTTGAATGAGTTTCAATGTTAAGTTAATTAAGATATAAAGACCTAAGATATAAAGACCTACCCTGGGGGGCTGGTGAGATGGGCCAGTGGTTAAGGATGCTTGCTTCTAAAGTTGCCAGTCTGGGTTCAGTTCCCCAGCACCCACATAAAACTGCACAGGCTTTCATTTGTACTGGCAAGACACCCTGGCATGCCATGACTCCCCCATGTAAATAAATTGATAAAATAGAGACCTATCCCAACCACGGGCAGCACCATTCTTTGGGCTGGGGTCCAAACTGAATAAAAAGATTAAAGTGTGTTGAGCATCAGAATTCATTACTCTCTGCTTCCTAACTATGGATGCAAGATGTCCAGGTATTTTTCTATTCCTGCCACAATGTCTTTTTATCACCTCAAACTATATGCCAAAATAGACCTTCCCCTAAGATGTTTCTTGCAGATCACAATAATGAGAAAAGTAACAGGTA
Source organism: Orientallactaga sibirica (assembly GCA_036365145.1). NCBI lineage: Eukaryota > Metazoa > Chordata > Mammalia > Rodentia > Dipodidae > Orientallactaga > Orientallactaga sibirica. The sequence continues at coordinate 11,423,383 of JAEOAD010000015.1, forward strand.
CATTGTAGCCTGTTCCCATGTAGTGGTATTCAGGACATATCCCATTGGCCACTGACACCAGGTGGCTCACAAACTCATCTGCTCTGTGCAGCTAACCCCAGGTAGCAGGCATCTTCTACATCTTTTGACACCTAGGAAGCCAGTCAGAGAGTTCTGGATCGTCTTTCTTCCTCTTATCTTCTTAGCAGTTCTTCCTAACTTTCTTTCTCCTTGCTCACAGATCAAAGGGTTGGGTCGACAAGTCTGATATATACCAAAGCAGACACTGAATGGATAAATTAAATTCAAGTTTCTTGTTCTTCCAAATATATGTGTATTCTTTTGTGGGGGTTTCTCTCACAAAATCCATAATCTGGGAAGCTTACAATTAGCAAAACTTCATTGTCTTAAAGTTCTGGGAGAACTGTAAATCAGGGCATTGATAGGGTTGTGCCCCTTTAGAATGTAAGAATAGGATCTCCCCTACCTTATAATAGTTCCTTGGCTTCAACAGAAGAATGCCAGTGTTCACAAGTGGTTCTTATTTATAAGATTTCAGGCATGTTGTATTAGGGGCCTACTTTACTCCAGGATGACCTCATCTTAAGCAACAATACCTGTAGTGTCTATTTCCAAATGAGGTGACATTCTGAAGAACTGCTAGTTAAGACTTCAACATGTGCATTTTTTATTTTTTAAACTTTTTTTATTGACAACTTCCATAATTATAGACAATAACCCATGGTAATTCCCTCTCTCCCCCCACTTTCCCCTTTGCAACTCCACTCTCCATCATACATTTTCACCTCTCAATCAGTCTCTCTTTTATTTTGTTGTCATCATCTTTTCCTCCTATTATGATGGTCTCATGTAGGTAGTGTCAGGCACTGTGAGATCATGGATATCCAGGCCATTTTGTGACTGGAAGAGTGCATTGTAAGGAGTCCTATCTTTCCTTTGGTGCTTACATTTTTTCTGCCACCTCTTCTCTGATGGAACCTGAGCCTTAGAAGGTGTGATAGAGATGTTTCAGTGCTAGGCACTCCTCTGTCACTTCTTCTCAGTACTATGGTGCCTTCTGAGTCATCACAATGTCATTGCCATCTGAAAAGAGAAGCTTCTCTAACCAAAAGTGAGAGTAGCATTAATATATGGGTACGAACATTAAGAGAAGTGCTTACCAGGCAGTTTGGTGCATAGCATATACATTTAGCAAGATACCAGCAGATGTTATACCCTTAGGGCTCATGACTACCCCTGTCGTAGGTTTTCAGTATCAGGCATGTATTTCCTTCCATGGAGCAAGCCTCCAGTCCAATTAGAGAATGGTCGTTTCCCCCATAACAGACATGCCACTATTGCACCCATTGGCTCATTTGGCCTGGCTGGCCAAATTTAAGGCTTTCAGCATCCACTGTTGAGTATCTCCACTGGTGATTTCTTTCTCTCCCATTGAACTGCATGCAGCATAGCTTTTTCCAACTTTCTGTCAGCTGGTCTACATGAAGGAGGTTTTTAGCACAGTTCCAGCAGGATTTCTCAGTGCCCTTGCATCCCAAGTATGTGAAGTCTTCACCATCTATTCCTGGTGGGAAACCAAGAGCCTTGACAATGATTTGTAATGTTTTGGGGGTATTAGGGACCTTCCTGGCCAAAACTCACTGGAAGGTATCCCATCCCTAGCACTGAAAATTTTCTAATAATAATCTAAGACTTCTGAGTGTTCTATTGTCCAAAAAAGTAGGTTTCCATATGACTCATTCATACCCTCTTAGATTTTGATTAGCCTTCCCCCATCTCTCTTTTACTCAGTCTCTTCTCCTGACCTCATTTAGGCCTTTCCAACCCCATTAATCTGTTCTTCTATTTACATATATACAATACCATCCTATTTAGTCCCCCTCCCTCCCTTTCTATTTCCTTTATATCCCCTTTGTAGCTTACTGGCTTCTGCTACTGAGTTTTATTCCAACTTACATAGAAGTCCAATCATTTGTAGCTAGGAACCACATATGAGAGAGAACATGTGACGTTTGGCTTTCTGAGCCTGGCTTACCTAACTAAGTATAATCCTTTCCCAATTCATCCATTTTCCTGCAAATTTCATAATTTCATTTTCCTTTACCACTGAGTAGAGCTCCATGGTAAAAATCTGCCACATTTTCATTATCCACTCATCAGTTGAGGGACAACTAGGCTGATTCCATTTCCTAGTCATTGTGAACAGAGCTGCAATAAATATGGTTGAGCAAGTATCTTTAAGTTAGTGAGATGAGTCCTTAGGATATATGCCTAGGAGTGGTATAGCTGGGTCATATAGTAAATATATTTTTAGTTGTCTCAAGAACCTCCACACTGATTTCCACAATGGCTGGATTAAATTGCATTCCCACCAACAGTTCAGAAGGGTTCCTCTTTTTCTGTATCCTCTCCAGAATTTATTGTCATTTATTTTCATGATGGTAGCCATTCTGACCAGAGTGAGATGGAATCTCAAAATAGTTTTAATTTGCATTTCCCTAATGGCTAGGGATGAAGAATATTTTTTAGATGTTTATATGCCATCTGTATTTCTTCTTTAGAGAACTCTCTGTTTATTTTCATAGCCCATTTATTAATTTGATTGTTTGGTTTCTTATTATTTAGTTTTTTTCTGATTTCTTTGTGTATCCTGGATATTAATCCTCTGTCAGATGTACAGCTAGCAAAGATTTTCTCCCATTCTGTAAGTTGTCTTTTTGCTCTATTCACAGTATGCTTTGCTGTACAAAAGCTTTGTAATTTCATGAGGTCCCAGTGGTTGATCAGTGGTTTTATTTCCTGAGCAACTGGGGTTATATTCAGAAAGTCTTTGCCAATACCAATATGTTGCGGGGTGAACCTACTTTTTCCTTTAGCAATTTGAGAGTTTTGGGTCTCATATTAAGGTCTTTGATCCATTTGGACTTGATTCTTGTGCATGGAGAACACTAAGAATCTATTTTCATCCTTCTACAGAGACATACCTAGTTTTCCCAGCACCATTTGCTGAAGAGGCTATCTTTTGTCCAATGAGCATTTTTGGCATTTTTGTTGAAGATCAGGTGGCTATAGCTACTTGGACTTACATCAGGGCCCTCTATTCTATTCCATTGATCTACATGTCTGTTTTTGTGCCAGCACCCTGCTGTTTTTGTTACTATGGCTTTGTAATATAGGGTTAAATCAGGTGTGGTGATACCACCAGCCTTATTTTTGTAGCTTAAAATTGTTTAAGATATTCAAGGTTTTTTGTGCTTCCAAATGAATTTTAGGATTGTTTTCTTCTATTTCTAATAAGAATCCCATTGGAATGTTGATGGGGATTTCATTAAATATGTAGATTGCTTTTGGTAGGATTGTCATTTTCACAATATAGATTCTCCCAATCCAAGAACAGGGATGTCTTTCCATTTCCTAGAGTCTTCTGCAATTTCTTTTTTTTTTTTTAAAAGTTTTATTTATTTATTTGAGAGAGTCAGAGAGAGAGAGAGAGAGAGAGAGAGAGAGAGAGAATGGGTGCACCAGGGCCTCCAACCACTGCAAGTGAACTCCAGGTGCATGTGCCACCTTGTGCATCTGGCTTACATGGGCCCTGGGGAATCAAACCTAGGTGCTTTGGCTTTGCAGGCAAATGCCTTAACTGCTAAGCCATCCCTCCAGCCCTCTTCTGCAATTTCTGTCTTGAGTGTTTTAAAGTTTTCATTGCAGAGATCCTTTACTTCACTTTATTCCAAGGTACTTTATTTATTTATTATTTATTTATTTATTTATTTATTTATTTTGATGCAATTGTGAATAGGAGTGATCATTTGATTTCATCATCTGTGTGTTTGTTGTTAGCAAACATGTGTATTTTTGAGGAAGCATATCATTCAACCCATAACCATAGCAACTTCCAGAATTCACAAGTGATTCTAAGAGTCTTTCTTTTGGCTTTATTTTGGAGGGTGGGCACAGTATTTCTCTCTAAATATCTTACTTTGAAAATATAGACTACTTCTACCTCAATCTGCTCTATGCTAACTGAGGCTGGTGGTTTGTGGTGGTGGGGTTGGTTCTGGTATCTTAAAGCAAACAGTTAGGGGAGATGGTAGCTCTGAATTGAGAATATGTGATGCTCTGCACCTGTTAAGCATCACTTTGGGCTGTAGCTACAATTCTGTGACAATAAACAAAGTGCACACTCACACACATTATTTACATACATCTTTAATAAATTTTTTTGAAGAACAAAATACATTTAGTTTAGCAATCCTAATTGTCTTAATTTTTTTTATAATTTATTTTTATTTATATTATTCTAATTTTACATTCATAATGGTGACTCCATTCTCCTCCTCCCTGACCTCCCTCTTCTATAGGGACCCTCATCAATGGTGAATGTGGGTCATGCATTGTGGGGGTAGTCAAGAGTTATGGGGAATAGTCCAAGTGTCTGTGCATAATGCCCCAACTTGTGGCTCTAACACTCTTTTCCCCCCTCTTCCACAAAATTCCTGAGCCACATTGGGGTCATTTTAGTTTTACTTCAGTGATGAGGTTTTGGGAGCCTCTGTGTCTCTGGATATCTGGCTTAGTAGGAATTGGATGTTCTCTGTGTTTATCTCCTTCAGCCTTTTTCAGGTGTCGTGATACCCACAAACGCTGAACTCTTGCCCTTCCCCCACATTACTCTATGGTTTCAGCTGGGGCCCTGGTGAGGTGTGATTGGCTGATCTTTTAAAATTTTTTAGTTTTATTTGAGAGAGAGAGAGAATGGATGTACCAGGACTTCCAGCCACTGCAAACAAATTCCAGATGCACACACCCCCTTGTGCATCTGGCTTATGTGGGTCCTGGGTTGTTAGGCTTCTCAGGCAAGCTCCTTAACCACTAAGTAATCTCTTCTGCTCCAGTTGTACATCACATCTTAAGAAAAGTCTATTTTAGGGCAAAATACTTCCTTATCATTTGGACCTGCCTCATGCTATTTCCTTCTGGTTATTTACTCACTCAGCCAATAGCCAGAGGGTGTGTTAAGCAAGAGCTAGGCTGCTGGCTATCTGCCCTGCAGTTGTCCGCAGTCCTGTGGGACATGTAGGAACAACATGGCCACAGCAGAGTGCTAGTGGAGGTGCAGTGTGTGGTTCTGAAGAGAGTCCCAATGCAGGTGAAGTAGAAAGAGGTTCCACCTGGTTCCATTAGCCAGTGCTGCCTGGCATGCTCTTTGAAAACATCTTTAGGGATGTGCTTCAGGGTGTGCTCACAGCCGCTGGCCTCTGAACAGTCTTGCTTTAGCAATGGCTCCTCTTCTGGCTTTACTGAGGCTTTGATACTTCCATTGCTGGGATGTTATCTTTTGAACACATGTGAGCAGAGAAGACACATACCTTCCAAAAATCCCACTTGTTGGAAATTTCAGACAAGTTTCTTCTCAACAACACAGAGTACTGAATAGAAGAACAAACACTAAGTAAATGGAGGGGTTGCAATCATTCTCATTTCACACACAATAAAATGATGCTTGTGGAAGGTGATATGGGGTAAATTAAATTCATTTTCCCCATCATCAGATTCATGTATTGGATCTCTAGTGTGTGATATATGGAGGTGGAGCTTTTGAGCAAGAATAGTCATGAAAACAGGATTCTTTTCTGATGGGATTTAGTGTCTTTTTTTTTTTTAATTTTAAACTTTATTTTAAAATATGTAAAGATTATTTTACAGAGGTTATAGTTTTGTATCCCTTCTCACCTGGATCCACTTTCACTGCGAGTTCTCCACCATGTGGTTACTGGTATTCAGTGTGGAGCAGTTAAGGTCTCAAATTCTATGGGGCGGGGTGCTATGCTTCAGGAAATTTTTACGTTCCCTGCAGCTCTCACAATCTTCCTGTCCCTTCTGCCACAATGTTCCCTGAGCCTTGGCAGGTCTGTTAGCACTCTGATTTAGTGCTAAGTTTTCTGTAGCCTTTGGGTTTCTAGTGTCTTTATAAGGAGAGGCACCAGAAAGCCTGCTTCTTGCCTCCTGTCTGCCACATGAGGGCACAGTGAGAAGATGGCAGTCTACAAACCTCTCGCCAGAGCCCAACCATGCTAGCATGCTGACCTCAGACTTCAAGCTTCCATAACTTCTAAGAAATAAACTTCTGTTGTTCAAGCTATCTAGCCTATGGCATATTAGTATGGAAGACTAAGACAGAAGTTATTTTCTAGGGTCACACGCTTAAATAAAGGACCACTTCTATATAAGTGCAGCACACCTCTTTATCCGATGCTATTTTTGAGACATATGTTGATTTAACTTGTCTTTTCAAATATTTATTGGTCACTTACTATGTGTGAGATCTCTTCTGAATTATACTATTTTCTCTTTCTTTCTGTATGCTCTTGTTCTCTTTCTTGTCTCTTTCCACCACCATCACTGCAATATTTGTTATAACTGCTGAAGAATAAATGCCCTACCACGTCCCTTAACAGCACACAGAAAAAACATTAGGTTATGATGATCATCTAGTGTTAATTGCAGGCTTTCTGGTGAGCTGATTGAGAAGAAAAAGGTGCTTCACATTTTCCTTGAAATAGGGTGGTCTTGAGGCATGTGAATAAGTTCCATTCCTCCGCCATGACAGTTGAAATGCCTCCATCTCTCTCATGATAGTAGCTGTCCTTTATCAAGTGCCTTCCATGTATTATTGATCTTAAAAGTTTGTAAGCAGGAACAGTGAACTTCAAGGCTCTAAGTGTCCAATGGTGTTCATACCTTGGGTTAATTTGTGTCTCTGTGGCACTAGGTATAGTCTTCCAATCCTGTATAGATCCACATTCAAGGGTCAGTACATTGCTTGATGGGGCTGCTGGCTTAGCCCAGTTGTTTCTGCTTAACTACAGCCAGTGAGCTAAGGAGTAAGACGCCGGTCAGTTTGGAAGGATTAAGGAATTATATCTGATTTTAAAAGACTCAGTAACCAGAAACCCCCAAACAACCTTGAGAAGCAAGCACCAGTGGCCAGTTTTTATATTTTAAACTTACATGAAAACATCATTTTATTGGATTTTAATTTGATCCCATTGAAGCCTTCTAAATCAATCAGTTTCCCAGCTTGTGACCTGCTGGGGTTCTGATTCAAAAAGCCACACCTTGGCTTTAGGGGCTTGGTCAGACACCTTGGGATATGGCATCAGCTTCTTGGGTGAGTTGTAGTTCTGGCTCTGTCTTGTGTGTGTGTGTGTGTGTGTGTGTGTGTGTGTTGTGTGTACCATATGCACATACCTATGGGTGTGCCCTTTTAGTTTGGAGTCAAATTGCCCTTCTCTGATGGTGAAAATGATACCTGTTCCTAAATCGATGGTCTTGGGGGAGATTTTATTTTCCGAGCAGAATTCTCTTCCAGTCTTCTCCCAACCGTCTTTGCCGCAAGCCTGTGTGCGACCCCGGGGCCTGATTGTTTTGCCTTGTTTGGGCCTCTCCAGGTCGCTGGGAATGACTCAGGATCCATGATCTCCGTCAGCTCTGGAGCAGGGCCAAGCTCATGCCTTCCTTTCTGCTGTCTTCATTAATGCTGGGCTAGCGTCCCAGCATTCCTGAGAAATTGATAGAGACAGAACATCAATTGTAGTTTAGCTCTACAATGGGGAAACTCACGGTGACAGGCTGGGGGATTTTGTTGCCAAGGAAGTCGCTGGGCCCTTTCCTGGAGTGGTCCAGAGTCGAAGCTCACTGAGCTTTTGTGAGGTCATCGAATGGGACACAAGACAAGAGCAACAAGCCGCTAATCTGCTAATTGCAGCCTAGCTAAGTGATGTTACCTTTGTGTTTGGCTTTCTTGGCCTTGATGTATGATTATGTATGTGCAAGAGAAAGAAAGTTGAGACAGCCTCTTTCAGGCCAGGAAGATGCTGTGGTGTTGGTTAAGAACTCGGTGGACCAGGTGGATGTCAGGCTGGAAAGCTGTGGTCAGACCTGGAACTCTGCTCCTGATAAAGTACTGCATCAGGGCCAGCCAGGCTGTGGGTTGTTGGTCCTAGGTGGATACACTAAATGGCTACTACATTCGTATATCAGTTTCTCACAATGTTTGAGAAAAGATGTGGCTGCCTTTTCTCATTTAGCTTTCTCCCAGCCTTCTCTCATCTGTGTGCCCCACCAACCTTCTAAGGGACCCGTGGACTAGTTGCTATGCCATATTTGGGACTTTCCAGGTCTCTAGGAATGGCTCAGGATCCATGATTTCCATCAGCCTGGAGCAGAGTCTTCTGTCAGTTGAGTTTTGGGAGGGCATATGTATGATGAGATCATGATTTCTGAGGGGCAATCCCAAGGTACCCCACAGTGGCCCTTGCATGAGAGCAGGGGATGGTATATCTTGCCCTTAGTTAATCTGTTGCTCTTCTGTGTCCTCTGTCTTGGCAAGAAGCATATCTGCCTCAGTTGTGCAAAATGCATCATCATTTCCACTCCTGAATCTTGAGGTGCTCTTCTTTTTCTCTTCACTGTCTCTGGCAGGTGTGCTGATCTTGCCTTCACTTCGTGACTTCCTCCACCCAGGCTTCCATCATCTTTCCCATGCTGGGCCACAGGGGTCATCCTGCTCTGCCCTCTACTTCTCTTCTTGCCTCTTAGTAATTTGCTTCCACCTTTTAGGTACATTCATCCATCTATTTCTAAAATGTGCTCTCCCCTTAAATCCTTAAGTGACTCCGTGTTGCTCTCTGGATCAGAATTGGGCTTCATTGCCCTCTTTATGTGAAATGATCTGATCCTACCTCTTCTTCAGTGTTTGTACCACCCAGCTTGGAGCTCACGACCCTTGCAATTCTACAAACATGCTTGGGCTTTCTTCTGTCCTAGGCCTTTGTGTGCATTTTCTTCTTCTCGTGGCTCACTCTGCACTTTCCTCAGGTCTTAGCAGTCACTTCCTTTGGAACACCTTTCCTTACTCTCTGTCTAGGCCCCTATTGTGGGTCCATATATTCTTACTTCATCCCACTGATCGCAGTATATGGATTCTATCCCTTCATTTACACTTGGCATAGAATTTCTTTTGAAGAAGCAAGAAGATTTGTTTGGAAAATATCTTGCCAGGCATCTTGGTTTAGAAAAGGACAAGGAAACCTAGGAGATTTATGAACTATTATAGAGGCAAGCCTGGTGGTGCAGGCCTATAATCCCAGATACTCTGGAGACTGAGGCAGGAGATTTCAAGTTCAAGGACAGCCTAGGCAACTTAATGAGACTATTCCCAAAATAAAAAGTGCAAAAATAGGTCTCAGTCATAGAATGTTTGCCTAGTATGTGTAAGGTTCTGGGTTAAGTCCGTGAGACCAGAAAAAAAGGAATTACGTGAGAATAGATAGATCAGTAAGAACAGTTTGGGAAAACCAGATGTGAGAAAGATGATTGAGTCCCTTGGTAGATGAGCAAAGACTTTCCAAGGCAAAGGATAGCTTATGTTCAATAAAAGCTGTAGGCATTTTTGAGACATAAAACTTTGGTTAAGGACTTGGGTGAGAGTGTGCTAAAAGGTCAGGGGTGGTAGGTTCAAGTGTGGGTCTCTTCTGAGGAGGAAATGAACAAGCAATTGTAACATATCATGAAAAGAAGAGGAATCCAGAGGGGAAAGGATGTCAAAGGTGATTGAGCTGATGTTGACAGAGTGTGACCGCTCCCTGGAAGACAAGAACTTTGGAGAGGCTGTTGGACATTCCCAGGGGTTTGGAGAACTTTGCTTAGATTTATAAGGTAGGAGACTGTAGCTGGTCCCTGGCTCTTGTTTCTTGTCTACTTCATTACTGAGATGAACATAAGTGCAGGCCTTTTCTCACCACACCATCCTCATACTAAGCTCAAAAAACTGGTATGGAATGAACAAAGAAACAAAAGTGATAAAAAAAAAAAAAAACCACTTTGTAGTTATATGTCTAGGTCTTTGCAGGAGCTTTCTAAGCATTTGTAAATATTCTAGACAAAATTGGCTTCCATATGGGGAAGGCCAGGAGGCCATTCCCAGGTGCCCTGTGAAATTTACTCCCTCTGTGAACAGGAACTGTGGCACAAAGGAGCTCTCTATAAACATATTCTATGTGAAGATGGAGCTGGGCTCAACAGGCCCAGGATGCTGGCATCTGGCAGGAAGGTTGGAGAGCAGAGTTAGGGCTGCTATGTGATGTGATGTATCTTTGGGGTCTAGGTTAGGACTAGAGAGCTGAAAACTCCATGTTGATTCATTTCTCCACAGCCACCTCTCTCAAGGTATTCATATTCACTGCAACATTGGGGAGATTTGGATGGGAGGAGGAGTCACACGGGGCAGGCTCATAATGAACTGGACTTTGGAGCCTAGGGAGAGGGGTATGGTAATCTCTGATTCTGAGCCCCATCAGATCCAGCTGCTGTTGGCTTCTGCTGAAAAAGACAGTGGAGCCCAAGACCAGAATCCAGGAAGTATAACTATCTTTTTTTTTTTTTTTTTTTTTTTTGGTTTTTCGAGGTGTGTCTCGCTAGCCCAGGCTGACCTGTAACTCACTATGTAGTCTCAGGGTGACCTCAAACTCATGGCAATCCTCCTACCTCTGCTTCCCAAAGTGTCTTTTCACATAGTGAATACATCACTGAGCAGTAAGGAGCACATGTTGAGAGCACCGTGATGAGCCAGCCTCTGAGGTGTCTGCTACTCCTGGTCAGCCAGCTTTGCTTTTACATCTGCTGTTCATATTTCATTTTCCTTAATTATATTTTCTCATATTTATGCTAACTCTCACAACATAGGGTCATCCCAACCTATCATATATTATGATGACCTAGATATCAAAGACACAGATAAATCTTCTTTTCTCTTTCCATGTACAAAATTTCTGTGTTTTTGAAAACCCCAAATCAAACAAATGGCTTGTGGTTGTCTTAATGACTCACCTTTATTTTGAGGTTAAGTCCCACTCTTTTAAAATATGTATCTACCAGCGGATCAACCTGAATGAACCAGAATACTCTTGCCAAATTTAATTGCCCCCAAGACAAGCTCAGCGTTGATAGACTTTAATCAGAACCCTCTTCTCTGTGCCTTGGAAATCTTCCTTCAGGACTTCTTATAACTAGGTCCCCAGGGACTTTATCTCTTGTTAAGGCTAGGGTCAGAGCAGTTCGTTAGAAAGCTGATCTGGGAATGACTACAGAGAAGAGTGTTTGTCTTTCTCTCCCAAAGAAAGGTCACAGGAAAACCTTTGCTAAGGAATGAATGTTTTTGGAAAAGACACATGCCCAGCTCTGAACCAGGCCCTTTAGTGAGGGCCTTCCCTCTGGGGGTGTCAGCAGCATACCACCCCAGCCTCAACTTTGGGGAGGAGGATGACAATCCCATCTCATTAAGGGATACCTGCCTTTCCTTGGGTCCAGATGGGTATTTCTCTTTTTAAGAGTAGAGCCATGTTGACAAAGACTTCCTGCATGTTTCACGCTCCTCTTATTTCATTTCTATAGTATAGCAGGGAAGTGACTGCATTAACATTACTCCAGAAACTCTAACCCATTGGTAGAATCTTCCGTATCACTTAATCATTCCTGGCTGTTTTGCTGTGGTCCATGCTATCCGTGCTTTGTCTGGAAAGTTGTTTCTTCACTCTTCCCCTGGGTGAATCCCACTTTCTCTAAGAGTCAGCTCAGGTATCAGCTCATATGGGAAATTCTCCTCAGCTGTTAGGTTGGGGTAGGTACTTCCTCTGATCTCCTTTCATGCCTTAAACTCTCCTTAATAATAGCTCTTGCTACAGTCTATTAAGATGAAATTTGAATTTTCTTTTTTTTTTTTTTTTTGCTAAATAGACCACACAATCATTAAAGAAAGGGGTGTTGTCTGATATATTGCTGAATTCTCAACATTTAGAACAATATCCAGCAGAATGTATACTTAGTAAATATTTGTTGTTTATGGGGGGTGTGGTGAGACAGGGGAAGGAAGAGAAAAGAGAAGGGAAGAAGAAAGGAAGGAAGTGAAAGAGGGAGGGAGAGTCAAAACATATGCTATTCATTTGGTGTTTAGCCATAGGAAAGAGGGCACAAACCCACAGTTATGTTCCAACTGTCTGTTCACTGGCTTTCTCCACATAAGATAGGGGTTCAGACCCAGGACTCAGTTTCTGTGGGATCTTCTGACAACTCTAGGGCTTGAATACCCATTTCTTGTGTGCCTGAATCCATTTGCAACTTGTTGCTAAGCTCTTTCCTAAATGATCTCTAATCCCTATAAACAGCAGGCTACTCTGCCATGATTCATCACTTCTCTTTTCTACAATATGCTCTATGTTTTCTATGTCCATGCCCTCGCTTATGTCATCTCCTTGTGTGGAATTCCCATTTCTGGCCCTTGTCTTGTCATTTTCTAAGATCTTAGTCCAGCCCTTATTTCTAGGAATCTACTTTCCCATCCCTCTGCTCCACTAGTCCCTTCTATGAATTCTGATGATCTTAACTCTGATCCTTACAGCGTTCCTTAGCACTCACAACTTTGCATCAACCAATATCCTCCTAAGGTTGTTTGGAGTAATTTCTTCATGTATTGACAGCCATGGGAGGCTGCTCTGGGCAAACTGGGCCCAGAGCTGTGTGGAGGATAGGGATGTGGGTTAAGTAGGTGTTGAGAAAAGCAGGTGCTTGCATGGGTGATTTCATGGAACTTTCATCCAATGATACCTCTTACACTTAGGATAACACCATTCATGAATGTGTCCTCCCTTAGAATGTTTAGACAAAGAAGGACCAGTCTGAATGGAAGCTCATTGCACTGATCTGGGGCCCAGATGGCAAGGAGAGTGCTATTGAGCAAAGGATAAGATAGGGGAAAATCAGGGAAGAGAAGGCCAAGAAAAGACCCACCCCTAACCTTTTTGTATTTGTTTGGGCTGGGCCAAGTACAAAAATTCCAGAGAGTTCCTGGGCTTCTCCCTACCTCTACTGATGAAATGGGGACCACTCTTTGCAGTCTGGAGAGGCCACTGCAAATGAAGTGCTTCTTTGAAAGGTCCCCTGGAACCATCCTTATAGAATCAAGATGCAGAAAATAGTTTAATGAGGACACCAGCCTGCAGGTGTACCTGTGCTAATTCTGTAGACAAAGGCACTAACTAACCTGACAGCTAGAGAGGAAGAGCCATTAAGCCTCTTTGGGGACATATCATTCCTGTAGGACACTCAGAAGCAACTCACTGAAGCATGAGGCAGATGACAAAGGCATTCTGGGGACTCTGCTCCACCAACCTGGCCTGTTGACTTGCCCCATGACAGACTCTTCAGCATCCAATAGCTGCTCATCAGAAAATATCAGGGATATCAGGGGTCACTGATGGGTGTTACAGAGCTATCCACTGTATGGAAAGTATGGAGAACATACTTTCAAATTACAACTTGCCACATGAGGACTCAGACATAGATGGAGAGGCCAGCTCCACAGCATGGAGAAATTATGAACTATAATGTACACTTAAGAAATACATTGAATACATTGTACTTCTTTTCATCCTCTATGTGTATGCACAAATATAACTATAGCCATATACACACATGTATATGACTTAAGTTTTGAGAAATAATGCTACCCCTACCATACAGAAGCATTCTGAACATTATGTTATATTCTTACATTTGAAAATGCATGTGACTCACTACAATCATTTTGCAAATCCACTAAGGGGTTGCTTCCTACAGATCCAAAAATTTGACTGAGGCAGATGGAGAATTTGGGTCGAGATTAAGAAAGGCTTTGAGACCTGGGGGGAGTGGCCGTGCATATCTTTTCCCTCTGCACCTGTTCCATGGGAAAATAACTGTGACTTCTTGTAAAGTTTGTTACAAAAGTTCAATGAAACAGTCCGCATAAAGTGCTCACAACAGGACTTGACACTGTAAGAATGGACATGAAGAAGGCGAGGAGGAGGATGGTGAGGGAGTGAGCAGAAGGAGTGAGAACCAAGTATAATCACGCATATATGTGAAGATGCAACAAAGAAGACCATTGGGTTATATGCTAACCAAATTGTTTTTTAAATGAGAAAGATGATGATATTGGGGTTTCCTGGGGTAGTAACACACCCTGTTGTCTACCGTGGCTCTGCTTCCTTCCCTCTGCTGTCATCACCATGGACCTCTGCTGACGGCCATGCTTCTAAACTGTTCAGGAGCTCCAGCTCCTCAGAGAAGTGATATTGGAAAAGGGTAGTTGGGGCCAGAGCTTGACAAGGAGGCTGTGGTCAAGGACAGGACTGGATCAGTGATCCCTGTGACATACTTACAGCACTGCCCATGATCAAGAGATGGAGACAAGAGACAGCAACAGGAGAAACTGGAATGAGGCCAGATACAAATGGGAGAGAAAAAGGTCATACACTGGAATGAGGCCTCCAGGAAAACTGATTGTGATGGTTAATCTCCATTGTCAATTTGACAGGATTTAACATCACCTTGGAAACAAATTTTCTAGATTAGATTAATTGAGTGGGGAAGACCCATTCTAAATGTGGGTGGTTCCAGTCCATGGGCTGGGATCCTGGACTGGATAAAGAGGAGAGTTAGATGACAACAGTGCTCTTTTTACTTCCCCAGTGCAGATGCAGTGTGACCAGCTGCTTCACGCTCCTGCTGCCATGCCTTCTTCACTGTGATGGACCGGACACTCCAACTCCAAGTTGAAATAAACCCTTCTTCCTTCATTGCTTCTATCGGCTATTTTGTCCTAGTGAAAAAGCAAGATAACGAATACAGTGGTAGGCAGAGAGCCAGTCAGGTGCTGGTTGACAAATTGTTCCATGTTTTGGACAAGTCTTTCTTCCTGTGCATTCCTGACTTTTATGTGCCGTGTGTAGCTCTGAGATTTCACCTTCTTCACTGTCTTACCTTTCCCAGCCTAGACACAGGAGGAGATGAAACGAAAAGCAGATGAGGTGTGTTTCAGAAGGACTTGGCTCGGAGCGGCTAGGCCAGAGCAGTCAGGCTACACTCCTGGAAAAGGACCTTTGAGGCCTGTGGGAAAGCAGCTGGTCACTTGGCTAAGGACTAAACAGGCAGGGAGGAACCTTCTGGAACACTTCAGCTTACAAGATGGACCTTGTGTTGTGGATTTGAGCTCTGCATAAACAACTGGGTCCCCTGCCCTTCATTTCCTGTTTCACCTGTTCAGGTATTCCTGCCTTCCCCTTCCTTCTGCGGGATTCTGGTATCAGAACAGATCCAGGGACTGAGCTTGAGTCAGGGGCTGGATAAGGTGCAGTCTGGGCAGCTGGAGAGCTAGGCCTCAGAAGCATGCCATGGAGGTGGTAAGTGCTATGCTGGATGTCATACAGAATTTCTGTAGGTTGGGGGGGGGGTGTCCAGAGATTATTGAGTTCATTGTCAAAACACATGTAGCTAGTAATTGTGAAGGGGATGTCAGGATAAGGCTTGCTCTCTATGACCGTGTGGCTCCTTGTGACTGGATACCCCTGTTTCCTATGCAGTGTCCCTTCTCTCTGCACACTGGACAGTGGTAGCTTTCTCAGGATCTGGGGGCCCTAGATGAGGGTTGGTAATTGCCCTTACAGCTTTGTATTACCCTTTATCCACAGCTGGACAGCCTGGTGGGTGCTTGCTGACAACGTGACTAGCATTTTGCTCAAGTGGAAGCCCGGAGAATTCTTCTTTTGCTATGTTTTTTTTTAAGTCTCTCTTCAAGATATCACTTTTTCCCACTCTAAAAATAGCCGTCTAGAGTTGCTGGCATGTTTTAGCTGACCATTCACCACAAATGCTCAGCATTCTGCCCTGCAGACCTGTGTCCAGGCCAGGACTTGGCTTAGTGGAGTTAACAATAGGGTTTTCCTATTTTGTGCCTGTCCCTCTCCCCAAGGACCCTTGCAGTTGGCTCCGTGAAAAAGCAAGTGGGGGTGATGGCTCAATCACTAAATCCTTTATGAGTTTGGATTCCCAGCACTCATATAAATGCTGGGGATAGACGGACATGTGTGTAATCTATGTTCAGGAGGTGGAGCCAGGTTGGTCCCTGGAGCTAGCTGGCTGGCTAGCCTATCGGAACTGGTGAGCTCTGTGTTCAGTTAGAGACCACATCCCAATAAATAAGGTGGAGAGTGATTTAGGAAGACACCTGATGTTCACCTCTGGCTTCCAAATGCATGCACACACATGTGCACCCCCCACATACGTGTAGGCCCACACATATGCAACATGTATATACTCACGGAGGCACTTCCTCACACATAGTCATGTAAAAATGCAAGTTAATATTTTCTATTCTGTAGTCTTCTCTCTGTCTTTCCCATGCTAAGACCAGTGGGGGACTCCAGTCAGGGCTTGTCTTCTGGGACGCCCAGAGAGTCAGATAATGAAGCACTTTGGAGAGCTAGTTACACTCTGAGGAAGGATTTTTTGGGGACACTCCATATTTTGGGGGCTCCTTGGAAACTTTTTTGGATGATGCTGTCTCTGTGACACCTTTGAAGGTAAGGCTGTCTCCATGGCAGCAAGGAACTGGATGCCTTTGGGCAGTGGCTGGCCCACTATGGGAAAGGCTGAGGGGACAACTGGAGGAGTGGCCCCATGGCTCCAGCTCCTCTGGGTCTTTGCTTTTGGGAGCAGAGAGCTCTGCAGGGTAGGTTCTTCCTGCACACTTGTGTGGGTGAGTGGCTGATGGACTCAGTCCCAAGGTCTGGTACGAACAGCATTCTTTTGCTTGTGGGTTGGCCTAGGAGTTGGGGTGGGACAGTGACCACTGGAGGGCACTGCAGTACCACCTTGGGTACCTCCAGCAGCCCCTCTACCCTGGAGAGGAGCTCGCTTACACCCATGTGCTGAGCCTCATAGTTAGCTGAGGAGGACAGCCAGGTTTAGCTGATTATCTCTTGTGTAATTAAACCTCATGGGGCCAGAGCCTCCAGCAGTGGACTCTGACACACATTCTCATTCTCTCTCACATCTCACACCTTTACATGGACCTACGTGTTCACCATTACCCATATCTTAGTATGTCCCACACACATGCATGCTCCTGATAGTCACATGACCCCACCCCACCTCACTTAATCACGTGGACATATACCCTCTTACCCTTGCATTTGTGTAGTGCATGCTGTAACATGATCTGCCTTAGCCATGTGCCTCGCACATGCGAGCAGCCTGGTGCAGCTGTTTGTGTGGTGGGCCTGATGTAATGTCAAGAAATTTTGTGTTATATTTAAAATGACACCTGTAAAAATAATCTTCCATTTGTAATTTAAATACTGCAGCACTCAATTATGTGAACTGACAGGAAGTGTCCTGGTGGCTTTGGACAACAACATTCTTATGTGTTGCTGCTGTACAGTGTCCTGGGAGCCATGAGGTTGGGACGAACCCAGTTTCCTTCCTGAGTGGATCTCAAGGGGGTTGGAGTTGGGTGCTCACTGGTTTTCCTCATCCTCAGAGGATGGTGCTGGCTGCTGCTGCTGGCCTGTGAACACATGTTCAATGTCCTCCATTTCTCAGCTGCTTTCAGCAAGACCATTTCTTGGGCTGGGCTTATGCAGGCAATGAGAATCTGTCCACCTTGCAGATGAGGAGGTTCTGTAAGAAGGCCCACAGTTTCTCAGAGCTCATGGCCTTTGGTTCAAAGTCCTATGTTTGCTCAACTTTGCCTGCCTGTTGACAACACACACATCCTAGGATCATGTGCGCACTCACAATCAGTCATGTGACCCCCACGTCATTCACTCATACACACACATATACTCTGTACCCCTAAACTTGTCACCCTGTCACCTCACACAACATGACACAATTCTGCAACCCCTTCTTCCTGCCCTGTAGCCTCATGCACACAGTACAACCTCCTTAGCTTATAATCCACTGGACGGGCCAACCCCCAAGATCCTCAGCACCCCAGCTTTCTCTTGTACAGCTCTTTAGTTCCTTGCCACCACAAGTAATCCAGCCACACACTGATGCACAATCCAGGCTACCACCTACAATACTGTTGTGCCTCATAGCTCAGGCTCAAAACTTCCAGCCTTGTACCTCAAATTGGGCCAAATCTCACAGCTTGAACCATAGACCTGCAGTACATACACCTTATGGTCACATGACACTGAACATGACCCAAACTTAGTACTTCACTTGTCTCCCAGACCACATCTTCTTCCCTCTTCTTTCTCTGAGTGACTGCTTGTTCCCCAGCTTACTGTGCCCCAAACCAGGGCATTATTGTCGACTTTCTTGGCTTCTTCACCCACACTGTCCACCAGCATGTCAGTACTAAGCCTGTCCCTTCCACCTTTAAGTGCCTCTCCAACTGGATTCCATCCAGTCCTCCACATCAGTCCCAGACTAGTGTCCTTGCTCCTCTGACCTGGTCTCTTCGCCTCTGATACCTTTTGTTTCTCTTGGAGGAAGAGGACCTATTCCTGAGCAGCGTGAGCCGTGAGAATATCTTTGAGGGTGGAAACAAGTGTCCTACATCTGCACTGTGGAATATGGCAGCCACCAGCCACATATGGCTACCAGGCAATGGGATGTGGCAAGTGACACACTGAAGAACTGCATTTAAATTTAATTTAAAAGAATTTTAACAGCCTCACATCACTGGTGGCTGTCATATTGGACACTTGGAAGTCTTACATCTTAGCTCACAGTGTGCTGCTTCTCTCAGGATGTGTTCCATCATCTTGGCTTCCCCAAACATCCCTGAGCTGAAAACTATCTGCTCTTCAATAAGGGCTCACACTGTTTCTTCTATTTGAACACGATTTCTCCAGCCGCAGACATGTTCCTCCCTGACTGCCAGTGCTGTGTTCCTCTGTCCACACAGGCTGTATTGGTAACACACTCTGTGCTCACAATGCTTGCTGTAGCATTCAGCAACCTGCAGTACAGCTCTCTGTGTGTGACTTTCCCTTCTGCATGTCAGTGATCGCCTTGCAGTAAGAGCTGTTTTATCCAGGGACAAGCTTTAGTATGGAACTTCAGCATCCCCACACAGAACACACTCACACTGGACGTGCCCGAGAACTCACCTCAGCATCCCCCACACAGAACACACTCACACTGGACGTGCCCCAGTACTCACCTCAGCATCCCCCACACAGAACACACTCACACTGGACGTGCCCTGGTACTCACCTCAGCATCCCCCGCACAGAACACACTCACACTGGACGTGCCCTGGTATTCACCTCAGCATCCCTCACACAGAACACACTCACACACTGGTATTCACCTCAGCATCCCTCACACAGAACACACTCACACCTGCCCCAGCATCAGCATCCCCACACAGAACACACTCACACACAGAAGAACACACTCACACTGGACGTGCCCCTGTACTCACCTCAGCATCCCCTCACACAGAACACACTCACACTGGACGTGCCCCAGTATTCACCTCAGCATCCCCACACAGAACACACTCACACTGGACGTGTACTCACCTCAGCATCCCCCACACACTCACACTGGACATCACCTCAGCATCCCCACACAGAACACACTCACACTGGACGTGCCCCAGTACTCACCTCAGCATCCCCCACACAGAACACACTCACACTGGACGTGCCCCAGTACTCACCTCAGCATCCCCCACACAGAACACACTCACACTGGACGTGCCCCAGTATTCACCTCAGCATCCCCCACACAGAACACACTCACACTGGACGTGCCCCTGTACTCACCTCAGCATCCCCCACAGAACACACTCACACTGGACGTGCCCCAGTACTCACCTCAGCATCCCCCACACAGAACACACTCACACTGGACATGCCAGAACACAGAACTCACCTCAGCATCCCCACACAGAACACACTCACACTGGACGTGCCCCAGTACTCACCTCAGCATCCCCCACAGAACACACTCACACTACTCACCTCAGCATCCCCCACACAGAACACACTCACACTGGATGTGCCCCAGTATTCACGTCAGCATCCCCCACACAGAACACACTCACACTGGACGTGCCCAAGAACTCACCTCAGCATCCCTCACACAGAACACACTCACAGTGGACGTGCCCCAGTACTCACCTCAGCATCCCCCACACAGAACACACTCACACTGGACGTGCCCCGGTACTCACCTCAGCATCCACCACACAGAACACACTCACACTGGACGTGCCCCGGTACTCACCTCAGCATCCCACACAGAGAACACACTCACACTGGACGTGCCCCAGTACTCACCTCAGCATCACATACACAGAACACACTCACACTGGATGTGCCCCAGTATTCACCTCAGCATCACACACACAGAACACACTCACACTGGATGTGCCCCAGTATTCACCTCAGCATCCCCCCCACAGAACACACTCACAGTGGACGTGCCCCTGAACTCACCTCAGCATCGCCCACACAGAGCACACTCATACTGGACGTGCCCCTGAACTCACCTCAGCATCCCCCACACAGAACACACTCACACTGGACGTGCCCCAGTACTCACCTCAGCATCCCCCACACAGAACACACTCACAGTGGATGTGCCCCAGTACTCACCTCAGCATCCCCCACACAGAACACACTCACAGTGGATGTACCCCAGTACTCACCTCAGCATCCCCCACACAGAACACACTCACATTGGATGTGCCCCAGTACTCACCTCAGCATCCACCACACAGAACACACTCACACTGGGTAAGTTGTCGGGCACTAAATAAAATGACTGTGTGGGCCAGACCCCAGTTGAGCCTTCCTCAGCTATATGTGCCCAGGTGAGCTCAACTGAGATTAGAGAGTGGAGATAATTCTGGATTCTTGTGATGTTTCTACTGGTGACCTCACTTTGTAAGGAAGGACTCACTCATCCCTTTTGATAGACTGCTCACCACTTCCTCCTTTTCTTGTCCTCTCCTTGGCCCTGGACTCAGAGTCATCAAACCTGGCCCAGAGGAAGGTTCCATATGTGGTAGTAGTTTTGTGTGTTTGCTGGATGTCTGGAAAACTCTGAGACTGTGTGTGTGTGTGTGTGTGTGTGTGTGTGTGTGTGTGTGTGTGGTTTGATCTGACTAACCTAAGAACCTAAGAGGTCTCTTTCTTTCCTCTTCTAAGGCTAAGGCAGGTTGGGCAGAAATCCTTTTCCAAAGGAGCAATTAATATAACTCACCTTTACTGAATGCCATCCAGGTACCCAGGTAATCTACCAAGGCTTTATAGATATTTTTCTTGCCTTTGCTGCAAATGTCAGGGTGAAATTAACAGTCCCATTCTAGAGATGTGGGAGCTGGCTCAGAGAAATTGAATTATTTTCCCAAGCTTACACAGGCTGTGTGGAGCCAGAATTCTCCCCCAGGCCCTAAGGATTTGTGAGCCATGCTAAGTGTGCAATACTCAGAGCTTGCCAAGCCATTATTCCCATTGTAAAGATGAAGAATTGAAGCTCAGGGGTAAGGTTGCTTCATGTAAGATTTACATGTTGAAAGCAATGGGAAACTTCCTGGGTCACAGGTAATCAAGTTCTATTTAGGAAAATCAGTGCTGGTGGCTGGAGGTCACCCCCACCCTAGCTGTGGGTGCTCTAGGGTTCCTTCCCACCCACCTCCTTGTGTTTTTTCTTTTCATAGCTTAGTAAGTGGGAGAAATGTATTTTGGGCCTGCCTTTTTGATTTCTGCATTTTTCCTTATTCACACCACACTCAGCATCTCTAAGCACTCCATTATTCTTGGAAGCAGCCCTGTGAGAATGGGCTTTTGTTTGGATTTCTCCTTTCCCTGAGGGGTAGGTGGAGGAGCAAGGAGCCAACAGGTCCAGGCCTTTCCTTCTTACTGGTTGCAGTCAAGACCTGAAACCCAAGGAGTTGAGGAGATGAAGGGCAGTAGAAGGAGAGACTCATGCTGAGTCTTCTGGGTGCAATGGTAGAGTTCAGAAGCTTAGATCTGGAAAATTGATTCTGGAAGCTTCTTGTCCAGGTTACTTTGAATAAGTGCAATTCTTGGAGATTTCTTGTTATGAGCACCTTCTCAGGGTACTGTGAAGCACAAGGGTCTTGGGAAGCCTCATAGATGTAAGAAAATTTGTCTGCCTGGAAGGAGCATTCGAAGGGCCATAAGTAAGGAGTTGTGATGGAGTCACTCACGGATGGCTCAGAGGGCAACTTGCTGGAATTTAGAGAGGAAGAGTGTCTTCCTTTGAGACAGGGAAAGCTCTTTGAGATGGAATTTAAAGAGTGGCAAGGATTTTGGTGTACTAAAATATAGGAACTCAACTAAATAAAACTCAAACTCAAATAAAAATCAGTAGCACTGTGTCTGTGTCCCTAGCTAAGGGAAAAGGGGGTCAGCGATGTAACATATATACATACATGTGTCTGTCCACATATGTCTATATCTAATCTATCTAAAACATGTCTCTGTCCATGTTTGTGTTAGGTCCACATCCTATGTTCGTGGCAGCCGTGCTTCCAGAAATCTTTGGGTTTAGTAGTTAACAGAACCAAGCCTCCTTAGAGCTTGGAGGCACAATGTGTGCACTCAGATAGAGGTGGATTTTTCAACCTTCTATTCAACCTTCTAGTAGATCCATTAACACTTTCATTGTCTAAGCTGTGGTTCCATGGGGCAGCCTGGACCTGGGTGTCAGAAATAACCCAGCCAGTCTCCATCCTGCATGGAAAGAACCTGCAGAGAGGGAAGGGCCTCATCCTTGTGTTCTGGGGTAGGTCACAGGCAGAGCTGGGAGCACAGCTCACCTTCTTTGGTTCTGCCTGGATCGAATGCTGGGGTTTCTGCCTATAATATGAATGCTGCAAAAAGCTAGTGAGGGCAGTTTCTGTGTGTAAGCATAGCTCAAGCACTGTGGATCCAGGATGGGCAGTGCCAGGTGGCTGCTCATTTTGAGGAGGCTCATGAAGGCGGGCAGGTCTAGGAGAGAGAGAGAGGACAAAGTTTGTTCGTGTGAGCCTTTGGGTCCTAGTGGAGTTGGAATTCTCTGGCTTATCTCTTGGGTTTCCATTCACATACCCCTTAACTCCCAGTGCTCACATCCCCAGGGAGCACTGAGCGTGACTCTCTCACTCCATCATTGGCAGCAAGTGCTGCTGATTAGGCTGGAACTGAGCTGTAAGATTCCCCACAAGTCAGTGTTTCCTGGAGGGAAGGACCCTGTGAGCATGCTGTTCTTCTTCTTGGAGCCCAAGTGTCCTTTGAAATCAGTCTCTCTTGTTTATTTTCTCAGAGCCTTAGTGATGTGTTCCTGCTGACTTAGAGGGAAGCTATGTGTCCTCTGAAGGAGACAGTGAGTAGCTGTTTTTTAATCCAAATTTGGGGAAGTCTCCATGGCCCCTGAGCTCTCCTTTGGGCTCAGGCAGAAATCAGCTCCTATCTGTTGTTGGAGGTATCTTAGTTCTGGGAAGGACTCAGGCTAGCAGGACAAGCCCTGAGGTTCTGGACCATCTAACCTGAGCCTGGGAACTGAAAGGAGCTGGGTCTTCACTACGACTCTGTGACCTGTGTGAATCATTTTGAGTGACAGTCAGTTTAGGCTCTGGTGGTTTATTCCTGCTTTCTGGTGTCTTGTCTTTAGTAGTTCAAACGTGAATCATTGAGTCCTAGTCCATGCTGCTTCTTCTGGAAAAGTCTCCATGATCATCTCTGCTTAACTTAATTTCATTTACTAATCATATTGAGGCCTTGTTATACACCAGGATTTGGTTACCCCCCCTGCTGTAACCTCTGGTAATATCTTTTTTTTTTCTTCTGTAGCTGGCCTCTTCCTTTCCTGTGATGAGTCTGTGTTGTCTCTCTGGTGTGGGTGGAGCTTGTTCATGTAGGGCCCACGCATATTTACTCTTGATTCCTTGGGCTCTTATCACCCAATGGGGACGTTCAGAATGAAGAGTAACTCCTTCCATAAGAGTTTCTGCTGCCGTTAGGTGGAACCAGTTACTCCTTTGGGTCCCTAGCATTCTCTGCATAGATGTTTCTTTCAATATATACACAACGGGACACTTATTTATAGATTTTTCTTCTAGCAACTTATACACCATTAGAGGACGGGGCTGTGTTCTAGTCACCTTAGCTCCCCCCAGTTGATGAACTGATGACTTGGACCCAGTTCTATAGGTAAATGAACCTCCAGGCTGCTGAAGTTCCATTTCAGTAGAAATCTCTCAGGGTAACACATCATTCTGAACTGGGCCAACAGGGCTGCCAAACACATGTGGGAAGAGTAGAGCCACAGAACCACTCTCTTGCAGGGTGAGGGCCTGGCTGAACTCTGCTTCTCATGGGAAGTGCAAGGGAGCACTTCTGGGTGGAGCAGAAATAACCAGACCCTACAAGAGCTGTTCTACAGAGCCTTCTAAGGAGTCCATGTCTCACCTGGGTTTCACTCATCTCCATCTTGAGCTATCAAAGGATACCATACGATCCTTTTCACCTATGGGCTGTGATTTAGAATTGAGGCAAGAAGCAAAGTCCTGTCTAGCTTCATAAACTGACTTAAGTCCCAAAGTTGGAAGGGTCTGACGCTAGCAACTTTTCCTTCCATTCGTGGGTCTACTTTGTTCTCCTCTCTTCCCTGGCATTTGGAAGAACCTTGCTTTTTGACACACTTTAGATCTGTAAAAGCTGAGTCTTCCACGTGGCTTTATTGGGACAGGGTAGAAACTTTAAGAGGTGGAGCTTACTGGGAGGTTTTAGGCATTTAGGGGTGTGTCCTTGAAGAATATAGCAGGACTCAACCCCTTTCTCTCTTTCACATCTTAGTGAATTCATATGAGGTGAAAGAGTTTGTCACCATGACATTCTGCCTTGCCAGAGGCCAGAGTAATGAGGTCACCTGACCCTGGACTGAAGCCTCCAGATCTGTGAGCCAAAATAAACCTTTGTATTTCTAAACTAATTAGGTATTTTACTATAGTCATGGAAATGTCCTGGATACACATCTCCAGTTCTCAGGGGCTGAGATCTTGACTGTTATAGTCAGGTTCGCATTGCTGTCAGAAAACACCTGACCAAGAGCAGCTTGTGGGAAAAAGGGTTTATTTTGGCTTACAGACTTGAGGGGGAGCTCCATGATGGCAGGGGAAAACGATGACATGAGCAGAGGGTAGACATCACCTCCTGGCCAATAACAGATGGACAACAGCAACAGGAGCGTGTGCCAAACCCTGGCAAGGGGAAGCTGGTATAATACCCATAAGCCTGCCCCCAACAATACACTGCCTCCAGGAGGCTCCAGTTCCCCAATTGCCACCAGCTGAGGACAAAACATTCAAAACACTTAAGTTTATGGGGCCACCTGAATTAAACCACAGAATCACCCCAGGCTCAGTGTCTGACATAGGGCGGTGTCATTGCTGGGTGCAGTCATGCTTGCTGATAACAAAGTGGGGGTACTTTCCAGGGTTGATTAGAGAACTGATTGGGATCCCACATGGAGTTTCCATCAGTTAGGACCCCCAACACGGGGTGGAGGCTGGGCTGTTTGTGGATGAAAGACCCAGGACCTCCACCAGGCAGGCAGCACCTTGCATCAGTCTGAAGACCTTTTGGCTTCTGCACACATCCTAATAATGGCCTAGAGCGTCTTTCCCATGCAGCTTATGAGGAGATTCCTAGCTTCTGAAGACCTCCTGACCTCAGGCCAGCTCTGGGCTTCTCTCCAGACCCCTGAGTTTGTTCTGGGCTTACTAGAATGTGCTTCCCATCAGCCTTCCGGCAGATCACCAGAGTGTTTGAAGTGGGGAGTGAAGTAAGTTGATACCTGCTGTAGCTCAGGGCCTAGTCAAGCTTAGCAGCCCAGCCCTGATTACATAGGCCAGGGGCTCTTTGCACTGCCATGTGACCAGTGCCTGGCTGATGCGCAGCGGGACCAGAGAGGCCTGGGATTCCCAGGAGGGGAGAGCTCAGGTCCGGGGAATGGGCTGTGATGGACGACTGTTATTGCAACATGTGTGTAGTTGAATGACATCATGCAATTGAGAGCAGGGTTTTTTTTTTTTTGTCAGTCTTTTAACGCAAGTTTATGTTTTTCAGACCTTAAAACTGCAGGTTATTTTTTACATTCACTATTGAGAGCAGATGTGACTGATCCCTATCGGGTTCTCCTGACAAATGGCGGGGTTGCAGAAGGTCAAATTCAGAGAGCCTTTCAATCTCCATTATTATTTCCTCCATTCAGTGGCCTCAACAGGAAGTCATTGCTTGGTAATGGTGGCCTTTAGAAGATTCTCTAGCTTGATAGCTCCAGTCCCTGACCACTGGTGATTCCCACACTGAAAGCCACTTCTAAGCTCAGCCATCTTTCAGGGGAAGTGAGCCTAGCCTGAGAAGCAGTAGACTCGACACTTTATGAAGTTCAGCTTCCCAAACATCTGTGTGATGGGAGTGTGGCCTGACAATCTGTACACTTTGATTTGAAGCAGTCGGATGAGGCAATGTTTCTTCAAGACTGCTGGTTTTCCCTTTAATGATTTGGGGAAGCTCAGAGAGTTGCTACTATTGAGGTGAATGCTCGCTTTCTCTCTGCCCTGGCACCTATCAGGCTGGGCTGGTGGGAGGACTGCCTTCCTTCTTTACATTCATCTTTGGGGTCATGTGGTAACTCTTAAAGGAAGTTCTAAATTCACAAGCCACTTGCATAGGAAAATTTCTAGCTCAGATTTGGACAGATTTATCACAGTGTATGGGGTTTTCAGGAAAGTTCAAATTAAAGATACCATTTGGTGTCTATAGTGCTAAATACTGACCTTCTGTGGGAAATGGAGTCCAAGATCTAGATGCAAAGTGGGAGCAGACAGGCCAGAAAAGGATCCCTGAGGAGACTGCACTCTTCAAACAGAATGACACACTTGTTCTAAGAACACAGCGATACCTGTCTTGGGCTGGTGTGCCAGAGGAGTCTAGCTATTCCTTTCCTTGAGCTATTGCTGTGAGCACTTGGGAGTCTGGGATAATCTTTTGATTCACAAGACATAGTCATCTGAATAAACCCTATTTGGGTCAACTTTCTTGGCATCAGAACTTTGTCATTACCAAGGGTCTAATGCATTCTTTTATCCACCTGTAGACTGATCCATATTCATCCATCTACCCACCCATCCATCCCTCCATCCATCTGTCCATCAGCCATCCATTCATCAATCATTTGACAAACACTTATGGAGCATCTTCTTGAACCTTCTGATCTTTAGAGATAAAAAGATGTACAAGGTAGGCCCTGCCCTTTAGTTCAGAGCAGACTCATTGAAGAATGCAATTGTATGTGATTTGGGCAAGAAGTTGTTTTATTCTTTTTTTAAAAATATTGATTTATTTTTATTTATTTGAGAGCAAGAAAGGCAGATAGAAAGGAGTGGCATACCAGGGCCTCTAGCCACTGCTAACAAACTCCAGGCACATATGGCATCTTGTGCATCTGGCTTACGTGGGCACTGGGGAATCAAACCTGGGTCCTTAGGCTTTGTAGGTAAGCTTCTTAACTGCTAAGCATAACTCTAGCCCGCCAATTGTTTAATTCTTTTTTTTTTTTTTTTTTGCAAGGTAGGGTTTCACTCTGGTCCAGGCTGACCTGGAATTAACTATGTAGTCTCAGGGTGGCCTCGAACTCTTGGCGATCCTCCTACCTCTGCCTCCCGAGTGCTGGGATCCTCCTACCTCTGCCTCCCGAGTGCTGGGATTAAAGGCGTGCGCCACCACGCCCGGCTTCCAATTGCTTAATTCTTAACTCCTTAGGAAAAACAGAATGGCATAGCAATGTGAGAAGAGAGTGGAGAAAGAAGTGGGGCTGAAGGGCACTACAGCATTGACTTTGGCCACTTTGTGTCTTTGTTGCCTTACTTCCAGTTGCACTGGCAGTATAAAAGCTGGGCCTCTTGTGTCCCACTGAAATGGGTAGGGATTGAGGCAAGTATATATGCAGATGATATGCGGTTCTCAAAAAGTAGTTTGAAATTTGGGTGTTTGGAAAAATGAAGATCTTTCATTAAAGGAGACTATATTAGTCTATATTGCTTGGTCCATTATATTAGTTTTACAAAAGTATATATTTCTTCAATGAAAACTATTTATCTCATGAATTTGGATACTTTTCCACATACATGTTCTTGGGAACTTGATGAACAGTGGCTATTTAGGAATGCTTGTTGCATAGGTGAGGCCAGTTATGTATAGCTGTGGGACTTTCAGCACTGGGGGAAAAAGTCAGCAGAGGTTGGCCGGCAGAGGTGGAAATGGCAGAAAATGTACCTTACCTCTGATTTGTAGTCTCTGTCTCCAGAAGTAGGACAGATAGAACTACTTACAGCAAACCAGAGCCAAGGCACATTGTTCTAGCTGTTTGTAGAAATATCTAGATGGCAGCAAGTCAAGGGTTTAGATGCCACTGCTGTAAAATAATGTCATACCTTTCCTTTCTTTTGCCTTGTGGGGATGGGGTAAGGATGGGACGAGCTGCTGGGTTGGAAGTGCTCTGAGAAGCTGCAAGGTCCAGCCCCAGTGGCCCAGTGGCATGGGAGTCACAAGAAGCTAAACATTTTGGCAGAAGGAAGGTTCTTCATTTTCCAGGGAACCTTCCTCAAATTCCTCAGGTTGGCTTTACTTTAAAGAGGAGCCAATGGGTTTTAGCATGAAGCTCTGAGCAGACGAAGGCCAAAGGGACCTCTTCTTTAGGCCTCATGGGAAATTTGGCAAGCAGTATTAATAAAGGCATCCTTTCTCTCTTCAGTGTAAAATGCCAGGTTACGGTTGGCTAACACACTGAGGCATCAGAGCCAGTTAATCTTCTGAGTCCATATTTTTTACTGGCACTGTGGGAGCTGTCCTGAGTTTTTGTTTCCAGCAGTGAGATATCAGGATTTGTATCCTATGGTATATCCAAAGAATAATTCTCTTCTCCTTTGATGTTTCTTGGACATCTTGAGACACTTAAGGGTGCACTCTCAGGGATGGTTGGAGGGCCCAGTTGCACGGCCCTCATTATACTATTAAAATAGATCCATTGATGGAAGACCGACTCTCTCGAGCAGAAAGCTGTATTACTAAGTAGAGGGCTGGTTCCATCGGCACTCCTTGCCCTGACTTCTTGAACCAAGAACTATATTTTATTGCTGTTTGGGCAGGAGTAAGCTGCTTTGCTATCTGTATAATTATTTCACCGTTGGAGGTAAACTTGGATTGCTTTTCCTGACATTTAGAAAATCATACCTTAAAGAAATGTAGTTTAGATTTGAAAAAAAAAAATCAAAAACATTTTCTGTTCATAACCTTGAAATCCACTTTAAAAACTCCTGTTGCGTCTTCAGGATGCTTATAATAGTCTCCTTAAGTGGTATTCCTTCTCACAGTCTTTGCCACTCAGCCAGCAAAGCCCAGCCCAGGTGATCTTCCTAAGGTGCTGGTTCTAGCACCTTGTTCTTCTGGTCCAGAGGCATGATGATTCCTCACTACATCCAGAGACGAGGATATCACACCCTCTCCTTTGACCTAACAGCCTTGCCATGGGCTCCCCCACACAACTGGTCACTCCCGCCTTATCATCCAGCTCACCTCCTCAGGTCAGAACGAGCCTCGCTTGTTTGAGCAAGGCTTCATCACTCATCTTCTGTCTCAGTCTTCCTCTTCTCCATCCTTAGTTTTAACCCTGACATTATTTACTAGTAAGAGTCCCACAGGCAGAGAATTGACTCTGTTGTGAGCTGTGGTTGGGACTTCAGGCAATTGGTTTGACTCTCTTAGTTCTCAGTTTTCTCATCTATACAATGGGATTATACATGTTTACCTCACAAGTTTGTTGTGTGGGTTCAGGAGATAATTTAGATGAAAACCATTAGCACTTGAAATGTCCACTGAGAATCTTAGTTTCTTTCCCACCTGGTGGTACTTACTATATACACTTAAACTGTTCTGCTTTCCACCTTATTTCTTAGAGACAGAGCTCTCCATTGTTTGGTTAGACTGGCTTACCAGAGAGCCCCAGAGATCCTCTTGCCTCTGCTCCCCTCAGTACTGCAGGTACAGTCATTGTGATCTCTTCATTGGCTTTTCTTTTCAAAAAAAGAATGCTGGGGATTGAACTCATATCCTCATGTTCTCATGGCAAGCACTTACCTGCTGGGCCCTTCAAACAATTATTATGTGAAGCCTTGTCACACCTCTGTCCACAGGCTCCAATCTCTTGGAGGGAGGGATCTGATTTCATAACTGCCATGTCGCCTTGTGTATGATGGAATGGAGAGATCCGCAGTTGTTTTCTGTGCATATGAAATGCTAGAAAGAAAGAAGGTTGATGAGTTTCCAAAGGAAGTACCCAGGAACATGTCACATCATCCCAAACACGCCCATGAAGGCCAACTCAGTCACTCAAGGCTTGTGTCAGAGAGCTGATCAAGTGCTGTGCCTCACCTTCTTGGACATCAGGAAGGGACCACAGAGTACCCTGAGTAGGAAAGAGATTTGTCCAAAGCATGGATCACCCTGGGAGCTCAGGACTCATCTGAATCTACATCCTAGCTCTTCCACCCACCATGAGATAAGGAGTCTTAGGAAAGTGCTCTTCATTTGATTGGCAGCTTCTTCAGCTGTAAAATGCGTAGAGCAACATATATTTCATACACGTTTCCTAAAGATTACGTTCTGGGGTACTTACAAAGGGTGCCAAGCATAAAAGACAATAAGTAGAGGTATGTTTGTCCTTGAAAGCTCACTCTCCAGGTGTGGTCCTCTAGCTGTCAGGTTCAGCATCATATAGGAGCTTGTTAAACATGCAAATGTTTGGGTTCCATCTACTGAAGTTACTGATTTTTTTTTTTTTTTTTTTTTTTTTATGCTGAATGGAAAACCTGGGGTGGGGATGAAGTCTGTTCTCCCCAAGCCTTCCAGGTCTTTGTGAGGCCTGCTCAAGGCTGAGGAGCACTAATGGAACACAGGCCCGGGATTCAGCCCAGAACACTTGGGAGGCTGCTCAGCCAGAGCCTGGGACACAATAGGTGCCACCTATCTGACGGTTCCCCCTTCTTTCCTTCTACCTGGGCAAAGAAAGGCCCAGTGGCTTACCCGAAGAGGTTAATGCTACCGCAGACCTCCTGGAGGTGAAAGGGCCTTGTTTCCCTAGAGGATAGACACATTATAACGGCTTCATTTGATTAAAAGGGGATGTTGATCATTAGTTATGACCCAAATTTCTTCTCTCCCCGGCAATCACTCAAAATGTTCCCAGATGCGCAGGAGCTGTTGGTTACCTGAAAATACAACATCCCTTTCTAATGAGGATGCCCATGCTAATGGAGACTTCCAGACATGGGCTGGGAGTCTCCCCACCCCCTCCAGCCTGCCCTGCATTTGATGGAGTGAATGATTGAAGGGAAACATATGCATTCCAGATTGGAGCCGAGCTTGGAGAGGCAGCCTGCTTCCAGGGGCTGCCAAGGGACGGTGGGGGAGCTCCGCAACTATTTGTTGTTCCCGTGGGGCTAGTTATTGACTTTTAGAGGCAAGTAGCCGCCCCAGTTTCAGTTAGCACAGTTGTTCGTTACTGTATAATTAAGAGGAAGGGGAGGGCAGTCTTGGGGAGAGAGGCGAAGGGAAGGCCAAATGCTAATAGCGTGAATATTTTTGTCTAAGAAGCCCTGGGCAACAGTGGTCAAGGTCAAATGTTCAGTTCTTGGAAACAAAGTGGGCAGGCTAAGAGGCACTGGGGTAGCTGGGAGGGGGTGGGGAAGGAAGTAGGCATGAGAGTGAAGGAATCAGAGTCCTATTTTAGGTGAATTTAGGTGAATGAGCTTTGTTCCCCAGTGCTCAGGCCTTAGATGAGGAATCTCCATCTGCAGCCGGATGGGTGGGGCCTCCTGAGGCCTCCAATGTGACAAGGTTAAGGAACACTCACTGGTTCTTGGGTATTGACAGAGTACTATCAAATTAGATTGACTCAGCCTTGGAAAAGAACCTGGACGTGGTCAGGGCATGCAGCTGAGGATTTTGGGGTTGGGTCTGGTTATCTTCCAGGTGAGGTGGCAGTAGGAGGCAGGATTGTAAAGCTCAAGGCAGAGGCGGCAGCTGCATTTTCTCACAAGGAGCTAATATGTCCAAAGCCTCCTATGCCGCCTGCATAGGCCAAAGCAGATTCATGCCCCAAAGTCAGGTGAGAGTGTGATACTTGCCTAATCTCAGTGGAATGGCCCATGGGGAAGGGTGGGCACTGGAGGGGAAGATGAATGGAAGATGCAGGGCAAGGGAGACATTTAATGCTATGATCTTCTCTGTGCTATGAATTCCAGAAGGTTCCAGAATAGTTATTTGAATGTGAAGCCATGGCCTGAATCAAAAGAAGCTCTGGTTTCTTTTTTGAATTTTTTCACATATAGGGGTGTGTGTGTGTGTGTGTGTGTGTGTGTGTGTGATGTACATGTATGTATGCATGTTTATGTGCATGTGGGGTGTATGCATGTGTGGGTATGTGTGCACACGTGTGCTCATGTGTGGAGGCCAAAGGTTGTTGTCAGGCGTCTTCATCCATTATTCTCTACTTTATTCTTTGAGACTGGGTCTCACACTGAGTTCAGAACTCACTGATTCAGCTAGACTAGTTATCCAGTGAACTAAGCTAACTAGTCTAGTTTTCCCAGTTAGACAGGGATTCTCTATCTCTGTCTCCCCAAGCACTGGGATTCCAGGAATTGATCATTTTCCATGGATGCTGGGGATCTGAACTCAGGTCCTTAGGCCTGGTGGCAAACACTTTACCTACAGAGACATCTCTCCAGTCCACAAGTCCTAACTCCTAGCCCAGTCCTAAGTTTCTAACCAACAGCATCTCTGGCTATGACCTGGGGAGTCATCCTGCTATTCTAGGCCTGCTAGTCCCATCCATAGACCCATACAGGGACATGCTCTTGGTCCTTACCTCTGCTGTACAGGAAGTAGAGTTAGTATATATTTCCTCTCTGATCCCAATGCTTTCCCTCTCCTTTACTCCACAGGTAGGAAAGAAACTTGGATGAAGACACAGGAAGAAGTTGTCACTATGACCACATAAGCCATGGTGGCCAGGTCACTGGCATCAAAGCTCTGTGGAGGAGAGGCTCTTAAACATTGATGCAACAAGTGTTGAGTCAAACCTATTCCAGATAGGCTTCCTTCTCGAATACTCTTACTTATCTGTGGTAATCTGTTTTAGGAGGAAGGTGGGCACTTAGAAATAGCTAAGGAAGGAAGAATACTATATTAGTTTCTTGTCACTTCTGTGGCAGATTGCCATAAGGAGTTAAAAACTCACAATGTTGTTATCTTCCAGTTTTGTAGGTCATCAGTCCACAGTGGGGCTCAGTGGGCCAACATCAAGGCAGGCAGCAGACTGCGTTTCCCTGTGGAGGCTCCTGAGCTCATGAACTCCTCCTCCCTTCTGAATGACAGCAGTGGCGAGACACACTCTTCTCATGTTGGGCTCCTTTGACACTGAGTCTCTCACCTCCATCTTTCATGTTTTAAAGGTGATGGTGTTGAGACTATTCTTATCAGGGTAATTTCCTTCAATTTTAAGAGAAATTGGTTAGTAACCTCAGCTCCATATGCCACCTTAATTTTTCTTGCTGTATAATGTCATGGAGGCACAGGTTCTAGGCATCAGGTGGTAATTGTCTTTGGGAAGCCATATTCTACCTATCACAGATATTACCTTACAAAGAGTCCAGTCTGTTGCCAGCTCCAGTGACATTGACTTTTCTCTCCTTAACTTGGACAGATGTCTTCCCAGGCTGGCCCTTTCATAGAGGTTGGCTGTCTCTGCACTGTGGAACCTCTCAGGGGTTTTGTGGCTATGCAAGAGTGTTGAATTTTGGAAATCAAAGTTCCTCAGGCTGAAGGAGACTTTTTATTCAGCCATTACCTATTTCTGCATGATGTGTGGTATGTGTTGTGCGTGTGTGTGTGTGCGCGTGTGTGTGTGTGTGTGTGTGTGTGTGTGTGTGTGATAGAGAGGACTAAATTGGAAGTGAGCCATGCTCTGGCATTTCACAAAGAGAGACTCTCAAAACATATTCCTTGAAATCTTGTTAACTTTTTCTCTACTATCTGGAATCTTAACTCCCTTCAGCATGTTGGTAACTCCTAAACAGGGAGTTATAAAACACTTGCCCCTTCCTTGTAGTCTCTCTGCTGACCCCTGGGTCCTTGTAGATGCTGGAAATGACTCCACTTATGCTAGGTAGTCAGCTTTCTTTTCTTGTCATGTTGACGGATCTTGGATCTCCTTGGTATTTACTGCTATCTGTTAAAAAACAAAAAGAGCAGATTCTTCAACCAAGAGTGAGAGTGCTTTCAAGCTTTTTATGGGCATACCCTCTTTTCTAAGCCCAAGAACAGTGGAAGCCTCTTTACAGTCTATGACTTCCCATCCATAGGATTCTGACTTGATTCTCAGTGCCAAGTATGAATTCCCTCCTGCTGAGTGGGCCTCATATCCAAACAGAGAGCAGTTGATTATCCACATAGTCTGTGTGCCACTGTTGCACAGGTGTGGAGTTCTTACCTGGCTAGGTGATCTTGTAACTTTCAGGATCCCCTGCCTGTTCATGCTATTGGTTACTGTTATCCCCCAGCAACTCACATAACATTTTCTAGCACTATGAAGGCTAAGACATCAGAGAGCTGGCTTCCTTTTCACTTCCAGCATGATCTCTCATCTTGTGCTCATAGCCTGTGGTGTCTTCAGCAACAGGGTCTTAGCATTTGGCTTTGGTGGGTAACCAAGTGTTTTGGTACTAGTCTGCATTGTTTTGGGGACCTCATGGACCCCCCTAACCAATAACACTCTGCAGGAGATAATCCAGTTTCTGGCACTGAAATTTACCAGCCAGAGCCTATGATTGTAGGGTTAAGTTTTCTTCACTCTCCATAGGGCACTTCTGCCTGGAAAATTCCATCTTATTTTTTGAGACAGGGTCTTTCACTGAACCTGGAGTTCACTGATTTGGCTACACTAGCTAGCCAGTAAGCCTCAGGCATCCTCCTGTCTGCCTTCCTACTGCTGGGATTGCAGGGTGCAACATTATGCACAACTTTTATGTGGGTGCTGTGGATCTACACTTAGATGCCCATGGTTTTGTGGAAAACACTTTATTAACTGAGCTACGTCCCCAGACCTTTGAACTTATTTATTTGTTTGTTTGTTTGTTTGTTTGTTTATTTATTTATTTATTTATTTATTTATTTATTTATTTTGGGAGAGAGACATAGAGAGAGACAGAGAGAGAGAAGAAGAGGAAGACAGATAGAGATGGGCGCAGACTCTCAGCTGCTGCAAATGAAATCCAGATGCGTGTGCCCCTTGTGGTCAAGTGCGGCATTGCGCCCTTGCGTCACTTTGCATCTGGCTCAACGTGGGATCTGGAGATTCGAACCGCTGGAGATTGGAACAGCGTTCTTTAGACTTAGGAGGCAGGCGCCTTGCCCACTAAGCCATCTCTCCAGCCCTTTGAACTTATTTTTAAGACAGTTCAGTTTTATTGGACAATAGTCTGGTCAAATAGTAACATAAAGTGAGGTAATATGTAATTTAGAATTTTCTAGGAGCCACATTATAAAGTAAAACAAGAGATGAGGTTGTAGTTCAGTGGTGGAACATTTACCTGAGGTTTGAATCTCAGCACTGGAAAAAAGTCAGAACACATGAAATTAATTTTAATACTATATTTTATTTGACTCACCATATCCAAAATATCATCATGTGGACATGTAATTCATACAAAACTTTAATTAGGTATCTTTACCTTCTTTTTGTATTCGGGCTTTCAAAGCCAGTGCGTATTTTACACTTAGAGCACATTTTAGTGTTTCAATGCAGATGCTAAATTTCACTGGCAAGACTTGATCTGTATTTAGACTTCATAAAATTGAGTGTTGAAAAAACAGATTCACATATCCAAATTGTTCCAACCATACTTAGATGCTTTCCAATAACAGGATCTAGGATCAGTTTTTAATTTTAAGTTCACTGAGATGAAATGAAATAAGATGGGAAGCTTACCTTCTGAGTTGCTGTAAGTAGGATTTTAGTGCTCTCTGGCCACATGGGCTGATGACCACAGCCTGCATAGTGCACAGCCACAATGTCATGCTACAAATGCAGAAGGAAACACATGGCTTGGGGTCGAGTGTGCAGTGGAACCAAGGCTCCTGTCTTTGGGTGCAGTACCATTCAAGCCCATGTGTCACTGTTCATGAGTCTCAGTGAGTCCAGGAGGCCAGAGCCCTACTTGTGGGGTTTCATTCTCTTGCTCAATCACTAATTCACACATTCAGCAAAACTGGGGGCCTCATTGTGCCAGTTGTTCTGGGTGTTGGGGTGAGTGGAGCAGAAGGGTCTGGGTCCCTCTCTATTGGGGAATTGAGTTTACTCCAACACTGAAGGGAGACAGTCAAGAAGTGAAGAAAAATGCAAATCTTTGCATAAAATGATGACTGCATGAAACAGAGAATAAAAAGTATAGACAAATCAGTGAGTGGGAGGTTGTAGCAGAAACTTCTAGAATATGGCCAGGAGGGCCTCTCTGGGTATAGGTCACCAAGTTGAAATTGAGTCTAAGCAAAGATCTGAAGGCATGGGCAAGCCAGTTCAGTGAATGCATGCTGAGGGTCAGACATTGGCCCTAGGGGGTTTAAAACCAGTAAGTCCCTGTGGTTGTGGCCCAGAAGAGCCAAAGGAAGGGTATAACCTCTTACAATGCAACTGTCCAGACAGAAACTGGCCTCGATATCCATGACCTTGCAGTGCCTAGCAATACCTTTGCAAAACCCTCAAAATAGAAGAAAAAGATGATGACATCAAATTAGAAGAGAGACTGATGGAGAGAGGGAGGGGATATGATAGAGACTTGAGTTCTAAAGGGGAATGGAGGGAGGGAAGGGAAATATCATGTGGGTTTTTTCTTTGTATGTGAGTATAAAAGTCAATAAAAAACAATAATAATAAAAGAAAAAGAGGATACATCTGCAGGGGAAGCTAGTGTCTCCAGTTATCAGTAAGCCAGCCCACTCCAGAGCCATGGGAAGTAGAATGGAGACTCCAGAGTAGCAACGCTTTCCTAAAACCTCAGTTCCACCCATTGTGCTCTTTTACTCAGCCTTTAAGTTCCTGTTTACATGTGTAAAATGGGGATAATAACCCTACCTAAGAGCTTCTGTGAAAATTAACTTTGTTAGTACACGTAAGACATCTGGCAAATTGAAGATGCATGGAAATGTTAGCTACTATGATGGCCCATATGTTAAATGTGTTCTGAGTGCTAGCTGGGACAGCCCAGCCCAGTGTTGGGAGTTCTAGGGTGCAAATGGATATAAGACAGAGAGTCAAGGAATGTCAATGCCTGTGTAGTCATACCACAAGTGTGTGCAGTATCTCCTCCCCAGGAACACTACTCTGCTGATGGCCGAGCCCTTGTTACAGGGCAGTCAGAGAGGGAGTGTTCAACATCTAGGCAAGGTGTTGATGCTCAGGTGGACCCCTGCAACAGGTGCAGAGGAAACAGAAGCTACTTGGCCAGGTAGATAGATAGTACTCCTTGACTGGACGGTTCACCCTTGACCTCTGAGTCCATCCTGTTCTTCTCAGTCACTTGTTTATTGACAAGTTATCATGGCAACAGTGGAGACACAGCAAAAGTTAATTGTCAGCTCTGACTAATGCAGAACAATTGATTTAATATTTATGAAAAGTCTACTCTGTGTCTCTAGCATCTCTTTCAGACCTCAGCTCTTCTCAGCCTCATGTCTTTTGGTCTCCTGCTCAGAGAATAGGATGATTTAAAAATAAACTACCTCTGAGCTCTAGAAAAGCCATGATTCATTTTTCCCAAGTAGAATATTCATTGAAGGAAGACCCACTCTCCAGGGCACTGGGGGATTGGAGGGACCTTGAAATTCTTGCACTGCTCCTTCAGGGCCTGGTCTGAGGGCTGTGATGATCACATGTTGTCAACATCACTTTATTTTGAAAACCCCAATCAGGCCCTTCAGTGTTCAATGTTTCCAGTTAAGCATTTGGGATGTCTCAGAGATTAGTAAGAAGGCCTAGTGAAGAGTTCTTTCCAAAACCTTAATTATGAGTGCGTGTGACACTGAGGACTCTTATTGGGCTTCCAGCCAGGCATGAGACTGGGAAGGAAGGCTCATTGCCAGCCTTGAGTTCCCCCAGTCTCCACACGCAGGACAAGATGAATATGGATCTACAAGGAACAGAAAAAAAAATGCTGGTCCCAGGAGCAGAGGCAGAGACCTCACGTCATCCACGCCTGGATGTCATTTACTCATTTCTTCAACCTTTTCATTTGTACAACACATGTTGATAAAATGCTGCTATGGTCTGAATATATTTGCTCCAAGTTCATATGCTACAATCCTGACACCCAAGGTGATGGTATTGGGAGATGGCACCTGTGAGGGTGACTGGGTCATCAGTGTGGAGCTCTTCTGAATGGGATTGGTGCCCTTGTAAAGGAGGATCCCGAGACCCCTTGCCTGTCGCTATGTAAAGAAACCATGTGAATATGCTTGGCTTTGAAGGAGCAGCCTTCACTAGATCCCACTTGCTGGGTCCTTAACCTGAGACTTCCATCCTTTAGGATCATGAGAAATATGCTCTTATTATTAATAAACCACCCAGTCTATAGATTTTGTTACAGTAACTCCAATAGACTGAGACTAAAGTCTTGAATTGCTTTCAGCATGGCTTCATTGGTGACTGAGGAGAGTAGCTTTGGCAACACAGATTGCGGCTGCTGGTGGTCAGGTGCTTGTTACATTTGACATGCCTAGTAGACCTTCAGATGGTTGTTGGATATACAGATCTGAATTTCAGTGAAGAGGGCCAGGCAAGGGAGAGCTATGCAGAAGCCAGTGACTCCTAGACAGGACACTGAAAGCTGCAGAGAAGGTTGAGGTCACCTGGTTGAGCCAGTAGGTCAGTGCTGAGGCAGTTTATCTGCCCTTCCGGGGAAGAGGAGAACTGTGCTGCTCCAGCCTTGGGGCTGCTACACTGAGCCAGCCCAGGCAGCTGGCGCCTAGAGGAACCATTAATCCTGAAGCATGTGAGTGGTGGGGTGGGGACCGCTAAGAACATGCACTCAGGCTCAAGCCTGATGTGTTTCAGACCTCAGCTCTGCTGCTTGGTTCATTTTCAGAGCCGTATGTATATTCATTCACTCAACACCCTCTTTCTGAGTCCTGACCGTGTTTTGTGTTTCCCAGGAGCTTGCACACACATATTCCTCCCCCCACTCCCCGCCACCACCACACACCACCTCCACCACCAGGCACTGTCTAGTGGGGCAGATCCAGAAATGCTTGTGTGATGAATACATTGGGCGAGGGAAGGGAGGGGGCTGCAGAGGAAGGACAGCTTACTCTGCTGCCTTCTTTGCAGAACCAGCTCCTCCTTCCTTGCATCTGGAGTCTTTCCACTTCCACGCTCCACCCATTGCACACCGTTGCCTAGCTTCTGGAGTATTTATGTCTCCTCTGGCTGGGCTGCTGGACTCTCTTGCCTGGTCACCTCTTGGTGCTTGGCTCCCATGTTCTTATATTTATTGTCGGTTACCTTGACCCCAGGCCCAGTTTCAGGATAAGCTCCCTCCTTCCCATTCTGAAAGCCATCCTTCTATCTCCTCTCTCCTGCACAGGTACTAACCTCCTGCTATCCATTCCGTGGTCATGGGGAGGGAAAAGACTCAGTTTGGTCCCATTTTTGGAGGAATTCAGAAAGTTCTATCAGGTTTCAAGGATCTTATAAGAGCTGTTCTGTAGGTAGAGGTGGGGGGGGCTAGCTAAGGTCTGGGTGGCAGAAACATTGAGATTTGTGACTCCCATGGCCAGCATGGCCCCTTCCTGTTAAACAGCACCTCTACTTCTTTAGCCCCAAACCCAATGCTAATTCTGAAAACCTGGCAAAGCTGGGAGCTTTGTCACCACGTTTAAATATTCTGCCCCATGGCGGGGCTCCAGCACCACACAACCCAGGCATTTCACCCCCCAATGCTTGTGCCCTCCTTCCTGGCCTGAATTGTAATCTTGCTCACATTTCAAGGGTAATTTCATCCATCTGGCCCTGATTCTTGTATCCCAAGTGTGCCTGATGGAGACTTAGGTGCCAAGATTTCCCCTTGAACTGGTTCCAAGTAGACCCCAAGTGCATCCCAAACCAGAGGCCCCTCTGCATTTTCTGGGTTAGATGCTTTCTGACCATTGGGGCATGCAATGGCCTTTAGGGGGAAGTCAAGGCGAGCTCTCCTTGCCGGGGAACACTGTGGCCTAAGAGGAAGTTCCTAGTGCAAAGCTGGACTCGGGCTGTGCATGTGATCATGAGTCTAGAGCTGGCGTAGGACAGAGGAGACTAA
Source organism: Orientallactaga sibirica (assembly GCA_036365145.1). Lineage (NCBI taxonomy): Eukaryota > Metazoa > Chordata > Mammalia > Rodentia > Dipodidae > Orientallactaga > Orientallactaga sibirica. Next base: position 11,463,707 of record JAEOAD010000015.1, read on the forward strand.
GGCCGTGGTGTGGGAAGGTCTGCTGACCCATACCTTAGTGAACTTCACTTTCTGGGTGGTATCTCTGCTGACCCTTCCTGCCATGCTCCAGCACATGGTTTCCTCGTGTTGGTCGCTTGAAACAGGGGCTCTGCATAGACATAGAAATGGGAGGGAGGGAGTCAGGGAGGATTACAGAGACACCTGGCACTGAGGGCCCAATCCAGACTCCAGAAGTTTTCTGTTGCCAGAGAACCTGCTTCAGGCCCTTACTGGGGATAGATGCTTGCTGTAGGTCTAGCTCTAGGGTGCTCCTAAATGAGCCGTTTCACCTTGACAGAATCAGGTGACCTTGTGCTCAAGGGCTGCTAGTTTTTTAAAAACATTAGTTCACTGCTCTTTCTTCCAAAGCCTGGTGAGTTTACAAAAAAAGTGTTCAAAGTTTACAGACCACTTGGTTCATACTAAGAATGCAAGGGGTGAGGCCCTAAGCTGCCTTGCTACAGGCACTGGCCATATGTTGGTGTTTAGTATTGACTCTTCAGACTCAGCACTATTGCCTTCTGAGGTTGTGTTTCTTACACATTGTCATGGCATACTTGAGTCATTAGTCAAGTCTCTGGAATGGTACAGGAGGGGATTCTGCCTTCCTTCTTTAACAAAATGAAAATTTCAGTTCATTTCTGAAAAATAAATTGGTCAGTAAATTCATTTTGTTCTGCTTCTACTTTATGCAAAGCTTCTTGTTCAACTCAGCCCCTTTCCAGCTGCATTTTCTGTTCCTGCTGTCAGTTGCATGCAGTCTCTGCTGCAGTTGGACTTTCTGCTTCATTATAGTGTGAGGAAGAGCTGATGAGCACCAAGAGCCTTCATCCTCTTGTTTCTGCTTCGTTTGCAAGTTGGTCAATAAGCTCAGACCTCCAACTATTTTCTGAAACTGGCCATGTTTTCAAAAGATTTTATTTTTACTTATTTGAGAGAGAGAGAGAATGAGAATGGGTACACCATGGACTCTAGCCACTGCAAATGAACTTCAGATGTATGTGCCACCATGTGCATCTGGCTTATGTGGGACCTGGAGAATCGAACTTGGGTCCTTAGGCTTTGCAGGCAAGTGCCTTAACTACTAAGCCATCTCTCCAGCCCATGAAACTGGCTATTTTTGTCCACAAAATCCTTGTATTCTTCCTTGAGCTCTATGTTCTCTGTGGTCACCTCTGGGCCCAACATACATGGCTTGTTCAGTTCATCAAAGTGCAGTCCTGCTTCTCCCAGAAAGTCCTTGATCATAGCTTTTTCCCTTCCAGGTTCCCAGAGCTCTGTTCGAAGGGTGACAGTGGCAGTTAGGAGGTGTGTCATAGGAGTAAGGGTCAGTAAAGGGTAGGTCTTGAATGTCTATTACATGCCACACTGATGGATGCTGAGGGCACAACGATCAGTTCAACATGGTGCCTGCCCCATAGGAGAACACAAGTTAGCTGCTGACCCATCCTAGTGGTGCTCCATAGCCCAGTCTTATGTCAGAAGGAGCTTCTTTCTCTGGCTAGCCACAAGCTGCTGCTGCCACCTCCAGTGTTGAGAGCACCAGGGCCTTCAGCCACTGAAAAGAAACTCCAGTCACATGCATCATGTGCATCTGGCTTACATGAGTCCTAGGGAATCAAACCTGAGTCCTTTGGCTTTGTAGGCAAGTGCCTTAACTGCTATGCCATCTCTCCAGCCCCACTTCTTCTTCTTTTTTTTAATTTCTTTTTTAGATTTTATTTTATTTATTTATTTATTAGAGAGAGGGAAAGAGAGAGAGGGAGAGTGAGAATGGGCACACCAGGGCCTCTAGCCACTGCAAACGAACTCCAGATGAGCGTGTCCCCTTGTGCATCTGGCTTACGTGAGACCTGGAGGATCAAACCAGGATCCTTAGGCTTCATAGGCAAATGCCTTAACTGCTAAGCCATCACTTACACTTATTCTTAACAATTTTTCTCAGCTATGCGTCTCTGCATTAACCTTTGGCCATTACAGAAAGAAACCTCTGTGACTGAGGATTCAGATAGTACTAATCTATGGGAATAAACAGATATTTCAAAGACAGTTTACCATGCTGTCCATTTAGTATAGCTATAGTAGTAGATTTGCCTATATGTCCTATAGGCTTTTAGCCAGGTTTCATAGGATTACATATGAATTCCTTCCTGTGAAGCAGGCCTCAAATCCAATAAGAAAGTAGTTAGTTACTCCCATAGCATGTATGTTATCATTGTACCAGTGGGAACACCTTCCCTTGCAAGTTGGTTGCAGAGAACCCAAGGGCCCACAGCTAGGCAGAACTATTAATGGCCTTTCTCCCCAAATAGCCTGCATAGTACCTCTGGTATGCAGTAGCTGGCAGGGAGGAAGCTTCCAGCTTGGTTCCAGTTTGGACTCTCTACATCTTGCAACTGAAATGTGTGGTGTCTTCAGCAATTAGGGCTTACCACCTAGCTTTGGTGGGCAAGTAAGCCAAAGCAACATCTTGTATTGTTTTAGGAACCCACTTAGATTTTTTTAAGCTACAGTTTGGATAGAACTTGATGTGTGTCCCAGAGTTGCTTCTCACACATTGGAGGAGGGTCATGGAGGAGAAAGCATGAAATGAAAAGAATTTTAATTATGCTTTATGCAGCCCTCTAAAGTGCTTGAAAATGATGGTTTTCTACCATTGAATGTTGTTTACTGGCTTGTTTGGATATTTTTATAAATGGAATATTATGTCATTTTGAGCCCATGGGGCAAAGTTTGAATTCTGTTCTATTTGGAGGAATACTGATCTCTTTTGGAAGAATATAGGCACACAAATGATGGATGTGCTGAAAAGCATGATTCGATCTGTTCAATGCAGACCTTCCACTCCCTGGCCTCCACTCCTCCATGCTATGCACCCATACTGGGGACACATCATCCACTTACCCCCACCCTGCTCAATTGTGGCTGATTGGTTGTGAAACCTAAAAATAAGGGATTCTGATCTTCACAAAGCAAACTTAGGCTTGTGTGATAATAACTGAAGGTTTTTCTGCCAGCCATGCTCTATAGATTCCCCCATCTGTGGTTTTACTATCCATAGTTGCAGTTACCTGTGGACCATTAAATGGAGCATTCCAGAAATATACCTTTCCTGTTTTAAGCTGCATTTACTTCTGAATATGGTGAAACAATCTTACACACACTCCTTGCCCATAGTCCCTCAACTGCCTTTTCATTATGGGATTGACTGGGATAGTTTCCCAGTTCTTGTCTTCAATTAACCCTTTCTCGACTTAATAATAGCCCTAAAGTGCATGGATAGTGATACTAGACTTTTTTTTTTCAAGGTAGAAGTCTCAGTGGAGCCTAGGTTGACCTGAAATTCACTCTGTAGTCCCAGGCTGGACTCGAACTCACAGTAATCTTCCTACCTCTGCTGCCCTCCTGAGTGTTGGGATTAAAGGTGTATGCCACCACACCCAGCTTGATACTGGAATTTTATTATAATATATTGTCATGATTGTTCTAGTTTATTTTTGTTATTGTTAACCTCTCACAGTGCTTAATATCTCAATTAAACATTATAGGTATGGAAATGCAGGCAAAACCTAGTAAGTATCATGAGTTTGATACTGTCCACAGTCTCAGGCATCCACTAGTGATTTTGAATGTATCCCTTGCTTGTGATGGAAGTCCTTATTTCCCACACATGTAAATACACAGGGGAAACCCAGACAATGGGGACAAGAAAACAGGCCCCACACTGGTTTTACTCCCTACTGTGCCCTGAGTAACCAAAAGCTACTGCTGCATCAGTATGTAAGGGCAAATCACTCTCCTCCCAAGGAGCAGCTTTAATTTACCATAGACTTGGCCTGGGAGCTGTTCCTTTCTCATTGGAGTCCAGCCTGGGGCCTGATTCCTTTAGGCAGGATTAAAAAAAAAATTATGAGAGAGACAGAAGAGAAGAGGAGAGGAGAAGAGAAGAGAGGAGAGGAGAGGGACAGACGAGCCTCACTAGGGCTTCTTGCCACTTCAAATGAACTCCATTCACCTGAACCACATTATGTGAGAACTGGAGAATAGAACCGTAGCCATCAGACTTTGCAAGCAAATGCCTTCCCCTGCTGAGCCCCTCAGGCAGGTTTTGACTTCTGGTGTTTGAGATGCCTGTTAAGACATTCACCAGCAGATGCCAAGTGGGTGAGTCTGGAAAAGGTAGTTTTAAAAATGGATATATAATTTGGCAAATATTTGTTTTTTTCAAACCCCATGGGACTATTTGAACTCACTTAGGGGGCAGAATAGGGAAAAAATAAGGTTGGTAGGTCTCTGAGCTCTGGAAATTCCTATGTATAGAAATCAGAGGGAAACACAGGCTCCAGCTAAGGATCCTGAGGAATGTTTTCCAGCAGAAAGAAAAGCAGGGGAGTGCTTAAGGATGTCCAGAGAAGGCTCTTGGTGTGATGAGGCTGCCATCACCAAGCAAGCCAGGCAGAGTGTCCTGAGCAACAGACGTTTCGAGTCAATGTGTAAGATCAGCGTGTTGGTGGTGGTGAGGGGGAATCAGCTCTCACCTCTCCTTACCCTCTGGTCTTCGCCCTTGGTTTCTGTTTCCTCACCCTTCTTTCTTCCTTCATGCTCTCTTGCCCTTTCCGGTGTGCATGCCCCTGTGTTTTGGTTTTCCTGTGTTCTGAGCACACCAGTGGACTAGGAACGCAGCCGACTCCAGCATGGCCTTGTCTTTGCTCTTTCCATCTGCAGACCTGGCTGTGCTGGAGCTCTATTCTGTCCTTGGAGTACTTTCCAGTGTAGTCACGGACCTCTTCCAAGCTCTGAGAGGAGATTTTAAGTCCCTTACATCAAAAAGAACCCTTCTGTGACAGGGACATGGCATATGATGTTTGGAACTGATGAAAAAGATACTGTGTCCTCTAAAAAACCCTTAAAACTCTCTCATCTTCTCTTATCTCAGAGCTTGCTGAGCTTGTCCCGATGCATTGCCCACACAATGCCAGAGGCTTTCTTGTACATTGCTCCCCACTGTCTCTTCTGATCCATCCCAGTCTCCACCTTGACACTGTCTTTCCTAGCTGGCCGCTCTGGGCAGGCAGCCTATGGATGAAGCATGGCACACACTCATCTTTGGTTCTCCAAAAGAAGCTCCAGGCAGCATCCTGAGACTGAATGTTCTTCTCTTCTGCTTTCCCTGTGGTGACTTTAGGTGAGGTGAGGGCTGTAGAAGCAATCACCAAGCCTCATGAATATCTTATGGATGTGTAAGGGATGATCATGGATTGTAGAAGCATGCCTCTATTTAAGAGAAGGTGTTTTAGTTTATGTTCTTTTAAAACCATGAATTCTTACAAGACAGGAAAGCATGGAGAATAGTTGTAGCTCTACCCCCTTATCGTAGTTGTTGAGAGCAGGGGAAAACATTTCATTCTTATGTCCAGGGGGCTGGAGAAACTAGAAACATGTTAGGGTACCATTAGCGAGCAAAAGTTTCTTTAGACTCCAGAAACAAAATAATGGGGAGTCCTTATAAAAGGTATAGTTCCTGGGCTGGTTTCTATGGCAAGGAGATCTGGGAGAGAAACAGTAGCTGGGATATTTTGGAGCCCTGGACACAAAACTCTCTTTCTGCCCAGGCTGATAGTCATCCTGGCATAGGGGAGACTTGCATTGCTTCAGAGCAAAGAAGCTGGGAGAGAGGCATGCACAGTGCTAGTTTCATGGTGAGCTGAAGTCTGACACCCATTAGAAGGTGAGTTTCATCAAGTGACAGAGGACTGTACAGGTGAGTGGCTGTGGCTGACACTGCCATCTCAATGCCTGGCTTACAGTGCTGGCTTTGCAAAAGAACAAATAAACAGGGATGATTGATGGACCAGCAGAGCCTGGCAGTAAGGGGTTTGGTATCTCACTAGTGGTAGGCATCCCTGTACAAGTTTCCTTGCTCTGCTGTCACTGTCTCATCCTTAGGCCCATCTAGTTTGAAGAAGCCATAATGTATCTTTTTAAAGTTCTAAAACCTAGTGGGTTTCAGTGAAAAGTTCTCCCAAATGTGGTAAGAGGCTGTCTGTCTGGTCAAATGGATGTTTACATCTTGTGGTGTGAACATGAACTGTGATACCCAAACCACTTCCTTTGCTCATGGGTACCTACGTTTTCTGCCAACTAGGGCAGTGAATGTAATTCTTGACTCTTGCCTTGTTTAGAATTCCCTTATTCTCCATCAGGCTCTCCTTGTAGCTTGCAGAATCACATATTTCTCCTGGGAAGTTTCAGCCCAGCCCACTGGCTTTTTGGATTGTAGATGGCAAATGGGCATGAATGAGCCACCCTCTGGGGCCATGGTGGGTGTATCTTTCCTTGATCCCTGCTCTAGGTCTGGCATGCATAGTACTTGTTCATCCTGGAGCAATGAGCTGCAAAGGTGCAAGGAGGAGCTACGGCATCTCCCTCTGACATGTGATATCCCAAAGGGCCTTTGCCATAAATGAGATAATGCTCATTTATCACAAAGATACCTTTCAGGATAGTTTGCAGTTCAGGAGCTGATTGAAATGGGGTTCATTCAGCAAAGGAGAGCCCAGGGCTACTAGGTAGATTAAGCAAGAGACCATTAGAACTATACCTAGTGTTTATTGAAGAGGTAAAATCAAGATTAGTTGTAAACCAGGTATGGTGGCACATGTCTTTAATCCCAGCACTTGGGAAGAAGAGGTAGGAGGATGGCTGTGAGTTCAAGGCCAGCCTGGGACTACCGAGTGAGTTCCAGGTCAGCCTGGACTACAGTGAGATCCTACCTTGAAACAACAACTCTAACAAAAGATTAGTTGTAAAAGGTAGATTGAGTAACTTATATGAGTAACACGAGTCATATGACTAATGGTGTGGCTTCATTCTTTCCTGCTGTATACTTGGGAGGCTACTGAACCTTTCTATCCATTAGATTGGCTATTTTATAAGGAAACTAATAGTCACTGCCCTTCCTACTCCTGATGTTAGGTGCTGAAGTCAATGCGAGCAAATAAACATTTATGAGAGTGCTTGTGAACTGTGTTGTGCTGAGGGAGCATAAAATGCCCTCCTTTTAATTATTGTTGATCTAACCCTCTGGCTGGCCCACTGGTGGTTTCTATCTGAAATGTCACCTGAAGGTTCATGAATCAAAGGATTAGTTATCAGATGATTGGCTTTTGTGAAATGATTGGATCATGAGGACTATGACTACCAATTGTGGGAGGGGGTAGAAACTGGGAGATGGAACCTACTTAGTGGAAGTAGGTCACTGGATAAGTGACCAGAAGGAAGGCTATCTTGTCCTCATCTCCTTCCTCTCTGACTCTCTGCTCAGCTTGCCATGAGATGAGCAGCTTTGCCACCCAGCATGCTCCCCATCATGCGGATCTGCCCTCCATGGTTCAGAAACAGCCGAGAAATCCCTGAAACTGTGAGCCAAAACAAGCCTTTCCCCCTGGGAAGCTTTTTATGTGGGTCTTATTGCTGTATTTTTCTGGACCCCTTTTCTTTTGCATTTCTTCTAATAGTTAAAACGAATTATTCATTAATGCTTACCCAAGTGTCACATGTGGGCGATGAAGGGAGTTACCGAACACATTGCTTTCATCATGAGGCAAAACTGGTAGAGAGATGACGATGACTGGATCAAATATCTGTCCCTTTTGTGCTGACAGTGGGTAGTAGTGTGGTGTTCTGACACTTGTCACATGGTTTTGATTCTAACAATTACTTAAAGCAGTGGGACATGTTTTGGTAAATCAGAACCAGTCTGGGTCCAAACTCTTTTTTTCACTTAACAATCAGTTGACTTTCTTTTGGTTTCTTTCTAAGCTTCTTGTTCAGAGTCAGCTCATCCAAGTGTGAGAGAAGCCATTCTCATTCTTTTTCTTTCTAGGTGACGGGTGGCTCCTCTCCAAAGGTGTCTTATACTCGGAATGGTTTACACAGGTGTGAGTGGAGAAACAAGTTCCCTCTTGGGGCTGCCAAGACCAGAGATCCTCACTTCTCAACTTCAGAATAGAGGTCACTGGGGAAGTGATATATTCTTCATATTCCCTCTGCTCCCTGCTCTTCCCTGGAACACCTTTGTAAATGGATCTCACAAGCTGACATTTTTTAAGGAAGGTATCATAGAAACTTAAAACCCAGCATCAGGGGGGTTGGGGCCAGCTTTGTATGCACAGATCTTGTGAGACGCATGACTTCCAATTAGAACAACTTCGAGTCATGCTTGCTGACTGTGAGATGCAAGAAATAATCCACTCCTGAATTTTCTGACTGCAAAATTATTTATGCAAACCACTTTTGGAGGAGACATTGGCCTCCACATGACCCACTGAGCAGCCCTTATCAGAGTTGTCCACTCAGTGAAGATACTAATGTGGTGTGTACTCCTTGTGTAGTGTTGGAGCCACAAAGATAAATGGGTGTTAGTGCTAACATGAAGGAGTTCATTCTCTACTAAGAGAGATTAGTAGGAAAATCAGTCTTTTGGAATGGGACGTTATTTTCCAGGATCCAAGTAGGCCCACGCATGTGGCAGAACAGCAGAAATAGGCTTCTTGGGTGCAAGGTAGTCTTAGAAGGGTTCCTGGGGCAGGCAGAGGAGCATCTATGAGAAGGAAGAATAAGCATCACCCGAGAAGGCAGCAGTAAAGGGGTTACACTAGTCAACTATCAAGGCTTGCTGAATGATTGCCTGAGATGGGACTTTTAGTGCTAACATTAAGACACTTCTTGGAAATGGGGCTGGTAGGTCATCTCACCTACTGGAAGGAACACAACGTTGATAGTTGAAAAGACCTGGGTTTGAGGCGAAGCTCTGCTACTTGAAAGGTGTGTTATCCTAAATAACTTTTTAACCTAATTTTCCTTATGTAAATAAAAGGGCACATACTATATACACACATTTGAATATATGTATGTATTATATAAATGCTACCTTCATAGGATTCCATGTAGCCCAGCAGTATCAAGAAGCAGTAGTTATCTTTCAAATGCTTGAGCTGAGGTTTCAAGTGCTAGACAGAAGATAGTTAAAGCAAAGTACAACATGTCAGCTGGAAACAGAAACAAAGGACAGATCATAAGGAATTTAGACTTTCCCTCCTGTTATGACAATGGCTAATCACCAAATTAATTTTACAAGATGAGTGGTGCCATCTGATTCTTGCTTTAGAGAGGCTGCTTAGAAATAGATGGGAAGGTAGATTTGAATCTGTAGAGGGCAGGGAGGGTAAGATGATGTGACAGGATTGGAGACAGGAGCGTATGCAGAGAGGAAATGGGAACAGAACTGATAATCCATGGAGGACATCAACCAGCTCCAGGTCAGGCTAGGGGTTGTGGAGGACAGGAGAAATGGGAACACCTCTTCAGAGGTTGGTAGGTTGTAGTTACATTCCTGACTGAGCTGGAGGTTGTGAAGTGTCCAAACACATCTGACACCTGGGACACTGTGTGCACAAGGATGACCTCATAGGCTGTTGAGGATGTGTTCTGGGTCCTCGATAATGAGTGTATCTTATTCCCCTTCTTTCTCCCTTGGCTTCTGCCTGCAGGAGAAACTTCTTGCCAGTGCTTTGACATCTTATCATCTCCATGGTGATGGAGCAATGGTATCCTAAACACATGACCTCACCTAATAATTATGCAAAAGAGTGAGCTGGAAGGAGAGATTTAGGGACCAGAAAGTCTCCTTTAGATGGGAAAACCTCTGAATCAGATGACAGTGAAGCAGAAGAAACTTGGCTGGACCAGTGAGTGTGGTGACAGTCTCCTTAGCTTTGTGGAACTGGGAAGGATTTTCTTCAGAAAATAGTGATTGGAAGAAGTTATGAAAGAGAATTGAATGAGTTGGCTGGCCTCATATAATAAAATTATATTGTGTGTAAATAATCCAAGTGAATGAAAAAGACAAATTTGAGAAATTATCTGCACCAAAGGTAATATATTATTATTATTATTATTAATATTTAGGGAGATAAAAACAGTTATAGCTGCTAACGAAAAAGGAAAATTTTACTCGGGACATTATCATTAAATTTGTAATGGAACAAAGTTCATTTATTTGTCCTTTCAATGAGTACTTGCTATGTAGCAGGTATATTCTATATGCTAGAAACCCAGCAACAAGCAACAGAAAAAAAGGCACTAGGGAGTTTCAAGACTTTCTGTGATCTTTTTACATTATCTTCTAATTAAGTTTATATTCAATTGGAATAATTTTTACATTTAATTCCAGGTATATTTATTTATTTACTTGGGGTTATTTTCATATAAAGTTGAGTTGAGAATTCATCTTCATTTGCAAAAGAAAGAACTTGCTTTCACTATGAACCCTTCCTTTCCTCATTGAGGTATGCTTCCACCCTTCTCAAACAACAGAATCATGTATCTTAAGTTTGGGACTATGTGTTGTATCTGAGTGATTTGCCTAACAGTTCTGAGCACAGTTCTGTGCTGTTTTTATTGTGTGGCTTTGTAGCATGTCAGATGCAATAGACTCTGGAGGTTTGGAAAGGGTGAGACTGACTGAGCTATCTCCCCAGCCCCCTTCCTTCCTTCTATAAGCTACAAAATTATTATATTAAAATACACTTCAAATCTATTAAGATGATCTTAATAGGTATTTTTTGTGGCAAATTGATATAGACTGCTGTCTATATCTTAATAATCCTGCATTCTAGGGATAAATGCAGTATTAGTTTTGATTTAGTATCTTTTATTTAGAAGGTATTCATCCATAATCATAATTAAGATTGGTTTCTCTGGGATAGAGAGATTGCTGAGTGGTTAAAGGTGCTTGCTTTAAAAGCTTGATGGCCCAGGACTGATTCCACAGTACCCAGGTAAACAGATGCACAAAGAGTCACATGAATCTGGAGTTCATCTGCAATAACAAGAGGCCTTGGCATGAGTGTTCTCTCCTTCCCTCCCTCCCTCTCTGTCTTTCTGCTGTCAAATAAATAAAAATTTTTAAAAGAGGGCTGGAGAGATGGCTTAGAGGTTAAGGCACTTGCCTGTAAAGTCTAAGCACCTATGTTCAACTCTCCAGGTTCCATGTAAGCCAGAAGCACAAGGTGACCCAAGTGCACAAGGTTGCACATGCACACAAGGTGGCACATGTATCTGGAGCTCGATTGCAGTGGCCAAAGACCCTGGTGCACCAATTCTCTTTCTATCATAAAAATAGATTAGTTTCTCTCTGTGTCTATTACTTATGTATTACAAAATGTTTCACATGCCTTTTCAGTTGTATATCATTTTTCCATGCTTTATTGTATGATTATGATAGCTTAATAGAGGAATGTGGAAGCTTTCCGTCTGTTTCTTTGCTCTAGAACCATTTGGAAGAACTCATCCATAAAAGTATCTGAATTCAGAACCTTTGGTAGAGATAATTCTAAATTTTTTTCTAAATTTATTTCATAATTAATGGTCTGATCTGATAATAGTTTTCTTGAGTCAATCATGGAAACTTCTAACTTCCCCAAAATTGTCTATCTCACTAGTATGTTCATAGTAATTAACACAGATGCTTCTCTGAGAACTCAGGCCATGAATTGGACCTTGCCTGAATGATTAGCTTGCTTTTTGTTGCTGGGAGCAAGCTGCATCACATGAACAACTTAAGGGAGGAAGGAATTCCTTTGGCTAATGGTTTCAAAGGGTTTATTTATAGTCACAGGGCCCCTTTTCTTTGGCAGAACATCATGGTGGCAACAGGGTGTGGTGGGGGAGCTTTTTGACCCATTGTGGACAAGAAGCAGAGAGGGAGATGAAATGACCAGGGACCAGGGACAAGATACCCTGAAGCACCCACCTCAAGTGATCTTCCTCCAGGTAGGTACTATCTCAAAAAGTTTTCAGAACCTCCAAAAATAGCACCACTGGCTGGGGATCAACTCACTAATACAAGAGCCCTTGGCGGGAAGTACATTGTGTCCAAACTATAATGACACATTTTGTCCAGATTTTCCTTATAGTAGTTGGGGCAGACTAAAAACTCCATGAGATAGTAGCAGATCATTAAAGGAGAATAACAGGGACAAGGTACACATAGAATTCAAAGAGCTGTGGTGTTCACCACACATTCCTAAGTTCATACCTTTTGACCTGTAACATCGAACATGCAGTCTTAAAAGACTGGCAGTATTTTAGACATCTTGCCCCAGGTTTAACCTTTTTAGTTCTAGGCAGACCTCAATGAGAAGGTTGCATTTTCATGTGGGAAATCCCTCTTGGATACCTTGATAATCTTGTGGCCCAAAATGCTACATGTAACAGGGGTACTCTGAGCCCTTCCTACTCTCCTTTTTTCTTTTCTGGTATTCCATTTGAGGACACCCTTTTCCCTGTGTGTGATAATAGTCCCAAAGACCAGTATGTGTACTGGCATAGCACTAACCCTACTGGTATTTTATTCAAGCACACACCATTGTATCAAGAATATTATTCCTATGCCACAACAAGATTGGTATCTTTATAAAACCAATTATCACTCAATGCTAAGACAACAAATTTGCATGGAAAACTTTTCAAATATTTTAGTACATTGTAAAATTTTGTGCACAAAGGAGATAGATGTTTCTTGTTATTAGTATAAGTTGAGAGAATTTAAAATACAAAAAATTTTAGTTTATGGTTTACTCCCACTCATCAAAATGAATCTTAATCATTCAGGTACTTAAAATTTTTACCCCCTCCTGCTATGAATAGCAATGTTCTCCAAAGGCTTATGTATTGAATGCTTGGTTCCCAACTGGGGGTGCTATGTTGTAAGGTTGTGAAAACTTTAAAAGTGGGGACAAGCTAGAGGAAGTAGGTCCCAGAGTACATGCTTTTGAATGTTCCATCTGGTTCCTCATCCTCTCTCACTCTCTGCTTCCTGTCTTTCACAAAGTAAAGAGCTTCTTCCACCACATCCTCCCACCATACTTGGCCCAAGCCTACAGAGAAAAGCATCCATGAACCGAACACCCTGAAACCATAAATTGAAATAAATTTTCCTTCTTTAAGTTATGCCAGATATTTTATCACAGTGATAAGAAAGTGCCTAATGTACCTCAACATGGAGAGATGGAAAATTAAGATGTTTGGAGGCAGAAAGTCTGTGAATGCAAGCTTGTTCAGAAATTGGCAGTGAGAGATGAGCTATGAGCCCAGGGATGTGACTTACACTGGCAGCCTTGTTTGCTGGGGTTAGGTTCGGTCAGCTGACTAGTGTTCTTGGGCTGCTGTGGATGATCATCAGGAGGAGTCTTCTCTTGGACCTGGTCTCCTCACCAGAATGTGACCCTACTGGCATTTCTCCCTTGAACCTTTCATAAATCCTGCCCCTAAACATTAAGGGGTACAGGAAATTGATAATGAATTTAAAATAGTACAATAATAATGTTGTGATTCTTAAGGCTCTTTTAAAAGGAGCTAGCCATGGCCAGTGGGCATGACTTCCAAAGAACTTTGATTTTTCTCATTTTGTCTATAAACTCCATGTAGCAAGATCTATATCTTACTTTTCTACTTCTTCTCTCCCAGGCTGGCATCTATCATTATTTAACTTTGTGGGCAAAACTCCAAAGCAGTCTGGACATGAGGAACAAACACAGCTATACTGTACAAACCTGAAATGAAATCTAACCCTGGAGATCCTGCTCTCTGGAATGACTTCCCAGACCTCACTTGTCCTTCAATGTCTGGCTCGAGTTTAAGCCTCCCCAGAATGCCATCCCTGACTAGCTAAATCCCCTTTGCTTCCCTTACACTTCCAGAGCATTACCCTCATACAGGACCTCTGACTCTCACCCATTGGGGAATGCCTGTAACCCCACTGAGGCACATCCCCAGTGGAATGGGACAAGGGAAAAGAGGGTACCAACACATGAGGTAGCCATATGAAACATCTTGTTAATAATAATAATAATAAAGATTGAAAAAAAAAAGATTTACCACTTCTGAAGGTAACCCAACTCTCAGCAAGGGGTTTTGGTGCAAGACAGTCTGGACTACAATTTCTCTACTTCTCTCCTTTTTTTTTTTTTCTCTCTTCATTTTACCTTACATGGATCTGGATAGGTTTATGGTATCCTCTGAGGAAGCTTCCTTCTACAGATTCAAAGGCTACTCCTGGAGACATATGCATGGCTTATTGAGATAGCCATCTCTGGACAGTCAGGAAGTTTGGGCCTGTGTGTTGTCCCTTTACATTCGACTCAGTGAGTGTGGGGCAGAACTCCAGGGGGAGTTAACTTTGTGTTTGTACAGGAGGTTCAGTGCTGTCAATCTCTACCTCATATATACCTTTCAGTCATCTCTTCCCTTCACAAGGTCTTGCTGTCCTCATTTACTATCAGATTCAATAACTCGAGGCTCTTTTCACTCTAATATTCAATACGTCACATCTGGAATGGCATGTGGAAGGATAAACACTAGATATATCAGTTTAGTAGGGCTGCCATAACCAGTACCACAGATTGGATGGTTATATTAGTTTCTTTATTCATTTCTAGGACAAAATACCTGACCAAAAGCAACTTAAGGAAGAAAGGGACTTATTGTAGCTTACAGTTTTGAGGGGATAAATGACATAATTGTGGGCAAAATATGGCAGCAGGAGATCACATTGCAGCTAGAGTCAGAAAATGGAGAAGATAAACAGGAAGTGGGGCCAGGATACAAAACCACAAGGTGACCCACTTCCTCCAACAATGCTGTACCTCATAATGGTACCATAATCTTTTTTTTAAAATTAAAAAAAAATATTTTACTTATTTTTGGAGAGAGACACAGAGAGAGACAGACAGAGAGAGAGAGAAGGAGACAGAGATGGGTGCGCCAGCAGTCTCAGCTGCTGTGAACAAAATCCAGGTGCTTGCGCCCCCTTGTGGTCAAGTGTGGCATTGCACCCTTGCTTCACTTTGCATCTGGCTAAACGTGGGACCTGGAGATTGGAACCGGATTCTTAGGCTTAGAAGGCAGGCGCCTTAACCGCTAAGCCATCTCTCCAGCCCCATAATCTTTTTTTTTTAGAAAGACACAGAGAGAGACAAAGAGAGAGGGAGAGGAGGACAGATAGAGATGGGTGTGCCAGCAGCCTCTCAGCTGCTGCGAATGAAATCCAGATGTGTGCGTCCCCTTGTGGTCAAGTGCGGCATTTTGCATCTGGCTAAACATGGAACCTGGAGATTGGAAGCACTGGAGATTGGAACTAGTGTTCTTAGGCTTAGGAGGCAGGTGCCTTAACCGCTAAGCCATCTCTCCAGCCCCCATAATCTTTTTAAACAGCACCACCAACTGTGGAGACATGTGCATGTGCATACACCACACCTCATACACACCATGACACATACATACTCTACACACACACACACACACACACACACACACAGAGAGAGAGAGAGAGAGAGAGAGACACACACACCATTATTACTAAATACTATCCATTTTCAGATACTGAGATTTGGGATTTCAAAATGTGCATGTTTGGGAAGGATGTAATTCTGTTTTTAGCATTAGGGAAAGGATAGCTAACATTCAGTAGCTTAAAGAAATATCTTCTATTCACTTTGTGCTGTACAGGCTGAGTAGCTTATAGTAATTTGAAGAAGAAATACCTTTGAATTTGAAGAGACATCTTTTATTCATTTCACAAGTTTAGTATCCAGTAGCAGATTGATAGAACTCTGCTTCAAATGCCATATAGGAGACCTTAACTACTTCCTTTAATGAATAGGTTGATTGCTCTGCAGTGGGCATACTGACATTCTCTGTGGAAGAACATGTAGAAAATTCTGGGAGTGGTGAGCCTGTCCCTGGGTCTGGGTCTGAAGATGCTTATAGGGTAGGATGGAAGTAAAGATTGAGAGATTAAATCAAGGCCCATAGATGAGAGCAGGAGCCTTTGGAAGGTAGACATGGATGACAAGAGAGGATCCTGCCCAGGACTCGAGTCTCTAATGGTGGTGGAATTCGTAAGATTTTAAGGCAGTGGAAATAACCAAGAAATCCCCTTGCTTTGCAGTGTTCTTTCTATAGCTGCAGAATTTGACTATGGAGTAAGACTTATGTGGGGAAGAGTCTGATAGAAGTCCCAAGATGAGCTCTTCTTTTTTAAAAATTACTTTTATGAGAGAGAGAGAGAGAAGAGAGAGAGAGAGAGAGAGAGAGAGAGAGGGAGAAAATAGGTGCACCAGGGCCTCCATCCCCTGCAAATAAGCTCCAGTTGCATGTGTCACCTTGTGCATTTGGCTTATGTGGGCACTGAGGAACTGAACCTGAGTCTTTGGCTTTGCAGGCAAGTGCCTTAACCACTAAGCAATCTCTGCAGCCCTAGTTCTTATACTGGGAAGAGGTTGATGTTTAGAGAAACAAAATGTCCAAGATTTAACTGAGGCAAGAATTCAGGCTTCCCAACCCCTAGGCTATCATTTCTACACAGCCAATAAAAGAGTGCAAATAAAATGGGGCAGAAGGGGTCTGACCAAAGAAGGCCACCACAGGGCTGCAGGAGAATGCTCAGGGAGGCCGAGTGCCTGGAATATCTCAGTTTAGAGCATGCTATGTGCTTACACTGTTGAATGTAGAGCAGGAACAGAAAATTCTGCCCTGCAGAGGCTCTTCAGACAAATGCAGGTGCAACAATTCAGTTCCAGTATCCCAGAGGAAGCAGTAAAGAACACACCCTTCAGACACAAAAGCACTGCCCCTAGACCCCAAGGCTTTTTAAAGTTCTCTCCCTGTCCCCAGCCTTTGTGTGTCCTACCTAAGTCATAAATGGCTCAGCACAACACTATTAAGGCCGCATGGAGGCCAACTACAGAGAAGGAAGGGAAAAGTGCACAGGGCGGAGGTGACCTTGGCCTGGCAGTTTGTTCCTTCCACATGACCACAACCAACTTGAGCTGGATGTGAAAATGAGAGGCCCAGACTCTGTTGCTTGAGAACAGATGGGCTGTTCCTTCCCTGGGCAGCAGAACTGAGCTGGATCATAAGAGGCAGTAGGGCCTTGGTGTAGCTTCCACTGGAAATTGGTTCCACTCTTGTGGGCACAGGCAGATTTATGACCAAGTTTTTAAGCTTGTCTGACCCCGTTTAGGCCATTGAAAGAGAAGGTATAATCATACCCATCCCAGGGTTTCAACCCCAATGGAAATAGCCAATGCTTCCTGGTAAGTGTATGGTGTGTGATGTGTGTGTGTGTGTGTGTGTGTGTGTGTGTGTGTGTATGTATGCATGCAGAGGAAAATTCACATAAAAAAATTTTCCTGAGCATCAACTTATCCAGGACAAAATAAGGTATGACTTTTTTTTTTTTCTTCAGGGTAGGGTCTGTAGTCTAGGCTGACCTGAATTCACTATGTAGTATCAGGCTGGCCTTGAACTCACAGTGATCCTCCTACCTCTGCCTCCCAAGTGCTGAGATTAAAGGCATGTGCCACCACACCCAGCTTGTGATTTCACTTAAAAAATCATTTATTTTCACATGTTTGTATGTGTTTATGGGCAAGCCATAACCTCTTGCTGTTGCAAATGATAGCCAGTCCAGCTTCACATGGATGGTAGGAGAACTGAACTCTGGTCAGCTGACTTTGCAAGTGAGTGCCTTTAACCACTGAGCCATCTCCCCAGCTCCTTGGGTTTTGATTTTCTAAGAGGACACTGCTGAGCAGCGTGTGCTGAGTACAGGTGAGGGTCCCATCAATGCTTTACTACCTGCAGCACAACACAGTTTCCTCCTCTCTATTGGTGGCTCTCCCCTTAGTTCTGATAATTGGAGTTTTAAGTTTTGGAATTGATCTTAGTGAGTAGGGGTACCAGATCTCCAGTACAAAGAGATGACCTTTGGGGCCCCAATATCTTGGTCATTTGCTCCATTATGTCATCTCATTGTTTAGCATGGGAGAGCCCATAGTGGTATATTCACATCCCACCCTATTCTCAGTCCTTTTAAATTTTAGTCCCATGTTTTTCACTCACTGGAAGCTAAAGGACAATTCTGGGGAGGGTCTTTTTATTTCTTTGTCCTTCCTTCTTTCCTCCTTCCCTCTCTCCCTCTCTCTCTCTCCTCTTTCTTTTTTCTTTCTTTCTTTCTTTTTCTTTCTTTCTTTCTTTCTTTCTTTCTTTCTTTCTTTCTTTCTTTCTCCTTTCATGTATGTATACATGCATGTGTATACATGTGTTCATATGTGTGTGGGTGCATGTGTGTGTGGCTATACATGGATGAGAAAGGTTGATGTCAGGTGTCTTTCTTGATTATTCTATATGTTATTTACTCAGGCAGGGTCTCTCACTTGAACCCAGAGCTTACTGATTCACCTAGTCAAGCTGGCCAGATCCCTTTGTCTCTGCCTACTGAGTGCTGGAATTATAGGTAGACCACCAGAGCCAGCCATCATTGTGCAGGCACTGGGGATCTGAACTCTGGTCCTTATGCTTATGCAGCATTACTTTATCCATGGAGTCATTCCCCAGCTCCAGATTCTTGTTTCTTGCAGTCAATTCTGAGCAACTAAGCTCTTGGCCTAAAATCACTTTCCCCTGTGGTTCCAGGTCTTCCCTGTGTTCTTAAGGCAGAGAGAACCAATGGTCTCTGTAGCCTAATGATTGCATCTGCCCTTATCATGATTGCTTTTCAGCCAAACCATGTTAAAAAGAGACCTCACTCCAGAGATAGCCAGTGACTTTGCCATCATCCAGTGAGTCATCGAAGTGCCTTCCATACGCTACTCCTCTTGGGGTGTTTCGGGGCACTGTCCTGCCTGTAGCCTTGAAGATATTTGTGTGTGAGAGAGTGTAAGAAAGGAGAAAGTGGAGGTGTTGAAAGATGGCAGCCAGATTGGTGTCTTCTGACTGAGTGTGGCCACTTGTCACTGCTGGTTTAGGTCAGCCACCTCTGCAGCCTGCCAAGCAAAAATCTTGGATGACAATAAATAGAGTCTATTTAGCTCTAACAGGCTGAATCCCAGGAGTGGGGAGCCATGGGAGGAAAAGTGGATCCAAGCAGCTCCTGGCATGCCTGGGGCTTAGTAACATGCTTACTCCCTCTGTGAAGGCCTGATTCAGTTGTGCTGAGCAGCTGGGGAGTTTTGCCTCAGATGCCTCCTGCAGCACCAATGCCCTAGCCGCCAGGCATTGGCTGCATTTTGTCTGATTGGCTCTAGCAAGCCTGGCTAGATGGCCTCTGAGCCCTGCTACGCGGGAGGTGAGAACTCCATGTCCTAGGCCTGGCTTGTCTCTGTCTTACTGGTGCCAGCTTTTGATTGGGACATCCCAGGAGTTTGGATCTGTAATCTGATGTTGCTGGGCCTGGATTGAATTCATTTTGTCATGCTTGTCAGTCTTCCTGTGAAGGGGACATAGGCAGGCATGTTGATGAAGAGGGTTGGCTTTCTCTGGGGACCAAAGGGAGTAAGTAGCCTGTGGGTGCCGATTTTCTGCTGGACAGTGGCCAGGTCTTAGGTTTTCTGTGTTGGATGTGGGGCCTGATGACTGTGGGAGGCTGTGGGAAACAGAAGGACCATCTGCCTGGAATCTGCAGGAGAGATACCTGGGGCTCAGAGTGAGGGGCTACGGCTTAACTAACTAGGGTCTTGTCCCTTGGCTTAAGATAGCAACTGTTCCATTATGTAGAGAGAGTTTATTCCTTTCCAGCCTCCTGTTCACTGAAGTCTCCTTGCTCCCTCTGTCCCTGTTATATCCTGGATCTGTAATCTGATGTTTCTGGGTCTGAATTTTTCCTCACCGATACCAGGTATGTTTTCACTGTTCATTCGCCTACAACACGACCCTGTCTGGGTCTACTCAGAGCATTTCTTCCTGCAGTGTCTTTTCAGAACTTCCTTTCTCAAGGAAACTTACTCTAACCATTCTGTTTAATTCTTTAACCACTCTTCTGTCTAGTTCACTGATTTCCCATTACTCTATCAGTTTTTTTTTTCTCTTTTTCCACAGAGCTTATTGCCTTGTAACATCCTCCAGAAGTTACTGGTATATTCTGGTATCTGAGAAATGCTACATAGCTATTATGATTGTTTGCAAATGTTATTCTAGCATATATACTCCCTGAGGATAAGGACTTTTGTTGTATTCACTTTTGAAGACCTACCCTCAGCTGTTAGAGAAGCTCTGGAGGCCTTACAAGAGGAGGCAGGTCTTGCTCAAATAAACTTGAGAAGAGCTCAAGTCTGACTTTGGCTGGTTGAGTTGTCTACTCAACTTTGCCATGTTTGTGAGCTGAGCTGCAGGTGTTTTGTTAGTAATGATGGCTGATGAGCTAAAGTGTGTAACTGCTTTCCTGTGTTGTATGGAAAGAGATGGTGTTACAGCCACATGGCGGGAGCTAGCATCACCATCATCAGTCCCAGCTGTGCTGAAGCCTGGGGACCACTGGAGAGTCCATGCAAAGGAATGTCATGTTCACAGACTAGAATAGTGCTAAAAATATCATTTATCCTTCCTTCCTAAGTCATGTTTTGTAGGTAGGGTGCTTGGATGCAACATGCAGATACAGCCGTGGAGTGTGGTGGTAAGATGGCATATCTCTCAGTTAGTTCACACTTACAGACAGACTTAAGTCTTTCTGGTACATATGCACCTTTGGCTTTTGTTTCCCTTGCCTTATTGGTCTTAAAGTCTTCCCTTCTTAGACCCATTATCTGAGGTCTGGGTTCTATATCAGTCTACAATGTACAAAATCTTCCCAAGCTGAGACAATGGGATTATGTTCAGCATTGTGAATTGCTCTCAAACACAGTTCCAGTTGTCTCTGAAGAGGCTTTACAGGCTGAGGTTGCTTTCATCTTTATAATCGAGGGACAGTGCGGTGATTAAAGAAGTACTTCTTGCTGACAAAGTGGTACCCACAGCTTCCAAACAAGAGAGTAGCTGATAGGCAGAGCAGTGAGAAAGTGCCATGTCTGGGATGGTCTTCAGCAAGTGTGCAGCTTTCTTATGAGGGCATCATGGTGCGTCCCACTGCAGTGTGTGCACACCTTTGAAAGGTTGTTCACTAAGGTGGTAAATCAGGTGCAGGAGTGATGATGGTGGAGTAGGATTGATTCTGAGTAGAGATAGTTGCTATGTGAGCTGTGGTCACTTTCCAATAGTTTTGAGAGTTTGGAAGGACTGGAGGACCCAGGAAGAATAATATCCTTCCACATGATAATACCATAGGACAAGAAGATAGGCTTATGGGCTTCAGGGAGGTCTTCCTTCTTCTAGCATGGTGAAGGCCCATGGAAAGCCAGACTGAAAAGCTAAGAGCTTTGGGAGAAATATAAGAATTATGCAGATGTCAATAATAAACCAACCCATAATACCTTAAGCAAAGAATGGAGGTTTGTTATTGGATTCAAATTCTGGGGAAGAAGTTTGGCTAACATGACATCATTAGCTCTCTGTTTGTTCAAGTCCTTGGCTCTGCTACCCTGCTGCTGGCTTTGTTCTGCAAAAAGCTGTGTCCTAGGGCAAAAGAAATGGCAACTGGCAGCCTTAAACCCACATTATTCTTACTTGGCTCCAACACTGAATACAAAATGACTTCTATGTCCCAGCCTATGTAGAAAAGACACAAGACAGTTGCTGTATGGGCCAGGAAAGGACATGATAGTGGTACCCCAACATATAGAGCTCCATGGTTACATGGAACAAAGCACCCACATTAGGAGCCCCAACATTCCACCCTCTCCCTTCCTGAAGGATCCTTCTCTCCATTTACTCTTCCCAAAGGCTGATAGTCATCAGCTTTGGGTTAGAATGAAAAAGTAAAATTCTATAAGAATAAATGTGACTAATTGACATTTTCAGATTCATTGCTTGTATTGGGATAAAACCGTTGAGAAATCGCTACAATTCTCTTGCTGCAGGATACTTCAGTCACTTTCCTTTTCAAGCAGGTCTGTGCACGACAGCCACATGGTACTGGTACCACCATGAGGAGGTAAGTGTTCAAGGGGTGGGTGTTAATGCAAAACTCTTATCCACAGGCCCTTATATTATTGTAGAATCCTATTCATGGCAGCCTCACGGTGTTTAGACCTAGTTGGATCCTGGTCTTATGCTTGTGCCATAATGAGGTGAGACCTAAAGGTTTGGGGTAGAGCAGGAAGGACATTTTATAGGCTGATAGGGAAAGAACTATGGCAATTTTACTAAAGTATTGCTACATGGTAGGGTCTATAACAGTATCTCCCAACCTGTGTGTTCTTTCTGCAGTGTGACCTTACCAGCTCATTGTTAAGAACATTACATGCCCTCTCTCCTTGAACCTGGAGACTGCACCTGCTTTGACCTATGGAGCATAATGAAGCAATGTGTAGAAATCTAAGGTGAGATCATAGGATGTTGATGTAGCCCTTTGTCTGGCTCTCCCTCTTTTAGGATACTGCTGTGGGCTACCCAGGGCATGTGGAGAGGTCATATGTTGGTATTTTGAGTGCAGCCACATTCATCAGATATATGAGTGAAGAATTTTGGTTCTGCTCTATCTAAAATTATATGAGGGATCCTCAGAGAACCATGCTGCTGAGCCCAGTGAACATCCAAACTGTTAGAGATGACAATGAATATAGCAATTGTTTTACATCACATGCTTGGGGTAGTTTTTTTTTGCTCTGGAAATCTTTGTTAAATATTAGCTTTCCACAGCCTGCAAATTATTTTAAGCCATGGCAAGCCATAAACTACATTGGTGTTGGATGGACGTGGCCCTGTATGTAGAGATCCTTAGGGAGTTCAAAGTGGGCATCCAGGTGGTTGGATTTTTGAGGTAGAAAACAGAGGTAGGGGGACTTTTTAGCTTACATTTATCTTAAAACATTGTTAGAAAGATCCAATATATCTCTGAAACTTCTTTTCAAGGATGAGGATGTAGACATAGAATTGCCAGTTATGTCCCATATCATCTTATAATGAAGTATGTGGGGAGGCTGTGGCTGTGAGAACCCTGCAGCTGCTATCAGTCCTCATTGTAGAAGACACTTTGACTGATAATCTTCCATGTTCCCCAGGGCCTGAGAGCCTTCCAAGGACTCCCTCTCCTCAGTGTCTCACTGTGTTAGCATCTATCTCATGTGACTTAGTGTTTTAGGCAGTATTTTCTCTCCACTATCCCCAGGACAAATACCTTCCTTAGCCTTAGTGGGGCAGGCAGGTTTGCTCACTATCTGAGTCCCTTCCTTATATACAAGCTTTGCTGAGAGCTTGTGACTTCAGGAATTATACCTTCTTGATCTATGGGCCTTTGTTGGATTCTCATTCTTCTGTCAGAACTATTACCCTCTGTCCTTTCTTTTTTTCTTCTTTGAGGTAAGCCCAACAGACTGGCTCTTTTTTAATGTGAGAGAGTAATAGCGAGAGTGAGAGCAAGAGCTAGATTGAGAGTGACACCGAGAGAATTGGTGTGCCAGGGCCTCCAGCAACTGCAATCAAACTCCAGATGAATGCACCATCTTGCGCACACGCACAACCATGAGCACTTGCGTCCCTTTGCTTATGTGGGACCTGGAGAGTTGAGCATGGGTTCTTGGGCTTCACATCCAGGCAAGCACCTTAACTGCTCAGCGATCTCTCCAGCCCACCCCTGTCCTTCCTTTCCTTCTCTTTAGCTCCTACTACTTCTCTCACTAGAAATTATCCACACCTCCCTATCACACATGTACCTTCTAGGTATGCACTAAGAAGCCCCTTATTTTGTAGTAGACAGCTTTAGGTCACTGAGATGAACTTACAGACAGGCACCATTATGGAAGGAAGGAATTTATTGAAGCTTATAGATCCAGGGGAAGTTCCATAATGGCAGAAGAAGCTGGCCTGCTTTTGTATGTCCAAACAGAGAGAGGAAAGCAACAAGCCAAATTCCTAAAATCACACCACAAAAAAGCGTACTTCAGGAACTCCAGGCACTTTGTATATCTTTATATTGGAATTTCAAATCCACCACCACACCTTAGGGCTGGACCCTAAGGTGGATCTGCCCAGTGACACCTCCTCCTGCCAGGTGGCTGGAAATCCAAGAAGTTTTAATAAACTCCTGAATCTATTGGGGGATGGTGGGCATTTATTCAAACTACCACACCTTCCTAAGTACAAGGT
Organism: Orientallactaga sibirica; assembly: GCA_036365145.1. Classification (NCBI taxonomy): domain Eukaryota; kingdom Metazoa; phylum Chordata; class Mammalia; order Rodentia; family Dipodidae; genus Orientallactaga; species Orientallactaga sibirica. Next base: position 11,487,809 of record JAEOAD010000015.1, read on the forward strand.
TTGTTCTAGGACTCTTCCTTCTTCATGTCTTTGGTTCTCATGTACTGGGCTTACTCTTTAGTAATTCCATCTCTAGTAAAAGGACCATGGGCTGTTTATGGAACTGGGTCAAGAATTAATTGCCAAGAATTCAGAAGGAGCTCCTGGAGCATCTTTAATACCAAAAATAAGACAACCTACTAACCACCGAGGGCAGTAATCATAGGCCTGCTGTACTTCACTGAGTGTGTCCAATGGCTAACCCTGGGAGAATCTGAACAAGAATACTAATAAGGTATTAATGGACTATAAGCAAAAGTACAAGACAAATCCTCTATAAGACGATACTAATGTAAATGAATGATAAATGAAATAAATGAGAGAGATCAAACCTGTATGGAAGAGTTCTCGATAATTGATGTAGGTGCTCTGAGCTCAAGGGGAGGCTTCATAAGTGCATGTTCTTAAGTGTGGAGTGCACACACTGACTTCTTCCCAGACTGATGGGTGAACAAAGGGACAGTAAGAAACCCAACACACACATGATGTTAGCCAAAACAACAAGGTCAACAACAGTGACAAGTATGTGTACTTTAATTTCAATGTGATGAAAATGGCACTTAGCTTTTGCCATCTTCCTTCTAAAAATTCAAGTTGAGTATACTCATAAGAAAAACATCCAACAAACATGGGTGCATTTAACCAATCCTAGAAACTGTCACGGTTATCAAAAGCAAACTTCTGTTACACAAAAGCTGCTCAAAGGGAAATGATGACTAAATCCAATGTGTAAGATAATGGGCTCCTGGAACAGAATACATCATTAGGGAGAACATTAAGGTCATATGAATAAAGTATGAACTTAAGTAAGTGACATATTATGATGCTCATTAATTGTAACAAATATACATTGTATCCTGATATTCATCATGGGGGAAACCTTGTAGTATGTGGGACTTCTGTTCTATCTTCACAATGTTTCTGTAAATCTAAAATTGTTCAGGAAAGGACAATTTGTTTGTAAGCAAACATCAATAAAAAGATTACACAAGAAAGTAAAAATCTTTATGGGTTTCCACTTTTAAAGTTTTTTTGTTGACAATTTTTCACACATGTACAAAACATACTTTGATCCTAATCCCTTCCCTTTACCTTCTGTTGTCTCCTTACAACTGTCCCTTCTCCACTGAACCTTTTATTCTTTCTGGTTAGTCCCTCTTCTGTGTTGATGTCTTTTTTGTCCCTCCTTTATTATTCATGTCAAAATGTTGATGGGCTCAATCTTGTGCAGGTCTGGTGCTGGAAGGGACAGTTGCTATGAGGTCATGAGCGCAGTGGCCGCTTCATATCCGGAAGATAGCATTCCAAAGCACTCCTTCCTATCCTAGGGCTCTTACATTTGTTCTGCCCCCCTTTTCCTGATATTGTCTGAGTCTTGGAGGGCCTGGCAGAGATGTCTCACTGAGCACTGAGCACTGAGCAGCCAATGGCTTCTTACTCTCAGGACTTTGATTAATCTTGAGTTTCCTACTTTTTGTGCAGGGGACCTGCATTTTCATTTTTGTTTTGTACCTTCCCCCAGGCTGTGCTTGGTCCTGGAGATGTACTGGGGATTTCTTTGGTAGTTACACTGTCTCTGGCACCTTCCTAGGTCAAGAACAACATGGAATCTCGGGATTACTCTGGTGGAGGCAAAACTGGGGGATCTTTCCCTTCAAGAGGGTATAAATGGGGAACTGTGTTCCTTAGTGAAGTATACCTTAGAACCCCTGATATTACTGGTGTGAAAGGTCAACTCAAGTGCACCATACTAAACACCCTGTCTTGGTCATTTCATTAGCTGTAGTCTCACTGGGAAGGTGCAAGACTTCCTCATAGGCAAAGGTGACTGATGCCTATGGCTCTGTGAATGAGAAGGGCATGGCCCAGGGGCTGTCAGAGGGTGGGGTGCCTGGGTAGGAGCAGATGCTACAAGTTACAGCTTCCAGGGCATGGACAGACACGTTTCTAAACTTTTAGCAAAGGATTGGATATCAGTGATCACTGATAGAGTGTAGACACTGCTTCAGTTGAGGATATATGGAATTTGAGTAGCAAGAGGAATCAGGACAAGCCTGCAGAAATGTATCTGGGAGAGATGAAGATTAGGTAAAAAGTCCTCCCAAGCAGATGGGACTGGAAGACATTGTGTGTGTCTATGTGTGTGTGTTCATGTGTGTGTAAGTACACTGCATGTACATGTGTGTGTGCATGTGGAGGCCAGAAGTTGATGTCAAGCGTCATTCTCTATTGATTTCCCACTTAGTTTTATGAGACAGGATCTCCCACTGAACCTAGAGTTAGTTCCTGGATTCTGCTGAAACAACAGCCAGCAAGCACTGGGGGAGCCTCCTTTTCCTCACTCCCTAGCGTTGGGTTTACAGGCATGCCTCACCATACCCGATGATTTTAAAAAATATTTTATTCATTTATTTATTGAGAGAGAGATAGAGGGAGAGAGAGGAAGAGAGAGAGAGAGAGAGAGAGAGAGAGAGAGAGAGAGAAAATGGTCACGCTAGGGCCTCCAGCCACTGCAAACAAACTCCAGGCACATGTGCCACCTTGTGCATTTGGTTTACGTAGGTCCTGGGCAATCAAATCTGAGTCCATAGGCTTCACGGGCAAGTGCCTTAACCGCTAATCCATCTCTCCAGCCCCACCCTTGATAAGCCTTACATGGGTGCTGGGTATCTGAACTTAGGTCCTCACGCTTGTATGGTACATGTTTTACATACTGAGCTATCTTCCCAGACCCTCTTTTCTTTTATTTATTGATACAGAATGTCATTATGTAAACTAGGTGACCTCCCGCTTGTAATTCTCCTGCCTCTCTTCCTTAATGTGGAGGGTACAGGTGTCCACAGCCATGCCCCACTGAGAGCATGGCTTTTTAGCAGGGTGGGACTGTGGCTCCTATTATGCTGGCCAATCTGCCAGGGCTGCAGTGGAGAGGGCTCAGTTGTAGTTGAGGAAAGGGCCATGAGAGCAGTGAGTTCTCAGGTCTGATGGGAGAGTGAGACTTAACTCAGGGTCATTCTCTTCACTGTACACAGTAACAGGTACCTGGAGGCATGACAGGGTTGGGGATGAGGTGGGAATTGTCCATCCTGGCAGGAAGGAGTATTTATCACCTACATTGTTAAGAACAAGGTGATCAAAGGGAGATCCACTTATGTCACTTTCACTATTGTGTCTAAATGATCTCCAATGCATCTCCTAGAGAAACTTGTTGGTGAGGATAGAAAGTCACTGAAATGACTGGGATACCCTGGTCCAGCCTACGCCACGGTCTAGGTCTAGGCCTTCTTTCCCCTTGACTAGCCCTGTGGGTGAGATTGATGATGGACAGGTCTCTAGCCTAGCCAAGCCAACTCGATTCAGATTTTTGACAGTGGTGCCCCCTTTTTACCTAATGACCTCCTGCTAAGCTTTACCTGGTAACGGTTCCTTCTCCTCACCAGCACTCCCTGACTGCCCTGGCAGCCAAGCTTCCATCCCGTGAACCTCTGTGGAACAACCACAGCAGCAAGTACACAGATAATTTTAACACGATGCCTCGTGGTGCAGGCCTTCAGTGTTTGAGGCAGGAGGATCATGAGTTCAAGGCTTACCTGCACTACAGAGTTAGTTTAAGGCCAGCCTGAGTAGGTTATCAAGAGCCTATTTCAAAAAGAAAGAAAGAAAGAAAGAAAGAAAGAAAGAAAGAAAGAAAGAAAGAAAGAAAGAAAAAGAAAGAATTATCTTAGTGATTTTAGAAGGTTGACTAGCTGCTGACTAGCATTGGTGGGGTTAGAAAAATGCCTCCTTGCAGAAGTTGCAGCTGAGACCTTGTGTGAAGCTCTCTAAAAGATGCTACCCAAACCTAGGGCTCCTTTCTCCAGAGAATGTATTACAGAGGATGAGGGATCAGGCTTGCAGGAAATCAGAAACAGTAGAGGTGTTTGTGTAATAAAGAGGACTAAGGATAGTTCCCAGTACCAGGGTCCAGGTAATAATGGGACAAGGGGCTCAACTGACAGAGAGCTAAGCCAGAAATCAGTCAAACTCTTCCCCTCCCTCTCGTCTTCCCTTTCTCCCTTTCTTTCTCCCTCCCTCATCCCTTCCTTCCTGCCTTCCTTCCTTCTTTCCTTCCCCTTCTTCCTTCCCTCTTTCCCTTCACTCCTTTGTCTTAAGGCAGGGTTAGCTTTCCATGAGTGACTCCAGCTGGGGTCAGATAGTTGTAGGGCCCTGAGCCATCAGCCTGGCCCTTGTCATCAGCTCCTTGGCAGGGTCATATGGCAGAACTGCTTGTCCCACCTCAGCCGGGGTGAACGGGGATGGTGCTGAGCTGCCAGCCCAGCCTCTTTCCACTTCTCTCCCTGGGTCTGGGCCAGTGGGAATAAACACAGCAAACTTTCAGTCCAGCCCTGAGGGGCCTTGGTCTTGACCTGCCAAAGCAAGTTCTGGGCAGTGTCCTCTGCTCTCATTAGCCAGACTGTTGTGTTTGTACAAAAAGAGGTTGAGCTCATGAAGATCCAGTGTGGATACCCTGACCTTGACTCTGGAGAATTTTCTAGAAGCACGGTGCCAGAGCACTGTGTGTATTGTCAAGCCTCCAGGGATGTTCAAGAGCTGTAGGCAGTCAAAACGAGACAGATGGTTGGGAGTATCCCAACCCAATCCTCTTCGAGGACTCCCAAAAGGGGAACCTTCCAGAATCAATATTAGAATCACTTGGGGATTGGAAGGACAATTTTAGAAATTGAGGTAACCCTTTCACCAGTGTTGCTATGTGAGAGTGGAGAGCACATGATTGCAAGCCTTAGGCCACCAAACCCCCATTTTCCAAGCCCTGCCGGGATGCCTTCTGTTACGGGACTTTCTGCCACATGTGTTTTCCTGCTTGGACATTAGAGGGGATTTCTGCTTTCCTGAACTAAACTATGGGTTTTAGTTGGATGGAGAAACACAAGCTAGAGAATCAGACGTACCTGGATTTCAACCTCAGTTTAGCTAGAAATGTATCCTTCTCAAGATATCTCCCACCTGTAAGTTCCATTTTCTACTTCTGTCAAATAGGAATAATTAAAGCCTTTGTCTCACAGTTACAGAGGGAACTGCAGGAAAGAGCTTGTCCTGGTACCTGGATCTCCACCACCAATTTTGAGCTCCAGAGACCTAGCTGCCTCCCACTTCCAAGAGACCTTTCTTCAGATGTTGTGGGGCTCACATTTCTGTGCTTACTTCTCACACATGGAACATCAGTACGTTCTTATTAAACACACAGAACGGCAGCACAGGAGTGTGTCAGTCTTCTGGAATGGCCATAACAAAGTGCCACAGGCTGGGTGGCTTAAACAAGTGAAATATATTGTCTCACATTTCTAGAGTTGAGAATTCTGAAAGCAATGCATTGGCAGAGTTGAAGCCTCTGCTTTGGCTTGCAGATGGGCATTTTCTCCCTGTGTCCTCACGTGGTCTTTTCTCTGCATATATCTGTGTATCAAGTGCCTCTTCTTACAAGCACATCAGTTACTTTGGTTTAGGGCCTGTTTATGCGACCTCATTTTCCCTTAATAACCTCTTTATACATTGTGTTTCCAAATACAATCGCATTTTGAGATACTGGGAGTTAGGGCTTCAACGTATGAATTTTGGAAAACTCAATTCAGCCCATAGCAAAGCGTTAGAGGGAAACACAGATGGGTAAAGTAGTTTGGTGGGAATGATAAGCTGGACACGATTTGGTTTTCCTTGCTCGGTGTTGAGCTGCCCGGTGGTCTTGTCCTGAGGCCTAGCTGGATGGATCCTCCTCATTCCAGGCCTGGGCAGCTGTTGGAGCTCTCAGCAGTGTGTGGGCAGCTCTGCCCTGTCTGCTGAGTGGCTGCGAAGTGTACTTCCATCCACGACACCTTGAAATGTTTTATAGGCAATTCCGTCCTGTCAGCAGCTGCATTTCTTAATCAGCGGCTCATTCATTCCTCTAAAGGCTTCTGACATTTTTGACCAATTCCAGCGGGTTTGGTGTGGGCATGCCCTGCCATGTGCTCTTGAATCCAAGTGTGCTCACACCCTGGGAGCAAGCCAGAATTCTTGACTTCTACCATTATTCTTAGCCTTGAAATGGTGGGAGCAGGCATTTCAAACCAAGACTTGGACTTTTGCAAACATAGTTTGGCCTTCCTGCCTACCTATTTTTACCTCCTTCATATTTGGAGAGAGAAAATTCCCAGACATGAGCCTGGGAAGCAGGCTGTTCTCAGGTCAACTCTTAGCTTTGGCTTTTTGTGTCTGCTTTTACAGAGAAAGCATTTTTTTTTTTTTTTTTTTTTTTTTTTTTCAGCTATCTTCACTGGGGATTGCCCACTTAAGAACCAGATGGTCACCCCCCCACCCCGTTCAGGGTCTGGTGGTCATCACTGTGGCACCAGCAGCCACTCTTATGTTTCCATACTGTGGTCCCTCTCAGTGGAGTAGAAGAGCAAGATTATTGATACAGCTGTCCTGCGGGGTGGTGGTGGTGATGGTGTTGGTAGTGAGGTAATGTCTTGTCTTGCATTGATTCCATTGATGCTTCCCAGACATCTATGCATCCTTCAGGCCCTGCAAATTAGCAGACTGGTACCACACTGCTACCTTCATCCAGCATCTGTGTACGAAAGTGAGCAATGGGCAGATACATGGGGAGTGGGCCCATGCTGTGTGGCCACCAGGCTAAGGCACCAGGATACCAGATGGGCTTCTTCCCTTAGCCACATATTAGAGGGACACGAATTCCTGGGAAGATTCCATTCTGACATGTTTCTTTCCTGAAATCAGACTCTATAACTCCTGCCTGCCCTTGGTGGTACCTACTTGCTTCCATTTGTGGGTGGGGACAGAGAGTCATTTATCTTTTTCACTGTAAGGAGACAGTTTTGGTGGCAGTGGTTGTTTGAATGAAGACTAATTCCAGCCAGGGGACTTTCTGTGACCCTCATCCATCAGCAAGAGTGCTTGGGTGTGAGCAAGAATGAAACAGGCCAAAACATTTGTTTGGCTTTTACACGTATCTGTTGGAACGTTATTTTCTTCACTCTCCTCCTGTGTTTTTTTCCAGGGACAGGGAGTGAAACTAACTTGCCTTATCTCTTCCAGGCCTCTGCAATAGTGATTTTCTTGAGGACAACTATGACTTTAATGTATCCTAAGTATTAATTTTCAGGGAAAAAATTGTCATTAAAATATCACCAACTAGTCTTCTCTAGAAAATTCAGTGGAATGAGCAAATTGTCTGTTTGGATGGGAGTGGTTGAGGTCAACAGCAAGCTACCTCTCTGGGAGAGCCTGAGGGTTAGTGGTCAGGACTGAGACCATCTGTAACTTTTCAGATAAGCTTAGTAGGAATTGTGAATTTTTCTGAAACCATAGCAGCCAAGGACCTGGTAGAATGTGAGGTGTGTGTGTTGGTTGATCTTGATTGTCAACTTAATTAGATTTAGGATCATTGAGAAGGAGACAAACCTCTGGGCATTCTTGCGAGACAGTTTTAGATTAAGTTATTTGAAGTGGGCAGACCCACCTTCACTGTGGGCTGCACCATGCCATAGCTGCAGTCCTGAACTGAATAAAAAGGAGAAAGCCAGATGAGCACCAGCACACATCTCTCTCTGCTGCCTCAGCATGGATGGAGTGTGACCAGCTACTTCCTACTCCTGACACCATGCCCTCCCTGCCATGTGAGATCATCCCTCCTCCAACCGTGAGCTGAAATAAACTGTTCACTTCTTCTTAGTAGGTCACAACAACAAGGAATACGGGGGTGGGGGGAGGGCATTGGGTGGCAGAAAAAGTCTTCAGTTCTCAAAGGGTACTCATGGGATCTCCTCTGTGAGTTCATGGTAGGAAGAACTTTGATCAGTGGGTGGGTATTACTGTATGGTTAATCCCAGCTCACTTTAGGAGACAGTTTGTCATGAAGAGTTGTCAGCATAGATGGGGAGCTGGATCATCAGAGACTGGAGGGGCACTCAGCTGAGATGGGGAGGTGACCAGAACACTGGGCACATGTCTGTGCTTCTGGACGTCTTTCTGAGCTTAGTGTTCAGTGTGGAGCACAGCAGTTGTGAACACTTCATTCCTTTGCTGTATTATAGGTCTCCTTTTCCCTCTATATTACCACATTGAGGGAGACCATCTGAAACAGCTTCAAAAAGGCAGAGCTAGTTTGTGCTCAGTAACTTATGCTGTTTCGGGAGTGTCCTCTCTTCTACTCACAGGTAATGTGAACTCTTCTTACTTATAGGAATGTCCTCCCTTCTACTTACACACAAATTGGACTCATCTTACTATTTTAGTTATGTTCCTACCAGTGAGTGAATTCTTGTTTCATCTTATTCTCACTGCATTTGTCTCTACCCCATGCCTCCCTTCTTCCATCCCCTGTTGCCCCTGTCCAGATGGAGTGGGTTTCTAGACAAGAGCACAGGCCATATCCAGTGATGGTTTTCCCTGATGTTTGGGCCTCTTGTCCTTTACAGAGCTTGTAGTGAGCATTGAGGTTGGAGCTTAGAGAAGTTATGGACTAAAGCTGAGAGCAAGACCCTCTGCTGAGCAAGAGCCCAAATTCAAAGGGTCTGCCCTTCCTCCGAGATTTGTTTGGCTGTGGTAACCCCAAAAACACTGGGTCAGAAGAACATAGTGAGCCTTTGGGAAACCAGAAGGCTTAGCTCTTGGCCCACTGAGATCAGCTGCTTATGGTGGTCATGCCACTGTGACCAGGGAGGAACCCAAGCCAAGAATAGCTGTGTGACCTTAGTACTGTGAGAACCTTCATCTTATCAACCACTTCCCTGGGAAGCGCTGGCTTAGAGTTCTGGAAGAAATTTGACCTGGAGGTTTCAATGGCCCAGGAGCCAACTTTATTGAGCTTCTTCACACCTTTTCTTGAGAGGAAATCAGACCGAGTCGGGTCAGGGATATGACTGGGCTAGGAGTTCAGGCAGAGAAGATTTAGGTGTGTGTGTGTGGTCCCACCATACACTCCTGATGACCTGTGTTCTTCACTGTCAGGAGCCTGAGTCATCTGCATAACATTTTGCTTTTTATATTTTGATAGATATTGAGTGAATTTTACACTGTCACAGATTAAAAGTACACCCTTGAATGAAGTGCTTGAAAATTTAGGAAGTTGTGCTTCTTTTCTAATAATTGCATCTAGTCTAGGCAGAACCATGTGATCCTACATTCTTGTGCAACATTATAGGCAGAGGGAAATTTCTAGGGTATTGAGCTGGTGTGGGTAAATGACTTTTTGTGGCGGATGAAGGGATGACTTAAGAGTACAGATCTTGACCTTGGCATGCATAGGGGTGGAGAATATGTGAAATAGAATAGGCACATGAGGGAAGTAGAGAATATGATGGGAAGGGAGAGGATTGCTAGACCATGGGAAATGGAAGCTGTAGAACCAGAAGAATATACTTCTGAAGTTGAAAAGACCACAGTCACGGTAATTAGGTATCCTACTCATGAGTATTTGTGAGAAATGTCACCCAGAGAAATGCCACTGAGGCTTGAGGGATGTAAGAGACAATAATGAGATTAAAACAGACAGTGACAGCAGGCACACAGAGATCAATGGAGACAGAAAAGCAGAGCAGGGCATGATTAAGGTCATCTTTTGTTGAGTTCTTGCCGTACGACGGAAGCTGGACAACTTCTTTTCTAATCATGACCACTGCTCCACAGGGGACTCATCATAAATCCTAATTTTTGATCAAGGAAAATAGCAGTGCCATTCTATGTAAGTTGCAGAGCTGGGGTTTGAAGTAAGGTGGGTTTGCTCTTGAAGCTGCTAATCATTTCCTGAAGCTTCTTGTATATCCAGTCCCTACTTTTCATGGAGGGCTTCTCGGAAGCAAGTGAATGCAGTCCTTTCATTGTATACATAAAGAATCCAAGGCCTCAAAAGGGAAATGGGATTTCATAAAGCCATCATATCAGACAGTAACAAGGAAGAAATAAATACCCAGTTCTTCTGGCTATGGACTAGTGGACTGCCAATATCCCAGCCTTAAAATGATATGTCCCTGCCTCTCCACACCTGTTCTGTCCTACTTTTGATGGTTATTAACTTTAACAGTTCTACATTGACATGAATGAATTCTACATGGGTTTTAAAATTATTTTAGAATATATACTATCCATTATTCATGACATACTTTACATTGCTTGTTTTAAAGCCAAGAGAAACCTACAGCAATAACTTCTACTCTTTTGGCTGTGACCCTATATTTTACATTGTATCTCATTATACACAGATGTACATATATCTGTACATCATACATAACTGAACCATATGCCTTCTGAAGTAATACTTATGCTTACTATGTGTGATAGACTTCAATATATTCTATTCTTGTCTATTCCATTCTATTTTAGTTAAAGCTATGCTGGTTGTGAACCATCTAAATTGATTTCATGACAAATTAATGGTTCACGACCCACAGTTTGAGATACCATGACCCAAAACAATGTCTTAATCAGACATGGTTTAAGAAGAAAGTCATTACAGAGGAGATGTAAAGTTTCCAATTATCTTTGGTCACAAATATTAAAATAGTAAGTTAGAAAAAAACAGTGTTTTCCATAACATCAAAAAGGGAATTGCATACATGTAAAAAATGAAGTGGAACAAGCTTGGATTTGTTCCAGACCACAGCAGATTCGGGATGCTCCTGGTAGTGCATGAGACTAAGTTTTATCTTCTGCCTGCATTTCTTAACTCACTGAATGTACTTACAGATATACAGTAAGGGCAGTGGCTCAAACAAGCCCTGAGGGTACCTCTCCCCAACTCTGACTGCTTGCTTCCCGTCTTAAACCTCTAGGAAAGCATCAAGGTGGTATCTTGGGTACTCATTCCGTGTGCTGGTGTTGAATTGAGATTTGATGCTTTATGTGTTCTGGGAGTGTGAGCTTAGGCATCAGGCTCTCCAGCACTTCTCCAAGGCTTGTGTTGCTCCACCTGACATCACCAGATCCCTTAGCTTCACAACATGCCTCCCAGAAGCCTCTGCTCTTTATTGCTCATTCTGTGCAGCAGCATGGAAGGATGGCTCCTACTGATTCCTGCCCCATAGTTCTATTTAATGACTCCTTCTATTGGCACACTGACCTAGCTCACAGCAATCAAATTTCTTTTAATTCTTTTAGGATCTTGTTTACTGGGTCTTTCCTAGGTAGTGGAGTCAACAGAGAAAAGGGGCAGAGGAAGCACACACTTGTAAAAGTGTGACCAAGGAACTTAGCATGGTTCAGGAACAGTTGAGAGAGTGTGTGCATGTGTACTCTGTGTGTATATTGACACATTTTTTAAGGGTGAAGGGGTGATAGTAGTGAGACAGAAAAGGGCACATGTCACTGGGGGTCTCATTGTGGTCAGTGTCAATGGTGTTCCAGATTCAGAGTGGAGGCAGTAAAGAGGAGCTTGACATTGCATTTATTTTTAATTTTTTTATTTATTAGAGACACAGAGAGAAGTGGGGGAAAGAGAGAGTGAGAATGGGCACACCAGGGCCTCCAGCCACTGCAAACGAATTCCAGATGCATGCGCCATCAAGCGCATCTGACTTATATAGGACCTGGGGAATGAAACTTGGGCCCTTAGGGTTCGTAGGGATGAGCCTTAACCTCTAAGCCATCTCTCCAGCCCAAGCTTGACATTTCAAAGAGGATGATGCATTAATTGGTTAAAATGGATTGAAAAGATGTAGAATTACAACCATGGCAGTTGGTGGCTGAAATGAGATGAATAAAAAGATCATGAGATCTACTGGGATCAAGGAGTAGAGAGACCCAGGGTATTGGAGATGGGCCATCGATGTGGATGTTAAAGATGCCAAGAACAACTGGAGAAGTTGTGGAGAGGAAGACAGTGAGCCAAGTGCTAAAGTCATCAGTGACTGAGGGGAGATTTCAGGGAGGACTGTAAATGATAGCAAGTTGAGTAGGGGGTGGTAAAGTCTGTTGACTTGCACTTCAAAGAAGCCAGAACTTTGAAGGAGGAAGAAGAAATGGCTTAGAAGATGCCTTGGGAAATAAAGAAGACACTTGTCTCTCTTCTAGATCCGTTAGGCCTGCAGGGGGGAAAATATAGTCTCTAACTGAGAAGGTTCTATGGCAAGTGATATATTTGGGGATAGTAAGGACATGATGGGGGGTGGAAGGTCGTCTAAAGGGGAGATGGCTCAGCACACTCTGGAAGCGAGGAGCAAAGGAGTTAGATGGATGCCATGCAGAAGACACTCTGTGAAAATTGCTCAGAAACAAGAATAATGTCAATTGAGACAGCATAAACAGCCTTTTAAGATATGGATTTGGGGTGTAAAAAGGAGGCATGGCAGTGTTAAGACATGGACATCCTGGGATGCCATGCTAAGGAGCTTGGACCTAGTGAGCCATGAGAGGGTTTTACACCGGCAACAACATGGTGTTTAGAAAACATCACTTGGGCTTTAGTGAGGAGGATGAAGGGATCAGAGAGCACACTAGAGGTGTGGATATCAGTTAGCAGACCATGGAAATAATCTCAAAAGACAACTGGGAAGGAATATTTTAAATCCTTGTGCCTGACTTTTTGTTCAGGTAAATTCCAAGACTGGGTATTTCCACATATATTTAAAGCATGCAGCAACCCTAATTTCCTGATAAGAAGTGAACTACTCATATACAGGAAAGGGGCTGTGTGTTCACATTCACAGAGAAGATCAAAGAAAGTCAAAGGAGAGCACGAGAGTAGAGGTCCTTTTTTGTGCTTTCTCTTGAGTGCAGCTTAGTGTTACCAGACGACAAAGAAGCATAAAAGAAGAAGGAGTTGGGTCCAGAGAGAGAAGATGTGAGAATGATGCATAACATCCTCTGGGTACAGATGTGAGCAGATTCCGTTCTAGCATTGTGAGCTTGCTCACATACGTGATTACTATGTCCCCTGAAGAATTTTGGGCTGTCTTCTGTCCCTAATGGACTGCCACTTCTCTTTTACCCTTACTATTCTTTGTTTGGGGTAAATATTTTGGGCTACTTAGGATATTTTCAGAAGCCTTTTCTTCAACAACACTGCATGCATAGAAGGAGCTATTTTGGTTAGTAAAGCTATTTGAAGTAATCTGTTATGTTGGATTTAAACAAAAATGAAGAGTTTAGGTTCTCTCTTCCCCAAAGGCAATCACCAATAGCTTTGCAGGAGATTTAAAAAGATTAGATGTGGGGCTGGAGAGATGGCTTAGCGATTAAGACGCCTGCCTGCCAAGCCTAAGAACGCCGGTTCGATCTCCAGGTCCCACGTTTAGCCAGACGTAACGTGACACAAGCATGCAATTCTATGCTTGCCCATAAGGAGGTGCATGCATGTGGAATTCATTCACAGCCGCTGAGATGCCGCTGGTGTGCCCTCTCTCTATGGTTCTTCCTCTCTGTCTCTGTATCTCTCTCTCTCTCTCTCGCTCTCTCTCAAAAAAAAAAAAATCATTAGATCTGGAATTCATATTTGAATGCCACTACAGCAGTCTGCCACTCTGTCCTCCCATTTGAGTCCAGCTCCATCCACATCCTCTGGGCTTAGTTGTACAGGCTTCTCCTTCCACAGGACTCAGTGGGAACTTTGAACTGTCTGAATCCCTGAACATGGAGGATTGTCCCCTATTGTCTGCATGGCTGGCATGGAGGAATCGTGGAATAAGTAGTTTAGCTGGGAGGGTCGGACAAGACACCTTAGGTCCTTAGAGTTCAACTCTTAAAGATGCTGGTGTTGACTAACAGACTCTCATATATGTGGAAGAAGTGACATGACTGGAATTGGCTCTTCCCTACTGGCATCTCTACTGGCATAGTTCCTACCAGAAGCATTGTCCTGCATGTGGGATCCTGGGCAGCCTGCCACAGTATTACCCTCTTGGGGTTCATGAGTAAGTTGGTAAAGTGGACTAGGTCTCCCTTCAGCTGAGATAATTATTAGTGACAATGTGACCCCACAGACTAGGGTCAAGGGCTCTAGCATCTTCCCCAAGTCTGGAACAGTTGCTGCTTATGAGCAGCACAGTGGTCTTGCTTCTTTGCCTTGTTTCAGTTTTCTTGGGACCATACAAGGCACCAGGTAACAGACACCGAGCCTTCCCAGTTACAGGGCCCAGTTCTGTAGACTCAAGGCTGGGCCTGAGATGTGGCGTAGAGGCTGCTCTCTGAATGATAGGGCTTGTGGCCTTCCTGGAATGACCCCAACACCTGAAAGATAGTGTCTGGCCAAACTTGGAGCTGCTTTCTAGTACCCAAGAAGCCATTTTAATACACACCTTCCCTGTACCCACTTTACCCTCCCCAATTCCCTACCATATCAAGACACATGGCACTCACCATTTATATCCCCTATGGTCTTGCCCCTCACTACTCAGGGCACAATCTTCCCTATGTCATAGGTGTCAGAGGTACCCCATACATCTCTTCCTTAGTTTGTAACTATGTGCCATATGCCATTACACCTCTGTGACATGCTTCGACCCACCCATGTTTCATTCTTGGCATGACTACACTTACTGCTCTCCAGGGATGTGGAATGATAGGATACCATATCTTCAAGAATCTGACAGGGTCAGCAGCTTCCTTGCTTACAGCCAGACTTGCTTAGCCCTCTGTTAGAGCTAGTACATCCAGGACTGGCCCTGCCAAAAGTGTTGGGAGGTTAGTGGTGTGCCTAACATGGAACTAAAAATTAAAAAGGGAGAGAGAGAGAGAGAGAGGAGGGAAAAAGAGAAAGATGATTTGGAAAATAGTTCCAGGATTTGAAAACAAATGTATGATATTTGATCTGTGTGTGATGCATTTGCAGCACTTGGCATTGTTAAATACTGCTTGATGGGGAAAACATTTGGCAAGAACTGGGAGTTGTATTTAGAAGTTGGGGGAGGGGAGAGGGAAGCTGCTTGAACAAGGCGTGAGCTGGAGTGGCCAAGAGAGATAAATGGGGCAGGGCAGGGAAGATTTTAGTGGAAGTGGGAAACCAGGGCCCTGACCAGATCTGACAGGGAGTGTTAGTCCCACTCAGGAAGGACTAACCTTTCAAGTAGGTTCAGACCGGCTTGGTCCTTGTGCTTTTCCTGAACCTACCTGTAGGTTGAGCTGTCCTGCAGACTGTTTCAGCTTCCAGGTAGCCATTTCTGGCATCCCCATCAGAGGATCGGGAAATGATCCGCTGGGTACAGGGTTTCTCCTCTGCCCCGCCAAGCACTGCTCTGCTGTTTATTTTAGTTGTTTTGTTTTGTCTTTGGTATTAGAGATTGAAGTCAGGGCCTTCTGCATGCTAAGCATTTGCTCTACCACACAACCTCTTTCCTCCACTCCTAAGACAGCTTGTTATGAACGTTAACCTCAAACCATGCCCAAGAATGGTTTCTTTGATCTCTTTGTTCTCGTGACAATTCCTCATCAGCATCCTGGACCCTGTTCTCCCAACAGTGTTTTTTTGTTTGTTTGTTTGTTTTTGTTTTTGTTTTTGTTTTTGGAGAGAGACAGATAGAGAAGGAGAGGAGGACAGATAGAGATGGGCACGCCAGCAGCCATCTCATCAGCTGCGAATGAAATACAGATGCGTGCGCCCCTTGTGGTCAAGTGCTGCATTGCGCCCTGTGTCACTTTGCATCTGGCTAAACGTGGGACCTGGAGATTGGAACCGGCGTTCTTAGGCTGAGGACGCAGGCGCCTTAACCACTAAGCCATCTCTCCAGCCCCCCCCCACCCCCCCGCCAACATGTTTTTAAGCACCTGCAGGTATACAAGATAGACTGACAGGGATTAGAGGAGAAATTGTTAATGAAGAACAGCATGCTTCTGTTGATGCAGATACAGATGTATCAAATAACAATGAAACATTCCACTTACAAGATGGTGCTGGGAAGAAATGAAGATGAATTGTCATAGAAAAGGCAAATGCTATTTTTTTTTGTTTTTGCATGTGAATGAGTGTGTGTGTGTGTGTGTGTGTGTGTGTGTGTGTGTGTGTAGGCCTGAGATTGACATTGGGTGTCTTCCTCAATTGCTTTTCATCTGATTATTTGAAACAGCCTCTCTGGCTAGACCTAGAGCTCACCAATTTTGCTAGACTGGGCTAGCCAGTGAGCCCCAGAGATCTACTGTCTGCCTCCCCACCACTAGGATTATAGGCACACACCACCACACCTGGAATTTATGTGGGTGCTGGGGAGCTGAACTCAGATCCTCATGTTTGCATGGCAAGCACTTTCCCCACTGAACCAGCTCTCCAGCCCCAAGTGTTACTCTTTATAACAAAGAAGGGAGGAGAAGAGCCTGAATTGTGCGTCTGGGACAGGGGTGTCATTTGCTTCCCACCCCAAGTCATTGCAGTATTTACAGATGTATGGGCATAGGCTCCTGGGCAATGTAGTTCTACCTCTGAGTCCATAGCACCTTCTGAGACAGATGCAAGCGCATTTGCAAAGCAGTGCTTAACAAACACTAACTGGCTGGTGCCAGGGGCTCTTCCAATGCTGTGGTAACCAGAAGCAAGGTAGTAGGACTTACTGTATGTTTTTCATGCCATACAACCTGTGTTCCTTACTAGAACCTGAACTTTACCCTTCAGGGTAGTGATGCCAGGGCAGAATGTTACCAGGGACCTTTCTTCAAAGGACACCTAAGAGATGATTTTTGTGTGGGCTGAGCAGTTGCGCAGAGGCCAGGCCATTTTGTGTGGGTGGTGGCCCTTCTCCTGCCCTGCTGAGAAAGGCTTTCCTGGAGAAAGAATGGATTCTTAACGGTTGTTAATGCAGTGAGGAGAAGAGCAGAGCACTTGGTCATGATTTCTATAATTTATCTATTTTCTGATGATCACCCTTATTACCTGCCTTCTTATTTCCATTGGCTTTGGATTGTATGTATATGAATTAGGGCAAAATTTTCTTTTTAGAATCTGGGCATCAACATTTTGCAGCCTGGTAATATCCTTAGATAGCTTGAATCCTCTGTTTTATTGTAGATCAATCGTCACTTGGGGTTCAGAGAGGAGAAGGAACTTGCCCATGGCTCTACAAAAAGCTAATGGCAGAGATGAGTCTCAGGACAAGGCCTTCTGGGACAGGCCTTGCTGACTTTGCCTAATTACCCAAATCCATCCCAATCTGAAATCCGAGTCTCTGGTGAGGACTCCAACAGCATTCCGGAACCAAGCTGTAAATCTCCAGCCCTGCAGCCACTCTGCCCTGACATTTGTTGTGTTTTACTGCCAAAGGCTGCTGCTCCGGGATGCCATCTCCGGAGGGAGAAATTCTTGAAAGAAACACCCCTTTCCCTCTTCCCAAATTAGGAGTTAATTGGTGCCAAAATGTGCATGGAGGCGGTGCCCTGACTGGCCTTCCACTCGATTCCCAAAGCAGAGAAGTGCCTCCTTTGGAAGGCTCCAAATTGTGCTCCCATCTCTGTTTGGAAAAGGGAGTCTCTAGGTCTGGGCCAGGCACCCTCAGGGACGGATCTGTTAACTCACTGTCACCTTCTTTTGAGATACTATCATCTTGTAACTCTGAGCAATAAAATGAGTAATTGTGGGCCTTTTGAAGCCAGGCCTTGTGCCTGGCCAGTTTGTTTACCCTGGAAAGCCTCAAGTCAGACTGAGTGGCTGGCCCTGTCACCAGGTCATGCATCAGTGGGGACACCTCTCTCCCAGTGATCCTTCTTCACTTTGAGCTATCATGGGACCCCTTGCCTCTTCCCCACTTTGTCTTTAGTCTATGAGCTCCACAGTTCAGAAGTAATTTTTCCCTCACCCCAGTGTGTGTGTAGCTCTTAGGCCTGGGAGGCTTATCCATCCTGAACGTTTGAAGAAAGTGGGTTCTTCTGTTAGAATGTAAGCGTTCCAGAAAAGCTATGGGGCTCTCAGTTCCATCCTTGGTCCCTCCGTGTTATCTACCAGGCCAGTACCTCTGGCTGAGAGAGTGCTGTGTATTGATGGGGTTGGGATTGTGAGTCCAGGAGTTCCTGCTGGGTTTAGGAACGACATTTGTCTTACTCAGAATTTAAATGAAGGTCTCAAAAGGCAAAACTAATGAAGATTTACTAAAGCTGCCATTGTCTGATAATTCAATACCAGCTCATTATTAGAACCACATTTATTGAGGTTTAATCACTATGAAGCAGACCGCTCTGGCATAGCTGTCAAACCGCACACAATGTGTTCTTAATAATTAATCAGTACAGTATCTTGTCGTTCTAACGTCCATCTTGGGCTTGGGTGTGTTTTTAAGGAGACACTGTTAATGTGCTTTTGGAACTTGGTTGTCTTTTGTTTTTCATAACTCCTCAGATCCTTTAAACAAGGGGGAAGGAAAAAACAGATTCCTGCTCCAATTCCATCCCTGCACCCTCCTTGTGGTGAACCTATCCAGGAATGCTATTGAAGCCTTCCTGCATCCAGTACTGAGTTGCTCCTGACATTTTGTTTTTCAAAGGAAGAACAAAACCCAATCCTCCATGCATTCGGGATTTATTTTCCTTTTGTGGAATCTGTAGGCATCCAGAAGTAGTAGGCTAGGCATGGGGCTGGGGTTTGATTCTGTCCTTGAGACTGCTAGTCCAGGATCTCACATCCAAACACATAGGCAAAGATTTTGTCATTGCTGTTGTTCAGCAAACTGAGCTTTATTCAGTCTAAAGGCTGACTTCTCCAAGAAAGCTATGCACTATGCTCTCTGAAGCTGTCTACTGGGGGAAACTGGATCAGAACAGTTTTCCCCATGGCAGGCGGGGGGGCGGGGGAGTCAAGGAAGAGTGGAGGAGGGTCAGATGACATCACCAACCCTCTGGTGGGTTCCTTTCATTCTGTTTGTGTCTTCCAAAAGCCTGTGTCTGGGAGGTTACTAATATGTTAAATGTTGAGATTGTGCTGGTGTGATGTCCAGTGGACAGGCTTAGATTGAGTGGGCATGAGCTGAAGTCTTGGCTTCCATGCCAGCTAGCTATTTGGCCTCAAGGAAACCATGTGCTCTTTATGACTTTAAGGCTCTCTACCTAGCTCACTGAGTGGAATTTGTCTTTCTCTCCTTGGTTCTTGTGGAGGGCTGACGAGATGGCTGATTCATGTCAGAACTCTGCATATAGCCAGGAGAGTAGAGCCCTGTAGAGGTGTGAGTGAATATTGATGTCAGTGAATGAGCCCATGTCCCTTTGTTCCCACCGACCTATAGCTCACTAACATGAGCATATAGGGCTTGGGACCTCAATGACTTTGCCAAGGTCAGAAATGCCCTGAGAGCAGAAGTCTCCTTGTCTTACCTCACCCCTCTCCCTATCTACACTGGCTTAAAGCAGTGGTTCTCATTCAGGGACTCTCTGTCTCTTAAGGAAGAGCTGGCAATGTCTGGATACATTTTTGGCTATGACTACTGGGGATGGGGGAACCCATGGGCATCTAGGTGAGCAGAATCCAGGGATGTCACAAGACATTCTACAGTGCTCTAGTCAGCCTCCATGACAACGCTCCAATAGCAGATGTAGTACTGAGTTGAGAAGCCCTATTCAAAGGCTCAGACTTCTCCTAGCTAGGGGTCTCTAAGGGGTCTGGGTCTATGCTCACGTGGTGATGTTCTCTGGAGGGGGTGACAGAAGGATAAGTAATTCACAGATGAAGAGATTCTCATGCACTAGAATAAGACAGAAAGCACCATTCTGTCTGTTAATTTTATGGTGATCTATTACCTCCTGGGGACTCATGCAAAGCAATGAGGACACACTCTTCCACTCTCAGCTCTCCACTCTATGCCAGGAGTGGTGTTTCTGGCCAGATACCAGGGTCTTACTGTACTCTGCTGCTGCCTAGCTTCTCCTGAGACTGCCCAGGCTGCTAGAAACTAGGTCCTTGGCTCTTCACCATGCCCCAAAACAACTTTGTGGGATTCCTACGCTCTCACAAACCCTCTATATTTGCCTTTTATAGGGACCCCGATTCTAGGTCTGTGTTCTGACCTTGACAAATGACTACATGTCTATTGAGTGTCACCAGTGTAATGACATGCTTGACAGCCAACCATGCTTGATGTGTCCCTGGATATATTTCAGTGGCAGCCTTGCTGCCTGTGCTCCTGGACTTCTCAAACTCTACCCAGTCTTCTGTCGCAACCAGGTCATCTGGGAAGGTATCTGTGGTAGAGGGTCTGCTCAGGGTAAAGTGCAAGGCTTAAGGGAAGATGGCCTGTCCTGCTGCTATAGATAGAGAGGTTCTCAGGTTAGACCTGAGATGCTATCTGTTCAGGTTTTGAAGGGAGAACCCAGAATGCAGGCTCCAGAGTCTCAGCACTCAAAGGCAGAGAGAAGCATTCTGTTCTTAGAATGGAGGGATGATGACAGCCAAGCCAACAGAAAAGACTTGAGTCTTGAGTTTATGTGAGAAACGAATGGTTATATTCCTCAACCTATAATTTACCTTCTTTCAAGTAGGCAGAGAATGTCAACAGTCCATTCCATTTTGAAGTCCTGTTGAGACCCTATTCTTTTGCCCAGGGAGCCTCATGAGATCCATGCAGTGCAGGTGGTAAGTACTCTCTATAGATAAGGAGAGCGGCTCAGAGGGGTTAAATGTTTTCCCAACAGTTTAGCACTAATGAACAGATCTGCGACTCAAAGCCACTTGTGCCAATCCTACTTTCAGAGGATGAGGCCATGCCACCCAGTCCATCTTCCATTTAAAAAAATACAAGCATCCTTGGTACCATTTTGTCCTGTATTACTCATTTTAAAAGAAGCTAAATCTTTCTTTCTTTGTCATGAGGCCATTCTGTACATTTTGGAATGTTTAGTACTGTCCTGGCCTCTACTACAAGCTCCCCCTCTCCAGTGTGACAGCCAAAATGTCTCTAGAGCATGTTCCTCCATGGAGAATGAGGGTCTTCTGGGTCATGGGATGTGTCCCCTCCATACTGCTCCTTGCTCTGGATTGTTAAGGCATCAGAACTTGAATGTGTGGGCTGCTGGCCATGGAGTATGAAGCAAGGATAGAAAGACAAGGTGAGTAGGCCAAGGGCTGGAAGGCCAGGGGTGGGTTTCCTGGTGCTGGCATGGGCTGGGTGCCAAGTAGAGTCTAAGTAGTGGCTATCTGGTTATCTCCATTATTTGGAGAAAGTAGGAGGGAAGATCTGCTTATTTGATAGCTCATTGGCTGGATTTAAAACTCTTAAATATGTTTACTAAGATGAGTAGGCTTTCTTTTGAATTCCAGCTTTTCAACAATACCAGGGGGTGAGCTTGTCTTTAGCACAGGCCTTGAGGCTCTGTGGTCTCGAGTTGTGTGTGGTTTAAACCTGTCCTACCTCCTCCAACCTCCCCTTTCCCCACCTGGGCTGTCACTACAGCAGTCTCTGGTTTTCTGGTCACTTTCCTGGTCACCAACTTCTTGCCCCGTTGCCTTGGGAGAAGTATATATGGTTTCCCTTCTTCACAGCTTTCATGGAGTGCCTGGGTTTGATGGTATGCATGGGAAGTACCTTCTGATATTCTCATGAGAAACATCTCATGGGAAACATGTCCACATGCAGCTTTCTCAAAGTCCCAAGTCCCAAGCCCAGTCCTATCCTGTCCTCTACTCCCACCCCCCGCAAACGTATCTCTACGAACTTGTCCTCCAACCTTGAACACTGTGTTGGGGTCTTGAGAATGCCTTCCATCTGCCCCTGGAGATAAGGTGTGTAAGTGTGAAAATCAACAAGGCCCAGACCTAGCTGAGAACCTGTGACTGTTTGGGTACCAGGATTAGGAGAGCAGCTGTATCTGGACTCTGAACTTGGCTGCCACACACTGTCAATCCTTTTGAAGAAAGAATTTTGATTCCTGCTTTCAAATGGTCTTGGCCTGGGAAAATGGCTCAGTGGGTAAAATGCTTTCTGTGCAAGCATGAGTGTCTGTCTTAAGACCTTCAGCACCCATTTAAAATGCTGGTTTTGTAACCCAAATGTGGGGAGGCAGAGACAGCTTGAGCTTGCTGACTAGCTAATCTAAGTGAATCTCACACTGAGCTCTAGCTTCAGTGTGATTTCCTGTCTCAACTAATAAGATGAAGAGCAACTGAAAAATCAGCCTCTGGCCCGCACACACAAACACACACTGGCACTCTGGTCTTAATCTAGTTACCTGTGTAATGAGCAGAGGCCATATGGTGTGCTATTCTCTGGGACAAGCCTTCCCTTTCAGTTCCAGCTTTCTTTTGCTTCTGCACCCTGCACTTTCATCATTCTCTGGGCTCAGCCTGCTCCTTCCTGCCTCCATTGTCCCTCTTAGTCATACCTCTGTCAAGTATACCTTTGACTCCTGGCACACTCCCACTCAACTCTCAAAATTCAAGTGTGATTGCTTTTGTGTTTTTTGAGCCAGAGCCTCATTTTACAGCCCAGGGCTGGCTTTGAATGTATAGCAACTATCCTACTGAAGTTTCCCAAGTGCTGGGATTACAGGCAGCAGGCAGGAACCACCTCACCTGGCTCTATGTATGACCCTCTCCTCCATTTTGGGACAAGGTCTCATGTAGCCCAGGCCAGCCTTGAACTTTCTATGTAACTTCTGATCTTCCTGTTTCTTCCACCTCCCAAGTGCTGGGATCACAAGCATGTGCCATCATGCCCAGCCTTCCAAAATGTTTATTAATACTTCCCTTCCTAGCCTACCCCTCTG
Source organism: Orientallactaga sibirica (assembly GCA_036365145.1). Classification (NCBI taxonomy): domain Eukaryota; kingdom Metazoa; phylum Chordata; class Mammalia; order Rodentia; family Dipodidae; genus Orientallactaga; species Orientallactaga sibirica. The sequence goes on from JAEOAD010000015.1 coordinate 11,510,504, forward strand.
GGCATCAATAATTCTTATTTTATTTATTTTTTTACCAGCCCCAATTGCACTTGGAACAAATTCAATTAAGGTTGATGAGGGAGTTTAGGATTGTATTAAGCCCACACTTGCATTACAAAAGCTTTTCCTCTATGATATCATAATGGTTTAATGTCTACTTTTACCCTTTAGACCAGTGACTTCCAGTTTTATGAGAGCTCCAGAGCCTCTGGCTCCAAAATTACACAAATATACAAATTAATGTCATTTTAGGGAAGTCAGTGACTCTCAAGCCACTACACATACTTGTATGAGTTGCCAGAATGTGGTCTGATTTGTCATTATGTCCTCAGTACATAGAAAAGCGCTTTCCATGGAATAGGGACAGTGAATATGAAATGAGGGAAGGAATTTCCTCAGATAACTTTATTGTGTTGGCAAGCTCTGAGGTCTAAGGGTTTTAACGTCAGGACATAAGGGATGACATTACAAATGAGACTGAGAAAAAGCTAGTAGGTATTAGAAATCTTATAAGTTACGCTGAGTAAAAGCTGAAAGGGCCAGGTAGGCGTGAAGAGGCCTGCCTGGTGCTGGCAGAGAAGCAAGGCCACAGAGCACTACCTGGGGAATGCATTGTGAAACTGCTTTTAGCAACAATCAGAGCCAGAGATTCAAGCATATTGTTGGAGTCTAAAGAATAGGAAAGCCTTGGGAACCTAACCAAAACCTTATGTAGCCACATATTGTCTTTCCCCAAAAATGATCCCAATTAGGTCAATTCTGTATTGTTCCTATGGCATTGGATGCATAGGAAAGCAAGCCCTTCCAGTAAACAGACAGCCCCCAACTCGGAGAAGAATGAAGAGGGTTTGGGAAAGAATCCCCACAGTAATATGGAATCGATTTGTCACAAGCACCGAGACCTGGGAGTCATACTCCATGAGACATATTGAATGAAAAATGTTGAATATAAAAATCTAAACCCAGCAGTGCGTTTCCATATCAAATAGGGCCTATGTCTTTCTTTGTCTTTGTATTACCAAAGCTCTAAAGTCCAGGAGGCGATTTTCCCAATTGCCACAGGGCTCCTTCCTTAGCTTAAATGTCAGCTCTTCTCACAGAGCCAAGTACTGGGGGCTTTCAGCAGCAGGCATCCTGGAAGCCTAGGTTGGTTACAGGACCTAGGTAAGCAGTGCCACTCTGCAAAAGCAACAATTATATTCCCCCAAACACACAGAAGCATCAGAATTCACAGCGTGTGCTTTACAAGGGCAATAAAGTTTTATATGCAGCTCAGTGAAATACCAAATACAGCCAATTATCCACCAAAATAAACTGATGGGAGAGAGAATGGCTATATTTGGCTTAGACTTAATTATTTTGCATTTGAACTCTTCAATTCCATGTAATAAAATTCTGTTCTGCCCTTATTTCCTGGTTAGGTTACTTAATCTCGACTCTGGTAACCGAACCCTTGAGTGGAGTAGACTGTCCAATGTCAGTGGTAAGAAAATGTGAAAGGTTTGACATCAATTACAACATTACACACAACATAAAATTTAACAACTTGAATCGGACTTTCATTGCTCTTTAAAGAGACCGTATGGCTTTCTAAGATCTCAAAATTAATCAGTTTCTAGGAGTCATACCTTTTGGAAACTCTTAGATCTTACTCTTCAGTGTGAGACATATAAGAGGAAACCTCTGATTCCGCCTCCCTGTTTTTCATTTTAAAATGTAATTTAGCCTCTTTAATTTGTAATTTCTTAAGCAAGTGATTTTCCTTTATTGATAGAGGGAAGGATATAGACATTTTTTCTTTCCTATGGTGGAAAAATTGTGGTGAGATTAAGGTAAAAGTGCAAACATCTCACATTTGGCTATAAATGAGGGCATCCTGGGTAGCAGCCAGGGGTGTCTCCAGGAAGGCTTTGACAGCTCTGTCACAAAATCTGCATGGCAACCTTCAGTCCATTGCTCCCTGACACCTGATCATCTCATAAAACACCATATGCTACCCAGTGATTCTGGCCCTTAACTGGCCACTAAGCAGCAAGAGCTAGAATAAATGACCTCGGTGCTTTAATATGCTTGGTCTCTGCAGGTCAGCATTAAGGTCAAAGAGCGACGTGGCACATAGCAGCTGTGGGTTCTGGTAGAATGTGGGATTGAGCCTGGAGGAGGTTTATCTATTGTTTTCTGCCTCCTTCAAGGTGATATTGAATAAAGCCTGGGGAAATGTCCCAGTTGGTAATGTGCTGAGTTGATGCCCAGAACCCAGGTATAAAACTAGGCATTGTGGCTTGTGCTTTAAATCCCAGCACTGGGGAGTGGAGACAAGCGGAACTACAAGTCGCACTGGCCAGCTAGTTTAGCTTGCTTGATGAGCTCCAGGCCAGTGAGAGACCCTACCTAAAAACAGGTGGAGAGTTCCTGCAAGGAACAATATCTGGTCTCTGCACACACACACGGACACACATGCAGGTACACACACACACACACACACACACACACACACACACACACATGCATCCCCTTACATAAATGCACACACATGAAATGAGGACTATGAATTGATCTAACATGGACTTATCTAATTCTCTTTATTTTTGTATAGCCAGCATGGCTTAGAGGATGCTGGGCACACAGCTGAGAATGACTATGTTTATATGGTATCATCACATTTTATCTTCACACAGGGTTTTCATGAATCTTATTATGGAAAAGATGGACTAGAAAGTTTCTGTCCCAAACATTGAATGTTCTCAGGGGAAAGAGAACATGTGGGCAGGTGTGTGCTGGGACAAGTGTGTGCTGGTACTTGAGTGTATACTGACACTTGAGTGTATGCTGGACTTGAGTGTGGCTACAGTGGGAGCCTTGACATCTGGGTGTGCCTTATCTTTGGGTTTTCCTACAAGCTCTGCTCAGTCTGGAAAATGTAGGTGCTTTCTATGTCAGCATGTCCTTCTCTGTAAGGTGCCACCTCCTTGGCATGGCACTGCTGCCAAAGTACACCAGGCAATATATTTTGCCCAGTTAGGCATCTGGGCCCTAGACAAGAAGCATTCTAGAAATCCCAGCAAATTCTTTGTCCTTTCAACTTGTTCTGTGTTCTCTTATGAAGAGCTAAGAATAGAAGATGGTCATCCATTATCACATGGAGAAAAGTCTTTGGGAGAGTTAGGCTTTCATTATCTGAGGCTCAAAGATCATACATAGTGTTTCCACTAAACTCACTTATACAAGGAAAAGACAATAGAATTAATACCCTGGTACTGGGTACTAGCTAGTAGACATTCTAGGTTATGCCTTGCCAGCAGCTCACAGACAGGCCAAACTTCTCAGCTTCCAGCCTTATCTGTGGGACTCTGAGAAAATGAGCTAACTATACATGAGAATGGATGAAGACTACCAAACCTGCCATCAGAACTAATCATTTTAGAAACCTTGCGATGTATGAAAAAGTAAGACAAGGAGGAGTCTGGCTTTAAATAAATAATATGTATGTATACACTGATATGATACATAAGCAAATAGAATATAATTCCATGCTATAGCTATTCGCAAGTTTATATATGCATGAGTGCATGTGTACATTGTGTGTATTGATTTAAATTTCACATATACAAAAACTGAAGTGAATTTCTAAAGTATTTATTTAATTTAATTTTTAGGTTAGCATGCAAAGTAATGGATTTTTATGGTGTCTTCATATTTACACACACACACAGTTATACTTGGTTCTTATTGTTCCCCTCTACCCCTCTGTGGCTGCTTCCTTTCTGTCCCCCTGATAATCTCCCTTGTACTTTATCATTTTATTTCATTACCTTCTCTTTTTTTCTCTCCTTTAAGATCTCTTCCTCCCCTCTCATGATCATCTTTCTAGTTTCATGAACCTCCTCACATGTATATACATATACACACATGCAATTTAACATCTACATTATGTATATAAAAAGTGTCTTAGAGCAGTTTTAGGTTTATAGCAAGATTGAAAAGAAAGTACATAAAGTTCCCATATACCCAGTATCTCCACACTCATACTCCACCATGAACATTAGCACAAGGTGGTACAAATGTTACAATTCTCAAACCTACAGTGACACCATTGTCACACGATCTGTCACCATTCTATGGGTTTGACCCATGTATGGAGATCTGTATTCGGCAAAGGAGTTGCTTTTTTTTAAACTTACATTATTTTTTATAAGAGGCAAATTTGGCAATATTATCCTCACTTTATTTTTTTATAAAAAGCTTATAAAAATAAAAAGCTACTTCAAGTATTTTAATTAAAAATGTAACATGAATTTATTGATATTCCCCTTGGAAAGATATTAAGTCTTCTTGAAATAAATGAATAGAGACAGCAGTAGCATTATCTTTTAGAAAATACTTTATCCACAGCTGGGAGAATTAAGTCAACAGAACCATTTTTATTGCCATGCTTATCACAAATCCCCCACATAATTTTATGAGAAAGGTCATTAAACTTGTAGCTACCGCATTGTCTTTTTCCTTGGACCATTTCTGAAATAACATTAGTTTTTCACACTTCTTTACGTTTCAAACATTACAAAAGCCCTAATCGATGCTTCTCCATAAAAAGCGAAGGACTAGGTTTCCCATCATAAAATGTTATGTTGTTTACACAAAAACTGCAGCTAACCTCATAAAACTCTAGTGATTTCCCAGTGGGGTCCTGGAGGGCCACTTGGCCATGGTAGGCGTCACACTGAGTCCTAGTGCTGATGCAAAGCTGACTTCCTGTGGAAAGCCTCTCACTCAGGCTGTTATTAGTCAGGCGTTTCAGGGGGAGGTGCGCCCCAAACAGGCATCTTCTTTCTACCCAGTCTGAGGTGGATACCTCTGAGCAACAATTTGAGGTGGAAATTTTCACCCAGATGACAATATTCACAGGTCACTCTTGCCTTCGTCTCCATAATCCCCGTACCAGAGGTCCCACCACCTCCAGCTCCTGGAACCTCTGTTATATACTTGGGTAATGCTAGCTTTCAGGAGAGGCATTCTGCATAGGAGAGGTGTAAAGTCTTCTCAGAAAAGGCCAGTCCACTAGCACCCCACTTTCTTCGGAATCACATGTTCTTTCAAAACCTTCCATTAGGGGTCAGCGGCTCTTAAAATATTAATGACAAGATTTTCAGCTTAGCTTTCTAAAGGAATCAAGTCAAGATGCATTGAAAAGCTGAAAGTTATCAATTGTTTCAGATGTCTGCTTTTCCTAATGAAAATTGGGATCCATATTTAAAAAAATTCTTTTTAGCCGGGCGTGGTGGTACACGCCTTTAATCCCAGCACTTGGGAGGCAGAGCTAGGAGGATCGCTGTGAGTTCAAGGTCACCCTGAGACTACATAGTTAATTCCAGGTCAGCCTGAGCTAGAGTAAGACCCTACCTCGAAAAACCAAAAAAATAAAAATAAAAATAAAACAGCACATGAATCTTTAGAAAAAAAATATTTTTAAATGTTTGAAAAGTATAAAGAGTTAATATTCAAGGATTAAAGGACTTGGTGAGCAAGTGTGAAGGCTTGAGTTTGAACCAGCACTCATGTAAAAGTGAGCATCTGTAATTCAAGCAGCAAAATGGAGGTGGAGAATTGGAAGCCAGAGGGTTGTGAGTCTGGATTAAATAACCTCCAACAACAAAGAGTCCTTGCCTCAAATAAGGTGGAAGGTGTGGATCCACATCCAAAATTGTTCTTGACTTCCACACAAACACAAGTTTAAAAGTTAATAGCTGCTTTCTCTATGAGGGTAGATTTATGAGCACTTTGACAGTATTATACGTGAAGATGTAAAAACTGCTGTTTGCTGTCATTCATGTAAAACAATTTCTTTGTCTTGAAATTCCAGTGATTCATTTACACATGAAATAATGTTTCAAAAAAGGTACTTTAAGAATCTACCTGCCTTGTTTCCATCCCTGCAGCTGTCTTCCTTGTAGATAACCACTTAGCATCCTCTTTATACTATCCTTTGTAATATGTAGCAGTGTCTTTGGGGCACTGGGATAAGAAGGATATACCCTGCATTATGTAATTTTACATGTTTTAATGTTAGAGATTGGGGGAACAGAATTGGAATGTAGGCCTTCTGAATCCAGAGGCCCTGCTCCTAATGATGGCAGTCCTATCCTCCAGTAAGTGTAAAGTATAAAGGGAAAAGAGCCAGGTCTGACCTTCCAGAAAAGTTCAAATTCTAGTTGTGCATATAAAACAGGGATGCATACATGATGATGGTCATGGTTGATAAAATAATGTAGTGAATAAATGTTGATGACAAAGAAGTTGAGTTAGGCACAGATGCAATCTGGACTCAGTTTTGGCCCTGAAAGATAAGTAAGATTTGACTAGTGGAGACCAGACATATCATATAGGACAGAAATGGAGCTGAAATATGGAAAGGTAGACCAGGGTCAAATTATGGAGGATCTTAAAAGGCAATCTAAGGATTTTGGAGAAGTTGGAGCAGATACTGCTAAATCTCCCCCTTCCCCATTACAAAATTGAAAGATGAGATGAGAGACAATAGGAAGCCTACCTGTATCATTGTGTTCTGAGCACCTACCTGTGTATCTGGTGCACAATAAAGAGTCAATGACAGAAAGGATGAACAATTGTATGCTTCCAGAGATTTGAAGATGTGGGTACCCATTCCAGATCCAGGATTGGCATGGTACTGATGCTGCTGGCCTGGGGATCACACCTGGAGAACTACTAGAGATTGTAAGGCAATGGTCTACATGAAAAATAAGCCAGTCTAACTATGCAGAGGAACTTTGAGGGGTAAATTGTTCATGTAAGATCCCTACAGTTAGAATCCTAACCTCCCAGCTTTTATTCCACTGCTCCTGCTAAGGAGAACCTTGGCCCACCAGTATCTATTTTTTGAAATTTCAGTCTTTATTTGAAAGTGGTATTTGGACTTGTACAACCATAAAGTATTCATATAGGGATTAAATTTTTATATTTAAAAGGATTTTTACTGTCTCAGAGAACTGGAAAACATTATTTTTATCTTACAAGCATAGCTCTGGAGACTTTGAACATGAACCTGGTCCTGTTCTAATCATATTTGCACTTTAAACAAAACAGGCTCCTTTGCTCTTCCAAGGCATGGAAAGATAGGAGATTCTAGTCAGATAACCTCTAGCTTTACTCCAATACATTTTGGTGTGAAACTAGTCTCAATTGGGATTGAAAGCTTGAAACTGAAAGGAGATAGGCTTTGGAAGATAATTTCCAAAATGGTGAAAAGAGATTTCATGATTTTGTTGTGACCCCCCCACCACTTTGGGTAAGAAAAAAACATGGTGGAGTTAGTTATTTGACAGTGCATAAATGGGCTGGAAACTGAAATTTCTTTGCCAGGCTTCATAATAATGGTCTTCCTTTAGGCAAGATCCATCTCCACATGAGCAATATTTATTTGAAGTACATCATCATTTGTGAATGTATTTGCCTGTTGACCCGAGTATTTTTCAATTGCAGCAAGGCAAAGAATGTGGAATTATGTGTCTTTACAAAGTCAAGAGCTTGTCCTTGTTTTGTGTGTGTAACAATAAGTTCTTTTATGATGTGACACGATGGTAGTTGGTGGTGAAATCTGATACCTGGCAAAAATACAATGAAATTATACAATATCAAAAAAGTCGATTGTTTCACTCTTTGCTAATTAATTCCTCTGAGCCAGGAAGTGCTGAAGTTGAGGTCAGGGCCCTTTTAGGCCCTGTCTTGGAAGCAGCTCATGGCAGCCTAGTGGCTACTGGGACTGGCCATAGGATTGCTGTTGCTATGGACTGGTGGGGGTGCCACTGACTTGATGGAATTTGTCTGTGCTAAGATTCTGCTCAGCCCTTAGGCCAGGAAGCATGATCATGACTCTGATCTTAAAATTTTCCCGGAATCTTTGCACACTGGTGTGGAACAGAACTCTTTCCTGTCCTCAAAAAAGATCTTTACAAAAAGATCTTACCAGCTATAGACATGACATATGAACTTGATATAAGTTGGGATACAGAGCAACCCAATGCAGTGATAATGGAACAGATGAGGAACTCAAAGTTCAGAGGACATAAAATATTGCATACAAGGTAAACCAGACAGAAGGTATAAGAGAAATGGTTTAAATCTAGATTAGCCTTTGTACAGATCTCTGCCCTGTCCATCAGAAAGCATATTATGTAAGAGAGGTTATAAGTAAGGTTTCCCCAGTGGATGATTTTCCTGAAAGGACAATAATTATTTAAAGAATCCTCTAATAATGTCTTGGTTTGTGTTTTTCCAGATTTTCTCAGATCTTCTGCAGCATTCACGTTACTTTCAGAAGTCACACCAATATTTATGATACTTTTGAAAGAACTGAGGAGGACTGATGGCAGGTACAAGACCATGTAGTCCACCTAAAATTTAATGGGAGAATGCAGTATGACCCCAGGAAAGAGAAAGGCTATTTGAATAAAACTCAGAGGAGACAATCCATAAGGAAAAGTGCTGGTACATTTGCCTGCGTTAATGCTCACAACTTCTGCCTGACAAGAAAACCCACCAACACAGTGAGAAGAGCAGCTATAGGATGGAGCTGTTTCAGCATGTGCACCAACAAAGGGCATGCAAAGAACCTCTGCCAACCAGCAAAGGGGAGGAGACCACTGCAATACACAGACTAGCCAAAGAATTTTAAACAACCAGCAAAAGTATGAAAAGATGTTCAAACTCATTAGAATGAGTGAAAACAATAAATACCATTGCACACTCATCTCTTTGGGAAAAAATGGAGAAGCCCGACACAACCAAGTGCTAGATGTAAAGATGTGGAAAATTAAAAAAATTATAATGCTGGCAAAACTGTAACATGGTATAGGTGCTTCTAGGCATATAAACTAGAGAAACATTTCAGAAATAACAATAAACAACAATAAGGAAACATTAAAAAGTGGCATCGTCTATAATGGCAAAAAACTTGGTATGAACTTAACTTCTTATTTGTACTATATCACGTGGTAGATAAATTATAAATGGATGAATCTTCATTTAAATATAAATGGATGCATATTCATTAAGGGGAATTTAAAAATGATTTGTTTATCATAATATCCTTTATATACATTTAAAATTAGTAAACTGCTTTGTATTATTATTTGTGTACACATATGTGAGAAAGAATAAGATATTGCTGAGAATCACACACAGATCAGTTTCGAATTCTGGCTGCCTCTGCAGAGAAGAGAAGGCCATGTGTTGGGGTTTGGGAGATGACTAGGTATATCTCTAGTGTTTTCTTGCCTTAAAAAAAAAAACTTGCTCCTTTTGCTTACAAAATGTGTTAAATATGAGAGGTGCATATCCAGTTCTCTGCTATATTATTTTCAGTATTATTCTATGGTCTGAAGTTTTGTTCTCTTAAAGTTTATATTGTCATCCAATCCCTGTGTGCATGTTAGGAGATGGAGCCATTGGGAGGTGGTTCGGTCCTAAGTGTTTATCATGGGATCATATAGTGGAGACCATTGAGAGTTGCTTTGTCCCTTCTACCATCAATTTACTCACTATCACTAATACAGATGATTACATGAAAGATAATTTAATGGGAAAGTGGTAGTAACTTTTTACTTAAAAGGAGAAAAGTAGCCACGAATGTTGTTATGGACTGTGAATACTGTCCTGACATTGAAACTGCCTACTGTCCAAGGACTAGGATGCCCTTGTTAAAGGAACTTGAAAGAAAGATGGGATGTCCATGTCTGGAATGCTTAGGTTAAAGCTTCTTGTTTTGAGATTCTTCTTATCAAAACTGTGATTCTCTCCTGGGGTCAATCAGGCAGGTTCTGCATTTCACAGGAATCTGAACTAGGGCTGGTGTACAAATGTCATCACATTAATCTCACACAGAAGCAACAGCTGGAGATCCCTTTCCGAGCTGGAATCATGCAACTTCCCATTTAACTGATGAGGAGGTTGAGGGTGGTTTGAGGGGATGCCTCCCATCTTGTAGATATATGAGGCAGAGCAGGAAACACTGTTGCTTGCTCGCAGACCAGATCTTCTATTCTTTTCCTCTCTTGCATCTAAACAATCCTGCCTTCAGAATTTCCCCCACTATTTTTCTTCATCCACCAGAAATGAAGGTGGCATATGGAAGGGTGTTTTTTTTTTTTTAATTAATTAAGTTTATTAGGAAAAAAAAGCAAAAGTAAAGCAGAAAAGCTCCTGTCTTGGTTGTGAAGATGGCTCAACTTTTAAAGGCTCTTTCTTCCAAAGCCTTTTGGCCTGGGGTTCAGTTGCTAAGCTACCCATGAAAGCCTGGCACCAAAAGTGGCATAAGTGTCTTGTGTTCATTTGCATAGTCAAGAAGCCCTGATGTGCCCTGCCCCCCAAAGGTATGCCAATAAATAAATCCATTTTTATAATTTTTAAAATTTATTTATGAGAGAGAGAATGGGCACACCAGGACCTCTAGTCACTGCAAATGATTTCCAGATGCATGTGCCACCTTGTGCATCTGGCTTACATGGGTATTTTTTTTTTTTATTTAGTTTTGTCTACAAGTGTGTAGTAATGTGTATGATGTGATATGTGTGTTTGGCTGAGGGGTGTGTGTGTGTGTGTGTGTGTGTGTGTGTGTGTGTGTGCAGGTGTAAGTATCCTGAGTGGTGTGGCAGACAGAGCAGCATGTCAGGTATCTGACTCTCTTGCTCATCCTTGTAATTTCTTGAGACAGAGTTTCTCACTGAACCTAGAACTACCAGTTTTGCAGGCCACAGAGATTCTTTGCTCTCTGCTCCCCACAGCACTGGGATTACAGACTTGTGTGCCCATGCCCAGCTGTTAACATGGGTGCCAGGCAATCAAACTTGGGGCAAATTAGGCCCTCATACTTGCATGGGAAACACCTTTTGAGCCATCTCCTCATCCCAGAAGGGCAAATCTTATACTGGGACGAAACCATTCTTTAAAAAGTCATGGATTCCTTCATCACAAGGATGACCTGTTTGTTTGAAGAAAGTAAGCCTTGACAAGAATTATATGCACAGGAAAATGCTTGAGTTATAGTTTCTTTGCAAATCACCAGGATGAAGGGTGATGAGCTACTTTTCTTTTGGTAATTTGTAAATATAAAAATATTGTCCAGGCAGATGGATTTATTCATCTAACCCAAGTAATAGCTAATAACAGAGGTGCAGCATCAGCATGTCAACACATGCTCTATGTTAGCTGTTACTAGTCTTGAAAAACATCATGTGGTGAGTCTGAGGAACCAATATGGTGAAAGATGAAAGTGATGAACATAAAACACAAAACCCAGGAGAGGTGGACTCCACACATCAGCCAGGTCTTTGATGGACAGAGCCACTGGGAATGAATCATTTCTTCAGCTTGACCCTACAAATTCTGGGTGCTGCAGACTGAGGATTTGTTTTTGTTTTTACAGTTTTTTTTTTTTTTTTTTTTTTTGAGAGAGACAGAGAGACAGGGAGAGGAAGACAGAGAGAGATGGGCGTGCCAGCAGCCCTGAACAAAATCCAGATGTGTGCACCCCCTTGTGGTCAAGTGCGGCATTGTGCCCTTTCGTCACTGCATCTGGCTAAGCGTGAGACCTGGAGATTGGAACTGCTGGAGATTCGAACCAGTGTTCTTAGGCTTAGGAGGCAGGTGCCTTAACCGCTAAGCCATCTCTCCAGCCCTGTTTTTACAGTGTTTTAACAAGCTAGAGAGATCTGGGTTAGAATTTAGCTTCACCATAAAGTAGCTATGGGAGCAGCCAGTGGCAGCTCATTTAACATTTTAGTACATGTGCTGCCAAATGAGCACTCACTCAGCATTTTAAAGTCTTGAGTTTTATCATCTGAACATGGAGATGAGAAGAACAAACAGTAGCTTCCTTGAGGGGTATTTCAGAGGATGAAATGAGACAGCATGTAGAAAGGCTGTCTCCTGATGTGCTGAGCTTGTAGTGTGTGTTCGTTAAATGACACTGTGCTTCTGATTATAGAAAACTCCTGGATGCTTCTAACATGTTTGATGAAATATCCATGCATTTTGATTGCTCAGTTACCTTGAACTACAAAGCTGTTCTAGAATTCCTGCTGCAGACATTCATGGACCATCTTCCTTTCCCAAGGGATTGTTCTGTTTCCTGCCTTGGCAAATGTATCCTAGAGTCAGAAGACTTTCTACCTCATTGTGACAGATTAAATATGAATTGTCCCCCACAGCTCATGTTTTACATGCTTGGTGCCCAGCTGGTGGCACTCAGAAGTTGTGGAAACTTTCGGAAGTGGACCAAACTGGAGGAAGTGGGTCCACTGGGGGTGTATCCTTAAGGAAATATAATTCCTTGCCATTTCCTGTTTAGCTCTTTCCTTCCTGGCCAACCAGGATTTGAACTGAGTTTCTCTGCTATGCCCTCCCTATTGTGATGGACTGACACTTCTAAAATGGAGAGTCTAAATAATATTTTCTCCTGTAAGTTGTTTCTGTCAGGTATTTTGTCACAGTGAGGTAAAAGTAAGTGGCACACTGATCAAAGGTGCTCAGGAAATAAAGGCTAGTGCATTTAATGGAGTTGTGAAGAGGAAAGTGGTGTTGGGGAGGGAATTATCATGGTTAATGTCTATAATTATGGAAGTTTTCAATAAAAAATAAAAATTAAAATTAAAAATTAAATAGGGCATATTAAATCTAGTAGAGTTTAACTGAGCAAGGAAAAATCCCCATATCCAAAAATCCTCAGAATCAGAATAGGCTCAGAGTATTTGGGGGATTGCATTTTGCTGGTTAAAATTTATAGTTAGGAAAAGGAAAGTGGTAATACAGAAAACAGAAGTGAGATACAGTGATAGCTGGGTGGTCACAGCTGGGCGTTTGCCTCCTTTGAACCTGTTTGAATTGTTGGTGGCTGTGATTGTCTACGATTTGGCTACTTCCAGTAAGGGTTTGTAGTCTGTTTGCACATCAAGTTCAGTTACATTCACTATCTATAGAGAAACCATGATGCCAAACTTAAACCATGTACAGAAGCAGCTTTAGGCCAAACTTAATTAAATTTAACAGTTCCTTTTGAAGATTTACAATGTGCACTCCCATTGACTTCTGTAAAGAAACACATTCAACATTGTTTAATGTGTTGTTTCTAAAATTAACTGAACCAGGGAAATCCTTTTGGCCTAATCCTTGCTGCTGTACCTCAGATCCTGACTTCTGGGGTATGTACTCCTGGACCTTGCTGCCCTGCACTTGCAGTTTAATGGCCTATTGGTTGTCTATGGCCACTCTGGGTCTAACAAGGGGGGTGTTCCTATAGTTAGGAAACCCACCCCATGGGCTCTTATAGTGGAGTGGGCTTGCTGTTAGGAATATCCTGAACTCTCTTGTGTTCCTTGTAACGTGAACAAGCAAAATACATCAGGATTTGCTCCCCAGATGTCTGATAATCCCCTCAGAGCATGCTGATGTATGTGTGTATGCCAGCATCACTCTGCCCTGTGAAGCCAAAAGACCAGCTGTAGCAACATCTGGCAACCACTGTTTATGTGTACCCCAAACCAGTCCTAGGAGACTGTGGCCCCTGTGGCTTGAGCTCCAGGCAGAAAATGTCCCTGCATATGTTCCTTGTTCCAAGAAGGCCCAGCTCCTTCTGAGGGAAGACAGTCCACAATATGCCTGGCATCTCTGGTTCCTGCTTTTGCTCTCTGATTACCCCTCATGCTCTAAGATGGATTTTCTTCTGTTAGGTTCCAATTACAGTATGCAAAAAAACGGCCCAGACAATTGTTGCCACAATACCACTGGCATACACATTCTGAGAAATAGTGACTTATCTAAAGTCAGCTTATAAGGGAGATATTTGGCCACTCCTCCTTGCAGTATAAAAAGGCTCTATCAAGAATGCAAGGAGGGGCTGGAAAGATGGCTCAGTCAGCAAAGTGTTTGCTGCACCAGCATAGGACCTGAATTCAGCTCTCTTGTACACACGAAAAAGCCCTGTGCAGGCCCAAGCACCTGTAACTTCAGCCCTGGCCAGGTGGAGCCAGCAGGATCCCGGGGCTTGTGGTTATTCTAGCTGAGTTCCAGGTTCAGTGAGAGAGACCTTGTTTCAGAAAATAATGTGGAGAATGATTGAGCACAACACTGGACATAGACTGCTGGCCTGTTGCCTCCATAGGCACATGCACGCATGTGCACTTGCATCTGCTCACACACGGACATGCACACACACACACACACACACACACACACACACACACACACTAATGTAGGGAAAGTTTCAGGCACTGGTCTCTGTGCTACAATGTAATGTTATTTACCCCTCTCCACGTTTCTTTCTTTTGTTCCATTCTCCTGTTGTATTTGTTTTTTCTTTTTGGCAGAAGTCATGGTAAGTATCCCAGGATGTCCCTCAATTCACTATTGCCGGTTCTTCTCCACCGGCAGGTAGAGCGAAAGAGAGAGAGAGTCAGGCCAGCCGCTTCTCTGAGGCTGAGCTGGAAGGCGGGTGTCGGTGGCTCAAAACCCTCCCCAAGACACCGGGGAGAAAAACCACATTGAGCCGGGAGCCTTGTCTAAGCATGAACTCGGTTTATTGTAATGGGAAGGTGTTTTTTGAGAAAGAGGGTGGGAAAAAGGATTAGAGAAAGGTGTAAGGGCCAATATTATTTCACCATGTCAGCAGTAGCTGGGAGGAGGCAGTTTTGGCTTAGGCCTTGCTGAGTCACTCCAAGGACAGGTCGCTAAACTCTAGTCAGGCTCATGAAGTTTTACTAGGCCTCACAAGCGGGAGTAGGCCAAGGACAGGTCGCTAAACTCTGGCTAGGCTCAGAACCACTAGGCCTCACACCGGGGCCTCTTAGGGCCCAACAACTATATAGTAGAGTACAGGTTAGGCTCAAAGTTGCCCTCTCCTGTCTCAGCCTTCCAAGTACTGGGATTCCAGACATGCATCACCATAACTGGCTTGGTAGTGCTCTTTCTTGAGATTTCATACATGCCTATTACCACCCTGAGCTGATGTAGCTCCTTGAAGCTAACATTATCTCCCAGGCATCACTGCACCCACAGCAGCTCTCAACCCTGGGATCAATAGTACTGTACATATTTGTTGAATAAACAGTTGGGTTTCCCAGATGCTTACTAACTCTGAGTGGAAGATAATCCTTTTCTGGGGCTTGTGTGCAATGGTTCCATATCGCTCATGGCAGTATTTCTGCACTTTTGGCAGGATCAAAGATTCTACAGAAAATCTGATGGTGTCTGTGCTCCCTCAGAAGGGTAAACATCATGTATATTTTGGCACATACTTTCTGCATGTTCATGGGGGTCTCTGAAGCCCACTTTAAACTCTTTGCCTTAATAGGACTAAACTTAAGCCCTGTAGCCCACATGAAAAGCTCTTTAAGAGGCAGCACCATGTTTTCTCCATGACATTCTTTCAAAGCAAGTTACTGAAATCCATTCGAATTAATACATATTAAATGATATTCACTTCTATTTTGTATGAGAAGTGAAAGGTGTTGGGCTAGTTTGTAGATTTGAGGGAAGAGTTGGGAAGGAGTAAGGTAAGAATTGAGATGGAAGCTCCAGAGTTTTGTGGGCCTGAATGACATTATAGGGACATAACTATGGGAAGGTTCAAGTTCTTGTTTCATGGGCCTGCAATCAAAGAGAAAGGTTGATTTTTTTTTAATAAGCTTTAGTAATAGTAGAAGTCCCAGGGGAATCCTTTTATTGGCTTGCCTTGGCTCAGTGCTCATCCATTGACCAATTGCCATATCCAAGAAGGAGAGACACGTTGACTGTTCCCCTTGAGTTATATGGCCAAGGTTCACTTAACACCATGTCTAGGGAGTAGGGTTCAAGTTGAAGGAAGGCAGCTCATTTTCTTACTACATGACAGATGGGTGAGGTGAGGGAGAGGAAGTCTTTATGAAGATCAGAAAGTGGTGACTAAATAGTAATGAACATGCTTGGTGCTCCTCAGAAGATTTTATGTAGAAGCCCAAGGAACCAGGATGAGTCTGCTCTGGAGGCTTTTCTGTGAGGTCTCAGGCAGCAGGAGGGCCTCACAGTCATGCCACATGTTTTACACCAGTGAGTCTCAGTCATTCTGGCTCAATCTCTGGACTTACCATTATATATATATGTGTGTGTGTGTGTGTGTGTGTATTTAAGTTTATTTATTTATTTGAGAGAAAGAGGCAGATAGAAAGAGAGAAAGAGAGAGAGAGAGAATAGGTGTGCAAGGGCCTCTAGCTGCTGCAAACAAACTCAAGAAGCATGTACCACCATGATGGGTACTTGGGAATTGAACCTGGGTCCTTAGGCTTTGCAGGCAAGCACTTAGCCACGAATCCATCTCTCCAGCCTTCTTCTTTTTTAAAGTATGCATGTCTCTCTCTCTCTGTGTGTATGTATGTTTGCAGGTACATGTGTATGTATGCATGTGGTGATGTATGTGCATGTAGAAGACGGAAAACAACCTCAGGTATCATTTCTGTCAGGTGCTGCCCACATTTCCTTTGAGTCAGGCTCATTCATTGGCCTGAAGCTTGCCCATTAGGGAAGACTAGCTGACCAGAGGGCCCTAGGGATTGTCCTGTCTCTACCTCCTTGTAGCTGAGATTACAGGTGCATGCCACCATGCTCAGCATTTTATATGTGGGTCCTAGGCATTGAATACAGGTCCTCGTGCTTGCAAAGAACTTGCTTTGCCCGCTAAGAAATCTTCCAAGCCTCTTGACTTATCTTTGAATTAAGAAGGCATCATGATGGATATACCCATTTAAAGGGACATGGACATTTTTATCAACCAGGCTAGGTTATGTATGTCCTGGGAGGCAGGAAACCAGTGTATGAAACTTGTTCTGAATGTGTTGTCTATAGCTTACACCAAGTTCAGCTTCTTGGGGACAACCTCATCCCTAAGGAGCATTTTCATACAAGGGATGAGTGGGCTTTGTGTGAACTGTCAGCACCAGGAAAAGCTAAGGGCCTAAATGCTCTGTATGTGGCTGGTGACAATGAGGTGTCATAGGAGTTACGTGGGAAAGAAAAGCTGTCAGCATGAGCTATGCAGTGTCAGCATGTGGGGGGAACACACGGACCCCGAGGTGCTTGGGAAGGTCTATTCCAGGCCTTGGCAGAACAGGCTCCACTGTAGTGACACAGACTAGCCAGAGATCAAAGCTGCCGAGCGCCTCAGCTGGGGTGGTAGCTGGCCACTGTGTTCTGGCCTCCCCACCCGCTCCATAAAACATCTCTGACAGGGTGGCATCTCTAGCAAGCCAGTGGTGCAGAAGGGAACACATGCATCCATATTTCAGCCTGAACACCAGGGCTTTAATGTGAACGCGTGCGTGTCTGGGGTGAAGTTGCTCTGAAGCTGATTTGTGGCCGTCTGAATTTATGACCTCAGAGGACAACAGGATCCACCAACTAGACCCATATGTGTTCAGTCCCCAAGTCTGGCTCTCGGAGAGTAGCACAGGGGTGTGAGGGATAAGGAGGAGAGATTTCATTATGATTCCAAGTTATAGGTGGTAAAATAGGCCCGCAAACGACAAATTTTAGAGGCAATTTTAGGGCATCTTCCCTCATTGGCTTCATTCTGCTCCACCTCTGTCTTCAGAACATTTAGCATAACGGAGTTTGTAGAAATAACTGAAAACTGCAAGCATATCCCATATTATCGGGGCTGACACCCCAAAGTTGCCTCATTGGCCAGGCAGCCTTAAGAACTGTGATCCTCATGACCATGGTTCTATGCTTAGAAGAGAGCAGGGCTCACTTTCCCTGTGAGTGGAGACCTGGGTGGCACTGTGGAAAGACCTAAGACCTACCTTGCAGAGCAGGAGGGATAGCTGCCAAGCAGGCTGTCTGCCTACTAAAGGCAGAAAGGAGACGCAATCTTTCCTGAGCCACTCCAGCTCTGAGATGGAGAATCCCTCAGTGATCAGACACTTGGGGAGCTCTGCACTAGGCCTATATTCTGGTCATCATTCTGTTCCTCAGTGCAAAGAGTCTAAAAAGCTCCTTCACAACAGGTGACAGGCTGTATTGCACACTGTGGTAGGGCCTGATGCCAGCCCCTTTCCTGACAGTAGGCATTCAGCATGTGTGAAGGCCCAGCAGGAGGTGCAAAGGGAAATTGCGGGGAGTTCCTGTGCTCCTAGTGTTCTACCTTGATCTGCCAATACAGGTGGTGTTCATTAGAGGGAATATGGCCTTCCAGTCAGCAGTGATACGATCATGTGTGTGCATGTGTGTGTTGGCATGCATACTTACTTCCATGTGTGTGAAGACAGACATAGTGGTAGGAAGCGTGATGAGGTCAGAAGGGCACATACCTAAATCAGACTATGAGAAGTGTTTGAAGCCACAGCTCTGCCATGTTTGGGAGTATGACCTTGGGCATGTCATTAACCTCATGGAGTATAAGTTTGTTTTGCTGGAAAAACTACTAATAATTTCTGACCTTCAAAATGTTCTTAGGACAACTAAAGGAGAGGACATATGTGGAGCTCATGTGTTCTATTTACTATAAATATACAAACAAAACTGTGTGGGTGTGTTTGTGTGTACATGGGCTGGTGGGGGCGGTTATCAACTCCGAAAACCAGTGTGGGCTTTAGAGGCCCCCTAGCTGAATCCTTTCATTTCACACAAGGGAAATCAGGCTGATTTAGGGAGCAGTAAATATAACATAAGGTGGAGCTAATGAAATGTTTTTGGAAGGTCAAGGCTATTAAGATAGATTTGTCTCTGTTATCTAACTATTAAACCAGAACTGGACAAAACCCCATCATGGGGCTATTTGGAGTTTGTTTGTACTGCAGCCAAGGCTGTTCCTGTGCCATTCCAAAATAACAGTCTCTCATTTTAAGCTTGGATTTCTATTTGTTCTGTCCCTCAGCAGGAACCTGTGATCTTCTGTGTGTATTCATGGTTTCTTCTCTACCTACCCTGTTACTCTCTGACCCAGGAAATAAGCCAAAAAGAAGAACAATAATACTCCAGGGAAAGATCCTGATCCCTGGGTTATGATGTGTGGATCATTGGCAAGGTTCTTAAGACTGCTGTAGTAGGGGGGGGAAATCACGTTTGGTTAACAACAACAACAACAAAAAACCTAACAGATGAATAGTCTCAGGAAAAAATTGCCCTTTGTTCAGTTAAATGCCTAAATGGTGTTCTAGAGTTTGGGTGGTGAAGTCCCCTCTCCTAAGGTCTGGGCCAGAACTGGACAAAAGAGGCAGAGAAAATTGTGATGGAAACTGGAGGCTGGTAGACTAAAGGGAAATAACCGATGGGAAAAGAATCAGACTGAGTAGCAACAAGGTTGGGGCTCTCTGCAAAGAGTGACAGTGAGGACCAGTGACCAGGGAACCTGGCAGTTCATTTCAGGTTGTTTGCAGCGGACCCACCCTATCTCTTGAAGGCCTGGATAAGAATCCATGAGCCATGGTTTAGCATCATAGGACTGTAGGGGAAGAGCAGGAATCCTAGAAGGCTCGGTGATGACCAAGAGAGCCTGACACCTGCAGAAGATGGAGGTGGGAATAGGACTGGGAATTCAGCAAGAGCAGGAAATTAGAGTCCGATGGAGTCAGCACAGACAAAACCTGCTAAGAATCCCCTAAGATATTAGAAGTGCTCCTGCTGCTTGTGGCTAAGGCATTCCAGGGGCTGCTATTTCAATCTCAATGGATAGTGCCCAGACACTGGAGGACATGAACATTTACAAAGACTGAGATGTGAGCCAAGGGATAATAAATAATTCACCACCTTCCACTCTTTTTGCTTCACACACTCCATGTGTGGAATATTTTATAGTTATCACAGTTCATTCACATTCATCTCATTTTGAACCTTCCAACAGGCCTGAGAGGTGGGAAGGGAAGGAATTTGTCACATTTAATCATTGGGAAAGGTTGATGCCCAGCAGCAGTAGCTTGTATACATCAGGTGATTGAGGTGGTAAGGTTGGTAGCTTGTATAAGTTAGGTGGCTGAGGTGGCAGAGTTTATAGCTTGTATGTAGCATGTGACTGGGGTGGTAAGGTTGGTAGCTTGTGACTGTGCTGGTAGAACTGGTAGCTTGAATACAGTAGGTAGCTGAGGTGACAGAGTTTTTAGCTTGTATTCAGCAGGAGACTGGGGTAGAAGGGCTGGTAGCTTGTATATAGTGGGTGAATGAAGTGGTGAGGCTGGAAGTCTCACCAACTCTGAACCATCCCTCCCGCTCCAAGCTTGCTGGTGGTGTCTCCTTCCCAGACCTTTTCCTCACTGGGGGAAGCCCTTGTTCATTCAAAGATTTTGTTTTAAAGTATGAGCTATAGAGACAACATTTACCTTAATCTCCTGTCTTCATTATTTTTTTCTTCTCTCTCCTTTTTCTCTTTTCTAGTTCCACATTTACTCATCTACATCCATCTATCATAGCTTATCCATGACTATTCTCATTTGACAAATTTTCCCCTCAAAGAATAGTTTTGTACATTAATTTATAGGTAACAATATATTTTACCTTTTGTCATCATCTACCCTTCTCTGTCTCTTTAAATGAGTGGTCATAATGCCCTCGGCAGCATAGGCAACAGCATCCCCCAGCCTCCACTCCAGGGAGAGAGTTGCTCTCAGACCTCCGTACTTTGATGAAGTAGCGTTCATTCTCAGCAGATAAGCCACTGATTCTACTTACTAGGTTCAGCTGACCTTTGCTCTAGATTCAGAAATCAGGAATGGTGACCCGTTTTCCCACATGGAAGTGAATTGCTGAGAGCTTTTTATGCCCAGGTGTTTGCCATATAGCTCTATACAAAACCATGTCCTGGAAAACTATAAGCCAATCTAACTTATAGAAATAAACTGAGTGAGAATCATTATTTTTTATTGGTACCACTTAATGTGAAGAAAATGTGCATTTTCCAAAAATATGGAAAAAACGTTCCGTTTGCCTTATTGGGTCCAAATGTTAGGTTTAAATTATTTTACTATGCAAACTTTCTTTCATATCTTGGCAGTGGTGATTTCCATTTTTATTCCTTTGGTATCCATAATCTTATGAGAATCAAAAACATATGCTTTGAGATCACTGGACAGCTCCTCCTCCAACATTTAAAAAATGCACAGGGAAGGTTATTGCTCTAGTAGCAAAATAACAGGAATGCTATGGGAGAAAATTACAAGGACATCTAGGCTAGATGGGAAAGAGGTTCAAAGGTGCATTCTGGTTTTCATGCTTTTCATTTGCAAGTCATTAAGTTGGAAGAGCCGCTGCCTCCTGCTGACTGCCAGTAGGAATGCAATTTTTTCTTCCTTAATGGAGAATGCTTATTCAGTGACTCCAGGTTTGTAATGCTGCAGAAGAATGGGAGATTTGAATTCTCTAGTGTTTTTAGCTGGGACCCTCATTGCTTGGAGGAGTGGGTCAAAAGTGGATGGACTTCTGGTTCTTCTTGGTCAGCAGGAAGACAGAGCATCTGGCACAAAGGGAAGAGAACATGCAAACTTTAGACCTAGAAAGGTCAGCTTCACAGAGATGATGCCAATGTCCAGAAAAAAGTTCAGTGCTTTTGGTACTTGCCTAAAAAGCAATCATTAGAGAAAAAAATTGAAGACAGCCAGTTATTAACACAGGAGAAAGTGAAGGTGAGAAGTCAAGAACACAAGGGCCAGGGCAGGTGGAGACCTAGGAAGGGTACCAGGGGCTCAAACCAGCCATTCCTCATCACCAAGTCTGACTCCAGAGCTTAAATCTGAAGGATGTGCAGGCTTCAGGGTCAGCTGGTCTCATAATTTTGTAAATTTTTTTGTTTGTTTGCTTTTGTTTTTTCTTGAGGTAGGGTCTTGCTCTAGCCCAAGTTGACTTGGAATTCATTGTGTAGTCTCAGGCTGGCCTTGAACTCACATCAATGCTCCTGCCTCGCGAGTCCTGGAATTGATGGTGTGTGCTACCATGCCCCACCATAATTTTGTAATTTTAAATATTTGTTTGCTGGGAAGTTCTACTTCAGTGTGATATCTATCAGAAGAGTCCCAGAGGTAGGATGTGAGAAACTCACACCAGGGCTCTGCTCTAGATGGACTCACAGAGAAAAGAACTCAGTTTGAGCCCTTGTTGTCTCTTAAATAGAATGCATCATTTGTAGATGCTGTAGACCTCCTCCCCTTGGATTTTTATTCAGGGTTGGACAAATCCTAAGCCCCTTACTCACCAAGCATGGTGGTTGGGTATTTGTGTAAAGAAGTAACTTCATTATTTCTCTGAAATGTTGAGTTTAATCTAACATGGAAGACTGCATGCTACTTCAGTATTCTGCTGAATTCTTGTTCAGATTAATCTGTATGAGCCCTGCTATGATTTGCATGTAAAACGTTCCCCCAAAACCTGTCCCCAGTGAGTGGTGCTGTATTGGGAGACTGTGGACTCTCTGGGAAACAGGACTTAGCTGGCACATGTAGGCTACTAAGGATGGGCCTTAAGAGTATTAGATTGGCCCTGCTTCTGGGCCTGGTTTTTGCTTCCTGATCCACTAAGGCATAGCAAACCATGTATACAGGTCCTGCTACCACAAACAAAGTTCCCCCTCCCCAGCCACCATACCTCACTATACCTTCCCCACCCTGCTGGACTACATATAACCCCCAAAGCTGTAAGCGAAATAAATCCTTCCTCCCTTAAGTAGTTACTTTCAGGTATTCTGTCACAATGAGGTGAAAATTCACTAATTGAGGTCTTAAAGCCATTGGATACAGAGGGTGGAGGGCTTAACTAAGGTCTTGTATGCCACTGGTTTTAGAGTGGAGTGGTTATAAACTCAGTTTGCAGAGTATTATATGTGGATGCTTATATTTATTTTGAAGGAATATTCTGAGCCTTTAAATGCCATAGATACCTTGGCTTAAGAAAGGCTACAATCTTGGGGTAGTGAAATGGCTTAGTGGTTAAGGTGCTTGCCTGCAAAGCCTAATAACCTTAGTTTGGTTATCCAGTGCCCACATACAGCCAGATTCACAAAGTGGTTCATGCATTTGGGAGTTCATTTGCAGTGGCTGGAAGCCCTGGAGTGCCCATTCTATCCCTCTGTCTCTCTTCTCTCTTTGCTTGCAAATAAATAAATTAAAAATTAAAGAAAAAGAAAAGCTACAATCCTGGAAATAGGAAAAATTTTTTGACTTTGATAAAAATGGAACCCAACGTAATGTTTATAAGTTGGGGGTCTTATTTTTTCACAATCAAATGCAGGGCTGGTGATGTCTGCCCATCCCTGCTCACAATAAGGTGATTTGATGAGGACAGCCTCCCTCTTCCTGGCATTTATAACCCAGGCACTATGTTTTCTGGAGGGTAAAGGTGCATGTGATTGCTCAAATGATATTTGAGAGGTTTTCGGTATCACACTGACCTGCCTCTTCTTTAGGATCATGCACAGGGACAGTTCAATACCATGACTCCAGACAAGAGAGGCAGAAATACTTGCTAATAGTTTCTACAAGCTGCTGGTCTCTTTTGATGGCTATGTGAGCTTCTTTTTTAGGATATTATGGAACTTAGGCCACACTTAACATATGGTTGATCCACTGGGGAGGTCTGTTCTCCATGCCCAACACAGTCTCCAGGATAACCCTCCAAAGATGCCAGAAACCCACCATGCCATCCCTTTCTTCCTGCTTACTCTCCATCAGAGTGCTAAGCAGGGCAGGGCCTTGGCAGATCAGTGTGTTCAGCATGGTCTAGAATAGACTCTGTGTTGGCTTTGTGTCTGAGGATTCCATCTCCTCTGGGCCATAGGCCTTACTAGGGACACATGTTTTCTCTGTTCCTGATTTTTTAATTAATGAGCAGGTGTTTTAATCTAGAGGCCATTATTTCCTGCATTCTTGTAGCACATTTCTATCTTCTGTTCTCAACAATGATATTATTGGTGAGCGAGTGTCTTTTCTCTTGTAGTCCACTTGGAAGCTCACTTTTGCTTTAAAACCCACACAGATGTCTTCTTCTCTATGAAAAGCTCCACAGTATCCCCAAAACAAGTTTCCTGTGCCTTTTGGGAAATCCCCTAGACATGTGAAAATACTTCCTTTATTTCTCTTTATTCTGCCTTTCCCTCTGCATATGTGGAGCTTTGCTACCGATGAAAGAAACATCTCATTACTGTTCTCTTACCTCCATTTTAGAGCCTATCAAGTGGTAGGTGCTCAATACATACTTTTAAACAAATGGATTAAAAATGAGTGGCAATTACTCATTTAAGCCCTAATTGGTTGCAAGGATAAATAAGAAATGAACTAACAAATAAGCAAATATAACTGAGGTAACAGAACTATTCAAAAGTTTTCTCATATTATCATATAATCTAATTTTGTATTGTAAAATTGGAGAATTTATAATTTTATAGCTTAAAACCAGGATTTCCCAGTCCACACCTCACATTTCACTTGACTTTCCAACATGTGCATGTCCATCGGACATGCTGATTGTTTTTGCGTGATCATTGATCTCTAGAGATCAATACAATGCCTTGGGCAAATTTTTAAAATGCCAAGGAAGGCTCTTTTAACATTTGAGGGCATAGTGTCTCATTTGTTTCCATGAAAAGATTTTGATTAACACCATTCAGTAAGGAAGTTCATGTACATCTTTGCAAGTGAGACCTACCTAAACAGTCTACTGGGAACTTATTTCTCCAAGGAGGACTTACATCCATTTCCCAGCAGTTCAACTTCTTGAGTGTCCAGACAGCTAGAATTCTACTAGGTCATGGGTATCCCTTTCTTCCAGTCCAGGTTCTGTTGAAAATACTCATCATTGAGAGATACCAAGAAGGCCTAAAGAGAGTATGGCCTTGTGCTTAGCAGTCATGGATAATGTTACACATTTCTTATCTGCCAGATTGGGGCAATGTCATGTGCAGAGGTCAGTGATAGTCTGGCCTGACCCATTTCCCTAGCAACAGCCTTGGCAAGTTATCTCACATCCCTGGATCTCTCTCTCTCCCTCTTTCTTCCTCTCTCTGTCTATAACATAAGGAGAAAAGTAGCATTTCTGCTTGTCTCCCAGAATTATGATGTCCCAATGACATGCAGGCTGTAAACATATAACATTTAACATTCTGATCTGAAAAAAATCTAAACATATCACAAGAAAAGATCAGCTTTTCTTCTGATTCTTGTTTTTAAAGATCCTACAAGACTATAGCTCATTTGTCCAAATTAAGAAATTAATGTTATACATCATTATTTTGAGCTATAGACTATGCTAATTCCCTATAATATCCCTTTTCTCTTCCAAAATCCCATCCACATTACCCTCAGTTGTTCTGTCTCCGTGGTTTCGTCCCAGGTGTTCTGCTGTCCCAGTCATCCTGTGTTTTCCTTGACCTTGACTATTTAGAAGAGTACTTGTTGAGTATTTTACAGAATGTTCCCTCAGTGTAGGTTTGTCAGATGTTTTCCTCATGGTTAGATGCGCTATAAGTTTTGGGAAGACCCCTATGGCAGTAAAGAGCTGATTTAAAGAGAAGTTTCTGTATTTTTGCTGCCAATTAACGTCATTTCATTTCCTTCTTTTTCCTCATTACTCATTCCAAAAAGCATTCACAATCTGAGGAGCCCAGAGGATAAAATATACCTTGGTCTTTGGGTGGGGTTGAGGATTTGGAAGCCTCTTATCACTCCAGCCATCATCACAGTTGACATGTTAGAGCGTGGTGGCATGACCTCCCTGGGTCTTACCACCCCTCACAGTTTTCAGGAACTTGGGAGAGGATTTATTCTAACACATGCCCTAAAGGTGAAGGCCCTTCATTTCATGGAATAGAAGCTGACATCACATAGCCTTGTGGGTCTTTGCTCCTGACCCTCAGAAAGTCCATCTCAGCACATTGAAATGCATCCTTTCTATGTTTTTCCACAGCCAGGTGGAGTTCAAGGTAAGGTTGGGACAGATCCAGCTATAAAGAAAGGTCCATGTGGTGAAGTGTTTTTAACAAAGCCTCAGCAACTGCACCAATTATGTGGCCTCTATTTCGGAGCCTCAACTTAGTTTCTAGTCTCTACTGCCAGTGTGTGGAAATCTTGAATCTCTTTAATCACTTACTGTATGACTGTGGGTGCTACATTCACTGCCCACATAAAAGGCTCCTAAAGTCATGAATGAAGATAAAAGGAAAGGAACTGCACTTTTCTTACTAGACCTTTGAAACACAAGAACTTTTAGACAGGTGAACTTTGAGTAAATTTTTCAATAGCAAGAAGACTTTAGACTGTAGTTCTAGATCTGCCTCCTCGGAAATCTGTGTTTCTGCTGCTCAGTAGAGTGTAGTTTAATGAAGATTTTTATGTCAAAAGCACAGCTGCTGTTCACATATGCAGCTAACACGTGCTTCATTCAATAACTGGAAATTTAGCAAAAGCTTATTTTTTATATGTACTATTTATTTTTAAAAATTGTTTTATTTATTTTGAGAGAGACAGAGAGAAAGAAGCAGATAGAATGGGCATAACAAAGCCTCTGGCCACTGCAAAAGAACTCCAGATGCTTGTGCCACCTTGTGCATCTGGCTTATGTGGGTAATGAACCTGGGTATAAACCATCTCTTTAGCCTCTATATGTATGATTTATTACACACTGAGTGACACCACAAAACTATATTTTTATTTGCTATTCAATTTTTTAAGCAAATGACCTTATGATCTGTCGAGTGCTTTATAAGCAATTTAAAGAATACTCAAGGGTAATTGTGACAACACCCACCTTAAAGTCGAACTTTATATGCTAATGACTGAATAAGATGCAGTCTTATTACCACCCAAATTTGCTTCTACTTTATAACTCAAAGTCTCCTTTCACTTTCTCTACTATTTGCAGAAGTTCCCAGGGAAATCTCACAGGAACTCCATGCGGGTCCAGTGAAGAAGCATCATTTGGTGTGAGGGGCTAGGGAAGGGGACTGAGAAAGATGGTGATAGGTGATGTCTGTTGGGATCATCTAAGAGACTATGAAACTTCTCATTGATAGGACTTCTCATTGCACATCTCCCATAGCACAGGCCAGAGCTCATGTTTCCTATTGCCCTTGTTTGTACACCCAGGTCCCTGGATTTTAGGCTGCTGCTATTCTTTTGAGACCTTATACTTGATTTTGAGGTCTAGGGCTGAGTATCCATATCCCACATAGATATCATTTGTCCTCCATTCCAAGAGCTTTCTGAAGAATATGCCTTTTTCTTCAGGCCTTTAGAGCACAAAAGAAGAGAATAAGCTGGAAAACAAAAAGTAAGTAATCTATCTTCCTAAGCATGACTTTCACCACAACAAAGCAGAGCTCTTTCCCAGCAGAGGCTTCAGCAGTTCTCATGTCCCAGCTCACCAAGCATTTCTAGATGCATGTCAAGCCTATCTGGACCATCCTGTGTCCCAGCTCTAGGCAGCTCTGACCCTCCAGGCACTGCTTCTTAGATGGCAAAGAAAGATCTTTACCATAGTTAACCACTCAGTACACTGGGTGAGAATTAAATTATATCACCTCCAAATACAAAGTTTTTGGAGGAAGATAAAGTTACTAAAATAATTTAAACCTGGTCTTTAAAACTAAATGAAAACACAGCAACTCAGGCAATTGATCTTCCAAAATCACACTTCTTAATTTTGAAGGTAGGTTAAAGAAGGGAGAAAATCTACAAAGATGGGTGGCAGATTTCAAACTGAATATTTCATTTTCCTACGATTTAGGCTGAAGCCTCTGCAATTGGTAGGATTGTGAAGGTTAAAATTAATCAGACCACATGGTCTTTTGAGTTTCAAAATCATGACTGGGGCTTAGGAAGGGCGTCTTCAGCAGCAAATATTTGTTGGGGGGGGAGCCTTGTTTTAAACATAAGACAGAAAGTGAAACTGATATTCTTCATGCATTTCTTTGAATTACAGCCTGGTCTGGCATTCATTTAAACCAAATATCGTTGGTGCTCTGCCTCTGCTGGAGCAGGACAAATCAGAAAGGGCCCGAGAACAATCCCCAGACTGGAAGCATTCAAAGACGCTTGATGTGGAATCAGGCCGAGCCTACTGGAGAACATCTTCAAATTATGTGTTCTGTGTTTCAAAGAAACCACAATTTCTCTCCCTTCTTCTGCCTCCCATTCTTTGGAAGGCAGCATGTGACAATGGTGGGAGAAGAATCAGCCTGGGAGGGGCATCAATGGGTGAATCCAGACCTCAGCAGCTTTGCTTGTTAACTGTGGTACCTGGGACAAGTTACGTGGCTTCCGAGTCTTTGATTCATCATTTATGAACTAGGATTTATCCTCTCACCTTCCAGTGCTGGTCGGAATAGTACCAATAGTTATCATTGGGAAAGCTGTTAGGATAGCTGCTGGGAGGTGAAAGATATTTAAGGAACATTCTTTTAACGATACAATTCTGCCATTTCATTATATATGTAGTTTTGTTATATATGTTTATGTAAAGAAAAAGAAAAATCTTTTAAAACTTATGATGGAAAATAATTCTTTTCTATTCTATTGGCTTTCCCCCACTGAATATGACCAAAGAGTCCTAACAATTCATGTGGCTTTGGGTCCTGCAGGTCAGAATAGGGGGAAGTAAATGCTGGTAAGGAGGGGAAGGGAAGGGTCTTGAAGGGAGGAGGAGGCCACCCCCCAAAGAATATCCTACCACTGTTCCTCCTATTCATCTTCATGAGTTCATTTAATATACAGGCTTTGATTGGTCAAGCTAAATGGCCCACAAAAAGCAAAGCACAGGCTCTCGCAACTTAATGTGCCTGGCAGGGCCCGACACATGGGATGAGTTTAACTCTCACTTGTAGTATGTAAGCAGAGCATGGATTTGGAGAAGGCATGCCTAGGGAACTGGAGGATGATCAGAATTTGGTTATTGAAATGTCCCCATTGGCAGAGAAGGAAGCCACCTCATGGCTTCCTGTGGTTACTGAGGCAGTTGTGGGGGAGGCTGCCCCAGGCTTCCAGCACACACTTTCAAGGTCAACTCCAAGAGCATAGTACTTTAGGTCCACTTAAGAGGTTTCACTAGCACAGCCTCGCTCAGGTCTTTGTGTTTCCCCAGAACTCAGTCTGTTTGGCTTGATGTTCTATACCACTTTGCTCAAAGGTCTGGATTCCAAGAATGGGCTCAAGTATCAGGCTTTTTCCTCACTTGTTCTACTCATAACTCTCTGACTTACATGTTCAAGTTCTCTTTCCTAATGCCTTCTTACCTCTCCTGTTTTCCCCATGGTGTCCATTTTCTCCTGGCCAAGTTTTAGTTCCTAGATCAGCACAGATCCTCTGCTTCACAGAATACTCTTAATCCCCTCTCCTCCCTTGTCCCTTTCCCCTTCCCACCCATATCATACATGTCCAGAAACTTGCAAGTTGGTTAAACCCAGCTGTCTACCTACTACACTGAGTTGTACGTAAACATTTAGACACAACTGGAGAAAACATTATAAACCATCCCATAATTGATGATTGAACTATCTTTAGACTGATGGACAAACATCTTCAATTTCATACTTCCCTTATTCCCAGACATCTCCTGTTATGTCCTGTAATAGACTCAAGTGTTTTTATTAAAACTTGGATGACAAGCCACCTCGTTGGAGGGGATGTCACTGGAGATGGGATTAAGCACAAACGAGTTACTGGGGGCAGATCTGTTTCCAGCCTAAAGGTATGAAGAGTACTTGAGCTCTGCTTGAGGGTCCCTGATGTTTGATAGAGTATGCTTGATTGTGGTGCTGGCTGGCTGGTGATGGTTCTTCTTTCTGTGTGGATCTGTGAAAGGGGGCCAGCTTCTGCCATTAGGGAACTTCCCCTGGACTGTAATCCTGAAATAAATCCCATTCCTCCCATAAAATGTGTTTGTTTGGAGGGTCACCCCAGCAGCATGGAGCTGACTACAATAGAGCCTTACTTCAAGCCGATGAACTTGCTTTATGTCAGACCAAGATGTAAATGTAATACAACCCCTATATATTAGACCCTGCAGTGTGCTCTGAAACATGTATCTGCATAAATGAATGTTATCTTTTTTTTTTTTTTTGCTTTGGTTTTGCAAGGTAGTGTTTCTCTCTAGCCCAGGCTAACCTGGAATTCACTATGTAGTCTCAGGGTGGCCTAGAACTCATGGTAATCTTCCTACCTCTGCCTCCTGAGTGCTGGGATTAAAGATGTGTGTCACCACACTAGACTTGGCATGTTATCTTTAATAATGCATAGATTAAAAATAGAGTTCCATTTTATGTGCAAGTCCACCTAAAGTACATCTAGCTTTACTCTCTTTCCAAATTTTGTCACTCCCCCATAAACCATGCTGATTTTTCCGGAGCAACAACCAGCTGAAGTCAGCTAAATTCTTTTCTCCCAGAGCCACAGGAAGGTCACTCAGGAGTGCCATCACTAATGGTGACCATTTTGATGACACCAACTTCTTTTATATGGATGATCTTGCCCCAGACTATTAAACTTAATGACTCTCAGGGTTAAAACATTTCTAATTCTCTGCAGGAAATCAGGAGGGATGGAACTCTTTTGTACCTGTAGAATCCTGCTGACCCTGGGTCACAACTAGTTACTAAACACACTCTTCTCCTTACATTCATTTTCTTTCTTTAATTCTTCCTTCTTGAAAAGAGAGAGCATGGGATTAATTAGTTTCTTTGGTATTGTTTTGTGAAAACAGATAATCCCATTTCCCATTTCCCCAGTGATGTAGGATAATATCCCATTTCCCCAGTGATGTATGATAGAAGTCTGATGGAGCTGGGTAAGAGTGAGGCTGTTTTTTTGAGTCTTATGGGGGCATCATGCATAGAAATATCTACTGCTGGGCTGGAGAGATGCTTCAGTGGTTAACAAACTTGCCTGCAAAGCCTAACGGCCTGGGTTTGATTCCCTAGTACCCAGGTAGAGCCAGATGTACAGTTGCACATGTACCTGGAGTTCATTTGCAGAGACTGGAGGTCCTGGTGTACCCATTCTCTCTCTGTCTTTCTCTCTCTGTCTCTCTTCTCTCTATCTCTCCTCTTTCAAATAAATAATTTTTTAAAAGAAATATCTTCTGCTGATACCAGTGAGATGGCTGGCATTCAGCTCCTTGTTTGTTAAATAAAAGAGTGTACCAGATGTTTTTTTAAGGGTATTTCTAGATCTGAAAATTTAATTGTAATAAGCATCTTGAATGATACCATGGAAAATGGTAAATTAAAATATATTTCAGGGTTCTTGAATAGAAAGTCCTAGGGATACTGATTATAGATCCCTCAGTGTTCAGTGGCCCGTCAATTTGCTGGTATAGAAGACAGCTTATGAAGCGACTGTGACATCTGTGTTCTGAGACAATTCTACATGTTTTTTATGATAGGGAGAAACAGAGCAATTCAGGGCTGGGGTTGTGGGATGCATTTCCCTCCTTCAGATAGTGATTTAAAAAAGCAACAAAAATACTCTGATACTAATGGGACTTTGGGAATCTTCCTCTGAGGCTGGAGCTCCTTGACTGTAAAGTCAGCATAAAAACAGTTCTCTCCTCTTTGGTGGTTTTAAAGACTGAAAGAGTATTGCTTAATGTTCTTAGTGTGTGAAAATTCCTTAGAAAAAGCTATCAACAATGCTTATGTTATTTAGTATAATTATTCCTGCTTGAGTATCATGATGAGAGATGAAAGGATAGCT
This sequence comes from Orientallactaga sibirica, assembly GCA_036365145.1. Taxonomy (NCBI): domain Eukaryota; kingdom Metazoa; phylum Chordata; class Mammalia; order Rodentia; family Dipodidae; genus Orientallactaga; species Orientallactaga sibirica. The sequence continues at coordinate 11,542,201 of JAEOAD010000015.1, forward strand.
TCTTCCAGTTGATGATGGATTTCGGGGTGCAGGTGTCTTTTCTGGTACTTCTGATGACAGGAGTATAGCTCCTTCCTCTGCTTGCTAAGCTCAGCTCTAGTTATCATCCACACCTCTACCTCTACTAAACCCTCAAAGCTTCTGTCCTCTGTTTCAGAATCACAGGAAACCTCATCTGTGTGACTTGTGCTGCTCAGGAGAGGCCACATTAGGGAGTTTGGCTCTGGAACCCCAGGAAAGGCAGTGTGGAGTGAACTCCGACTTCCATGCCATGCAGCAGGAGCTTCTTTCCTTTCTTTCAATAGGACCAAATGGACATTACCCATAAGTGTAAATGTGACCTTGGCTTAGGAATTTCTCTACTTCCTCTCACAGCCCCTAGTTCTTCACGTCTCTTGGCAGCTTAAGCAGCTGAAGTGCTTAACTAGTGTTTCAACCAACTGCCAAGTAGTCATGCTAACCTGCATTCTCAGAGATCCATGTAAATCCTGAAGACCCAGAGCCACTGGACCCTTACCCACTGGATTCTTGGCCTTTTGCTGACAACTCTCACAGTTTGCTTTGTAGAAGAGTATGGGACCTGACAATGCATGATCTGGATTCAGACTTGGGGAAAGAGTGCACCTTCCTAAGCTTCAGTTTCTGATGAGTGAATGAGGGTAGTAATGATATCTGAGATGATGTACAGTAGGTATTGTTGGTGAAAATACCCATGACTTTAAGTAAAGGAAAATTTGCATTGCTATATATTGTGTGACCATGTTCTTTCAGAAAAGGCAAATTCTTTTTTTTTAATTATTATTTTTTATTGACTTTTAATCTTACATACCAAAAAAACCCCACCTGATATTTCCCTCCCCTCCCCCATTCCACTTTAGAACTCCAGTCTCCATCATATCCCCTCCCTCTCTCCATTAGTCTCTCTCCTAATTTGGTGACATCATCTTTCTCTTCTATTTTGAGGGTCTTGCAAAGATATTGCTAGGCACTGCAAGATCATGGATATCAAGGCCAATTTCTGTCTGGGCAGTTGCATTGTAAGAGGTCATATCCTTCCTTTGGCTCTTCCATTCTATCCGCCCCCTCTTCCGCAATGGTCCCTGAGCCATTGGAGGGTGTGACAGAGGTGTTTCAGTGCTAGGCACTCCTCCATCCCTTCTTCTCAGCACTATGTTGCCTGAGAAAAGGCAAATTCTTAAGCACAGGAAAAGATTGGCAAAGGATTTCACCAAAAAGTACATATAGTCAACTCTGTATAATTAAGTGGTAAGTAATTTACTTGTTTATATGTATGTGCATGTGTGTGCAAGTCAGAGAACAGCCAGCCTCATGTCTTGTTCCTTAGGCATTCTCCATCTTTTTGGGACAGGATATCTCATTGGCTTGGCACTCACCAACCAGGTAGACTGGCTGGTCAGTGAGCCCCAGGGATCCCCCTGTATTAACCTCCCCATTGCTTTGCTTAGAAACACATGTTACCACATCTAACTTCTGTATGTGTGTTTAGGGAATTGAATTCAGTTCTTTATACTTGCAAAGCAATCGCTTTAGTGACTGAGCTCTCTTCCCAACATTAAATGATAAGTTATTATTGCCTATGATGATCAATGTTTTTATAAGTAGTAAAATAAATATGCAAAAGGAAAGCTATTTCCTTTTTAAAAGAAGTCTTCAATAAGTAAAGCATTCCCATAGCAAAGGTACACACATGTGGATGGCTGCCCATGGGGCACCCTGGGAAAGGCTAGGTGAACAACACTGGCTAGGCTATTGCTGGGTCAGAATTGTGGGAATTGTTATGCTAGAAACTTAGGGCACCTTTGACAGGGAAATGAAACACTGACTTCATCTTCAGGTAATAAGAACAACCCAAGCATATCCAGTCATTTCAGGCAGGTGTTTAGGTAACTTACCAACACCAATTGCGGAGGATTCAAAATGGCTGTGGTTCAAACAAACAAATTATGTTTAACTATCAATATATTTATTTATTTTATTTATTTATTTATTTATTTATTTATTTAAGACAGAAAGAGAGAGTGAGAGACGATAGAGAGAAACAGTGAGAATGGGTGTACCAGGGCTTCTAGCCACTGCAAACGAACTCCAGATGCATGCACCACCATGTGCATCTGGCTTATGTAGGACCTGGAGAATCAAACCAGGGTCCTCAGGCTTCACAGGCATGTACCTTAACCATTAAGCCATCTCTCCATCCCTTAACTATCAGTATTTTTGTTTCTTTAAGGCACTTGGATAGAACCCAGGGCCTCTTTGTTGCTAAGCACACATCTCTGTCCCTGAGCTACACACTCACCCACTCCTTAAAGATCTTTAGTGTGCCTAGTGCCACACTGGACATTGTGAAAATTTTGTCCTCATACCTATGCTTTTAAAAATACAAATAAGATAATAGAAATCTTTTTAACATTAGAATTAATAATAGGTCAATGTAGGGCATTATATTCCATGCATCAAAAAGAGGATAGCATTTATATGCCTGCTGACTAGACAGAAACATTTATGTATATCTTCCTAAACACATATAAAATATTTTTCATCCTTTTCTGTTGCTAGAGATACTAAAAGTATAGCATGACAAGGAGCACCTTTGCAGGAGGCCTATTCATCTTATGGTGACCAGGGAAGAGAAAGAGGGGGGCAGGATGCTGGAATACTAAAAGTCTGCTTTCAATTACTTTAATTTCTCCAACTGTACCCCACCTACAAAAGGTTCCACCACCTCCAAATGACACAATGGACTGGGGACCAAACCTTACATACATGGACCTTCCGAAAATATTGAAGATCAAGCTAAAATGCCAACCCACCTAGGAATGCTGGGCACATAGATCTCATTCTGCTTGTCTTGTGCACCGTAGACACATATGAGTCATCCAAAGACACTTATAGTACATTTGAGGAAGGGTGGCACAGCTGGATATCACAGCACTGATTCATGGTCTCCAGTGATGCATTTCCTTGTGCAGGGCTGTATGTTGTCCCTCTCTTCAGAACTCAACCCTCAGCACAGAAGACATGATCATATGTGGCTCAGCTTTTTCATTCTAGCCTGCTTCCATGCCTTCACCTGATTCTGAAACACTGATTCTCATCATCATTCATACATCTGTTTATATTTCCTTCCCTAGTTCTTGCTTCCCTTCTGTGTGGTTTTATCATTACTAACATGTTACCAAGAGAGCTATTTCTTTATTTGCTTCTGAATATTCCAAACAACATTATTTTGAAGTCTTTTAAAAGATGTGAACTCATACTCTAGTATTATTAGCTATCTTCTGAGTTTAAGATTCCTTTTGGATTTGGATTTGCAATTTTGCCTTATGTGTTCATTCTTCTGTGTTATTTTCTGTTTCTTCTTGTGGGTTCACCTCTCCTTATTTGGCTATTTTCTCCCATCCAGAAGCAGGTCTAATATTAGTTTGGGGTTTCTGCTGCAGTGTGGTGTCAAGAACACCCAGACCTTGTCAGCTGGCTAGCTGGCACCTGGATCTATCCTGAGTCATAAGATTCCTTCTGGTGCAGTATTCCTAGATCATTGTCCATGAAATGGTTGTCCACATAGCTGTGGTGTCTTTGGTGTGAGAGTGGTATGGAATCCTGGTCTTGGCCTTAAGTAGAGAAACTGCCTGCAGCCCCACCATCTCTGTTTCCACAACCACAGCCACCTGCCCCTCAGTAGCTTGTTTCTGGATTCTGCTATTCTACTTCTAGGCCACCAGGAACATAGCTTAAATTTTAAAGTGACTCAGTCTTCTGTTTGTATTTTCCCTGCCATTGCTCTGTGCTTTGAGAAGAGGGAATGTGTGGAGTTTGGAGTGACTGCTACCTTGACTGGGTGTCTGTTCCTTTTGGATATGCTGGCTGTTTACATATGTTTGAAATTTCTTCTCTGATAGGAGGGAATGCTTCTCTCAGTCACAAGCAGAAAAACTTCAGTGAACTTTTTCCTTGTTCTCTTGTCTATCAAGTGATTCATGAGAGAGAGGACTAGACTTGAAGCACAGGGAAATGGTCATATGTATGGGAACTTCATATCTGCTCAGGAGCAATCTAAGCAGTCGAGTACTCTGGCAAGTTTGTCACCTGCTGCCCCGGCAACCCCTCTCCAGCTGGTCGGCATGCCTGACCCAGCCCTTGCTCTGTATAGCAGGCTGTGTAGGCAGCCTAATTGCCACCAGACCAGGAGTGTTCATCCCACCAGAAGCACCTCTGCCTTGATCTGTTCCAGGGGATGTTAGGTAGTAAGAACCTGGGAGAGCACAGTGACAATGCGACATTCCACCTGCGTAATTTTATGTTCTGGCTTCACTTCTTGGGATTGAGGACAGTGAGCAGGAACCTCCTGGTCTTTAGAAGCTTTTATACTTCTCATGCCTGCACAGCTACTTTAACATTCCTGAAATTTCTTTTTGCTTGTATTCATATATGCAACTCTATAGAAGGAATCTCATTTGTCCTGCTTGATTCATGTATGCAGACTTTGGGCACATTACCATGGCGAGGTTTTGGTTACTTTAATTCCATCATAAGTATAAGGACTTGGGGACCAATAGTTCTGCAAAGGAGTGAGGGGCTTTTTACCATCCATCTGTGCATTTATTCTATAAATATTTATTGTAGTCCCCCACAGGCCAGACACTGTGGTAAGTACTGTGAGTGAATTCTCTTTTCTTGTGGTACTTTCATCCTAGTAGCCAGAGGAGAAACAGTAGTACACAGATAAATAGGAAGCTCTGGAAATGATAAGAGCTATGTTTAACACAAAGTCATATGACATCTGAGATAGCACTTTTGGGTTTGTATGTGGGAGAAAGAGTTTTCAAAGGCCACCTTGAAGCTGTGACCCAATGCCCAAGAGTCAGAGATGTGTGGGAAAAGTGTACCAGGCAGACACACCAGCTAGTGCAATGGCCCCCATGCAGGAATGAGCTTGATGTGTTTTGGGATGCCTTTGATTTTCTTCTTTTCTCTTCTCCACCAGGCTAATTAAATGTTCTCACACTGAACCATTTAGCATTGAGAAAACTTGCTTGCTGTCTCGTTCCTTAGATATTCATTTTATTGGTTAATTGATCTTTGCTTCAACTTTGGGGGCATTTAAATATTTTGTTAAGTTGCTATGGCTTGGCATCTTGTAGGGGTTACTTAAAATTGATGGGCTCTGGGTTTTCACACAGTTCTCATGGAAACGTCTTCTAAAGGTCATATTTCCATGAAAAGATTTTGCATCCATGGAAGAGATTACTGGAGCTCTACTCCCTTATTGTCAGCTGCTGTTCACTTTGGTATTTTATATGCATATATATATATATATATATATATATATATATGTATATATATATGACTATTATTAAGTCATTTGAAGACAGAACTCTATAGCAACAAAAGTCTGAAAGTCAAATGGTAGAATATCAGTTTGTTGAGGACAAAATCTATGTCTACTGTCTGTCCTGTGTCCTACACAGGCTAAGCTACCCCTTGGCAACCAGGCTTGGTGGATGGAGTCAGAGTGACATACAAAGGCAGAAGAGTAGCTTCTCCAATACAGAGGCTATATCCAGAAGGGATGAGATCTTCTACCATCTAATTAGACATCAACATTGATTTCCGTCACCACCAAAACTTCCTATGCAGCATGGAAGCAATTACATTGAAATGCTGTTGTAGAGCCCAATAATCTCCTTGGAGTAGACAAATAAACTTTGAAATCATTTATAAATGATGTACCAAATCTGTGTGACATCTGCTCATTGTGGGTGGGGGAGGGGAACATATTTCACTCCAGAGGCTTCTATGTGATGACATGGCTGCTTTCATGTAACAAGGTGGGCAAACAAGACATAGCCAGGCAGGCCTTGTCCCAGCCCTGCCTTCAGGTACCCTCGGTGGGGTATGAGAAGGTTGAGAGCTGTGAGTCTTGTCCAGCATTGGTCTATCACTCCTCAGAGACGGCTCGTGTGACATGGGGATGCACATGTTGGCCACCACTCAGCTCCTGGGAAGATGTTTTCTCAGTTTTCCTTTTGTGAGTCTGGTGACGGGGGAGCTGCCTTTTGACAAGCTTTGATGATCATCCAAGAAGCTAGGAGAGCCTGTCCCAGACACACTCTCCTGGCATGCCCTTGTGCTTGGCTCCTAAGTCAAAGAAGAGGCGGTTGGTTGTAAGTGGCTACATTGAGTATGAGCGCACATTCCTGAAGGCCTTGTCCAATTCAGGTCTTACATAATTCAAGACTAATTTTTTAAATAAATTATTCCTTGATAAATAAAATTATTAAAGTGCATAAAGTGGAGAGAATGCATCCTTGATGGCTGTACATTTCAACTTTTGGAGTTGAGGACACTCCTGGACAGCCATATCAGCTATGAAATTCCATTATCTGTGAGTCCCTTTCTGAACCTGGAACTGCCATTTTTTATCAGACTGGCTGACCTTAGTCAGTGTCTCTGTTGAACACAGAACTGGGGCCACAAGCACAGGGGACCACACACCTGGCTTTTAATGTGGGAACTGGGGATTGAACTCAGGTACTTAAGTCTTCATGCTTATGCAACAAGCACTCTTACCTCTCAACCATCATTCCAGTACCCAAGGAAAAGAAGATTGTAAATTATAATGAAGGTCACTCACTTGTTTAGGTTGGCCTGAAACTCAAATCCTGTCTTAGATTCTCAAGTGTTGGCGTTATACACATGGATCAAACCATGCCTAATTCTTGACATATTATCCTAATGTTATATGGACATTATAACCATTTTGCCAGATAGCTTGGAAGTAGTATGATCCAAGTGATTTTTTTTTAAATTTAGAGAATTCACATCATTTTAAAATTTGTATACAAAATGAAATTTTATTTTATTTATTTATTTTCAAGTATGTTATTGTGAATTTGGAAAACTGAAAATCACATGAAGGCATCATGCTACTATTAGCTAGGATTCTCTTGGTTGTAGATTATGGATCAATTCACTCAGCATTTTTCCAATTAAAAAGGACATAATAGGTGGATACTCATATGATTCAGAGTATACTTGGTCTTCAACAGCAGCTGGAACAGGGTTTGCTTTGTGACTTCTTTCCATTTGAAGGGAGTTGGGACTTCATTCTTCTTTTCCATGAAGCTGATTGTATGTTTGTGGAGCTCTATGCAAACTGAAATATATGGAAGCAGAAATGAGCATTCTTCTCCTTTCCATAGTCTTTCTTTAAACCTGTGCTGGTATTTCTAATTTTCATTTACCTTCCCCTCCTTTGTGCATGGGGTACTTTCAGGGCAAGTGAGGACCTTGAGTGCTCTCTAAGGTGGGCACTGTGACTCAGTGTATACCTTCAAGTCTCATTTGAGGAGAATGGTGGCAGAAGCCATTGAGTAGGAAGGAACAGTTGAGAGCTCATTCTGGGGAGGTGTCATGAGGGCATGTTTGCTGAGGCTCCAAGATGCCAGGGTGTGACCCACTATTCCAATGGATTTCATTTGATATTAGCTTCCTAAGGTTCCAGCTAGCTGGAACCACAGAAATTTGTTGTTCAACAGTTCTGAAGGTTGAAAGTATGAGGTCACAGTGTCAGTGGGACCTGAGAGTTTTTCCAGGTCTCTCTCCTCGCAGTAGGTAAGCTCAGACACTCTTAGGCATATAGGTAGTATTCTCCCCATACCTTCATATTGTCTCCTCAACATTCTTAGCAGTGTGTTCAAATTCCCTTTTTTCCTTAGGATATAAGTCATATTGAGTTAGTGTCTCAACCCATCCTGATAGTATCTCATTTTCTCTTCAATGATTCATTAGCAAATAAGCTCATAGTTTCACAGTGTGTTCAAATTCCCTTTTTTCCTTAGGATATAAGTCATATTGAGTTAGTGTCTCAACCCATCCTGATAGTATCTCATTTTAGCTTAGCTTCAATGATACCATTTCCAAATAAGCTCATAGTTTCAGTATTGGGAGTTAGGACTTGAATTATAAACTGTTGTGGGATGAGAGACATCGCACACAATTTAACCCCTAGCACTTTTGAAATAGAAACTCACAGTTAGCATGATTCAGAATTTCAAAATGGTAGTGGCAGAGTCCCAAACCCAGAGTGTAATGCTGTCTTTGAGCACAAGGCACCCCATGTGACTTAGTAGACTGTGTGTCCTGCTTTCCAGCTCTCTCTGCTGTGTAGAACATGAGCCCTCTGGATTGACTTCCTTGGAGAAAGCTGACTCTACCATCTGGCTCTTGAGCACATAGGTTTTAAAGCTTATCTGTGACTTTAGCAGGGCCCACACTGTTCTCAATTCAGCAGCAGCAATGAACCAGAGGCCTGACTTTCCTGGCCAGAGCTCACCAAGACCTAGCAAAACCATTCTCTACTTTCATCACCAACACCATCACCAATACCCTGTCTGCTTTCCAAACCAATAGCAGAAGACTTGGATATTTGGGCCATCATTATTGCCTTTATGGGAATGCAGTAGTACTCAGTCTTAATCTCTCTAGGTTACAATGACAGAAAGTGCTAGTGCTCAGAAAGATGAACTAAAGTAATTCTTTCCTACTCCTGCTCCCAACTCAGGCTCTGGAAAACCAGAGAGGGGTTATCTCAGAACCAAAACCATGTCTCCTCTTTGCTTAAGGGAGTGAGAGTGGCAGATGGGGTGAAAGGGAAAGTTAGCTCCATTCTTGCCACCACAACCCCAGTACAAGCCTGGCCTTCGGGTATGGGGGGACAAAATGTGTGTTGGGTATCAGAGTGCAAATTCACTCTGCACCAGATGGTCCTGGACTAATAATAAATGTGAATTATAAGAAAACTGTAGCATTTTCCATAGATGTGATTAAGTGACAAGAAGAGGACATCTAGAAGGTCACAGCTAAAACTAGTGATAGCAAAAGTATTTGGTATTTATCCATCCACTGGGTTGAGATGATAAACATAACCGGGTGCAATTTTGACTTTTAGTACCTCTGTAATAGTGTCTGGTGTCTAAATAGGATAGTAGGGATCACTGAATACTTTATTTACCAACAAGCCCTGCCTGCCCCCTGCAGTCAGGAGAGGCCACAGGACCATTTCTGGTTAGTATAAAGGGAAAATATGTTGCCTCTAGGTAGAAGCCATGAGAAGCCTTGTCTAGTATTCTAATCTTTTCCTGGACACTCAAATGACAGCTGAGCAGTCTTTATGTTCTGCAAGATGCAGCTACAGGAATGTGGCAGCTCAGCCATCCAAGCCCCTGAGAAGAGTCCTCCACAGAACTTGAAATGGCTTGTAGTAAGAGTAAGAGCTTTATGTAGTATATTGAGCCTGGAGGTAAGAACTAATCTCTTACTATATATATTACAGCCTAGTTTTGTTTAAGTTTTGGTTCTTTAATTAAAAATACTTAACTGACAAAGATTGAATGTATTCATTACCACAATCACAGTAATGAAGACAGCTATCACCACCCATGGTGCAGATGAGCTCATGAGAGCTTGTTTTATAAATGAAATGTGTACCTTTTGACCAAACTTTCTTCATTATCCTCCCTCCACTCCCTGTTACTGAAGTGACATTCTTCTCTTTCTCTCTTTTATTATTACAGACATAATTAGCATGGATGCATCATGTGTTGGTACCATCCTTTCTGTTGTCTCTGCCCCCATTCCCCTGGGTGCCCTCCTCAGTGGGGTTGTAGTTATTGCAGTTATTCCCTATGTGGTTGTGGCGTATGCCTTATGGGAGCAGCAGTCAGTTTTTGGGGAAATATAATGCATCTGGGCATGATGTCTCAACCTGTGGCTCTTACAAACTTTCTGCCCCCTCTTCCACAAAATTCCTAGCCATGTTGGGTGTGTTTTAAGTCTATTTCAGTAACGAGCTCTTAGGAGCCTCTGGATTTCTGCTTTGGTATGAGTTGAGTATCCTTCAGGGTCCATCTTCTTTACCCTGGTATTGATTGTTAGGCTCACCATGGAAGCAGCATTCTTGCTTGTCTCCCCAATTCCTCTGTGATTTCAGCTGGGGCTTGGCTGAAGTGTGAGGGTCTTGATACCTTCTGAAAAAGAAAAACAGAGTTTCTAATGGAGAATTAAGTAAGCATAGGTTAAATGGGATAGCCATTATTAATTTAGGGAGCATTTGATGGATCTAACCCCTCTTTTAGCCAAAGACCAGTGGGAGCTTGGCATTGGAGAGCATAATCTTTGTCTCCATAGGCTCTGATCTGGTTCCTAATTGCAGATATGGGATCCTTTCCACTGAGCAGACCTCTTAGCCTATCAGAAAGCTTTTGGTCATTCATCAAGGCTGTGTGACACTTTTGTAGTGGCGTGTACATCCTGTCAGGGCATTTGCTTCTGAGGAGCTTAGACCCCTGGTTGCTTGGACCATTGTTGGCCACTTTGCCACAAAACTCATGTAGTGTTTTCCAGCACTAGACAGGCTAACTGTCTGGGATCTGGCTCTCTTCTGGATTCCATCAAGTTCTCTCCATGTTCTGAGATAGTAGCAAATAGCTTAGGTTTTCATGATAAACATGGAAACTACCTGGAGAGCTCTGATGTCTGTAGAGGGAGCACAGGCATGAAACAAGAATGCTTCAGGAAGAGTAGTGTCTTGTTCAATAAGGGGGGTGGTGGATCATGTAAATTTAGATCTGTGTTCATGAGGAACTGTAAGAAACAAGGTGACTTGGGGGTTGTGGCAAGAAGACTTGGGGGTGGACTAGTAGAGAGGCTTATTCCTCAGCAATGCTAGATAGGAGTTGGCATCAGGGCCATGAAGCTATCAGGCCTCGCAGGACTGTGTATCTATTTTGATGTACAATACTGTTGTAAAGGCCTAGTCACATAAATTTTATAATAGAATTCATATCCATTCTGATCGCCAGAGGTTTCAAGTACTTGTTCCCAACTCTAGCTTCTCTGCTAGCTCTCTGACTTTCAGTGAAATGACTTTGTTGGATAGAAAGCATTCTATTGAATAATTTCACATTAATGTTTGAGTGATTAATAAACCTAGAGTATTAGCATTTTTTTTTCATGGTAGGGTATCACTCTAGCTCAGGCTGTCCTGTAATTCATTATGTAGTCTTAGGGTGGCCTTGAACTCACAGCAATCTTCCTACCTCTGCCTCCCAAGTGCTGAGATTAAAGGTGTGCACCACCACACCCAGCTGAGTATTAGCATTTTTAATGTAAGAGTTAACCCAAGACTGTGAAATAGTGGTTTTCTGAGCTAATTAGTAAATATATGTGCAGAATGTTAGACTATGGAGTGGAAATGTTTTGGGGCTGGAGGGAAGCATTATGCTGACCTTGCCTGTACTTGCTCACAGAGTTAACTTTCCATACTCTAAAACTTGAAATGTTCCTAATTCTGTGACCTTAAGAAAGTTATTAATCTATAAAAGAACTGTGTCTGTATGTATGTCTGCTGATATATTAATTGATGTTTTACACCATTTATATACAATTATTTAATATAACAATTTATTTTTTTACTACTTAAATTTTTAAAACTCTTTTATTGCAACTTCCAAAATTACAAACACTAAGCCATGATAATTCCCTCCACTTTCCCCTTCACAACTCTAGTCTTCATCACATACCCACCCTCTCATAATTAGTGTCTCTTTTATTTTGATGTCATCAGCTTTTTATCCTATTACGAGGGTCTTGTGTAGGTAGTGCCAGGCATTGTGAGGTCCTGGATATCCAGCCATTTTTTGTCAGGAAGAGTACATTGTGAACAATCCCACCCTCCTTTGGCTCTTACATTCTTTCTGCCACCTCTTCCACAATGGACCCTGAGCCTTGGAAGATGTGATAGAGATGTTTCAGTGCTGAGTACTCCTATGTCACTTCTCAGTACTATGATGCCTTCTGAGTCATCCCAAGGTCACTGCCATCTGAAAAGAGAAGCTTCTCTAACTAAATGTGAGAGTATCATTAATATATGGGTATGAGCATTAAGATAAATGCTTACAGGGCAGTTTGGTGAGCATAATTTATGCATTTATCCAGAAATCAGCAGGCGTTAACCCCCCAGGGCTCATGACCACCCCATCATAGGTTTTCAGTACAACACATATATTCCCTCACATGGAGTGGGCTTCTAGTCCAAATAGAGAGTGGTTGGTTTCCCCCATAACAGAGATGCCACTATTGCACCCATTGGCTCATTTGGCTTGGCTGGCCAAACTTAAGGCTTGCAGTGTCCACTCTTGTTTATCTCCAATGATGACTTCTCTCTCTCCCATAGAGCTGCATGTTGCATAGATTTTTCAAATTTTCTGTCAGCTGGTATATATGCAGTAGGTTTTCAGCTCAGCTCCAGCAAGATTTCTCAGTGACCTTGCAGCCCAAGCATGTGGAGTCTTCAGCAATAGGGTCTTACCATCTATTCCTGGTTGGAAACCAAGAGCCTTGGCAATGATCTGTAATGTTTTGGGGGCATAAGTGACCTCCTTTGCCAACAACTCACTGGGTAGGTATCCCATCACTGGCACTGAAATTTTTCTACTGACACTCTATGGCTTCTGGATGTGACACTGTACAGCTTATTCATACCCTCTTAGATTTTTAATTAACCCTCCCACTGCCCTTCCTTTACTCCATCTCTTCTACTGACATCGCTTAGGCCATTCCACCCCCAGTAATCTGATCATCTACTTATATCACATTAGGTTCTCCCCTTTCTCCTTTTATAGCACCTTTCTAGCTGCTGGCCTTTGCTATTGAGTTTTACTCCAATTCATATACAAGTCTAAGCATTTGTACCTAAGATCCACATATGAGAGAGAACAAGTGATGCTTGGCTTTCTAGGCCTGGGTTACCTCACTAAGTGTAATCCTTTCCAGATCCATCCATTTGCCTGATAATTTCATAATTCCACTTGTCTTTACTGCTGAATAGAACTCCATTGTATAAACGTACCACATCTTCATTATCCATTCATTAGATGAGGGACATCTAGGCAGGTTCAATTTCCTACCTATTGTGAATAGAGTGGCAATAAACAGATGTGCAAATATCTCTAAGGTAGTGATCCAAGTTCTTAGGATATATGCCTAGGAGTGGTATAGCTGGGTCATATGGTACATCTATTTTTAGCTGTCTCAGGAGCCTCCATACTGATTTCCACAGTGGCTATACCAGTTTAAATTCACAGCAACAGTGTAGAAATGTTCTTTTTATTCCCCACATCCTCAACAGCATTTGTCATTTGTTTTCTTGATGATAGCCATTCTGACAGGAGATGGAATCTCAAAGTTTTTTTTTTTTGAGATAGAGAGAGGGGGAGAGGAAGACAGATAGAGATGGGTGCACCAGCAGCCTCTTAGCTGCTGTGAACGAAATCCAGATGTGTGCTCCCCCTTGTGGTCAAGTGAGGCATTGCGCCCTCGCGTCACTTTGCATCTGGCTAAACGTGGGACCTGGAGATTGGAGCCACTGGAGATTGGAACCAGCGTTCTTAGGCTTAGGAGGCAGGCACCTTAACCACTAAACCATTTCTCCAGCCCTCAAAGTTGTTTTAATTTGCATTTCCCTGGCTAAGGATGCACAACATTTTTTAGATGTTTATATCCCATCTATATTTCATCTTTTGCAAACTCTTTATTTATGTCTATAGCCAATTTTTTAAAATCATTGAATGCTTTTATTATCACTTTGCAGACAAACTGTTTAGATATCATGGTATGAGAGTACCTGTTCATTGACATTTTTTTATTAGTTATGGATTTACCCAGTATGTAAACAGCACATGTTGGTACCATCCTTACCCTCATCCCTGACCACCCCGTCCAGAGGGACTCTCCTCTTTGGGAATGCCTGTTATCCCTGTATGGATTGTGGGTCATGCATTGTGGGGGTAGCCATCAGTTATAAGGAAGAGCCATAGCCCATTTTTAATTGGGCTGTTTGATTTCTTATTACTTAGTTTTTTGAGTTCTTTGTATATCCTGGGTATTAATAATCTGTGTATGTATAGCTAACAAAGATTTTCTACCATTCTGTAGGGTGTCTCTTTGCTCTATTCACAATGTCCTTTGCTCTACAAAAGCTTTGTAATTTCATGAGGTCCCAGAGGTTTATCTGTGGTTCCTGAGCAATTGGGGTTATATTCAGAAAGTCTGAATATGCCAATATGTTGAAGGGTTTCCCCTACTTTTTATTCTAGCAGTGTGAGAGTTTCAGGTCTGATATTAAAGTCTTTGATCCATTTGGACTTGATTCTTGTGCATGAATAGAGATAAGGCTCTATTTTCATCCTTCTACATATAGATATCCAGTTTTCCCAACACCATTTGTTGAATAGGTTGTCTTTTCTTCAATGATTATTTTTGGCAATTTTGTAAAACAATAGGTGCTGTAGCTTCCCAGACTTATATCTGGGTCCTGTATTCTGTCTCATTGATCTGCATGTCTGCTTTTTTGCCAGTACCATGCTTTTTTTTTTTCTTTTACTATGGCTCTGTAATATAGGTTAAAATCAGGTATGGAGATCCCACCAGCCTTATTTTTATTGCTCAAAATTGTTTGGCTATTGAGATTTTTTTGTGCTTGCAAATGAATTTTAGGATTGTTTTTTCTATTTCCATGAAGAATGCCACTGGAATTTTAATGAGTATTTCAGTAAATTTGTAGACTGTTTTTGGTAAGATTGACGTTTTCACAATATTGATTCTTCCAAGCCAAGAACATGGGATGTAGTTACATTTCCTAATATGTTTTATAATTTCTCTCTTGAGTGTTTTAAAGTTTTCATTGTAGATATCTGTCACTGCCTTGGTTAGGTTTATTCCAAGGTACTTTTATTTATTTTTCTTTTGAGGTAATTGTGAATGGGAGTGATTCCCTGATTTCATACTCAGTGTGCTTGTTGTTTGTATATAGGAAGGCTACTGATTTCTTTGTGTTTATTTTGTATCCTGCTACATTGCTAAAAGTGTTTGTCAGCTCTAATAGTTTGGTGGTAGAATCTTTAGGGTCCTTTATGTATAGAATCATATCATCTCTTTTTTTTCAATTTGTATCCATTTTGTGTGTGTCTCTTGCCTTATTGCTATAGCTAAGACTTCTAGTACTATATTAAATAAAAGTGGGGGCAGGGGACATCCTTGTCTTGTTCCTGATTTTAAATGTTTTTTATTTTATTTTTTAGTTTTGGAGAGAGACAAAGAGAGAGACAGACAGAGAGAGAGAGGGAGACAGATAGAGAATGGGCGCGCCAACATTCTCTCAGCTGCTGTGTTGTTCCTGATTTTAGTGGAAAAGCTTCACATTTTCCCTATTTAGTAAAATGTTGGCTGTAAAATTTTCATAAATAGCCTTTATTATGTTGAAATATGTTCCTTCTATTCATAGTTTCTGTAGGACATTTACCATGAAAGGATGTTGGATTTTGTCAAATGCCTTTTCTGCATCTATTGATATTATCATGTGACTTTTGTTTTTCAGTCCACTTGTATACTGCATTACAATTATTGATTTGTGTATGTTGAACCATCCCTGCATCTCTGGGATAAAGTTCAGGGTGAATGATCTTTTTGATACATTCTTGTATTCTGTTGGCCAATATTTTGTTGACAATTTTTGCATCTATTTTCATGAGGGAGATTGGTCTGTCATTTTCTTTATTTGTTCTGTCTTTGTCTCATTTTGGTACCAGGGTAATGCTGGCTTTATAGAAGTAGTTTGGTAGTATCCTTCTTTTCATATTTTTATGGAAAAGTTTGAGAAGTAGTGGTGTTAGTTCTTCCATGAGGTCTGGTAAAATTCACCATTGAATCCACCTGGTTCTGTACTTCTTTTAGTTGGGAGAATTTTAATAAATTCTTTCATCTTCATATGTGTTACAGGTCTAGTAAATGGTTTATCTCATCTTGATTTAATTTTGTAGTCATGTAAAACTAGGAAATCATCCATTTCTTTAGATTTTTCATATTTAGTGGAGTAAATGTTCTTAAAGTATATCTTCATGATTTAATAAATTTCTTTGGTATCTGTTGTAATAGTGAATTTTTAATCTCTAATTTTATTGATTTGCATCTCTTTTCTCTTTCTTTTAGTTAGATTTGTTAAAGGTTTATCAAGCCTGTTTATCCTTTCAAAGAATGAACTCTTTGTTTCATTGATTCTTGGGGTTTTTTTTGTTTCTTTTTCATTAATTTCTGCCCTAATCTTAATAATTTCCTCCCATCTACTGAGTTTTGGTTTGCATTGTTCTTCTTTTACCAAAATCTTAAAGTGAAACACTGAGTTGTTTGCTTGCATCTTTCTAATTTCTTAATATAGGCACTTAAAGTTATGAATATCCCTCTTAGGACTGCCTTCATTATGTCCCAGAGGTTGTGATATGTTGTGTTCTCTTTGTCATTTGATTCTATGAAATTTTAAAATTATTTCTTAATTTCTTCATTGACTCATTCTTCATTTAGTAGTGTGTTGTTTAGTTTTGATGATTTTGTATATGCTCTATAGCTTTTCTTTTTTTAATTATTTTATTTATTTTGGGAGAGAGACACAGAGACAAACAGATACAGAGGGAGAGGAAGACAGATAGAGATGGGTGCGCCAGCAGTCTCTCAGCTGCTGTGAACAAAATCCAGATGTGTGCACCCTCTTGTGGGCAAGTGCAGCATTTCACCCTTGCATCACTTTGCATCTGGCTAAACGTGGAACCTGGAGATTGGAATCACTGGAGATTGGAACCAGCATTCTTAGGCTTAGCAGGCAGGCACCTTAACCGCTAAGCCATCTCTCCAGCCCCTCTATAGCTTTTCTTGCTATTGATTTGTAAGTTAATCCTATTGTGATCAGTTACAGTGCAAGGAATTATTTCAGTTTCATGCATTTGTTGATATTTTCTTTGTGTTCTAATATATGGTCTATTTTAGAGAATGTTCCATGTGTTTCTGAGAAGAATGTGTATTCTACAGCATTTGGATGAAATGTTCTATATATATATATGTTAGGTCTATTTGTTCTATGACCTCATGTACCTCATGTATTCCAGATACTTCTCTGTTTTTTTTTTTTTTTTTTTTTTTTTTTTTGCTGGTAGGTAGGACCTGTCAATTAATGAGAGTGGGGTGTTGAAATAGCCCACTACAATTGCATTTGGTGTTGTTGTGACATTAATCCTAATAGTGTTTGTTTGATGAAATTGGAAGCACACATGTTAGGTGCATATATGCTTAGAATTGTAATGTACTCCTGTTGGAGTGTTCCTTTATTCAATGTAAAGTGACCTTCTTTACCTGTCCTTAGTAATGTTAGTTTGGAGTCTACCCTGTCAAATATTTGGATAGCAACCTCTACATATTTTCTAGGCCCATTTGCTTGAAATACCTTTTCCATCCTTTCACCCAAGATACTGGCTGTCTTTTATGGAAAGGTGATTTCTTGGTGGAAACAAATAGAAGGATCCTGCCTTTTAACCAGTCTGCAAGCCTATGTCTTTTGGTTGGGTCATTGAAGCCATTGATATTAAGAGTTATTATTGAACCAGGCATGGTGGTACATGCATTTAATCCCAGCACTTGGGGGGAGGTTTTGGAGGATAGACATGAGTTCAAGGCCACCCTGAGACTACCTAGTGAATTCCAGGTCAGCCTGGGCTACCATAAGACCCTATCTTGGAAAAAAAGAGTTATTATCGAAAGTTGTACATTTGTTCTTGCCATTCTTCTTGTTTTGTAGTTGTTCCTGTTTTTCCTTTACTCTCTTGTAAGAACTATTATTTGAGTATGGCTTATTTTTCCCTGTTTCCTTATGTGTGTGCTTTTCTTTCTCTTCAGTGTGAAGGATCCTTTCAAGTATTTTCTGTAGAGCTGGTTTAGTGGTCATATATTTCTTTAGCCTGTTTCTCTTGTGGAATGTCCTTATTTATCCTTCAATATGGATAGATAGCTTTGCTGGATACAGTAATCTTGGTTGACAATTGTTATCTTTCAGAACTTGGAATCCATCATTCCAAGCCCTTCTGGCTTTTAAAGTTTCTGTTGAATAATCTGCTCTTATCCTGATGGGCTTGCCTTTATATGTGAGTTGATTTTTCTCTTTGGTTTGTGTGTTTTGTAGTTTAATTTTAATATGGTTGTAAGAGGTTCTTTTCTGATTTTGTTGTTTGGCATTTTAAAGACTTCCTGTATCTGTATTGGCATCACATCCCCTATTTGGGGGAAATTTTATTCTTTGATTTATATACTTACTATGCCTTGGGATTGAAATTCTTTTCCTTCTACTATGTCCTGAGTTCTTATGTTTGATCTGCTTATAGTGTCCCAAATGTCTTGAAATTCTCATTCATGCCTTCCTATTAGTTTGTCTTTCTCTTTGTTGGACTGCTACATGGTCTTCTAGTTTAGATATGCTCTCCTCTCCTTGATCCATTCTACTAGTGAGACTTTCTACAGAGTTTTCTATTTGACTTACCCTGTTTTTCATTTCTATTATTTCTCATTGGTATTTTTTTCACTATTCACATTGCCTTACTCAAGTCTGTATTGACTTCTTTATTTCATTAAGTTGGTTTCTTGTGTTATCCTTTAGTAGTTTGTTTTCTTCTTTGATCCTTTGGTTTCTTTAATCATACATATGATCATTTTTAAAAAATATTTGTCAAGTGTTTCATCTAAAACAGTCTCACTGGTGGTCATTTCTGATGGATTTATAATTTTTGGTGGAATTGTATTGTCTTGAATTTTTTTGTGTGTTTCTTGTATTATGATGTAGAGATTTTTGCTTCTTTAATTAATTTGATCTTGAGTTTTCTAACTATCTGCACTATTCTTAGTCATCTAAATCCCACTTTATATACCTTCAGAGTAGAAGTATAAGGTGCCAGGTGTGGCTCTTATATTCCCAGAGTAACAGCATAAATGACCCTAGGTGTGTTTGCCTGCTATTCAAGTACTGTAGTAGGTTGAGTGGAGCAAATTACTGGCAGATTCTAAAATTTAACTGAGCAATATACACATCCAATCAAAACCAGCATAGAGTATTTATGCAAGCATGGGGATTAAAATAAACAGATAATCTAATAAAGTCAAAGTCCCTTAGGTTGTCCCACACCCTTAGTCCTTTCAACTGGGAGGTTAATATTTCTGGTCTGAAATGGGTTTCAGGGCAGCCTGGGGCCAAGTGATACTCTGCCCCCAATAATGACCGAAGAAGCAGACAAAAACCCTATAAATCAGGAAATGTCAAAAACAACAATAGTCAACACCAAAATACAGCTTATTTGAGAATAGTAAAGCTGACCAAGAATACATCAACCAAATCTGACACACAAGATGCCCTGATATGGAAGGTGAGATTAGCACTTCCAGTGCAGGCCTATGTACCTGGCTTTGTGTAAGTAGGCTCTGTAACCTTTTCCAGTGGCTTCCAATTTCACCAATGTTAAATGCTTACCTCAGGCCCTCTCTGTTGTGGCTCTGTGCTGCTTGTGACCAGACAGGCATGCAGATCTGGCCTCTGGTGCCACAACAGGAGCCTCTTTTGTGATTCTTGCTTGCTAGAAGTTCTGGGTCTCTCCTGTTTCTCTTCTGTGGTTGATAATTCCTTATAAACTTCACTTTTCAGTAGAAGAGTGTATTTTGCTGTTTTTCTGCTTATTTCTTCTCCTAGGCTCCTTTAGCATGACTACTATGCTGCCATGTTACCTGGAAATCAATTATGTAAATTTGATCTTTAAGCATTCTTTCTTTCTAATGATTTCCTCTATAATTCCTTCCTGTTTCCTTTACCTTCTTAAAAAAACAACAACACATTATTCATTTATCTTAGAGAGAGAGAGAGAGAGAGACAGAGAGACAAACAGAGAGAGAATGGGAATGCTAGGACATTTTACCACTGTAAATGCACTCCAGGTGCATATACCATTTTGTGCATAAGGTTTTACATGAATATTGGGGAATCACTGGCAGGCTTCACAAACAAGTGCTCTTGACTACTGAGTCATCTCCCAGCCCCATTCTTTACCTTCTTGTGGGTCACTTGTTTTATTAAATTCTATTTTGACTTATCTATAGTGTGTTTGCATGTATCTTTTGGATAAACATTTTAGGGATTGATACAGAATATATATATATATATATGGTGTAGTGGTAGTTTGAATGTATGTATCACATAGATTTAGGTGTTGTAGTAAAGCTTGCAACTTGGGTCTCCAGTATCCTGGCTGAATGAAGTGTCACACTGGGGGCAAAACCTGGGGTCCAACCCAAAGATGTGTTTGGGGGCAGATCTGAATTACAGCTTAAAGGCATGCAGAGAATTTTGAGCTCTGGAGGTTTTGTTTGCTGCTGGTTTGTGTTTGTTACCTTTTGGAGTTTTGCTGGCTGCTGGTGGTTTTTCTCTCTCTGCTTGGATTTGTGAATGAGAGCTAGCTTCTTCCACCATTTGATAGAACTTTCCCTGGATCTTTAAGCCTGAAGTAAATCCCTTCCTCCCATAATGTCTAGAAGTTCATCCCAGCATCATGGAACTATCTAATATACACATACACATGCATGCACAAACACACACACACACACACACACACACACACACACACATATATATATATATATATATATATATATGTATGTATATATCTATGTATGTATGTATTTCATAACATTATACCTATCATCATGCCCTTCTTGGAGTCCTTTAGTCCTCCCACATTTAAATTATCTTAAATACCACTTTCCTATACATTGAAAAGTCAAGTGTTTAGAAAAGTCAAGAGGAAGAGCAATGTCTAAGATATTTATCCATATTTTCACTCTTAAGTTTTCTTCCCTTTTCTCTTATATTTCACAATTTCATTCTATTATTTTTTAAAATTTTATTTATTTGAGAGAAAGAGGCAGAGTGAGAGAGAGCACACGTACACTAGAGCCTCCAGCCACTACAAAACAAACAAACAAACAAACAAAAAAACAAAAAAACTCCATATGTATGCACCCCCTTGTGCATCTGGCCTACATGGGTCCTGGAGAATTGAACTGGAATCCTTTGGCTTTGCAGTCAAATGCCTTAACTGCTAAGCCATCTCTCCAGCCCTCTTTGTATTATTTTTAAAACCATTCCCTTTTCGTTTAGAAAACTCCTAGCCCCAGTAAAAATTCAGGAACCATGTGGGACAAGTAGACACAGAGCTGAGGTGCCTGGCTCAAAGTTCCTAGACTATGCAACATGAGGCATGTGGCACAGAAGTGGCCAGGTGACTGTCAGGTCAGCTCAGAAGTTTATAGGAGTGCAGGACTGTGACACTGTGTGATATTATAGGCTATGGTTATTTTCTGCCTTGCATCTGTCAAAGTTCAACATATGGCTTTTGTCATGCTCCTCCTGTGGAACTTGTTTTTAATTTATCTACTCAGGAAGTCTCAATTTTCACACTGTGTTTGGTTTCCAGAAGAAACTGATTCTGATATCATTTTCCGGCTCATCTGATTAGGTTCTGTCAAAGTCCAGTGGTTTTCTACAGGTCATCTAGTGTGAGTGAGTCAGAAGCCATGGCTGTTGAATCATAAATCTAGAATGCATATGGCTCCTGATGCTTTACTGTGGCCACCAGGACATCTCCTTCCTGAGCATGACAAAACCCTGACTACTGAATGGGAAACATACTTCAGAGAATCAAGCAGTAAGTGAAAAATAGACTTGAGACTTTCTGAAGGGAAGATCTTACTTAATGAAATGAGCCTTCTATTGGTCTCTCAGGCAATCAGGCAATCTTTTAGGTAGAGTTTCTCAATGGGGTGCCCGGTCATGCTGAGCTGCTACAAATGGATTACAGGTGTGTCTCAGATACTGATCCCTTTGCTTCTTGAGGCAGTGAGGCAGGTCCAGGGCTCTCTGGAGTTATGGCCTAGTTACCTCCAGCTGTAAAGAGCTTCTTCGTTTTACCCCATGGATCTGTGTGCAAGGCATTATTTTCTATGCATACCAAGAAGAGAAAGAGGCCAGAAAGCATGTGTGAGAGAATGTATTCGGTGTGCAGAATCCTTTGTGAGGTGATGTTTTTTGATGTTGTGCTAAAATCCACCTAAGAAAGACTATTGTGCTTTCTTAGAATTCAGGCTTTTTTTCTGTGGAAAGTGTGATTGGTCTCAGAGGGCATGAAGGTTATGGATAGAAGGAATATGACTTTGTTCACAAATTGTGAAATTCTGGAATGAAGACAGCATTACTGAAAGGCCAGAAAGATGAATTGGTGAAAAGTTAATAAAACTAATTATTTTACTCAGTTGGATTAAAAATTAAGAAATGAAAATACTTTCAAACTGTGAAGAGAGAGCTCCAGAATGTTTCCATAAGGACCCAATTACATTTCCTCAGCATTTTCCAGGGAAGGTATAGTACAGAGAGGCCTTCATTATTCATCTAGATAACAATGTCCATTTAAGACCTCTTACATTATGGTCAAGGATAGAGTATCCAACCTTCTGGGGAACCCTATTACCTTCAGTTCCATTGGGCCATCTTTTCCTTTTCTTCAGAAGTACCCAGTGTCCTTCAGTCCATGTGGTCTCTGCTTATCTACCCAAGTAGCTGAGAGCAGAGATAATTGCAGAAGTCAGCTTTGTGAGACATCACTGGAGAAATAGGGTCATTACCTGCTGAACCTCTAATGTTTTGATTACTAACATAAATTTTTCCCTCGTATTGGGGTTCTTCAGGAGTATGTAAAGAGATTTACTTGGATTACAGCATGACTGATGGGAGGAGATGGAGGACAGAAACAGGAGGCAGCTGAGTCTATGGAAATAATTGACGATGGAGGTGCAATGCCCTTGTGGATGTGGGAGCAGACAGTAACTGATAGAGATCAAAGCAACTCCATTGCTATCTGTTTTTGTCATTGCTGCTGCCCGTAATGTTACTATCATCAGTAACATTCAGTTAGGATGATTTTGAGGAAAATGAGAGAAGTCCTTTGCAGAATGCCAATCTTCATGACAGCCCTGAGACTTTGGTCACATTGTCTACTTGAAGGAACCAAGGGCAGGGATAAGTGACCCACACACATGGCTCCTCAGCAGTAGAAGGCGTATATTGGCCTGCCTTCAAGGTTTGTGCACTTGCACTCAGCACACTGCCTTTTCTATTGGGCCAAACTGCAGGCAGAGATTGAGGCAACAATGAAGTATGCCAACAGAAGGTCTAAAGCACCAGGACATCATATATCATGTCAGGATGGATGGGTTCTAGAAAATGCCAGGAGTGATAGAGACAGAGAGAGGAAGAGGAGAAGGAGGAGAGGACAGAAAGAGGGAAAAGAAAAGAGAGTGGCATGAAGCAAGAATCAAGGAGGAAAAGAGGAAAGAAGAGAAGAGACTAGAAGAGGTGAATGATTAAGAGTGAAGTGACCTAGGGTTTAGTTGTGGATTTCGGAGCCTTCCCTGTGCCAAGAGCATGGCTACTTGTCCAGCAAGAGGATGAAGAATTAGAGAAGCAGAGGTCCAAAGGGAAAATGGAGCAACATGAACAGGTAAAGGCTAAACACAAGAGGGGGAGCCCAGGAAGGGACCTAGGAGAGAATATCCAGAGAGGTGGGAAGAGAAGCAAGAGAGAATGCATGGAATGTGCGGTGCCAGAAAAATGGGAAGAGCTTGGTGAATCTTGGCTGTCAAAGAACCCTAGCCTTCCATTCAAGTGGCCAAGCTGGCGCTCAAGGCTGTAGCTATTTCCAGCTGCTAAGAAGCAAGGGCCTGGAGTGAGAAACCTGCCATAGTGCCAGGAGCAAGAAACAGATTGTGTCCTAAAGACCTAACTCCCTGTTCCCCATGAGAAGGTGGTCTCTACCTAGCATGTTCAAGTGCCATTTCTACTACTTGTTCACACTCAAAATATTTCTGCTAAAGCTCTGCAAAGCACTAAAATTAACACTGTGTGTGGTGGTGCAAGGAGGCTGACCACTATTCAGAGATGCACATAATTGTGTCTGGGAATAGCTCCTAATACTGATTGACATCAGAACCTCTTGAGTCAATGTCAACTAAACTGTACCTCCGTTCTCACTGTTTGTATATTCTCAATTCTCTGGAGGTTGTGGGTTTGGTTAACCGAGGGTTTTGATGAGTGTCAGATCCTTCTGCCATTCTTGACACCTTCTGAACATCTTGAAGCTATTGAGTAGGTAAATCTTTAATTTATTTTGGACCACACTCAGATGATATTGTTATGAATATTGTATTGGGAATATTTTTGGTGACTATTTAGAAATCTTGCATTACTTAAAGGCACCTTTAGAAACATGAGACGTCTATTAAGAAAACTTACATATTTAAGACAATACTATGGTGGAATCTGAGAAAGAATAGTGAAGGGTTCCCTCTGGATAGTTTCCCAGGCACATCCTTGGGGAAGAGGTCAGTCATGTTGATTTACAAAGTAATTGTTAAACTATTGGCAGATGTGCAGATTCTGGAAGCTTACAGAGACAGGATCTCCTGATGAGTAGGCAAGACTCAGTGGGTTATCTGTGAACATTTGGCAATGTTTTCATGGTGGTGGCGAATTGGAAGATAGAGAAATGGGAGACAGAGGAGGAGAAAGTGGGATGCAGAACAAAGAGGCGGACATTTCATTTCAACAGCCAAGGATTTGCAAACTGGAAACAGTGACCCCAAAGTGCACATCAGGACTGTTGGCTCACAAGAAAGGCATGGCAGGGCCCTTTCTTCTCTTTCCCACTCACTCTGACATGATTTGACTCATCTTTCTGGAAGTATTTCTCTTTGTACCTCTGAACCTTGAATATTCCCCAAGCTCATTGAAATGCACAAGCGAAAATTATTCATCTGTTTGGAGGCTACACAAAGTTGAAAGTCAGAAGTAAGCAGATACAGTTACACAATCAGACAGATCCATTATGAAAAAGAGACAGCATACAGCATGGCTGGTAAAATGTAAAGGGCCAAGTGTTGAAGACAGGTGAAGGAAGAGGAGAAGTCACTGCTGGCTGTCCTCAGGGTAGAAAGGAAGGCGCCTGAGCCAGTGCTTATGAGGACAAGCATCTATCAAAGCAAGTGACAAAGAGCTGGATGTGGGCCATCCAGCTGGTCGCGTGGAATCTGTAGAGATGACTCAGG
Source organism: Orientallactaga sibirica (assembly GCA_036365145.1). Classification (NCBI taxonomy): domain Eukaryota; kingdom Metazoa; phylum Chordata; class Mammalia; order Rodentia; family Dipodidae; genus Orientallactaga; species Orientallactaga sibirica. Next base: position 11,567,293 of record JAEOAD010000015.1, read on the forward strand.
GTGTGCAAAATCAAAAGCAACCGAGAAAGCGTGCAGACAGAAGAGTGCCAACATACTCTAGGACCGGATTGGGTTGGGTTGCTCAGGGTCTGGACATTAGATGGTGAGTCAGAGACTTGGGAACCCTTTCCTGTTTCTGCAAGGATCAAAGGGGGGCGGGTGCTTGGTCTTATTCAAGTCAGTACAGACAGGTCTTTTTTCAAAAAAGAACATGCAGATCATCTTCCATAGCCTGTCAGTGAATCTATAAATTTCCTGGGAAAACAAATAGAAAAGGTAATTATTTAATATTACTTAAGAACAGTACTATTTTACTGGGCAGGCTTAGTCGTGCCTTCTACAGTACAGGTAAGAGGGGGTGCTAGAAAGTTCTCCTATATAAAAGAATCTTTCACTGTGTCAGAAGTTCCACCACTACAGTTCATTCCTTTGGACAAATGTGTAGTCACTTCTTTAAAGTACAGAATCCTGGGAAGGAGGGGAGACCAGAATGTATTCAGGGCACCTGTGAAAGCTTGTCCATGCCAGACTCCATGAGAGTCCTGGACAACTGGGGATGGAAAGGAAACCAGCACTTAAGAAGGAAGGTGGAGGGGTGCTCCCAGCATCTCCAAAAGACACTTTATGCCATGTGACATTAAAAAATAGCTACTTTGGGCTTGGAGGTATTTCCTTTCTTGAATTTTTTTTATCACTTTTAAGAGTTTTGAGATTATAAAATAACGGACGTTCAGAGTTGAGTCATTATTGTGCCCTGGTTGAGGATGGAGCCAGCTGGCGTGGAGCAGAACGTCTATATGTCTGTGACCATACTCATGAACTCCTGATTTCTCATTTATGAAGTAGAGATGATATCTACTTCCTGTATTTTCCATGAAGTGAAAATAAAATCCCATATAGTAAAAGGCTTAGCATAAATACTAAGAACCCCATAAAATGCTTTGTGAACTGTGCAGGATTCTTTCTGCAGCCCGCAAATTCCCCAGGTATTTAGTGAGCCTGGACAAAGACAAGCCACTTACTACCACCCAAGGCAGCTCACTTCTCTTCTGAATAGGTGTGATTCTTAAGAAATTCTTCTTTTTAAAATAACTATATGCCTTTCTGTACTTTTCCCTCATTGGTTGCAGTTCTATCCTTCATCTTCTCAGTATGTTTAACAATTGCGGTCTCTACCACTTTAACATTCTTAAATACTTTGAAGATAATTGAAGAATCTGGACGTTTTTACTTTTCCAAGTTAAAGAAGATGTAATACTACTAAGTCTTATTCATCTAACATTGGTTGAAACTTTATTCTCTCTGTTGCTGCCTTTGGACTGTGATTGCACTTTATAAAATCAATTTTCAATATGTAGCATTAATAAGTTTGGTGTTTGTAATTCTATGTGGTTTGTAAAGTGCTTGTAGGTTTATTTCTTACAAATATAATTTCAGCCCAAGGACATGCTGTATGCAGACATTGTCAGACAGCATCAACCATCTCCAAAGCAGCTCTTTTCAGAATAGCCTCCATGGCAGCAGGTCCTACAGCTGTGAGTTCTCTTTCTATGGCTAAGGATCTATTTTAAAATTTTCTATTTCAGTTTCAGCCAATGCTTTGTAAAATATGATAGAGATGAGTTGCTGGAAAAAACAATTAAAAATCCATAAGATGTAAAACACAGTTTTTATTATTAGATCTGCAGGCATAAAATTCTTTTTTAACAAATGTCTTAAAAACAAACATAGTTTAGAAACACAATGAACTTCAAGTGGACATATTAAATTTGAGGTGTACATCTAGGTTACTATCATAAAGAAATGTTATTATTCTAGTAATTTTTTGCAGTTTTACAACAGTATAATAATTTGGGTGGAATAGGGAGTACCTCCTTCCAGATATGCAGTTTGAATAAATATGAGGTAAAAAGATTTTAGTGTAGGCTGGAGAGATAGCTTAGCGTTAAGGTGCTTGCCTGCAAAGCCAAAGGACCTAGGTTCAATTACCCAGTACTCACATAAAGCTGGATGCACAGGGTCTGGAGTTCATTTGCAGTGGGTTGAGGCCCTGGCATGCCCATTCATATATGTGTGTGTGTGTGTGTGTGTGTGTGTGTGCTTATTTTTCTCTCAAATAAATTAATAAATAAAATATTTGAAAAAGAAAGACTTTAGTGTAGAAAATAAATTAGCTTCTTGCTTGCTAATGAATCTGGGAAAATTAGCATTCTAAGGGCAAAGGCCTATGTGAATTGCATCTATGTATTTATGTTTTGCTTTCATATCTGTCATACTTTATATATCAGAGATAAGTTAGCAGAAATGGAAGGTGTGAATTCTAAAGCAATTTCAACAGGTTAACAACATTTCATTTTCAAATTTATTTGAAATAAAATAAGTCATTTTGTGTTTAAATGTTTATTTTTAACTTCATGTCAGTAGCAGGTTGCAATAATTTTATGCTGAAAGACATAGGTAAATAGGACCATCTTTATCAGATGAAAGCAGTAAGTTATAGCCTTTAAGTATCAAGGAGTTGGCAAACTAATGAAAAGATGTCCATTCTAACATGGTCATACTGCGAGTGACTATTATCCAGTTCAGGCAATATTTAATTCACTGTGGTTGTTGGGGTCCCCCCCAAGGCCAGCTCAGGAGGGACGATAAGGTCTCTTCTGAGTTGGGGTGAGCAGCGTGGAGTCACGACACAGACTCCAGGAGTTGGGTGAAAGTGGAAGCGAGAATCCACAAACTCCTTTATTTAGCACAATGCACATAGGGTTTAAGGGGCTGCTAATCCTTGTATGGGGTGGTCCCCTGTTTGTGACCAATGACAGCCTGTCTCTGGACAGGACATCTCTTAGCAGACTTCTCGCGAGCATGGGACTGTAACTGTTGTCACACCAAGCCTGCGCAGAACGCCATTTTTACAGAAGCCACTTCCTGTTTTCTTCTGCCATGCGGTCTGGCTAGGACCAGGCCTATATTGTGCCATACATGTGGTGTTTTGTAAGGACTGGTCTGTCACCCATTGAACCAGATGGGACCATGCTTGGATGTCACAGCAGCTTCATGCTGCTATAAATGCCCTCAGTTTCTACATGTGCTTTGCCACAGATAAGCAACAAGAGCTTAGGAACCAACTAAGGGTCATACTCTGAAAAGGGCTTGCCTACCCTACTTGGCATAGCCACATAAATTCTGGAGTGCTCTAGCTGCATTCAGAAAGTGTATCTTTACATTTTGCCCAAATTGCTGTCTTGTACCCCCATCCATTGTTTTATTGTTTTTGCTCTTTGGACCACAGATAATAAGTCTACTTCCTCCTCCATGTGACAAACTGCTAGAAATTCAATAGCAGGTGTCATGCCTCCTTTAGCTTTTCTCTGCCTGGTTAAACATGCTTTCCCTCAACCTCACCTTGTATAACATGGACTCCATGATTTTAATTTCATTATCCTTGGGCCACTCCATTGGTCCATAACCCTTGAACATATACTGAGTTTATACCCAAAGAAATCTTTGACTGATGATATATATGGATTAAATTCTAACAGAAAAAAGTGACTCCTTGACTTTAAAATGCTTATACATATTTTTTTACTTCAAAAAATTAAAAAAAATAGATCACCAAATGATTTTTCAATCTCAATTCTGAGCATATATGGTATATATCCAAAGGAAATTAAATCAGTATCTTAAAAATATTTTGCATTTCAATGTTCACCCAAACATTAACTGCAACACCAAAGACATGGAAGCATTGTAAAATGTCTGTTCAGAAATTAAATGCTAAAAAATATAACCTATAAATAGTGGGATATTTTTCAACTATATAAAGAAGGAAACCCTGAAATTTTTAGGAACATGAACAAACTTGGAGAATATTATGCTAAGGGAAGTAAGCCAGATAAATAATTCATGATCTCATTATATATAAGTATCTAAATGGTCATCATACAGAAGCTGAGAGTAGAGTGGAGTTTGCCATGGTCTGGGTAGAGAAAGCAGGGAAACAGAGATGTTGATCAAAGGGTTCAGACTTCCAATTATAAAAAGAATATGTTCTGGGCATGTAATGTATAGCATGGTAACTATAATTAACAATATGTTATTGTTTACTTAAAATTTGCTAACAGACAAGACCCTAAGGGTTCTCAGTACACATAAAAGTTATAATTATATTAGATGGTGGATACATTAGCTTTTCTTGTAATAATCACACACACACACACACACACACACACATCTCATGTTGTACATCTCAGGTGCATACAACTTCTGTCAGCACCATATCAATAAAATTGGGTATAATTCAAAAGGACAATTGGCTATACTCAGTTGGCAGAGTGCAGTGTTATTGGTAAGAATACTGCTTTATCATTATGGGGGGGGTTCTGTACACCATTCACAAGGTGTCATAGTTATTTCAGATACTTTAATGTTTTACCTTTAGGTCAGATGATATGATGTCTAGTTGTCATTAATGAATGTATTCATTCATTTACTCACAGATACTTGGGAAGTGTTTGATATAATTCCAGGCCCTGGTAGCATAATGACAAAAACAAAAAACAAGACCTCATCACTGAAGTAGAACTATAACTAACCCAACATGGCTCAGGAAAATTTGCGGAAGAGGGGGCAGAAAGATTGTTAAAGCCACAAGTTGGATCATTATGCACAGAGACATTGCCTCTTCACCATAACTGATGACTACCCCCACAACTGATGACTACCCCCACAATGCACGAACCACATTCCCCAATGAGGAGGCTCCCTTCAGAGGGGGAAGGACAGGAAGGAAGCTATGGAAGGCACCAATATGGTATTCACATTATAAGCATAACAACAACAAAAAACAACAAAACAAACAAACAACAAAACTGTTTGTTGGGCATGGTGGTGTACGCCTTTAATCCCAGCACTTGGGGGACAGAGATAGGAGGATTGCTGAGAGTTCAAGGCCATCCTGAGACTACATAGTGAATTCCTGGTCAGCCTGAGCTAGAGTGAAACCCTATCTTAAAAAAAAAAAAATGGACACTATTTTTGTTCAAAGAGATTTAATCTAAGTGCTGAGGTAGACAAACAGGGCTGGAGAGATGGTTTAGCATTTAGTGCACTTGCCTGCAAAGCCAAAGTACCCTGATTCAATTCCCAGGACCCACGTAAAACAGATGGACTAGGTGCATTAGGTGGTGAATGCATCTGGAATTCATTTGCAGTGACTAGAGACCCTGGCATACCCGTTCTCTCTTTCTCTCCCCCTCTTTCTCTACCAAATAAATAAAAATTAAACACTTTTTTAGAAAGATAGACAAACAGCCAAAGATGAGGCATAATTCCCGAGGGAAGGGAATGAGTAGAGAGATCCTTCCTACAGTGCACCCATGTGTGGAGGAGTCTGGAGTTAGAGTCCATTCAGAAGGTTCCCTGGTTCTTCTGGCTATCTGCTGCATTATTCAAGTTGTAGATTTCTATCCAGAGAACAAAGATGGGGATGTGAACTGTACACAGAAGTTTCAGGACCACCATGCTTCAGCCATAACACATAATAGAGTCCTGGTACACATTGGTTCTCAACTCATAGCTGCCAGGAGAATGAGTGAGTAAGCAAATCCTATAGCTAACACATCTAACTCCATACTGTAACTGCAGAGGCCTTAGCACTGGAATCACAAGTGTGTGCCACCACATCTACTTTATATCCCCTCTCCCTCTCAACTAGTCTCTCTTTTACTTTGATGTCATCATCTTTTCCACCTATTATGGGGGTCTTGTGTAGGTAATTCTAGGCACTAGGAGGTCATGGATATCCAGGCCATTTTGTGTCTGGAAGAGTGCATTGTAAGCAGTCTTACCCTTTCTTTGGCTCTTATATTCTTTCCACCACCTCTTCCACAATAGACCCTGAGCCTTGGAGATGTTTCAGTGCTGAGCATTCCTCTGTCATTCCTTTTCAGCACTGTGGTGCCTTTTGAGTCATCACAGAACTCACTGCCATCTGAAAAGTGAAGCTTCTGTAACCAAAAGTTACAAATTAACATATTGGTATGAACATTAAAAGAAGTGCTTAGTGGGCAGTTTGGTGAGCATAATATATGCATTTAGCTAGACATCAGCAGGCGTTATACCCCTAGGGCTAATTACTTCCACTGTCATAAGTTTTCAGTATCAGGCATGAATTCTGTCCCATTGAGTGGGCCTCCAGTCCAATTAGAGAGTGGTTGGTTGCCCCCTAACAGACATGCCACTATTGTACTCATTGGCTCATTTGGCCTGACTGGCCAAACTTAAGGCTTGCAGTGTCCACTGTTGTTTATCTCCAATAATGACTTCTCTCTCTCCCATAGAGCTGCATGCAGTATAGCTTTTTCCAGATTTCTGTCGGCTGGTCTATAGGCAGGAGGTTTTCAGCTCAGCTCCAGCAAGATTTCTCAGTAACCTTGCAGCCCAAGAATGTGGAGTCTTCAGCAAAAGGGTCTTACCATCTATTTCTGGTGGAAAACCAAGAGCTTTGGCAATAGCCTATAATGTTGGGGGGGCGGGCATCAGAGACCTCCATGACCAAAAACTCACTGGAAGGTATCCCATAACACTCTATGGCTTCTGTGTAATTTTTGTGTGGGTTCTAGGATTTGAATTCAGGTGCTCATGCTTACAAAGTAAGCATTTTACCAACTGATCTATCCCAGTAGACCCTGGTCAGCTCATTTATTTAGAATATAGTTCCAGGAATAAGACTGAGGTTGGAAGAGTGAGGGAAGAAGGCAATGCCAACAGAAAGCACATTGCAAGGTCAATGCTAGGGACAGTTGGAGCTCAGAGATAAAACATGCTCTCTGATTGGATGGGAGAGGCAAAACTATGGGCACCTCTGTCTCATTGGATAAGGCCCTGAGAGGAAGTCACTGAAGTTCCAGCCACCTTGTACACTCATCTATCTGGTTTCTATCTGGAGGAAAGGATCTAAGGGCTGGGCAAGATGCAAATGAATTAAATAGGAGCTTATTCTACTCAGTTTAGGTTGCTGTAAGAAAATTACCATAGACTCTGTGGCTTAAACAATAGAAAGTGATTCCTCATAGTCTGAAATCACAGGAAATCCAAGACCAAGTTTCTGGCTAACTTAGTCTCTGGTTGAGATGGACTTTTCAGGGTTATAGATGGATGCCCTCTTGCTGTGTCCTTAGAGATACAGATAGAGAGAGATCTCTTTCCTTCTCATGGAGTATCACTCTCATGCCTATCTGCCGTTCAAATGCTCTACTTCTACATACCATCACTTTGGAGCTTTAACATATGAGTTTTGGAGTGCCTCATACTTTTACCTCATAGCAGAGCTGCTGGCAGCATTAAGTGGACAGCAGGCAGAGGCCAGTTCAAAAGGGCAAGAGGAAAGCTGGGAAGCCAGAAGGGCATGACTTCTTAGAAATCAGGATTGCTTCCAGGGTCTGAGCTGGCCACTGCTGCACAGGGTAAAATTAGGGGGGAAGGAAGTCTTCTCAAAGAGTTTCACCAAAGAAAATGTTGGTCATTGAAAGGATAAGCGAAGGCAAAAGATCCACAAAAGAGCATCTTCCACCTATAGTCACCATAGGAAACACCAAGGCTGGAGTTAGGTCATGTGGGTGAAGACCACAGAGTCTGTTGGAATCCCAGCAGCAGACAAGAGTAGTGGGGAGGACCCAGAATAATTTCCTTTCTGCAGTTTATATATGAAGCTTGTCTCTTTGCCAAGGCCAAGACCCATAGCACCTGCCTCTCTGTGTCCCTTGATCAGCACATAGCATACTTGTGTGCTCAATGAGATCTTGCCAATTTATCTGTTTGGCTAGATTGTACATAGTGGTGGAACAAAGTGTGCTTGGTTCTATTGGGAATCTTCTGGACCTGTGATCATTATTGTTGTTAAAGTTCATTCATGGCATAGAGGCAGAGACCATTCTTGTGAAAAACAGATATTCTTTCTTTCAGGAAACAGAGCTGGATATGTACAGGAAGATGATGAACTCCACTCTCCCTACTGTCCTTTAATTTTAAAGGGGTTCCTTGCTACTCCTGTACTATTTTCTTTACAGACCCTACTCTAGACCCTCTCATCCATCAAGCTGCCTCTGATTAGATCCCTTAGGGTCTCTCCTTTGTCTGCATTGGAGTTCCTCACACCTCACATCAGAATTAATCCCAGATTACACACACTGGAGGAGATGTGAATACAGCCTCCATGGGGAGACAACAGGGTTCTTGTCTATGTGAATCCAGCCTTCTGAGGACTAGGCTGGCTGGCAATCACCCATGAGTCTTTTGAGAATACACATCCAGGAAGGGTTGCTTACTTTGGGATCAAGACTTCCAGTGCACCCCCAAGCCACATAGATCATCTCTACTGTCTGAGTCACATCACATGAACCTAATGTTTGTTTTGGAATAGGTTTCAAAATTAATGGATAAAATAAATGCAGCAGATGCTACCTATTAGAGAGGAATTTCATGTAGCAGGCCATGAAAATTTTGTTTGCAAAATAAGACCTAATTAGTTTGGCTAAGCTAGAATACAATGAATTAAAGTGACAGAGTAATTAATAATGATAGTTTTGGTCTCTTCCCAAGTTTTGCTTCCACTTGAGTTATTTGTTTGGATTGTTTTTGTCAAGGTCTCCTATTTAAAACCAACTTTGAGAGTCTTGATATTCTCATTCTCCCATGTGAGATGGTCCTAACAAAATAATTTTTTCCTATGGAGTATATGATCTTTCTTTTGACTACTCAGACACTTTGGCTTTGACTCTCTCCTTATTGGCGTGAATGAATGTTTTGATGTGTCTCTTCTCTTGTTTTGATCTCCACCCATCATCTTGCCCATGTAACACCCATCTCTAAACACTTACCATTGGTTTGAGAAGCAAAGTGTCTACAGTGCTTTCCTTAGGTGCTTATAGCCTAATGGGGAAGACAAAGAACAGTGTCCTAGTTTACACTATTAGTGGTGTAATCTAGTGGTGTGCTGGGCATCAGCAAGAAGACATGAATGTGAGTCTGACACCCAAACCCATCATTGTAAACCATAATATTCTCCCCTGATCTCCTAAACTGATGGCCTTCTAATAATGCAAATTATATTCAATCCAACTTCAAAAGCTCCAATCATCTTTAATAATCTCACCACTGATCAAAAGTCCAAAGTCTCTTCTGAGACTCAAAGCAATCTCTTAAAAAATACAACTTATATGCTCCTAATAGACACAGAGTAAGCGTTCTCATTCTAAAATGGAAAATGAGGTATAGCAAGGAAAGATGGGGTATAGCACGGCAAACACCAAATCCTGTAGCTTCATGTCTGGTATTGGGGGCTCATGATGTAATCACTGGGGCTCCAATAGCTTTAGGTGACTCTACCCTCCCAGTTATGCACTGGATAGCAAATGAGATCTCTCTCTTGGATTATCTCCCTTTTATGCCTGAAGCTGGACCATGTCCCATGGTCCTAGCATTGTGAACATGGTGAGGTCTCCACTGAAACATGGCTTCACCTTCCCAGTTTCATGCAGTGGCCTCTCAGGTCCTCTTTATAGGGAATCTGATTTTACAACGCATTATCTTGCCTCTCTGATTTTTTGATACCCTGGGTCAAGCCTCCACAATTCCCTCACTGTTGTATCTTTTATATGCGCCAAACTAGAACCACAGGGATGATGATGCCATATTAATCTTGAGGGGTAGCCTGGGCTTGTGAACCATAGCTGCAGTGGCTTCTGTGAGCCTTCAAGAGTGATTCTGGGAAGACAGTTCCTTAGGCATCCATTTTGGTTCAGGGAAACACTGTGGTGGCATTCTCAGTTCAGGCTATCACCTTTACAAAGAATCAACATTGTTATAAGCTAGAGCTTTTGATGCATAGGGTTCTGGCTTCAGAGTTCCTTTCCTTTTTTTTTTTTTTTCTAGTGCATAGTAAGATGTGTTTTTTTTATTAGTTATGTACATACTCAGGGTGTAAACAGCACATGTTGGTACCATCCTTAGCTTCATCCCTGTCCTCCCCCCCTCTGAAGGAACCCTCTTCATTGGAGATGCCAGTTATCCCCATGGGGATTATGGGTCTTGCATTGTGGGGGTATCCATCAGTTATGGGAAAGAGGCAATGTCTCTGTGGGTAATGTCCCAACTTGTGGCTCTAACGATCTTTCCGTCCCCTCTTCCATGAATTTCCCTGAGCCATGTTGGGTTTGTTTTAGGTCTACTTCAGTAATGGCTCCTGGGAGCCTCCATGCCTCTAGATCTCTGGTTTGGTAGTAGTTGAGTGCTCTCTGTGTCTATCTCCTTCACCCTTGTGCTGATACCAGCTTCACCAAGAAAGCAGCACTCTTGCTCATTTTCCCAGTTACTATTTTAGCTGGGGCCCTGGTGAGGCATGATGGGCTGATTCTCTCCTTAGATCTGAGTCCATCTGAAAAAGAAAACAAATTATCCAATGGAAAGTGAAGCCACCACTGGATAAATGGGATAACCAAACTTCTTAAAATATTTTATCTATTTATTTTAGAGAGAGAAGCAGATAGAAAGAGAATGGGCATGCCAGTGCCTCTAGCCACTATAAACAAACTCCAGATGCATGCACAACCTTATGCATCTGGATCTGTGGGTACGGGGAATCAAATATTGGTCATTAAGCTTTGCAGGCAAGAGCTTTAACCACTAAGCAATCTTTACAGCCCATAAGATGTGGTTTTTAATATTTATTTATTTATGTATTTATTTATTTATTTATTTATTTAACAGAGAAAGAGTTAGAGAGAGAGAGAGACGAAGGGAGGGAGGGAGGGAAGGATGGGGAGAGAATGGGTATGCCAGGACCTCCAGCCACTGCAAACAAACTACAGACGTTTGCACCCCTTGAGCATCTGGCTAACGTGGGGCCTGGGAAATCAAACTTGGGTCCTTTGACTTTTCAGGCAAATGCCTTAACTACAAAGCCATCCCTCCAGCTCAAGATGTGTTTTTAGTGAGACTAATCTCTTAACAATTACAGCTGCTTCTCTGTATTTACCCTATGTACAACTTTAAATTTACTTCTCTTTTCCTGCCACTTTTCATTCTTTTTCTGCTCTCTTTAAATATAACTCTGAGTAAGTGTAGTGAGCAGTAGCTGTGTCATAGCCTTGATGTTAAGCTATCCTGAAATTTCTTTCTCCAAACAACTTAGTCCATTATTTCTGACTCACTCAAATTTTCAGGATATGGGTAGAAAGCTGCCATATTATTAGCTTTAGTTTCTACCTCAATTTCCAATAGTATTCTTGTTATCTTCTGATATCTCAGGAGCTGTCCACATTTCTCTGAGAATTCTAGCCTTCCAAACACCCACCAGCATGACCCAATAAGCACTCTGTGGCTTCTGCAATTTGCTAGTCCAAACTTTTCTACCTTCCTCTTGCAACTAAGGACCAAAGTCCTAGGAATCATTTGGTGAGGTTTATGACAGCAATGACCCCACCTCTAGCATCAATTTTCTGTATTAGTTACTTTTCTAACTGCTGTGAAAAAGATATCTGACAAACTTATGAAGATACGTTTAAGAGGATAAGGTCCCTCTTGGCAGGAAAGCATGGCAGAAAGAACTTGGCTTAGTCACATTGTATCTGCAGTCAGGAAACAGGGAGAGATGAATGCTGGTACTCCACTCACTTTCACTTTTTCCCCTTTTATTTAGTCCAGGACCCCAATCCATGTGATGGTGCCTTCCTAGGTGTGTCTTCTAGGTTATTCTAAATCTTGTCACAATGACCATGAAAACTAACCATCCAAGTCACCATCATTGGTTATAGTCACATTAGGCCTCCACAACTCATTCATCTTATGAGCTTTTACCCTTTCACTGCCATCTCCCTAGTTCCCTCAACCTCTCAACCCTTAGCAACTGCCATTATACTTTCTGTTTGTATGAGTTATTTTTCATGTTTTGTATGTAAGTGATATCATGAAGTATTTATGTTTCAGTGTATGGCTTATTTCACCGAACATAATGTCCTCCAACTTAATCCTTATTTTCACAAATGATAAGATTTCCTTTTACCTTAATGCTGAATAATATACATTTATGTGGGTATTACTTTTTATTTGTTCAATGGACACTTAGTTTACTTCCAAATCTTAGATATTGAGTTTTACTGAGGTTTTGAGAAAAAAAAAAAAGGACATATGGTGGTTGAAAACTACTGATAGGTTAACGTGAAAATGACATGTCAAATATTTTGTTTAGCCAGATTATTCTAAAACATACTGTTTTGGAGAGAGATGGGCTGTGAGCATAGAGGCTATTTTCACATTGTTCATCAAGAGAAGTTTGGGACCTGAACTGCTAGAGCCAGTAAAGAAAGGATGGTGAGGGATTTTATCTAGGTGGACTTAGAGAATAGAAGTTAATTGGATAGGGTTGAGGAGCTAGGTACAACATGAAGAGGAAGAGATGAGGCTGACATTGAGTTTTCAGGGCTGGTACCTGCTAGATGATGGTGCTGTTTCTTAAAATAGGGGACACAAGAGGAGAGACAGGTTTTGAGATAAACGAGAGGAGAAGGGCTAATATTTACTTGGCACTTACTATATCATTGATCTGGGTCTAAGTACTTAAGCTCATGATTTTGTAAAGTAAGTATGGTAATTTCCACTTTATAGATGAGGACTCTGGGCCCCAGTGAAGGCATATACCTGCCAGATTATGTCACTAGTATGTGATGGAGTGATTGGTTCCTGGGATGATAGCACCCTGACTTAGAGATAATGGGTTCATTTTTGTTTAGGTACCACCCAAGTCCCCAAGGCAGTTGCATGTAAGTGTCTTACTCAGGATGATAAACAAAACCACATTTCAATGGGCCATTGAAGTAATGAAAATGAGAAGTTGACAAAGGTTTCTTTAAATGTTTCAGCCACTCATTTTGACTGCTTGCCTTCTACATCTTGATTTGTGATGTGTTCCTTTTCCCTTAGGAGTCCAGTTTTTCCTGGATTTACTCCCATCAACAGACACATTATTAAATACCTACTATGTGCTTGGTGTTTTGCAGTGAGCTATATCATTATAAACAAGGCAGATGTCATTTCTTTATCTGAGTTGACAGTGAGCACCTCTAAGAAGGTCATGATTCAGAATGGATATTATGTAACTGTTCTTTCCTTGGTGACATTATTTATTTATTTATTTATTTATGTATTTTGGTGAATGCATGTGTTGCAGTCAGGTTCGCATTGCTGGCACAAAACACCTGACCAAGAGCAGCTTATGGGGGAAAAGGTTTATTTTGGCTTACAGACTCAAGGGGAAGCTCCATGATGGCAGGGGAAAACGACAGCATGTGCAGAGGGTAGACGTCACCTCCTCACCAACATCAGGGGGACAACAGCAACAGGCACTGGCAAGGGGAAACTGGCTGTAATATCCACAAGCCTGTCCTCAACAATACACTTCCTCCAGGAGGCATTAATTCCCAAATCTTCATCAGCTGGGAACCTAGCATTCAGACCACCTAACTTTATTGGTGACCCCCTGAATCAAACCACCACAGCATGTATGTGCATATGCAGACACATGTATGTATGGGTGCATTTGAATGTATATGGACATTCATGTGGAGACCAGAGTACTACCTTGCACAATATCCATTAGTAGCCAATAACCTACTTATTTATTTTCTCTCATTGGACTAGAACTTGCCAAGTTGGCTAGACTATCTGGCCAGCAAGTGCCAGATATCCACCTGTTTCTACCTCTTCAGTGCTGAGATTAGAAGCACATGCCACCATCCACTATACCTGGCTTTTTAAAACAAGAGATCTGGGGACAGAACTCAGGTTCTCATACTTGTAAGGCAAACACTTTACTGACTATGCTATCTCCCCAGTCCCCTTAGTGACATTGTTCATAACCATTTTAAAGCTTTGGATTTCACTATGAATTCACTAAAGGGCTTTAATTCCTCAAGACAATCTCCCATGTCTCTGCCTTGTGATCTTGACTCTGCCCAAGCACACTCACTGTTGTTGGTACCTGTTGAGAACAGAGTGCACAGCATTCTGTTCTGGCTTGGCCTCACTTTCTCTTCCAAATCTCCTACAGAAAATCTGGCCTGACCAAACTCCATCCGTAGTCTTGTAAGTCAGTGAAGAAAATAGTCAAGAATCCTGAAATGCTTCCTGACAGCACACGTCTCTGGGGCAACTGTGATTCCTCACTGACAACCCTTAAATAGGAGGTAGATCAAAGGATGGAAGGAAGGCTGGACAAAACAGTCCAACTGTCAGGAGGGTAAATAAGGTGATCTCCTGGATGCTTTCCATCGCCTACTTCTAAGATTCCTGACCTCTGAGGTCCTTCTGAGTTTGTTCAAGATGAACAGCTGCTTTGGCGTAGGATGGAAAGTATATTCCAAGTGTAGTTTGCTGTGCCGAAGACCTTTCCTTAGCCCATGGGCCAGGTTCTGACCTCGGGGCTCCATGTGTGGTTTGTAGGTATAGGCTGAGGTTTTTATCCCATAGAATTCAGAGCCCCGTCTCATGTCCCTTGCTATTTCTCCTTTTAAAGACATGTAGGAGGTTTTTAAATGCCCCCCTCACCAGTTTTGTGGGTGAAGTCCTTTGCAAGTTAAACCTTGCTTCCAGGTTGCTGTTTTCTGTAGCTGCCTTTTGATCCTCCTACTCAAGCCATAGTCACTTTCCAATCAAGATTTAGAAATTGCATTTCTTCTGTCTCTGGTCTCCTGAACAAGTCCACATTTGGGGACATGGCATGCTAACCTTTTAACCAACATGGGCATCTGTGCTGTTACATGATCCCTCTAGGTTATGGTTTCTAATTCGGCTTACTTCCTCTGTGGGGATCATCCAAGAGAAATATTTCTTGCGTGAAATTTTTTTTGGAGATTGTCCAAATCAACAAGTCCCTTCTCTATCCTCACAGGGTTGGAGGATTTGCCAAAGTTAATAATATTAATCTGTCCATCATATTAGAAATTCATTGTGTTGGAGAATAAAGGGAGCTATTCTGTTTAGCCTTGAATCTGTGTGGCACTGTTTTTACTCTGCTGTCACAATCTTGTTGAGAATTTTGTTGAGTTCACCACTGAATCCAATTCCCCCCTTTCCTAGGGTTTTAAAGTTCATTGTTCAAGGGGTCACAGAGAGCCCGAATACTGCCATGCTTCTGAGTGCCACTAGCCATAATACTTGTCTGGCTGGAGTCCTAAGTCTTTCCAGAGTTGCTTTGTTATATAGAAGTCAAGAATGGCAGCCTGAGGAAACAGTGATAGGAGACTAGTCCCTGCATGTGTGCAGCTGGGATCTTTGGCTGTTGTCAATTCATGATCCAATCAATGAAAGTTAACTGATTAGCCCAAGACAGAGGGAATTACATTATATTATTTTCTCTTTTTTAAAAAAATATATTTATTTATTTATTTTTGAGGGAGACAGAAGCAGAGAGAGAGAAAGAGAAAGAGAATGGGCGCACCAGGGCCTCCAGCCACTGCAAATGAATTCCAGATGCATACACCCTCTTGTGCATCTGGCTTATGTGGGTCCTGGAGAGTTGAACCAGGATCCTTTGGCTTTGCAGACAAGTGCCTTAACCACTAAGCCATCTTTCTAGCCCCCTTTTTTCTCTTTTTTATTATTATTAACAACATATTTTGTATGGATACATCATGAGTTGGTACCCTCTTTTCTCTCAACCCTGCCCCCATTCTGTTGGGGACCCTTCTCAGTGGAGTTGCAGGTATACCCTATGGGGTTGTGGGTTATATGTTGTGAGAGCAGCAGTCAGTTATTTTATTTTATTTTATTTTTTGGTGTGGAGGGAATGCCTCTGGGCATGATGTCTCAACCTGTAGCTCTTACAATCTTTCCACCCCCTCTTTGACAAAATTCCTTGAGCTGTGGTGGGTGAGTTTTAAGTCTACTTCAGTGATGAGCTCTTAGGAGCCTCTGGATCTCTGCATTGGTAGGTGTTGAGTATCCTCAGGGTCTGTCTCCTACACCCTGGCTCTAATTATCAGGTTCAGTATGGAAGCAGCACTCATGCTCAACTCCCCAATTACTCTGTAGTTTCAGCTGTGGCTTGGCTGAAGTACCAGGGGTAGTTTATCTCTTTGTGTTTCAGTACCTTCTGAAAGAGAACAGATTCTCCAATGGAGAGTGAAGTCAGCATAGTTTAAATGGGGTAAGTATTATTAATTTAGGGAGAATTTGCTGTATGTAACTCCTCTTTTAGTCAAAGACTAGTGAAAGCTTGACACTGGAGAACATAATCTTTGTCTCCATGGGATTCTGATCTGGTTCTCAATTCCAGGTCTGGGTTCCTTTACACTGAACAGATCTCTTAGACAATCAGAAGCTATTGGTTACCCACCAAGACTGTGTGCCATTATAGCAATGGTGTGTACATCCTTTCAGGGTGTACGCTTCTGAGTAGCTTAGACCTCTTGTTGCTCAGACCATTGTTGGCCACTTTCCCCCAGTAGCTCAGTTAGATGGGTTGACTGTCTGGAGACTGGTTATCTTCCAGATTCCAGCCAGGCTTCTCCATGCCCTGTGTTGGCAGCATATGATGTCTTCAGCAATAGGGACTTACCTTTTGCCTCAGGCAGGTAACCAAGTGCTTTGACAGAAAACCATCTTGTTGTGGGGACCTTGTAGGTTTCTCCCATCAACAGCTCATTGTGGGTAGCAACTGATTTCTAGTATTGGGAGTTATAGGCCATAGACAAAAAAATTTAATCTTAGGCTTCATCCCACCATCCCCAGGGCCCTTCTTTTTAGGTGCTTCCCCCAATACTCCTTTTGAGAGTTATTTCTTTTAGTCTGCTATGGTACCAGTTCATTTTGGATTTAGTTTTGTGTTTGTTTTTCTCCATCCTCCCTTTTTAATTTACTTATTTATTTAGTTTTTATTAAGTAGAAACTTTGTATGGATGCATCATGCATTATTACCATCATTTCTCACCTCCCTGCCCCTATTCCACTAAGGGCCCTCTGCAGTGGGATTGCTGGTATTCCCCTAGGGATTAAGGGTTATGAAATGTGAGAGCAGCAGTCAGTCATTTTAAGTGGGAATGGGGGCAGGGAATGCCTCGGGGCATTCCCTTCAACTCTGTAGCTATTACAATCTTCTCACCTCCTCTTCCACAAGATTCCCTGAGCCATAGTGGGTGTGTTTTAAGTCTCCTTTAATGTTGTGCTCTCAGCAGGTTCTGGATTTCTGCTTTGGTATTTTGAGTATCTTCAGTGTCTGTCTCCATGACTCTGGCACTGGTTGTCAGGCTTGTGATTGAAGCAACACTTTTGCTCAACTCACCATTTCCTCTGTGAGCTCTGACTGATGTGTGAGGGGTGGTTTATCTCTTTGGTTCTTGGTGCCTTATGAAAAGAAATATAGATTCTTCAATGGAGAATGGGGTCAGCATAGGTTAAATGGGATAAGCATTGTTAATTAAGAGACATTTTGATGGGTATGGCACCTCTTTTGGCTAAAGATTAGTGGGAACATCTAGTTGGAGTCCATGATCTTGGTCTCCGTAGGATAATGACTCAGTTTTCAGTTGCAGCTATGGGATCCTTTCCAGTGAGCAGATATCTTAGCCAATCAAAGAGCCATTGGTTACCCACTAGTCTGGGTGCCACTATTGCACAGGTATTTACATCTTGTCATGCTGGTTGCTTCTGTACAGCAGTGTCCCCTGCTAGCACACAAGTTTGTTGGCCAATTTCATCTAGCAGTTCATGTAGAGCTTTCCAGCACTATATGGGCAGATCATCTGGGAACTGGTTTCCTCCTAGATGCCAGGAGGACATCTTGATGGTCTGTGTTGGAAGCATGGGGTGTCTTCAGCAATAGGGCCTTACCACTTACCTCAGGTGGGTAATCAAGTGCTTTGACAGAAGCTTGTCTTGTTTGGGGACCTCTGATCAACATTTCATTGTGAGTTGTAACCAGTTTCTGGTACTGGGAATTACAGGCCACAAATGTTTTAGGGTTAGCCTTCATTCCACCCTCCCCAGGGTCCTTCTTAATCAAAAATCCCTGCACATTCCTGTTGAGGATTGTATCATTTATTCAGATATCCAGGAGAAAGGTTTCTATGGTATGAATTTATTTTGGATTCAGTTTTGTGTGCATCTCTCCACACTCTCCCATTCCCCTTCCTCAAAAAACTTCCATTCCTATTATCTGAACCTTGAGTTTCCTGTCAAGTATGCTTGCAACTCAGTGTTCCAGGTTAGAAGCTATAGATGAGGGAGAACATGCAGAATTTGTCATTCTGTGCTTGTGTGAGTTTCTTACTATGATCTGTTCCATCGATTTTCCTACAAATTTCATGGTATCATTTTTCCTTATTGCTGTAGAATTCCTCTGTGTATATGTAATACATGTTCATTATCCAGTCATCATATGATGGGCATCTAGGTTGACTCCAGTTTTTAGCTATTGGGAATTGAACAACTATAAACATGGTTGAGCAAATATCTCTGTAGTGAAGAGTGGATCCTTAATGGTAGATGTCCAATAAAGGAATAGCTGGGCCAGTTGCTAGCTCTTTTCATCTTTTTCAGGAATCTCCATATTGATTTCCTTGGTGGCTGTACAAGTTTGCACTTTTACCAGCAGTGAATGAGGGTTCCTCTTTTTCCACATCCTTGCCAACATGTATGTCATTTGACTTTTTTTTTTTAATGTTTGCCATTCTGGAGTAAGGTAGAATCTCATAGTTGTTTTAATCTGCATTTCCCTATTGGTTAAGGATGTTGAATATTTTCTTCAGTATTAGACATTTGTATATCTTCCATTCAGAATTCAACATTCAGTTCTCTGCCCCATTTTTTGAGTAAGTGAATTATCTGATTTTTTTGTTCAGTTTTTTTCCCTTTTCTTTTGAACTTTTATTCACAACCTCAATTTCTTTTAGTTATGCACATAAAGTTTATACAGTCATGTTAGTACCATCTTTAGCCTTTTCCCTGTCCTCCCTCCTCCAAAGGGGACTCTCCTCATTGGGGAATGTGGGTCATGCATTGTGGGGGTAACCATCAGTTATGGAGAAGAGGCAATGACTCTGAGCATAATGTTCCAACTTGTGGCTCTAACAATCTTTCTGCCTCCTCTTCCATGAATTTCCCTGAGCCATGAGTTCTTTATTGCTTCTAGATATTAGATATTAGTGGTAGAACATTTCCTCCCATTCTGTAGGTAGTCTTTTGGATCTGTTTATGGTATGTTTCTCTGTGCAAAAGCTTTTTAGCTTCATGAGATCCTACTGGTTGAGGGATTGTTTAATTTCCTGGACCACTGGGGTATTGTTCAGGAAGTCTTTCCCTACTCTTTTTTTTTTTTTTTTTTTTTTTTTGAGGTTGGGTTTCATGTAGCCCAGGCTGACCTGGAATTCACTGTGTAGGCTCAGAGTGGCCTCGAACTTACAGCAATCCTCCCACCTCAGCCTCCCGAGTGCTAGAATTAAAGGTGTGCACCACCATGCCCAGCTGTTTCCTTACTCTTACATCATGGAGAGTTTCCCCTGTTTTTTCTTCCAGGCAATTAAGAGTTTCAGGTCTTATGTTGAGGTCTTTAATCCATGTGGAGTTGATTTTTGCACATGGTAAGAGGAGTGGGTGTAATTTCATTTTTCTGCATGTGGTTATCAAATTTGACCTGCACCATTTGTTGAAAATGTTGTCTTTTATCCAGTGTACATTGTTGGCTCCTTTGTCAAAGATCGAATAGCTGTGGTTACTTGTACTAAGGATGGTTCTTCAGTTATGTTCCATTGGTTTCTATGTCTGTTTTTATGCCACTGTCATTCTGTTTTTGTTACTATGGCTTTGTAGTATAGTATTAGGTCAGATATGATGATACCTGCAGAGGTGTTTCTTTTGCAGAGGATATTTGAGTCCTTTGGCCATTCCATATAAAATTTGAGATTGCTTTTTGTATCTCTGAGAAGAGTGATGCTGGGACTTGTATTGGTATTGAATTGAATCTGTATATTGTTTTTGGTTGAATTGCCATTTTCACAATGTTAATTATGCCTATCCAAGAGCATGGGAGGTCTTCCATCTTCTCATGTCCTCAATTTCTTTCTAGAGTGTTCTTATATTTTCATTATATATGTCGCTCACATTCTTGGATAGTGTTATTCTGAGGCATTTGATTTTTTTTTTTTGGTGGCTATTTTTATCATTCTGTTCAAGAAATTTTACAGTTTCCTTTTTATTTCTTTCATGACCCAGTTATTGTTTAATAGACTGTTTCTTTTGTTGTTAATTTCTAGCTTTAAAGCATTGTGGTCTTGTATGATGCAGGAAATTATGTCAATTAGCTTGAGTTTATGGAGGCATGCCTTATGCCATAATATATGATCAATGTGGGGGAAGGTTCTATGGGCTGCTGAGAAGAATGTGTATTCTGTTGAATTGGGGTAGACTGTTCTGTAGATGTCTGTTAGGTCTAATTTATCTATGGTGTTGTTAAGATCTATTATTTTCTTGTTAATTTTCTGCTTGGATGATCTGTCTAATAATAATAGTGGGGTATTGAAGTCCCCTACTATGATAGTATTTGGATTTATTTATGATGTGTTATCAAGTAGGTTTTGCTTTATAAAATGTGGGACACCTGTGTTTGGTGCATATAAATTTTTTATTGCAATGTCCTCTGATTGGGTCATTCTCTTGATGAGTAAACAGTGGCCTTCTTTGTCTTTAAATTACTTTTAGTTTGAAATCTATTTTTTCAGATATTAATATAGCCTTACCTGTTTGTTTCTTATTTCCATTTGCTTCAAAAATCTTTCTCTATCCTTTCACTCCGAGGAAGTAACTATCTTTAATGGTGAGGTAGGTTTCTTGAACCAGCAGATTGAAGGGCCATTTTTCTTATCCATCCTGTTAACTTTTGTCTTTTTATGGGTGAGCTAAGTCCATTGATATTTAAAGTTATAGCTGTGAGGTTTGATTTAAACCCTGCTATGCTGTAGGGTTTATGGGGTTTGGTGATTTGAACTTTTTCATGTCTGTTCTAGTGTCGGTCATTGTGATTTTCTCCTTGTAGGCTCTTGAGATTGGTCATTTGAGTCTTCAGTGTGGGATATTTTCTGAAATATTCTCTGTAGATTTGGTTTTGTGGTCATATTATCATAGAGGTGGCTTTTGTTATGAAAAGTTTTCTTTCTCCATCTGTTATGGGGAATACTTTCACTTGGTAGAGTAGATTGGTAGAGTAAAAACCATAGGTTTTTAGGCTTTGAAATGCTGTATTCCAAACCCCTTCATGGTTTCTATTGAAAAATCTGAGGTAACTCTGATGAGATTGCCATTGTATGTAATGAGTTTTTTTTTCTTGTTGGCTTTTATTACTCTCTGTTTTCATTGTTTAGAGTTTATCTATGATGTGCCTTGGGGAGTTTCTGCTTTGGTCCTGTCTGTTTGGTGTTTTGTGAGCTTTTTGTATCTGGATGGGCCTTGTTTTTGTGAGATTGGGAAATTTTTCTTCAATAATTTTGTTGAATATGCTTTCTTTTGCCTCTGTCCTGTATGTTTTCCCATTCTGAGATCCATATATTTGGTCATTTTAGGGTATCCCACATTTCCCTTACATTCTGTTTGCATGATTTTTTGAATTTGGCAAAATTTGTGATCTCCCAATCATTTTTTTTTCTGTCTTGTTTTCTAGATAAGAGGTTCTGCTCTCCATATTCTGTTCGTGAGGCTTCTAGAGAGGCTTTTCAAAGCTCTATTTGATTTTTGTTTTCTGCTGTGTTTTTCTGCATCATGCCCATCTCTTTTTTGAGGTCCATTATCAGGTTCAGGTTTGATTTTCTTGATGTTTCTTGGAATTCATTCTTTGATCATGTCTTCATTAAGCTTAATTAGCTTGTTGTTGAGATCCTCTATTTGTTGACTTACCTTCAATTTGTTTATCCTCTTTTGAGATCTCTGTCATTTTTCTTAATTAAGGTAAGCCTAGTAATGAAGGATGTGTGCATTTCATTCATGTGATTATTGTTTTTTTTTTTTTATGATTTACTTCAGAAATTTGCTTGGCCAGTATTTGTGGTAATTTAAATGGATGCCCCTTGTACTAGTCAGGATTCTCTAGAGGAACAGAATGGATAGAATGAATTGTATTAAAAGGGAATTTATTGGATTAGATTACAACAGTCCAGCAATAGCAGGTTGCAGGCCTGAGAGTCAAGGAACCCTGTAGCTGCTCAGTCCATGAGGCTGGATGCCTCAGCAGTCCAAATCTGGCACTGAAGGCCTGGAGGCATCCTGGAGAGATGCTGCCCTTCAGTCCACACTGGAAAGCAGCAAGCACCAAGCACTAAGCATCAAGAAGCAGGCACCAAGCAGCAATCACCAAGCAGAGAACACCAATCAGCACCAGCAGCCAGGTGGGAGGAGTGGATGCCTTTCTTCCTAGAGCTTCTTTTTATAAACCAGCCCCCTCCTCCAAGAGGGGCTGCCCACTGTGGGGGAAGGGCTCACCCTGGGAGAAGGAGTCTTCCTTTAGTTAATCCTTCCTGGAGGCAACCTCAGAGACACACTTATGAGGAATGTCGGTGGATTCCTAAACAAATCAAGTTGACACAAACTTAACCATCACACACCCACACACTGTGGGTGAATCCTAGGTCCAGCCCTAAGGTGTTTTGGGTGGTCTTGAATTCCATTCTAAAGATATTCAAAGTGCTAGAGTTCTGCCTGGGGTTCCTAGACTGTGCTTGCTTATGCTGTTGGTGCTTACTTTTTATTTTCTCTCTGCATGGACCAACATCTTCTGCCGTTATGGAAATTCTCCTGAATCTGTAAGCTTCAATAAATTTTATTCCTCCTATACATTGTGTCTGGTCTGGAAGTTCCTCCCAGCAATGTGAAGCTGACTTACAGTATCAGTACCAGGAGTGGGGTGTTCCCATGTCATGACTCAGACCATGTAAATTTTGGTAGTTTGGAAGTTTTGTTTTGGAGGAATGGGCATAGACTTAGTACTTGAAACTGATGATGCCTTCCAGAGCACTAAGCCAAGTTTTATGGACTATTCTGGTGAGAGTTTGAAAATGGTAAATGCAGAGAAAAATGTATTTGGAGGCTTGCTTATGAGATTTAAAAGGGGAAGGAAAGTCTGAAGAAAACTTTGTTGGAACTGGGTTACTGGCATAAGGGTGGCTGTGTTCTGCTGCCCATGCCCAGAGAGCTTGATCAAGGTTATTTTTAATGGGCTGATGTGCTTGGCTAAAGATATGAGAGTAAGAAATTCAATATTTAAAGTTGGAAAAGCTCAAACAAGTTTAAAATTTACTGGCACAGACACAGGTTTTAAGTTGCTGAAGCTGCTATTGTGAAATGCATTAGCATTTGTAAGGAAGATGGCTCAACTACTTCACATTGAAACAATGGAAAGGATGTCTGAGATGATTCCACCCAGGAAAGGCTAAATAATAAAAGTGAAAGCTCTTTTTGTAAGGAAGAAATATGGTCTTCAAAGTCACTGATTTATTTTGTCCCTGAATTAAGAATGTGGCTGTGTCCTGCACAACTTGGTATTGATTTCTGAAGCATGAAAAATGCATGGAGTGGGTCCTGAATTGCACATGGTTCCAGGATACACTGCTGAGACATGACATGAGGCAGGGCTTGATGATTCTGAGGAAGAGGTTGGAAAAGCCATTAGAATATGGACCATGGTTTACATTCAACACCCAAAGGTGTTTTGGATATACCAGATGTAGTAGACAGCTTCAGGTTCGCTGAGATGAACTTCCAGACCAGGCACAGTTATGGAGGAAGGGATATTATTTATTGAAGCTTAAAGATCCAGGGGAAGTTCCATAATGGCAGAAGAAGCTGGCCTGCCTTCACAGGGCCAAGCAAGAGAGAAAAAAAGCCTACCAGCCACACAGCACACAGAGCAAAACTACAGCCAAAAGCCCAGCACACTTCAGGAACTCTTGCTACGCACACTTTGCATATCTTTACAATGGAATCTCAAACCCACCACCAACACCTTAAGACCGGGCCCTAGTGACATTGCCTCTAGCAAGGTGATTGCAGATGCAAACTATAACTAATAAAATACTGAATATATTGGGGGACATATATTCAAACTACCACACCAGATTTGTGCAAGGGCTACCATGGAGCACTGTTGGCTCAGGATGGAAGTTTTCCCTGACTATTCAGTCCAGCTGGAGGGGTGGAATTGGAAAATCAAGAGACCCCTCACTAGTCACTGGTTATGATATCAGACCTGAGTTTCAGATGTTTGATGATTATTTAGTTTGCATTGTTCTAGTCTGTCTTTGTTATGCTTTATAGCAGTTGGAAATGTTTATTCTGTACGTTTATATGTTGAAAGTATATGACTTGTTTTGATTTTACAGGACTCACAACTAAGAGACAGTGTTATATTTCAGAAGAGACTTGGGACTTTGGGACTATCTTAAGTTGGTAAAGACTACAGTGACCTTTAATGTTAAACTAAATACAATTTACCACATGCGATGATTATGAATTTATTGAGGGCCAGGGTGGAATGTGATAGTTTGAATGGATGTCCCTCAACATATTCAGTTTTATTCAAGCTTGTATCTTGGTGTCAGTGTGGGTAGATCCTAGTTCTAGCCCTAAGGAATTTGGGGGAAGATCTGAGTTCTAGTCTAAAGATATGCAAAGTGCTTGAGTTCTGCCTGAAGTTTCCAGAGCATCCTTGCTTGTGCTGGTGATGGTTGCTGTTTTGTCTCTATCTCTTTCTCTGCTTGGATCTGTGAAAGGGGGTCAACTTCTTCTGCCATTATGGAACTTCCCCTGAATCTGTAAGCTTCAATAAATTCCATTCCTATATAAACTTTGACTTATTTTGAAATTAATTACAGCAACATGAAGCTGACTACCACAGTGTCATGTAGCTTATTGTGCTTTCATTTTGGGATTCAATTTCTGTTGTTTCCTCTGTATTTTCGTTGGAGACTTTCCTTGTAGGACTAGGCAACATTGGTAGAGATCTCTCAGTTTGTTTACTTTATTGTGTGTGTGTGTGTGTGTGTGTGTGTGTGTGTGTGTGTGTGTTGTAGTCTACCCATCTTGGGATAAAAGTCTTATTTTCTTAAGTATTTGTCCTTGTAGGATTTTCAGTGAGTGATCTGTTTTAAGTTTGAACCGGATTAGAGTGGGATGTGGTTATAACTGCAGATGTGAAGGTTTTGGAGGTTGCAATTTTGCCATCAGCTGGTGGCTGATACAAGTGCTGTTTTGGAGGTCTGGATCTGTTTAGCCCATGGTGTGCATTGCCTTTGGGGCTCAGGAGCAGTAGCACTTTCTCCTACTCACCCACTGTACCCCAGCTGAGAAGGTTGTGTGGGTTCAAGGATTTCCCACTGGGATTACCAGGTGCTCTTGTGCTCCATCTGAGACAGAAGCAAGGTCCCAAGGAGGCAACACTGGGGGTGGGTGATGTTTGTCAGGGGATGTGAGTACTGTTATGGAGGGGCTGGGGGAATAGTGTAGCTGGGTTGCATGACCCAGGCCTGACCAAGGGTCCACCAAGGTGGCCAGTTTGGGGGTGTCAGTCTGTAGTGGTCACTGGAGTAGGGACACAGGAATGTTGAGGTCGCCACAGGTGTGGCTTGCTGCTAATCAGAGGAGATGTCTGAGGTCAGATATAAGTTCTCCTGTTTCTACCTGCCTCCAGTGAATGAAGCTTTTCCCAGAGGCTCTCTGCTCCCAATGAGAACTTCCTTAGTGACTACCTAGTCCCAGTGAGCAGGCTTTCTCCCTCTGTTATTATTATTATCATCATTATTATTTTGGTCTTTCAATGTAGGGACTCACTCTAGCTCAGGCTGACCTGTAATTCACTTTGTAGTCTCAGGGTGGCCTCAAACTCAAATCAATCCTCCTATCTCTGACTCCCTCCTGAATGCTGAGATTAAAGGTGTGCGCCACTATACCTGACTCTATTAATTCTGTATTAAAGGTAGAAAACAACCCAAAACTTGGAGTTCATAAATTCTGGGGGACTCCTCCTGAACCTCCAAATCCTGCATCAATAAAAAGTGGGCATCTGGTGGCTCCTTACCCACCCCACAAAGGAATAAGAAGCCAGGGTTTACTCTTGCTGCACACATGGGTAGTGTCCCAGCCACCCCATACCAGCAGCAGAGGAACTGGTAGTCAGTGAGGCAGGAACCAGGGAGTGGGGAACCAGAACAGGGGAATGGGAAGAAAGGAAACTAGGAGCCCCAGAACCAGGAGCCCAGGCCTGTTCATGCTGCAAGAGCTCAGGGTCAAACCAACCATACACCAGAGGCAGGGGAACTGGGAAGCATGGAACTAGGAGGTAGGGAGCCAGAACTCAGGTCTGCTCATGCACCCACCAGCTCAGGGCAACAATATATTCTGAGCATTTAAAAGTACTTGTGTAAAACAAACATTATTTCATTTAACCATATCTAAAAACTATATGAAGTGGGAATCATTTTCACTCATCTTTTGAAGATGACAAAACTAAGGCACAGTTAAGTAAATTATCCAGGATCACATAGTTTTCACATAGTACTGGACCTGAATCCACAGCTTATGTCTTTCTAAATATAGTGATGTTCAGCTGTTCATGCAATTTTTGCTATTGTAAGCATTGAATGTAGAGATAATCACAACAATATCACACTGTAGGACGTCAGAAAATACTTGCTGAACTGAACAAGACTGAAATGGACACCAACTTTAAGAGATATGTGCATATTAGTTTATTAAAGTGATGTATATATTTGTTGGGAATTATTTAAGAGGTAATACTGAGATAGTTAAATAAAGAGCTTGGAATAATGATATTTTGATGATATTATTTCTTTTAATGTGGAATGGGTTCACAATGAACTTTAAAAATGTTCATTTGGAGCACTGTAGGGTTTTTTTGGAATGGAATGAGTCTCCAGGCTATCACTTTTCAGCTATGGTTCCCTACTGTAGGCCACAGTGTTTTTATAAGTGAATACACAAGGCCATGTAATCCTCCTTTGAGTTAAGAACTCCCACTCTCTGCAGATCTGGGACTTTAGGAATTAATGGCAGATATTTGAAGTATATAATTACTTAATGCACTGATCATTTGATCAACACCTGTAAGACATTTTCTAGAGGCACTAAATATTTGCAGAAAGTTTAGAAGTCCCTGACTCTAGACTCTAACTGCTTATGGGGTTGAAAGAAAATGAACTGAATCAGTCATTGTGCTTCATGTGTAGGTAACTGAGACACTAAAACATTGACCCAGACAGAGCCCGAAGCTCTTCAAGTCAAAGACGTTTCACTTAAGTTTATCTTCTTAAAATAGTGCTAGGGGTGGAACCGTGGGCTTTGTTCATCCTAGGCAAAAGTTCTACCACTGAGCCATTTGCCTAAACCCTTAAAATGATTTGTTTTTAGTTCACGAATCACTCTAGAAAATGAATGTGAGAGAAGAGGGTCTTCCTGTTTGGGAGCTTGTTATGATCAGAGTTATGGAGGCAGAGGATGCAGGACTATCTTGGGAGGGTGGAGAAGATGGTGCATCTTAACAGCACAAAGTCCACTACTATACTGATATTACCCAAGCTGAGCAATGCTGGCTTGGTTGGGGTGTAAAGTTTAATACTTAATTGGTGTCACAAAACCTCTCTGCAGAGCCCCCTTCCCACATAAAATAAGAGTTTTAGGTCAAATCAATTTTGATATATACTCAAATCCTAGAACACTCAGAAAATGAAAGTATGTATACAAATTAATAGACAAGATTTGGCATAGCATCCACATAGGACCTGCCTGTTATCTATATGGTAAATTTAGGAAAATATGTTAAGTGTATTTTAGTATTTTTAAACTTATTTCTTTGACTATGACTCCTTAAAAATTATTATACATACATACATACCTACATACATACATTCATAAATACTAACAGGTTATACCTTTTTTTCCCCTTGTCCCAGCTCCCATAACACTGAGGGCTCTCCTGAATGGGGTTAGGATATTCACTGTGGAGTCATGAAGGACTCAGTCCCTATGGGGTAACAAGGGGTGTGGGGACCATGCCTCAGAGTATTCCTACCAATGCTGTGGCTCTTACAGTCTTTCTGCCCTCTCTTTTGCAATGTTCTCTGAGCCATAGTAGGCCTGTGGGCAGGCTGATTTAGTGTTGAGTTCTCTGTATCTTCTGGATTTCTACTTTGATGGGTTTTGATTGATCACTGTATCTGCCACCATCACTCTGGAGCTGGCTGTCACAGTAGCATTAAGAGCAGTATTCATGTCATTACTTCCTCTACAATTTGTCCTGGTCCTGGTGGAGGTGAAAGTCTCATGGTGGAAAGTCAGATATCTTCTTGTCTTATTGATTGATCTAGGCTCTCTGTTTTTATCTGTAATTTGTAACATAAAACAGATTCTGCAACCAAAAGTGAGAGCAGCTTGGGTTAAAGGAGGTATGGAAAGTTATTTGAGTTTGTGTGTGTGTGTGTGTGTGTGTGAGTGTGTGTGTGTGCAAGCCCACTCTTCTTCTCCAGAGAATGGGGTGCTTTTCTCTGAAGTCTGTGTTTCTGACCCTGGGATTATGATTTGGTTTCTAGTTCCATATTTGAGTTCTTTCCCACTGAGTACACCTCATGTTAAATCAGAGAATAGTTGGTTACCTGTAGAGGCTGTATGCCACTACAGTAAAAGTGTGTGCATCTTGTTTGGCTGGTTGATTTCTTAGTTTGCAGGGTCCACTACTTATTCATGCTGTTGGTGACTATTGTCCTTTGGCAGCTGCATTTGAGCTTTCCAGCACTATACAGTCTAGCCAGAAAGGAGCTAGTTTCCTTTTTGGTTCCAGTATGATATTCTAATGTCCTATGACTGCAATCTGTGGTGTCTTCAGAAATAGGGTCTTACTTTTTCACTATGGCAGGTCATCAAGTGTTTTGGCAAAGTTGAGAACTTCATGAGTCTTCCTGGCTAACAGCTCAATGTATAGACCAGAGTTCATGGTTTTAAGGTTAAATATTTTCCCCCTTCTGTCCAGACTGTCTACCCTCTCACTTTATTGGTGGTTATATCTTTTAGAATGCTAGTCAAAATAAAGGTTTCTATGGAGCTGATTTATACATTAACTTTTGAGTAATCCCCCCAATCTCCCTACCCCACCAACCTCCTCATACTCCCAATATTCTATCCCTTCCCTAACCTGTCAGGTAACTCCTCCCCTCACTTCACTCTATTTTTTTCTCTTTGTTAGTCTAATTCTAGTTTTATGGCCATATTCCTGGTGCTTACTACTGTTTGCTCTCCTGTCCAATAAATCCCAGTTAGGAATGTCATATGATATGAATGTCATATGACCATGCTTAGAGTGACTTTTCCAACTACATATATTTTTATGAAAATTTAATTATTTCATTTTTCTTTACCTCTGAGTAGAAGTCCATTGTGTATATGTATCATATCTTCATTATTCATTCATCAGTTGATGGGCGTTTGGGCTGATTCCAGTTCCTAGCTATTGTGAATAGAGCAGAAACAAACATTGTTGAGGAAGTATCTCTGTAGAAAATAGTGGAGTCTTTAGAGTGGTATAGCTGGATCAAATTTTAGATTTATTTAAATATTTTTCAGGGGTCTCCATACTTATTTCCATAGTGGTTGTACAAGTATGAACTCCCACCAGCAGTGGGTAAGGGTTCCTCTTTTCTCACAGCCTCACCAGCATTTGTGGTCATTCACTTTTGATGAATGCCATCCTGACTAGAGTTGTTTTGATTTGCATTTCTATGATAACTAAATATGTTGGACATCATTAAGTGTGTAATGTCCATTTGTATTTCTTCCTTTGAGTAGTCCCTGTTCAAATTTTTACCCCATTTTTGAATGTGTTATTTGATTTTTTTATTGTTTTGTTTTTTGGGTTCTTTGTAGATTCTAGATATTAGATCTTTATCAGAGTTGTAGCTGGGAAAAATATTCTGCCATTTTGCAGTATGTATATTGATTCTGTTAATTATTTGCTTGTCTGCACAGTAGCTTTTCAGTTTCATGAGATCCCCCCAGTAGTTGGGTGTTGATCTAATTCCTGTGCTACTTGTGTCTTATTCAGGAAAACTTTCCCTATGACTATATTGTGGAGTGTTCTCCTTGATTTTTCTTCTCACTGTTTTAGAGTTTCAGGTCATATATTGAGGTCCTTAATACACTTTGAGTTGGCTTTTGTGTAGGGTGAGAGATGTGGGTTTAATTTTTATTCTTCTACATGTAGCTATCCAATTTCTCTAGCACCAGTTGTTGAAAATAAGGTCTTTTCTCCAGGATGTATGTTGGCCTCTTGTCAAAGATGAGGTAGCTATAAGTTGCTTGGATTTAGATATGGGTCTTTCATTATACTCTATTGATCTGTGTGTCTGTTTTGGTGCCAGTACCATGCTATTTTAATTACTATGAGTTTGTAATATATTTTGAAATCAGACAAGGTGATACCCTCAAACATATTTTTGTTGTTGTTGTTGAGCATATTTTTGGCTTTCCAAGGTCTTCTACTCTTCCATTTGAATTTTGAGACCAGCACTTTCACATGGGTATTTAATTTATTTATTTGAGTGTTCTCTGTGTAATGACATAATTTAGTGCTATAAAGTTCCCACTTAGAGCAGCCTTCATTGTGTCCTTTAAGTTTTGATATGTTGTGTTTTCATTGTCATTCAGTTTGATAAATTTATGGATTTTCTTTCTGATTTCTTCAACAATCCATTCATTGTGAAATAATGAATTGTTTAGTCTCTAGGAGTTGCTGTGTTTTCTGTTTTTACTGTTGTTGAAGATTTCTAGTTTTAATTCAGATATTATGCTGGGAATTATGTCAATTTTTATTGATTTGTGGAGTCATGCTTTATGCTCTAATATATGGTCTATTTTGGAGAAGGTTCCACGAGCTGCTGAAAAGAATGTGTATTAAGTAGAATTAAGGTGGAATGTTCTGTAGATGTCTGAGTCCATTTGCTTTATAGTGTTGTTTAGTTCCATTGATTCTGTCTTTATTTTCTGCTTTGAGGATCTGTCTGTTGAAAATAGTGAGGTATTACAATCTCCTACCATTATGGTATTGGGATTTATACCCATTTTATTGTCTAGTAAATTTTGCTTTACAAAATTAGGTGTTCTTGTTTTGGTACACATATGTTTGTGAATGTAATATCCTTTTGTAGGATTGTTCCTTTAATGAGTATAAAGTGGCCTTCTGAAGCAGACAGCTTCAGGTTCACTGAGATGAATTTCCAGACCAGGCACAGTTATGGAGGAAGGGATATTATTTATTGAAGCTTACAGATCCAGGGGAAGTTCCATAAAGGCAGAAGAAGCAGCCTGCTCTTCAGAGGCCAAGCAGAGAGAGCAAAAGCCAACCAACTACCACAGCACACAGAGCAAAACTACAGCCAAAAGGTCACACAGCACACTTCAGGAACTCCTCTAGGCACATTTGCATATCTTAACAATGGAATCTCAAACCCACCATTAACACCTTAAGACCAGCCCCCAGTGACATTGCCTCTAGCAAGGTGATTGCAGATGCAAACTATAATAAAATACTGAATATATTGGGGGACATATATTCAAACTACCACATTCCACCCCTGGCCCCCAGTATATTTAGCTCCTGGCCCCCAATAGATTTATAACTATCACACATTGTAAATTGTACTCAGTCCAATTTCAAAGGTTCTCACAGTCTTGATCAACTTAAGATAGTGAGTCCTGTAAAATCGAACAAGTTAAATACTTTCAACATGTAAAGGCACAGAGTAAACATTTTAACTGTATAAGGAATAGCAAGGAGAGACTAGAACAATGAAAACTCAACCACCATCAGCTGTCATCAAACTTCTGCAGTTCAAGTTCAATACAACCAGAGACTGCCAGTCTCCAGGTTTTCCGATTCCGCCCCTCCAGCTGGGCAGAGTCACCAGGGAAAACCTTCATCCCATGCCAACACTGCACTCCATGGTAGCCCTTTTGCACAGTCCTGGTATATCCAAAACATCTTCAGGTCTCCATGCAAACCACGGTCCATCTTCCAAAAGGCTCTTTCAGCCTATTCCTCAGGGACTTCATGCCCTGCCTCATGCCGCATCTCAGGAGCAGCTCCTGGAACCGTGTGCAATTCATGACCACTCCATGCATTTTTCATGCTTCCAAAACTAATACCAGGTGTGCAGGACACAGCCATATTCTAAATCCAGGGACAAAATAAACCATAGCCTTGAAAAGCAGGTTCCTTTTCCAGTCAGCTCTTTCCAAGAATTTGCATTTTTAACAGTCTTTCCTCAGGCATCCTCTCCATTGTTTTAATGTAAATCAAGTCTGGCCACCTTCCTTCCACCTTCCTTAAGATTGCTAATGCATTGACAATAGCAGCTCCAGTAACCTAAAACCAGTCTCAGTGCCTCTGCTTTTAACTTGCTTGAGGTTTTCCAACTTAAAATCTTAAATTTCTCAGTCCGATATCTTTAGCCAAGCACATCAGTCCATTACAAATTTAAGTTTGATCAAACACTCTGGGCCTGGATAGCGGTACGCAGCCATCCCTTATGCCAGTAGCCCAGTTCCAACAAAGTCCTCTGCACTCTTTCCTTCTCCTTAGAAAGCTCATAAGCCAAGCCTCGAAGTTCAATATTGTCTGCACTTAGCATTCTCAAATTCTCATCAGAATAGTCCATAAAAATTGGCTTACCTCCAGAAGGCATCTTCAGTTGCAAGCACCAAGTCCATGCCCATTCCTCCAAAACAAAAGTTCCAAAAGACGAATATCCACACAGTCAGGTTCATCTCACCCCACACTCCTCGGTACCATTTTACTGTAGCAGACAGCTTCCGGTTCGCTGAAATGAACTTCCAGACCGGGCACAGTTATGGAGGAAGGGATATTATTTATTGAAGCTTACAGATCCAGGGGAAGTTCCATAAAGGCAGAAGAAGCAGCCTGCTCTTCACAGGGCCAAGCAGAGAGAGCAAAAGCCAACCAACTACCACAGCACACAGAGCAAAACTACAGCCAAAAGGTCACACAGCACACTTCAGGAACTCCTGCTAGGCACATTTGCATATCTTAACAATGGAATCTCAAACCCACCATTAACACCTTAAGACCAGCCCCCAGTGACATTGCCTGTAGCAAGGTGATTGCAGATGCAAACTATAACTAATAAAATACTGAATATATTGGGGGACATATATTCAAACTACCACACCTTCTTTATCTTGTTTGATTAATTTTGGCTTAAAGTCTGTTTTGTCAGAAGTCAGTATAGCTACTACTGCTTGTTTCTTGTTTCCATCTGCTTGGAATAACTTTTCCCATCCTTTCACCTTGAGATGTGTTTTATCTTTGATTGAAAAGTTGGTTTCTTATAGACAGCAAATTTATGGGTCCAGTTTTCTGATCCAGCCTGTTGACCTGTGTCTTTTGATTGGAAAGTTGAGCCCATTCAGAGTTATAATTGTGAGATGTGAATTAATCCCTGTCATGTTGAAGGTTTTGTGGAATTTGGTGTTTTCTTGGTCTTTGCATGCTTTTATGTCCGTTCTAGCTTTGGTTATTTCTTTTTCTCTCATCATGTGCATGTTGGCTCATCTCAGTGTGGAATGTTCCATGAAGTATTCTCTGTAGGGCCTGCTTGGTGCTAATGTGATCAAACAGCTGGTTTCTTTCATGAACAGTTTTTCTTTCACCTTCTATTACTGACTTTATTAAGCCATCCATGGAGTACTGTTTCCTGATTCTCTTTGGTTTCCTACAGCCATTGATTGAGTTGTTCTTATTAATTATCTTTCATTTCATTCATCCATTCTTTAATTTCTATTTGTTGCCTTTCTTCCAATTCATTAAGCCAAACTTTGATTTTTAATTTGAATTGTTTTTGCTATTTTTCTTCCATTTCCTTCAACCATTCTTGGAGTTCCTGTTTGATTACTCTGTCTAGTTTTTTTTTTTTTTTCACGTTCAACCATCTGTTTATTCATGGTCTCATGAAGTTTGTTTAAAATGCTTGTTGAGGTTTCATTTTTGGCTTCTATGTCTTGGGTTGCCTTTCAGGCTTCCGCTGTGGGTCTAGGTAAACTTGGTGGGGATCTCTTTGCTGGGTGTCATGTGTTATTTGTTTTGCTTCGAGCAGGGTATGCACTTTTTCAGAACAGTTGTGTCACTGAAGATACAGCAAAAGCAGCTCCTGTGTAGCCTATGTTGGGTGGTCTGATCCAAACTGATCAAGGTGGGTACAGGACTGAAAAGTATTCACTAGGTTATGATTGATGCACTTGAGCCTGAGCAGAATATAGTTTGTATGTGCTACCTCCTGGAAAATCTGGGTAAGACCTTGGGAGGCCTGTCTTTCCTGGTATCTAAGAGTATTTTTCTTTAAGTTTTTTTTGATTTCTCTTTTTGTAGTGAGATAAGCTTTCAGCTCCTGAGGAATGGGCCAGTACACAGCTTCCTTCTGCTTTAGCCCTTATTCAGATGTTTATTTGGGGGGCAGGGGTCTTGCAAGATGAGTGTGAGAAGTAGAATCCAAGTTGGTTGACTACTCACCACTGACCTTCCCCTGGATTGTCCCCTCCCAGGCAGCCTGCCTGGAATGGCATCTAGCCCTGATGCATTCAGCTTGACTCAGAATGGAGTGTGATCCTGCTGGCAGCTGTCCTTCAGCTGGTTTTTCCCCTCCCAGGAAGGAGCCTTGGAACTGTTTCTAACCCTGGTGCCTATTTGACTCTGACTTTTAAAAACTGTTTTTGACTCAAATGGCTTCATACAAGTCTTCATCAAGCTATATTGACTTTTGAAATTCTTTGTAGTCATACAGAATCAAAGAAATTATTGTTCAGCATTATAGTAAATGATTGGAAAGGTTTGGCATGACAGTCGTTCTTCAGTAGATGAAGCTCTTTCTTTTTCTTAACTGGAATTCAAAGGACTTAGTCTCTTTAAAGTTTAACATGTCAAAGGTAAGATTTGTATCTCTTCTCTTTGTAAATACATATTTTTATTTATTTGCAAGCACAGAGAGAATGAAAAAGAAAGAAAGAGAGAGAGAGAATGGGCATGCCAGTGCCTTCTCTTACTACAAACAAACTCCAGGCACACTCATTACTCTGTGCATCTGGCTTTATTGGGGGATGGAACTCAGGCCATCAGGCTTTACAAGTAAGTGCCTTTAACTCTGAGCCTTCTCTCCAGACCTTCTTTTCTTTTTCCATTGGCAGGTATAATGTTGGAATTTGTTATGAGAATATAATTGGATATCAAAGCCAACAAAACATATAGATTATTTTAAATTTTTTTCTTTAAATCAGTGTTGTTCTGCTACTATTAGTGATTTAACATGTAAATTAAAATATTAATTAAATATTGTCCATGAGTTATATTTTAATTTCACCTTTCCAATGCTGTTTTATCACTTTAGATCCACAAACCTTATAAGTTCTTACTGATGTATTCTCATTTACTTTACAATTTTCCGTTAAGTTCATTTAGGTGTCATTCAGTAAGCTATTTTCTGAAGATGGTAATTATTCTGAAGCTACTAAGCCACCTGGGGCTACAACCTTCTCCCTATCTAATATGAGGGACTATCTAAAATGGGTAATGAGGTGTATTGCAGTCAGGCTCACATTGCTGGCAGAAAACACCCAACCAAGAGCAGCTTGGAGGAGGAAAGGTTTATTTTGGCTTACAGACTTGACGGGAAGCTCCATGATGGCAGGGGAAAATGATGCCATGAGTAGAGGGTGGACATCACCTCCTGGCCAACATCAAGTGGACAGTAGCAACAGGAGAGTGTGACAAACTCTGTCATGAGGAAGCTGACTATAACACCCATAAGCCAACCCCCAACAATATGCTGCTTCTAGGAGGCTTCAATTACCAAATTGCCATCAGGTAGGGACCTAGCATCAAATCACTTGAGTTTACGGGGGACACCTAATCAACCCACCACGTCCACTCCTGCCCCCCCATAAACTGATAATCGTACACAATGTAAAATGCAATGCATTCATCCAACTTTAGAAGGCCTCATAATTTTTATCAATCCCGATGATGTTGAAACATCCCCATAGTCCAAGGTCTTTTAACTGAGCTGAAATTCCAAGAAAAAAAAAAAAAAAACATAATGGGACAGAATGAACATTCACACTGCAAAAGATGGCATTGGATGTAGCAAAGAAATATTCAACCAGTACAAGATTTAAAATAACCAGGGCAAACATCAAACTCTGTAGCACCAAGTCCAACAACTCTAGTCAGTGACAAATCTCCAAGTCCAATAATTCTAACCAGTGACAAGTCTCTGGAGTTCCAATTGCACCCCTCCAACTAGACTACTCACAGTCCTAGAAAACTTGATCTGCTACTTGCATCTCTCCTTGGCAACCATCCCATACTCCTGTCATCTCCAGTAGGTCTCCACTGCAACTCATGGTTCATCCTCATAG
The DNA here is from genome assembly GCA_036365145.1 of Orientallactaga sibirica. NCBI lineage: Eukaryota > Metazoa > Chordata > Mammalia > Rodentia > Dipodidae > Orientallactaga > Orientallactaga sibirica. The sequence continues at coordinate 11,603,809 of JAEOAD010000015.1, forward strand.
CTCCATTGGGCTCCACATAGGTAAAACAAGCCTTCTTGACACTGCCCATGGCCATTTCCAAAATACAAAACCATGCTGAAAATTCAATGAACCTCTCTTTTCTGAACTGGTTCTATTCCATAAAACCAGGAGGGCTACCAATTGTAAATCCAGGGTGGAATAAAGCTGACTTTGAAGAATGGAACACTCTCTCAGCATTCAAAGCCCTTCAACAGAGTCTGCATTCTTCTTATCATTTCAATGCAAGTCAGCTGACCCAATATCATTGGTTATAATCTCTCAATTGCAGCTGAATGGGCAGCAGTTTCAGCCCAAAGATTTCTTTTTTTTTCTGTGCCATATCCCTCTGCTCACACCAGCCCATTTCTACATGATGCAACCCTGCATAAGTTCTCAGGACACGGTCATAACAACAAGTTTCTCACACAAGCTGCTTCTAGCCCAGTCCAGACAAAGCTCTTTCTCACCCTCATAAGCCAAACCTCACAGTCCATAGTTTTTACTGCATTCAGGTCTTTCAACTCTGACCAGAATGGTCAACCAAGCTGTACTTACTGCAAGATGTCTCTTAGGTCAATGTTTCAAATTCTTTACATTCCTCTCAAAAATCAGCTCCAAAAGGCCCAAAGTCACACAGTTAGGCTTCTAACAGCAACGATCCCACTTTTGACACCAATTTTACTGTTGCAGTCAGGTTTGTACTGCTGGCAGAAAACACCCTACAAAGAGCAGCTTTGGGGAAAAAAAATATTTATTTTGGCTTACAGACTCAAGAGGAAGCTCCATGATGGCAGGGGAAATGGTGGCATGAGGAGAGAATAAATGTCACCTCTTGGCCAACATCAGGGAGACAACAACAACAGGAGAGTGTGCCAAACACTGGCAAGGGGGAGCTGGCTATAACACCCATAAGCCAATCCTCAACAATGCACTGCTTCTAGGATGCTTCAATTTTCAAATTGCCATGAGGTGGGGACCTAGTGCATTCAGAACACCTAAGTTTATGGGAAACAGCTTAATCAAACCACCACAGGGTGCTTAGGAATAATACTAGAACCCCAAATCCTGAATTGGCATCCATTAATTAACCAAAGAATTGTCAATAAAGACTAAAGAGAATGATTTTCAAACCACCACATTTAATAACAAGGAGGGAGATAAAATGGCCTAGGGTTCTAGGGCAGAGGAGGAAGGGAAAGTGACTCTGTTTGGGAAAGTACACCACGTGATCCCCTTGCCCATATGGAAGAACAAACATGGACCCTGGACACAAAGAATTTGTGAAGGTGTTGTTCTAACAAGCAAAGGGGTGCACTTCCAAAGACATTAAAAAGTCACAAAAACAGTAATAAAAAAATCCCTTCCCACCCTGGCAGCCTGGCCAGGGTGGAATATAGATAATCTTACCAGCAGGGAGGCCCAGGCTTGGAGTTGTATACAGTTCAAAAGGCAGAGAGGTAGGGGGATCACATAAATTCGAGGCCACTCTGAGACTACATAGGGAATTCCAGGTCAGCCTGGGCTGGAGCAAGACCCTACCCTGAAAAACCAAAAAATTAAAATTAAATAATAATAATAATAATAATAATAAAACAGAGAAAGATGGACCCTTTCTGTGAGGCCCAAATAGGATATTTAGGAATCAGTGCTCAGGAAGAAATTGGTACACCAGCATCATGCGTATCAGCCATTTAGCCTGGGCTCAGAGGAGGGGTCTACCCACACCTGGGCAAGGTTGCTCTGGAGAGAGATTTGATTGGGTGAGATGGGCAGACCTTGAGTCCTGCATCTAAAGCATCAGGTTTGATTCCTAGGAATAAAACTCAGTAGCAGAAGCCAGTAAGCTATAAAGGGGATATAAAGGGAATAGAAAGGGAGGGAGGGGGGACTTAATAGGAAGGTACTATATATATGTAAGTAGAAAAACAGATTAATGGGGGTGAAAAAGCCTAAGTGAGGTCAGGGGAAGAGACTGAGTAAAGGAACAGTGGAGTGAGGGCTAATCAAAATCTAAGAGGATATAAATAAATCATATGGAAACCTACTTTTCTGGACAATGGAACACTCAGAAGCCATAGATTGTTACTAGAAAATTTTCAGTGCCAGGGATGGGATACCTTCCAGTGAGTTTTGGCTGGGGAGGTCCCTGATACCCCCAAAACATTACAAATCATTGCCAAGGCATTGCCAAGGAATAGATGGTAAGACCCTATTGCTGAAGACCTCACATACTTGGGATGCAAGGGCACTGATAAATCCTGCTGGAACTCAGCTAAAAACCTCCTTCATGTAGATCAGCTGACAGAAAGCTGGAAAAAGCTATGCTGCATGAAGTTCAATGGGAGAGAAAGAAATCACCAGTGGAGATACTCAACAGTGGACACTGCAAGCCTTAAATTTGGCCAGCCAGGCCAAATGAGCCAATGGGTACAATAGTGGCATGTCTATTATGGGGGAAACCAACTGCTCTCTAATTGGACTGGAAGCCTGCTCCATGGGAGGGAATACATCTCTGATACTGAAAACATATGACAGGAGTAGTCATGAGCCCTAACGGTGTAATGTCTGCTGGTGTCTCACTAAATGTATATACTATGCTCACCAAACTGCCCAGTAAGCACTTCTCTTAATGTCCACACCCATATATTAATGCTACTCTCACTTTTGGTTAGAGAAGCTTCTCTTTGCAGATGGTGGCAACCTTGGGATAACTCAGAAGGCACCATGGTGCTAAGGAGAAGGGACAGAGGAGTGCTCAGCACTGAAACATCTCAAACCTACCTTCCAAGGCTCAGGGTCCATTGCAGAAGGGGGGCGGAAAGAATGTAAGAACCAAAGGAAGAGTAGGACTCCTTACAATGTGCTCCTCCAGACACAAAATGGCCTGGAAATCCATGACTTCACAGTGCCTGACACTACCTACATAAGACCATCATAATAGGAGGAAAAGATCATGACACCAAACTGAAAAGAGAGACTGATTGAGAGGGGGAGGGAATATGATGGAGAGTGAAATTTCAAAGGGGAAAGTGGGGGAGGGAGGGAAGTACCATGGGATATTGTCTACAATTAAAGAAGTTGTCAATAAAAAAATAACAAATTAAAAAAGAAAAAGAAAAAAAGAAAGCATCAGGATTGAGATGAGAGACAAGCATGTCTAAGATGACAAAGGATTTATCCCTCAAGTGCCAATTCCCTGGCTGGCTGATTCAAAGCTGTTTAACCTAGTCCTTCTCATTCTCATCCCTTTCTCCTCACCCTGATTTCTTCCTTTACTAGCTCATAACTTCTTCATAAGTCTTCCTTTGGATAGATAGTTTTATTTAAAATGACATGCAGTTATGTTCTGATCTTATTTTTCACATCAACCATAGTGCATGGACTTTATTAGGATTGCCATCTGATAACATGATTAACTGTGGGATTTGGACATTTATGAAAGAGACCTCTGGGAACAGAGCTTGTATATGAATTCTGTAGTGCCTTTACAGAAACACATCTTCCAGGCCACACACTGACATCAAGTCTCCTTAGTATCATTCTTTGTTTCAAATGTACAAAGTGTTAAAATACCTTTAGTGATTATTCTACTTCCATTTTTTTTTACAGAATAGTATTTTCCAAACTATTTCTTGTTTACTGCTACTAATGTTTTACTTATTGAGCTCAGTTTACTATTTGTTGATTCATAAGTGTAAAGGTTAAACATCCTTTTATTTTAATAATAGCCTGGATTATTGTTTTGGTCACTTCACATGTTGGATAATACAGGATTTTTGTTCAAAATCAGAATATTTCTTATTTATTTTAGCCCCAAATAGTGCTGATAAACCTGGTAAGGTATTTTTGTTTGTGGATTTTAATTGACCTTGTAAGTAAGTTCTTGAGCAAACTGATATTTATGTGACCAGATTTATAATAGAACTTTGGTACTTCAAAACATCATGGTGCACTCGCTAAATAATTTTTACTTATCACTTAAAAGTTAAAAAAAAAAAACAGCTGGGTATGGTGGCGCACACCTTTAATCCCAGCACTTTGGAAGCAGAGGTAGGAGGATTGCCATGAGTTTGAGGCCACCCTGAGACTATGTAGTTAATTCAAGGTCAGCCTAGGCCAGAGTGAGACCCTAACTCGAAAAAACCAAAAAAAAAAAAAAAATAAAATAAATTAAAAAAAAAAAAACTTTGGTCTTTACTTTGAATGTATGTTAGCATATGAGATATTTGGAGTGATATCTGGCATAATACTTTTTGATATAATTGCTCCATTTACTGTCTTTCCAAAAGGAGAAGAAGTGAAGAATCTGGCATGTAGACAAGTCTAACTTGAGGTTCTCAATATATTGCTAAACTGCTGACATATCTTGTCTGCCTTGCCTGTTGTACTAGTCCACTAAGATCTAACTTAAATCAGAGTGGACATTGAAAATAAATGCCTCAAAATTTTAAAAAAATGTATTTAGACATGGAATATTTAAGGGATGTAGGATTTTATAGCTCCAGAAAATCATACACAATGTTAAATTAAGTTGCAAAGAGACCAAGCAATTAAACATATGGTTACAAACTATAATATTCAAATACTAATTTTCAACATGTAAAAAAAAAATATTATTCTTATACTAAGTTGAAAACTGCAAAAACAGACACCTAAAAGATGAAAATATTTATAATATCACTTAATGAGGAGGTTTAATTAAATTATGTTTAACATTATTTCATTTTATACATTATTTAAAAACCTAGAAACATGTAGTAATTTATTATCAAATTACACTGGAATACAGCAGATCAGTATGGGAAGAACCTGAGGGCACAGGAAATCAAAAATTCTCTTGGAAGAATGTGTCATTCTCTAAAAGAGAACTTGGAATGATCAAGGTGTTTGGTTGTTAGCTTTTAGATCCACGACTAAAATACAGGCTGTGTGATATCTGGCTTAGAGTATTTACACTAAATCTACAATGGAGGTGTGTTGTTTGTTTTTCTTCTTCTTATATTGTTCTCTTGTATGCTTGGTTAGTTAGGTGTGTATAGGGTCAAGAACATCTCCCTGGCCTTCTGAGAGAACACATGAGTTAAGAATGTTCCTGCCTTCTTTCCTACCTCCCTGTTGAATTGAGATGGTTTTAGGGACAGGAAATTGTGGTCACATGTTTTTCATATCATCAGCATGAAAAGTTTGAACTATCATGGAGACTTCAAAAAATGAATATGGCTCTTTGTTGCCAAAAGCATTTGTCCAGAGGGTGATGGGTGGATGTGGGAGTGATATAATCAGTGTCTCTGGCCTTTAAGGCTTGAGGATGGCTCACTCTGAATCCTTTTATTCCTCCAATAATAACCACCTGATGATTGACCATGCATAGGGAAGATTAAAGATTTCTTAACAAAAGTTTTGGCCTAAACTTCTGGCATATGTATTTACAACTGCCAATTATATAAATAAATGTTTTTTAAAAAAGGGCTGGAGAGATGGCTTAGCGGTTAAGGCGCCTGCCTCCTAAGTCTAAGAACACCAGTTCCAATTTCCAGGTCCCACATTTAGCCAGATGCAAAGTGACGCAAGGGCGCAATGCTGCACTTGACCACAAGGGGGCACATGCATCTGGATTTCCTTCACAGCAGCTGAGAGACTGCTGGCACGCCCATCTCTATCTGTCTTCCTCTCAATCTCTCTGTGTCTCTCTCAAAAAAAAAAAAAGTTTAAAAAAATAAGTTTTGGTAAAATGTCTTAGTCCATCTTGCTTAGACACTTGAATGTGGATTTTTGAATCATTATGGCATTGGCATTTTTCATTCCTTTATTGGATATGAGTACTTCATTGTCAGAAATAGCAAGAACTCCAGGAGAGGGACTGTTGGGGGGTCAAACTAAGGCAGACATCTGTTTGGGATACTCAGGCTCATCTCTTATTTCTCCAAAGCACCTCATCAAGGTTAAAGAAGAAAAATGTGGCTGCTTTTGTTTCCAGACTCCTAAATCTATCTTGAACTATATACTCTTATTGTCTTGATAAATCCAAGCCAAGTATGTATCAGGTGTCTTTGCTTTACCTGGCCTGGCTGACTGCAATAATCAAGTTCAACACTTAATTGTCAAATTTCCCACTGACTTTGTGCTGGTTAAACAGGGTTCCAGAAAGCTTGTAAAGGCCAGGCCATAAATAAAATAAGACTGCACACAGGGGGTTGGATATTGCAACATTTATGAAGCCCCAGATGCAGTTCAGAGGGAATTCAGGGTGAAATATTTAATTACTTCATCATTGGAAACTAATTACCAATTGGGGAGTGTTTTCATTTGTGTAACATAGATTGATTAGCAGGATCACCAAAGTTCTAGTTTCCTTACTACTGATTAGATCCTTCATAGAAGAAAAATGGGTTCGTTTTAACAAGCTCAAGTCAAACTAGAGACAAGCATGGTTCCCAAAGAGTGATTGCCTGGGATTAGTGTTATTCAATAGGCAAAGGGGTATTGAGTTCAGGGTTTTTTCTTGGTAGGACTTTTAGAGATAAATTTTGCATTTGGGATTTCCTCTTCTGTAATAGGTAGTGTTGTATTTTTCATTCAGGAAGTTAATTTGTTTGTTCCACAAAATGTTTCAATCAATGTCATACATAGCCAGTGACCTGAGACCCTGGGGCTAAGTTTTGTCCTAGATACTGGAAACAGATATATTGTTTCAAGACCAAGTTTGGGAAATTAGGACTTCTGTAGCAACTTTGTAACACTGAAACATGAGTTTTGGCTTCTTAATATAGGATGTTGATCAACAAGAGACAGATTCCGATGGGGCAGAACTTTATGGGGAGATATTTTTGGGGTATTGGAAATGCAACGTTGGACTTCCATATTACCAGGCCTGAATTTTCTGGTCAGGATATCCACATTTCATACAGGTGTCCAGTCACCTTGTTCTTTCTCGTCTTTGCCCTTGTCTATTCTGCTCTATGGAAAGATGGATTCAAGTCAGTGTGTTCCTTGGTCTTTCTAAAGATGGAAAATAATTCCAGAACCAAATCTGTAGGTGGGATGTGGGTCTTAAAATGATGCTATTCAGACAGATATGGTGTTCCTGCTTGAGCAGAGGTCCTTGCTGTGGGTAGCACTGAGAGGGAGTCTGATAGAGAAGGATTTACAGGGAGAGGCAGAATCCTTGGTTAATTAGTTAATCATTTGAGTTCATTACTCATTGCTTACATATATGAGGATCATATGAAAAAGGGAATATATGAAGGCATTGAAAGATCTGTTGCTCAGATTAAAATAATTATTTTAATTCTTTAGCCATTCAGATGAATCTTTTAGCATTTGGATATTACTAGTGGGGAATTATAACCTGGTTAATCTTAAATTGCTCTGCCCAGTTTCACTCCATACTGGAATCAGAGTTTCTACTTGGTGATGGGGACAAACTCTGGTTTATAATCTTTGGCCTTATTCTAGACTAATCTAGTGTATGCCTATTTAGATATGCTCACATGGTTTTCTGGACTTTCCAAGGCTGGCTGTGGATGAGCACAGTCTTGGCCATGATTTCCTCTTAAAACATGAACTGTGGCTAAGGAGATAGCTCAGTAGTTAAAGTGACTTGCTTGAAAGACTTTTGGCCCGAGTTCAATTCCCTAGCACGCATGTAAAGTCAGATGCAAAGTGGTGATTGTATCTGTTATCTCAGCACACCTTTAGCTCACAGGCCAGCTGCATGGGTGCACATGCATGAGATAAAACAATAACAAAGGAGACCCCGTCAAGCAAGGTGGAAGGAGATAACAAACACACTGAGGCTGTCCTTAGACCTCCACACATGCAAGGTGGTATGCATGTATCTATACACACACATCATAAACATCCACATATATGCACATACACACATGTGTGACTTACACAAGAAAGAATAACTACTGTTTTAAGGCAAGAATTTAAACTGAAGAGTTTCCCATATTAGATACCAGGCATTTAAGATGAGGATCATAACCCCATATGGAGTTGCATAATTGAATGTGAATGTTATGAAAAACTCAGCAGTGGTAAAAGGCTTCTGAATATGGACAAACAAAAAAGAAACTCAGGGCTGGAGATATGGCTCAGCGGTTAAAGACATTTGTTTGCAAAGCCTGATGGCCTGGGTTTGATTCCCCAGTATCCACATAAAGCCAGATGCACAAAGTGCAGGATGCCTGTCATACTCATACTCATTCTCTCTCTCTCACACTGTTTGTCTGTCTCTTTCAAATAAAGAAAATATTTTAAAAGGTAACTCAGGATCAAATGTGTGGTGAATTTGACTTGAGGTGTTTCTGGCAGTGCTTGCCCAGATTGCAGCAGTGACTTCACTACAGCCTTGGTTCTGAACACAGAACATGTGGACTCTGCATAGTTCATAGCGTCATGTTGTATAAGACCAATAAATGCTGATTGAAGTACCTCAACTCAGATTCAAGATTATGCTGTGAATTGCAGTGGTTTTACTGTGCATAGAAAGTTTTGTGCTTTTATAGAAACACACTGGTTTAATAATAGTAAAAGACATCTAATACTTTCCTATTGTCATTCTTCATCATATAAGTATCAAAAGGTTTATTTTTGGATTGTATTGTACTAAAATGTTTGATGTTAAAATTTTTGTTTAAGATGTTGACTTGAATTTTTTTACAATTTAAAAAAATTAGTAATTTATTTTCAAGGAGAGAGAGAAAGAGTGAGAAATAGAATGAGATTGGTCATAGTAGTCAAGAGTTATGGGGGATACCCCCACAATGCATGACCCACAGTCCCCATTGATGAGAGTACTTTTGGGAGCGGGAGGACAGGGAGGAGGATAAGGGAGTCACCATTATGAATGTAAAATTAGAATAATATAAATAAAAAAGAGACATATGGTATAAATAGGTCAACAATTTAGAGAGAGAACTTGAACTCTTGATTCTTCATTCCCAGAATCTACCTTTCCATCTCTGACATTGAATAGATTTAATCAAAACTGGGAAGACCTTTAAAGCTATACTGCAGAGCAGGACCTATGCCAATGTACTCAATGCACTAATCATTTTTAGTTAATATTTTTTCCTGGTCTTGTCTCAGGTACTAGTCAGGTATATTAATGTGCAAAGGCATACATCTCTGTAACGAGGAGCTATTACCTAAACCATTTGTTATTTTCATCAATTTTTGTATTAAATCTAGAGAAGCATATTGTTGCATATCATTGATATAAAAAGTTTGTAGTCATGAATTCCAGAATAATCACAAATAAATAAGTAACTAAAAATTAAAAAGAAAAAAAGAATGGGCACAGTAGGGCCTCCAACTGCTGCAAATGAACTCCATACACATGCCCCACTTTGTACATCTGGTTTTACATGGGCACTAGAGAATTGATCTTGAATTTTATTTAAAAAATAGTCAAGTGCTCCCATGCATAGTGATGCATAGCCATTAATCCCAGCATTTGGAAGGCAGAGGTAGGAGGATCACTCTGAGTTTGAGGGCAGCCTGAGACTACACAGTGAATTCCAACTCAGCCTGGCTCAGATCAAGACCCTACCTCAAACCAACCAACAAACCAACAAAAAACCTATCAGGGCTGGAAAGATTGCTCAATGGTTAAGGTACTTTTCTGTAAAGCCTAAGGACCCAAGTTTGATTCCCCAGTGTACACCTACGTAAGCCAGATGCACAAGGTCACAAGTGTATCTGGAATTTGTTTTGCAGTGGTTGGAGGCCCTGGTGTCTCCATTCTCTCTTTATCTCTAATAAAAAAAAAAATTAAATATTTAAAAACAGTCAATGGAACTTTGGTTTTGTATTAGAAGAGAATTTCTAAAAATTTCTAAAAATTTCTAAAATGGCTGTAAATATATGCTACAGTCGATTTTGCATTGCTGGCAAAAAACAAAAAACAAAAACAAAACAAAACAAAACAAAACAAAACAAAAACACCTGACCAAGAGAAACTTGTGGGAGAAAAGGGTTTATTTTGGCTTACAGACTGGAAGGGAAGCTCAACAATGGTAGGGGAAAATGATGACATGAGTAGAGGGTGGGCATCACCTCCTGCCCAACATCAGGTAGACAATAACAGCAAGGCCAAACACTGGCAAGGGGAAGCTGGCTACAATACCAATAAGCCTGCCCCAGCAATACACTACCTCCTGGAGGCTCCAATTTCCCAAATTGCCACCAGCTGGGGACCTAGCATTCAGAACACATAAGTTTATAGGGGACACCTAAGCCAAACCACTGTATTCCACCCCTGACCCCCATAAACTGATAACTATCCATGATGTAAAATGTAATGCATTCAGTCCAACTTTAAAAGTCCCCATAGGTTCTTACCAATCTCAATTCTGTTCAAACACCCATAGTCCAAGATCTTTTAACTGAACCATAATGCTAAAAATAAATAAATAAATAACCCACAATGGCATAGAATGAATTTTCATATTGCAACAGATGTCATTGGGCATAGCCAAAAAAATATTCAACCAATACAAGATTTAAAATACATAGGACAAACAGCAAATTCTGTAACTCCAAGTTCAACTATAAACAGTGACAAGTCTCCAAGTCCCATAATTCTAATCACTGAAGAGTTTCTGGAGTTTCAATTTTGGGCCCCAGCTAAGCTACTCACAGTCCTGGAAAACTTCATCCAGTGCTTGGTGCAGGATGCTGGTTGGTCTCCCTGACAGCTATCCCATAGTCCTGCCATCTCCATTGGGTCTCTACTTCAACCCACAGTTCATCCTCATGGCTTCACTAGGCCTCCATGCAGGTAATCCAAGAAGACTGCTTCACACTGCACATGTCCATTTCCAAAATATAAAACCATGTTGCAAAATCAATGACCCTCTCTTTCCTGCATTTGTTATACTCCATAGTACCAGGTGGGCTACCAATTTGTTACCCCAGGGGGAATAAAGCAGAGTTTGAAGAACAGGCCATTTCTTCAGAATTCAGGCCCCTAGACCTAAAATGTACCCAACATGGCTCAGGGAAACTCAGGGAAGAGGGGGCGGAAAGATTGTTAGAGCCATGACTTGGGTCATTTTACAAAGAGTCATTGCCTCTCCCACATAACTGATGGCTACCCACATAAGGCAAGACCCACATTACCCATGGGGGGAGGAGAGGGAGAAGGCTAAGGATGGTACCATCATGGCTTTATATATACTATATATATAACTAATAAAAATATATTAAATAAAAAAATCTGCATTCTTCCTGTTGCCCTAATGCAGATCAGTTGGCCCAATATCAAAGCAATTGCAGCTGAATAAACAGCAGTTTTGACCCAAAGATTTCATTTCTTTCTGTGCCATATCCTTCAGCTCACACTAGTCCATGGCTATGCAATGCAACCCTGCACAAGTTCTCAGGACATGGCCATAACAGCAAGCCTCTCACATAAACTACTTCTAGCCTAGTCCAGACAAAGCTCTTTCTTCCCTTTTTAAGCCAAACCTCACAGTCCTTAGTTCTCAATACATTCAGATCTTTCTTTTCTTTTCTTTTTGTTTTCTTTTCTTTCTTTTCTTTTCTCTTTCTTTCCTTTCCTTTCTTTCCTTTCTTTCTTTCTTTCTTTCTTTCTTTCTTTCTTTTTCAAGGTAGGATCTCACTCTAGCCCAGGTTGACCTGGAATTCACTCTGTATTCTCAGGATGGCTTTGAACTCTTGGCAATCTTTCTACCTCTGCCTCAAAAGTGCTGGGATTAAAGGCATGCACAACCACACCTGGTTACATTCAGATCTCTCAACTCTGTCCAGAATAGTCCAACAAGCTTTACTTACAGCACTTTGAAGTGTCTCTTAGGCCAAGGTTTCAAATTATTCCACATTCCTTCCTCAAATAAGTCCCAAAAAAGCAAAAAGCCAAAAGCCACATAGTCAGTTTTCTAGCAGCAATGACCCCACTCCTGATGCCAATTTTACTGTTGCAGTCAGCTTTATGTTGCTGGTTATAAACATGTTTCTGTCATTTTGTATTATGTATTTATAGGAAGAGGTATTCTCAGCATTGATGACTATAAAATCAAAACATCAACCAATTGAAACACAATGAAGATACTGTGTCCTGAATGATAAAATATTCAGCCAAAATTTAATTCTTTATGTAAAAACAAGCACATCACCTCACTAGTATTCATATTTGTTTTCATTTTAACAAATGATAAAAGTATACATGTGCCAAATAATTATTTAAAAATAAATTTCTTTGTGATTTACTACCAGTAAATGTTTATTTGTGTACCTATTTTATATATTGATATACTCAAGCAGAAAAGAGCCAGGAAAGACTCAGGGCAAAATATGGTCCAAAAGGATAACCCCCCAGTGACTCACTTTCTGAACTCAGGTCCTACTTTCGACAGTTCTCTATCTCCAATAGTCTATTCAAATTTTTATACCACTAATGGATTAAACCATTCATTAGCCCTCATGATTAAATTATCTCTGGAAATGTTCTCATAAAACACAATCAGAGGTGTTCTTTAGCAGTCTCCTATATAGCACTAAATTTAATCAGGTTGCCAGTTCAGGTTAAGTTCACATTCAGAGTTTAGGGTATTTATCTTGTGTATATTTGAGGTACTTTACAAATATGAAGAGATTTTGAGATAGGGCCTTATGTAGCCTGGATAACCACAAACTCACTATGTCATAGAAGTTGACCCTGTACTCCCATTTTCCCATCTTTATCTCTCAAGTGCTTATATTGTAGCACTATGCCACCATGCCTAGTGGAAAGAAGGTTCTTGAAGAAGATTCCTTTGGGAAGAGAATGTTTCTCATTCCTCCATTTTTGATACAGAAATTTCACATCTTCTTAGGCTTTTGTAATGTCTATAAAGCTATAGAATTAGTATGAGTTTTATAGAAGATTGCCTGTGAGTTCTTTTTTTCACAGAAAGTGTAAGTGGAGAGATAATTGATTTTAGCCCTTGGTTCCAGAAGGACAGGTATATCTTAATAATACTATTGATTCTGAATTTGTTGTTTTCTTAGTAGTATAGCTATTCAACTTGAAGAAAAGTATCTCATTTAGTCATTATAATAATATTATGAAATAAGTTCTATTAATATGCAAGTGCTACAGGTGAGATTGATCTAACCCAGTTATGCAATTCACTACTGAAACCAAGCCAATAAGTTTCTTAACTCCTGGTTCTTCTGCCTCCCATCTGTCTTAATTGCTGCCAGGGGCCAGCAACTGCCCTGATCCCAGAGAGTGATGTTGCTGTCTTTGAAGGCAGTAGTTTGTGATGATGTTTCCTTTAATCACCAGCTATGATTGGACAGTAACACATGCACTTGTCAAAGGCAGTTAGGGCACATCAGTAGGTGATGATGTGTTGACAAATCCACCAAACGCCCATTACATTTCCTGGTCAGGAGGTGGAGGATGGGATGGGGAAGGATTATAAAATCCAGTAGTGCAGTGACATGTATTTCTAAGCTTTTTTTCTGGATCACATGGGCTTGGCACCTCCTGGAGCTAGGCATTCAGTGAATGAAAAGATGATTTGATTCTGCACTTTCTATTTAGGTCAAAAGGACAAATTAGAGATATTTTTGGTTTTGATCATATTTCTCCCTTTTCTTCCTTAGGAAATGACTTCTTGAACTGCACAGGGATAAAGTTTTTTCCTGTGTTTTCTGCATTCTATTGAGTGAGTTGCAGACTGAGAATGCAGATCACAGATGATGGAGGAAGGGTAGCAACGTGTGATCTGTCTGATTCCTGAGTTGCTCAAGCAATATCTCCTCCTGGGGCAAGAGAGGGATGGTTTGCTTTCCTCTGTTTCCCTCAGAACCTGCTCCAAGGCCTGCCAATGAAAAGATGCTGTATTCATTGCCTGACATTTTGGGTGAAGAATGAACAAAGGCTTTACCTTGATTTTGTCATTAAAAGGAATGACTGTGAAAGGATGGCCAGGAGAGAAATATTCAACTCAGAGGAAACAGAAAACATTTATGAAGCACAGAGCCAGACTATAGCACTGTGCCAGGCATAAAGGATACAGTTATGTGAACCCACATCCCTCAGGGAGTTTCCAGGCTGGTGGGAAGACATGCTATATTGCACGTAGGAATATAGTTTAAAATGTGTATTTATATTACCCATAACGTGACAAGTAGATTTCATATGCTTTCTGATGGGATTAATGGAGAGAGACATATCATCACTTTTGTAGAATACTGGTGGCCAGACAGGCCCAATGACTGAAAGTGCAATAGTGGCATGTCTGCTCTTGGGGAAACCAACTGCTCCCTAATTGGACTGAAGACCCTCTCTATGGGAGAGAATACATACCTGGTACTGAAAAAACTAATCAAACGTCTATGGTAGGGGAGGTCACGAGCCTTAGGGGTATAAAGCCTGCTCTTGTCTGGCTAAATGTATATATTATTCCCACCAAACTGCCCTGAAAGCACTACACTTAATGTTCATATTCAAATATTAATGCTACTCTCACTTCTGGTTATAGAAGCTTCTCTTTTCAGATGGAGATGACCACTGGGAAGACCCAAAAGGCAACATAGTGCTGAGAGGAATGGATGGAGGAGTGCCCAGCACTGAAACATCTCTGCTACATCCTCCAAGGCTCAGGGTCCATTGTGGAAGAGGGGGCAGAAAGAATGTAAGAGCCAAAGGAAGGGTACGACTCCTTACAATGCAACTGTCCAGACAGAAATTGGCCTCAATATCCATGACCTTGCAGTGCCTAGCAATACCTTCACAAGACTTTCATAATAGGAGAAAAAGATGATGACATCAAATTAAAGGAGAAAATAATGGACACAGAGAGGGGATATGATGGAGAATGGAGTTCTGAAGGAGAATGGGGGGAGGGGAGGGAAATATCATAGTTTATTGTGTGTAAATGTAGAAGTTGCCAATAAATTTTTTTTAATGTGTAACCTGAATATAATCAAGAGAAAATGACAGATAAGAACAAATCAGTTGTCTTCAAAACTGTCAAGTTCACTGGACATGGTGGTTCACACTTTTTACCCCAGCACGTGGGAGGCAGAGGTAAGAGGAGATCAAGGTCAGCCTGGAGCTACAGAGTGAGTTCCAAGTCACCCTGGGCTAGAGTGAGACACTACTTGGGAAAAAATGTCAAATTTATATCATGTGGGACCATTAATGGAATACAGGAAAAGAAAATGAAGACAGGATCTAGTGAGGATAATAGCAGTGTAGATAATAATACTAGACAATGTAGATAATAGATAATGAACTTTAGACTAATAGTACTCTATCAACATTTATTTATTTATTTATTAGCCACAGGCAGACAGAGAGAGAAACAGGTGAGAGAGAGAGAATGGGCACACTAGGGCCTCCAGCCGCTGCAAATGAACTCCAGATGCATGTGCCACCTTGTGCATCTGGATTATGTGGGTACTGGGGAATTGAGCCTCAAACTGGTGTCCTTAGGCTTCACAGGCAAGTGCTGAACTGCTAAGCCATCTTCCAGCCCCTAATTCCTGATTTTAATAACTACTATGGTTGTATTAGAGGACTTCCTTATTTTAGGATATATACAGAAATATTTAGACATAGTAAGGCATGGTGTCTGCAAGCAACCCTCAAAGAGTTAACAAAATATTTAGAATAGAATGAAAATACAAATATATTAAAGTGTTGGTGTTTGGCAGTGTAGATGAAAGATAAAAAGAAATCCTTTATATTATTTTTGCTTCTCTATACGTTATTTTACTTTTCTATAAATCAGATTATCCTAATTGTTTCACAATAAATTTTAAAATACAAAATGAAGCTTGTAAGCTAATTTAAAATAAATTAATTAAATACATTGATTTAAAAAATTCATTCTTCATGTATGTTTTCCCACACATATGAGAGCAAGAAAGCACTATGGTTGTTCAGGACACAGGCCATGAGGACAAATTTTCTGGGTCTAGGTCCTGGCTGTAACACTATGAGCTTGACTAAATTGATGATATTGGTGCTTACATTGGCTGATTAAGAATTAAATGAGTATGTGGCTAGTGCATAGTACATTTGCTCTTATACAATCTAGACCAAGATATAATTACTAATTATTACTTACAAATATGTGTGTTATGTAGTATACACACATTTGTTGATCTACTATGCTATGTTGTTCAATCATTTACATATTTAATTACTATAGCAATCACATAGCCATTGATACCGTCCCCATGGTACAGATGTTTAAACTGAGGCCAACAAAAATCCTGAAGTTTACCTAGGCCTAACCATCCCCCAAGATGATAACAGGCACAAGCTGGAGCTGATCCCAGTGCTCTGACAACTAATCCTCGAGGAAATTCTTTGTTGCAGGTGCAGCCAACATCACTGGTTTCACTGCTCCTCCTTTAAACCTTACAAGAGAGGAATTTCCTGGGACAAACTGCATTCACGAGGTCTTCCATCATCCTTGTATTTATCCACTTATCCTTTGTTAAAACCTGTTTGTGTGTGAGTGTGTGTGGTCAGGATTGGGGGCATGGAGTCTCCTTGTGATAACAGACTGATTCCTTGAACCAGATTTAAAAAGCAGTGGCTGGTCCCCAGCCCTGAGGGCTGTAAAGTCTCCCTGGCAGGTAAAATGATCACGGCCTTTGAGGAGCCTTAGGATACAATGTCAGGAAATCTTCATGTAAATGTCACATGCTCTGTGTATATCCTAAGACATGATTATACAAGTCATACTTGGCCATTCTGGAAACTATAGACTGCTTGGAAAGACCATCAAATTCCCTTTAGTATTAAATCATTATCTCTCTTAATAAATAAAAATACAATAAACAAAACCAGAAAAGCAAAACAGGTTTGTTGAGAAATCTTCATCAGTCTTCAGAAGGCCTGGAAACTGGATTCCTGTCTTCTTGGGCCTCAGGATCTGCAGTAGGGGCCTCAACTTGACAGATGTTATTACTCTAAAACAATCTCTGGCAACCTCGGGTGGGGAAGGAAGCACCTCTTAATTTGTCAGGGATCATAACAACTTTCACTGTATTTGCTCACTGCCTTAAAATTTACACAGCTTCACATTAGACATTTCTACTTATTCCCAACAAATGTTTGGGCTGAGCTGAGGAATAGGCTGTGAATCCTGTTGAGTTGATTATAAATGCAAGGGCTTACTGAGGCTAAGCAAACAGCCTACCAGCTGTACTAGAAGGTAGGACCCCTGAGTCCAACATGAGCACTCCATACTTACAGTTTCTCCCATCATCACTGTTTCACTGTCCTGTTGGGGAGCTTATTTGATTTTTTTTTTTACACCAATACCTAAGAATCATCCACATGTTCGTTCACCACCTCTTAATCATCTCAGACTGCCTTGAGTCTGTCCAGTTTAAGTATCTCTGAGTTATCTCTCCACCAAAAACGAGAAGGTGTAGGGGATGTGGAAACTCTCAATGAACTGATTAAAAGAAGGGAATGTGTGAGAATAAGCCTACTGTGAACCTGATTGAGAAGTGTATGGGCAACCATGGTGCAGAATCATAGCTTTTGAGTTACATCTTCTGGATGGAAATCTTCTCCATCTACATTTCTTCCTCCTTATTGCATATTCATTATACAAATAAGGGGTTTTGTTATGACATTTTTATACATTTATACAAGATACTTTGATCATATTCACCTCTCATGCCCTTTTTCTCTCCCTAGTCATCCCTCTCTACTTTCACTGTGTGTGTGTGTGTGTGTGTGTGTGTGTGCGCGCGCGCGCACTCACATACTATGATTATGGTGTGTGTGTGGTGTGCATGTGTGTATGCATGCTTGTATGTGTGTGGTACAGGTGTATGCAAGTGCATGTCTAAACAGTCAACGTTGGTGTCTTCCTTAACTACTCTCTTGCCTTATTGTTTTTTTTTTTTTTTTTTTTTCAAAACAGGGTCTTCAGTGCCTCCAGAGCTTATTGATATGGCTAGACTATCTAGCCACCAAACCCCAGGGATCCTCCTGGTTCTACTTCTCCAGCACTTGGATAGGTATGTGTCATTGTATAAATGTATAAAATGTCATAACAAAACCCTTTACTTGTATAATGAACATGCAATAAGAAGGAAGAAATATAGATGGAGAAGACTTTTTAGGTGTGTTCTGGAGATCTGAACTCTGATGCTCATGCTAGCATAGCAAGTACTTTATCTGCTGAGCCATCTCCCTACCTATCATATCTTTTTTCAAACTATAGATTCTGCATATAAAAGAAAAAGTGAGATTTATATTTTTAAGTCTGGATTATTTTACTTCATATAATGATCTCCAGTTGTATCCATTTCCTTGCAATTGACATAATTTTTGTTCTTATGACTGAATCACACTCCAGATTTTCTCCATTCAATCATCTGTTGATAGACACCAAAGTTTTCTTTTTTCATAATTGAAAATCAAAACTACTTTGTTTCTTACCCTATTTAGAATACCTAACATTGAGAAAACAACAATAAATGCTGGCAAGAGTGTAGGGTAAAAGGAACCCTTATACACTGGTGCTGGGAATGCAATTGGTTTAGCTACAATGGAAATCAACATAGAGGTTCCTCAAAAAACTAAAAATAGATCTAATATATGACCCAACTGTCCCACTCCACATGCATTTCTAATTTAATGTTGAAGATGTATTATTCATTTATTCCATTACGGTGTCAGCTGTGAGTCAAGTTCACCCTTCCTTCTTCATCACCTAGGTGGGAGGCTGAATGTTGTAAGCCAGTAAGTCTTAGGAATGGTGATTAAGGACTTGAATTCTAGGTTTTTCTTCTATGTCACCTTTTCAGATCTGAGATGCAAAAGGGATAATCATATATCTGGAACATTTCCTACTTTACTGGGACAAGAAAACATTTCATTTCATCTCAAATGTTGATGCTATCATGGTAACCAAGATGCCAAAAATAATAAAAATTGATTCTAAGGAATTGATTTTTACTTCTTTCATCTATCATAAGTTTCTTAGGTGACTATCCACTGTAATGGATATAAATGTAAAATATATGAAGAATAAATTGAAAGGAACTATAGACTACTATTATATAATGTTTCTTCTAAGTCACGATATTTGTTTCCATAAGTATTTTCTCAGCAAAGACTAAAATAAAAGGAAAGCCTTTATGTTTTTGTCAGTAACTGGTAGAAGACTTGACACTTATACTGATCCTCTACAAGCTAGGTCAGAGCTGGGCAGATGGCACATTGGATAAGGTGTTCATCACCCACATGCAAGGACCCGACTTTAAATCCCCAGAAGCCATTTCAAGGCAGATGCATTGGTGAAAGTGTCCGAAATCCCAGCACTCCTGTGGCAAGGTAGGAGGCAGAGAGAAGCCCCTCTGGAAGTTCTCAGACCAGCCAGCCTAGTGAATGCAGCCAGAAACAAGAGACCTTGTCTCAATGAAGAAGAGACACATGGATCAACACCTGAGGTTGTTCTCTGACCTCCGCACATGCACCATAGCACCTGTGGACATGCACACACATACTAAGATTTTAAAAGATAAGCAAATAAAGCCAGACTGCATGTAACCCCCAACAGGAAGTCTCTTGAATGCACCACACATCCCAAACTAGGCTGGATAAAATGGCCGCTATAATGCATGAAGTCATTTTTACTGTATATTATACCATATTGTAATTATGGTATATAATGGTCATATGTTCTCTAGCTCTCTAGATGGTGTTTTACTCATATTTGCATTATAAATGCTCAGTACAATTCCTGGCATGTTATATTTTCCTTAGGAAATATTTTCTAAATGAATAGCCAAACATTTACCAGCTCAAACAAAGCTTGGCTTATGAACACAGTGGGAATTGAGGTCAGAGAAATGTGGTTCCTTTTTGCCATAAAGTGCTTACATATTGCACACTACAACACGGGGCTCCATGATCTTTTCAACCTCTTATGTGATTATCCTCCCCAGAAACCCATGGGTCATAAAGGGCTGTAATGACCTTGGCTGTTTGGTAGCTTCATATCTTCGTTACATGAAGCCTGGCCTATTTTCATTCTGAGAAAGATGACTGACTTCAGGCAAGACAGGAAATGTCAGAAGATGGCCCTTTCTCCAGAAAGTCTTCACAAATCCTGACCAGCCTTTGGGACTTCCTACTAGTGTGTGGAACATAAGGAATCAGCACGATATGGGCATATTTGTACAATTTTTAAAAGATTAAACATGATATAGTACTGGAAGTGAGCATGAGAGATTGAAGCCGTGGGTTTTAAGCTTTCCCTTGCTACAGGGGATGGAAAGAATATTGTTTCTCCTTAAAATGATTTATTTAAACGGGTAGGCTAGAATTCTACTTAAAACCAGTGTCTGAATGCACCTGTTTAAGTCAGCTTCTTGTTCTCCTAGGTATTTAGGCATTGAATTTTCCCCATTAGGAGAGTGATTGACACTGTGGTCCTTACAATAACACATGATTATAACTCTGCAAATGGCAATTACATTCAATGGAAACCAGATGTTGCATGGAATTTGACTCTTTTGGTTTCTTGGTGAAGTAGATGAATTTGTAAAGTAGAAAACCACAATCATTACTCAGATGGACTGTACATGAATTAATGACATAATATCTAAATCATATATGGTTGAAAATAATGATTAACTTAAACTATCAAGATAAGCTAATGAAAACCAGACTCTTAAAAATTAAAGATGTGTTTTCTTCAATATATGTTAGTCATATGCTAATCACAAAAGCAGCCTGGTTTTATATCTTGTCAACCCCAAATAAGGAAAATAATATTTAAAAGAAGTCCTTTCTGTTGTTTCACATGAGGGAGAAAATGAACAACTCTGATAGTTTTTCTTGGCTAGTGAAAATTTCAAGTGTCTGAAATCAATCTTTTAAAGTCATATTGTTGTTCAGGACAGTTAGCAGGGTTTATGCTGAATTACACAGAGATAGTATATTTTTAAGGACATATTTGGCTTGCAAAGTTTCAGCTTTACATGTTGGTGCAAAGCATAACCTCTCAGATAAAACTTCTTTCTTTCTTCACAGTCTTTGTCCAAATGGGTGTGTGCATCCACTTGCACGCGAGCACATGCGCATACACACACACACACACGCAAACACACACACACACAATGTTGCCTCAGGCCAGGAAGGGAAGTCAGCATTCTACATGAACCTTCACTATCCCTTAAAAAGCTTAGCCTTTAGTTAGCAACCTCTGAAGTGGTTAAGTTTGCAAACCTTGGCCCATCATTTCCACTGTCATGAATTTTCAATGACATCATCACTGTAAAATTAGGAACTCTCTTTCTTTTCCTGCAGATGTGAAAGTTTGACATCGAATTCCATGGTCCCGTGCCACATTTCATCAGCGTTTTTCCTTTGCTTTCTCCAAAGCCCATGGCCGCATGTGGCGTGTAGATTGCCAGTGCTGTTTGGGATCTCATATCAAATGCTGCTACCTAATCCCAGGCGGCCTTCCTGGAGCCCACACCTGCAGCTCATTGAATCCTCCTGGAGTACAAAGGGCTGATTTACAACACGAAGGATCCAGGCACTGGTTGCAGCTGGAGCTCCAGCAGGAAAAGGAAGTTGTTCATCATCTTGTGTGCATTTCATTAACAATAGTGTACCCGATATGTAGCTTATAGAATAATTTCAAATCACTGACAGAGAGCATTATGGCATTTGGCACTACTAGGAAAAATACTTCAGGATGGGCAAATTAACTATGAGCGTGAGGTTTCTATGCGACCCCCTGGAACCGTGCACTCTGATTTACACTAGGTGGGTTGACCTTGTAAGGTTTTCTGATTCCTTGGGCATTTTCCCATTTCTCATTTTTCCCTTTGTCTTTGAAGCAGCCCTGGTGTAGGATTGGGGTATCATTAGCTTTCTTCTTTTCTTCATGTATTAACAGGCAACAGCTTAGAGGAACCTGTGCTAAACTTGGTGCTTCAAAACCAGTCATTTGAGGGTCTCTCTATGTAGCTGGTGGGATGGCAACTACATCACAGAATAGGACAAATGGGAGATGTCTTTCTCTTTTGAGTGTCAGTGACCATTAATGTCAGTGAGTCCCAGTCAGACATTAAAATCCCATGGTTGGTTCACAAAGACACTGTGGAAGAAAAAAAAAAGGGGGGGGCAGAACCTCAGGCTTTATCACCAAGACTGGTTGTACAACTGTTTTGATAATGACTTCCTTTTATTCAAGAGGAGTCTTCATTGTGAGGGTGAAGGTGATAAACGAAGATTCCATTGGAGACAAAGATGGGACAGATGCAAAGAAAGGACTGACCGTCAACATTGTTAAGGATATTGGAGGAAGGCATGAGGTCTTCATCCCTCCTTGAGGAGTTACTGCCAGTTCATGGTGACTGGGAGACATTTTCTTGAGTGGTGTAGCCAATGGAAGGACCCACATACTCTGATAAATACCTCATTTATGTCTGTTCAGGAAACCCTATTTAAGCTCACTTGCTCACAACAAAACACAAGAAAATAGATATCAAAGTAGAAGTGGGACGAGTAGGGATGAAGGGGTTCATCAGAAGAGGGATGGGGAGGGGGTCAAGAGAAAGCCTTGGAAGAGGACTATGATCAAAATCCACTTTATACATGTATAAAAATTGTCAGTAACAAAAAAGGGTTCTTGTGTAGCTGAGGTTATGCCTCTAGCCCTTAGGTAGCCCTGGGGCCTGTATTCTCTGGAGCACAGTCTGAGCCTCCAGCAGAGACAGCCACCTACCTACTCAATAGGAAGGTTCTCATTGCTCTCTCTCCCCAGCTCTTCCCTGGAAGTATCCTGCAGATGTTAGTGGAAGGGTCTACAAAGGAAGTGGAAATCTTTAGATTACAACCTCAAAACAAAACTTCAGGAGCTAAGGGACCTCCCTGTGTTCAGGGCCGAGCCTGGCATGGGAAGCTGATCAGTGATGCCCATAGTGAAAAGGCAAAGACTTCTGATTAGTTTATTGTGGTCATTTGAATTTCAATTGTTTTCAAAAGAAGGACAAAATCAATAAAAATCGCCCTGCTCAAGGAAGAGGGAACAGGGGAGGAAAAGCAAATTTCTCTTCACTTTGTAATGGTAAACAAACCAGACTCTGAGCAGTATCTGATGTGGCTGCACAGGGCCTGGTTTCCAGTTTCTCTTGATGTGTCAAATGTATCCCTTATGTGAATCATGGTTTAAAAATACTTCTACGCAGTGGGTTCGGGAAATCAATAAGCTTTTATGATTCTTTCCTTGCTTCACATAATTTCTGATTTCAAAAGAAGCCCTGAGTATTCCTTTAAGATGGTTATATATTATGCATTTTAAAAAGTAACAATTCTTTCAAGAGTTTCCCCAGCATTGTTAGAATCTTTTTAATCTTCTAAGCTTTTTGTTCTCTTTCTGTTTCTTTCTCTTTCTCCCAATGCTAATGAGTATGAGGCTTATACATAAATCGAAGCCGGATTTATAAAATGCAATATAAAAGTCCTTGGGAAGGAAGATAAATATAACAAGCTATGAAACCATGTTAGCCTCTTCCAGCATTGGAATGACTACAAACAGGGACATTAATGACCAGGATGTATGACGTTGCCCAGGTTAGGGGTCTTGGGCTCCCAGCAAGTGGCCTTAAGATGAGCTGGCTTGAATTTTTTGATTACTCTGAAATTCAAATCTAATTGCAGATTGGAACCTATCCATCTTCTTAGTCTGTAAAAACAATTTTCTCTGAATATTTACCCAAAGTGCATTATTGCTTATACAGTTGTGAAAAGCATTTAGCACGTTATAATCCTATATTTGCTCCTATGTGGGCCTGGGAGTGTACTCTCCTTACAAAATTCACAAATGCCTAGAAGGCTAACAATTTTTACAAAGTGTTCCTCATGGAAAACATCTGGAAGTTTTCCAGAATGGCATTCCATATGTTATAGTTTTAGCAGTCACAAAAGTGCACTGCACACGTTTTGTGTGTGTGAGAGAGTAGAAAGAGAGATTGAGAGAGAGAGAGAGAGAGTATGTGTGTGTCCTGGTTCTACATAGCATGCTACTTATACACACCGAGCTCTCTTTGCTCTACCTCTGGAACATTTTAGATTTGAATTGTTTATATTTCACTGCTAGACAACTCTGTTTTCAGGACAATTACACATCTGGAAGGAAGGGAGTCTGATGTAGACTACTGTAACCAAATATTCACTGAGAGAAGGGATTTTTAAAATTGGTATCTTAAAATTGATTTTTAAACTTTTGAGTCAAAGAGACTAAACACAAGAAGAGTGAGGTTTAGGTGCGTTGTGGGAGTGAGGAGAAAACTTTTCTTTTCCAATATACAATTTCTCTACTTGTCCTAGCTACAGTATAGGTAGAAAATGGGGGCAGTGGATTAGCCATGAATAGACAGGATATCTGAGGTTCTACTTTCAGATGGTTCAGGGTTGCTTGAAGTAGCAGAAGTCCAGAATGACACACTATTCAAGTCTGTACTCTTTGATCTGTCTCCTCTCCTATCTCATCAACATAGAGGCCCTATCTATAACAGGTAGTACCTGAGTGGCATCAGAGCCCACTGAAATTCAGACAGGAGAGTGTTTTGTATTCTAGAATGATCTCCTTATGGGTACTGCCTAATGATAGTTCTCCTACTCAGGACAAGGGCAGAGAAAGAGGATAGGAAAAGAAGAGCAAAAGGTATGATCCCAGCATGGGATAGGGCACAGTCCCAGGAGCTGCTTCTATCTTAGGTAATGCAGATGAGCTGGCTCTAACTCATTAACAACCCAACCAGACTCAAGAACCTCCTTTGAGCAAAAGTATCCGTTGGGCATCACACTGAAACAAACTCATTCTGTATGATGAGTGCCTTTTGGGGAAGAGGGAAGGGAATTCTGGAAGGAAACAGCCTTGGCAAAAACCAAGTGGACAGTGGGATGATGGATTGTATGCCAGTGGTGGTGAAAGGTCTAAGTGGCTAAAGTGAGTGGGGAGTTGCAGGAGAAAGGTTAGGGTGCCTAGAAGAAGGGTGCAGATTGTTCAGGGTTAATTATAGCAGGATAAGATGGTTCTTGTGGGTTTGGGTAAAGGAATGTGAGGAAGGACTGGGGCTTTGAGGAAAAGTATTATAAAACAAGAGAGTGGATGGGAACTGGGAGAGAACTTCGGGTCTCTGCTTCACTTAACTAAGCCAATATTGCCTAAGCACTTGCTTTGCTCCAGACAGGGGTCTGTAGCATGCTGTGTCTGCCAGGTACTTTGAGAACACAAAAGTCTTCTGGCTCTTTCTCAACTTTTCAGGCTGAAGGCCAGTGATGATGCAGAAAGGCACCTACTACCTGAAGTTTAATTGTCTATACAAGACAAGGCATACCTCTCAGAAGGCTGATTAGAAAATGGCAAGTTATTATCTATAGATCTTCAGCTGTGGCATAAGTAGAGTTTTGTGCTAGGCATTTGTCTCAGAGACTTTCTGCACAGTCTTGGACTGGCTTTGGGAAGGTCAGAATCAGGGATGCCATCAATGAAGAGGTCCTACTATTCTGTAATGCCATCCTAGAAACTAGGAACTAGAACCTGCCTTGCATCTAGTCAAGTTGAGGACCAGATATATCAATTGTCAGCCTCTCTTGGTCCCCACTCTCCTGTTCCTTAGAAAGCTCAAAGGGTGGTTACTGATAGCTGCTCTAAAAGGCCATAAAGGCAGTGTGGAACACAGTTACCTGGGAATCACTGTTGGCCCAGAAATATGCTCTTTTGGGCCATTTTCTTGGTTCTGGGAAACTTTAAGGCTAGGACAAGCAAGGGCAGTTCATTATCTTCATCGAAACAATTCCACGGCATTTTTCTCCATCCATCTTAGAGAGGTAGTTGTGGTCTTTCTGCCACTGTCTTAAGGCTGCCTGGATTCCTGGTGGCTTTTGATTGCTTGAAGTCCTGCCCCACTGCTGGAGGACCA
Source organism: Orientallactaga sibirica (assembly GCA_036365145.1). Classification (NCBI taxonomy): domain Eukaryota; kingdom Metazoa; phylum Chordata; class Mammalia; order Rodentia; family Dipodidae; genus Orientallactaga; species Orientallactaga sibirica. The sequence goes on from JAEOAD010000015.1 coordinate 11,629,753, forward strand.
CAACAGCACAGCCTTTTACCTCCAGTAGGTATCAAAGAAGGTCTCCTTAAGAGGAGATCTCTTGGTCCCCAGTTTTGTTCCATAGAAAGTTCTCAGGGTAGTTACTTGAAGCTGTTCTAAGAAGCTGGTAATGCTGATGGGCATAGTGGGGGAGAACATAGCACTAAGACTGTGAGACCTTCCAGGTCTTGACTCATGACCAGCATCAACTTCCCCTTTTTTCATGTAAGTTTCCTCATTGATGAAATGATGAATCATTTGGGTCCCTTAGAATTATTGTTTATAAATCTTAACAATCTGTTTGGCATGTATTATTTATTGACAAAAAGCAAGCCAGGTGTGGTGGTACAGGTTTGTAATCTCAGCACTTTGGAAGTTGAGACAGGAGGATCACTATGAGTTTGAGACCAGTTAATTCTATGCCAGCTTGGACTACAAAATGAGATCCTGTCACAAAGAAAGACCAATAAATTTTGCATCTTCTCTACTTTGGAGTACATGGAGTCATAATTCAAAATGAAATAAATGCCTGTTTTCCATAAGGGAAGAAGTAGCCTATGTTAGTGATGGTGCCTGGCCTTTCACATTGCTGCTCCTCATTCTCCATGCATTCTAATGTGCTCTTCCTTCTACTTCTCTCACCCTCCTCATTCTCTTCTTAAGGCCATGCTCACACTTCTGCCTTGATGTAGTTGACATCTAGATTACTATTTGTAATGTTGGTCCCATTTCTGGGGTCAGTGTCATTCTCTCCCAAAGAATCAACAGGACCACTCAAGATTCCCAGTTCAATACTGAATATATTTCTAACTCACTACTTCTGTTTGGACATTGCATACTCTTAGCTAATGATACTCCCAAATTGATTCAGTCTCTGTCTTCTTTACCTATCACACATAAACACACACACTCAGTTAATAGCACAATTCAATTTATTTCATGCATATTTTTCAAACTAATCTAGTTTTTATAGCTTCTCTCTTGGCACATTTCCATAAATTCCCTAATGAATTTTGTCATTTCTAATTCCATCATCTCCAATCTATCTTATTCTCTTGAATAAGATTAGAGTTATAATTCTGAAGTCTTCATTGTACTGTGACACTTACCTAACACGAAGGCCTTCACTATGTCACCAGTACTTCCAAGTTAAGCCCAAATTGCTGACCCAGGAATCAGGTCCTTATCATTTAGTTGTTAGACTTTTAAGCTTCACATCTCCTTATTTGCTTTCTCTCCTCTTTGCAGCATACCTCTAATCCTTCACATACACTCTCTGTTCTGTGTTATGTGCATGGTTCTTTCACTCTTATCCTTTAATCTTCAACCTGACTTTATATCTTGGTTTTGTTGAAATTAAAACTATGGCATATTTTCCATACATAGCATACATTCATATGTGATAGACTTTAATTTCATGTGTTATTAGGGTTTGTTGTCCCTATAACTTCATTGGGAGCTATGAGTTTGAGAGTATCTTAGGGGCCATGGATAGCTGGTTGTAAAAATGAACAACATCCTAGTGATAGATAGCTGTTCACTCATGATCAGGTCACTGAGGCAAGCTGTCATAACTGGGTCATTCTAAAAGTTCTCAGGGTTACTAGAGTGGCTACCTTCCTCTTCCATGAAAGATCCTGAAGGTTGGGTTTTACCTCAACAGAAGCCCAAGTGGGATGAAAAGCCATCCCACCCTCCCAGATGAATGTTGGGTGAATTTGAAGGTATAGATTCTTGTCTTCAGTGAACCCAAACATCATCCTGTTGTTATAGGTGCTTTGTTGACAATATAGAGAAACTGGAAAAATAAGATATATTGTCTTTGAAGAAAGATATAAGGGACTATGACAAATACCTTTGGCTATTTCATTGATGCAATGTGAAGATCATAATACAAATTTCAATCAATCCTGGTCTTGCAATTTTTCTGAATTTAAAAAGAGAGAGACTAATATAAAATGTTCTGGGTGCCAGATATGGAGCTACTAGGTGCTCATTGTGTGGTTTGCAGTAGTATCAGATCCCTTCCCACTTACCTCCAAGAAGGAACATTTGATGCACCTGGGATATTTGGGATCCTTGCCATAGAAGCTTGCTATGATCTTTCATTTCCATTTTGAGCATTCTAGTTTATTTACATCCAAATGACTCTTCCACTATTCTGTGAACTCCAAGGTTGAATTTAAAAAAATAAATTCTTGGCTTATACTCTGCTTTATAAACTTGCCTTGATTTTTAAAAAAATATATATATTTATTTTATTTTTTTTTTTTGAGAGAGAGAGAGAGAGAGAGAGAGAGAGAGAGAGAGAGAGAGAATGGGCATGCCAGGGCCTCCAGCCACTGCAAATGAACTCCAGATGTATGCACTCCCCCTTGTGCATCTGGCTTACATGCATCCTGGAGAGTTGAACTGGGATCCTTTGGCTTTGCAGGCAAACACCTTAACCACTAAGTCATCTCTCCTGCCCCGCCTTGATTTTTTTTGATAAGTGAACAGGGCTATTTCTACTGATATCTGTAGCTCACACCTCTGTAAACATAAACTGATGTATACAGACTTAGTTTGCTTTATGCCTTGCTCCCAAATATGCATGAAATCCCCAAGGCGGTTGCTTCAACAGTGCCAAAGAGACTTTGCATCTTTCCTTCTACATAATACAGGTGAGATTAAAAACCTTCTCCTTTCTTGTGGTATATTTGTAAGAGAAAACATTTCTGAATTATACTAAAGGAGTCTTTTAGTCAACTTAGAGCATGGGAAAACCTTTGCGTGTTTTGGAGTAGGTAGGAAGGTTCTAAAAAGCCTTCTGGAGAGGTGTGAGACTGTGCTTTGAGGATCATAGAGTCAACCCTGAAGGGAAAGGGGCAGCTCAATGATGGGGCAAGCAATCTGAGCAAGGGAGTGGGAAGTGAATACAGGCAGCAAGAAGGTGAAGTAGTTGAGGATCTAGAGGCAATAACCCCAGCCTGGGGTCCACTGGAGCCTGGGTCCCAGGAGGAGACATGATTGCTTTGCTGATAATAACCACTGCTAAGTCCATAAAATGAACTCTCATTTTTGAATGAGTGCTTTCTTCCACTCTGGAACCTAACAGGAATTTATAAAATGACTCCTCTGGGAGGTATTTTCCTACTTAGTTGATCCTCAGTACCTGATGTTCAGCAAGGAGGTCGGCAATACCTATTGACAGATATTCTCTGTCCTGCTCCCTGAGGTCTTCTTGTAACACTTCTGAGAAGGCTACTTTCCTTTTCCTTCTGACCTTAGTGCTCCCTTTCTTCTCCCTTCCCTCTTCCAGTGTGGCTATTCCTTGTCCTGCCTTCATCTACTATTCTTTGTGAGCCTTGATTAGAAGTTAACTCACAGAGTAGGCCCTTCAGCAGCTGTTTCCTTCCAATCCTCCCGGAATGAGGCATCTGGTTTTCATTCTCTTCTTGATGCATTGGTCTCCACCTTCACCTTGCTCTGTTTATGTATATATTATTCCTGTTTGAAACCCTGAGCTCCTAACCACTTTTTCACCCCTTCCCCCAAAAGATAACATCCAAAGGAACTATGAAAAGAGTTGGGTGGGTTGGGAAGGACTTGGGTAAGACTCAGGATTTAATTAGATCAAAATTTCTACATCCAGGGAGACAAGAACATGTATCTTGAAGGAGGTATTCCCAGTCCGTACCTATAGAAAATTTGCATAGATTCTGCTAACCACTGAAATGGGATTCAGGTTTATGTGTGGGCAGGGGAATCATTCAGAGGAGGGAATCCAAAGCTATAATGACATTCTTAATGAGGTGAAATTTATCTCCGATGATCTTTGTATATGGTTATTTGAGCATTGAATTACCACTAGAAAGATGCTAAAGTTTGGAGAGTTATGAATTTGCTGGGTTCACTGAGCAGTGGGATCAACAGTGAGACCAAGATAAGCTTGAGTGCTATGCCACTCAGCCCCCAATATAGAAGAACATCTCCAAGTTTTCTACATACCCTCTTCTCCTGTTAGACTGTTAGCCATGTAAAGGAAGCCAGTTGAGCATATGCACTTTATCTAGGTGCCTGGAAAGGAGGAATACCTGGAGAACCCATTGTCATTCTTGGCTGGAATAAGAAGTTCCTACACAGCACTTAGAAATTCCAGTGCACTGGTGGAAATGCCATTGCCCAACTAAGTTGAACCTCTGGTGATAGGGCTCAGGCAACATTATGCTTTTTAAGGCTCCTCAGGTATTGCAGTCAGCTTTAAGTTGCTGGAAGAAATCACCTGATCAAAAGCAGCTTGTGGGAGGAAAGGGTTTCTTTTTGGCTTACAGACTTGAGGGGAAACTCCATGATGGCAGGGGAAAATGATGGCATAAGCAGAATGTGGACATCATGTCCAGGTCAATATCAGGTGGAAAACAGCAACAGGAGAGTGTGCCAAACACTGGCAAGAGCTGGCTGTAGCATTCATAAGCCTGGCCTCAACAATACATGGCCTCCAGGAGGCTCCAATTCCAAAATGTCACCAGCTGGGAACCTAGCATTCAGAATACATGTTTATGGGGAACACCTGAATCAAACCACCACATTCTTCCCCTGGCTTCCATAAACAGATAACCATCCATGATGTAAAATGGAATGCATTCAAGCCAACTTAAAAGTCCCCATAGTTTTTATCAATCCCAATGATGTTCAAACATCCCCATAGTACAAAGTCTTTTAACTTAGCTGTAATACCAAAAAATAATAATAATTGCACAGAATAAATATTCATACTGCAAAAGAAGACATTGGGCATAACAAAGAAATATTCAACCAACACAAGATTTACAACAAACAGGGCAAACACCAAACTCTGAAGCTCCAAGTCCAACATTTCTAACTAACCAGTAACAAGTCTCCAAATCTGACAATTCTAATCAGTGATAAGTCTCTGGAGTTCTATTAATACCCCTCCAGCTAGGCTACTCACAGTCCCCAGAAAACCTTCATCTGGTGCAGGAAGCTCTCCTGGGCAGCCATCCCATAATCCTGTCATCTCCATTGTGTCTTTGCTACAACCCATTGTTCATTCTCGTGACTCTATCAGGCCTCCATGCAGGTAAACCAACATGCCTACTTTACACTGCCCATGGCCATTTTCAAAATTCAAAACCGTTTTGCAAATTCAATGACCCTCTTTCCTGCATTTTTTTATACTCCATAGTGACAGGTGGGGTACCAATTTGTTACTCCAGGGAGGAATAAAGCCGACCTTGAAGAACAGGACACTCCTTCAGCATTCAGACCCCTTCAAAAGACTGCATTTTTCCTGTTGTCCCAATGCAGATCATTTGGTCCAATCTCAATGGTTGTAATCACTGAAACAATTGCAGTTGAATGGGCAGCAGTTTTGTCCCAAAGAAACCATTTTTTTTTTTTTTCATTTTATTTATTTATTTATTTATTTATTTATTTATTTATTTATTTATTTATTTTTGGAGAGAGACACAGAGACAGAGAGAGAGAGAGAGAGAGAGAGGAAGACAGAGATGGGCGCACCAGCAGTGTCTCAGCTGCTGAGAATGAAATCCAGATGCAGGTGCTGCCTTGTGGTCAAGTGTGGCATTGCACCCTTGCGTTACTTTGCATCTGGCTAAACGTGGGACCTGGAGATTGGAACCGCTGGAGATTGGAACCAGCATTCTTAGGCTTAGGAGGCAGGCGCCTTAATCCCTAAGCCATCTCTCCAGCCCAAGAAATCATTTCTTTCTGTGCCCTATCCCTCTGCACACATCAGTCCATTTTTTTTAGGACAATGGTAATTTGTTTATTATACTATAATGGTAGATAATGGAATTATTCATTTGTAAAAGCTGAAGGGACCACACAACAGCAGTAAACCCTAGCATGAAGATTTTACATTAAATCTACATATTTTAGTAAATAATAAAGTGTCACCAACATTGGTTTAACAATTTATCAACTAAATATTCCCTGCCAAGGAAATGCAATAATAGAGGAAATTGATGAAAGAGAAAAGATGGGAACTATCAGTACAGTCCAATTTTCTATAAAACCTAAAGTGGCTCTAAAATAAGGTTTATAAAAGTAAGTTAAGATAGATGCATTGGGTAGGGTGTATGTGTATATGACAGGAAAGTAGAAGTGAGACTGTTTAAGAGAATAAAGGAAACTAATGGGACTGAAAAGGGTAGGTGGGAGAGTGTACAGGAAGAGTGTACAGGACAGTGTACAGGGGAATATGCTCAAATTAAATCATATTTTATATGAAAATGAATTTATTAACTCAGTATCATATATAACAAGTTAAAATTATAAAAAGGAAATTTGTAAAATTATAAAAATTTTTAAAAGGTTTGTATTTTGAAAAATTTCATACAGTAGAAGGCTTAAAAGATCTACATTTATTTATTTTTATTTGTTTATTTTTTTATTTTTGGAGAGAGACACAGATAGATACAGCAGTCTCTCAGCTGCTGTGAACGAAATCCAGATGTGTGTGCCCCCTTGTGGGCAAGTGCCGCATTGAGCCCTTGTGTCACTTTGCAGTTGGCTAAACAAGGGACCTGGAGACTGGAACCAGGTTCTTAGGCTTAGCAGGCAGGCGCCTTAACTGCTAAGCCATCTCTCCAGTCCAAAAGATCTATATTTAATAAGCACATCTCTACCTTCCATCTAGACTAAATAGCTGTTTATACTTTTATATTTGTTCCAGCCTTCTGTTATTATACATATATATGACCTATATTTTTTTAATTAATGTTAAAGTTACACAGATATCATACTTCACGTTTAAACATTCAGAAGACATTTCTTCAATATAAGGATATTATTCCACCTAATCATCATACTACTATCACACTTAAGAAAATAAAAATAATAATTCTATACTATAATTTAAAAGCTAGTTCCTAATAAATGTCACTAGTCATTCTTCCATTATATTCCTCCAATTTTTTTTCCAATTGTAAAAATTCCCATTCACTGTTGAGTTTCCTTTACAAACACATGTACTTTCTTAACCACCTATAGTAATATCTCAGAATCTCTGTATTTTCACTAAATTCTATGACTGTGTTTGGTGTTGTGACTATTTTCTGTAGAATAGTATGATATCTCTTATAATATTAAATTTATTATAAACTATCCAGACCACTAGTTCTATAGGGTTCTAAAGGGTGTTTCCTCATGGTGTTATTTGTTAATTTATCTCCTTTATTTCCAAAAGACTATAATTGATGAGAAGTAACAATGACATAATATTTTTAAAATAATAATTTGTGACATTAAAAGTAAAAACACATTGAGGATACATCACATTAGTGTGGCCTTTCTTTTGTTTTTTTTTTTTTTTTTTATTGACAACTTCTATACTTACAGGCAATAAACCATGATATTTCCCTTCCCTCCCCCCATTCCCTTCAGAACTCCACTCTCCATCAGGATATGGGCATAACAACAAGTCTCTCACACAAACTGCTTCTATCCCAGTCCAGGTAAAGCGCTTTCTTCCCCTTATATGGCAAACCTCAGTGCCACAGTTCTTTCTACATTCAGGCCTTTCAACTCTGATCAGAGTGATCCATCAAGCTATACTCACAGCACTGCAAGACCTATCTTGGGCCAAGATTTCAAATCCACCCACATACCTCCCACAATCAGTTCCAAAAGGCCAAAAGCCACACAGGTAGGTTTCTAGCATTAATGACACCACTTCTCAATACCAATTTTCCATTGCAGTCAGCTTCATGCTGCTGGCAGAA